>CM024689.1:42443480-43782943 GCA_014182735.1 Corymbia maculata | reverse complement strand
ATCTTCTTTTCTTTTTTTCTTTTCTTTTTCAAAAACCAAGATGAGAAAGTTTTATTATGTGGTAACTAGTTTTGACTGGAAGGGAGGTCTCACCGTGTAAGAACGGGTTTCAACCGGGAAGGAGATCTCACCGTGTAAAAACGGGTTTTGATCGGATGGGATGGTCTTACCGTGTAAAAACGGATTTCGATCGGGAAGAAGGTCTCACCATGTAAAAACGGGTTTCGACCGAGAAGGAGGTCTCACCGTGTAAAAACGGGTTTCGACTAGGGAGGAGGTCTCATCGTGTAAAAACGAGTTTCGACCGGAGAGGATAATCTCACCGTGTAAAAACGGGTTTCGACTAGGAAGGAGGTCTCATGGTGTAAAAACGAGTTTCGACCGGAGAAGATAGTCTCACCGTGTAAAAACGGGTTTCGACCAAGGAGGTCTCATCGTGTAAAAACGAGTTTCGACCGAGAATGATAGTCTCACTGTGTAAAAACGGGTTTCGACTGGGAAGAATGTCTCACCGTGTAAAAACGGGTTTCGACTGGGAAGAATGTCTCACCGTGTAAAAACGGGTTTCGATCAGGGAGGTCTCATCGCGTAAAAACAAGTTTCGACCGAGAAGGATAATCTCACCGTGTAAAAACGGGTTTCGACTAGAAAAAAGGTCTCACCGTGTAAAAACAGGTTTTGATCAGGGAAGTCTCATCGTGTAAAAACGAGTTTCGACCGAGAAGGATAGTCTCACCGTGTAAAAACGGGTTTCGACTAAGAAGAAGGTCTCACCGTGTAAAAACGGGTTTCAATCGGAGAAAATAGTCTCACCGTGTAAAAACGAGTTTCGACCAAGGAGGTCTTATCGTGTAAAAACGAGTTTCGACCGAGAAGGATAGTCTCACCGTGTAAAAACGGGTATCGACCGAGAAGGTCTCACCGTGTAAAAACAAGTTTTGACCGAGAAGGAGCGTGGTTTAAGGATGAACCCACAAACCGTGTCGATAAGAGGGACTCCGGGCTACGAAAGCACGCCGTGTCGATGAGGGGGACTCCGGGCTACAGAAGCACGCCGTGTCGATAAAAGGGGGACTCCGGGCTATAGAAGCACGCCGTGTCGATAAAAGGGAGACTCCGAGTTACAGAAGCACGCCGTGTCGATGAGAGGGACTCCGGGCTATAGAAGCACGCCGTGTCGATGAAAGGGGGACTCCGGGCTACAGAAGCACGCCGTGTCGATGAGGGGGACTCCGGGCTACAAAAGCACGCCGTGTCGATAATGGGGGACTCCGGGCTACAAAAGCACGCCGTGTCGATGAGAGGGACTCCGGGCTACAAAAGCTCGCCGTGTCAATAAGAGGGACTCCGGGCTACAGAAGCACGCCATGTCGATGAGAGGGACTCCGGGCTACAAAAGCTCACCGTGTCGATAATGGGGACTCCGGGCTACAGAAGCACGCTGTGTTGATAATGGGGGACTCCGGGCTACAAAAGCACGCCGTGTCGACGAGGGGGACTCCGGGCTACAAAAGCTTATCGTGTCGATAAGAGGGACTCCGGGCTACAAAAGCACGCCGTGTCGATGAGGGGGGCTCCGCGCTATAGAAGCACGCCGTGTTGATAATGGGGGGAACTCCAGGCTATAGAAGCACGCCGTGTCGATAATGGGGGACTCCGGCTACGAAGCATGCCGTGTCGATGAGGGGGACTCCGGCTACGTAAGCACGCCGTGTCGATAATGGGGGACTCCGGGCTACAAAAGCACGCCATGTCGATGAGGGGAACTCCGGGCTACAAAAGCACGCCGTGTCAATGAGGGGGCTCCGCGCTACGAAAGCACGCCGTGTTGATAATGGGGGAACTCCAGGCTATAGAAGCACGCTGTGTCGATAATGGGGGACTCCGGGCTACAGAAGCACGCCATGTCGATGAGGGGGACTCCGGGCTACAGAAGCACGCCGTGTCGATGAGAGGGATTCCGAGCTATGAAAGTATGCAGGGTCGATAAGAGGGACTCCGGGCTACAGAAGCACACCGTGTCAATGAAGGAGACTCCGGGCTACAAACGCACGCCGTGTCAATAAGAGGGACTCCGGGCTACAGAAGCACATCGTGTCGATTCCCTTGTAATATTTCCTGGATGGCTAAACAGTGGTAGGCACTCATAGAAAATGGGATACTTGGACAGTTACCAGTATCCATTCCCTGGACAGTCAGAGGGGTCTGTACATAGAGAGCGACTTGAACAGGTCAAGTGTCAATGAGAGAGAGTACCTAGACAATGGCAAGTACTCCAAAATAATGGGATACCTGGATGATTACAAGTATTTATACATAGAGTATAGCTCGAATAGATCGAACGTCAAAGAAAGAGAGCAATGATTGCATGAGCAAGTCGAGCTAATTCAATTATTTGGTAAATATACAGGCATCACAAAATTGTCATCGAGTTTGGAAGATATCATCAATTCTCAAATTCCTTTAAAAGAAAAGTCCATATCAAAGTGATCCTGACTTATGAGAACGATTCATTAAACATGCCAAGCAAGGGCTCTTAGTCAAAAAGGGCTTCTCACATCTTCTTGAGAAAATGGCTATTTGATCCCATCCCTTAATGTGGGAAGCACAGTCGATCACTGGGGTATCTCACATAACCCATGTCAAAGGTTTTGAGAATCATTCGCAGTAAGTACATATTGACCGATCTAAGAGATCTTTTAGAAGGGCCATGATGTGATTTGGTCAATGTTTCAACAAATGATAAGCATCATTGGCTATGCAGTGAAATAATCATCGATCAACATCTTCACCAGGTTTACAAGTCAAGAAACTTTATGACATAAGACAACTTTGCCCTCGCTTATTTAAGCGGTAGCTTGTTTGAGAAGTCCTTATTTTCACTCGAGTCATCCCAATCTGAAGAGACTTCGGGAAAAGATTGTAATGTTGGCTCGGTTATAGGCTCAAAAGGCTTAGAATTTTCTTTGAAGAGGGGTTTGAGAATTGGTGATCATCATGGTATCATTACCATTTCATCCAGCTTTTTGAAGGCACTTGACTTTGGAAATCTAATTTTGTCTCGAAAGTCCTTTGACTAAACATCTTAACATGAGAGCTTTGCTCTTTCATCTAATGGCTTTCGCATTCGCAATGATTTTTTCAATGCAAGCATTTTGACCTTGACAACTTTTCTTTCACGAGAAAGTCTCCCTTTTTTTTTTATGCGACTTTCCTCGCCCCTTTTTTCTCATCTTTTTTATTGAAATTGGGCATTGGCCTTGCTTTTACTAGGCACATTGCTTTTTCATGCCCCCTAGTTTTCATTGATTTTTTTTTTTAGGCCTTAGGACTTTCGAGACACTTTCCATATTTTCATGTAAATGCAAATTGCCTTGATAAATCATATGTCTTGCCCCAGGGGGGGGGAGATGATCACCATTCGGGTTTTAGAAATTAATGTTCAGGCTCAACTTGGCTAAGCAAAGGGCATAAGTGTTTAGGTAGAGAAATGAATGCTCTTCTTCATTTTGGGATACTTCGAGTTTCCATAAGAACTCACCTGAAGCCACTACAAAAGATTGATGCAAGTGAGAGCAAAGCAGTCTTTCTCATTCTTCTTGCCATATGATGTCAACCAAAACCTCCAAATTTGCCCCATTGTGGGGTGGTTCTTGACAAGGTTCTTGACAGGGGTATTTTGTAGAAAATTCTCTAAATTTACAGGCTCAAATGGGTAGACTATTGTCACTTGCAGTGTGTAGGGCACAGAAAGAAATTCCTTTTTTCACTTTGGTCCATGTACCGCCTGCGAATGAATCCCTCGTCCTTAAATGACACGGCTTTTCTTTTTCCGCTTGACTCTCAAAGTGTTTAAAGGACGTGTTTGGAAATGGGTTGCCTTTCCTCATCCTAAGTGTCTCTCGCTTGGCACGATTAACATTCCAATTTCAATTGGTCAAAATCATCTAAGCAGATTAATCTCCATGGGGAATTTTGATTCAAAATGAGTGATCCGCCAAGCAGATAAGCAATTTTGAGATAAAAAAAAGATATTTAGAGGCTTTGTGGAATTTTTTTTTTAAATTTCCATTTTTTGTGTCTGTTTTCCAAGAAAACGCCAAAGATTTTTTGAGATGAAAATTGTCCATTCATTTTCCTTTTAAGTTTGAGAAGAAGGGTACTTACCTGCTACGAGGCGACGTGTCAACCCTGTAAACAATGGAAAAGAATGTGTTAGCGTAAGAACCTCGATGGAATTAAAGATTGGAAACGATACATCGTTACCCCTCACTCGCATTTATCCTTTGAGAGCTAACATCACCCTTTTTGATATTTGGCAACCCCAAATTGCCCTTCGCTTGCCCTTTTTTTTTTTAGGCATTTGATGTTTCCCTATTGAAGGACAAGGGAATCATGTTAGAGACAATATCAAAATGAGCAATTGGAATCGATACAATTTACCCTTCACGTGTTTCTGTTCTTCGAGCATGAGCATTTACGTCTTAACATTTGAGGGAATTGTTTCTTGGATGCTTTGCCCTATTTATCGCCTGTGAAGAAAATGATTGGACATGGTATTTCCACACTCAATTGGAAATCATTTAGGAACGAAATACATCATTTACGCCAAAATGGACGATTGGGCTTTTAACGTGCTTCTTTGGTGGAAGGCACTGCTCCCACAGTCAATGCGCACATTTTCCTACAAAAGATGGGACATGTTATTTGCATTCTAATCATTGAATTGGATTAATTTAAGAACAATACACCCTTTTTGTGTTAGATTGATGACTCAATTTCATCATGCTTCATGGGAGTGAATTATCATGCTTTGAGTGACTTGTGTTAGTGATCGCCTTGTGATAAAAGAAGATGAATTGTGTTATCTCCATACTTAATTAGGCTCAATTTGGGAACGATACATCCTTTTGTGATGAATTTTTGCCCCAGCACATGTCATCAGTGGGGAAGGAGAGATGTTGCCCTAGAGTCAAATGTCGAAGTTGGACGCTCATTTCTTTGAATTTCAAGATCAAGACTTGTAAGAATATTTGCTCGTGATCTAATTCAAATATTGACGTCAAAATTATTTAGTTATCTCATGCAGGAAAATGTATGAATAAATCAGTTTCAGAATAAATTGATTCCATTGGAATGATCACAATTTTACCACCCTAGATTATCCTTCCTGAGATTCCTTGCAAAGGACGAACACGTGAGAGGAACAAAATGCATTGACTTTCAAAAACTCATGGAAATTCAATAGAATATACTAACTTTCGAATTGCCCTCGAAGCCCAAGGATGTTTATAAATTTAAATTTCTTTAACAAAAAAAAAATGAGTCACTTGTGCTTATGATCAACTTGGAATTGAATACACCATCCATAAAAATCACAAGCTGCAGTGGTGGCGGGTTCGGTCGAAACCAGAACCGAGCGAGGGGGAGAGGGAGAGAAGCGGCTGATGGAGAGGGGGAAAGGGCACAAAAATAAAAGTTGCAAAAAGTTGGTTTTCGCCCTTTTTTTTTTTTTTATGCGGCCACTGCCGCTTTCGGGATTCGAACTCCTGATCGGACCAGGCGGATTCCTCCCCGGATACCACTAGGCTAAGGGTGTCGACGGTGTCCAAAGTTGCTTTCTTTTTCCATTTAAGACCAAAATTCTTATTTCCCCCCGGAACGATCCCAACTTTACCATCTCAAAATATTATCTTGCGGGTCAACATAAATAAGTGTAAAAATCAATTCTCGTTTGAGTTTGAAAGTCCACTTATTTGTATGGTCAAGCAGATGTCTAAGAGTAAATGTTACTCACATCCTACAAGAAGGAAATAATGTCAATAGGCGAATGAGAAAATAATCTTTCAATGATGTCATCTCTTACAATGAAATCAAGACAACGGCACATGCCCCATGGTCCTTATTGCAGGATTTTGGTATTTTGCCAAGATTTCATCATAAGAGGAGACATCATTAAAAGATCGATTCGCGGCTGTTAATCGAATGTCCACTTTATTCCCAAAAGCTTCATATGTAAAATGTAGCATTAATTTTGAAAAACTGATTTGTGCTTCCACTGTGGCCAAAATGAGGTGATTTTTATTTTGAGAAATCTATACACAAAATGTGATTTGAATTTTTAATCCCAAATGTGATAGAGAAAAAAATTGATTAAAAGTGAGATTTCAAATTTTTTGCCCCAAAACATTATCATGAATTGGAAGAATTTTTTTTTTTTTGACGAGATGTGGTTTAAAGCCCATGATTGGAAAATTTTAACAAAATCATCCGTTGTTTAGGGCTAAATTAATGATTTTTGAAATTAACACTAAATGCTCGCTTATGAAGAGTAATTGCCAATTTTCCCAACTAAAAGCCTACACTAAGGGCATTCGATTGATCTCCGCAAATTTCCAAAATGAAAGTTTTAATTAAAAATGAACAAGTAAGAGGAGAAGTTGTACTTACCAAAGATGATGACCTTTTTTATTTTTCTTTTCAATCACATAGACATACACATGAAACTGTGGGTCAATTACTACTCTAGACGGCTCAAATGAAGCCACGAGATTACTGGACTGAACCAGCATGGTCGCGATTGGGTCGGGGTTCCCATAACTCCGGCTTTGTCAAAGAGTCGACCCGTGCTGCGCGTTTGCAAGCCAAGGTGGAAGCTCTTGACGTCAAAAGGAAATTTCGGAATTGAGGTGGGCGACTCGTACTACATGGTTGTAGTCAGAGTGGTATCAACCTCAACACCATCCTAAATGATCCTGTGCGGCCCAGGTTCGGCGGCAGGTTGTGTGTGCTAGGGTGTAGTGCAATGCAAATGATACATGCACATCAATTTATAAGCAAACAACACTCCGTACATAAAAATAAACCATACATTCCTACACCTCCCTGCAAGACAAAGGTGAGCAAACACCTCCCCTTATACCTCCCATTTTTGCAAAAACATTTAACACCTTTGATGTTAGGGGCGTACCTGGAATCCTTGCTACCAAACAAAAATATTTTTGAACAAGATTAACTTAGGCCTAAGTCCTCTAAGGTTTAAAACCAAGTCTCCAGCGGAGTCGCCAAGCTGTCGCGACCTATTTTTTCCGTCTTGGATGGGAAAGAAATCTAAATAAATAGGTTTAGGGGTACTGTCCAAAGGGTGGGTCCAGGACCCTCATTAGACATGGGCTCTCCCAAGCCCATCCCTGCGCGGCATTGGGTGTTCATGAAAATCTTCGAATGAGGAGTCGCCACTAGCCTATTGGGGTCGGCTAGAAACCAAGCGAGGCAAGGGAGTGGGTAGGGGTGAGCACGGTTCCCGGGTAGAACCGGGAACCGGATTCGATTCCCGGTTCTAGGGAAACCGGTTCCAGTTCCCGATTCCCCATTTTCCGGAACCAGCGGTTCCGGTTCCGGTTCCCGGTTCCTCGTAGAACTGAACCGGAACCAAAATTGGAACCCGGAACCTAACCGGTCCAATCTGTCCTTCCCCAAAATCCCCAATTCTAAGTTTCTAACCCTAATTTTTCCCCCATTTCTATTTCTCCCTCTCTCCCCACACGACCACGCCTCACTTTTGCGTCTTCTCTTCTGCTCTGCACTTCTGTTGACTCAAGTTGACTCAATTGAGCCCTCGATCGTCGCCAGCCACACGCCACTCGCCGGTTGTCATCGTCGCCCGCCGCTCGCCTATTGTTGCCGTCCTCTCTACGGTTCTCGCCGCCGCTCGTGCCGCCGCTCGTCCGTCCTCTCTACGGCTCGCCACCGTTCGTCCGTCTCAGCCTCGCCCGCCGTTCGTCGCAGCTTGCCCGCCGCTCGTCCGTCCTCTCTGCGGCTCTACCCACCGCTCGTCCGTCAGCAGCTCGCCGTCGCTCGTCGCAACTCGCCCTCCACTCGTTGCAGCTCTGCCCACCACTCGTCCGTCCGCAACTCGCTTGCCGCCGCTCGTCCATCCTCTCTCGCGACTCGCCACCGCTCGCCCGCGGCTCGTTTGTCCGCAGCTTGCCCGCCGCTCGTTTGTCCGCAGCTCGCCCGCCGCTCGTCGCAGCTCGCCCGCCGCTCATCCGTCCTCTCTGATCTCTTCCTCTCGCCGTCGCTCGCTCGCCGGTTCATTGTGTTTTACACAGGTGCTGTTTCGAATATGTTCTGTGTCGATTTGAGAATCTTCCGTCAATTTCTTGGCTTGTCCCGGTTTTATGGGTTGAGCCTCGTTTATTGTTTTTTTTTCCTTTTGGGTTTCTGCTCTTGCGGAGCTTTGGTGTTGAAGTGAACAATTCCTCAGATCGTTTGGGAATCGGGTGGTGGTCTGTTGTGGTAGATCTCGAGGAAATGTGTAGCTTGTCATTTAGGAGGGCTCTTGTGTATGTCTCAAGGCGCTTTATGTCACCGAATCACAGGGGTATATGGAGTTCGTAGTTGCTTTAGTTTGGTGGAAATTAGTAGGATCTTTTTTAGCTTTGTGGACTTGCTGGTTTTTACTCCTATAGTGAAGAGATTGTAGCTCCATTTGATCTTACCATATCTGTAGGTACTGCGGGCTTCTTGTTCTTTTTCCTGTTTTCTTTAGGTTTCGTTGTTTTAGGAATATTATGCTTCATAACTTATTTCCTTTCCTCGTGTAACATTCTTTTAGTGGGTATTTATTCTTTTGTCCAGAGGCGTTTCTTTCCTTCAATTCTACTCAAATTTGGTCTCTCCCGTGAGTCATCTTTTGTGTAATTGTATGGCTTAAATGAAACCGCCCTCTCCATCTGCATCTATTTGTGCTTCGCTTCTTTCCCGTCTTTACACTTACTTGAGTTTATCCTTGTATAGGGAAAGCCTTGGCTTTGCATATTGAGATTGATGCTTGTGGTGATGATGCAGATAACTTCTTTGGAAATCGAGTACGTGTTGGAATGGTTGGACTTCAAAGATGGCAGAGAAGCAGGGGATGGAGCCTTCGCTCCCAATTCATGACGTCCGAATGCTCATGGAGGACTTCACATGCGTGCCTACCATCAACACTTCAACCGCTGTCCAAACGGAGCCAAAAAACTCTCCAACCATATTCGCACTTCCCTTTGGAGGCCCTTACTTGACTATCTTTGTAAGCATTTCATCTAACTAATTCACAATGCCCGTATGTAGTTTGTAGTTCAGAGGCATGCGTGATTCTTGTATGTTGCCAAATCCCTTGCACCGCTCATATAGCTCGCCTGAGAATGAATTTTGATGTCTCCTTTCTCCTCTTGGGGATTGGAGATTTTTCGTTGATGAAGGTAATGATCTTCAATTTATGCTTGAACTTTGAAGCACATGGTTAGCACCCTAAATGAGCTGTGAAAACAGAATGGATATTTAGTATTGTTTGCGTTGGGAGATCACCGAAAGGGTGCTTGAAGAACTTCTTGCGTATAAAAATTGAACAAGGAGGAGGTTTTAGTATATACAAGCCTTGGCTTCTATTTTTAAGGGATGTTCTCTTTGAAATGGCTGGAGACTCTAGTGATTTATGTAGTGTGACTTAAGCAATATGCTGCTCAGAATGGTTGCTTTCCTAGATTGTACAGTTTCTAGGGAAGGAGGTTCCTGGTTCCTTCCTCTTTTTTCGAACCGAACAGGTTCCACTTAAATGAAAAAAAAAAAAAAAACCCGTTGGACCCCGGAACCGAAACCGGAACTGTGAGAGGGTAGGTTCTAAGTTCCGTATTTCGACGGGTAGGTTCCGTGTTCCAAAAATGAGGAACCTGTACCCGATGGTAGGTTCCAGGTTCCAAGCGGAACCTGTAAGAAACCTGAAACCGCTCACCCCTAGGAATGGGCCTCACTTTCTACGTAACTAGAGATTTTAGGATCGGGGACTTGATTACACTAATTAACCAATTAGTGCCCTTTCGGTACCTAATCTTGTTCATTTCAAAAAAGGACTTTTGTCAGGCAGTTTGGATTGATTTTAGAATTAACCACTAACATATAAGGTGATCATGCGGGTGCGCAATCATCAAAATAGCAATCAGCAATTAAATAAAGCATTAAATAAATTGCAGACGAAAATAAATCCTAATTAAACTAAGGGGCAAATCATAATCATCGCATCATAAGCATGCATTCAAAGGAAATTGTATCTGAGGATAATTTAAATCCTAAGGTGAAGCCGTAAGGGCTTGTTTAATTTTGAGCACAATTTTAGGCCGATGATTTTCCTACATATTCTTTTTAAAGAAAATTGTCCAAGAATTATTTTAGAGCTTTTTAGGGAACTCTAAAGCAATCTTGGAATTTTGGGATTTTGAAAAAAAATTTGGAATTTTCAATATTTTAATATTTTAGATTTTTCTTTATAAAAAAAATATTTTTTTTCGAAAATTTTTATGAATTTTCAGGTTTCTGAATTTTTCATGAATTTTCTGAATTTTCTGAAATTTCGAATTTTTAATGATTTTTTTAAATATTTTTAAATATTTTCGGAATTTTTGGATTTTTTATAATTAAAAAAAAAAAAAGGAAAAAATGATTCGGACCGGGTCCGGAAACCCGGCCCTGTTGACCCGACTTGGACCCGGTCGGTCCGAATTGGGCCACAGAATACTGGGCCGACCCAACCCACTAAAAAAAAAAGAAGGCCCACATTCTTGGGCCAAAAAACAAAATTAAAAGCCCACAAAAATTTTAATAGAGACAGAGCCCACTTCTAATTTCTGTCTCTCGGCCCAGCCATCTCAGCCCGCGACGAACCCAGCCCGCCGTACACGAGCCCAAGACAAAGCCCACCTTCCTATTTTTCTATTTTTTCCATTTTCCGGTTCTTTTTCACTTCTCTTTTTTTAATCTTTCTTTTTTGTCTTTTTCTGCTCCTGCAGATTTCTTCCCCCATGCACCCCCGTGCATGCCCGACGCTCGCCCATCTTCTCCTGTTTTTTTTTTTTTCTTTCCCATTTTTCTTTTTCTCTTTTTTCTTATTTTTTTATTCTTTTTGGTCTTCTTCTTTACTTTCCTGCATGCATGCCCGTCGCTCCCCCGGACGTGCCTGCGCCTCACCGAAGCTCCGCCGGGACTGCCTCCACGCACGACGAGCCTGCATCGGCTTCTGGGGGGTCTCTATTTCATCGTCCGGCGTCGGTCGTTCAGTCCGACCGGCGCCGAGCTCCGCCGGCCACTAGCTGGCCGGCATTCGGAAGTCGCCGGATTGACGCCGGCGAGGCCCACACGACTACACCGGCACATCTAGCTCAAGATAAGCCACCGAAAAGCCAAGAAAACGCCTAAAGCGGTGCGCAACAACAGTGTAACCCCTAATAACGCAGAAAAACCGAGAGCCGAGCTCGGGTCGAAGATTGAGTTCGAATTTTTCATTGCGGCATTTCGTCGAACAGATGGGCACTACCGAAATCAAAGGTTTGCGGCTCAACTGAGCCTCGAACTTGCTCTAGGGGTCTCCGTACGTGACCTACGAGGAATGTGGGAACAAAATGCAAGGGCTACGAGGGCCGGAGCTTGCGCGAGCTGTTCGGCCGCGAGCTCCGGCCCGGCATTCTCCTGGAAATGGGACAACGGAGAGTCGAGAGACCTACCTCGTTCGGGGACGGGTTGCGGCGGACGACGGCGGTGGACGGGCCTCCGGCGACGAGAAGTCGCTCCTTGAGGTTTCCTTCTTCCTCCTGGTTCTCTCTCGTCCCTCGGTCTCTCCGGTCTTCTTTCTCTCTTTTTTCTTTTCGGTCTCTCGGCCCCTCTCTTCTCTTTTTTTTGGGTCCGAGTTGCTCCTCGGTCCCTCGAGCTCTCTGGAGTCTTCTCAGATCTGGTTTTTTTAGGACCTCGTCCCCTTTCGCTCGGCTCCCTCTTGCTCTCTCGGTCGCTCCGCTCCGGTTTCTCTCTCGAGCTCTCCCGTTTTCCTCTCCTTTTTTTTTTTTTTGCGAAGCTTTTTTGCTCCTTTTCTCGCTACCGATTTGCTGCTCTTTCGCTCCGCTACCACCGCCGACTTGCTGCGCCGCTTCGCTCACTTTTTGCTGTTGACTGCGCCGCTCGCTCGCCTCTCTCTCGCCGACTTGCCGCTGGTGCTTTTCTCGTTCCGAGTTCTGCGAAGACCGCGCGTGGAGAGGCAACAAGCAAGAAGAAGGCTGACGGGTCGGGCCGGGAAAGGAAGAGAAAAGGAAAGAAGAAGAATGGGCCAAGCCCGTGCGGGGCGGAAAGGAAGAAAAGAAAGGGGCCAGGCAGGCCCAACCCTAGCCCGGACCCACAATGTTTTTTCCAATCTTTCTCTTCTTCTTTTTTCCTCTTTTTTTTAATTAATTTTAAAATTAGTGATGCAAATGCTCCTAATGTCTATATGCAATGCAATTTTAATGAAAGAAATTTTTGTTAAGAGATTAGAAACTAATCTCTAATTTTCTAATGTAGTTAATAAATGCTAAAACAAATTGCCAAAATTTAAGTGTCAACACTCACAATAAAATTATTTCTAGATTTTATCATAATTTGATGTAAATATATTTACGCACTTCTCTGAAATTTGCCATCTGTTTTCATACGGTAGTCCTGTTTGCGCGCGTTGGCCAAGCAGCAAATGTTGAGGTTGAGACTTTTTTGGTCGTGGCGATTTGGTACGTGGTCTATTTTTTTCTTCAAGATTATTGTAATGGTTAAAAGCTGAGAAGACGACCTGTGGTGAACTGCCCACCCTCGTCTCATTTTCAGGCAAGAAAGGGAGAGACTTAGAGAGCAAATTTGGAAGATTAATGGAGAACAACAATCCAGCTGATCCCAAAATCGTTCTAAAAACTTGATGCTACGCCCTGTTCGTATCTCTGATCATGTCCACCGTACATATTAGTTTGACGTGAAAGCTGTTTTACTAGGAAAAAGCATGCACCCCACGTAAATCTGGTGAACTGGTTGACGCGTTCTGGACTTGTACGGGTCATCACGTAAAGAGTCCAATCGAGAGAGGCGTCAATCATCGGACGAGAAAAGATGGCCTATTTCTCCATGTCTTTGACTCTGAGAGTGGGATTTAAACAGCCCCCCAGAATTATTCCTCCTTTCTTTTTCTTTCTTTCTTTTTTTTCAATTGATCCTCATGTTCATAATAACACTCGACACTCAGAACAATCAGAACAGAGGATGTTGAGTCGTTCTCATAACAGAGCATGCTCAGTGGATATATGTTCACCGAAAAGTAAGGTTGTTTCTTGTAGTTATTGATCCCTTTTTAGTGTGAATCGGTAATTTTATGACATCGATTTGGGATTGAATACAGTTGGACTTGTACTAGAAACAGTCCCTCTTAAGTTTGACCATTAGAACGGCTGAGCTTGTCTGGGGAGACTGAATTGCCCTAATAGAAATCACGATGCTAGAAAGGATGTGAATCTTCTAGTCGAAGTTACTGGGTGGGAAAACTCTATCAACTTGATGGAGAGAGATGTCCGTATATACACTGTTTTTTACTTTTGTCAAGAAAAAATCATAGTAAGGAAAGATTAAGACTTGCAATTACCTTTACTCTGTTGTTACCCAGTAAGCACGGGAGCTTACCAAGTAGTTTTGTGCATCTGGTAGTTTTGTTTTGTGAATAAGTAGTGTTCGAGTGGGTTGGGAAAGGTTTGAAGGTGTTAAAGGAGGTACCTCCTTGTATTCTGAATTTATATTTTGTCAATAGAAGAGCTTTTATTAGTTTAATTAGCTGTAAATCCATACATGGGTTACACTCCTGTCGTGCATACATAGATTAGACTCTTGCAATGCATAGACTCATTAGCTGGGATTTGCCCGAGAAGCTTGGAATCGTACTGCGCATGAAATTTGCTTTTGAACTTAAATTGGGAGTTCTTGATGTGTTTATGCCAGTATATTAGTTAGTAGCATTGACAATCGCTTCATGTTCATTGGAGATCCATTATTGATAGTTTTTTGGAAAAACAAAGTGTCTTATATGATGCAAAAAGAGCTAACAGCCTGAGCTTTTGCGAAAGACTGTTAGCTGACAAGTAGATTGCTCATTTTTATTCCAAGGTATGGAGTCACTCAAATTGCTTCAATATGTAACCGATATCTTGATTCGATGGAGGAGTCCTTGCTTCAAGCTATTGAGGACATGCGAAGCTATATAGGTCCAACCAACATTACAAGTGCATCTGTCATGCTTATCTACACATTATTAAAAAGCATATGACAGAAATTAACTCTTGAGATGGGAAGGCAAGATATCAGTCCAAGGTTTCAACTTGCGTATGCTCTCATCACTATTGCTCTCGGATGTCTCAATTGCAACTTGCTAATGTACATTATGGTTGGTGACATGCCCTGGCTGATTTTCATTCTCTACATCCTCATAGTGATATGCCATCGCATTTGAACGTGAGGATTAATTATAGAATGGGAACTATTTATGGTTTTCTTGATGTTGTGGTTTGCTATGTGCGAAGTTGTTTTTGACGTGCATCCTGCCAATGTTGGCTCGGATGTGAACCTCATATTGTACTATTATCACCTTGAACACCCAAAGTAGAATAAGTGATGATGATTATGATGATATGGTGCTACTAGTTAAGATCTTGGTGCAATTTGATGAAACTAGAGAAACAGGGGATTTTGTTCCCTTTGTCACAGATAAACTGGGGAATTGATTAGAAGAATATGAGAAAGAATCACATTATTCTCATGATCTTTTCACACACAAGTTGTGATTTTGATGACTTGATTCTCATATTCCAACTTCAGCAATATGCTACACACTATCTTGGCATGTAATTCAAGTAACAAAAAAAAAATTACCAAGCCCGATGTGCTCTCCTCCACATAAAGGGAGCAGGGGAAATAGCCAGTCCCAACTTCTTTGGTGAAAGGTTTTTTTAGTATAAAGCCAATTCACATTAGAAATGGGAGATGCATGACCTTTTATATACAGGGGAGTATTTGGAAGAATGGAAAAGTGAGTAATTTTAGTTTAACATAAGAGTGGGTAGATACTTCGAATGGCCATTTGCTAAGAATTTCAGGGGAATGAAGTCGGTCCATGTCCTCACCAATGATTGTTTAATCAGTAGGAACTGATAGATGGGAGTGTTGAAACACCTATTTTACCCCTAAGATTTGTTCTCTGTTCTTTTCCTCTTTTTGTTAACGTATCCAGGTCTTTATTCTCGAAATTTCTAGGGATTCGGACTCTCGGAGCAGACAACATATTATTCAGTGGTCCTGAAAAGCCCAAACAATTATTAAAAAGAAAAATATGACATCACGACTCACAATATGGGAACATGTTAAAGGAGGACATGTAACGACAAGTCAAACATATGAAGAGATAACTTCTCCATGTCATATGTAAGGCGATTCTCAGTGGCTGTCAAGCTGTCAAAAGTAACTTCTGTAGCTGATAGTAATTGATTTGCTTTTTGCATTGCTAAGGAAACTTCTTGATATACCAATCAGGCTGTAGCAAGACCGAGGACCCCTGCGGACCGTTTAAAAACTAACACATCCTGCTTGTCTGATAAAAAAAAAAAAAAAAAAAAAAACCCACATTCTTAAAAATCCTGTAGTCCGAAGAAATATCAAACACCTTCTAAGGTTCACATGCTCCAGGAGGCATGATAATGGAAACACTCTTCTTCCTCATTATGTCATATGACAGTTTAAGCTTTTTAAATATTGCATGCTAAATTTTAACTTGGTATAAGAATAAGGGATCTGGAATTTACATCTCAATGGAGGAGTCCTTGCTTAAAGCCAGCAGGGATACATACAGTTATGGAGATCTTGTAAACATTCACACAGCACCCATCATGCTTATCTCCACTGTCGTTAAAATCGTCTGGCAAATAGTAATATGCAACAAGAGAAGACAACACAGAGAGAAACAGGGGAAACAATTCAGGTTATTTTAGAAAAGAATCACATTATTTTCATTATTATTTCGTTTTGGGCACATGCCTTGCAAGTTTGATATAATTTATAGATCACTCCTTGTATAAGGAACTCGGCAATCCATACAAAATTAATATAATAAGGTAGGACAGTTTATCAGTTCCAAGTAATTCGTTCAACTAGACTAGAGCAAGCTGAACAAGAACAAGCTTGATTAATCACCCACCGGCCCGATAACATAACTAACCAGATTAACAAAGCTTCAATTTGATTATTATCATTGTGCTTTTGAGACCAGTTTACCCAAATTACTTAGATAATTTCTTCCATATATTACTTGATAACGTCACAAGGTATTCCTGCGTAGTGCATGGCCAAATAACGCTGGCCAAGTTGCCATGTGTTCATGTTATTTAATATGCTACATCACCCGACAAGAACAGACGAATGAAGCCGATTGACACTTAGTCAATGGCGATTTGCCACATGCTTTATTTTTCCTCTTTAATGCAGCAACGAGTAAAAACTGAAAAAGACGACTTCTGGAGACAGCCCCATCCTCGCTCTCATTTTCAGGCGAGAAAGGAGGAGACTCGGCGATGCAAAGTCAGAAGGTTAGTGGCGAACAACAATCCAGCAGCTGATCACGATGGTGGTTGGACGTAAGCTTTGGCGATCTCAGACATATCTTGACCACTGTATCCTAGCCTCGGTCAGTAAGTTGTAGGATTGGAGTAAAATGATGTCGAAGACTTGATTTACTTCCTGGTCCTATCCCTGATCATGTCCACCGTGGCGTTGTGCATCTGGATGTTTCTGTTTTGTGAGCAAATGTTGTTAGACTCGGTTGGGAAAGGTTTGTTGAGAAAACTCCTAGTTTTGATGCCAACAAAACATCTTATGAATGATATTTATATATCAATCTCTTGAAGGAAAATAACACAGAATGATATAGGCTTTAAAGTCTCGCTTGTTGCAGAAGATAAAGCATAAGATGTCTAAGAGTCCGACCGTCCTGCATTTAAAAGACTCATCCAGACCGAGTTTTAAGTCCGACCGTACTGATCGAGATTTTAAGTCCGAACGAACTGCATCAAAATCTAGGCGGACTCGAACTTAAGACCATCGGACTTAAGATGAACCTACATGATAAGATCACCAACAGTAGAGTATTTCACTTACCTTATTTATGTTGATTATGTTATACTAATATGATTGACAGGATCAATTAATGAGCAACTTCCAATGAAGAATAGAGTACTTATGGAAGCCCGGATTCTGGTTGTATGGGCGAACAAAATCTAAGGGGATCTGATCTACCCTCAACGGTCAAAAAGACTTGCCTTATAAAGTTTGTCCAAGAAAGGAAAGACTAAACTCTCAAGGAAAGAGCCAACGGTCGAGTGTGGCTTGGAGAGTATTTAAGGGTAGGTTGAGACTTAGGGAAAGACAGATGAACATTATTCCAAAGCTGATTCAATTCTTCAATTGTTGTTCATAGTGTGCATTTGAGTGATCTAAGTGTTTTACAAAAAGAGAGTGGCTTAGTGAGACAGATCATCACCTAGTACAAACACTCGAGATTGTGTAATCACTGTTGATCATATAGTGAAATACAACCGATTGGCCGGTCGCCCGAAGAGTGGACGTAGGCTTATCAAAAGCCGAACCACTATAAACAGTGTTTGCAATCTTCTCTAACTCTCTCTACTTGATTTCAGTTAGTAGATTCGAAAAGTTATATATATTTGATTGATTAACCTCTCTACACCAATTCACCCCCCCTCTAGGTGTTTATACTAGTTATATCAATTGGTATCGGAGCCTCGTGCTCGAAATCTTGAAGTGTTTGTTACTTCTGAGTTAAAGATCCTCTATGGCTAGTATTCTTGCACCAGGTTTAATTGAGGGGCAGAGCAACACTCACCCACCATACTTCGACGGCAAGGATTACAATATCTGGAAGAATAAAATGAAGGCCTTTCTCAGGTCGAAAGATCCACTGGAATGGGATGTGGTTGAGAGGGGAATTGAGCCCACTAATAACGCCAGAAAGACGTCAAAGAGTACTAATGGGAAAGAAACAGAACCATCAGCCACTCTCTCTTCAGAAGAGATAACAAAGAGACAAACTATTGATGCAAAGGCTATTTACTCTCTATATTGTGCTTTATCACCTAATGAATATAATCGTATATCTTCTTGTGATACAAAAATGAAGTATGGGATAGACTACATGTGACATATGAAGGAACTGATCGTGTCAAGGAGACCAAAGTAAACATATTACTTGGTCAATACGAATCTTTTAAGATGAAGCATGGATAATCCATAGGAGATATGTTCAGTCGTTTTACAGAAATTGTAAACATATTGGCATATCAAGGACAGCCTGTTCCTGGACCAATGAAGGTCAACAAACTTCTGAGAGGACTGTCAAAAGAATGGAACAATGTGAAGACATCTATCGAGAAACTCGCGAATTTCACCTCTAACACCAATGAGCTCGTTGGTATTCTGCAGTCCTATGAGGCAGAACAAATGAACGAGGAAGTGGAATCCAGAGGTAAAAAGTCCATTGCTCTTAAGTCTAACACTGATTCTGATGATACATATTCTAAGGAAGAACTAGACGACGAGGAACTTGCACTGCTGATCAAAAAAGTAAAGAAATTAAACAGAAAAGGCAAGAAGTTCAACAACAGGAAACAAAACAGACAATCTGGACAACACAGAACTGATGATGAGGATGATTATGCCAAAGATGTAATTTGCTTTGAGTGTAAGAAAAAGGGACATATTAAACAGAATTGTCCCAAACTCAAAAAGAACAAAGGAAAATTCGAGAAGTACAAGAAGGCTCTCAAAGCTGAAACATGGAGTGACACAAAAGTTGAGGATAGTGAAGACGAATATGGAAACATCTGTCTTTTGGCACACTCAGACTTAGACTCTGAAACAGATTCAGGCTCAGACTCAGACAGAGAGATCGAGGTAAATCATTCTGATATTCCTACAAAAGTTTCAGATTATATAAATGAGCTTTGTTCTAATCTAAAATCTACTCTGAAAAGGATCTCCAAATTAAAAAAGGAAAATTACAAGTTGATTCAACAAAACGTTTCTTTGAAAGGAAAAGTGGATGATTTCAAAAAGGAATTTTTGGAAATAAAGGAAAATCGAGAGTTTCTATTAAATGAGAATAAATCTATTAAAAAGGAACTTTTGGAAACAAAGGAAAATCGAAATTCTTTGCAAAAGGAGAATGATTCTTTCAAAAAGGAATTCTTAGATATTACCACAAAATTTTCTAAAGGATCAAAAACCCTACAACATATACTTTCCATTCAAATTCCTTATTATGATAAGTCTGGACTTGGTTTTTATAAGGAAAATGATTCCCTGATTGATTTTCCTAAAGTCAAGGAAAGAATAAGACAAAGACCTCCTCGACAAGCTTATAGAAATCATTTCAAAAACAATTTTGTAAGACCTATTGGTAGAAACAATCTCAAATGCTCTAATCAGTAGAAAGAGAACATTTTGAAAACAAATGTCCTAAAGCCTGGAGACTGTTCAAAAGAAATGGATAGAAAAAGCTTATACTACTAACTTCAATGGACCCAAGAAAATTTGGGTACCAAAGAAAAAATGAGTATATATAAACATTGCAGGTAAGCTTCAAAAGTAAGAAGAAATGGTATTTGGACAGTGGATGTTCAAGACATATGACAGAAATTCAAAGATGTTCATTGGATTCGAAAGAATCAAGGGAGGAACAGTTTCGTTTGGAGGAAACACCAAAGGAAACATTATAGGACTGAAACCTGTCAAGATCGGTAGCTTAATCATCAACAACGTTTCTCTAGTCAAAGGATTAAACTACAATCTTCTAAGCATCAGCTAGTTATGTGATGCCGGCTTCGAATAAACTTCAAAGAGAACCTATGTTCGGAACAAGCAATGACTCTTCACAGACTTTTACCGGACGAAGACATGGGAACATTTATCTTCCGGACATAAATGAAGACACCTGCGAAATATCTATTATCACCCAAGATAAAGCAGATATGTGGCACCACAAACTTGGGCATGTCGGATGAAACAAATCTCCAAGCTTGCCAGCAAAAAGCTTGTTCGTGGCTTGCCTTCACTAAGTTACAAGAAAACAGAGCTTTGCTCTGCATGTACACTGGGAAAACAGCTTCTTCACATGGACTTATTTGGACCAACCAGAACCCAAAGCATTGGAGGTAAGAAATACTGTCTTGTGATAGTAGATGATTACTCTCAATTCACGTGGGTATATTTTCTAGCAAATAAAGGAGATACCTTCTCATATTTCTCAACATTTGCAAAGAGGATCCAAAATGAAAAAGGTTACTCTATTTCAAGTATCAAAACAGATCATAGGGGAGAATTTGAGAATCAAGACTTCTCAAACTTTTGTGACAAAAATGGCATACAGCATACATTTTCATCTCCTTACACTCCAGAACAAAATGGAGTTGTAGAAAGAAAGAATAGATATTTGCAAGAAATGGCCAGAACATTGCTTATAGAAAGCAAGGTGGCAGCTCGGTTCTGGGCAGAAGCAGTTTCTACTTCTTGCCATATTATTAACGAGTATTTCTTAGACCAATTCTTCGAAAAACCCCCTATGAGATTTTCAAAGAAAGAAAACCTATTGTTTCCTACTTTCGAATCTTTGGTTGTCTATGCTATATCCTTAAAATGTTAATCATCAACCTAGTAAGTTTGAAGAAAGGTCGATGAAGGTATTTTTCTCGGGCTATTCTAACTCTAGTAAAGCATATAGAGTGTTCAACAAGAAAACTCGACAAAGGGAAGAATCCATGAACGTAAAGTTTCGGAGAAAGAAGTTTCAAAACAGAGCAGTTCGGAAATGAAGAATCGAATCAAATGCAGCTCTTGAAAGATCTGGTCTCAACAAAGAAGCGAAATCTTCCCGAGAAATTGATCAAAGAAGCAACTCATGAAGAACGACTAACTCAGCTTGATATTCCCGCATCGCGAAGATTCGATAATAATGAAGTTCCAAACAGAAACCGGAAGCATAAGTCTAGTCATCCCAAGGAGCTTGTGATTGGAAACATCAACGAAGGGATTCAAACCAGATCAAGAAACAGAAAGGACACGGTATTGTTGCACCGATCTCTGAAATTGAACCCAAAGGAATTAATGAAGCTCTGGAAAATGAAAGCTGGATAGAAGCAATGCAAGAAGAGCTTCAACAATTCAAGAGAAATGATGTATGGGAATTGGTACCCAAACCAAAAGGACGAACTATCATTGGAACTAAATGGATTTTCAGAAACAAAGTCAATGAACTTGGAAAAGTCACCAGAAACAAGGCAAGGCTCGTGGCAAAAGGTTATTCTCAATTTGAAGGAATAGACTATGATGAAACCTATGCCCCAGTTGCAAGACTAGAAGCAATCAGACTATTACTTGCTTATGCTTGCTATCAAAATTTCAAGCTATATCAAATGGACATGAAAAGTGCTTTTCTGAATGGATTTATCAAAGAAGAAGTGTTTGTAGAACAACCTCCTGGATTTGAGGAACCAAGAAAGCCAGACCATGTATACAAATTAAAAAAATGCACTTTACGGTCTGAAACAGGCTCCTCGAGCTTGGTATGAACGATTGAGCAAGTTTCTACTAGATAATAAATTCAGAAAAGGTATGATAGATACAACATTGTTCATTAAGAAGAAAGGTAAAGATATACTGCTGGTATAAATTTATGTAGATGATATTATTTTTGGTTCATCTAATGAGCACTTGTGCAAGATCTTCTCAAAGTCTATGCAGGAAGAATTTGAAATGAGCATGATGGGAGAACTGATATTCTTCCTAGGACTTCAAGTCAATCAAACAAAACGTGGAACTTTTATCAATCAAGAGAAGTATGCCAAAGACTTGATTAAAAAATTTGGAATGGAGAACTGCAAGAGGACTGAAACTCCAATGGCAACCTCCATCAAACTAGATCAAGATGAAAAGGGGAAGAAGGTTGATCAGAAGAATTATAGAAGCATGATCGGTTCTCTTCTCTACCTTACTGCATCTAGACCAGATATTCTATATAGTGTTTGTCTTTGTGCGAGGTTTCAAGTGAATCCTAGAGAATCACATCTTTCTGCTGTTAAACGTATAATTAAGTATATAGCCACTTATCCAAACTTGGGGCTATGGTATCCAAAAGAAACGAATTTTACTCTTCTTGGCTACTCAGATGCAGATTTAGCAAGATGCAAAGTAGACAGAAAGAGTATTTCAGGAACATGCCAACTTCTGGGAAAAATGCTAGTTTCATGGTTCTCCAAAAAGCGTAATCGTGGCTCTATCAACAGCAGAAGCAGAATATGTAGCACTTGGAAACTGTTGTTCACAGATTCTATGGATGAGACAACAACTAAGAGACTATGGAAAGGAAGAATCCTACACATAAATAAGATGTGATAATACGAGTGCCATAAACCTCACCAAGAATCCAATTTTACATTCCAGGGCAAAGCACATTGAGATCAAACATTACTTTATTAGAGACCATGTGCAAAATGGAGATATAGATGTGGAATTCATTGATTCTAAGAATCAATTAGCAGATATCTTCACAAAGCCGCTGGACAAAGGTACATTCGATTCAATATGTGGGAGTTTAAATATTATTAACCCTTTCTTATAAATTCTATGAGAACAGGACAAAGTCTAATAGAAGCAATCGTCTGGACATATCGCTCTTAGAAGAAGATTGAAAAAGGAAATAATGGTATTTTAGGATGGTGTGTTATTTCCTTATTGAAATCTGGTAAAACTTTTTTTTTTAGTAAGTTTTTGATCTGCATGATTGATTTGCATATTTTCAGGCATATGTCTATGATGATTGAATATTCTTGTTAAATTTAGAATAACTGCCATTTTAATTTGTTTTGGGTTGCGACTGTTCACTTGTTCTCCTAACAAGGGTATAAAAACATCCATAAGTCGGGTCTTTTCCTCACAACTCTCTAGAACGGTTTGTTTAAAAACCCTAACAGAGAAAAACGTTTTCTAAATCAATCTTCGCCAAAAACCAACTTTCTCCGAACATGGCCTCAAGATCCTCCATATCCAGATCAAGATCTCCATCTCCTAGAAGAAGATCAAACAGGATTGCTGGGAGAGGAGGAAGAAGAATCGACGAAGGGCAGACGCATTTCGACCTAACACAGACTTCCGAAGATACTCAAGGACAATCTCCAAGAGTTTCTCCTCAAAGAAATCAAGATGATAATGAGGAATCTCCAAGAACTCTCCGCTCACAATCTAAAGAAAGGAATGTCTCACGTAGAGGTACGTCTGGATTAACTCTACCGACACCCACTGAAAGTCCTCATGTAATTATGAGGAGATATGAGAAGTTAGTCCGGAGAAATGTCAGGGAAGATGTCAAATTGTTTTTCTTGAGAGAAAATGGGTATGCGAATGAACTCTATCTCATTCAAGTAGTACAGGCTGCAGAATCATCATCTACTCGTAGAGAACAAGTTAGTGATACAAGGAGAAGCAAAGATAAGGTGAAGGAAGATGATGAGACGATCTACGAAGTTTTGAAGTGAGAATGGGAATAGCCGCCGTAGTCCGGAACACAATCGGGAAATTATTTCGATCCAAAGAGCATAAGACTTTCTTTAACAAACTGTTGGATCGAGGAGTCATGAACCATAGAATTGTAGATTTTGATTATTTGGATGCTTTCCTTTGCCGACGTGAATCTGAGAATAATTTGAAAAATTGCAGATGGACCAATTTTGCACCGATTCTCGCTTTGTTTATCCCGAATTAACAGCATATTTTTACTCAAATTTGACATTTCTATTTCCGGATTTAATGCAATTCGGTGAATGACAGGTTCTATGATGTTAGTTCAGATACTCTTGCTGACATTATAAAAGTTGAGAGAGGAGCATTTAGGCCAATAGACGTCCCTTATGAAACAGTTTGTAAGTTTCTCACAAAGTCTGTAAGGGCCACTATAACTTATCCTCTTCTAACTTTTGCAAGAACTATTTTGCATAAGATCATTATCAGCTGCATTCGTCCAAAAGTCTCATCCAAAACTAATGTATCCAAATTTGAGGCCAAACTGATGTGGGCTATTGAAAAAGGAGTACTGTTCTCACTGCCTCACATAATAATATTGCATATGTATCGGACAGTGTCAAAGGACAAAGGACAGCTACCCTATGGAGCTTTAGTGACAAGGATCTTTGATCATCTTAAGATAGACATACCCGTAAGATTCGACTAAAACTCTTCCCACAATGATCATTGATATGAAAATGATCAATAAGATGAGACTGAAGGATGTTGCAGAGACATGGAGACGAAAAGAAAAGGAATTGGCTAGAGCAGAGACAGCAAAACAAAAAGGCAAAGAATCAGCTGCTGCTGAGCCAAGTTCTAAAAGGAGAAGACAACTCCTACTAGTGGATGAAGAAGAAAGCATCTCCGCAATTCTGGCAAATATGCTTCAAAATTCTCAGAGAATGTCTGAACCAGAGACAGAAACACATGCAGAACACATTCTCCGCACAGAACATGAGAAGAATGATGAATATGAATCAATGGATGATCTAGAAGAAGAAGGAGCAAAAGCAGAAGAAGAAGGAGAAGGAGATGAGGACAGAGAAAAAGAGGGGCAATAAGGACAGAATGAAGCATCAACTCAGGGGGAGCATCATTATGAAAATATTGACATTCAAGTTCCTGTAGCTTCATCTGGGAATGCTAATTATCAAAAGATCTTAGGATTTTTAATAGAGATCAGGGATCGACAGGTACAAATGGAAACATCCTTCAATAACAAACTGGAAACTCTCGAGAAGACAGTTAATCAGTGTATTGACAGGATTGAGAAGTCTGCATCAAATATAGAGGATTTCACTCTTGTTCGGACCCCAAACAAGAAAACCTCTTAAAAACATCTTTTTGAACTGACTAACTCTTTTTGAAGTTGACAAAAAGGGAGAGTAGATATGGCTTTGATTTTTGATTGCTTTCACTTTTAGATTTTAGTTGGCTTTATCATTGTGTTGATGCATGATACTGTGATATGAAAGTTCTGATTATGAATGGCTAATGATAATTTCTTATAGGCTGATCACACGGTACTGATAAAGTCTGAATCATATTGAGTTGTAATATGAAATTATGTTGCTGTTGTATTGTCTATATATGGTTGATATGAGCTATACTTATGAGTTGAGCAGAATAGTTGGAAACAGGCTTTATTTAACCATATTTTGTAGGGACATTAAGCCATATATATAAAATGTTTTGTCACCATCAAAAAGGGGGAGATTGTTGAGAAAACTCCTAGTTTTGATGCCAACAAAACATCTTATGAATGATATTTATATATCAATCTCTTGAAGGAAAATAACACAGAATGACATAGGTTTTAAAGTCTGCTTGTTGCGAAGATAAAGCATAAGATGTCTAAGAGTCGACCGTACTGGACGGAAAGACTCATCCGGACCGAGTTTTAAGTCTCGACCGTACCTGCATCGAGATTTTAAGTCCGAACGAACCGGGCTGAAAATCTAGGCACTCTCGAACTTAAGACCATCAGACTTAAGATGAACCTACACGATAAGATCACCAACGGTAGAGTATTTCACTTACTTTATTTATGTTGATTCTGTTATACTAATCTGATTGACATGATCAATTAATGAGCAACTTCCAATGAAGAATAGAGTACTTATGGAAGCCCGGATTCTGGTTGTATGGGCGAACATAATCTAAGGGGATTTGATCTATTCTCAACGGTCAAAAAGACTTGCCTTATAAAGTCTGTCCAAGAAAGGGAAGACTAAACTCTCAAGGAAAGAGCCAACGGTCGAGTGTGGCTTGGAGAGTATTTAAGGGTAGGTTGAGACTTAGGGAAAGACAGATGAACATTATTCCAAAGCTGATTCAATTCTTCAATTGTTGTTCATAGTGCGCATTTGAGTGATCTAAGTGTTTTACAAAAAGAAAATGACTTAGTGAGACAGATCATCACCGAGTACAAACACTCGAGATTGTGTAATTACCGTTGATCATATAGTGAAATACAGTCGATTGGCTGGTCGCTCGGAGAGTGGACGTAGGCTTATTAAAAGCCGAACCACTATAAACAGTGTTTGCAATCTTCTCTAACTCTCTCTACTTGATTTCAGTTAGTAGATTCGAAAAGTTATATATATTTGATTGATTAATCTCTCTACACCTATTCACCCCCCCTCTAGGTATTTATACTAGTTATATCAAGGTTTGTAGGTGTTAAGGAGGTATTCACTAGTACTCTGATGTTGCATTTTGTCCTAAAGAAGAGTTTTCGTTAGCTTACTTAGCTGTGGGTCAATGGATGATTACACTCCTGCAGTGCAAACATTGGTTCGAGTCCTGCAATGAATTGGCTTGTTATCTATGATTTGCGCTAGAAGCTTGGCTTTAAACTGTGCAGATGCTCATTTAAGACTCATATGAGGAGGACAGAGCTTGCAACTTGAGCTTTTGCAAAAGACTATGGTCTAACAAGTAGTTCACTGATTTTGACATCAAGATATGGGGCAAAGCATGGAGTTTTTTTTTTTTTTGGTCAGATAGCATGGAGTTCAAATTGCTGCAATGTATATCCAACATCTTGATTCCCTGGAGGAGTCCTTGCTTCAAGCCACGAGGGACATGTTTAGATATACAGGTCCAGCCAACAATACTGGCGGACCCATCATACTTATCTACACGGTAGTCAAAATCGTCTGGCGAAAATTAATCTTCAAGGTGGAAAGGCAAGATATCGACCCAAGGCTCCGACTTGCATACACTCTCGTGGCCATGGCTCTTGGATGTGTCTCATGCAGTCTACCAATGTGCATTATGCTTGGTGACATGCCCTGGCTGATTTTCGTTCCTTGCATCCTTGCTGATAATGCCATCCACTTTCAAACCCGAGAATTAATTAGAGAATGTTTACAGTTTCCGTTTTCCTGATGGCATGGTTTGCTCTTTGTAAAGTCGCTTTTAATGTGCGTCCGGCCAATGCTGGCTCGGACATGAACCTCATGTCGTGTCGTTATTACATTGAACACCTTTTACGTCCCAAAGCAGAATATGTGATGATAATGAGGACTAATGCAATCCAGTGATGTTGGAGAAACAGTGGACTTTTTTCTCCTTTTGCTAGAGAGAAACATGGCAACTGATTTATAGAGTTTGAGAAAGTATCGCATTACTATCCTCATTCACTGACTTTTCGAGACCTGAATTGCGATTGTCTTGATCCTCATATCCCAATCTCAGCAATATTCTATTCACTACCTTGACATTCTTATTGGTATTCCACCTTTTAGAGCAAGTCTGAGATGCTCCTGGTGATTTTGGCATTCGCGCACGTTACATTTCTGGAGCTATGCCATCGAGTTGATCTGCTTCAGAGAAAAAACGGGATGCGTATAAGTATCGTTCTTTGCTCCTGAGCTTCTTAAGTGGCATCCGCATAGGCCTTTCCCTCGAATTAAGGCCGTCTTCATCCCGGTTTTGAATTGCAATGGCGGACAACATAATCAATTAATAGGCAGATCTTACCGAATTGAGCGCATGAAAGGAAAGCCGGAGGTTTTATAAGAATATCTTAATCTTAATATATCTACAAGCAAGAAGCTGATATTTGTGCAAGATAAATCAACTCAAATGGAGCCAAATGCCAAACATGAGCTTAGAAATCGAAACTTATATTGTTATTTGGTAACTAAATGCAACAAAGCAAAAGTAAGTCATGAAAAAGTATGGTCACGCAAGAGTTACACTAGGGCATAAGTACAGCACAAGTATCAAAACTTGGCATGAAGGGACACTTAAATGTCAAAAGTTACAAAATGTATACTTAAGTATCAAGATCGGAACAAAAATTATCAGTTAAGTGCCAACGGTAAGAAAATCCGACCAAAATACTGACGTGATACTTTTTCGACGAATTGGGGTCGAAACGGCATTATTTTGAGTGCTGACATGGCCAAATAAGCCCAAAACAACGTTGTTTTGAGTGTTGATGTGGCTAAATCAGTCCAAAACGACGCTGTTTTGGCCAAAGTTTATTTTTTAATATAAATATTAATTAAATAATATTAAAAACGAAAATTTGAAAAAGAGAGAGAGAGAGAGAGAGAGAGAGGAGAGAGAGGGGTAGCAGCTCGCCTGTGGCTGCCACCCCATCGCCGGTGGGGCGGTGGCAACGGACGACGAGGGTCGCCAATGCCTAGGCATGGGTCGACGACCCTTGCCGATCGAAGGCGAGGGTTGTCCAGACGCCGAGAGAGGGCGGCAACTACACCTGTCAAAATGGGTGTATAACCCATTTATGACCTATTTAATATTTAATGGGTCATAGATGGTAGGCTTTCTTTTAGTATAACCCATTTATGACCCATTTAAAGAAAGCCTAACCCATTTATGACCAATTTAATATTTAAATGGATCATAAATGGGTTATACATCCATTTTGACAGGTATATCTTTAATGGGTTTAAAAATTAAAAAGACTAAAATACATACGTTGTTAATGAACTTGAATAAGTTTAAAATC
Organism: Corymbia maculata; assembly: GCA_014182735.1. NCBI lineage: Eukaryota > Viridiplantae > Streptophyta > Magnoliopsida > Myrtales > Myrtaceae > Corymbia > Corymbia maculata. The sequence goes on along the minus strand of CM024689.1, from coordinate 43,754,475 downwards.
TTTAAAAAATATTATAAGAATAAGTTTTTCTAAGTTTAGTTAGATAGAGAAATGTTTTAACAATATGGGTCAGGTCAGGTATGGATTGGGTATGGGTTGGTTGGGTATGAGTCAAAAATTTTATACTATACTTAAATGGGTCATAAACGGGTTAATGGGTCAATTTGGGTTGCACCATTTATGACCCGACCCAAACCCGACACAACCCACCCGTTTAACAGGTCTAGCGGCAACCCTCTCTCAGATCTAGGCAAGGGTCATTGGCCCTCTCCTCGACACCAATGGTCCTCGCCCAACATGTTCTTGCAGAAGATTAACTAACATGTAGTTTGACACTTCAAAAAATAATAATATGTTAGTTGTAAGCATAGCTTGATAGCTGCATTCATTATTAATATGTACATTTATAAGAATTTTATGTAATAGAAAAAATTGTGATTATGAAAATGCACTAATGCCACTTAAATTGATATTGATTTGGCCGAAGTGATAAAAAGTGCTTTTGTGTTGTATATATGCGATAAATTATGTTGGTCCATCCAGATGATTAAATGTCCAATTATTGCAATTAATTATGCTTAAAATTCTAATATTTGAGTAACTTCGTTAATATTTTTTTTTTTTTTTTTATGAAAGAATATCCAATTTGAGATGGAGGAACTCTAGAATTTCATAAAAGGAATTCGAACTCTACAAATGAAAAAGCAAACCCTCGGATCCTTCTCTATCTTTGTTGATTTTTCCTCCTCTTCAAAGGATTAATCAGCAAAGAAAAGCAAAAATTTACATGTTTTTGTTATTATTGATAGATGAAAAAAAAGCGTAGATAGAAAAAATCATAATAATGAAAGACAACTATCATTTAGCATGTGGTGCCAGGATTCTGGCCAAATGAGGAATTTGATGATTTTTTGCAACTACTTTACATATCTCGAAGGCTCAATGGAGTATCAACACAGGCAACACAAAATAAACATAACGAACTTCTAACCTGATTTATTGCATATACTAATACACGTGCAAAATGCAATGGTCTGCTGCGCTTGCAAACGCTTGCCCCACAATTTGGGTGTTCCATGTTAAGTAACTTTTAATGTTAAAAAAATAGCGGCAGACAATCAATGACCATCGGACACGTGACTTGTTCTTGGGAACTGTTGACCAGGTAATGTCGTTTTAATGTCTTTATTAGTGATCACCTATGATTATTCGACAATTAATGGGCGATAGCTATGACAAATGTGCTAGTGCATGGGCAAAGCGATATTATTATTAGATACCTCAGAAAAGCTTGATTAGAACTACATGCGCAGGTTTTACTGCATGTGGATCATCCTTTGATAGATTCTCCAATTATGAGAACTACCATAATTATTTATTTATTTTATCAAATGAGAATTACCATATTGATTTGGCACTTACTCAGTAATTTCTATATGCATTTGAAAGAAAATATCTGAAATCGAGATCTTGAAGGCTAGTTAAGGACTAAGTCTATTTTAAAGTACGAGGACCCAAAATTAAATATCAACAATAATATAAGGACCATTTTGTAATATCATTTGAATAACTATTTTTCATTCCACGATAGTGCTGCTTGTGTACCTCTAGCGCTTAGTTAGCATGTCATTGAAATTTGGACGGTTATATAATTTTTTTTCTAAAATGAAATGAAAGATTAGTTTATGAACCCAATTTGTCCCATGATGAAGTACAACAACAAAAATTGAATAGCGGCAATAGTACAGAGATCGCTTTTGTGATTTTTCCCTGATATGTTAGCCGATACTTTTATGTTCTCTTGTCAAAGACAGTTATTCATTTTTTATTCCATATAATACATTAGTCTATGAATTAATAGCAACCTCTCAAGTCATGCAACTAGTTTTCTATTTCAATTGAAAGGAAAGATAAAAGGGAGAAACGGTGATACTCGAAATATTGAGACCACTTCATGAAATTCGTGTTACATCATTTAACTATAAGTGAATATGTAAAAAAAAAATCTCACTAATCATTACTATCCATACCAAAAGAAGTCGAAGCTCCATGTCGAAATCCTATTTTCCCATCTCAAAGATTAATTTTTGCCAAATGATTCAGATCTTGATGTATATAAGCATAAAGAGTGCTCTAGGAATGTTGGTCGGACCGTTATGGGTTTACATGCTCCAGATAGTTCGAAGCAAGGACTCCTCCATGAAATAAAGATGCCAGTCATACATTTGAACAATGTGAGCTCCATGCTCTGCTTCATATGTGGGAATTAAAATCAATAAGCTAATTGTTATATGGCAGCCTTTCGCAAAGGCTCAAGTTATTAAAAAAGGTGTTCACAGCTCGTGAATTAAGCATGTTTCTCAAGTACTTCCAAAACAAAGTATGTCTTACTACTTCCCACATATGTAAATGAGCCTTGCATGTGAAATATGAGATGTAAGGATTCAAACTTTTTGAGTATCATGAAAAACAGTTTTTCTAATAGTTAAGGTTATTAAGATATGAGTTTAAAATGAATATCGTGTGTATTTCTTAATTATACTAACCGCATATACTCACACGAACACATCCAAAAATGCAAGTTTAAATAAAAGATGAAATTCAATGCGTGGTATAAAACTATACTTTTTGAATAAATCCTAGCTAATTAGTCTATGCATAATTGCGGGAGTATAACTTACAGTGAATTGCATGTGAGGACGGAGCTGGCGTATATTCAGGGGTGCATTACTATAATAATGTTAATTGATCGGGATTTAATTTATTCTATTTATTATTTTCAGTTATCAAAAGTGAACGGAATATGATATACTGCGTCAAATTCTCAGCAGGATTCAAATGCAAGACTCAAAAATGCAAAACATAATATGAGTTATCATGGGTTAAGGATAATAAGAATAAATTTTGGGTACGGTCCGAACATTTCTTGCAAAAATACACAATAACTAAACAGAAAAAATACAAAAATAAAAACCACATGGCTAACGGGGTTAGAATGGTTTTTTATATATAAACCTTAAAAATCCACTCCATGGACCTCCAAGATGTAGTATGAAATCGGAGGTCCACATGGGTGGAGTGATTTTTTATATGGTCACATAGGTCCAAGGTCTACATGATCATCATTCTATATGGTCAGATGACCTACTTTTTCACTCTGGTCTTACATCTGAAAAACTCACTCCATATGATCATGATAGAGTTTTGCCCTGACCTGTTTTTGCCACCATGACAAAAGTTGAGACAAAACTCTGCTTTTCCAACTTTCTGCTGTTCTTTTCGCTGAGATCAGCGAAATCCTTTCTGCTTTTCCAATTTTTTCCATTTATCGCTGAGATCAGCGAAACGGAAAAGCAGAAAGTTGGAAAAGCAGAGTGTTGTCTCAACTTTTGCCATGGTGGAAAAGCAGGTCTCGGCGAAACTATATCATGACCATATGGAGTGAGTTTTTCATATATAAGTAAGAAAAATCATACCATGGCCAGAATGTCGCCAAGGTCTGTGACAACCTTATCCTGTTTTCATTTTCAGACAAGAGACTTAGCGAGGCAGAGTCGGGAGGTAAATGGCAAACAACAACAATCCAGCTCACGGTGGTCCAAGGTAAGTTTCAGTGACCTTAAATATACAAAAGAACACTGTAACCCAGCGGCCAGTGAGTTGAGAGAATTACAAGTAAAATCATGCCACAATCTTGATGTTCTTTCTTGTTCTTATCTCTAATCATGTCCTCCATGTACATTCTATTATGTGAATGTTGTTTTATCGCCCACCCCCACACAGGGGGAGTTAAACCACTTCACTCTACATAAATGAGGCGAAGTTGTGGTCGTATCCTGAAATTATGTTGTTCGACACTTAAAAGAGTCCAGTTGAGAGGGGCATCTCTCACTTCCCTGCATGTTTCCTCGCATTTCTTAGAGAGCATATTGGGTTGTACTCGTGACTGAGTATATTCAGTGGACATAAATATGGCGTAAAATGAGATTGTTTCTTGTAGTCATTGACCTTTTTTTGTGTGAATTGATCAATTTTCCTGATTTTCATTTTGTAATTGAATATAGCTGGATTAGTAAGAGGGAATAATCCCTCTCAAGTCTGAATACCATTATAAAAACAATCTGGATACTATTATAAAAGCAAGCAAAATGCCATAGTAAATTGTTGTTTTTTTTTTAAGATCATAAAGTTGAAAAGAATGTGAAACTTCTGCTAAAGTTAGTGGGTTTCAAAATTCTGTCACGTCGATGAAGAGACATAACTGTATATACACTATTTCTTTCTTTTGTCAAGAGAAACTCATATTAAGAACAAAATATTAATTGAAAGTCTTATTTGCTTTTTCTCCAAAGAAAAGATAAGACGTGCAATGAGCTTTCCTCTGTTTCTACCTAATAAGCATGGGTATCTTTTTTTTGTTCAAAGACAAGCATGGTTTTTTTTTTGTCAAAAAGGTAAGCATGGGGTTTACCTGGTAGTTTCCTGTGTGTTTTGTTTTGAGAACAAGTGTTGGTAGAGGGGATTGGGAAACTTTTCAAGGTGTTAAGGAGATACGTCCAATAGGAGATCAAGAGTTGATTAGATCAAAATTCATTAGATGGACTATATTAGAAAATTTTCAAAAGATTTAAGACTAAATTAACTTAATTGAATAGTTTATGACTGAATTAGATGTCATTCTACAAGTTTAGTATTTTTTTAGATGAGATTTCACAGAATTTGCTTCTGGTGATGACAAGAGAATGAAGCATAGAGTTAAAGAAGATTAAACATAGAATAGTCATTTGTTCAAGAAGATAAAATAAATGATTGCATCTGGTTCTCCACATTTGATGATGACAAGAGAATTAAACAAATAGTTCAAGAGGAGTAAACAAATAATTGTCTCTTGTCCAAGAGGTCCCAGGGAAGGGACGACTACTTCACTCCTCTACCTGAGGAGAGGGACTCTCTCCCGAAGAGAGGACCTCCCATTGGTCTACAAATATGTTGGCTCGACTCGCAGCCTCGCAACAAGTTTTACTTTGGACAGGGAAGGAAGGGAGTAATCACTTGAAATTTGTATGTTAATGTAAAACAACAATTCAGCCAATCACTGTAGTCCGAGGTAAGCATGGCGGCGAACCACAACATCTCTTCACTGCTGTAGTCCAGCCTCCACTGCGAGTAAAACCATGTAGTCTTGATTTCCTTTCTTGAAAAGGGTCATTTCCCCTCTGTGTTCCATTACTCAAACGTTGTTTTGTCTACTCTGCATAGATCAGGTGAACGCGTCCTGTTGCATTTGGAAACCATCGTCTCATTTTTGTTTACTTCGTTAATTGATTAATGTGTTTATTTTGGATCCTCGTTGTTTGAGTTTTGTGCCAAACTGGTTTTCTAACAAATACTTTGCTGATTATAATTGCAAGAAATGTAGTAGAGCACGTGGCTCAAATTGCTACAGAATATAATCAACAGCTTGATTCCCTAATGGAGGCCTTGCTTCAACTCATCAAGGATCGGCATGGCCTTTCAAGTTCAGCCAATGTTATCGGTGCACCTATCATTATGCTTATTTGTGCAGCAATCAAGATCATCCGACAGAAATTACTCTCTGAGATGAGAAGGCAAGATATGGATGCAAGGTTCCAACTTGTGTACGCTCTAATTGCTTTAGCTCTCGGATGTGCTGGGTGCAGTCTCTTTATATACATTTTGCTTGATGAAATACCTTGGCTGATTGACTTTCCTTGGGTCATACTGTTACTACTCCTATTCGCATTCATCATGAATTAAAGGAGTAACAAGTGAAGGTTGATAGTTTCCAATTATCTGATATGGTGATGTATATTTTATATGAATTTGGTTTTGCTTTGTAACCTTCCAACGGTGGCTTGAACATGAACTTCATGGTGTATTGTTATCTTGACAATGGTGATAGTTTGTGATTATCTGATGTGGTGATGTGTATTTTATATGAATTTGGTTTTGCTTTGTAACCTTTCAAAGCTGGATTGGACATGAACTTCATTGTGTATTGTTATCTTGAACACCTTTTACATCACAAAGTAGAATAAATTATGATGATTGGTGCAATTTAAAATCGAGAAATGATGAAATTGAAGAAATAAGGCTTTTTTTTTTTTTGGGGGGGGGCTAGAGAGGAAATAATTTAAAGTGCATCATAAAGAATCACATTATTCTCATTCACTATTTTTATGTAACATTCTCTATGCAACAAAATTTAAGCTAAATCAGCTAATTGGTAACTCACAAGTTCTAAGTAGAGCAAGATGGACAAGTACAAGCTCGATTCATTACCCCCGATAAGATAATTATCCTGATTATTGAAGCTCCAATTTGATCACTATGTTATGGTATTATGCTCATTTACCAAAATTACTAGGTAATTTTCATTTATACATTACTTGGTGATTTCACAAGTACTCATGCCTAGTGCATGGCCGAAAATCAATAACCATGTGTGCAAAATGACATCAGATGAATCGAACCAATTGTGATTTAGGTTCTTAATTCCACATGGAAAGTAGCCTTTTTCCCTACTATAAATACAATACATGCATGTTTGTGGAAAAAAATTAAATATGAGGAGAGTGTTAAATATAAAATAAATATAAATAATTGTAAGATTTAAATTCAATTTTAAAATTTAAACGTTAATATCTTTAACGTGCATTACATGAACATGTCATTGGACTTGTTTCTATACAATAGGGATTAACCGGCACTCGCTCTATGAAAAAATCGATATTAAATCCGTTTTTCTAGCATGGGCGATATATCGATTAATATGGGGTTGAACCGGCCCGCCACATCGAGGATCGGATCTCTTTCAGGTCATAGGCTAAACGAGAGCTGAGAGGACTGCAATATCCGTACGACATAAACTATGAACCCACAAATATACCAAAAAGATGAGCAATCACACTATATCTTTAAGGGAACCTGCATTGGACCTGTGCACCGAGTACTCTATACACATCAAATAGGTCTGGCTTGAAAATAATCAGTCGAAAGTTAGATCTTGAAGAATTAAGTCCTTGAAAGGAAAGCTGGAGGATGATATTCATCTATTCCAATCGATATTATTTCTAATTATGCTTCAAAACGGCATTATAGTGTCGAGCTAAACATGGGCTTAGAACGTGTAATTTTTTGGTCTCAGTAGTTAAATGCAGCAAATGAAAAAGAAGTCCTGAATAGTGTTAGAGATATATTTCCTTGATTCTGTACCCGATTGATTTTAACTAAAAAAGTAATATTAATTTACTATAGATTGTTGTTCTATAAAGCTTATAAATAGGCTCATATGCTATTCATTATTATATACTGAAATCCAACAATTCTATTTTCCGTTTTATTTCTATCCAATAGTATGGCAATATAAGAGTTATGCTATTGAATGCATTCGTGCTTGTCCTATGAGACATTTTTGGCGAGTAAATGATGATTCTTCAAGCTTCAGATATAGGCACGTCAAGTTCTACTCATATTCAACAGGGCCAATCACAAACCCGAACTAACAAATTTCTGCCGCTAATCCACCACTGAAAAGCTTCGCGCACTCGGCGATCGGAGGCTCAATTGGACACTGTAATGAGGGAAACGAGTTAGTACCCAACGTGGCAGCATAGCAGCTGAACTAAGCATCACTCGTCAGGGCATCAGCAAAGCAACTACTTAGCTTTTCACTCGGTGAATGCAACTGAGGATAGATTACGAGCATTTAAGTGGCAACGGCGAACCTTTCGACTGGAAATGTGGGCGAGGGAGGCAGCGAAGAAGTGTGGACAAAATCGACTCACCTGGAAAGGAGAAGCTTCAATGGCGAGGTCGTTGCCACCGCAGGAGAGGCACGTCATCGAGCGAGTGAAGGTCTTCAATGTGTCGCTGCTGAGGGTGGACAGGGTGGACTCCATCTGTGAGTTCTTCGCTTCCCTCTCTGCGCTGTAGTACAGATCTTCACGAGGTGGTCGCCAAGAAATTGGCGGGATTGGAAGAATGTCACAAGGCTTTGCCTCAGGCTCGACTGGCATTACTGGCAATTTTTTCACAAATTATCAAAATACACGATGTTAAATTAATGTTTGCAAGCTTGCCAAACTCGCACAAAAATAAAACAAACGTCATTATACTCATAATTAAACTTTGAGTTTCAACAATGTCAAGGACATGCATAGCTATACAGGTCCAGCCAACAATGCCAAAGTACCCTTCGTACTTATCTACACGGTGCTTGCTCACTCAATGGTCGCGGCAAAAACATCAGGGCTTAGTGCTTGGAGGGAAAAAAAATTTAGGGCTTGGTGACAGAGAAATTTTGCAACAGGGAAAAGTGAGTGATTTAGCAGTAATACTCCCCTTTGTCTTGGCTTTGTTTGTGCTTATTCTCCTCTCCATTGCAAGATTTAGCTCTTAATCTTTCCCTAAAAGCATCGGGCCGAATTAGGGTTTGGAGAATTGAGCGATATGTCCCCAAATTCTATGAAATTTGGAGCTTTTCAAACGCAGTGATGCTGTTTCAGAGCCTTCTCATTGAATGTTGCCATTGCCAAGCTACATCGGTCGGAAAAAATGTTAAAATATCTCGACATCAGATTTCTAACGTCCCAAATTGGAGTTGGCATTTAAATGAATCCTTTTCAAACAAAGTAACATTGAAGTGATATGTAAATAAGTCATGATACTAAAGTAAGTGTCGTATAAAGTATATGACTCCTCCTTAGAACCAAGTTGTTGGTTACACGTAGCAATTTGAGCTCTATACTCTGCTTCGTATTTGTGATGTAAAATTAACAATTTACTCATTATGCAGCGGCAAAAGCTCAAGTTACTAAGAAAGTTGTCCACGTTTTGTGTACCAAGCACATTTCTCTAGTGCTTCCAAAAACGAAGTATGTCTTAATACTACCATCGGGCCTGGCCCGTGAAATATGTAATGTATGATTCCAAATCTTTAAGTACCATAAAAGGCGACAGTTTCTCTAATATTAAAAGTTATCAAGATATGAGTTTAAACTGAACGTCACGCACATTTCTAAATACTACTAACTACATAGGCTGACATGAACTTGTTGACGCATTCTGAGCCTGTACTTAAAAGCCCAATTCGGGGTTCGTGCTCATAACACAGCAGTACTCAGTGGGTGTAAATTCGTCAAAAGCAAGAATGTTTCTTGCATTAATTGACCTTTGCTTTATGCGAATTGGTAAATGTTCAGGTTTCCATTTGGTCATTGATTACAGATGCATTTATAGCAGTAGTCCCTCTCAAGTGAGATTGACATTTAAAGGGCTGATTATGTCTGAGGAAAGTGAAACGCCTTGTTTTTTCAAAATCATGAAGTTGGAAAGAATGTGAACTTCTCCCAAAGTTAGTCTGAGAAATTCTGTCACGTTGATGAAGACTCACGACTAAATAGACACCCTGTTTTTTTCTCATGTCAAGCGAAACTCATGGAGAACAACATATTAATTGAAAGTCTTATTAGCTTTTCCTCCTAATAAAAGCTAAGACATGCAATTAGCTTTACTCTATTTTTTCCCGGTAAGGTTGGGTCTTACCTGGTAGTTTGGTGCACGTGTGTGGTTCTGTTTTGTGAATAAGTGTTTTTTTATGTAGGTCAGGAAAGGTTTGTAGGTGTTAAGGATGTTTCCCTTAGTACTATGATGTTACATTTTGTCCAAAAGAAGAGTTTTCATTAGTTTAATTAGCCAAAAATGAATAGATGGTTTATACTCCGGTAGTGCATGCAGAGGGTAGTCTCATCCAATGCATAAACTCATTACCTATGGTTTGCACTCGAAGGTTGCTATCATACTGGGCATTAAACTTCCTTTCAGACTTAAATTTGTCGTCCTCCATAGCTTTTGGAAAGATTGTTGTCTTATATCATTTAGAAAGAGCTCAAAACTTGAGCTTTTGCGAAAGACTACCATCTTACAAATAGTTTGCAGATTTTTATTCCAAGACATGGAACAGAGCATCCAGAACAAATTACTGCAATGATCCCACATCTTCATTACCTAGAGTAGCTCTTGATTCAAGCCATCGAAAACACGGAAGGTATAGCTAAAACTACTCATGCAACCATCATGCATATCTTCATAGTACTCAAAATTATCCAGCTGTTATTAGTCCTCAGGATAGGAAGGTGACATATGGACCCAAGATGTTGGCTTGTGTCTGCCAAGTGTGGTATACTGATCTCCATTCTGTTTGGTGACATGTCTTGGTTGATTTTCATTCTCTGCATTCTGTCGCCATTGACATTCACCATGAATTAAAGAATGGTGACAATTTTTGGTTCTCCAGATAATTGGGTTTGCTCTTTGCAAAGCTGTGGCTTGCTCTTTATTCAAACATGACCCTTGTCCTATACTATTATAGCTTTGACCATCTTTTACATCACAAAGCAGACTAAGCGATGATGATGAAGACAATGGCACTACTTAGTCAAGATTCTAGTACAATATATTGAAATTGGAGAAACATTTTTCTTTTCTTTGGCCAGAGAGAGGGAGGAATTGATTCAGTGAATATGAGAAAGAATAACATCATCTCGTTCACTAATATTTTCACAAATTGCGATTTTGATATAGTTTATGACTTGATCCTAATATCTCAACCTCAACAGTATTTTACACACTATCTCCACATGTACTTCAAGTCACAGAGGAAGCGTGCAGTACGTGAGAGAGGGAAGTAACCAGCCACAAATTCTATAATGAAAGATTTATTCATTTGAGAACAAAGCCAATTCACATTAGGAAAGTGAGATGCACCACAATTTGTATGTTGAGGCATATTTGGAAGAGAAAAAAGCGAGACAAGGATAATTTGTGTTCAATATAAGCATAGATGTATTTAGATAGCTGTTGATGACTGAGAATTTTTTGGTTTTTGTTCTTATATGTAAAAAGCGTAGGGAGTCGGAGATTTTTCTGGGAGATAGGCCAGATCCATTGAGATTTGGGGGAGGAAGTCGCTCCAAGCCCTCGGCCATGATTGTTTTTGTTTAGCTGAGAATAGGTTTTAGGCTTCAGCGAAGCCAACTATTGCCATTTTCGTTGTCCAGTTTTTGCTCGGATGGCCATATACTTTAATTTGTAACAAATTTGGTTCCTAAACTGATCCTATGTCATAGTTTCAGGACAAATTCTGTATTTTTTCCATCCAAATGTTGATCAAAAGCACTAGCTAAACGCTGGAATATGAACACATGGCCCTAACACGTGAATCACAACTTAAAACTCAAGAGGAAATAACAAAAATGATCCCTCTACTGGTACTCTTGTTCAATTTTGGTCCTCATACTTCATTTTTGTCCCATATTTGATCGGTGTACTAATCTTTAATCTTGATTTTAGGATATATGTTGTGCTCTTTTTGTCCAAATGCAAATTAAAAATGCGAAATATAGTTGGCATCAACATGTTATATAGTGCAAAACTAATTGGCACCCACATCTTGTTGCTGAAAATTTACTTGTTATGTAGTTTGACACGTCAAAATGTAATAAAATAGTTAGGTTTAAGCATAGTTTAACAGTTACATTCGTTTTGCGGAAAATGAATATCCTAAAAATAATTGTTTATATTGTTTGAAATTATTAGTTAATGAAAAATGTTTTCATTGTATTGACAACAATTTATGCTTAAATATATTCATGGATTGTAAAAAAAAAAAATTATTCATTTATTTTTGTAAGAGATACAAGCAATTATTCTTAGGAAAATACTTTTCAAATTATTTATTTTCCGGGTCAGTTAATTGCACACAATTAAAAGGGTCTTTACCGTTGAAGCACTATACAGTCCATTGAACTATTGATCCATGTCTGGTAATTGCACATTTACATATCAATGTCTGCAATAGGTGCTCTAAGGACAGAATAGGCTACCAACACAAATTACTTTGTCAATTGCTTACAACTATAAACTGACAAATATACCAGAAAGATGAGCATGAACACTATACCTTCAAAGAACGTTGCATAGAATCTGTGCATCAATATTGTAAACACATCAAAGAGATTTGGCTCGAAGGTAGTCAATTAATAGGCAAATCTTGACGAATTGAATGTGTGAAAAGAAAGCTGGGGGCTGGATCATTTAAATCTTAATCTGATAACTACAAGTAAGAAGGTGATATTTATATACCAGCACAAATGGTGTCAAATGCTAAACATGAAATTAGAACTTGGAGTTTCTAGGGTCGTTTGGTAGTTAAACGCAGCGAAGGAAAAGGAAGTCATGATATGGCTGGTTACACAAGAGTTGTGCTAGTTAATGCGTTCGTGCTTTGATTTATCGAATCCGAAGCACATATAGACGAAGCTAAGTCGAAAACTGTTTCTCATTTCCTTGATGGATGTTTCTCATTTCCTTGATGGAGGAAAACATATATCTTTATATTATTGCGGAGTGATTACTTTTGATTTCAGCATAAGTGCAATCTAATCAATTTAGATTGATTCAAACCCAGTTTGATTCAAACTGGAAATCCAAACCAGCGTTGCAAACTCCATTTAACACCATCAAATTAAGTTTATTAACTCTCCAACCAGTAAAGCAGTATAAAGACAGAATAGTAGCAACCACAGAAGGTCATGGATAGGACTTCTCTCCTATGGTTTCACCACTTGACGTTTTCGGTGAGTAGTACCGATGATTCTTCCAGCTTCAGATTTACGCACGTTGAGTTCTACTCATATTCAATAGGCCAATCACAGACACAGATTAACAAATTTCTGCTGCAAATCCGCCACCAAAAAGCTACACACACTCGGCAGCCGATGCAAGGACTCTCAATCGGACACTGCATCGAGGGAAAGGAACCAATATCTAACGCTGCAGCGCAGTATCTGAACTATGCATCACCCATCAGGGCATCGGCAACCAACTACTTATCCTTTCACTCGATGGATGAAACTGAGGATCCATCACAAGATTTTTTAGCGGTGACGGCCAACTTTTTGACTGGAAATGTGGGCGAGAGAGACGGCGGAGAAGAAACGCCGAAGAAGCTGACTCACCTGGGAGGGACAAGCTTCGGTGGTGAGGTCGCTCCCGACGCGTGAGAGGCACGCAATCGAGCGAGCGAAGGTCTTCCCTCTCTGCACTGCAGTACAAATTCTTATGAGGCCGGCGCTGAAAAATCGAGGGATTGGAAAAGCTATGGCAAGGCATTGCATTGGATTGGGTTCGACTTGCATTATTGACGACTTTTTAGTTAAGTATACATGTCCATCGTTTTCAAGAGAACTTTCGCTGTCTGTGAGCTTCATAAGCTTGCTCAAAAATAAAACAAACCTCGTTATACTCATATCAAAATTTTGAGTTTGAATTAATTTGACCTATTTTCATTAAGCGATTATTGATGCAAATATCAATTATCTTTTTAACGTCAAAGAGAGGATTACATAATGTATTTATTTGCAAAAGCTTCTATACGTACTATTCTTAATTATAATATAATTAAAGTAAACTCACAACAGCATTATTTCCAGATTTTATTATAATATGATGTCAATCTATTAACATACTTTTCTGAGAATTGTCATCTGATTTTGTCCGTATAATATTTGGTCCTGTTTGCACTTTTTTTTTTTTTTTTTTTTCCTTCCACGCTGGCCAAGCATCAGATGTTGAGATTGAGACATTTTGGTCGTGGCGATTTGCTACGTGGTCTTTTTCTGTATTTCAAGAATACTGTAATGGTTAAAAAGCTAAGACCACCGGGTGACCGCCCCACCCTCGTCTCATTTTCGAGCAAGAAGGGAAGAGACTTAGAGAGCAGAGTCGGAAGGATAATGGAGGACAACAATCCAGCTGATCCCGGTGGTCATAGGTAAGCTTCGGCGACCTGAAACATATCTTAACTACTGAAGCACGGTCTCCATCAGTAAGTTCGAGGATCGAGAGTAAAATCATACCAAAATTCTTGATTTCGTTTGCTGTTCTTATCTCTGATTATGTTTACTGTGTATATCCGTTTCACGGGGAAGCTGTTTTACTGGGAAAAAGCATGCAATCTACGTAAATCTGGTGAACTGGTTTGACGCCTTCAGGACTCGTACTGGTCAACACGTAAGAGCCCAATTGAGAGGGTCGCCTTTCACCTGACGATAAAAATTAGCCTGTTGAGAGTCAGATTGGAACAACAGTTTCTACCCCCAGATTTTTTCTTCTTTTCTTCTTTTCTCTTTTGTCAATTGATCCATGTTTTTGCTATCCTCGTTCATGATAACGCTCGACCTCGGAACCGGGCGTGGGCCTAGTCGGAACAGAGGATGTTGGGTCGTATCCATAACAGAGCATGTTCAGTGGGTATAAATCCATCGAAAAGGAAGATTGCTTGTTGTAGTCATTGTTTTTTGTGTGAATTTTTAATTTTATGATACCAATTTGGTATTAAAAACAGTTGGATTCGTAAAACGATCCTTCCGGAGTTTGAATAACATTTGAACGGCTGAGCTCGTCTGAGGCGAGTGATGCCATAATAACTGTCATTCTTTTCCAAAATCACCAACTCGGCAAGGACGTGAACCTTCCACTCAAGTTCCTGGGTGGGAAAATATTGTCACGTTGATGGGGACACAAAACTGTATATCTACTCTGTTTTTTTCTTCGGTCAAGGAAAACCCAGAGTGAGGAAAGACTATATCTACTCTGGTTTTGTTTTGTGAATAAATAGTGCTAAGAGTGAGTTGGGAAAGGTTTGCAGGTGTTAGGGAGGCATCCCCTTGTACTCTGAATTTACTTTTTGTCCAAAAGAAGAGCTTTTATTTGCTTAATTAGCCGTGGATCCGTACATGGGTTACCCTTCTTCCGTGCATACATAGATTAGGCTCCTGCAATGCATGGGCTCATTAACTACGATTTGCATTAGAATCTTGGCATCATACTGCGCATTAACTTGTGAACTTAAATTGGTAGTTCTTGATGTGTTTACGTTAGTATATTAGTTAGTAGCATTAACAATCGCTTCATGTTCACTGGAGAGTCTTATATGATGCAAAAAGAGCTCACAACTTGAGCATTTGTGGAAGACTGTTGACTAACAAGTAGTTTGCTCATTTTTATTCCAAGATATGAAGTAGAGCATGTAGCTAGAATTGCTACAATGTGTAACCAGTATCTTGATTCCATGGAGGAGTCCTTGCTTCAAGTTATCAAGGACATGTATAACTATACAAGTTCAGACGACATTATTAGTGCACCCATCATGCTTATCTACATAGTGGTCAAAAAGATCCGCCGGACATTAATTCTCAAGATGGGGAGGCAAGATGCTGGTCCAAGGTTTCAACTTACGTATGCTCTCAGTGTTGTTGCTCTAGGATGTGTCAGTTGCAGTTTGTTGATGTACATTCTGCTTGGTGACATGCCCTGGCTGATTTTCTTTCTTTGCATCCTAATGTTGATAATGCCATTCGCATTCAAGCGTGAGGATTAATTAGAGAAAGGAGATAGTTTTCGATTTTCTTGATGTTGTAGTTTGCTCTGTACGAAGTTAGATTTGATGTGCATCTTGCCAATGCTAGCTCAAACATGAACCTCATATTGTACTATTATCTTGAACACCTTCTACATGACAAAGCATAATATATGATGATAATGTAGAACTACTAGTTAAGATCTTGTTTAGAGAATATGAGAAAGAATCGCATTATCTTCACGTATTGATCTTTTCATACATGAATTGCGATTTTGATGTAGCTCATAACTCGATCCTCATATCCCAAACTCAGCAATATTCTACCACTGTCTTAACACATGCTTCAAGTAACAAATGAAAACTACTAAGCCCTACGTGCTCCTTCATATAAAAGTTGCAAGGGAAATAGCCAGTCTTGGATTTTTTAAAGAAAGATTTCTTAGTATAAAGCCAATAAATATTAGAAAAGGGAGATGCACGACCCTTTACCTATGGGGAAATATTTGAAAGAAATGGAAAAGTGAGACATAGTGATTTTGGTTTAGCATAAGAATAGATAGATATTTATAGAATGTCCATTTTCTAATATATGTGTGTAAAAAGGGTGGGAGTCACAGATTTCCTGGGAGATGGGCCCAGCCATTGAGATCTCAGAGGAAGGAAGTTGGTCCAAGTCGTCACCAATGATCGTTTAATCACTAGAAACTGGTATACGGGAGTATCGGAACACCAATTTTATATTTATGGTGACTCGGACTCTCAGAGCAGACAATGTATTTAGGGGCATATTCAGTGATCCTAAAAAGCCTAAACAATTATTAAAAGAAAAGAAAAGAGAGAGATGACATCACAACTAACAATATAGGAACATGTTAAAGGGGGACAAGTAACGACGGGATTGGTAAGTCAAAGATATGAAGAGATAACTTCCCCGAGTCATATAAGAGTGATACTCAGTGGTTGTCAAGCTGTCAACAGTGACATCTGTAGCTGATAGTAATTGATTTGCCTTTTGCATTGCTGAGGAAACTTCTTCATATACCTACCAATTGGGTTATAGCAAGACCAAGGACCCCCGTAGACTGCTTGAATACTAACACAACCTTCTTGTCTGAAGAAAGAAGCACATTATAATCCTATAATCAGAAGAAATATCAAACTCCTAAGGTTCACATGCACCAGGAGACACGACCATGGAAATACTTTCTTCTTCCTCATTCCGTTATATGACCATTTAAGTTAGAACGTCAATGGTTCGGTTCAGGTTTTTTTAAAAATCTGAACTAAACTTATAGGATGAATAGCTCAACTAAATCGAATAAGAATTGGTTTGATTTGGTTTTTGCCCTACTTATTTGAACTGAACTGAATAAAAGGTGAAAAAGAAGATAGATTTTAAGTTGGGTGTTTAGTTTTTTATGAGAATTTTGGTTCTGCTCGATTAACCGAAATAACCTGAACCAAAAGGAACAGTTATTTTGCCATTATTCGAACCGAAAACCGAACAAAGCTAAAAATGTATAAAATTTCAATTCTGTTTGATTTTGGTTTTTTAATTCGATTCTAACACCCCTAAATTTAAGCTTTTTAAAAATTGCATGCTAAATTTCAACTTGATATGAGAACAAGAGATCTTGAATTTATATTGCAATGGAGGAGTCCCTGCTTAAAGCCATCAAGGATACATATAGTTATGGAGATCTTGTAAATATTCATGGAGCACCTATCATGCTCATCTACACCGTCATTAAAATCGTCTAGCACATAATGATCTGCAACAAGAGAAAGACAACACAAAAAGAGAAACTGGGGAAATGATTCAGGGTATATAAGAGAGAATCACATTATTTTCGTTATTATTTCATTTTGCATACATGTCTTGCGAGTTTTATAAAATGTATGGCTCACTCCTTGTATAAAAAAACTCAACAATTGTACAAAATTCAAACTAAAGTAGACAATTGGACAGTTTATCAATTCTAAGTAACTTTTTCAACTAGACAAGTACAAGCTTGATTAATCACCTACCAGCCGGATAAGATAACTAATCACATTAACAAAGCTTCGATTTGATCACTACTATGGTGCTTTTTTTAGACCAGTTTACCCAAAATTACTTAGATAATTTCTTCCATATTTTACTTGAGTCACAAGGTATTCCTGGCTAGTGCACGGCCAAATAACGCTGGCCAAGTGGCCATGCGTACATGTTATTTAATTTACTACATCATACGACAAGAACAGACGAATGAAGCCGACTAAGACTTAGGTTCTTAAATCCACGCCAAAAGTTGTTTTTTTCCGTACTAAAAAAAGCAGTACGTGCATGGGTGTCGAAACAATTTAAATGTGTGCAGAGAGTTAAGTATAAATAAACATTAACACGGCAAAAGATTTAACTGATTGTAAGATTTAAATTCAACATTAACATGTAAGATATTGAGAAGATTATATCGTAACTATTTTAAATTACAATCTTGTCCCATTTTTTACACTATGATATACCTGAGAAAAAGACATGAGCATTACATGAAGTTTTTCTTATATATATATACTCTGAGATTGAAATCCTCATTGGACTTAGAGATTAACACACTCTACGAAAAATTAATTAAGTTCCATTTTCTAGCATGGGCCGTAAGTATTTTTCTCCAGTAATGAGCCTAATTGTTCAGGAATTTGGGCCTGGACCAGCCCGCCGCATCAAGGATCGCATCTGTTTCAGCTCGTAGAGCAATGGGAGCTTAGAGGACTGCAGTATCCAAAGTTCCGCTTTTACATGATGAGAATATGGAGAAGCTCTTTTCCATGGGCACGTATGGCGTGACGATGCTTATTACAGCAATATACAGTCATTTTTCCTCGATAAATATGTCATTTTTTATACTTCATTTCTGCTGATTTTACATAGAACTAAAGCGAGATTATTTTTAGGTGTGAAAGAGGATTCTCTCCATTCACGTCCACAAGTTTGCAATCTTAACCATCAAATACAACAATTCAAACGTAGTGAACTTCAAGCTCTATGCACCCAACTGAAAGGTCTTTACCGTTGGAATGCTGCAGAATCCGCTGAACTTTGGATGCATGTCTGGTTATTCCATTCTGAAATAGTCAATCTTTGTAATAGGTGTTCCAAGGACAGAAGAGATTGCCTACAGATATTATTTTGTCAGCTGTTTACAACTACAAACTGACAAATATACCAGAAAGATTACAAAGATGAGCAATGACACTACTATTCCTTCAAAAGAAGGTTGCATTGAACCTATGTGCCAGATATTGTAAACACATCGAGGGGGTCTAGTTTGAAGGGAATTAATTGATAGGCAGATCCTGATGGATCGAGTGTGTGAAAGGAAAGCTGCAGGTTGGATAGACAAGTTGGAATCTGAATCGGATATCTACAGATAAGGAGGAATGATTGACTTTAATCACGACATGAGTTCAAAGTAATCACCAATGCATACCAGTTCAATTCAAACTGGAAAACCAAGCCAGTGTGGCAAGCTCCATATAGGGCCATCAAATCAAGATAATTTTTTCAACATACCAGGAAAGCGTGATCAATAAAGTATAGCAGCAACAGGAGAACAGGAGAAGGTCGTTGATAGGGCTTTTTCCCCATGGTTTCACCATAGGACATTTTTGGCTGAGTGTTACTGATGATTGTCCAGCTTCAGATTTGTGCACGTCAATCCTACTCGTATTCAACAGGGCCTATAACAAACCTAGACTAACAAAATTCTGCTGCAAATCCACCACCGAAAGCTTTGCGTACTCAGGCAACCAATGCAGGACTCATCCAGATACACGTCAAGGAAATGAGCCAATGCCTAACGCAGCAGCATAGCATCTAAACTAAGCATCACTCGGGGCATCAGTAAGTAATTACTTAGCTTGAACTGAGGATCGGTTATGAGCATTTCAGTAGCGATGGCCAACGAAATGTGGGTGAGAGAGACGGAAGCAGGAGGAGAAGAAGAAATGTGGAAGAAATTGATTCACCTGGGAAGGAGAATCTTCTATGGTGAGGTCGTTCCCGACTCATGGGAGGCACCTGATCAAGCGAGTGAAGGTCTTCAAGGTGTTGCTGGTGAGGATGGACTCCATTTTTGAGTTCTTCACCTCCATCTCTGGACTGTACTACAGATTCTAATGAGGTGGTCGCTAAAAGATGGACGGTATTGAAAACAGATGTCATGGCCGCTTGAAAATTGAACCAGATAGACTTATAAATAAAACAAATGCCATTATCCTCGCAACAAAACATTGAACTTTGACCCATTGGATATGTAGAGATGTAAGCAGGTTGTAAGTATGAGGTCACAAAAGGGAGAGTCCTAGTGTGTGAGTTAATTTTTGCTTTCTATTTCTCTGACAGACCACTGTGTAGGCTGCAATTTTAGGCAAGAAAGGAAGAGATCTAGCGAGGCAAGTTGATACGTCAATGGTGAACAATCCAGCAGATCACAATGGTCGGAGGTAAGCTTCTGGGACGTTAAACATATCCTAACCACTGTAGCCCAGCCTCAGTCAATAAGTTAGAGGATTGCAAGTAAAATCATACCAAAATCTCGATTTCCTTTGCCATTCCTATCCCTTGATCATGTCCACCATATATATTCCATTATGTGAATGCCGTTTTATTGGGGTAGTTATGTTGCAAGGCCCATATTTTGTCTTCTGTTATTTTGCTAATTGGTCCAGGTTTTTTTCTCGATGTTCTTAATAACTGGACTCTCATAACAGAGCATATTGGGTCTACGCATAACAGAGTATTTTAGTATGGATAAGTCATTGACCCCTTCTTTGGCGTGAATTGCTAAATTTTCATGATATCCATTTGATAATTGAATACAGTGTAGGACTCATAGCTGGTATAGTCCCTTTCAACTGTGAATACCATTAAAACGACTGAGTTTATATGAGGAAACTGAAATACATAATAACTGCCATTTCTTCTTCAAAATCACAAAATTAAGAAGTATGTGAACCTTCTCCTAAAGTCACTGGATGGGAAAATTCCATCACGTTGAAGAGACACGACTGAATATACACTTTATTTCTTTCTTTCATAAAGCGAAACTCATTGAGAAGTGTATTAATTGAAAGTCTTACCAAATTTTCCTCCTAAGAAAAGACAAGACCTGCAATTAGCTTTGCTCTATTCCTACCTGAAAAGCATGGGGGTTGCCCGGTAGTTTTGTCAGTGTGTTGTAAGAGTAGGTTAGGAAAGGTTTAAAGGTGTTAAGGTGGTTTTCCCTACTACTCTGATGTTACATTTTGTCTAAAAGAAGAGTTTTCATTAGCTTAATTAGCGTAGATCGATAGATGGGTTACCCTCTTGCAGTGCATATAGAGGTTAGACTCCTGCAATGCATAGACTCAATAGCTATCATTTGCACTAAAAGCTTGGCATCATAAACGCAATAAATTCCTTTTGAACTTGAATAGGTAGGTCTTGATAGCTTTTGGATATACTGTCCTAGCAGAAAGAACTCAAAACTTGAGATTTTGGAATAGACTATTGTCTAACAAGTAATTTATTGGTTTTAATTCCAAGACGTGGAGCATGAGCTTGCAGATCAAATTGCTGCAATTATCCCACGTCTTCATTCCCTGAAGTTGCAACTGAATCAAGCCTTCGAGTACATGGATGTACTAGCCAACACCATCCATGCAAATATTATGCAAATGTACACATTGCTCAAATTCTTCAAGCTGTTACTAATTATTAAGATGGGAGGACAAGATATGGATCCAAGGTTGCAACTTACGTCGCTGTCAACGTTGTTGCTCTCAGCTGTGTCAAGTGCAGTTTGCTGATGTGCATTCTATTTGGTGACATGCTTTGCCTGGTTTTCGTTCTATGCTTATTGATTTCATCGTAAATTAGCAAGTTGCGCAAGTTTCCGGTTCTCTTGATGTCGTGGTTTGCTCTTCGCGAAGCTGTGGTTTGTTCTCAAATAAGAACCTCTTGTTGTACTATTATTACTTTGAACACCTTTAACATAACAAAGCAGAGCATATGAAGATGAGGAAGTCGATGATTCTACTTAGTTAATATCCCGGTGCAATACTCGGAGATTGGAGAAGCAGGCAATTTTTGTTTCTTTAGCCAGAGAGAGACAGGGTAATTGACTTAAGAGAATTTGAAAAAGAATTACATTATCCTCATTCATAGATCTTTTGCTACACGAATAGCAATCATAACTCAGATCATCATATCCCAACCTTAGCAATATTCTACACACTATCTTGACATATACTTCAAGTGACAAATGAAAACTACTAAGCCCAACGTGCTTCTTGGCACAAAGTAAGCATGCAAGATGCGAGAGAAGGAAGTAACTGATCACAAATTCTTTAATGAAAGATTTACAAATTTGAGAACAAAGCCAATTCACATTAGGAAAGTGAAATGCACAACCCTTTTGTATGTTGAGGCATCTTTGAAAGAACTAGTGAAGTGAGGCATAGTAATTTTTGTTCAATGTAAGGATGGACATTTATAGATAGATGTCGATGGCTAAGAACTTTTCTTTCTTCGTTTCTATATGGAGAAACGGTTGGGATGGGCCTAATCCATTGAGATTCAAGAGAAGGAAGTCGCCCCAAGTCCTCAGCAATGATCTTGTTTTTTAATGTCTAGTGGAGAATGAGATTTAAGCTTTAAGCGAAGCCGACTTTATCTCCATTTTCTCTGTTCAATTTTATGTATGGTTGAGATGAAAATGCCATATGCGGACACTCAAATCAAAAGCCAGAAGCAATCACAACACATTCCGTTTTCCTTGCGCCTTGTCTTGTTTAATCACAAGAAACTCGAAGTTTCCTCGTTTTGTTAATATATCTGGGTTTTTATTCATGATATTCCTAATGACTCAAACTCTCGAAACACACAATAATTAGGGACGTATTCAGTGACTTTGAATCTATCTAAAATTGAGATCTACTGCTAGTAGGCATTGACCTCTTTGTGGATGTGGATTATATTTCCACCCGATACTCCCATATATAATAAGCGTCTTAACATATCTCAACCATTGGTGAAAGAAGGTACTTTTGTAATGTGTGAAGCTCTTTCTTTAGTAGGTATTATCAGCTTCTGCATTAAACAAATTCATTAAAAATTAGGAAATAGTTAGCTAGATAATTTAGAAGGAAACATATCTTCTTATTGAGCCACTATTCGAGTTTCAATAAGGTCGACACCGGACCTTCCAAAATTAAGATTCAAAAAAAAAATCCAGATCAAAATTAGTAAATCCATTTTTTTCTTGAAAATAGGCTTTCAGCCCAAATCGTTTTTACTTTAATCTACACTTGATTAGAGTTGCCGTAAATTATAACCCACCAAACTCCTCAAGTACAAATGCGTCCCAATCAACATAGCAACAAATAGAAACCATTGTGATATTTGGTCGAAGTTCGTAAAAGTGAAATAACATTGTACTGTAGTTTGCTTTATTCATCACGGTAGAACAGATCACGTATTTTTATGAACATGTGTCACACAACATTTACAAAGTTTACATAGGAATATCAGAGAAAAAGGATTGGACCTGGGTAGGTCCTTGAAAGGTTCAAGCGAGAAAAAATGGGAGGAAGAACTCTCGAGGAATAGGACTCCCTAATGTCATCTCTTGTATTCCCGCTCATTAAGAAAGAAATATTTGAGTTGGAAATTGAGGACAGAGTGTGTGAATACCGACACGTTAAATTAAAAGAATTCCAAACTGGGTACTAGATTATCAAACTACCGCTGGAGGCCCGTCAAAAGCTTCGACTTATTCACGAGGCCACATCACAACCACTCAATGATATCCAAGCGGCAAGTTGAGCCGACTTAGACAAATGGCCAATTTAGCTGATGCAAGCGTATACATCACCAACCTCCAAGCCCCTTTTTAACACTGCCGCCCGGCTGGCATGCCGGTCAACCATGGGTCCTGTAACGTGCGTCAATACTTTAATATACCAAACACCCAATTGTCCTTACGCAGAACCCCTCTCTCTTGCTTCATTGATTCATCCATTTAAAGATTTGGTCTACAAATATGTTTTGCTCAACTAGCAGCCACGCAGCAAGTTTTACTTCAGACAAGGAAGGAAGGGAGTAATCACTGAAACCTCGTCGGTTAATGGCAAACAACAATCCGGCCAGTTACTGTAGTCGGAGGTAAGCATCCGCGGTTCTTCACTGCTGTAGTCCAGCTTCCAATAAGTTGGAGGACTGCAAGTAAAAAATGCAGTCTTGCTTTCCATTGCTGAAAAGGAACTTCCGATCTTCAATTATTTTCCATATGTGTGCTCCATTACTCGAACGCCATTTTGTCTACTATGTATAAATCCGGCGAACTTGTCCTTTCCAATGTTGCATTTGGAAACCATCGCCCCATTCTTGTTTACTTCATTAATTGATTAATGTGTATATTCTTGATCCTCATTATTTGAGCTTTATGCTAGACTAGTTGTCTAACAAGTAATTTGCTAATTTTAATTCTAAAAAATGGAGCAGAGCATGTGACTCAAATTGCTGTAGAATATAATCAACAACTCGAATCCCTAGCGAAGGCCTTACTCCAACTCATCAAGGATCGGCATGGCTATTTAGGTCTAGCGAACGGTACTGGTGCACCTATCATTATGCTAATCTGTGTAGCAATCAAGATCGTCTGGCAGAAATTACTCTCCAAGATGAGAAGGCAAGATATGGACATAAGATTTCAACTTGTGTATGCTCAAATTGCTTTAGTTCTTGGATGTGTTACATGCAGTTTGTTGATATACATTCTGCTTGATAAAATACCTTGGCTAACTTTCCCTAGGTCATATTGTTACTAATCCTCTTCGCATTCATCATGAATTAAAGGATTAATTAGTGAACTATGATAGTTTCCGATTATATGATATGGTGATATGTATTTGATATGAATTAGGTTTTGCTTTGTAACCTTCCAACACTAGCTAGACATAAACTTCATGGTGTATTATTACCTTGAACGCCTTTTACATCACAAAGTGGAATAAATTATGATGATGATGATTACAATCTTCTTGGTGCAATTCGAAATTGAGAAATGATGAAATTTGAGACATGAGGTATTTTTTTTGGGGGGGCAGGGGCTAGAGAGAAAATAATTCAGAGTATGTCAAAAAGAATAACATTATCCTCATTCACTATTCTTACATTTTTTTGTATACGCATTGCAAGTTTGATATAGTCTATAGCTCGTTCCTCATTTACGAATTTAGCAATTTCTATGCAACAAAAAATTTAAGATAAAGTAGCTAATTCGATAGCTCACAAGTTCTAAACAAAGCAAGATGGACAAATACAAGTATGAATCATCAACCAACCACCCGCCCGATAAGATAACTAACCCAATTATCGAAGCTCCAATTTGATAAAGTACTTCCAAAAAATAGTCTTTTCAACAACTTGAGCTCCATCCTCTACCCCGATCCTAGGAATTAAAATCAACAAGTAGCCTTTCACAAAATCTGAAATTATTAGGGCAGGTGTCCCCAACTCATGTATTAAACATATTTTATCAAGTACTTCCAAAAGCGAAATATGATTTAATACTTCCTTTGTATGTAAACCGTACCTTGCACGTGACACATGGAATGTAAAAACTGAACTTTTTAAGTAGTACAGAAGACAATGGTTTTTCTTAATATCTAAGGACACTAAGATACCTAGTCTAAAATGCACATCACGCACATTTCTTAATCTACTAACTACATATATTCACATGAACACGTCAAGAACCACAACATTTAAATTCAAAAGGAGCTTCAATGTGCCGTATAATACCATACTTCTTTTGTAATATGGCGTCATTGCCGGATTGTACCCTGTATCTACATTGCAGTCAGGGACGAAGCCAGCCCGTTTCCATAGTGGGTGGATTAATATAATGATTAATTGATTGGGATTTAATTAATTCTACTTTATTTTCAGTGTTGATAAATGAATGAAAATTGTGACGAATTGTGTCAAATTCTAAGCATGATTCAAAGACCCAAAAATGCAAAACATAATATAAGGTATCGGAGATCAAGGATAGCAAAAATAAATCTATGGTGGGGTCGAAGCTCATATAACAAGAAAGAAGAAAAGACTAAAATCGCTTACTGGAAAACACAACAAGTAAGCAGGAATTTAATTACCTACTGACCCACTTTTAAATAGGCAAAATGAAGATCCGTCTTTCGATAAAATGGATTCTACGAATAAAAATTATTGCAAGTCTTATCATTTCTGAGGAGGAAAAGCTACTGAGACTTTCAAATAAAAATCACTATTAATCTAAGAGTTTCTCTTAATAAAAGAAAGAAACGAAAAAATTTAGGCAAAAAAAAGATGTAATTTCTCTTAACGAAAGAAAGCAAGAGAGTGAATGGGCAGTCATGCCTCTTTCATGCATATGATGGAATTTTTCCTCCCTGTAACTTCTTGGCAATTTTAATGACTGCTCGATTCCACCGTTTCACAACACCTCTAGGGAGAGAGCCCCCTCTCCTTAGGAAGAGAATTAAACAAATAGTTCAAGAGATTTAAACAAAAACCTGACAGAAGAATTGTCCAAAAAGTCATAAGATTAATATATAACAATTAAGTCAGTCCTAAATTTTTCAATTTGATCAATTTAATCTTAAACATTTTAATAGTTTTCAATATGATATATTCATCTAATTTTCGCCAGACACGTCATATTTTTGGTCATGTTACATATGAAATCTGGTACTAATTGGACAATCACGTTTGTGATTCCTATCAAAATTGACCAAATGGACTATATTAAAAATTTATCAAAAGGTTTAGGATTAAATTTGTCAAATTAAAAAATTTATAACTAAACTGACCGCCATCTAATATATTTCGTATTTTCTCGACAAATTTTCTGAGAATTTGCATTTGGTGATGACAAGAGAATTGAACATATAGTTCAAGAGGATTAAACATAAAATTATCATTTGGCAAAGAGGAGTTAAAAATAATGGTCTGGACCAAAGGGTGAAGCCTTCCCCCCTCCCCAACATATAGTCTTTGCGGCCGCCAAGGGATCGGCGGCCTCAAAAGCTATTTGTTTAATCCTCTTCCTAAGGGGAAGGGGACTCTCTCCCGAAAAGAGGC
Organism: Corymbia maculata; assembly: GCA_014182735.1. Taxonomy (NCBI): domain Eukaryota; kingdom Viridiplantae; phylum Streptophyta; class Magnoliopsida; order Myrtales; family Myrtaceae; genus Corymbia; species Corymbia maculata. The sequence goes on along the minus strand of CM024689.1, from coordinate 43,727,881 downwards.
CACGTGGACTTTGGAAGAGCTTACCCAACACCAGCATCTACCGGATCCATGCTCCCCCTGGGACCCAGAAAGAAGACAAGGCTCGAGACAACGTCTCCCATTGGTCTACAAATATGTTTTGCTGAACTGGCAACCTCGCAGCGTGTTTTAATTCAGACAAGGAAGGAACAGAGTAATCACCCAAGACTCGGAGGCTAATGGCAAACAACAGTCCAGCCAACCGCGGTAGTCGCAGGTAAGCATCGATGGCGAACTGCAATATCTCTTCACTACACTACAGTCGTCCAGCCTCCTTTAGTAAGTCTGGAGGACTGCTAGTAAAATCTTGCAGTCTTGAATTCCTTTCCTGAGAAAATGTCCGATCATTTCCCCCGTGTGTGTTCCAATACTCGAATGCTGTTTTGTTTGGAAACAGTCCGTACTTTACATAGATCAGGTGTTCGTCCTTTCCAATGTTGCATTTGGAAACCGTCGCCTGGTTTTTGTTTACTTTGTGGAATGATCCGTGTGTTTACTCTTGATCCTCAATGTTTGAACTTTTGTGAAAGATTGATTGTCTAACAAGTAGTTTGTTGATCTTAATTTTAAGAAATGGAGCAGAGCATACAGCTCAAGTTGCTGCAAATTATAACCCATGGCTTGACTCCCTAGCAGAGGCCTTGTGTCAACTCATCAAGGTTAAGCGTAACTCTATAAGTCTAGCCAACATTACCAGTACACCCAGCGATAGAAAGGGAAGATATCAACCCAAGATTTTTACTTGTGTATGCTTTTATCTCTATTACTCTTGGATATGTCGAGTGCAGCCTGTTGGGGCACAATCTGCTTGGCAACATGCCTTGGCTGATTTTCATTCCCTACATCCTAATGTTGGTAATCTTATTCGTGTTCTTCCAAATTAGAGGATCAATTAGCAAATGGCTATAGTTTTTGGCTTTTGATGTGGTGATGTGTAATTTATATTAATTTGGTTTCAATGTTGCCGGTTTGGTGGACCTCATGTTGTACTTTTACCTTAAACACCCTTGACATCACAAAGCAAAATATATAATGATGATTGTTAAAGCAACATGCATAATCATATTATCTTCCCTTCTTATCCATTTTCCGTTTTATTTCTCTAGTCATGTAAAAAATGTCTCAAGGTGAACATGAAAAACTGTGACCCTGAGCAACATATAAACCCAACATTCTAACTCGTGTGCACTCCAAACGCTCATGTTCTCATTTGTGTCACGTGCAGCCTATTTATGCACATTATGCTTGGTGACATTCCTTGGCCGATTTTCGTTCCCTACATGTCCTAGTGTCGGTAATTCTATTTGCATTCATTGCAGATTAAAGGATTAATCAGCGAACGGGGATAGTTTCCAGCTTTTTTGATATGGTTATGTGTATATCATATGAATTTTGTTTGCTCCCTAACCTTACAATGTTCGCTTGGACATAAATCTCAGGTTGTATTATTTCCTTAAACACATTTTGCATTAGATGGCAGTATAAATGATGATGATGATGATGATGATTAGGATTAGGATCCTTTCTAGTGCAATTCGAAATCGAGGAATGATGTAATTGGAGAAACAAGGCAATTTTTTTGGGCTAAAGAGAAACAGGGGAAATAACTCAAAGCATATTGGAAAGAATTACATAATTTTCATTCACCATTCTTTTGTTTTGGATACACGCATAGCAATTTTGATTTAGTTTATAGCTTTCCTCATATTAAAAACTCAGCAGCATACAACAAAATTCAAACTAAAGTAGCTAATTGGACAGCTCATAAATTCTAAATAACTCGTTCAACTAGACAACACGCATCAAGTACAAGCTTGATTATCAACCGTCGCAAGTCCATCTACTAAGATACTAACTAGATTAACAGAGTTCCGATTTGATTGCTATCATTGTACTTTTGAGACTAGCTTACCAAAGTTACTTGGTAATTTCATTCATGTATAACTTGGTAATATCACAAGGTACTCATGCCTAGTGCACGTTATGTATCTAAAACTATTCTTTTGGGCAAAATGTGACATCACAGTATGAGGAGATAATCCCTCAACACCTCCAAACCTTTCCCAACCCACTCTAACAATGCTAATTCACAAAACAAAACCACTCAAACGCACAAAACTACCAGTTAAGCCAAGTCGTCATGCTCACCGGGTAGAAATAGAGTAAAGCTAATTGTAGATCTTTTCTTTTGTTAGGAGGAAAAGCTTATAAGGACTTCTAGTTAATACATGGTTCTTGATTTACAAAGAAATAGAGTGTATATATAGTCGTGCCTCTTCATCAACGTGACAAAATTTTCCCACACAATAACTTTAGGAGAATCTTCACATTTGAAAAGAAAGGAAAGTTCATAGAATTGCACTCTCCTCACACAAACTCAGCCGATTAGATCGTATTCAAACTTGAGAGGTGTCATTCTTGCTATGAATCCAACTGTATTCAATTGCCAAATGAATGTCATGAATATTTATCAATTCGCACACAAAAAAAGGTCAATGACTACGAGAAACGATCTTGTTCCACTGAATATGCTATGTTATGAGTAAGACCCAAGTCGCTTTGTTCTAAAATGATGACCGTGTTAATATGATTTCTTATTTCAAACAACATATGGAACATGTGTAATGTGTGATAAAATGTGTGTAATTACACAGTTGGATAGACACCGTTCCTCTCGACTATACCACACCCATGATTCTATTCTAGAGGACTTGCATAACCTCAGAAAAGATGTCAAGATAAGTCACTTCCTCAAGAATCACAGAGATCGATTGAAGTAAACATACATATACGAATGATGTAAACAGTGTCGTGTGTAATTAAATGATTGGATGGACACTGATCCTCTCCTCGTCTTTAATTTACCCTAAAAAAGAATTAAAGATAAGGTAGTTCCTCTCCTCTACAATCACGGCGGGGATTGAAGTACACCGACATATATAAATGATGCAATCATGAGTGTAACGTCTTTTTTGAGGATAAATTAAAGATAAGTCAGTGCTTATATATAGGATCATGGGCATGGAATGGTGAATAGGAACGGTGCCTATCCAACTGTTTATGACACACAATGCATTGTTACATTCCCATGGTTCTAGAGGGACTAACTTATTTTCAATTTATAAGTTCTATTTCATGACTTTAATGTAGTACAGAGGATCATGACATAAAATATAATAAATAGAGAGCACGCGAAGGTACTTACGTATTGGCCACCATGGGCGTAATTAAAGGGACACCCATGTGACTCTCTGACTAAACTTGCGGAATTAAAAAGTGGAAAAGGAGCCTTAATCATCTTCCGACTCCTAATTTTCGTTTTTAAGGAAAACACTTCTGTGGATGTTGCTCTACAAATATGTTCGTTACTCCCAGCACCAGAGCAAGCTTTATTGCAAACAGGGGAGGAACAGAGTAATTCCCCAAAACTCGGAGATTAATGGCATACAACAGCACAGCCGATCACTGTGGTCGGAGGTAAGCATTGACGGAAAACCGCGACATCTCTTCACGACTGAGGCCCAGCCTCCTTCAATTAGTTGCAGGACTGCAAGTAAAATGATGTAGTCTTGGGTCCCTTTCCAGAAAAAGTACTTGCTGTCTCTGATCGTGTCCATTGTGTGTGTTCCATTGCGTGAATGCTGTTTGATTCAGAAACAATTGGCACACCACATAGATTTGGTGAACTCGTCCTCTAATGTTGCATTCAAAAAACCACAGTACAAATACAAATTGCTCAAATTTTGTTTTTGGTAATTGGTCCATCTGTATATTCTTACCCTTATTATTTGGGCTTTTTTGGAAGACGGTTGTCTAATAAGCAATTTGCCAATGTTAATTCCAAGATATGGAACAAAGCATGTAGCTCAAATCAATGAACATCTTGTTCCCGAGAGGAAGCCTTGTATGCAGGGATATGCGCCATAGAGGTCCAGCCAACATTACTGGTGCACCTATCATTATGTTTATTTGCACAGCGATCAAAATTGTTTGACATAAATTAATCTTCTAGATGGGAAGGTTAGATACAAACCCAAGGTTCCTATTTGCATACGATCTCCTCATTATTGCTCTCAGATGTATCGAGTGCAGTCACTTGATATAAGTTTTGCTTGGTGACATGCCTTAGTCAATTTTCTTTGTCTACATTCTTATGTTAGTAATCATATTCTTGTGCGTAATTAGCAAGCGATGATAGGTTCTGGTTTTCGATGCAGTGGTGTGTATTTATTTGACATGAAATTGTTGCTCGTAACCTTACAATGCTGGTCTGGATATGGACCTCGTTGAACTTGAGCACCTTTACACCACAAAGCTCAATACAATAAGGATGAGTGTTAAAGTGATATGCCCCCACAAAATCGTTTTATCTTCTCTTTTTTCTCCATTTTTCATTTCATTGCTCCGGTCGAGTAAAAACTGCAATCCTGAGCAACTATCAAAATCCGGGGGACTTCTTTCAGATGCCCGCGGCTAGGTTCCTTGCACTAGACGAACCAAGTCGATTAATATTTAGGTTCTTAAATCCATGCGGAAGGTGGCTTTTTTCCCCACTATAAATAGAATACATGCATGCTTGTGGGGAAAAAATTTATCTTCGTGGAGAGTAGTAAATATAAACATATTTAAATGATTGCTGGAATTAAATTCAATGTTAATTTTTAAGAAATTTAAACGTTAATATCTTTAACGTGCATTACATGAATTTGTCATTGTAATTGTTTTTTATACAGTAGAGATTAACTGGCACTCACTCTATGAAAAAATCGATTAAATTCCTCTTTTATAGCATGGGCCGCAAATATATTTTATCTGTTATGGGCCTGATTGTTCTCAATGTTCCCATGCGACAGGGAATCTGGGGCTGACGCGGCCCGCCGCGTCATAGGCTAATGCGAGCTTAGAGGACTGCAAGATCCGTTTGACATGAAGTTCCTGTTTTTACACGATGAAAATACGGAGAAGATCTTCTCCATGGGCACGGATGAAGTTACTATGCTTATCACAACATTTTGCAGTCATTTTGAGATATATCATTTTCAGGACTTCATTTATGCTGTTTTTACATATAATTCGGAACAAGATTATATTTAGGGGGAAAAAGGAATCTTATAATTCTTCTGTCTTTGACCATGTTTTTGTAGTCTTACTACCAAATACACCATCTTCAACCTAATAAACTCGTAGCACCAAGCACAGAAATAAAAGGTCTTTTATTGTTCAAGCGTTGCAAAGTCCATTAAACTTCTAGTGCATGTTTGGTAATCGCAAGCTCAAATGATCAATCTTAGTAATAGGTAATATGAGGAAAGATATAAACTATGAATTGACAAATGTATCAGAAAGATGGGCAATGACACAATACTTTCAAAAGAATCTACATTAAACTTGTTCGTCAAGTTCTCTAAAATCATCAAATAGGTCTGGCTTGAAGGTAATAAGTTGATAGGTAGATCTTAACAAATTAAGTCCTCAAAAGGAAAGCTGGAGGTCGATATTCATCTATACCAATCAATAGTACTTCTAATCATGTCTCGAAAGAGCACAATACCATCAAGCGCTAAACATGAGCTTAGAATGTGGAATTCCTATGGTCATTCAATAGCTAAATGTGACGAAGGAAAAGGAAGTCATGAATAGTGTTAGAGATATATTCCCTTCATTCTATCTATCTCTCGAGATCATAATTATGATTGATTGTAATTGATATAATAATATTACGTTAGTATATATAGTCATCCTAAAAAACTGCGCACTATTCATCATGATACATTGAAATTCCACAATTCTATTTTCCGCTTTATTTCTATTAAATACTATAGTCATATAAGAGTTATGCTAGTGAATGCATTCGTGCTTTGACTTATTGAATATAAAAATATATATACGCTAAGTCAGAAACTGTTCTCTCATATCCTTGATGGAGGAAAACATTTTTTTTTTTTTTTTGTAGTTGAGTGATTACCTTTGATCATGGCACAAGTGCAATCTGATCACCAATACATACCATCAGCCGAGTAACCAAGTTCGATTCGAACTAGAAACCCAATCTAGGGTGGCAGACTCCACATCAGATTTAATTTAATTATATCGACAAACCTCGAAAGCATTTTTAAGATAGGATAGGAGCAACCATAGAAGGTCATTGATAGGGCTCTTTTCCTATGGTTTCACCATGGGATATTTTCCGCGAGTAGTACCGATGATTCTTCCGGCTTCAGATTTAGGCACACCAAGTTCAACTCATATTCAACAGGGCCAATCACAAACTTGGACTGACAAATTTCTGCTGCAAATGCACCACTGAAATGCTTCACGCACTCAGCAATCGGAGCGGGGGCTCTCAATCGAACATTGTATCGACCGAAACAAGTCAATACCAAATGAGGCAGCATAGCATTTGAACTAAGCATCAATTCTTAGGGCATTGGTAAGCAACTACTCAGCTTTTCACTCGATGAATGCAACTGAGAATGGATTACAAGCATTTTCCAAAATGTGTTTATCGTAAAAACATGTCAAACGAATTAATCAACACATGCGAAAGTACTTTTACAATATGCTGCCTTTGGGAATGCATTTGCAAAGCCCTTTAGACCTCTAAAGGTCTTTGGGCAGTTGCAAATGTGTTTGGCCAGTGTTTTGAAAAGCTCATTTGAAAAATGCTAGCATTTCTTAGTATTCTCCGAAGACCTTTAACTCAATGCAGTCTTGGATCAACTTTGACATTTTGGATTTCTTGGCATGCTAGTCTTGGTTTAATGTAAATTTGTAATTTCTCATCTCATCCTCACTCACTCGCCATAATTCCCAATTTACCCCTTTTAAACAAAAACCCTAAAATTCTTTGTTTCTCTTCACGGTTGCCTCCCTTACGCGCAACCCTCGCTTTCGCCTCATGCCCAGAGCTTGCGCTCGCCTGTTCCTTTGTATACTAAGATTTTTGTCAGGGAAAGTACAGCGCGAGTGCCCAAACTTGGCACAAAGGGACACTTAAATGCCAAAAGTTACAAAAAGTACATTTAAGTGTCACTTTTAAAAAAAATTGGATCACTTAAGTGCCAAGTCACCGGAACCCCGCCGGAAATCCTATGTGGCAATTTTTTTTATTAATTTTCTTGCCTACGTGGCTCGCCGGAAACCGAATCAGCCAAAAATCAGCCAAAAACGACGTCGTTTTAGCTGACGTGGATTTAAAAATTATTAATTAAATAATATTAAATAATTATAAATATTTTATTATAAATCGATTTTATTAAAAACAAAAGAAAAGAAGAGGGGATCGGCGAGGGCTGTGCAGCCCTCGCCGCCGCCTGCCAGCCGCCCCCACCTTGCCGGAAGGGCCGGCGACGGTGGGGAGGGTCGGCCGGGGTCGTTGGGCCTCGGCCAATGGCCGGCGACCCCGGTCACCCGGCGGCGAGGGCTGCGTGCCCTCGCCCGGATCTGGGCGAGTGTCGCGACCCTCCCGGATCCGGTGAGGGTCGCCGGTCCTCGCCCGCCGGGCCAAGGGCCGTCGGCCACCCGGACTAGCGCGGGCCGTGGGGGAGGGTCGGCACTTCCCCGGCGAGGTGGGGCGGCGACGGCGGTGGCGACGAGGGCTGCACAGCCCTCGCCGATCCCCTCATCCTTCTTCTTCTTCTTCTTCTTTTTAAATGAAATCGATTTTAATTTTTCAAAAATCGACATGGACAATTTTTTTAAAAAAAATTGGCACGTGGATTTTTTTTTTGAAAAAAATGCCATGTGGATTTTTTATTTTGAAAAAAATGCTTTGTCAGCAAATGAAGTCGTCGGAAAATGGACATGTGGCAATTTGGCCGGAATTTTTCGCCGTTGGCACTCAAGTGATCCATTTTGCTCCGATTTTGGCACTTAAGTGTACCTTTTGTAACTTTTGGCGCTTAAGTGTCCCTTTGTGCCAACTTTTGGCACTCCAGAGGTTCGCACCTTGATTTCTGTCATATGTCCGCGTAAAGCGCAGACCACATGCGTCGTAGGAATGCCCTTTTGATTTAATTTGACGCCAAAATCCGATAACAACCAATGAAAAAATTACATGTGGCTTGCTCTGGGAAGCCTTGACCCAATAACACTGTTTTAGTGTATTTAGAATTGATGAACTAGCAGCAATTCTCACTAAATTATCACCCTGAAGTATTACTTTCGAGAATTTAATCTATTTGACCTGGGGGAAGTATTACAACTCCAGGCTAAATTGTCTTTCGTAAAATGTTTATTCCACAATATACAGGCAGCAGTTATGACAAATGCGCTAGTGCATAAGCAAAAGCAATGACACTTAAAATAGCTTGACTAGAATCACACATGAAAGTTTTTCTAGATATGGATCGTCTTTAATAACTTTTTCAAATTGTGTGAACCAGCATATTGATTTGGCACTTACTAAGCAATTTCTGTCTGCATTTGGATGACAATATTTGAAACTAAGATCAGAAGTCAAATAAGGACTAAATAATCGTAAGATAAAGTACAAGGACCAAAATTAAACATTGACAATAATATAGGGACCATTTTGTAATATCTTTTGCATAATTATTTTTTCATTACACATTAGTGCCGCTTGCATATCTCTGGCTTGAAGTTAGCATATTCCATTCAATAGTTGGCCGATCATTTAAAATTGTAATAAAATGATAAGTGGAGATTATTTTATGGATCCTATCTATAGCAACTAGCAAGATATAGTAGGATGACCAAAATTGAATAGTGACAATAGTACAAGGATCTTTTTGTTATTTTTCGCTGATATATATTCAATACCTTTATGTTTTCATTTTCTTGATGATCATTACTTATTTTCTATTCGATGTAAAACATTAGTCTATTCAATAATAGTAAACTTGCAAGTCATGTGATTAGTTTTCTATTTCAATTTAGGATATTGAGACTACTTTGTAAAATATGAGCTACACTCATGTGATAATTTTTAAGTTAATATTCAAAGAAGTCTCTCTAAGTATTATTAAAAGAAAAGCCATGACCTCCCAAAAAAGTCATAACCTTAGGTCCAAATTTTGTCTTCCCATCTCCAAAATTAATCTTTGACCATGGTATATATAAGCATAACATGTGCTCGGGGAATGTTGGTCAGACCAATATGGTTCACATGTCCTTGATGACTCCAAGCACTAAGCAAGATGTCCTCCACGGAATCAAGATGGTGGTTATCTATTGTAGCAATTTGAGCCCTATGATGTGCTTTGTATCTAGGAATTAAAATCAAGAAACTACTTGTTATATGGCAGTCTTTCGTAAAAGCTGAAACTATTAGGACAAGTGTCCACGGCTCAATTATTAAGAGCATTCTATCAAGTATTTCCAAAATTGAAATATGTTTTGCATGTGATATATGGGATGTAAGAATTCGAACTCTTCAAGTATTACATAATACAATGGTTTTTTATAATTTGAGTCTAAAATGAGCATCACAACATTTCTCAATTCTACTAACTATACTCACATGAACAATTAAATTCAACAAGAATTTTAGTGCATGGTATGGTACCATACTTCTTGTCTAATATGGCATCATTGCCAGAGTGTATGCTGTATGAGCGTTGCAGTAGGGATGAAGCTAGCTTGTTTGCCACAGTGGGTAGATTAATATAATAATGTTAATTCATCAGATTTGAATTAATTCTAGTTTATCAATTTCAGCTATAATAAACGAAAGAAACTGTGACAGATTATGTCATATTCTAATCATGATTCAAATGCAAGACCCAAAAATGCAAAATATAATATGAGTTATCATGGATCAAGGATGGCAAAAATAAGTCTATGGTGCGGTCAAAGGTCAAATAACAAGAAGAACAAACTAATATTGCTTACGAGAATACATAACAACTAAGCCAAAAAGGGAAGTCAGTGGAGACAAAGTTTTGTCCACCCTGACGATTCCGAGCACTTGCAGGAGAGTGATCACCTACTAATCCACGATTAATTAGGTTAATGAAGATTCGTCTTCGGATATAATGTATTCTGCAAATGATTTTATTGCAAGCCTAGACAAAATGAACTATTTTTTAATTCTCTTCCTAGGGATAGGATCCCATGAAGAGAATAACAAAATTGTAATTCTCTTCATTAAGATCCTGTGTAGGGAATTACAATAGTTCCTTGTGCAAGCCCACACTTCTCGCCCCAGTGCAGTCATTCAAAAAACTCAGAGGAAGAGAGGACCACCCATTGGACTTCAGATATGTTTGCCCAACTCGCAGCCTCGCAAGTTTTATTTCAGACAAGGAAGGAAGAGAGTAATCACTCAAAACTCAGAGGTTAATGGCAAACACAATCCAGCCAATCACGATAGTCGCGGGTAAGCATTCACGGTGAACCGTAGCATCTCTTCGCCAATGTAGTCCAGCCTCCTTCAATGCGTTGATGGACTGCTAGTAAACTAATGCAGTTTTGAGTTCCTTTCCTGAAAAAGAGTTTCCAATCTCCGATCATTTCCCCTGTGTGTGTTCCATTACTTGAAACCTGTCTTGTTTGGAAGCAATCTGTACTCTACATAGATTAGGTAAACCCTTCCTTTCCACTGTTGCATTGGGAAACCATGGGCTAGTTTTTCTTTATTTGATGAATTAATCCACATGTTTATTCTTGATCCTCATTGTTTGAGCTTTTGTGAAAGACTAGTTGTTGGACAAGTAATATGTTGATGTTAATCACAAGATGTGCAGTAGAGCATGTAGCTCAAATTGCTACAAAATATAACCAACGGCTTGATTTCCTAATGAAGGCCTTGTTTCAACTCATCAGGGACAAGCATGGCTCTTCAAGTCCAGCCAACATTACCAGTGCACTTGTCATCATGCTTATATGTGTAGCGATCAAGATTGTCTAGCAAAAATTACTCTCCAAGTTGGGAAGGCAAGGTATGAACATAAGGTTCCAACTTGCATATGCTCTAATTGCTCTAACTCTCAAATGCGTTGTGTGTGGTCTATTAATGTACATCGTACATGATGAAATACCTTGGCTGATTGACATTCCCTAGGTCCTACTATTGGTAATCCTATTCACATTCATCATGAATTAAAGGATTAATTAGCAAACAGTGATAGTTTTGATTCTCTAATGTGATGATGTGCACTTTATATGAATTTGGTTTGCTTTGTAACCTTCCAATTCTGGCTCAAACATGAACTTTACGGTTTATTATTACCTTGAATACTTTTTACATCAAAAAATAGAATAAATTATGATGGCGATGATTATGATCCTTGGAGAAGCAGGACATTTTTGTTTTAGGCTAGAGAGGAAATAATTCATACTATATTAGAAAGAATCACATAATCTTCATTCAATATTCTTACGTTTTTGTGTATGCATTATGAATTTGTTATAGTTTATAGCTCATTCCTTATTTACGAACTTAGCAATCTCTATGCAACAAAATTTAAGCTAAAGTAGATAATTGGATAGCTTAGAAGTTCTAACCAAAGCAAGATGGACAAGGACAAACTTGACTCATCACTCGCCCACCTGATAAGACATCTAACCCGATTAACGAAGCTCCAAATTGATCACTATCATTGTGTTTTTTATATCGGTTTACCAAGATTACTTGGTAATTTCATTCATAAACTATTTGGTGGTGTCACAAGGTACTCATGCCAAGTGCACGGTTGAATATCAACGCCCTGTGTGCTTATTATGTACTTTACTACATTAGATGAATTGAGCCAATTGATAATTAAGTTCTTAAATCCACGTGGAAAGTTGTTTTTTCCCCACTATAAAGAGAATACATGCATGCTTGTGGAAAACAAGATTTTAATGTTTTGAGAAAGTTAAATATTTAAATGATTGGAAGATTTTAATTCAATGTTAGTAAGTAAGAAATTTACGTGTATATATTTAATTTTCAAATAACTATTTTGTTTTATTATGTCACTATGATATATCTGAAAGAAAGACATGCATTACATGAAGATTTTTGGTAAAAGTTAGAGGTCGAAATCCTCATTGGACTTGTTCGCTATGCCGTAGAGATTAACCAGCACTCACTCCATAAAAAGATCGATTATTGTCTAGCATGGGCCATCAAATATATTTTCTCTAGTATGGGCCTCATTGTTCTGGAATCTGTGGCTGGACCGGCCTGCCTCATCGAGGATCGCATCTCTTCCTGGTCCTACGCCAATGCGAGCTTAGAGGACTGCAATATCCGCTTAACATTAAGCTGCCCATGTCTTTAGTATAAGCCTATGGGCTTCAAGGGTCATATTGGGGCACTGCAACATCCGTTTGACAGCTTTCGCGCTGCTTTTCCATGATGAGAATATGGAGAAGCTCATCTCCACGGACACACATGACGTGACGATGCTCATCACGGCATTTTGCAGTTATTTTCTCTCAATGAGCACGTCAGTTTCAAGACTTCATTTCTGCTGGAGTTTTTTTTTTTTTTTTATAGCATTGGAGCGAGATTATTTTTAGGGGGAAAAGGGAATCCTCTAACCCTTCCATCTATGCCAACAAGTTCGCAATTTTAACCATCGAATGCACCATTTCCAGCATAATGAGTTCAAAGAGTATACACACAACTGAAAGGCCTTCACCATTGAAGAGCTGCAGAGTCCATTGAAGTTCCAAAACATTGATATCTGGTAATCAACACTTAAAATAATCAATGTTTGTAATAGATGTTCTAAGGACGTAATGGACCGCATCCACATATTATTCTGTTAGTTGCTTATAGCTACAAACTGTCAAATTATTCCCATAAGATTAGCAATGACACTGTACCTTCAATCGATGGTTGCATTGAATCCGTGTACTAGATACGGTAAATGTATCAAAGAGTTATGGCTTCAAGATAATCAATTGATAGGTAGCTCTTGACAAATTGAGTGTGTGAAAGGAAAGCCGGAAGTTTTATAAGAATGTTAGAATCTTAATATGATATCTACAAGTAAGAAGGTGATATTTGTACACAACAAATCAGCGCAAATGGTGCCAAGTGCCAAACATGAGCTTAGAAATTGTAACTTCTATTGTTATTTGGTAATTACATGCAATGAAGCAAAAGTAAGTCATGATAAAGTATGGTCATTCAAGAGTTATGCAAGCGAATGCAATCGTGCTTTCACTCATTGAGTGTTGCAAAACTCCACAGAATGCCAATACTTAAACGCAGCATAGCATCTATACTAAGCATCACTCGTCAGGGCACGAATAATCAACAACATATCTTTTCACTCAGATGAAGCTGAGGAATTATCGACACGGATTTCAGTGGTGACCTGTGAACTTGTTGACCGGAGCTGTGGGCGAGAGAGACGGGGAAGTAGAAGAAGAAATGTGAGAAGGAGAAGCTTGAACAGCGAGGATATTGCCGAAGCGGGAGAGGCAAGAGATGGAGCGAGCGAAGGTCTTAAGGCGTTGCCCACTGACGGTTAACTCTATTTTTGAGTTCTTCGCTTCCCTTTCTGTGCTGACAGTTCAGATTTTTGCCAGGTGATCACTAAAAATATTGGCCGGATTGAACGAAGAAAACACTGTTTATGGCTCCGTCATTCCACACGTATCCGTGATTAATAGTGCAAAACTAATGGTCACTCGCATGTTGTTGCGGAAAATTAAGTTGTTATGTAGTTTGACAATTCAAAAGATAAAAATAATTTAGCTTTAAGCATAGCTCGACAGCTGCATTCATTATCAATTTGTACATTTGTAAGAATTAGATGTAATAGAAAAAATTGTGATTATGAAAATGCAGTAATCGCTACTTAATTTGATATTGATTTGTCCGAGGTGATAGAAAAGTGCTTTTGTGTTGTATATATGCGATAAATTATGTTGGTCCATCCAGATGATTATATGTCTAATTATTGCAATTAATTATGCTTAAAATTGTAATATTTTGAGTAACTCATTAATATTTTTTTCTTTTTTAAGAAAGAATATCCAATTTGAGATAGAAGAACTCTAGAATTTCATAAAAATAATTCGAAATCTACAAAGGAAAAAGCAAACCCACGGATCCTTCTCTATCTTTGTTGATTTTTCCTCCTCTTCAAAGGATTAATCAGCAAAGAAAAGCAAAAGTTACATGTTTTTGTTATCATTGATAGATGAAAAAAAAGAAGCATAGATAGAAAAAATTATTATAAAGAGAAATAAATATTATTTAGCATATGGAGCCAGGATTTTGGCCAAATGATTAATTTGATGATTTTTTGCAACTACTTTACATATCTTGAAGGCTCGATGGAGTATCAACACAGGCAACACAATATAAACATAACGAACTTTTAAATTGAATTATTGCATATACTAATACATGTGCAACGACCAGCCTATCCTCTTTCAGGGTGTTATAACCTCCAAGAACTACTTACGGTAGTCCCACCAACGAGAACGCCTAGTCAGGCTGCGTTACTTATTTTAACGTGTTGGTATCCTCCTCATTAGTAAGAGAATATTTTTCTTTCCCTCTAATCTAGGAATTTTCTCAAATTTTAAGTTTCAAAGAGTTCAGAAGAAATAGTTTAAAGACTTGCTCGGGTCTCTTTGTGTACTACTATACGTGCAAAATGCAATAGTCCGCTGCGTTTGCAGACGCTGGGCCCACAATTTAGCTGTTCCATGTTCGGTAACTATAAATGTTAAAAAAATAGCGGCAGACAACCAATGTCGGACACATGGCTTGCTCTTGGGAACTGTTGACCGGGTAATGTCGTTTTAATGTCTTTATAATTGATCACCTAGAGTAGTTCTCTCTCGATGATCATCACTTAAGCACTGATTTCCTGAATTTGGTCCTCGTAAAATGATTATTTGACAATTAATGGACAATAGTTATGAAAAATGTGCTAGTGCACGGACAAAGCGATATCATTAGATGCCTAAGAAAAGCTTGACTAGAACCACTTGTACAAGTTTCTCTTCCCGTGGATTATCCTTGATGAATTCTTCAAAATGTGAGAACTAACCTATTATTGATTTGGCACTTACTCAGTAATTTCTATTTGCATTTGGAAGAAAATATCTTAAATCAGGATTTTGAAGCTGAGTTAAGAACTAAGTCTATTGTAAAGTACAAGGACCAAAATTAAATATCTACAATAATATGAGGACCATTTTGTAATATCATTTGAATAATTATTTTTTATTTCACGTTAGCACCACTTGTGTACGTTTGGCGCTTAGTTAGCATATGCCGTTGAAATTTGGACGGTTATGTAAATTTTTCTAAAATGATAATCAGAGATTAGTTTATGAACCCAATTTGTCGCATGAGAAAGTCTGACAACCAGAATTGAACAGTGGCAATAGTATAGAGATCATTTTTGTGATTTTTCCCTAATATGTTTGCCAATACTTTTATTTTATTTTTTTGTCGAATATAATTATTCATTTTTTATTTGGTGTAATACATTAGTTTGCCAATTCATAGCAAACTCTCAAGTCATGCAACTAGTTTTCTATTTCAATTGAAACGAAAAACTAAAGGAAGAAACAATAATACTCGAGATACCGAGACTACTTTGTAAAATTTGAGTTACATCACTAAACTGTAAGTGAATATCTAAATAAATCTCACTAATTATTACTAAAAAAACCATCCATACAAAAAAAAAATTCGAAACCCCACATCCAAATCTTGTCCTCCCATCTCAAAGGTTAATTTTTGCCGAACAATTTTGATCATGGTGTGCATAAGCCTAATGAGTGCTCTAGCACCGCTGGCTAAACCTCTATGGGTTTAAATGTCCCAATATTTCGAAGGAAGGACTCCTCCATGAAATAAAGATGCCAATCATACATTCTAACAATCTGAACTCCATGCTCTACTCCATATGTAGGAATTAAAACCAACAAGCTAATTGATGTTCGGCAGCCTTTCGCAAAAGCTCAATTTATTAGAAAAGGTGTTCATGGCTCACTTATTAAGCACGTGCCTCAAGTACTTTGAAAAATGAAGTTTGTCTTAGGGTGCGTTTGGTTCAGCATTTAGAAAGCCCATTAGGGAAATGTAAAGCAATTTAGCCTAAAGGGCTTTAGCGGAAATGCAAAGACTATTTGGTAAATTCTGTTTTGAGAAACAACTTTAAGAATAATGCGTTTGGTAGAAAAGACATTTGAAAAGCCCATTTATTGATTAATCTAATCTTTTTAACTTTTATTTGTTTAAAATTAAAAACTATGGAAAACCTTTTTAATTTATATTTGACAACAATGTTAAAGATATCGTACAAACAATTTTATTAAAAACAAAATATTTTTTTGCTAAAAAATATCAAATGAAAAAAAAAATTCATTTGCTCTCTTTCTCAATTACAAGAAGAATACTTTCATTATAATTAGCATGATAACATATGCTTCAAGGAAATAAACTCATTATCCTTAAAAATTACAAGCATCTTTAACTATTTCTTATATTCATAGCTATTTGATCATGTAAACGTGCCATATTATATGCTACATCATCATTTGAAATATTACCATCCTCATTTACATTATCGGAATCCGTTGTATATAAATTAAAAAAAATTTCCACATTTTTTAATTTTAAACAAACAAAATTTAAAAACTTGGATTAATCAACAAAGGGGCTTTTCAAATGTTTTTTTTACCAAACAGAATTCTTCTCAAAATTTACCAAATAGTCTTTGCATTTCTCCCAAAACCCTTTAGGCTAAATTGCTTCGCATTTCACTAATGGGCTTTCTAAATGCTAAACCAAATGCACTCTTTAAGCTTTCAACCTTCCCAAAGCTAGCTTTCACTTGAAAGCTCCTTGAAAATGGGTTGCCAAACACTGTATATTTCCCCCAAGGGGCTTTCTAAATGCCGAATCAAAGGCACCCTTAATACTTTCCTTCTACGTAAAACAAGCCTTGCACGGGAAATATGAGATGTAAGGATTTGAATGTTTTAAGTATTATGGAAAAACTCAACCCAAAAAAAAAAGGTATTATGAAAAATAGTTTTTCTAATAGTTAAGGTTATCAAGATACAAGTCTACAATGAGCATCATGTGTATTTCTTAATTATACTAACTGCATGTACTCACGTGAACACATCCAGGACTGCAAGTTTAAATAAAAGATGAAATTTAATGCATGGTATAAAACTATGCTTCTTGAGTAAATCGTAGCTAATATACTTATACGTGCATTGCATGTAAGGACGGAGCTGGTCTGTTTTCAAAATGGGTGCATTAAAATAATGGTGTTAATTTATCAAGATATAATTTATTATATTTTATTATTTTCAGTTATAAAAGCGAATGGAATGTGATAAATTGTGTCAAATTTTCACATTTAATGCAAATCATAATATGAGTTATTATGGGTTGAGGATAATAAGAATAAATTTTGGGTAGGGCCCAAGGTCAATTAACAAAAAGTAAAACGAAAATTTCTCACAAAAATATGCCATGGCCGATGAGGTTAGAATGGACCTCCAAGGTGTAGTTTGAAATCGTAAGTCCATGTAGGTGGAGCGAGTTTTCATACGATCATATAAGCCTGAGGTCGTATGGTCATCACTCCATATCTTCACTTTGGTCATATATATATATATATATATATATATGAAAAACTCACTCCATACAATGTACTTCTGCCACGAGTTGAGACAGCCATGGCAAAAGAACTCCATCCAAAAGAACTATTTTCTCCTATTTGGCTCCCAAAAGAAAATTTCTTTTGGATTGTCATTGCCAGAAGATGACACAGTGCTTGTCATTGCCAAAAGATGGCACAATGTGACTGAAATTCTCTGGGCAACGACACTGACATTAGTGTAGGAAACAAATTTTCATTTGTCTTTTGACAACGACACAGGGCACTACCATCACTGTGTAGGAAAGAAATTTTCTTGTCTTTTGACAACGACATCGGGCACTGCCATGACTATGTAGGAAAGAAATTTCTTTTGTCTTTCGACAACGACACCGCGCGCTGCCATTACTGTGTAGGAAAGAAATTTTCTTTTGTCTTTCGACAACGACACCGGGCGCTGCAAATTTTGTTTTTGTCTTTCGACAACGACACCGGGCGCTGCCATAACTGTGTAGGAAAGAAACAGCGACACCGGGCGCTGAACTGTGTAGGAAAGAAATTTTCTTTTGTCTTTTGACAACGACACCGGGCGCCCCCAATGGGAAAAAATGTTCTTTTGGAGTGGGTTTTTCGTCTATAAGTATGAAAAACCACCCCATGGCGAGAACTCCGCCAAGGTCTGTGACAGCCCCATCCTGTTTTCATTTTCAGGCAAGAGACCTAGTGAGGCAGAGTTGCAAGGTTAATGGCAAACAATAGTCCAGCTGATCCTGGTGGTCGGAGGTAAGTTTCAGCAACCTTAAACATGTCTTATCCTCTGTAGCTTAGCCATTAGTGAGTTGGAGGATTGCGAGTAAAATCATGCCTCACAATCTTGATATCCTTTCTTGTTCCTATCTCTGATCATGTCCACCGTGTACATTTCATTACGTGACTGCTGATTTATCAAAAAGAAAAAAAAACTGCCCTCTATGTAAATGAGGCAACATTGTGGACGTATTCTAAAGTTATATTGTTTGACACTTGAGTCCAATTAAGAGGGGCGTTTTTCACTTGCCTACATGTTTCCTTGCATTTTTTAGAGAGCATATCAGGTTGTGCTCATAATAGAGTATATTTAGTGGGTGTGAATCTGGTGAAAAGTGAGATTGTTTCTTCTACTCCTTGACCTTTTTTTGTGCCGATTGGTAAATTTTCCTGATTTTCATTTTGTAATTGAATAGAGTTGGATTAGTAATAGAGAATAATCCCTCTTAAGTGTGAACACCATTATAAAAGCAAGTGAAATGCCACGACAAACTATCGTTTCTTTTTAAGATCATAAAGTTGGGAAGAATGCAAAGCTTCTCTTGAAGTTAGTGCATGTGAAAATTCTGTCACATCGATGAAGAGACACGACTATACTCTATTTCTTTCTTTTGTTAGGAGAATCTCATATTAAGAACAAAAAATTAAGTGAAAGTCTTATTTGCTTTTCCTCCAAAGAAAAGATAAGAATGGCAAGTAGCTTTCCTCTGTTTCTACCTAGTAAGCATGGGATTTACCAAATAGTTTTCTGCATGTTTTGTTTTGTGAACGAGCATTGGGCGAGTGCATTGCGAAACGTTTCTTGGTGTTAAGGAGACATGCCGCAGTGCTCTATTGTTCCATTTTGTCCAAAAGAAGGGTTTTCATTAGCTTAACTAGCCGTGGATCAACAGATGAGTTGCCCTCCCAAAGTGCATAAGACGGTTGGACTCCTGCGATGCATATACTTATCGGCTATGATTTACCCTACAAGCCAGCGTCATACCGTGCATTAAATTTTCTTTTGAACTACAATTGGCAGTTCTAAAACGCCCAGTTTTTTGTTTTTTTAATTGATCCATATGTTTATCCTTGATCCTTATTACTTGAGCTTTTGAAAGACAACTGTCTAACAAGGAGTTTGTTGATCTTAATTCCAAGAAATGGAGCAGAGCATATGCCTCAAATTGCTGCATATTACAACCCACGACTTGATTCCTTGGCGGAGGCCCTATGTCAACTCACAAGGGTCAGGGATAACTCTATAGGTCCAGCAAACATTAGAAATGCACCCAAAATTAAGCTCGTCTATGAAGTGATTGAGATTTTTCGGAAGAAATTAATTTTTGAGATGGGAAGGGAAAATATTGACCCAGAATTTTTACAAGCATACACTCTTATCTCAGTTATTCTTGGATGGGTCAAGTGTGCTTTGATGATGTACAATCTGCTAGGCGACATGTCTTGCGATTTTCATTCCATGCGTCCTAATGTTGGTTATCCTATTCATGATAATCACGAATTAAAGACTATTAGCAAATGGCTATAGTTTCCGACTTCCGATGTGGTGACGTTTACTTTGTATAAATTTGGTTTGAGTGTCGATGGTTCAGTGGACTTCATGTTGTATTATTAGTTGACATCACAAAGCAGAATATATAATGATGATTGTCAAAGTAATATGCAATGCATAATCGTTTTATCTTCCCTCTTCACCATTTTCCATTTTATTTGTTTGGTCATGTAAAATATGTCTCAATGTGAACATGAAAACTGCCATTCTAAGCAAGATATGGACTCAAAGTTCTGATTTATGTGGATTCCGATTGCTCTTGCTCTCAAATGTGTCAATGTGTAGGTTGCTTATGTACATTCTAGTTGGTGACATGCTTTGACTGATTTTAATTCCCTACATCCTAATGTTGGTAAACCTATTTGCATTCATTGCAGATTAAAGGACTAATTAGCTAATCGCGAGTATAACCAGCTTTCCTTATATGGTTTTGTGTATTTTATATGAATTTCGTTTGCTCCGTACCTTCCAATGCTAGCTTGGACATGAACGTCATGTTGTAAATATTACCAGGAACGCCTTTTACATCAGATAGCAGAATAAGTGATGATGATGATGATTAGGATCCTTTCTAGTGCGATTCGAAATTGAGAAATGATGAAACTGGAGAAACAGGGCAATTTTTTTTTGGGCTAGAGAGAAACACAGAAAATAATTCATAGTCTATTAGAAAGAATTACATAATTTTCATTCACTATTCTTTTGTTTCAGATTCATCCATTGTGAGTTTGGTATAATTTATAACTTCTTCCTCATATTCAAAATACAGCAAAATTTAAACTAAAGTAGCCAATTGAACAGCTCATAAGTTCTAAGTAACTCATTCAACCATACTACACACGTAGAGCAAACTGAACAAGTGCAAGCTTGATTCATCAACTGCCCCAAGCTAGTCTGCTCAGGTAGCTAACTAGATTAAGAAAGCTCCCTTTGATCGCTAAGTACTTTTGAGACTGGCTCACCAAAATTACCTGGTAATTTCATTCATATGTTACTGGGTGACGTCATAAGCTACTTATGCCTTGGGCTTGTCATGTATTTAAAACTCTTCTTTTGGATAAATTGTGACATTAGAGGACGAGGGGATAATCCCTTAACACCTACAAACCTTTCTCAACCCATTCTAACAACGCTTATTCACAAAATAAATCCACTTGGACGCACAAAACAACCAGATAAGCCCAGCCTCCGTGCTCACCGGGCAAAAACAGAGTAAAGCTAATTGCATGTCCTTTCTTTTGTTAGGAGAAAAAGCTAATAAGACTTCCATATAATATCTGGTTCCGGATTGACAAGAAAACAGTGTATATAAAGCCGTTTCTCTCCATCAATGTAACAGAATTTTCCCATTCAGTAACTTAAGGAGAAAGTCACGTTCTTTCCCCCAAAAGAAATGGACAGTTTTATGGCGTTTCACTCTCCTCAGACAAATTGAGCGGCTTTAATGGTATTCAGACGTGAGAGGATCATTCCTACTATGAATCCTATTATATTCAATTACCAAATGAGTATCATGAAATTTTAACAATTCCAATAAATATGCTCTGTTATGAGTAACACCCAAGTTGCTCTATTCTAAAACAATGTTGTGAATTCTTATTTCAAACAATACATGCAATATGTTTATCATGTAATAATGTGTTGTGTCTATTAAATAGTTGGATCAACACTGTTCTCTCAGACTGCACCACACCCTTGACTGTAGAGGAACCAACTTACTCTTAGAAAAGACGTTAAGTTACGTCTTCTAGAATCCTTGGCATCCATTGAAGTAAACATATAGGTGTCGATGCTCAAGTCCCCGATGCTTGGGCTTGAGATCGCAATGACTATGCCCAAATCCTTGACGCCAAGCACCATGATCCCAAGTTAGGGCCTCAATGTACCTAGGCTCAGGCACAAGGAATCCAGGCTTGGGACTCCGGTGCTAGTGCTCGAGTCCCCTGTGCTTGAGATTGAAACCCCAATGCCCGTGCCCAAATCCCAAGGCTTGGCCTTGGGCCTAGATGTACCCAAACACAGGCACTAGGGTCTTGAGTCAACATCCCAATGGGCCCGAGCTTGGGCATGACGGATTCAGACACAAGCACTAAGGTACTGACTCACCTCGATAGACCCAGGCTTGGGTGTCGGGAACCCAAGCACAGGCATCAGGATCTTGAGCCACAACCTCGATGGGCCCAGGCACAGGGGATCTAAGCATGGGCACCAAGGTCCCGAGCTCGGCCTTAATGGACTTGGGCCCAACCTCAATGGATTTGGGTGTGGGCGCCCGAGTCTTGACCCTCAACCTTGATGAACTTAGGCCTAGGTGTGGGAGATCCAAGGACTCGAGCTGGAGCATCGAGGACTTGAGCACAAAATTTTGTGGACTTAGGCTTGGGTGTTAGGGACCCAAGCATGGCAACCGGGGCCTTGAACCCAGCCTCGATGGGTCCAGCATTGGCAATAGGGACTCAAGTATTAACACTAGGGTCTTGGACTTGGGCTCAATGGGCTTGGCCCACGGCGCCCGGGACTCGGGATTTCTTTACCCAAGTGCATAATTTTTTATCCAATCGTCAATATCTAGTCATGTTTCATAAAATGATGTCTAATTTTTACAAAAAAAAAATCATTTTTCTGAATTGAAATGAAGGTTTTTCGTTGAATTAAAAATATTTTTCTTTGAATCATTCTCTTAAACAATCCAAATGCTGGAAAACGAGGAAAGCGGCGAAATAAAGAAGGTCTAAAGCAGAAAAAAGGAAGTCAGTGGAGGATAAAGTTTTGTCCACACTGACCTTTGCGAGGCACTCGCAGGAGTGTAATCACCTACAGATCACCGATAAATTAGGTCAACGAAGACTCATCTTTTTGGACAATATGTATCATAAGATTAAACATGGCAAGTCTTGTCATTCCTGGGGAGTATAAGGCACTGAGACTTTCAAATAATAAGTCTATTAATGTAAGAGTTTCTCTAAACAAAAGAAAGAAACGAAAAATTGGCCAAAAAACAATGTAGTTTCTTATAACCAAAAAAAAAAAAAAAAGAGCAAGATGGTGAATGTGCGGTCGTTTCTCTTTCATGCATGTGATAAAATTTCTCCACCATGTAACCTTTTGGCATTTTTTAATGACCGTTCGATTCCACCGTTACACAACACCTCAGAGGAAAGTCCTCCCTCTCCTTAGGAAGAGAATTAAACAATTAGTTCAAGAAAATTAAATAAATAATGACTGGAAAATTGTCCAAAGAGTTTCAAATTTATTGTACAACAGCTAATTCAGTTATAAACCTCTTAATTTTTTTAATTTAGTCTCCAACATTTTGATGATTTTTCAATATAATCCATTTGGCCAATTTTCTCCAAACATGTTAGATTGCCACATTAGTGAATTCCATCCAAAATTGGCCAGATGGATTACATTGAAAAATTATCAAAATGTTTATAATTAAATTAGCCAAATTGAAAAATCTATGATTAAATTGACCATCGTCTAATTTGTTTGGTCGGGCACCACCATATAATTGGTTTAGCATTTTTTTGGATGAGTTTTTTGAGATTTTCATTTGGTGATGAGAAGAGAATCAAACGAATGGTTTAAAAGGTCATTGCTCAAAAAGTCCTTGTTTGGCAATGAGGATCGTTTAAGAGGGTAAACAAATAATTGCCGGGTAATGACGTCATTGCTTATGAGCCCGTAGACCTTGGCAATGACCTTATTACCCGGCAATTATTAATCGTCTTAAACTATTGCTAAGGAGGGGCAGGACTCTCCCTAAGAGGTGACCACCCAATGGTCTACAAATATGTTTTGCTCAACCCACAGCCTCGCAGCAAGTCTTACTTCAGACAAGGAAGGAAGAGAGTAATCACTCGACACACGTAGGTTCATGGCAAACAGCAATCCAGCCAATCATGGTAGTCGGAGGTAAGCATTGCAACCTACGGTAGTCCGGCCTCCTTCAATAAGATGGAGGACAGCGAGTAAAGTCATGCAGTCTTCATTTCCTTTCCAGAAAAAACCTTCCTAGTTCTGATCATTTCCCTGTGTGACCGTTATTTGAATGCTGTTTTGTTCAGAAACGAAGTGCATAAATCAAGTGAACTCGTCCTTCCCAATGTTGGATTCGGAAACCATCATCCCATTTTTGTTTACTTTGTTAATTGATCCATGTGTTTACTCTTGATACTCGTTTCAGCTTTTGTGAAAGACTAGTTGTCTAACAAGTAGTTTGCTGATTTTAATTTCAAGAAATGAAGCAGAGCACATGGCTCAAATTGCTGCTGAATGTAATCAACAGCTTGATTCATTGGTGGAGGCCTTACTTCAACTCATTAGGGATAGGCATGGCTATTCAAGCTTGGCCAACATTATCGGTGCACCTGTCATTATGTTGATTTGTGCAGTGATCAAGATTGTTAGATAGAAATTACTCTTTGAGATGCAAAAGCAAGATATGGATGCAAGTTTTCAACTTGCGTATGCTCTAATTGCTCTAGTTCTCGGATGTGTTGCATGCAGTCTGTTGATATATATTTTGCAATGAAATACTTAGGATGATTGACTTTCCTTGGGTCCTATTATTAGTAATCCTATTTGCATTCATCATAAATTAAAGAATTAATTAGCAAACAGTGATAGTTTCCAATTTTTTGATGTGGTAGTGTGTATTTTAAATTAATTTGGTTTTGGTTTGTAACATTCCAACGTTGGCTCGAACATGAACTCCGTGGTGTATTATTACCTTAAACACCTTTCATATCACAAAGTAGAATATATTATGATGATGATGATTGCGATCCTTCTTGGTGCAATTTGAAATGTAGAAATGATGCAATTGGAGAAACAGGGCAATTTTATTTTCAGGGTAGAGAAAAAATAATCAGAGTATGTCATACGTTTTTATATACGTATAGCAAATTTGGTAGAGTTTATAGCTTGTTCCCCATTTATGAACTTGGCAATCTCTGTGCAACATAATTTAAGCTAAAGTAGCTAATTGGATAGCTCACAAGTTCTGAGTAGAGCAAATGGACAAATACAAGCTTGATTCATCACCTGCTCGCTTGCCCGCCCAATGAGATAACTAAACTGATTATTGAAACTCCAATTTGATCACTAACTAGTTTATGAAAATTACTTGGTAATTCCATTCATAAATTCTTTGGTGATGTCACAAGTTACTCATGCCTCGTTCATGGACGAAAATCAAAGGCCATTTGTGTATAACTTCTTCAGACGAATCACGCAGATTAATATTTAGGTTCTTAAAGCCCCCCAGAAAAGTGGTTTTTTCCTTGCTATAAATTAAATACGTGCATGCTTGTGGAAAAAAAAAAAAAAATTAGATGTGTGGGGAGTGTTAAATATAAAAATATTTAAATGACTGTAATATTTAAATTCAATGTTAACTTTTAAGAAATTACATGATTATGTCATTAGACTTGGGGAGATCGCTAAGAAAAAGCCCATGTCCGAGTCCATCAATATATCTAATTGGATTCACCTTTATTCAAAAGCTTAAGCCAACGGGTTATGGGTCAATCATGATATATTAACTATTATACACTGCTTTAATTCTTTGATATATGGACTTCTCTAGCATAACTCACTCACATGTGCATCCTAATAATCTCCTCCTCACTTATGAGGGCCTACGTTTCCACCTCACTCACATGTCCATTCTAATAATCTCCCATTCATGTATGAGGGCCCACGTTTCCATGCCACAATGCCCACTTACTTGAAAATCACAACTATCGACTTTGATGATTGTGCACCCGCATGATCACCTCTTATGTTAGTGGTTAAGTCTAAGATCAATCAAAACTGCTTGACAAAAAAAAAAAAATCTCTTTTGAAATGAACAAGATTAGGTACCGAAAGGGCACTAATTGATTAATTAGTGTAATCAAGTCCCCGACCCCAAACTCTCTAATTACGTAGAAAGCAAGGCACACTCCCATGCCTCGCTTGGTTTCTAGCCGACCCCAATTGGCTAGTAGCGACTCCTCATTTAAAAATTTTCATGAACACTCAATGTCACGCGGGTTGTAGACTTGGGAGAGCCCATGTCTAATGAGGGTCTTGGACCCACCATTTGGACAATACCCCTAAACATATTTATTTATTTATTCATTTCCCCCACGGGATGGAAAAAATAGGTCGCGACAAAGTTCGACTTACTTGATATATTTTCGTTAATCAATCAATGTTGCAAATATTAATTATCACTTTCTTGTTGACATGTGATATTTAGCTAGGGAACATGTATTTTCTTTGTATATATTTTTTCTATACAAATTTCTCTCATTTATAATATAATTAAAGCAAACTCAAAATGCACACAATTCGTGAATTCGATCATCGTATAAAGCCAATGGTTTATGCATGCTTTTCCGAACATTTCTGATATATAGGGCCTGTTCTTATACTGTATAATATTTAATCCTTTTTGGAAGACGTAGAAAGTCTTTTCTCTTCGGGACTGGCCAAGCATCAGATATTGAGGTCGAGACTTTTAGTCGATGGCGATTTGCCAGAGAGTTTATTTTTTTGTCTTTAATAATGCAGCAACGGATAAAAACTGAAAACGACGACTTCTGGGGATAGCCCTTCTCATTTCGGGCAAGAAAGGAAGAGACTTAGCAAGGCCAAGTCGGTAGGTTAGTGGCAAACGACAATCCAACTGATTACGGTGGTCAGACGTAAGCTTCGGTGACCTCAGACGTCTTGACCACGGTATCCCAACCTCCGTCAGTAAGTTGTAGGATCAAAGTAAGATCATGTCAAAGCTTTGATTTCTTTTCCTGTTCCTATCTCTGATCATGTCCACTTTGGTTTAATGCGTTGTGGGTGGTTTTGTTATGTGAACGCATGATGTAAGAGTGGTTTGGGAAATGGTTTGTTGGTGTTAAGGAGGTATTTTCTAGTACTCCAATGTTGCATTTTGTCCAAAAGAAGAGTTTTTTTCAGCTTACCTAGCAGCGGTTACACTCGTGCAGTGCAATTATAGGTTCGACTCCTGCAATGAATTGGCTCGTTATCTATGATTTGCACGAAGCTTGACATCAAACCGCGCAGATCCCTTGATGTTCATTTAAAACTCATATCTTGATAGCTTTTGGAAAAACTGTGATCTTATATGATGTAGAAAGAGCTCACAACTTGAGCTTCTGCGAAAAAAAATTTGTCTAACAAATAGTTTGCTGATTTTGATCCAAGATTTGGAGTAGAGCATGAAGCTCAAATTGCCGCAATGTATATCCAACATTTCGATTCCTGGGGAGTCCTTGCTTCAAGCCATTAGGGACGTGCATAGCTGGTCCAGCCAACAATGCGGATGCACCCATCATGCTTATCTACACGATGTTTGCTCACTCAATCGTCGTGGGAAAAACATTAGGGCTCAATGCTTGGAGGGGGAAAAAATAGGGCTTGGTGATATAAAGAGAAATCTTGCAACAGGGAAAAGTGAGTGATTTAGCAGTAATACCCACCTTTGTCTTGGCTTTCTTTGTGCTTATTCTCCTCTCCATTGCAAGATTTAGCTCTTAATCTTTCTCTAAAAGCGTCGGGCTGAAATAGGCTGTGTAGAATTAAGCGATTTGTCCCCAAATTCTATGAAATTTGGAGCTTTTCAAACGTAGTGATGCTGTTTTAGAGCTTTTTCATTGAATTTTTCCATTGCAAGCTACATCAGTCAGAAAAAAGGTTAAAATATTACGATCTGACATCCCAAAATAGAGTTGACATTTAAGTGACTATTTTTCAAACAAAGCGACATTGAAGTGATTTGTAAAACGTATTGACATTCAAGTGAGCATTGTACAAAGCACATGACTCCTCCTTGGAATCAAAATGTTGGTTACCCATTGTAGCAATCTAAGATCCAGGCTCTACTCTATATCGATGATGAAAAATTAACAATTTATTGGTTATGCAGTGGCTTATTAGGCAAGTTGTCCATGTCTTGTGTACTAAGCACATTTCTCAAGTGCTTCCAAAATGAAATATGTCTTGATACTACCCTCGTATGTAAATTGGGCCTTGCATGTGAAATATGTAATGTAAGGATTCGAACTCTTTAAATATCATAATAGTAAAAGTTATCAAGTTATGAGTTTAAAATCAACGTTGTGCATATTTATAATTACTACTAACTACATAGGCTCATATGATCACAGAGATGCAAAGTTTAAATTCAAAAGGAAATTTAATGCGTGGTATAACACCATACCTCTAGTGTAATGCGCAACGTTCCAGCAGTATAACTTATATGAGTGCATTAACACGGTGACGTTAATTGATGAGGATTTAATTAAATTCTAGCTATTTTTTTCAATTATAGGAAATAATGAAATTGTGAATTTTAGTTCAAATTTTTAGCATGGTTAAAATGCAAGACCCACAAACGCAAAACATAATACAAGTTATCAGGGGTCAAGGATAGTGAAAATAGATTTTTGGTGGGGTCAAGGTCAAGAAAAGAAAAACAAACTAAAATTTCTTACAAGAATACACAATAACTAAGAAAAAAAAAAGGGAAAAAAGACATATACACCATGGCTAACGGGGTTAGAATGGCTTGTCATATGTGAATATTTGAAACTCAATCTACACCTTGGAGGTCCATGGAGTGAGTTTTTCATATTAAATAAATGGCTACAACTTAGGGCCTGTAGATTGGTCATGTGCTCACGGTGAAGCGAAATTGAGATCGACTTCATCAGTCTATCCTTCTCCAAGGGTGTTTCCACTTATAATGGTTAGCAAGGATAATCCCTCCAATGAGGATATCTAGTTTAGTTACGTTCCTTATTTTAATGTGTCGATGCCCATTTGCCTCACAATCCTTGTTCCAAATTGTATATTTTTCTTCCCCCAACAAAGTAGGAATACTCTCATATTTTACTTTCCAGAATTCAAACAAAATAATTTAAGCATTCACTCAGGTGCAAAAGTGCCTATTATGTGGAGTGAGTTTTTCATGTTAAAATACTTAAGGACTCCAACAAGACTATCTTACGCATGCCTTCCCCAGCGGCACTACGGCGTGGATAGGATAGAAGTTCTCGTTGGTGTCATTGGATTTTTTTTTTTTTTAATTAGTATTTTAATATGACAAACTCTTTTCATGGACCTCCAAGGTGTAGATTCTCAAATTTTAAGTATGAATAACCACACCATGGCTAGAACGTCGCCCAAGTCTGTGACAGCCCCCCTCTTTCTTCTCAATTTCAGGTAAGGAAGGAAGAGACTAAGCGAAGCAAAATCGAAAGGTTAATGGAGAACAACAATCCAGCTGGTCACGGTGGTTGGAGGTAAGCTTCGGTGACCTCAACATGCCTTCTAACCACGGAAGCTCAGCCTCTGTCCATAAGTTGGAGCATTGCAAGTAATGCCATGGCAAAATCTTGATTTCCTTTGCCGTTCCTTTCTTTGATCACGTACGTTGTGTATATTCCATTCCGCGAATATTGTTTTATGGTGAGAAAACCTGCATGCTACGTAATCATTTGAACTTGTTGATGCATTCTGAACTTAGTATTGTTCAACACTTGAGAACCCAACTGGGGTCTTTCACTTGCCTGTGAAACATGGCCCGTTTCTCGCTTTAAATTGTGAGCATCGGATTGGAACACCATTTTATATGACCCAGATTTTTTCTTCTATTCATTCTCTTTTTGTTGATTGAGCCAGGTTTTTATTCTCAAATAACGACTCGACTCTCAAAGAATAGAAATGGGCTCTCCTTATAACAGAGCATGTAGCTAGAGGCATATTTGGCGGATGTAAACGGCTTGTTTCTTGTGCTTCCTAGATTGGGGTAGTACGTTGTCCCACCCAGATTTTTTCTTCTATTAGATCCAGGTTTTTATGCTGTAAAATTTCTTAATATGAACAATCATTAAATTAAGAACGAATTCGATTCATACATGATTGTAAAACACTAAGAATCCAAATATGTACAGCGGAATTAAACACATACCTGTTTGAGTCATGTCCTCACTTGACTGAAAACGGATCAACCTGATATGATTGTTGATCTGTCGGTATGCCGATTCTTCCTCTCTATGACATATTTCGGTTTAGCAGCTTTAATGGGATTCAGCGACTGATAGGTATAACCTACACTTTTATAGGCTAGAGAGGGGACCTAGCAAACCCTAATCAATAGCGTGTCAACTGGGCCCTTCCCATTACGGGCTTCAGTTAAACACAATTGCCTACACTTTGCTGCTCAACTAGGCCCGTAATTAATAGATGCCAAAACCCAACTCAATAAAAATATATTGGAATATCCATTAACCCGATTATATAAAATAGAAAATTAATTAATTAATGTAAGCCCATTATCGGAAAATTTCCAACATTCTCCCACTTGGGCTACATTAATTAATTTGTTTTATTTTTTAAAATGATTTTAATTTTGAAAACGACACACTCGGGTTAATAACTGAAAAATTGTTTTATGTGGCCACAATTTTGAAAAATAATATTCCAATAATGGCATCTCAAAACCAATCCAATCCTATATAACCTCATTATAGGACTATGGCGATCAACGTGTTAAAAAAATATCATAACGCATGACCTTCCATAATCACATATAATAAGCATTATATTTTCATGGATCATGGGCCTAGTAGTGTAGTAAGAAATAGTGCCAACATGTGATCAAAATATACACTATTTCTTATCGGTCCTCAATGCAATTTCTCAACGACATGAAACTGCATTAGCGCAATTTCTAAACAACATGAAATTGCCTCAGTGCGATTTCTAAACAACATGAAATTGCACAACTATGTCACAATCCAACATGAGATCTCATAATCAGTGACATCCAGTCATCTTTAAACTAAAATTTGTTTAAAGATACTGTTTCATTTTCCATTTCTCAGTCGACAAGAAAAATGATAACAATAAAATCAACAGTGATGATCATCAAAAGTAAATGCTTTAATAAACAGTATAAAAGCATTCTAAGTTTCCATATAACTATAATAGCTTGAAATACAAACTATATAGCTCCCGCTAACAAAAGAGATTAAAAAGACTCTAAAACACCCATATTCCTCACATGATCTTTAAACATAATGGGTCGTAAACATTTTGTTAGAGAATCGGCTAATATAGACTTAGTTCTAATATTTTCAATCACAATGTCTCCCTTTTTTACTAAGTCATTAATAATATAATATTTGATCTGATTAACATCTTAGTCGTGGCATTATTGTTGTTCACAACAAAAGTAACTGTTTGACACACATAATGCAATATGATTAATTATGGGCAATAAGCAATTTCACAAAATAATTAGTATATTATAAACTCCCCTTTGGGCAGAGTATATAATACACTATTATTTTCCACAGCATAAAGATTGTAAAACAACAACAAGGAGAATTACATATAATTGTCCATGATCCATTCCCTTTGGGCAGATAAATCATTTAAATTATACATCTCCATAATATCAATATATAGAGATAGATAAGGAGAATTGCATATAATCTTTAATGATCAATCCCCTTTGGGCAGACAAATCATTTAAATTATACATCTCCATTATCTCAACATAAAGGAGAATTACATATAACTCTCAAAATTTATCCCCTTTAAGCAGATAAACCTTTTGAGTGACACATCCCCATCATTCATCTCTAATATATCAATATAGAGGGGAATGACACATAACTTTCAAAAATTTATCCCCTTTGGGCGGATAAATATTTTTCCAATTATACATCCCCATCAATTAAAGTGGGAATTTATCTTCATGCGACACAATAACCCCATTTGGGCGGGTAATTGTATATACTAATTTTTATTAATAGGAACTCCAAAAAATTTTATAATGTTCCATTAATTAATGCCCAAAATTTATCAATATGAAGCACTTAACAATATGTGCTTCCCAAAATCATATTGCATTAAACAACAATTTTTGCCACAAAATTTTTTTTAATCATTTATTATTATTATTGCAGAAAAAATAAATAAATAAATAAATGGCCCGGTCCGCCTGGGCTTCTGGAAGAAGCCCGGCCCGGCTGGGCTTGCGTCCAGAAAGTCTGGACACTCGGCTGCCTGGGCTTCCAGAAGCCAGGATTCTGGGCTTAAGCCCAGAATCCACAGAATGGGGCTTCTGCCCAGAATCCAGAAGCTGGGCGTAAGCCCAGCTTCTTCCAGAAGCCCGAAAGTGGGCTTCACTCCCAGAATAAAAGAAAGGCCCAGTCGCTGGGCTCATATCCAAAAAATCAGAACCAGCCCGGAAGATCTTAAGGCCCAGATTCTGGGCTTGCGCCCAGAATCTTTAGAGGCCTAATATCTGGGCCAAACCAGCCCAGTTCGCTGGGCTTATGCCCAGATTCTCCGAAGACCAAAAAAATAGGCCCAGAAGACCGCCTGGCCCGGCTGGAGGTCTTCTTCAACCTCCAGCCGGGTCCCGAAATCTGCAAACCGGGTCACACGACCCGGTTTCGACCCAAACCCCCAAAAATCATATTTTATGCCTGATTTGTGTTAGGTTTTTCATGGGTTTTGATTATAACACCATTATAAAAGGATTAGAGTGAATTAAACGAAGATTAATCGAACAAATCAACAATATTGAAGCTTCAAAATTTTCGGTTCCTATACCCATGGCCGAAAATCAAATTTCTCAAATTTAAGGCCAAAAAACTCACTTTAGTGCAACTAAACAATTCTAAAGCATATATATAACAATACCCATGCATCAATTTATAACATACTTCATTCAATTGCAAATAATTTAAAAAATTTCGGAACTTTTCAATGTACAAACCCTAGAATTTCAAATTCGAAATTCTCTCTCAATTCTTAACGAAAATTTATAAATTATATATGGTTGGAAATATCTTGACATGTAGAATAAAAACCCCAAGTTTTCAGAATCAATCGATGAAAGAGTCCGCATGAGAAAATAACGACAACATTAGGTTAAAGGGAGAAAATTTCGAATTTGTTCATAAAAAAATTTTGGGTTCTACAATCATATATGACAGGCTCTGATACCATATGTAGAAACATAAATAACTAATTAATCAAGAATAATTAGACCCATATATACCCTGGGCTTTTTCTTTTAACCGGGCCATTCCCATTACGGGCTTCAGTTAAACATAATTGCCTACACTTTGCTGCTCAACTAGGCCCGTAATTAATAGATGCCAAAACCCAACTCAATAAAAATATATTGGAATATCCATTAACCCGATTATATAAAATAGAAAATTAATTAATTAATGTAAGCCCATTATCGGAAAATTTCCAACATATGCTACATGTTCGTAATCACTCTGACTCTCAGAACAGAGCATGTGGGCTCGTGCTCATAACGGAGTAAAATTCAGTGGATGTAAATCCGTCAAAATGTAAGCATGTTTCTTGCATTCACTGACCTTGGATTTATGCCAATTGGTAAGTTTTCAGGTATCCATTTGGTCATTGAATACAGATGCATTCATAGCAGGAGTAGTCCCACTCAAGGATGATTAACATTTAAGGGCCTGATTATGTCTGAGGAAAGTGAAACGCCATATCTGGACTCATTAGATATGGCTTGCACTAGAAGGTTGCTATGATACTGGGCATTAAACTTCCTTTCCAACTTAAATTTGTCGTTCTTTATAGCTTTTGGAAAGACTATTGTTCTACATCATTCAGAAAAAAAACTCAATAATTGACTTTTTGTGAAAGACTGCCATCTAACAAATAGTCTGCTTGTTTAAATTCCAAGACATGAAGCAGAGCATGGAGAAAAAATTGTTACAATTATCCCACATCTTCATTACCTAGAGGGGCTCCTGATTTAGGCCATTGATAACATGGAACATGGATGGTCCAGCCAACACATCCCATGCAACCATCATGCATATCTTCATGGTGCTCAAAATCATCCAGCTGTTATTAATCCTCAAGACGGGAAGGCAAGATATGAACCAAGGTACTACCTTGCATCTGCTCTCATCACTGTTGCTCTTAGATGTGTCAAGTGCAGTCTACTGATCTTCATTTTGCTTGGTGAGTTGTCTTGGCTGATTTTTGTTCTCTACATCCTGATGCCATTTGCATTCAACGCAAACTAGAGAATGGTAACGGTATCCGATTCTCCAAATGGTGTGATTTGCTCTTAGTAAAGCTGTTGTTTGCTCTTTGCTTAGACATGGACCCAGTGTTGTACAATTATATCTTTGAATACATTTTACATCACAAAGCAGAGCAAGTGATGATGATGAAGAGGATGGTACTACTTAGTTAAGATCCCAATCCAATACAATGAAATTGGAGGAACACGGGATTTTCTTTCCTTTGGCCAAGGAGAGGGAGGAATTGATTTAGTGAATATGAGACATATTCTCATTCACTAATACACGAATGGTGACTTTGATGTGGGGAATGACTTGATCATAATATCTCGACCTTAGCAATATTTTACACACTATCTCGAGTTGAGATTCTCAACATGGTCTTCAAGTCACAAAGGAAGCCTGCAAGATGTGAGAGAGGGAAGTAACTGGCCAAAAATTCTTTAATGAAAGATTTATCCATTTGAGAACAAAGCCATTTCACATTAGGAAAGTGAGATGCACGACATTTTGTACGTTGAGGCATATTTGGAAGAAATAGAAACGCGAGACAAGAGTAATTTCGGTCCAATATAAGCACAGACGTGTACAGATAGCTGTTGATGACTGAGAAGATGTAAAATGGGTAGGGAGTCAGAGATTTCCTGGGAGATGGGCCGGATACATTGAGATTCAGGGGAAGGAAGTTGCTCCAAGCCCTCGAAATGACCATTTTTGTTTAGTTTAGAATGGGTTCTATGCTTCAGCGAAGCCAACTATTGCCATTTTCGTTGTTCAATTTTTGCTCGGATTGTCCATATACTTTAATTTGTAACAGTATTGGTTCCTAAGCTAATCCTATGTCATAATTTCAGGACAAATTCTGTATTTTCCCATATAAATGTTGACCAAAAGTGCTAGCTAAACACTGGATGAACACGTGTCCCTAACACGAAAATCATAACTTAAAACTTGAGAGGAAATTACAAAAATGATCCCTCTGTTAGTACTCTTGTTCAATTTTGGTCCTCATACTTTATTTTTGCCCCATATTTGGTCAGTGTACTAATCTTTAATCTTGACTTTAGGATAAATGTTGTGTTCTTTTTGTCCAATTGCAAACTAAAAATGTGAAATATGGTTGGCATCAACATGTTTTAATAGTGTACAATTAATTGGCACCAGCATGTTGTTGCCGAAAATTTACTCGTTATGTAGTTTGACACTTCAAAATGTAGTAAAATAGTTAGGTTTGAGCATAGGTTGATAATTGCGTTTGTTTCACGGAAACTAAATAATTTAAAAAATATTTTCCTATAAATAATCACTTATAGTGCTTAAAATAATTAGTCAATAAAAGGTATTTTCATTATCGACAACAATTTATGCCTAAATATTTTTATAGATATTAAAAATATTTTTTATTCATTCATTTTTGTAAGAAATACTATCAATAATTTAAGAAAAATACTTTCCAAATCATTCATTTTCCCCATTAGTTAATTGCACACAATTGAAAGGTCTTTACCATTGAAGCACTATAGAGTCCATTGAACTATTGACCATGTCTGGTAATTGCACACTTCCATATCAATGTCTGTAATAGGTGCTCTAAGGATAGAACAAGCTGCCAGCACAAATTATTTTGTCAATTGCTTACAACTATAAACTGACAAATATACCA
Source organism: Corymbia maculata (assembly GCA_014182735.1). Lineage (NCBI taxonomy): Eukaryota > Viridiplantae > Streptophyta > Magnoliopsida > Myrtales > Myrtaceae > Corymbia > Corymbia maculata. The sequence goes on along the minus strand of CM024689.1, from coordinate 43,692,190 downwards.
GAAAGATGAGCATGGACACTATGCCTTCAAAGAACATCGTATAGAATCTGTGGATGAAATATTGTAAACACATCAAAGAGATTTGGCTTGAAGGTAATCAATTAATAGGCAAATCTTGAAGAAATGAATGCATAAAAGAGAAAGCTAGGGGTTGGATAGTTTAGAATCTTAATTTGATAACTACAAGTAAGAAGGTTATATTTATATACCAGCACAAATAGTGTCGAATGCTAAACATGAGATAAGAACTTGGAGTTTCTAGGGTCATTTGGTAGTTAGACGCTGCGAAGGCAAAGCAAGTCATGATATGGCTGGTTACACAAGAGTTATGCTAGTGAATGCGTTTGTGCTTTGACTCATCGAATTTGAATGGAGGTTGCATTAATGATAAAGGTCTCTGGGGAAACCGCTAAACACATGTATACGAAGCTAGGGTCAGAAAACCGTTACTCATTTCCTTGATGGAGGAAAACATCTATCTTTATATAATTGTGGAGTGATTACTTTTGATTTCAGCATAAGTGCAATCTAATCAATTTAGATTGATTCAAACCCAGTTCGACTGGAAATCCAAACCAGCGTTGCAAACTCCATATAACACCATCAAATTGAGTCAATTAACTCGCCAACCAGGAAAGCATTATCAAGACAGAATAGCAGCGACCACAGAAGGTCATGGATAGGACTTCTGTCTTATGTTCTCACCACTTGACGTTTTCGGTGAGTACTACCGATGATTCTTCCAGCTTCAGACTTATGCACGTTGAGTTCTACTCATATTCAACAGGCCAATCACAGAAATAGACTAGAAAGTTTCTGCTGCAAATCCACCACTGAAAAGCTTCACTCACTCAGCAGTCGATGCAAGGACTCTCAATCGGACACCGTATCAAGGGAAAGGAGCCAACATCTAACGCTGCAGGGCAGTATCTGAACTATGGGGTGAATTGCCAAAAAAGTCCTAAACTTATTGCAGTTGTGCCAGTTTAGTCATAAACCTTTTTTTTTGACCAATTCAGTCCTAAACCTTTTGAGATTGTGCCAGTTGAGTCCATCCGGCCAAAATTGGCCGGCCGGAGCTGACGTGGACGCTGCGGCGCCGGCGTCAATATTTTAATAATTTTTAATAATTTTTTGATTTTTTATTATTTTCCGAATTTTTTAATTCTTTTTAATTTTTTTTCTCCCCTCCCCTTCCTCCCCCCCGGCCGGCGGCGTGGCGGCCAGCGCCGCCGACGAGGCCCCGCCCATCGCGCGAGGGCCGCGAAGCCCTCACCGGCGACCTCGCCTAGACACAGGGGGCCGTCGGCGGGGTCGCGGCCCGGCCGCCCGGATCCGGGCGAGGCCGGCCGCGGCGAGGCGGCTTCGCCCGATCCGGCGAGGCGGCCGCCCGGATCCGGGCGACGCCGGCCGCGCGGCGGGCGCCTTCGCCCGGATCCGGGCAACGTCGGCCGCGGCGAGGCGCCTTCGCCCGGATCCCGGCAAGGCCGGCCTCACCATGGCTCGGCCGCGGGCGAAGCGGCCTCGCCCACGGCCGGCGAGGCCATGGCGGGCTCCGGGCGAAGGTCGTCATGGCCTCGCCAGCCCCGCGGCGAGGCTGCCTTCGCCCACGGCCAGGCCATGGCGAGGCCGGCCTCGCCCGGATCCGGGCGAGCCGGGGCCGCGACCCTCGCCGGCGGCCCCAGTGTCAGGGCGAGTCCGGGCGAGGTCGTCGGCGAGGGCTTCGCGGCCCTCGCGCGGTGGCCGGCAGCCTCGTCGGCGATGGCCGCCACCGCCGCCGGCGGGGGGGAAGGGGAGGGGAGAAAAAAAAAAGAAAAAAAAGAAAAGAAAAAAAATTCGGAAAATAATAAAAAAAATCAAAAAATAATAAAAAATTATTAAAATATAGTCGCCGGCGCCGGCCGGCGTCCACGTCAGCTCCGGCCGGCCAATTTTGGCCGGATGGACTCAACTGGCACAATCTCAAAAGGTTTAGGACTGAATCGGTCAAAAAAAAAGGTTTAAGACTAAACTGGCACAACTGCAATAGGTTTAGGACTTTTTTGGCAATTCTCCCCTGAACTATGCATCACCCGTCATGGCATCAGTAACCAACTACTTAATCTTTTCACTCGATGTATGAAACTGAGGATCCATCACGAGCTTTTTAGTGGCGACGGCCTACTTTTTGACTGGAAAGGTGGGCGAGAGAGACGGAGGAGAAGAAACGCGGAAGTTGTCTCATCTGGGAGGGACAAGCTTCGGTGGCGAGGTCGTTCCCGATGCATGTGAGGCACGCGATCGAGCGAGCGAAGGTCTTCCCTCTCTGCACTGTAGTGCAGATTCTTATGAGGTGGGCGCTGAAAAATCGAGGGATTGGAAAAGCTATGGCAAGGCATTGCATTGCATTGGGTTCGACTTGCATTATTGGCAACTTTTTAATTAAATATGCACGTCCATCGTTTTCAAGAGGACTTTCGCTGTCTGAAAGCTTCCTAAACTTGCTCAAAAATAAAACAAACCTCATTATACTCGTATCAAAATTTCGAGTTTGAACTAATTTTACCTATTTTCATTAATTGATTATGAATGCAAATATCGATATCATTTTCATGTCGAAGAGAGCATTACATATGTATTTATTTGCAAAAGCTTCTATACATACCATTCTCATTTATAATAGAATCAAAGTAAGTTCACAATAACATTATTTCTAGATTTTATCATAATTTGATGTAAATATATTTACGCACTTCTCTGAAATTTGCCATCTGTTTTCGTACGGTAGTCCTGTTTGCGCGTGTTGGCCAAGCAGCAAATGTTGAGGTTGAGACTTTTTTGGTCGTGGCGATTTGGTACGTGGTCTATTTTTTTCTTCAAGATTATTGTAATGGTTAAAAGCTGAGAAGACGACCTGTGGTGAACTGCCCACCCTCGTCTCATTTTCAGGCGAGAAAGGGAGAGACTTAGAGAGCAAATTCGGAAGATTAATGGAGAACAACAATCCAGCTGATCCCAGAAGTCATAGGTAAGCTTCGGCGACTTCAAACATATCTTTACCACTATAGCTCCGCCGCTGTAGGTAAGTTGGAGGAGTGGGAGCAAAATCGTTCTAAAAACTTGATGCTACGCCCTGTTCGTATCTCTGATCATGTCCACCGTACATATTAGTTTGACGTGAAAGCTGTTTTACTGGGAAAAAGCATGCACCCCACGTAAATCTGGTGAACTGGTTGGCACGTTCTGGACTTGTACGGGTCATCACGTAAAGAGTCCAATCGAGAGAGGCGTCAATCATCTGACGATAAAAGATGGCCTATTTCTCCCATATCTTTGACTCTGAGAGTGGGATTTAAACAGCCCCCAGAATTAGTCCTCCTTTCTTTTTCTTTCTTTTTTTTTTCAATTGATCCTGATGTTCATAATAACACTCGACACACAGAACAATCAGAACAGAGGATGTTGAGTCGTTCTCATAACAGAGCATGTTCTGTGGGTATAAATCCATCGAAAAGTAAGGTTGTTTCTTGTAGTTATTGATCCCTTTTTAGTGTGAATCAGTAATTTTATGACATCGATTTGGGATTGAATACACTTGGACTTGTACCAGAAATAGTCCCTCTTAAGTTTGAATACCATTAGAACGGCTGAGCTTGTCTGGGGAGAGATGACCGTATATACACTGTTTTTTACTTTTGTCAAGGAAAAATCATAGTAAGGAAAGATAAAGACTTGCAATTACCTCTACTCTGTTGTTACCCAGTAAGCACGGGAGCTTACCAAGTAGTTTTGTGCATAGGTAGTGTTAGTTGGAGTTGGGAAAGGTTTGAAGGTGTTAAAGGAGGTATCTCCTTGTATTCTGAATTTATTTTTTGTCCAATAGAAGAACTTTTATTAGTTTAATTAGCTGTAAATCCATACATGGGTTACACTCCTGTCGTGCATACATAGATTAGACTTGCAATGCACAGACTCATTAGCTGGGATTTGCCCGAGAAGCTTGGAATCGTACTGCGCATGAAATTTGCTTTTGAACTTAAATTGGGAGTTCTTGATGTGTTTATGCCAGTATATTAGTTAGTAGCATTGACAATCGCTTCATGTTCATTGGAGATCCATTATTGATAGTTTTTTGGAAAAACAAATTGTCTTATATGATGCAAAAAGAGCTAACAACCTGAGCTTTTGCGAAAGACTGTCAGCTGACTAGTAGATTGCTCATTTTTATTCCAAGGTATGGAATCGCTCAAATTGCTTCAATATGTAACCAATATCTTGATTTGATGGAGGAGTCCTTGCTTCAAGCTATCGGGGACATGTGAAGCTATATAGGTCCAGCTAACATTACAGGTGCATTTGTCATGCTTATCTACACATTATTAAAAAGCATCCGACAGAAATTAACTCTTGAGATGGGAAGGCAAGATATCAGTCCAAGGTTTCGACTTGCGTATGCTCTCATCACTATTGCTCTCGGATGTCTCAATTGCAGCTTGCCGATGTACATTATGGTTGGTGACATGCCCTGGCTGATTTTCATTCTCTACATCCTCATATTGATATGCCATCGCATTTGAACGCGAGGATTAATTATAAAATGGGAACTGTTTATGGTTTTTTTAATGTTGTGGTTTGCTATGTGCGAAGTTGTTTCTGACGTGCATCCTGCCAATGTTGGCTCGGATGTGAACCTCATATTGTACTATTATCACCTTGAACACTCAAAGCAGAATAAGTGATGATGATTATGATGATGTGGTGTTACTAGTTAAGATCTTGGTGCAATTCGATGAAACTAGAGAAATTGGGGATTTTTTTCCTTTGTCACAGAGAAATAGGGGAATTGATTAGAATAATATGAGAAAGAATCGCATTATTTAGATGATCTTTTCAGACACAAGTTGTGATTTTGATAACTTGATTCTCATATCCCAACTTCAGTAATATGCTACACACAATCTTGACATGTACTTCAAGTAACAAAAGAAAATTATTAAGCCCGATGTGCTCCTCCACACAAAGGGAGCAAGGGAAATAGCCAGTCCCAACTTCTTTAATGAAAGATTTTTTTAGTATAAAGCCAATTCACATTAGAAATGGGAGATGCATGACCTTTTATATACAGGGGAGTATTCGGAAGAATGGAAAAGTGAGACAGTAATTTTAATTTAACATAAGAGTGAATTTCAGGGGAAGGAAGTCGGTCCATGTCCCCACCAATGATTGTTTAATCACTAGGAACTGATGGATGGGAGTGTTGAAACACCAATTTTACCCCTAAGATTTGTTCTCAGTTCTTTTTCTCTTTTTGTTAATGTATCCAGGTCTTTATTCTCGATATTTCTAGGGACTCGGACTCTCGGAGTAGACAATATATTATTCAGTGGTCCCGAAAAGCCCAAACAATTATTAAAAAGAAAAATATGACATCACGACTCATAATATGGGAACATGTTAAAGGACATGTAACGACAAGTCAAACATACGAAGAGATAACCTCTCCATGTCATATGTAAGGCGATACTCTGTGGTTGTCAAGCTGTCAAAAGTAACTTGTGTAGCTGATAGTAATTGATTTGCCTTTTGCGTTGCTAAGGAAACTTCTTGATATACCAATCAGGCTATAGCAAGACCAAGGACCCCTGCAGACCGTTTAAAATCCAGCACAACTTGCTTGTCCGAAAAAGAAAAAAAAATCCACATTCTTAAAAATCCTGTAGTCCAAAGAAATATCAAACACCTTCTAAGGTTCACATGCTCCAGGAGGCATGATAATGGAAACACTCTTCTTCCTCGTTATGTCATATGATAGTTTAAGCTTTTTAAATATTGCATGCTAAATTTTAACTTGGTATGAGAATAAGGGATCTGGAATTTACATCTCAATGGAGGAGTCCTTGCTTAAAGCCAGCAGGGATACATACAGCTATGGAGATCTTGTAAACACTCACGCAGCACCCATCATGCTTATCTCCACTGTCGTTAAAATCGTCCGGCAAATAGTAATATGCAACAAGAGAAGACAACACAGAGAGAAACAGGGGAAACAATTCAGGTTATTTTAGAAAAGAATCACATTATTTTCATTATTATTTCGTTTTGGGCACATGCCTTGCAAGTTTGATATAATTTATAGATCACTCCTTGTATAAGGAACTCGGCAATCCATACAAAATTAATATAATAAGGTAGGACAGTTTATCAGTTCCAAGTAATTCGTTCAACTAGACTAGAGCAAGCTGAACAAGAACAAGCTTGATTAATCACCCACCGACCCGATAACATAACTAACCAGATTAACAAAGCTTCAATTTGATTATTATCATTGTGCTTTTGAGACCAGTTTACCCAAATTACTTAGATAATTTCTTCCATATATTACTTGATAACGTCACAAGGTATTCCTGCGTAGTGCATGGCCAAATAACACTGGCCAAGTTGCCATGTGTTCATGTTATTTAATATGCTACATCACCCGACAAGAACAGACGAATGAAGCCGATTGACACTTAGTCAATGGCGATTTGCCACATGCTTTATTTTTTCTCTTTAATGCAGCAACGGGTAAAAACTGAAAAAGACGACCTCTGGAGACAGCCCCATCCTCGCTCTCATTTTCAGGCGAGAAAGGAGGAGACTCGGCGACGCAAAGTCGGAAGGTTAGTGGCGAACAACAATCCAGCAGCTGATCACGATGGTGGTTGGACGTAAGCTTTGGCGATCTCAGACATATCTTGACCACTGTATCCTAGCCTCAGTCAGTAAGTTGTAGGATTGGAGTAAAATGATGTCGAAGACTTGATTTACTTCCTGGTCCTATCCCTGATCATGTCCACCGTGGCTTTGTGCATCTGGATGTTTCTGTTTTGTGAGCAAATGTTGTTAGACTCGGTTGGGAAAGGTTTGTAGGTGTTAAGGAGGTATTCACTAGTACTCTGATGTTGCATTTTGTCCTAAAGAAGAGTTTTCGTTAGCTTACTTGGCTGTGGGTCAATGGATGATTACACTTTTGCAGTGCAAACATTGGTTCGAGTCCTGCAATGAATTGGCTTGTTATCTATGATTTGCGCTAGAAGCTTGGCTTTAAACTGTGCAGATGCTCAGTTAAGACTCATATGAGGAGGACAGAGCTCGCAACTTGAGCTTTTGCAAAAGACTATGGTCTAACAAGTAGTTCACTGATTTTGACGCCAAGATATGGGGCAAAGCATGGAGTTCAAATTGCTGCAATATATATCCAGCATCTTGATTCCCTGGAGGAGTCCTCACTTCAAGCCACGAGGGACATGTTTAGATATACAGGTCCAGCCAACAATACCGGCGGACCCATCATGCTTATCTACATGGTAGTCAAAATTGTCTGGCAGAAATTAATCTTCAAGGTGGAAAGGCAAGATATCGACCCAAGGCCCCAACTTGCATACACTCTTGTGGCCATGGCTCTTGGATGTGTCTCATACAGTCTACCAATGTGCATTATGCTTGGTGACATGCCCTGGCTGATTTTCGTTCCTTGCATCCTTGCTGATAATGCCATCCACTTTCAAACCCGAGAATTAATTAGAGAATGTTTACAGTTTCCGTTTTCCTGATGGCGTGGTTTGCTCTTTGTAAAGTTGCTTTTAATGTGCGTCCGGCCGGCCAATGCTGGCTCGGACATGAACCTCATGTCGTGTTGTTATCACATTGAACACCTTTTACGTCCCAAAGCAGAATATGCGATGATAATGAGGACTAATGCAATCCAGTGATGTGGAGAAACAGTGGACTTTTTTCTCCTTTTGCCAGAGAGAAACATGGCAACTGATTTATAGAGTTTGAGAAAGAATCGCATTACTATCCTCATTCACTGACTTTTCGAGACCTGAATTGCGATTGTCTTGATCCTCATATCCCAATCTCAGCAATATTCTATTTCACTACCTTGACATTCTTATTGGTATTCCACCTTTTAGAGCAAGTCTGGGATGCTCCTGGTGATTTTGGCATTCGCGCACGGTACATTTCTGGAGCTATGCCATCGAGTTGATCTGCTTCAGAGAAAAAACGGGATGCGTATAAGTATCGTTCTTTGCTCCTGAGCTTCTTAAGTGGCATCCGCCTAGGCCTTTCCCTCGAATTAAGGCCGTCTTCATCCCGGTTTTGAATTGCAATGGCGGACAGCATAATCAATTAATAGGCGGATCTTACTGAATTGAGCACATGAAAGGAAAGCCGGAGGTTTTATAAGAATATCTTAATCTTAATATGATATCTACAAGCAAGAAGCTGATATTTGTGCAAGATAAATCAACTCAAATGGAGCCAAGTGCCAAACATGAGCTTAGAAATCGAAACTTCTATTGTTATTTGGTAACTAAATGCAACAAAGCAAAAGTAAGTCATGAAAAGTATGGTCATGCAAGAGTTACGCTAGGGCATAAGTACAGCCCAAGTGTCAAAACTTGGCACGAAAAGACACTTAAGTACCAAAAGTTACAAAATGTACACTTAAGTGCTAAGATTGGAACAAAAATGATTAATTAAGTGCTAACGGCAAGAAAATCTAGCAAAAATACTGACGTGACACTTTTCCGACAAATTGAGATCAAAACGATGTCGTTTTGAGTGCTGACATGGTCAAATAAGCCCAAAACGACGTTGTTTTGAGTGTTGATGTAGCTAGATCAACCCAAAACGACGTTGTTTTGGCCAAAGTTTATTTTTTAATATAAATATTAATTAAATAATATTAAAAACGAAAATTAAAAAAAAAAAAAAAAAGGAAGAGAGAGAGAGGGGTTAGCAGCTCGCTGTGGTTGCCACCCCATCACTAGTGGGGCGGTGGTGACGACGGACGACGGGTCGTCGATGCATAGGCACGGGTCGACGACCCTTGCCGACAAAAGGTGAGGGCTGTCTAGACGCCGAAGAGGGCAGCAACCCTCTCCCAAATCTAGGTGAGGGTCGGCCACCCTTGCCCCAGCTTGGGCAAGAGTCGTTGGCCCTCTCCCCGGCGCCGATGGTCCTCGCCCAGCATGTTCTTGCAGGAGATTAACTAATATGTAGTTTGACACTTCAAAAAATAATAATATGTTAGTTGTAAGCATAGCTCGACAGCTGCATTCATTATTAATATGTACATTTATAAGAATTTTATGTAATAGAAAAAATTGTGATTATGAAAATGCACTAATGCCACTTAATTTGATATTGATTTGGCCGAAGTGATAAAAAAAAGTGCTTTTGTGTTGTATATATGCGATAAATTATGTTGGTCCATCCAGATGATTAAATGTCCAATTATTGCAATTAATTATGCTTAAAATTCTAATATTTGAGTAACTTCGTTAATATTTTTTTCTTTTTTTATGAAAGAATATCCAATTTGAGATGGAGGAACTCTAGAATTTCATAAAAGTAATTCGAACTCTACAAATGAAAAAGCAAACCCTCGGATCCTTCTCTATCTTTGTTGATTTTTCCTCCTCTTCAAAGGATTAATCAGCAAAGAAAAACAAAAATTTACATGTTTTTGTTATTATTGATAGATGAAAAAAAAAAGCGTAGATAGAAAAAATCATAATAATGAAAGACAACTATCATTTAGCATGTGGTGCCAGGATTCTGGCCAAATGAGGAATTTGATGATTTTTTGCAACTACTTTACATATCTCGAAGGCTCAATGGAGTATTAACACAGGCAACACAAAATAAACATAACGAACTTCTAACCTGATTTATTGCATATACTAACACACGTGCAAAATGCAATGGTCTGCTGCGTTTGCAAACGCTTGCCCCCACAATCTGGCAGTTCCATGTTAAGTAACTTTTAATGTTAAAAAAATAGCGACCGACAACCAATGACCATCGGACACATGACTTGCTCTTGGGAACTGTTGACCAGGTAATGTCGTTCTCTCTTGATGATCATCGCTTAAGTACTGAGTTCTAGAATTTGGTCCTCGTAAAATGATTATTCGACAATTAATGGGCGATAGTTATGACAAATGTGCTAGTGCACGGGCAAAGCGATATTATTAGATACCTAAGAGAAGCTTGATTAGAACTACATGCGCAGGTTTTTCTGCGTGTGGATCATCCTTTGATAAATTCTTCAATTATGAGAACTACCATATTTATTTATTTTTTTATCAAATGAGAATTACCATATTGATTTGGCACTTACTCAGTAATTTCTATATGCATTTGGAAGAAAATATCTGAAATCGAGATCTTGAAGCCGAGTTAAGGACTAAGTCTATTTTAAAGTATGAGCCCCAAAATTAAATATCAACAATAAAATAAGGACTATTTTGTAATATCATTTGAATAATTATTTTTCATTCCACGATAGTGCTGCTTGTGTACCTCTGGCGCTTAGTCAGCATATGTCGTTGAAATTTGGACAGTTATTTAATTTTTTTCTAAAATGAAATCAGAGATAAGTTTACGAACCCAATTTGTCGCATGATAAAGTACAACAACAAAAATTGAATAGCGGCAATAGTACAGAGATCACTTTTGTGATTTTTCCCTGATATGTTAGCCGATACGTTTATGTTTTCTTTTGTCAAAGACAGTTATTCATTTTTTATTCGATATAATACATTAGTCTATTAATTAATAGCAACCTCTCAAGTCATGCAACTAGTTTTCTATTTCAATTGAAAGGAAAGACAAAGGGAGAAACGGTGATACTCGAGATATTGAGACCACTTCATGAAATTTGTGTTACATCATTTAACTATAAGTGAATATGTAAAAAAAAAATCTCACTAATCAATACTATCCATACCAAAAGAAGTCGAAGCTCCACGTCCAAATCTTGTTTTCCCATCTCAAAGATTTATTTTTGCCAAATGATTCAGATCTTGATGTATATAAGCATAAAGAGTGCTCTAGCAATGTTGGTCGGACCGTTATGGGTTTACATGCTCCACATAGTTCGAAGCAAGGACTCCTCCATGAAATAAAGATGCCAGTCATACATTTGAACAATGTGAGCTCCATGCTTTGCTTTATATGTAGGAATTAAAATCAATAAGCTAATTGTAATACGGCAGCCTTTCGCAAAGGCTCAAGTTATAAAAAAAGGTGTTCACAGCTCGTGAATTAAGCATGTTTCTCAAGTACTTCCAAAACAAAGTATGTCTTACTACTTCCCACATATTTAAATGGGCCTTGCATGTGAAATATGAGATGTAAGGATTCAAACTTTTTGAGTATCATGGAAAACAGTTTTTCTAATAGTTAAGGTTATTAAGATACAAGTTTAAAATGAATATTGTGTGTATTTCTTAATTATACTAACAGCATATACTCACACGAACACATCCAAAACTGCAAGTTTAAATAAAAGATGAAATTCGATGCGTGGTATGAAACTATGCTTCTTGAGTAAATCGTAGCTAATTAGTCTATGCATACTTTCAGGAGTGTAACTTACAGTGAATTGCATGTGGGGACGGAGCTGGCGTATTTTCAGGGGTGCATTACAATAATAATGTTAATTTATCGGGATTTAATTTATTCTATTTATTTTTTTCAGTTATCAAAAGTGAACGAATATGATATACAGCGTCAAATTCTCAGCAGGATTCAAATGCAAGACCCAGAAATGCAAAACATAATATGAGTTATCATGGGTTAAGGATAATAAGAATAAATTTTGGGTACAGTCCAAGGTCAAATAACAAAAAAATTAAACGAACATTTCTTGCAAAAATACACAATAACTAAGCAAAAAAATACAGAAAAATATACCACATGGCTAACGGGATTAGAATGGTTTTTATAGGGGAAAGTACAGCGGGAGTGCCAAAAGTTGACACGGAGAAACACTTAAGTACCAAAACTTACAAATGGTACACTTAAGTGTCACTTTTCAAAAAAAATAAATTACTTAAGTGCCAGATCGCTGGAACCCTGCCGGAAATCCTACGTTGCATTTTTTTATTAATTTTTTTGCCTACGTGGCTTGCCGGAAATTGAAACGATGAAAAATCAGCGCAAAACGACGTCGTTTTTGCGCTGACGTGGATTTTTAAAATTATTAATTAAATAATATTAAATATTTTAAAAAATAAAATATTTTAAAATTGATTAATTAAAAAAAAAAAAAAAAAAGAGGGGAAATCAACGAGGGCATGCGCAGCCCTCGCCGCCGCCAACGTCGCCGGCCGACAACGGTGGGCGAGGGTCGGCCAGGGGTCTCCGGGCCCCAACCGGTGACCGGCGACCCCGACCGCCCGCGCGGCGAGGGTCGCAGCCCTCGCCCGGGGCCAAGGGCTGTCGGCCGCCCAAATCTGACGCGGTCTAGGCGGCTGGTCGCCTTTGGCCCAACGAGGTAAGGGTCGGCGACCCTCGCTGGATCTGGGGGAGGGTCGCGACCCTCGCCCTAGATCTGGGCGAGGCTGCGGGCCCTTGCCACGAGCCAGCCGGGGCCCGACGTCCCGGCCGACCCTCGCCCACCGTCGCCGACCCTTCCCGGGGACGGTGGGGCGGCGATAGCGGGCGGCGGCGGGAGCTGCACGCCCTCGCCGATTTCCCCTCCCCCTTTTTTTTTTTTTTTTTTTTTTTAATAAAATAGATTTTAATTTTTTTAAAATCTAATGTGGACTTTAAAATTTGACGTGGACAATTTTTTTATTAAAATTGCCACGTGAAATTTTTTATTTTGAAAAAAAATACTCCATCAGCAAATAAAGTCGCCGGAAAATGGACACGTGGCAATTTAGCCGGATTTGACACTTAACGATCCATTTTGCTCCGATTTTGGCACTTAAGTGTACCGTTTGTAACTTTTGGCACTTAAGTGTCCCTCCGTGCCAACTTTTGGCACTCTTAGGGTCCATGTGTCTTTTTTATATATAAACCTTAAAAACCCACTCCATGGACCTCTAAGATGTAGTATGAAATCGGAGGTCCACATGGGTGGAGTGATTTTTATATGGTCATATAAGTCCAAAGTCCGTATGATCATCATGCTATATGGTCAAATGACCTACTTTTTCACTCTTGTGTTACATATGAAAAACTCACTCCATATAGTCATGATGGAGTTTTGCCGTGACCTGTTTTTGCCACCCTGACAAAAGTTGAGACAAGACTCTGCTTTTCCAACTTTTTTTTCCAACTTTCTGCTTTTCTTTTCGCTGAGATCAGCGAAATCCTTTCTGCTTTTCCATTTTTTTCCACTTATCGTTGAGATCAGCGACACGGAAAAGCAGAAAGTTGGAAAAGCAGAGACATGTTCTCAACTTTTGCCATGGTGGAAAAGCAGGTCTCGGCGAAACTATATCATGACCATATGGAGTGAGTTTTTCATATATAAGTAAGAAAAATCATACCATGGCCAGAATGTCGCCAAGGTCTGTGACAGCCTTATCCTGTTTTCATTTTCAGGCAAGAGACTTATCGAGGCAGAGTCGGAAGGTAAATGGCAAACAACAGCAATCCAGCTGATCACGGTGATCTAAGGTAAGTTTCAGTGACCTTAAATATACAAAAGGACACTGTAACCCAACTGCAGTGAGTTGAGAGAATTGCAAAAAAAAAATCATGCCACAATCTTGATGTCCTTTCTTGTTCTTATCTCTGATCAAGTCCTCCATGTACATTCTATTACGTGAATGTTGTTTTATCGCCCACCCAACGCAGGGGGAGTTAAACCACTGCACTCTACATTAATGATGCGAAGTTGTGGTCGTATCCTGAAATTATGTTGTTCGACACTTAAAAGAGTCTAGTTGAGAGGGGCGTCTCTCACTTCCCTACATGTTTCCTCACATTTCTTAGAGAGCATATTGAGTTGTACTCATGACCGAGTATATTCAGTGGATGTAAATCTGCTCGTAAAGTGAGATTTTTTCTTGTAGTCATTGACCTTTTTCTTGAGAATTGATCAAGTTTCCTGATTTTCATTTCGTAATTGAATATAGCTGGATTAGTAAGAGGGAAAAAAAAATAATCCCTCTCAAGTCTGAATACCATTATAAAAACAATCTGGATACCATTATAAAAACAAGCTAACTGCCATAATAAACTGTTTTTTTTTAAGATCATAAAGTTGGAAAAATGTGAAACTTCTGCTAAAGTTAGTGGGTTTCAAAATTTTGTCACGTCGATGAAGAGATAGGACTGTACATACACTCTTTTTCTTTCTTTTGTCAAGAGAAACTCATATTAAGAACAAAATATTAATCGAAAGTCTTATTTGATTTTTCTCCAAAGAAAACATAAGACATGAGATGAGCTTTCCTCTGTTTCTACCTAATAAGCATGGGTTTCTTTTTTTGTTCAAAGGCAAGCATGGTTTTTTTTTTGGTCAAAAAGGTAAGCATGGGGTTTACCTGGCAGTTTCCTGTGTGTTTTGTTTTGTGAACAAGTGTTGGTAGAGGGGATTGGGAAACGTTTCTAGGTGTTAAGGAGATACGTCCAATAGGAGATCCAGTGTTGACTAGATCAAAATTGATTAGATGGACAATATTAGAACATTGTTAAAAGATTTGGACTAAATTAGCTAAATTGGATAGTTTATAACTAAATTAGCTATCGTTCTTCAGGTTTAGTATTTTTTAGATGAGTTTTCACAGAATTTGCATCGGTGATGACAAGAGAATTAAACATATAGTTAAAGAAGATTAAACGTAGAATAGTCATTTGTTCAAGAGGATAAAATAAATGATTGCATCTGGTTCTCCACATTTCTTGATGACAAGAGAATTAAACAAATAGTTCAAGAGGAGTAAACAAGTAATTGTCTTTTCTCCAAGAGGTCCCGGGGAAGGGCCGACTACTTCACTCCCCTACCTGAGGAGAGGGAGGACTCTCCCGAAGAGAGGACCTCCCATTGGTTTACAAATATGTTGGCTCAACTCGCAGCCTCGCAACAAGTTTTACTTCAGACAGGGAAGGAAGGGAGTAATCACTTGAAATTTGTATGTTAATGTCAAACAACAATTCAGCCAATCACTGTAATCCGAGGTAAGCATGGCGGCAAACCACAGCATCTCTTCACTGCTGTAGTCCAGCCTCCACTGCGAGTAAAACCGTGTAGTCTTGATTTCCTTTCTTGAAAAGGGACTTCCTATCTTCGATCATTTCCCCTGTGTGTGTTCCATTAGTCAAACACTGTTTTTTCTACTCTGCATATATCAGGTGAACGCGTCCTTTTCTATGTTGCATTTGGAAACCATTGCCTCATTTTTGTTTACTTCGTTAATTGATTAATGTGCTTATTCTAGATCCTCATTGTTTGAGCTTTTGTGCCAGACTGGTTTTCTAACAAATAATTTACTGATTATAATTGCAAGAAATGGAGTAGAACACGTGGCTCAAATTGCCGCAGAATATAATCAACAGCTTGATTCCCTAATGGAGGCCTTGCTTCAATTCATCAAGGATCGGCATGGCTTTTTAGGTCCAGCCAATGTTACCGGTGCACCTATCATTATGCTTATTTGTGCAGCAATCAAGATCATCCGACAGAAATTACTCTCTGAGATGAGAAGGCAAGATATGGACACAAGGTTCCAACTTGTGTATGCTCTAATTGCTTTAGCTCTCGGATGTGTTGGGTGCAATCTCTTTATATACATTTTGCTTGATGAAATACCTTGGCTGATTGACTTTCCTTGGGTCATACTGTTACTACTCCTATTCGCATTCATCATGAATTAAAGGAGTAATTAGTGAAGGTTGATAGTTTCCAATTATCTAATATGGTGATGTATATTTTATATGAATTTGGTTTTGCTTTGTAACCTTCCAATGGTGGCTTGAACATGAACTTCATGGTGTATTATTATCTTGACAATGGTGATAGTTTGTGATTATCTGATGTGGTGATGTGTATTTTATATGAATTTGGTTTTGCTTTGTAACCTTTCAAAGTTGGATTGGACATGAACTTCATGGTGTATTGTTATCTTGAACACCTTTTATATCACAAAGTAGAATAAATTATGATGATTGGTGCAATTCAAAATTGAGAAATGATGAAATCGAAGAAATAAGGCTTTTTTGGGAGGGGGGCTAGAGAGGAAAAAATTTAAAGTATATTAGAAAGAATCACATTATTCTCATTCACTATTTTAACATAGCAATCTCTATGCAACAAAGTTTAAGCTAAATCAGCTAATTGGTAGCTCACAAGTTCTAAGTAGAGCAAGATGGACAAGTACAAGCTTGATTCATTACCACCGATAAGATAATTATCCTGATTATTGAAGCTCCAATTTGATCACTATGTTATGTTATTATGCTCAGTTACCAAAATTACTAGGTAATTTTCATTCATACATCACTTGGTGATTTCACAAGTACTCATGCCTAGTGCATTGCTGAAAATCGATAACCATGTGTGCAAAATGACATCAGATGAATTGAAGCGATTGCAATTTAGGTTCTTAATTCCACATTGAAAGTAGCCTTTTTCCCTACTATAAATACAATACATGCATGTTTGTGGAAAACAAATTAAATATGCGGAGAGTGTTAAATATAAAATAAATTTAAATAATTGTAAGATTTAAATTCAATTTTAAAATTTAAACGTTAATATCTTTAACGTGCATTACATGAACATGTCATTGGACTTGTTTCTATACAATAGGGATTAACCGGCACTCGCTCCATGAAAAAATCGATATTAAATCCCTTTTTTCTAGCATGGGCCATATATCGATTAATATGGGGTTGAACCGGCCTGCCGCATCAAGATTAAGACTTGCAATTACCTTTACTCTGTTGTTACCCAGTAAGCACGGGAGCTTACCAAGTAGTTTTGTTTTGTGAATACGTAGTGTTCGAGTGGGTTGGGAAAGGTTTGAAGGTGTTAAGGAGGTATCTCCTTGTATTCTGAATTTATATTTTGTCAATAGAAGAGCTTTTATTAGTTTAATTAGCCGTAAATCCATACATGGGTTACACTCCTGTCGTGCATACATAGATTAGACTCTTGCAATGCATAGACTCATTAGCTGGGATTTGCCCGAGAAGCTTGGAATCGTACTGCGCATGAAATTTGCTTTTGAACTTAAATTGGGAATTCTTGATGTGTTTAGGCCAGTATATTAGTTAGTAGCATTGACAATCGCTTCATGTTCATTGGATATCCATTATTGATAGTTTTTTGGAGAAACAAAGTGTCTTATATGATGCAAAAAGAGCTAACAACCTGAGCTTTTGCGAAAGACTGTCAGCTGACAAGTAGATTGCTCATTTTTATTCCAAGGTATGGAGTCACTCAAATTGCTTCAATATGTAACTAATATCTTGATTCGATGGAGGAGTCCTTGCTTCAAGCTATCGAGGACATGCGAAGCTATATATGTCCAACCAACATTACAAGTGCATCTATCATGCTTATCAACACATTATTAAAAAGCATCCGATAGAAATTAACTCTTGAGATGGGAAGGCAAGATATCAGTCCAAGGTTTCAACTTGCGTATGCTCTCATCACTATTGCTCTCGGATGTCTCAATTGCAGCTTGCTGATGTACATTATGGTTGGTGACATGCCTTGGCTGATTTTCATTCTCTACATCCTCATATTGATATGCCATCGCATTTGAATGTGAGGATTAATTATAGAATGGGAACTATTTATGGTTTCCTTGATGTTATGGTTTGCTATGGGCGAAGTTGTTTTTGACGTGCATCCTGCCAATGTTGGCTCAGATGTGAACCTCATATTGTACTATTATCACCTTGAACACCCAAAGCAGAATAAGTGATGATGATTATGATGATGTGGTGCTATTAGTTAAGATTTTGGTGCAATTCGATGAAACTAGAGAAATAGAGGATTTTGCTCCCTTTGTCATGGAGAAACAGGGGAATTGATTAGAAGAATATGAGAAAGAATCGCATTATTCTCATGATCTTTTCACACAAGTGATTTTGATGACTTGATTCTCATATTCCAACTTCAGCAATATGCTACACACTATCTCGACATGTACTTCAAGTAACAAAAGAAAATTACTAAGCTCGATGTGCTCCTCCACATAAAGGGAGCAGGGGAAATAGTTAGTCCCAACTTCTTTAATGAAAGATTTTTTTAGTATAAAGCCAATTCACATTAGAAATGGGAGATGCATGACCTTTTATATACAGGGGAGTATTTGGAAGAATGGAAAAGTGAGAGTAATTTTAGTTTAACATAAGAGTAACTAGATATATATAGAATGGCCATTTGCTAAGAATTTCAGGGGAATGAAGTCGGTCCATGTCCTCACCAATGATTGTTTAATCACTAGGAACTGATAGATGGGAGTGTTGAAACACCTATTTTACCCCTAAGATTTGTTCTCTGTTCTTTTTCTCTTTTTGTTAACGTATCCAGGTCTTTATTCTAGAAATTTCTAGGGACTTGGACTCTTGGAGCAGACAATATATTATTCAGTGGTCCTGAAAAGCCCAAACAATTATTAAAAAGAAAAATATGACATCACGACTCACAATATGGGAAAATGTTAAAGGAGGACATGTAACGACAAGTCAAACATACGAAGAGATAACTTCTTCATGTCATACGTAAGGCGATACTCAGATGGTTGTCAAGCTGTCAAAAGTAACTTCTGTAGCTGATAGTAATTGATTTGCCTTTTGCGTTGCTAATGAAACTTCTTGATATACCAATCAGGCTGTAGCAAAACCAAGGACCCCTGCGGACCGTTTAAAAACTAGCACAGCCTGCTTGTCTGAAAAAAAAAAAAAAACCACATTCTTAAAAATCCTGTCGTCCGAAGAAATATCAAACACCTTCTAAGGTTCACATGCTCCAGGAGGCATGATAATGGAAACACTCTTCTTCCTCGTCATGTCATATGATATTTTAAGCTTTTTAATTATTGCATGCAAAATTTTAACTTGGTATGAGAATAAGGGATCTGGAATTTATATCTCAATGGAGGAGTCCTTGCTTAAAGCCAGCAGGGATACATACAGCTATGGAGATCTTGTACACATTCACGCAGCACCCATCATGCTTATCTCCACTGTCATTAAAATCGTCTGGCAAATAGTAATATGCAACGAGAGAAGACAACACAGAGAGAAACAGGGGAAACAATTCAGGTTATTTTAGAAAAAAATCACATTATTTTCATTATTATTTCGTTTTGGGCACATGCCTTGCAAGTTTGATATAATTTATAGATCACTCCTTGTATAAGGAACTCGGCAATCCATACAAAATTAATATAATAAGGTAGGACCATTTATCAGTTCCAAGTAATTCGTTCAACCAGACTAGAGCAAGCTCAACAAGTACAAGCTTGATTAATCACCCACTGGCTCGATAACATAACTAACCAGATTAACAAAGCTTCAATTTGATTATTATCATTGTGCTTTTGAGATCAGTTTACCCAAATCACTTAGATAATTTCTTCCATATATTACTTGATAACGTCACAAGGTATTCCTGCGTAGTGCACGGCCAAATAACGCTGGCCAAGTGGCCATGTGTTCATGTTATTTAATATGCTACATCACCCGACAAGAACAGACGAATGAAGCCGATTGACACTTAGTCAATGGCGATTTGCCACATGCTTTATTTTTTCTCTTTAATGCAGCAACGGGTAAAAATTGAAAAAGACGACCTCTGGAGACAGCCCCATCCTCGCTCTCATTTTCAGGCCAGAAAGGAGGAGACTCGGGAACGCAAAGTCGGAAGGTTAGTGGCGAACAACAATCCAGCAGCTGATCACGATGGTGGTCGGAGGTAAGCTTTGGCGACCTCAGACATCTTAACCACTGTATCCAAGCCTCGGTAAGTAAGGCTGCGCATAGAGGTGTCAATATGGGTCATAAACCCATATTATGACCCACTTTTTGTTAAATGGGTCAAATATGGGTCAAGTGAAAGTTAAATATGGGTCAAGTGAAAGTTAAATATAAGTCAAGTGAAAGTTAAATATGAGTCAAATATGGGTTGAGGGTAGACCCATTATATCTCTCCTTCCATCCTCTCCTCTATGTGTTCTCGACCTCCGTTGCCGATCTCGCCATCACGCCACCATCACCATCATCGATCCCGAGCTTGCCATCGCCAACTGGAGCTCCACTTAGATTTGGGCAGGCAAGCCACAACAGAGCTTCGACTGGTGAGCCCTAAGCTCGCTAATCGGAGCTCGACCTAGATCTAGACAGGCGAGCCGCGAGATCATCGGCCTTGGCCGAGTTGCGACTCGTCCGAATCTAGGTAGGCGAGCCCCAAACTCGCTAGCCGCAATAAAGTTCGCGGCTCGCCCGAATCTAGGTAGGCGAGCCCTGAACTCGCTAGCCGCAACAAAGTTCGCGGCTCGTCCGAATCTAGGTAGGCGAGCCCTGAACTCGCTAGCCGCAACAAAGTTCACGACTCGCCCGAGTCTGAGTAGACGAGCCTCCAACTCGCTAGCCACATCAAAGTTCGTGGCTTGCCAGATCCGAGCGAACTCGAGCTTGACCACTGCTAGTGACCTCGGTGGAGCCTAGATCGGCTGAACCTCAAGTTCGTCGGCCTTAGTTGAGTTCGGGCTCGTTGGCCTACGTCTTGGCAAGTCACCGTCAGGCGACATCGGTAGAGGAAAAAGGGGAAGAAGAAGGAAGAAGAAAGAAAAGAGAAAATAAAAGAAAGGGAAAAGAAAAAGAAAAAGAAAAAGAAAGAAAAAATAATAATAAAATAATAATAAAATTCAATTTTTTCAAAAATAATTAAAAATTTAATTTTTAAAAAATAATTAAAAAATCGTTTTTTTAAGATTATTTTCCAAAACTATTTCAATTTAGAGGTATCCGTATTTTTATATGTGAAAAGTTTAAAGTGGACTAAATAAGTGGGAGAAGATTTTCTTAAATTAAGTTAAAATATTAATATGTTAGTAATATGGGTCGGGTATGGGTCGAGTATGGGTTGGGTTGGGTATGGGTCATCAAAATTATATTGCATGAAAATGGGTCAAAACGGGTTAAATGGGTCGATATGGGTCGGACCATTTTCGACTTGACCCAAACCTGACCCAACCCACCCATTTGACACCCCTAGCTGCGCATGATAACCATTATATTTCTGTTTCTAGAATAGATTTCTATTCCATACCTATTTTTGGAATAGAAATCCGTTTGGTAAAAAAAATTCATTTATATTTCTGAAACAAATTTCTATTCTAGAAATAGGTTTGGAACAAAATCAAAAACAAAAATTGTTTACTTGTTCTATTTCTAGAACAGAAATTAGAAATTGTTTATCTCTTTCTTACTCTTCACTCGAAGAAATTTTTTTTCGTCCGTCACTCACCACCACCACCACCACCCCCCTACCGCCGGCCCCCGGCCGCCGCCACCGCCGCCGGTCAGCTTTGCCGCCCTCTGCCTGCCGCCGTTGGCCGTGCGCCGGGCACCAGTCGACTGTCGGCGGTCGCCGTGTGCCGAGTGCTGCCGGTCGCCGGTCGCCGCCCGCATCCGCCGCCGCCGATCCCCGCTCCTCTCATTATCACCACTACTTAGATGCGGTAAAAAAAATTTGATTATCAAACGAATTTCTCTTCTAAGAGTAGAAATTTTTTGTTGTTATCAAACGCGTTTTTTGGCTCAGAAACTCATCTAGAAATAGAAATAGAAAAATCTATTTCTGTTCCATAAATGATTTTTGGAACAGAAATGTTATCATTCGCGCTATAGGATTGGAGTAAAATCATGTCGAAGACTTGATTTACTTTCCTAGTCCTATCCCTGATCATGTCCACCGTGGCTTTGTGCATCTGGATGTTTCTGTTTTGTGAGCAAATGTCGTTAGACTCGGTTGGGAAAGGTTTGTAGGTGTTAAGGAGGTATTCACTAGTACTCTGATGTTGCATTTTGTCCTAAAGAAGAGTTTTCGTTAGCTGACTTAGCCGTGGGTCAATGGATGATTACACTCCTGCGGTGCAATCATTGGTTCGAGTCCTGCAATGAATTGGCTTGTTATCTATGATTTGCGCTAGAAGCTTGGCTTTAAACTGCGCAAAATCTGTGGATGTTCATTTAAGACTTATATGAGGCGGACAGAGCTCACAACTTGAGCTTTTGCAAAAGACTATGGTCTAACAAGTAGTTCACTGATTTTGATGCCAAGATATGGGGCAAAGCATGGAGTTCAAATTGCTGCAATGTATATCCAGCATCTTGATTTCCTGGAGGAGTACTTGCTTCAAGCCACGAGGGACATGTTTAGATATACAAGTCCAGCCAACAATACCAGCAGACCCATCATGCTTACCGATATGGTAGTCAAAATTGTCTGGCAGAAATTAATCTTCAAGGTGGAAAGGCAAGATATGACCCAACGCTCCGACTTGTGTACACTCTCGTGGCCATGGTACAAGTACGAATCGCTATTATGTTTTTCTTTGTTAATCTATCTGTATGCTTATTCTTGATCCTTATCGGTTTGAGCTTCCATTTGTCTAACAAGCAATTTGCTGATTTTTATTGTAAGGAATGTGTCAGAGGATGTAGCTAAAGTTAATGAAGATCTTGATTCCCTTAAGAATGCTTTGCATCAGCTCATCAGGAATAGGCATAGCTCTATAAGTCCTGCCAGCATTTCCAGTGCACTGAGCATTATGCTTATTTGTGAAGCAATCAAAATCATCCAACAAAAATCAATCCTTGAAATGCAAAAGCAAGAGATTGACTCAAGCCTTGGACTTGCCTCTACTATGGTTGCTATTGCTCTTGGATGTGTTATGTGCAGTCTCCTGATGTGCTTTTTGCTTGGTGACTTGCCTTGGCTTATTTTTGTTACCTGTGTACTAATGTTGGTAGTCCCATTTGTGTTCATCATGAATTGAAGCATTAATTAAGGTGATAATTAACGGCTCTTGTTATGGGGTGATGGGGTCTTTATATGAATTTGATTTGCTTGGTAACCTTCCGATGCTAGGTCAGATATGAATCTCATGTTGTATTATTACTTGAACACCTTTTACGAAACATAGCAAAATAAATTATGATGATGAGTATAGTTAAGCATATTTTGAGCTAGTTTAAGCATCACCAGCCTCTTCCCTATAAGGCAGTTTAAATCCTTTTGCTAGAGTGCCAATTTCAGTTTAAGTACTAAATGCGTCTAGGTCCATTACTTCTACTTTGGATCGAGTTGCATTACCAGAAAACAGAACTAAGAAATGGTGAAATTGGAGAAACAGGGCAAGTTTTCCCTTTGGCATGAGAGAAACAGGGGAATGAGAGTGTAAAAAAAGGAATTGCATACCCTCATTCACTATTCTTTCATTTTGGATACACGCATCGTTAGTTTAATAAAGTTTATAGCTTGTTCCGCATATAACATAACAAAATCAGCAATCTCTATACAACAAAGTTCTAAGTAATTTGTTCAACCAAACTGCACACGTATAACAAGCTAGACAGGTACAAGCTTGATTTGTCAATTGACTGCCCAATAAGATAGCTAACCAGATTAACAAAGTTCCATTTTGATCACTACCATTTTGCTTTTGAGACTAATTTACCAAAATTATATGATAATTTCATTAATTTATCACTCGTAATGTCACAAGGTACTCATGCATGGTCCATGGCTGAACAACAATGACAGTCATGTGTGCATTTTATGTATCTTATTGCATCGCATCATAATAAATGACAAATCAATCCAATTGTGATTTCTATTCTTAAATCCATGTAAAATGTTGCTTTATCCCCCTAGTATAAAAAGAGTACGCATGCATGTGAAAAAAACATTTACATGTGTGGAAAGAGTTAAATGAAAAAATAAAAATTAATATAGGTATGAAATTTAAATGATTGTAAGATTAAATTCGATGCTATTAAGTAAGGTATTTAAAGTATTATTATCTTATATATATGTTTCAATTTTGTCCATTTTGTTATGCTATGTCACTATGATATATCTGACAAAAAGACATAAACATTACATAAATTTATTTTTATAAAAGTTGAAATTCTCGTTGGATATGTTTCTGTACAGTAGTAATAAACTGACGCTTACTCTATGGATAATCGATTAAATTAGCATGGACCATAATTATAATTTCTCTAGTATGGGCCTAATTCTTCTCACTGTTCCCATGAAGCAGGGATCTTTGGGCCTGGACCGGCCCGCTGCATCCAGGGTCGGATCTGTTCGGGTCATAGAGGACTATGGTTCAAGCTCTGACCCGTAAAACATCCCCGATGCGCGTTCACGCCTTGTCGCTTCTCTCACCTGCTGCCGCTGCATTGCTGCTAATCCTCCTCCGGCTGACTTCCGGTAATTCTTCATCCCCCCTCTTACACGTAGTTGCGATCCTTTCATGTGGGTTTTTTTTTCCTTTCGCATATGATCAACTCGACGAATGGTCTTGTAAAAATGAAAGCTGCATTTGACTGCTAACCTCGTGTATCTTGCTTTTGAATTGATCGTTGCGTTGAGAAAATGCGGGAAAGATCCAAGTGAACTGCAGAGCTTAAAGACTTCAATTAGTTCGCCTGGTTCTTGCCGGATTGCTGTTTACAGGGATGAAAATTGAGCTTAAAGCCGTCTTTTCATGGCTTCCTTCTTCTTTTTTATTTTTAAGGATTGTGGCTTTGCTTCTTGGCGATGATAAAGCCATGTTGGTCTTTGAAGTCGTATTTTGTGTTGTGGCTTTGAAAATTTCATAGTTTGCATCTCTGCGTCACCATGTTTAGAACTTTAAAATTTTAATTTGATAAATAATTATTTAAGTCGGATGATATAGTATGTGTATCCCTTATATCATGCAAAAAGTATATAATTTTTTTTACAAAAATAAAAGGAAGTTTTCTTTTCCAAATGATGGAATAATTTTCGATTTATTTTCAGATTTCAACAAAATACCAAAAAATAGGAAGATGACTTTCTAGAAAAGATTTTTAAGAGATGTCAATTTTTTTGTGAAATAAGGGAAATAGGAAATTACTCCCATTTTTTCACAATAAGTATGTATGCGGGTCAAAGGTGTTATTAGGCATAGAAACTACCCAAATACGAACCGATTTTATTACATATTGTTAGTGATACATATAGAAAATAACAAAGTTAAATATGTCATCCTACTTTATCTGAAATCAAGAAGTAAATCACAAACAGAAGTATGCTATGCAGCGTACTAACACATATAGGACCAAATATGATAAACACATATCAAACTTGTTAATATCGTATTAAGACTGAATACAAATTCCCATGTCAACATTAAAAGCTTTCACTCGTGCTCATCATAAAAAATTAAATTAGATGCATAAAGATATTTCTTTTCCACACATTTAATAAACATGAATTTGAATACATCAATTTAAACCCTTAAGGTCGATGCAGCTAATTTAGGAGGAAAAAGTACCAAAAAAGTCTTAAATATGCTACATTAGTACTAATTTAGTCTTAAATCTTTCAATTGAACCAATTTAGTTCTAAATATTTTCACATTGATACCAATTCAATCCATTCGGTCAATTTAAGTCGAAATTTGTTGACGTAGACTCTGGTCAACGCTAACATGAACATTTTTAATAATATTTAATTATATTTTCAAATTTTTTGATTTTTTTTCCTTTTCCTTTTCCTTTTTACCTTCTCTTTTTTTCTTTTTTCTTTTCCTTTCTTTTTTATTTACTTTCTTCCTTGTATCCTTTGCCAGCCTCCATGATAGCTGGTGATGGTTGCCGGCTATTGACAAGAGTGAGGCCTAAGACACCCTCATCAATCACAGGTGAGACTGGCCCTCACTGACCTTTGACAAGGGCTGACGAGAGCTAGAAGAGACCACCCCCCACCAGATCCAACGAAGTCGGTGAGTGCTGGGAAGCTGTCACCTAGACAAGGCCCCTCTCCAATGCTAGAAGCCGATGAGGACACCCCTCACCAAATCTGGCAAGGAGACCTTGCGGCAAGGGCGGCCTCGCCCAGATGGCGAGGGGTGGCCTTACTCAGATGGAGAGGGGTGGCCTTGTTGGCCTTGTTGGCCTCTAGCATTAGCGAGGGGCCTCATTTAGGCAAGGCTAGCCCTCACCAAAGGCCAGTGATGGCTTCCCATTGCTTGCCAGCCCTTGCTAGGCTTTGGCAAGGGCTGGGTGAGGGACCCCTCACCGAATTTGACGAGGGCTAGTCTTGTTTATGGCTAGTTAGGGCAACCCGAGCCTTGCCCTTGCCGACAATTGGTGATTGTTGCTTTGCCATCATGGTGGCTAGCAAAGGAAACAAGGAGGAAAAAAAAATGAAAGGAAAAAAAAAAAAAAGAAGAAAAAGGAAAATTTCAAAAAGTTTCGAAAAAATAATTAAATATTATTTAAAATGTCCACATCGGCGTTGACCAGCTAATCGACGTCCATGTCAAGAAATTCCGACCTAAGTTTGCTAGATAGATTGAATTGGTAGCAAGGTGAAAAGGTTTAGGACTAAATTGGTCCAATTAAAAGGTTTATAACTAAATTAATATCAATGTAATATATTTAAGACTTTTTTTGGTACTTTCCCCTAATTTAGGTGTCGGAAGATTGCAAGTTCAATTCTTGCATAAACCATTGCTTGAACTTAACTGATTCATTAAATTTAAAGAACATTGTATAGACTTTCAAATAGTTAGGCTTAGAGGTGTACATAGAAATTAGACTAACTCGACAACTAGACTACATTGAACCAATACGGTTCCCAATTCCAAACGCACGTAACTGAATTGCCCTGTGTTTTTTTATATTGCTTTTTTTTTGGTAAATATATTACTTTTTTTTGTTTCTTTTAAAGATTAAAGAAAAGGAAATTACCAAAATTGTAAATCGGACAAGTCCAATTTAGTTCTCAATTCAAAAAACTTAGGAACAAGCCCTACAAGTCTGGTTTTCAGTTCTAAGGTAGAACCGGCTCAATATTGAAACCGATCACCCTTAATCAAGCTTCTGCATTCATGCCTAGTAACTATTAAAAGAAAAGTTAATTTTTTCGACTTTGTACACTCGACATTGAGAGTAATACTAGGAACATACTCTCTTGTATGGTTAAAGGGCAGTCAACCGTATTTTTTCCTTATTATGTTAACCAATTCCACTATCCCATTATGATGTAAACTATGAAAGGTCTAGCAAAATTCACATCGGATTCTATTCTTGTCTGCGATTCTTTTTTGTCATGATAAAAAAAAAAGACGGACCGATCTTTTAAGTCGGAAAACTCCGAGGAAACACACAATTTAACAATAATCCACAAAAAAGGGCTTATTTGATAACGTGCCAAAAATATATGATTCTATTCTTTTGTTCCCCAAACAAAAAAAGGAACATAAAATCATTGGGTAATTTTTTTGTTCTCTAGAACATATTTGGAATAGAATTAAGAAGTGAAAAAAAGTCACTTCTTTACTCCTGGGAACAACTTCAAAATCAAGCATTTTCTTTTTCTTTTTTTCTCTTTTCTTTTCTTCTTCTTCCTTTGACCAGTTGCCGACCTTGGGAAAAAGAAGAAAAATAGAGAAAAATATAATAAAATTATTAAAAAATTAAAAGAAATTCTAGGTCATAAAAGAATTTGAGGGTTATACCAAACGCATTTTTATTCCAAGAATATAAATTTGGGACAATTACCAAATGCCTTCAAATGCTCATACAATTGTTTAAGAAACAAAATAATACAATAACTATATATGAGCAAAATTTGTTCCCATCAACAAATTATTACCAAACATATCCTAAAACTACTTAGTAGAATACACAACTATGCAAGAAAAGGTAGTGGGGACAAAGGCCCCTGTTTGGTTTGATTTTGGACAAATATTTTTGGGAAAATGTAAATACTTTTGGGTTAAAGGGGTTTTCCAAAATGCAAATAACGTTCAGTAAATTGTAATTTTAAATTGTATTGCGAAGTTATATGGCAAAAACTACATTTTACAAAGGACTTTTGCTAAAAATTTTATGAAAAAAAGTTTTAATTTTTTTTTTAGTCTAGCTATCGGTGGCCAATTTTGGTCGCTGAATAGCCTTGCCTAGATTCACATGAACCTAGGCGTCATGTGACCCAAGTGACAACATCGTCACCTCCGTTGCCTAGGTTCGTGTGACCTAGGTGTGCCTAGGTCACGTAACCCAAGCGATGCTTGAGATTGCACGACCTCAGGCCACCTCGTATGAGGTTATGCAACCTTGGGCGGTAGCCACACCCCTTGGGCAGCAGCCGCTCGGGTCGGGCAACCCCTTAGGCGATGGTCGTTGGCGCAAGCACTCCCTTGGCCAACTATCGTCAACCTCCATTCGCTTCGGAGAAGATGAACATATCCATTGTGAATAGTAACAAAACTTGCATTCCAAAGATACAACTTTTCAAAAGATCTCTGAACCTACCTTAGGTTAAAGGCCCTTAGAGCCCTTTGGAGATCTAATTCCATCTAGCTAAAGTCCTACAAAAAAATTGAATCATATGAGTTGACATTTGCCTAAGATCCTTTAGAGGTCAAAAAGCCCTTTGCAAAACCAAACTAAATGAGCCCAAAGTTTTGTCCACATTGACAACTGGAGTGTAATCATCTACTAGTCCATGATTAATTAGGTAAAACGAAGATTCGTCTTAGTGTATTCTACGTATAAAGTTATCAAATCTTACAATTTCCGAGGAGGAAAAGGCGGTGAGACTTTCAAATAAAAGCACTTTTAACATAAGATTTTCTCTTAGCTAAAGAAAGAAACAAAAAAATTAGGCAAAAAAAAAAGATTGTAGTTTCTCTTAACAAAGAAAGCAAGAGAGTGAATTTTCCCACCCTATCCTAAGAAAAGAATTAAACAAATAGTCAAGAGTATCAAATAAATGATTGTCAAAATTGGATGGATGGATTACAGTGGAAATTTGTCAAAAGGTTTAAGAATAAATTAGCCAAATTAAAAAGTTTAAGATTAAATTGGTCATTGTATAATAGGTTTTGTATTTTTTGGATGAGTTTTTGAGAGTTTGCATTTGGTGATCACAAGAGAATTTAACATATTGTTCAAGAGGATTAAACATAGAATTGTCATTTGTTCAAGAGGATTAAACAAAGGATTGGATCTGGTCCTCCACATTTGGCAATGACAAAAGAATTAAACAAATAGTTAAAGAGGAGTAAACAAATCTGTCTCTTGTCTAAGAGGACCGAGAAGGAGGATAGGACCCATCTTCCTCCATGGAGGATAACGGCATCCTCCTTATCGGTCCTCTCGGACTATTTGTTTAATTCTCTTCCTAAGGAGATGGGGGACTTTCTCCCCTAGAGAGGACCTTCCATTGTTCTAAAAATATGTTTTGCTCAACTCGCAGTCTCGCAGCAAGTTTTCTTTCAGACCAAGAAGGAAGAGAGTAATCACTCAAAACTCGTAAGTTGATGGCAAACAAAAATTCAGCCAATCACGGTAGTCGAAGGTAAGCATCGATGCCAAACCGCAGCAGCTCTTAACTACAGTAGTCCAACCTCCTTCAATAAGTTGGAGGACTGCGAGGAAAATCATGTTGTCTTGATTTCCTTTCCTGAGAAAGAACTTCCTATCTTCGATCATTTCCAATGAGTGTATTCCATTACTCAGATTCTGTTTTGTCAGAAACAATCAGTGCCTTGCATAGATCAGGCGAACTCGTCCTTCCCAATGTTGCACTCAGAAACCATTGTCCTGTTTTTTGCTTACTTTCTTAATTGATCTGTGTTTATTCTCTATCCTCATTGTTTGAGCTTTGTGAAGGGCCTGTTGTTTAACAAGTAATTTGCTTGCTGATTTTAATTCTGAAAAATAAAGAGCAGAGCAGATAGCTTAAATTGTTGATAGAAGCATTGCTTCAACTCATCAGGGATAGACATAGCTATTGAGGTCTAGCTAATGTCACTGGTGTATCTATCATTATGCTTACCTGTGCAATGATCAAGATCGTCCAACAAACATTGCTCTCTAAGATGGGAAGGCAAAATATGCACGCAAGCTTTCAACTTTCGCATGCTCTTATTGCTCGAGCTTTTGGATGTGTTGCATGTCGTCTTTTGATGTACATTTTGCTTGATGAAATACCTTGGCTAGTTGACATTCCTTGGGTCCTAATGTTGGTAATCCTATTTGCATTCCTCGCAAATTAAAGGATTAATTGGCAAATGGTGATAATTTCCGACTTTTTGATGTGGTGATGTGTATTTTATATGAGTTTGGTTAGCTTTGTAACCCTTTAATGCTGGCTCTAACATGATGATGATGATTACTATCCTTCTTGGTGCACTTCAAAATTCAAAATTGATGAAATGGGAGAAACGGTACAATCTTTTCTTTGGGCTAGAACAGGAAAAACATTTAGAGCATATAAGAAAGAATCACATAATCCTCATTCACTATTCTTTCGCTTTGGAAATACATATTGTGAGTTTGATGTAGTTTATAGCCCTGTCACGACCTAAAATTAAGTTTTCCGTGAAAATAATAATAATAGGTTTAGGGGTATTGTTAATTTTGGGCCGACGGCCCTCAATTAACCCGGGCTCTCCCAAGCCCATATCCCGCGCGACGTTGGGATATTCATAAAAACTACAAACAAGGAGTCGCCACCGACTAGAAACCAAGCGAGACATGGGAGCGCGTCTCGCTTTTTTTTACGCAACCAGAGGGTCTGAGGTCGGGGACTTTGGTTACGTTAGTCATGCGACTAACGCCCTTTCTACCTAACTTAATTGTGTGTCAACTAAAGACATGGCAACACATTCAAAAAACTATTGTAGAGCCCTAAAGGCTTATTCAATTTTGGTCTTTTTTTTTTTTAAGGGTTTTCTAAATTTTTGCAATTTTTTCTGATTTTTCTGAATTTTTCTGAATTTTTTGAATTTTTTTGAATTTTTTTGAATTTTTAATATTTTCGAATTTTCTGAAATTAAAGAAAAAAAAAAAGCTTTTAAGGTTTTTTCAAATTTTTGGCTTTTCTGGAATTTAAAAAAAAAAAAACATTTATTAATGTTTCTTTGGAATTTTCTAATTTTTTCTAATTTTTTTTGGAATTTTTGAATATTCGAAAAATAAAATAAAGTAAAATAAATTAAATTAAACTTTTAAAACCTTTCTGAAATTTAAAAAAACACTTTTTAATTTTTGATGATTTTTCAAAAAATTTTAAGATTTTTTTAAGATTTTTAAAGATTTTTTTAAATATTTTCTTAATATTTTTATATTTAATTTTTCGAATTTTTGGATTTTTTTTTAAAATTAATTCAAAAGTAATTCGGACCGGGTCGGGAGACCCGGCCCTACTAAACCGACCCGGACCCTATCGGTCCGGGCCAGAGCAACGACCGGGCTGGCCGAACGGCCCGGTCAAAAATCTTTTAAAATGGCCCATGATGAAAAGAAATTAAAAGAGCCCATCTCCAATTCTATTTCAATTTCGGCCCAAACCTGGTCTAGCCCATTCGAAAATAATAAACCAGCCCAGCACCCTTTCATTCAAACTTTCGGCCCGGCCCCTTTTCCTTTTTTTCTTTTTCTCGTTTTTTTTTTTTTTTTTATTGAAATTTTCTGGTCTTCTTCTTCCCCGCGCCGAGCACGCCGGAACTCCTGCAACTTCCTCCGCCGCGCCGCGGCTGACGCCGCCTCGGGCCCTCACTAGTCAAAAAAGGGTCACCATGTCGTCCGGCGTCGACCGTTCCGTCCGACCGACGCCGAACGCCGCTGGTCACCGCCAGCGACAACTTCCGGCGACCCTCAACGTTCTCCTCTCGCCGGAAACCAAAAACGCCTCCTTTTGACTCAGAAATGCACGGAAATCTCATGAAACTAACGACAATGCTAATAGAAACACTAGATCAGGCCATATTCAGACAAAAATCCACAAAAAGGGGCGTCGGGGACGGACTCAACGACGGAGATTTCTGGGTTTCTCTTAGGCATTTCTACAAGCAGCTGGCGGGCATGAATAAAAACGGGATTATTGGACTCGAGCCGGCCTGAGACCGAGACCAAGCTCCTAAATAAGCACTACAGTGTACATAACAACATTAATGGAGGAATTTCGGGGGCCGGGGCTCGCGCGAACTGGTCGGCGCGAGCTCCGGCCCGCCAACTCGTAGGAAACCGAACAGAAATGTTTTTCCAGAGAAGCTTACCTGGTTCAGACGAAATGGCGCGGCTAACGGCGGCTGACGGTGGGGGCTCCGACGGATTTTTACCACGTCTCGAGCTTCCTCTCGGCCTGGGCTGTCCTCTCTCTACTCTTTTCTTGCTGGTTTCGCTTCTGGTTCTTCAGGTTCTCGGTTCTCCGGCGTCGAAGTCGAAACACGGCAGGGGGGGACACGCCGGCGACGGGTCAGGCTTGACCGTCCGTCCTTCTCTCCCTTTGTTCCTCCTTTTTGCTCTCCCTTCTTCTCTCTTTTTTCTTTGTTGCTGGTTTTCCTCTTTTTTCCTGCAGAATCGTCGCCCCTCCCCCTGCAGAAAATCGTCGCCCCCTGCTCCTCAACGATCCCTGCTCTTCAACCGTTTCTCCGCCCCCTCCTATGGCCGCGTGACAGCGCAGCAAGGGAATCTTCCCTTGCTGGCGTCACGCGGGTGACGTCGCCTCCGAGGACGGCCGAAACGGCGTCGTCCATCCCTTGCAGCTGCTGTCCCTCCTTGCATGTTGCTGTTCACGTGCGGAGAGGGAGAAAGGAAAAAGGAGGATGGGCTGGGCCAAGGGAGAAATAGAGGGGGAGATGGACTGGGCTCAGGGAAAGAAAAGAAATGGGTGAGTAAAGGATGGGCTGGGTTAAGCCAGCCCATCCGGATTTTTTATTTTTTTCGAATTTTCGAATTTTTCGAATTTTCTTAATAAATTTTTTTATATAAATTCCTATATATTTATATATGCAAAAATTAAATGAGCATTTAAAACAAAATATACCAAAATTTTCGGGTGTCAACAAGCCCATTCCTCATTTATGTACTTGGCAAGATCTATGCAACAAAATTTAAACTAAAGTAGCTAATTGGATAGCTCACAAGTTCTAAGTAAAGCAAGAGGGACAAGTACAAGCTTGATAATCATCCGCTTGCCTGATAAGATAACTAACCCAATTATCGAAGCTCCAATTTGTGCACCATCGTTATGTTTTTTTATACTAATTTACCAAAATTATTTGGTACTTTCATTCGTACATTACTTGGTTATGTCACAAGGTACACATGCCAAGTGCATGGCCGAAAAGCAATAGCCATGTGTGCAATTTATGTATTTTACCGCATTAGACGAATCTAGTCGACTAATATTTAAGTTTTTAAATCCACATGGAAAGTTATTTTTTTCCCCACTATAAAGAGAATATAACGCATGCTCGTGGAAAAAATGATTTAATTTTTTTAAGAAGTTAAATATTTAAATGATTCTAGGATTTAAATTCAATGTTAGTAAGTAAGAAATTTAGACATTTATCTTAAACTATTTTTAACTATTTTCTCCATTTTATCTTATTATATATTATTATGTCATTATTATATTGTTGGGAGTGCGCAGTAAAAGTCTAACACCTTCATCTAGGGAGATCATCAAGGGAAAAGCCTAAGCCCAAGCTCGTTAATATAATCAGTTGGGCTCATCTTCACTCAAAAATTTAAATCAATGAGTTATGGGCCTACTATGATCTATCAATTACTTT
This sequence comes from Corymbia maculata, assembly GCA_014182735.1. NCBI lineage: Eukaryota > Viridiplantae > Streptophyta > Magnoliopsida > Myrtales > Myrtaceae > Corymbia > Corymbia maculata. The sequence continues at coordinate 43,658,606 of CM024689.1, read as the reverse complement.
ATACCACATAAATTCTCCTACATGGGACCTCTCCTAACAATCTTGATATCAAAGAATTAAAGAGGAGCTAGCCTAACACTAAGCTTATATGTGAGGGGAATATTGTTAGAATGCATGTGTGAGTAAGTTGTATTAGATAAGTTTCACATTGAGGAATTGATGTAATATTGAGCAATTAATATATTTCAATTGGCTCATAACTCATTAACTTAAAATTTTTGAGTTGAGATGAGTTTAATTAGATATATTGACTGGTTCAAACTAAGGTTTTCTCTTGGTAATCTCCTTAAGTGAAAGATATCGGACATTTGCTACACATGCCGAACATATATATCAAAAGAAAGACATGCATTACATGATTTTTTTTTTGTAAATGTTGAAGGATGAAATCCTCATTGGATATTTTCTATACGGTAGAGATTAACCGGTACTCACTCGAAAAAAAATCGACTAAATTCCTTTTTTTCGAGCATGGGCCATCAATACATTTTCTCTAGTATGGGCCTCACTGTTCAGGAATCCGTGGCTGTACCGGCCTGCCTCATCGAGGATCTTATCTCCTTTAGGTCGTAGAATAATGCGAACGTAGAGGACTGCAATATACGTTCGACATAAAGCTCCCCATCTCTTTATTATAAACCTATAGACTTCAAGGGTCACATTGGGGCACTGCAATATCAGTTTGACAGATTCCACGCTGCTTTTCCATGATGAGAACATGAAGAAGCTCATCTCCATGGGCACGTATGAAGTGACGATGCTTATCACGGCATTTTGCAGTCATTTTCTCTCAATGAGCACGTCAGCTTCAAGGCTTCATTTCTGCTGAAGTTTTTTCATAGAATTAGAGCGAGATTATTTTTAGGGGGAAAAGGAAATCATCTAACCCTTCCCTCCATGCCCACATGTTTGCGATCTTAACCATCAAATACGACATTTCCAACATAATGAATTCAGAGCACCATGCAAACAACTGAAAGGCCTTCTCCATTGAAGCACTGCAGAGTTCATGAAGTTCTGACACATTGATGTCTGGTAATTCAACACTCAAAGTAAATAATATTTGTGATAGGTGTTCTAGGACACAACAGACTGCATGCACAAATTATTTTTTAAGTTGCTTACAACTACAAACTATCAAATTATTCCAGTAAGATGAGCAATGACACCATACCTTCAAAAGAAGGTTTCATTGAATCTATGCGCTAGATATGGTAAATATATCAAAGAGGTTTGGCTTGAAGATAATCAATTAATAAGCAGATTTTAACGAATTGAGCTCGTGAAAGGCAAGCCGGAGGTTTTACAAGAATATCAGAGTTTTAATATGATATCTACAAGTAAGAAGGTGATATTTGTACAAGACAAATCAACGCAAATGGAGCCAAGTGCCAAACATGAGCTTAGAAATTGGAACTTCTATTGTTATTTGGTAACTAACTGCAACGAAGCAAAAGTAAGTCATGAAAAAGTATGGTCATGCAAGAGTTATGCAAGCGAATGAAACCATGCTTTCACTCATCGAGTGTTGCAAAACTCCATACAACGCCAATACCTAACGCAGCATGGCATCTAAGCTAAGCATCACTCGTCAGGGAACTAATAAGCTTGAATGTGGGCAAAATCGGTTGACCTGGGAAGGAGAAGCTTGAATAGCACGGTCGTTGCTGCCGCGGGAGAGGCAAGAGATGGAGCGAACGAAGGTCTTCAAGGCGTTGCCGCTGAGGCTGAACGCCATTTTTGAGTTCTTCGCTTCCCTTTCTGCGATGACGGTTCAGATTTTTGTGAGGTGGTCATCAGAAATATCGGGGGGACCGGACGAAGAAGACACTCGGTCTTTGTCTCCGTTATGTCACACGTGTACGTGATTAATACTGCAAAACTAGTGGTCACCCGCAGGTTGTGGAAAATTGACTCGTTACGTAGTTTGACACTTCAAAAAATAATAATATGTTAGTTTTAAGCATGGCTCGACAGCTGCATTCATTACTAATATGTACATTTATAAGAATTTTATGTGATAGAAAAAATTGTGATTATGAAAATGCACTAATGCCACTTAATTTGATATTGATTTGTCTCAAGTGATAAAAAAAGTGCTTTTGTGTTGTATATATGCGATAAATTATGTTGGTCCATCCATATGATTAAATGTCCAATTATTGCAATTAATTATGCTTAAAATTATAATATTTGAGTAACTTCATTAATATTTTTTTTCTTTTTTTATGAAAGAATATCCAATTTGAGATGGAGGAACTCTAGAATTTCATAAAAGTAATTCGAACTCTACAAATGAAAAAGCAAACCCTCGGATCCTTCTCTATCTTTGTTGATTTTTCCTCCTCTTCAAAAGATTAATCAGCAAAGAAAAGCAAAAAAAAATTTACATGTTTTTGTTATTATTGATAGATGAAAAAAAGTGTAGATAGAAAAAATCATAATAATGAAAGACAAATATCATTTAGCATGTGGTGCCAGGATTCTGGCCGAATGAGGAATTTGATGATTTTTGGCAACTACTTTACATATCTCGAAGGCTCAATGGAGTATTAACACAGGCAAGACAAAATAAACATAATGAACCTTTAACCTGACTTATTGCATATACCAATACACGTGCAAAATGCAATAGTCTGCTGCGTTGGCAAACGCTGGCCCCATAATTTGGCTGTTCCATGTTTAGTAACTTTTAATGTTAAAAAAATAGCGGCAGACAACCAATGACCATCGGACACGTGACATGCTCTTGGGAACTGTTGACCAGGTAATGTCGTTTTAATGTCTTTATAATTGATCAACTAGAGTAGTTCTCTCTTGATGATCAGCACTTAAGTACTGATTTCTAGAATTTGGTCCTTGTAAAATGATTATTCGACAATTAATGGGCAATAGCTATGGCAAATGTGCTAGTGCACCGGCAAATCGATGTTATCAGGCAACTTAGAAAAGCTTGATTAGAACTACATGCGCAGGTTTTTCTACATGTGGATCATCCTTTGATAAATTCTTCAATTATGAGAACTACCATATTTATTTTTTTATCAAATGAGAATTACCATATTGATTTGGCACTTACTCATTAATTTCTATTTGCATTTGGAAGAAAATATCTAAAATCAAGATCTTGAAGCCAAGTTAAGGACTAAGTCTATTTTAAAGTACGAGGACCCAAAATTAAATATCAACAATAATATAGGGACCATTTTGTAATATCATTTGAATAATTATTTTTCATTCCACGATAGTGCTGCTTGTGTACCTCTGGCGCTTAGTTAGCATATGTCGTTGAAATTTGGATGGTTATTTAAATATTTTCTAAAATGAAATCAAAGATTAATTTATGAACCCAATATGTCGCGTGATAAAGTACGACAACAACAAAAGTTGAATAGCGGCAATAGTATAGAGATCATTTTTGTGATTTTTCCCTGATATGTTAGCCGATACTTTTATGTTTTCTTTTGTCAAAGACAGTTAGTCATTTTTTATTCGATAAAATACATAAGTCTATTAATTAATAGCTACCTCTCAAGTCATGCAGCTAGTTTTCTATTTCAATTGAAAGGAAAGATAAAGGGAGAAACGGTGATACTCAAAATATTGAGACTACTTCATACAATTTGTGTTATATCATTTAACTGTAAGTGAATATGTAAAAAAAAATCTTGCTAATCATTACTATCCATACCAAAAGAAGTCGAAACTCCACATCCAATTTTGTTTTCCCATCTCAAAGATTCATTTTTGCCAAATGATTCAGATCTTGATGTATATAAGCATAAAGAGCTCTAGCAATGTTAGTTGAACTGCTATGGGTTTACATGTTCCTAATAGTTCAAAGCAAGGACTCCTTCATGAAATAAATATGCCAATCGTGCATTTGAACAATTTGAGCTCCATGCTTGCTTCATTTGTAGGAATTAAAATCAATAAGCTAATTGTTCTACGGAAACCTTTCACAAAGGCTCAAGTTATTAGACAAGGTGTTCACAACTTGTGAATTAAGCATGTTTCTCAAGTACTTCTAAAACAAAGTACGTCTTAATGCTTCCTGTCGCGACCTAAGATTTCTGAAAATAGTAGGTTTAGGAGTATTGTTAATTTCAGGCCGATGGCCCTTAATTAACTTGGACTCTCCCAAGCTCATACCTCGCATGACGTTGGGATATTCACAAAAGCTTTCAAATAGGAAGTCGCCACTAGTCTGTTGAGGTCGACTAGGAACCAAGCGAGACATGGGAGCATGTCTTACTTTTTACGCAACCAGAGAATCGAGGGTCGGGGACTTGATTACGTTAATCACGCAACTAATGCCCTTTCGGTACCTAACTTAATTGTGTGTTTCAAAACGTCATGACAACCTATTCGAGAAATCTAAAATTTGTTCTAACCGTTCTAAAGTAAAGAAATAATATCTAAAAATTACGACAAAATAATGTGCAAGAATATAACATAAAACAAAGACCTATTGTAAAGCCCTAAAGACTTATTCAATTTTGGTCTTTTTTTTTTTTTTTAAGGGTTTTCGACTTTTTGCAATTTTTCTAATTTTTCTGAATTTTTTTATATTTTTTTAACTTTCGAATTTTCCGAAATTAAAGAAAACAAAATTTCAAGATTTTTTTTTAATTTCTGGAATTTTTTATTTTTCTAGATTTTTTTAATTTTAATTAATTTTAATTATTAAAAGTGATTCGGACCGGGTCGGGAGACCCGGCCCTACTAAACCGACCCGGACCCTAATGGTCCGGGCTGGGCTAGCGACCGGGCTGGCCGAACGGCCCGGTCGAAAATTCTTTTAAAATGGCCCATTAACAAAATAAATTAAAATAGCCCATTTATTTCTATTTTCTAGCCCAGCTAAAAAACCCGGCCCGTGACAAATTCGACCCAACCGAAGTGGGCCCGCTGCGAAGCCCATCTCCTTGGCCCCATCCTATTTTTGGCCTTTTTTTTTTTCCTTTTTTTTTTTCTTTAATCTTCTTCTCTCTTTTTTTTTTTTTTTTTTTTGGTCTTCTTCCCTGCAGGTTTCTTCCTCCTGCATGCACGCCCGTCGTCCCCTTCATGCACGAAGACCCTGCAACTCCGTTCCGCCGAGCCGACGCCGACGCCACCGCGAGTCCTCATCGGGTCTTGGGGTCATCACTAGGCCGTCGTCTGGCGTCGGTCGTTCGGTCCGACCGACGCCGAGCGCCCCCGGCCCGTAGCCGGCCGGTGTTTCCGAAGGTCGCCGGAGAAGGTGATGAACCGAGACACTAAGGACACCCTCAGCCAAACTAAGCCTAACCTTCGCTGACCGATCGAACATCCGCTACTGGGACATCCTCACGAGGTCAGACCGGCAATGGTGATTCGATTCCTACTGGACGAATTGAAATCGGCGCCGGACCTCGCTCAGGCATTTCGTCGAACGGTTAACGGGCGCTACGAAACTTGAAGGTTTCCGGCTCAACCGAGCATTGAACATGCTTTTGGGGGGGTTCAAATATGACATACAAGGAACGTGGGAACAAAATGCAAGGGCGGCAAGGGCCGAAGCTTGCGCGAGCCGGATGGCCGCGAGCTCCGGCCCGGTGCACCTAAAAACGGAGCAAGGATGGAGCTAGACCTACCTGATCAACTCGAGAACGTCGCCGGAAAGGTCGTCGAGCAGGCCCGTGCGTGTCTGAGCCGCTCTCAGTCGCTCGTATCGCTCTGGTCGCCGGGTTCGCCTTCTCTCTCTCGGATCTCCGTCTTCTCTTTGTTTCCGGTTTTCTCTCTTTCGAGCACTCTCGGCTGAGCAAGAAAACCCCGGCTCCTTTTTTTCTCTTTGTCTGAGTTACTCCTTCGTCCCTCGAGCTCACCCCGGAGTCCTCCCAGATCTGGTTTTTTTCTGAACCCACTCGGCTCTCTCTTGCTCTGCTTCTCTCTCGGTCTCCCCGTCTCTCGTCCTCACCTCCTCTCCTCTTCTCCTCCGTTTTTTTTTTGTTTTCTTTTTTATGTTTTTCTGCCCTCACTCGACCTCTCAAGCTCTGTCCCTCTCAGATCTCCCTCTGTCTCCCCCTCTTTTTTTCGTCGTCCCCCTCGGTCCGCCTTTTTGCTCTTTTTCTCTTCCCCCTTTTTTATGTTTCCGTTTCGACCCCTTATCCCCGGGCCGCATGCTGCTGCCCTCTCCCCTTCATCTGACGCCTGACTTTGGCGGCCTAATCTCTTCCGTCTGACCTGCGGAATTCTCTCTCACGATCTGCTGCAGCCATCCTGCAACTTGCTGCCAATTTTAATTTCTCTGCAGGCTGCTGTCGCCGTGAGGCGGTGAAGGAGAGAAGAGGAAGATAGAGGCGCGGGCTGGGCCGAAAAGGAAAGAAGAAAGGCGGGCTAGGCCCACGCAGGGAAGGAAAGAAGAAGAGAAAGGGGCCGGGCAGGTCCAGCCCTGGCCCGGACCCACGTTTTTTTTTTAATCAATTTAAAAAAAATTGATTTAATTTTTTTGGAAATTAATATGTATTTATATAAGCAAAGTAAATGAGTATTTTAAGACAAAATAAACAAAATTTCAAGTGTCAACACTTCCCACATATGTAAAATGGGCCTTGCATGTGAAACATGAGATGTAAGGATTCAAACTTTTTAAGTATCATGGAAAATATAGTTTTTCTAATAGTTAAGATTATCAAGATACGAGTTCAAAATGAATACCATGTGTATTTCTTAATTATACTAACTACATATACTCACATGAACACATCCAAAATTGGGGTCAATTCCATAAAAACCCTCAACTATGGTTTTAGTCCCAAAAATACCCCAAACTTTTTTTTTTGTCTCAAAAAAAACCCTCAACTTTTACTTTAGTCCCAAATCTACTCTTTGTCAAAAATCACCATTACCTCCTTTGACGTGACCTCGCCGGCGCGGGAGTCGCGAGGTTCACCCGGGCGACCCTCACCTGTCGGGCGAGGGCGGCCCAAGCCCGGGTGGCCTCGCCGGCGTCGGGCGGCGAGGGCCACCTAGGCCGATCTCGCTCGGCGGCCCTTGCCGGGCCGGCGAGGGTCGCCTCGCCCGATCTGGCCTAGGCGGCCCTTAGCCAGATCTGGCAGCCCTCACCGGCGTCGGCGAGGGCCGCTCGGGTCGATCGGGACGAGGGCCGCCCGGCTAGATCGGACGAGGGCTGCTCGAGTCGGATCGGCCTCGGCAGCCCTCGCCCGACACCGGCGAGGGTCGCCCGGCCCGCGCGCCCTCGCCCAACGCCGACGAGGGTCGCCCAGGCCTAGGCCGCCCTCGCCCAACGCCAACAAGGGCCGCCCAGGCGACCCTCGTCGGCTTCCTCCATTTAATAAAAAAAAAAAAAAAAAAAAAAGCAAGATTTTGTGGATTTTTTTCCACGTCATGTTTTGGGCCAACGTGGAATTGCCACGTCAAAGGATGGGCCGACATGGAATTGCCACGTCAAAGGCGTTAACGGTGATTTTTTACGGAGGGTAGATTTGGGACTAAAGTAAAAGTTGAGGGTTTTTTTCGAGACAAAAAAAAAATTGGGTATTTTTGGGACTAAAGCCATAGTTGAGGGTTTTTTATGGAATTGACCCTCCAAAATTGCAAGTTTAAATAAAAGATGAAGTTCAATGCGTGGTATAAAACTATGCTTCTTGATTAAATCGTAGCTAATTAGTTTATGCATAATTGCGGAAGTATAACTTACAGTGAATTGCATGTGGGGACGGAGCCGGCGTATTTTCAGGGGTGCATTACTATAATAATGTTAATTGATGGGGATTTAATATATATTCTATTTTATTAGTTTCAGTCATCAAAGTGAACGGAATATAATATACTGCGACAAATACTAAGCAGGACCCAAAAATGCAAGACATAATATGAGTTATCGTGTGTTAAGGATAATAAGAATAAATTTTGGATATGGTCCAAGGTCAAATAAAAAAAAATTTAACGAACATTTCTTACAAAAATACACGATAGCTAAGCAAAAAAAAAAAAAAAAAACAACATGGCTGATGGGGTTAGAATGGTTTTTCTTATATAAACCTTAAAAACTCCCTCCATGGACCTCCAACATGTATGAAATCGGAGGTCCACATGGGTGGAGTGATTTTTTATATGGTCATATAGGTCCGAGGTCTGTATGATCATCACTCTATATGGTCAAATGACCTACTATTTCATCCTGGTCTTATATATGAAAAACTCACTCCATACGGCCACAATATAGTTTCGTCGGGATATGCTTTAGCAGGGGGATCTCCCAACTTTTGCCAATGTAAAAAAGCAGATCCCCCTGCTAAAGCATATCCCGAAAAGCAGAAACTATATTTGGCCATGTATGGAGTGAGTTTTCATGACCATATATATATATAAGTAAGAAAAACCACACCATGGCCAGAATGTCGTCAAGGTCTGTGATAGCATTATCCTGTTTTCATTTTCAAGCAAAAGACTTAGCAAGGCAGAGTCAGAAGGCAAATGGCAAACAACGACAATCGAGCTGATCATGGTGGTCCAAGGTAAGTTTCAGTGACCTTAAATATATAAAAGAACACCGTAACCCAGCCATCGGTGAGTTGAGAGAATTGCAAGTAAAATCATGCCACAATCTTGATGTCCTTTCTTGTTCTTATCATGATCATGTCCTCCGTGTACATTCTATTACGTGAATGTTGTTTTATTGATAAATGACGCGAACTTGTGGTCATATCCTGAAATTATGTTGTTCCACACTTAAAAGGGTCCAATTGAGAGGGGCGTCTCTCACTTCCCTGCATGTTTCCTCCCATTTCTTAGAGAGCATATTGGGTTGTACTTATGACAGAGTATATCCAGTGGATGTAAATCTAGCACAAAGTGAGATTGTTTCTTGTTGTCATTGACCTTTTTTGTACGAATTGATCTATTTTCCTGATTTTCATTTCATAATTGAATATAGCTGGATTAGTAAAAGGGAATAATCCCTCTCAAGTCTAAAAACCATTATAAAAACAAGTGAAATGTCATAAGTTGGAAAGAATGTGAAACTTCTCCAAAAATTAGTGGGTTTCAAAATTCTGTCACGCCGATAAAGAGACATGACTATACATACACTATTTCTTTCTTTTGTCAAGAGAAACTCATATTAAGAACAAAATGTTAATTGAAAGTCTTATTTGCTTCTTTTCCAAAGAAAAGATGAGACATGCGATGACCTTTCCTCTGTTTCTACCTAATAAGCATGAGTTTCTTTTTTTTATTCAAAGGTAAGCTTGGGTTTTTTTTTTTTTTTGTCAAAAAGGTAAGCATGGGTTTACTTGGTAGTTTACTGCGTGTTTTGTTTTGTGAACAAGCGTTGATAGAGCGGATTGGGAAACGTTTCTAGATGTTAAGGAATACGTCCAATAGGAGAGATCCAGTGTTGACTAGATCAAAATCGATTAGATGGACAATATTAGAAAATTGTTAACAGATTTGGACTAAATTAACTAAATTAAATAGTTTATAACTGAATTAGCTGTCGTTCTATAGGTTTAGTATTTTTTATATGAGTTTTCACAGAATTTGCATCTGGTGATGACAAGAGAATTAAACATATAGTTAAAGAAGATTAAATGTAGAATAGTCATTTGTTCAAGAAGATAAAAAAAAAATATGATTGCACCTGGTTCTCCACATTTGATGATGACAAGAGAATTAAACAAATAGTTCAAGAGGAGTAAACAAATAATTGTCTTTTGTCCAAGAAGTCCCAGGGAAGGGACGACTACTTCACTCCCCTACCTGAGGAGAGGGAGGACTTTCTCCCGAAGAGAGGACCTCCCATTGGTTTACAAATATGTCGGCTCAACTCGCAGCCTCGCAACAAGTTTTACTTCAGACGGGGAAGGAAGGGAGTAATCACTTGAAATTTGTATGCTAATGTCAAAAAACAATTCAGCCAATCACTGTAATCCGAGGTAAGCATGGCGGCGAACCACAAAATCTCTTCACTGCTGTAGTCCAGCCTCCGTTGCGAGTAAAACCATGTAGTCTTGATTTCCTTTCTTGAAAAGGGACTTCCTATCTTCGATCATTTCCCGTGTGTGTTCCATTACTCAAACACTGTTGTCTACTCTGCATATATCAGGTGAACGCATCCTTTTCAATGTTGCATTTGGAAACCATTGCCTCATTTTTGTTTACTTTGTTAATTGATTAATGTGCTTACTCTGGATCCTCATTGTTTGAGCTTTTGTGCTAGACTGGTTTTCTAACAAATAATTTACTGATTATAATTGCAAGAAATGGAGTAGAGCATGTGGCTCAAATTGCTGCAGAATATAATCAACAGCTTGATTCCCTAATGGAGGCATTGCTTCAACTCATCAGGGATCGGCACGGCCTTTCAGGTCCAACCAATGTTACCAATGCACCTATCATTATGCTTATTTGTGCAGCAATCAAGATCGTCCGGCAAAAATTACTCTCTGAGATGAGAAGGCAAGATATGGACACAAGGTTCCAAGTTGTGTACGCTCTAATTGCTTTAGCTCTTGGATGTGTTGGGTGCAGTCTCTTTATATACATTTTGCTTGATGAAATACCTTGGCTGATTGACTTTCCTTGGGTCATACTATTACTACTCCTATTCGCATTCATCATGAATTAAAGGAGTAATTAGTGAAGGTTGATAGTTTCCAATTATCTGATATGGTGATGTATATTTTATATGAATTTGGTTTTGCTTTGTAACCTTCCAAAGCTGGATTGGACATGAATTTCATGGTGTATTGTTATCTTGAACACCTTTTACATCACAAAGTAGAATAAATTATGATGATTGGTGCAATTCAAAATTGAAGAAATAAGGCTTTTTTTTGGGAGGGGGGGGTAGAGAGGAAATAATTTAAAGTACATTAGAAAGAATCACATTATTCTCATTTACTATTTTTATGTAGCAATCTCTATGCAACAAAGTTTAAGCTAAATCAGCTAATTGGTAGCTCACAAGTTCTAAATAGAGCAAGATGGACAAGTACAAGCTTGATTCATTACCTCCTAGAAGATAATTATCCTGATTATTGAAGCTTCAATTTGATCACTATGTTATGTTATTATGCTTAGTTACCAAAATTACTAGGTAATTTTCATTCATACATTACTTGGTGATTTCACAAGTACTCATGCCTAGTGCATGGCCAAAAATCAATAACCATGTGTGCAAAATGACATCAGATGAATCGAACCAATTGTGATTTAGGTTCTTAATTCCACATGGAAAGTAGCCTTTTTCCCTACTATAAATACAATACATGCATGTTTGTGGAAAAAAAATTAAATATGTGGAGAGTGTTAAATATAAAATAAATTTAAATAATTGTAAGATTTAAATTCAATTTTAAAATTTAAACGTTAATATCTTTAACGTGCATTACATGAACATGTCATTGGACTTGTTTCTATACAATAGGGATTAACCGGCACTCGCTCCATGAAAAAATCGATATTAAATCCCTTTTTTCTAGCATGGGCCATATATCAATTAATATGGGGTTGAACCGGTCCGCCGCATCGAGGATCGGATCTCTTTCGGGTCATAGGCTAAACGAGAGCTGAGAGGACTGCAATATCCGTACGACATAAACTATGAACCCACATATATACCAAAAAGATGAGCAATCACACTATATCTTTAAGGGAACCTGCATTGGACCTGTGCACCAAGTACTCTATACACATCAAATAGGTCTGGCTTGAAAATAATCAGTCGAAAGATAGATCTTGAAGAATTAAGTCCTTGAAAGGAAAGCTAGAGGATGATATTCATCTATTCCAATCGATATTATTTCTAGTTGTGCTTCAAAACGGCACTATAGTGTCAAGCTAAACATGAGCTTGGAACGTGTAATTTTATTGTCATTCGGTAGTTAAATGCAGCAAAGGAAAAAGAAGTCCTGAATAGTGCTAGAGATATATTTCCTTGATTCTGTACCCGATTGATTTTAACTAAAAAAGTAATATTAATTTACTATAGATTGTTATTCTATAAAGCTTATAAATAGGCTCATATGCTATATTCTATACTGAAATTCAACAATTCTATTTTCCGTTTTATTTCTATCCAATAGTATGGCAATATAAGAGTTATGCCAGTGAATGCATTCGTGCTTGTCCTATGAGACATTTTTGGCGAGTAAATGATGATTCTTCAAGCTTCAGATATAGGCACGTCAAGTTCTACTCATATTCAACAGGGCCAATCACAAACCCGAACTAACAAATTTCTGCCGCTAATCCACCACTGAAAAGCTTCGCGCACTCGGCGATCGGAGGCTCAATTGGACACCGTAATGTGGGAAACGAGTTAGTACCCAACGTGGCAGCATAGCAGCTGAACTAAGCATCACTCCTCAGGGCATCAGCAAAGCAACTACTTAGCTTTTCACTCGATGAATGCAACTGAGGATAGATTACGAGCATTTAAGTGGCAATGGTGAACCTTTCGACTGGAAATGTGGGCGAGCGAGGCAGTGAAGAAGTGTAGACAAAATCGACTCACCTGGAAAGGAGAAGCTTCAATGGTGAGGTCGTTGCCGCCGCAGGAGAGGCACGTCATCGAGCGAGTGAAGGTCTTCAACGCGTCGCTGCTGAGGGTGGACAGGGTGGACTCCATCTTTGAGTTCTTCGCTTCCCTCTCTGCGCTGAAGTACAGATCTTCACGAGGTGGTCGCCAAGAAATTGGCGGGATTGGAAGAATGTCACAAGGCTTGCCTCAGGCTCGACTGGCACTACTCGCAATTTTTTCACAAATTATCAAAATACACGATGTTAAATTAATGTTCGCAAGCTTGCCAAACTTGCAGAAAAATAAAACAAACGTCATTGTACTCATAATTAAACTTTGAGTTTCAACAATGTCAGGGACATGCATAGCTATACAGGTCCAGCCAACAATGCTAATGGACCCTTCAGACTTATCTACACGGTGCTTGCTCCCTCAATGTCGCGGGAAAAACATCAGGGCTTAGTGCTTGGAGGGAAAAAAAAATTAGGGCTTGATGACAGAGAAATTTTGCAACAGGGAAAAGTGAGTGATTTAGCAGTAATACTACCCTTTGTCTTGGCTTTGTTTGTGCTTATTCTCCTCTCCATTGCAAGATTTAGCTCTTAATCTTTCCCTAAAAGCATCGGGCCGAATTAGGGTTTGGAGAATTGAGCGATTTGTCCCCAAATTCCATGACATTTGGAGCTTTTCAAACGCAGTGATGCTGTTTCACAGCCTTCTCATTGAATGTTGCCATTGGCAAGCTACATCGGTCGGAAAAAATGTTAAAATATTGCGATGTTGGATTTCTAACATCCCAAATTAGAGTTGGCATTTAAATGAATGATTTTCAAACAAAGTAACATTGAAGTTCCGTAAAAAGTCATGATACTAAAATAAGTATCGTACAAAGTATGTGACTCCTCCTTGGAATCAAGTTGTTGGTTACACGTAGCAACTTGAGCTCCATACTCTGCTCCGTATTTATGACGTAAAATTAATAATTTACTCATTATGCAGCGGCAAAAGTTCAAGTTACTAAGAAAGTTGTCCATGTTTTGTGTACTAAGCACATTTCTCAAGTGCTTCCAAAAACGAAGTATGTCTTAATACTACCATTGGGCCTGGCCCGTGAAATATGTAATGTATGATTCCAACTCTTTAAGTACCATAAAGGCGACAGTTTCTCTAATATTAAAAGTTATCAAGATATGAGTTTAAAATGAACGTCATGCACATTTCTAAATACTACTAACTACATAGGCTAACATGAACTTGTTGATGCATTCTGAACTTGTACTTAAAAGCCCAATTGGGGTCTTTCACTTGCCCGTGGAAAATGGCCTGTTTCTCGCATTAAACTGTGAGCATCAGATTAAAAAATGATTTATATGACCCAAGTTTTTTCCTCCATTCATTTTCTGTTTTTGTTGATCGAGCCAAGTTTGTATTCTCTATTAACGACTCAACTCTAAAAGAGCATAAATGAGCTCTCCTTACAACAGAGCATGTAATTAGAGGCATATTTGGTGGATGTCAACGATTTGTTTCTTGTGTTTCCCAGATTATGGTAGTTATGTAGTACTGCCCATATTTTTTCCTCTATTAGATCCAGGTTTTTATGCTACATGTTCATAATCACTCGACTCTCAACACAGAGCATGGGGGTTCGTGCTCATAACGCAGCAGCACTCAGAGTAAATTCGTTAAAAAGCAAGAATGTTTCTTGCATTAATTGACCTTTGCTTTATGCAAATCGATAAATGTTCAGGCATCCATTTGGTCATTGAATACAGTAGCATTTATAGCAGGAGTAGTCCCTCCCAAGTATGATTAACATTTAAAGGGCTTATTATGTCCGAGGAAAGTGAAACGCCTTGTTTCAAAATCATGAAGTTGGAAAGAATGTGAACTTCTCCTAAAGTTACTGCTGAGAAAATTCCGTCACATTGATGAAGAGTCACGACTAAATATACACCCTGTTTTTTTCTCATTTCAAGCGAAACTCATGGAGAACAACATACTAATTGAAAGTCTTATTAGCTTTTCCTCCTAATAAAAGCTAAGACCTGCAATTAGCTTTGCTCTGTTTCTTCCGGTAAGCATGGGGTCTTACCCGGTAGTTTTGTGCATGTGTGTGGTTCTGTTCTGTGAATCAGTGTTTTTAGTGTAGGTCAGGAAAGGTTTGTAGGTGTTAAGGATGTTTCCCTTAGTACTCTGATGCTACATTTTGTCCAAAGGAAGAGTTTTCATTAGTTCAATTAACCAAAAATGACTAGATGGTTTCTACTCCTGTAGTGCATGCAGAGGGTAGCCTCATCCAATGCATAAACTCATTAGCTATGTTTTGCACTAGAAGTTTGCTATCATACTGGGCATTAAACTTCCTTTCAGACTTAAATTTGTCATTCTCTATAGCTTTTAGAAAGACCGTTGTCTTATATCATTCAGAAAGAGCTCAAAACTTGAGCTCTTGCGAAAGACTGTCGTCTTACAAATAGTTTGCCGATTTTAATTCCAAGACATGGAGCAGAGCATCCAAAACAAATTGCTGCAATGATCCCACATCTTCATTACCTAGAGTAGCTTCTGATTCAAGCCATCGGAAACACGGATGGAATAGCTAAAACTACTCGTGCAACCATCTTGCATATCTTCTTGGTACTCAAAATTATTCAGCTGTTATTAGTCCTCAAGATAGGAAGGTGACATATGGACCCAATATGCTGGCTTGTGTCTGTCAAGTGCGGCATACTGATCTTCGTTCTATTTGGTGACATGCCTTGGCTGATTTTTGTTCTCTACGTTCTGCTGTCATTCACATTTATCGTGGATTAAAGAATGGTGACAATTTTTGGTTCTCCAGATAATGCGGTTTGCTCTTTATTCAAACATGACCCCTGTGCTGTATTATTACAGCTTTGACCATTTTTTACATCATAAAGTAGAATAAGCGATGATCATGAAGATGATGGTACTACTTAGTTAAGATTCTAGTACAATATATTAAAATTGGAGAAACATTTTTCTTTATTTGGCTAGAGAGAAAGGGAGGAATTGATTCAATGAATATGAGAAAGAATAACATTATCTCATTCACTAATATTTTCACTAATTGCGATTTCGATATGGTTAATGGCTCGATCCTAATATCTTATTCTCAACAATATTTTACACAGTCTCCACATGTACTTCAAGTCACAGAGGAAGCATGCAATATGTGAGAGAGGGAAGTAACCAGCCACAAATTTTATAACGAAAGATTTATTCATTTGAGAACAAAGCCAATTCACATTAGGAAAGTGAGATGCGCCACAATTTGTATGTTGAGGCATATTTGGAAGAAATAAAAAAGCTAGACAAGGATAATTTTGGTTCAATATAAGCATAGATGTATGTAGATAGCTGTTGATGACTGAGAATTTTTTGGTTTTTGTTCTTATATATAAAAAGCGTAGGGAGTCGGAGATTTCCTGCAAGATGGGCCAGATCCATTGAGATTCGGGGGAGGAAGTCGGTCCAAGCCCTCGGCCATGATTGTTTTTGTTTAGCTGAGAATAGGTTTTAGGCTTCAGCGAAGCCAACTATTGCCATTTTCGTTGTTCAGTTTTTGCTCGGATGGCCATATACTTTAATTTGTAACAAATTTGGTTCCTAAACTGATCCTATGTCATAATTTCAGGACAAATTCTGTATTTTTTCCATCCAAATGTTGACCAAAAGCACTAGCTAAACACTGGAATATGAACACGTGGCCCTAACACGTGAATCACAACTTAAAACTCGAGAGGAAATTACAAAAATGATCCCTCTACTGGTACTCTTGTTCAATTTTGGTCCTCATATTTCATTTTTGTCCCATATTTGATCGGTGTACTAATCTTTAATCTTGATTTTAGGATATATGTTGTGCTCTTTTTGTCCAAATGCAAATTAAAAATGCGAAATATAGTTGGCATCAACATGTTATAATAGTGCAAAACTAATTGACACCCGCATCTTGTTGCTGAAAGTTTACTTGTTATGTAGTTTGACACGTTAAAATGTAATAAAATAGTTAGGTTTAAGCATAGTGTGATAGTTATGTTCGTTTTGCGGAAAATGAATATCCTAAAAATAATTGCTTATATTGCTTGAAATTATTAGTCGATGAAAAATGTTTTCATCATATTGACAACAACTTATGCTTAAATATATTCATGGATTGTAAAAAAAAAATTCATTCATTTATTTTTGTAAGAAATACAAGCAATTATTCTTAGGAAAATACTTTTCAAATCATTTATTTTCCGGGTCAGTTAATTCACACAATTAAAAGGTCTTTACCGTTGAAGCACTATAGAGTCCATTGAACTATTGATCCATGTCTGGTAATTGCACACTTACATATCAATGTCTGCAATTGGTGCTCTAAGGACAGAATAGGCTGTCAACACAAATTACTTTGTCAATTGCTTACAACTATAAACCGACAAATATACCAGAAAGATGAGCATGAACACTATACCTTCAAAGAACGTTGCATAGAATCTGTGCATCAAATATTGTAAACACATCAAAGAGATTTGGCTCGAAGGTAGTCAATTAATAGGCAGATCTTGACGAATTGAATGTGTGAAAGAAAGCTGGGGGCTGGATCATTTAAATCTTAATCTAATAACTACAAGTAAGAAGGTGATATTTATGTACCAGCACAAATGGTGTCAAATGCTAAAAATGAAATTAGAACTTGGAGTTTCTAGGGTCATTTGGTAGTTAAACGCAGCGAAGGAAAAGGAAGTCATGATATGGCCGGTTACACAAGAGTTATGCTAGTTAATGCGTTCGTGCTTTGATTTATCGAATCCGAAGCACATATAGACGAAGCTAAGTCGAAAACTGTTTCTCATTTCCTTGATGGAGGAAAACATATATCTTTATATTATTGCAGAGTGATTACTTTTGATTTCAGCATAAGTGCAATCTAATCAATTTAGATTGATTCAAACCCAGTTTGATTCAAACTGGAAATCCAAACCAGCGTTGCAAACTCCATATAACACCATCAAATTAAGTTTATTAACTCGCCAACCAGTAAAGCAGTATCAAGACAGAATAGTAGCAACCACAGAAGGTCATGGATAGGACTTCTCTCCTATGGTTTCACCACTTGACGTTTTCAGCGAGCAGTACTGATGATTCTTCCAGCTTCAGATTTATGCATGTTGAGTTCTACTCATATTCTACAGGCCAGTCACAGACATAGACGAACAAATTTCTGCTGCAAATCCACCACCAAAAAGCTTCACACTCGGCAGCCGATGCAAGGACTCTCAATCGGACACGGCATCGAGGGAAAGAAACCAATATCTAACGCTGCAGCGCAGTATCTGAACTATTCATCACCCATCAGGGCATCGGCAACCAACTACTTATCCTTTCACTCGATGGATGAAACTGAGGATCTATCACAAGCTTTTTAGCGGTGACGGCCAACTTTTTGACTGGAAATGTGGGCGAGAGAGACGGCGGAGAAGAAACACCGAAGAAGCTGACTCACCTGGGAGGGACAAGCTTCGGTGGTGAGGTCGCTGCCGACGCGTGAGAGGCACGCAATCAAGCGAGCGAAGGTCTTCCCTCTCTGCACTGCAGTACAAATTCTTATGAGGCCGGCGCTGAAAAATCGAGGGATTGGAAAAGCTATGGCAAGGCATTGCATTGCATTGGGTTCGACTTGCATTATTGACAACTTTTTAATAAAGTATACATATCCATCGTTTTCAAGAGAACTTTCGCTGTCTGTGAGCTTCATAAGCTTGCTCAAAAATAAAACAAACCTCGTTATACTCTTATTAAAATTTTTGAGTTTAAACTAATTTGACCTACTTTCATTAACCGATTATTGATGCAAATATCAATTATCGTTTTAACGTTAAAGAGAGGATTACATAGCGTATTTACTTGCAAAAGCTTCTAGACATACTATTCTTAATTATAATATAATTAAAGTAAACTCACAACAGCATTATTTCCAAATTTTATCATAATATGATGTCAATCTATTTACACACTTTCTGAGAATTGTCATCTGATTTTGTCCGTATAATATTTGGTCCTGTTTGCACAATTTTTTTTTTCCTTCCACGCTGGCCAAGCATCAGATGTTGAGATTAAGACATTTTGGTCGTGGCAATTTGCTACGTGGTCTTTTTCAGTATTTCAAGAATACTGTAATGGTTAAAAAGCTGAGAAGACCACCGGGTGACCGCCCCACCCTCGTCTCATTTTCGAGCAAGAAAGGAAGAGACTTAGAGAACAAAGTCGGAAGGATAATGGAGGACAACAATCCAGCTGATCCCGGTGGTCATAGGTAAGCTTCGGCGACCTCAAAAATATCTTAACCACTGAAGCGCGGTCTCCATCAGTAATTTTGAGGATCACGAGTAAAATCGTACCAAAAATCTTGATTTCGTTTGCTGTTCTTATCTCTGATTATGTTTACTGTGTATATCCGTTTCACGGGGAAGCTGTTTTACTGGGAAAAAGCATGCAATCTACGTAAATCTGGTGAACTGGTTGACGCCTTCTGGACTCGTACTGGTCAACACGTAAGAGCCCAATTGAGTGGGTCGCCTTTCACCTGACGGTAAAAATTAGCCTGTTGAGAGTCAGATTGGAACAACAGCTTGTACCCCCAGATTTTTTCTTCTTTTCTTCTTTTCTCTTTTGTCAATTGATCCATGTTTTTGTTATCCTCGTTCATGATAACGCTCGACCTCGGAACCGGGCGTGGGCCTAGTCGGAACAGAGGATGTTGGGTCGTATCCATAACAGAGCATGTTCAGTGGGTATAAATCCATCGATAAGGAAGATTGCATGTTGTAGTTATTTTTTTTGTGTGAATTTTTAATTTTATGATACCAATTTGGTATTAAAAACAGTTGGATTCGTAAAACGATCCTTCCGGAGTTTGAATAACATTTGAACGGCTGAGCTCGTCTGAGGCGAGTGATGCCATAAGTGTCATTCTTTTCCAAAATCACCAACTCGGCAAGGACGTGAACCTTCCACTCAAGTTCCTGGGTGGGAAAATATTGTCACGTTGATGGGGACACACAACTGTATATCTACTCTGTTTTGTTCTTCGTCTGTTTTGTTCTTCGGTCAAGGAAAACCCAGAGTGAGGAAAGACGAGACCTGCAATTCTCTTTTCTCTGTTTCTACCCAGTAAGCACGTCTGGGTGGTTTTATTTTGTGAATAAATAGTGTTAGAGTGAGTTGGGAAAGGTTTGCAGGTGTTAGGGAGGCATCCCCTTGTACTCTGACTTTACATTTTGTCCAAAAGAAGAGCTTTTATTTGCTTTATTAGCCGTGGATCCGTACATGGGTTACACTTCTTCCGTGCATACATAGATTAGACTCCTGCAATGCATGGGCTCATTAGCTACGATTTGCATTAGAATCTTGGCATCTTACTGCACATAACTTGTGAACTTAAATTGGTAGTTCTTGATGTGTTTACGTTAGTATATTAGTTAGTAGCATTGACAATCGCTTCATGTTCATTGGAGAGTCTTATATGATGCAAAAAGAGCTCACAACTTGAGCATTTGTGGAAGACTGTTGACTAACAAGTAGTTTGCTCGTTTTTATTCCAAGATATGGAGCAAAGCATGTAGCTCGAATTGCTACAATGTGTAACCAGTATCTTGATTCCATGGAGGAGTCCTTGCTTCAAGTTATCAGGGACATGTATAGCTATACAAGTTCAGACAACATTATTAGTGCACCCATCATGCTTATCTACATAGTGGTCAAAAAGATCCGCCGAACATTAATTCTCAAGATGGGGAGGCAAGATGCCGGTCCAAGGTTTCAACTTGCGTATGCTCTCATTGTTGTTGCTCTAGGATGTGTCAGTTGCAGTTTGTTGATGTACAATCTACTTGGTGACATGCCCTGGGTGATTTTCTTTCTCTGCATCCTAATGTTGATAATGCCATTCGCATTCAAGCATGAGGATTAATTAGAGAATGGAGATAGTTTTTGATTTTCTTGATGTTGTGGTTTGCTCTATACGAAGTTAGATTTGATGTGCATCTTGCCAATGCTGGCTCGGACATGAACCTCGTATTGTACTATTATCACCTTGAACACCCTCTACATGACAAAGCATAATATATTATGATGATGTAGAACTCCTAGTTAAGATCTTGTTTAGAGAATATGAAAAAGAATCACATTATCTTCCTGTACTGATCTTTTCATATATGAATTGCGATTTTGATGTAGCTCATAACTCGATCCTCATACCCCAAACTCAGCAATATTCTACCACTATCTTAACACGTGCTTTAAGTAACAAATGAAAACTACTAAGCCCTACGTGCTCCTTCACATTAAAGTTGCAAGGGAAATAACCAGTCTTGGATTTTTTTTTAATGAAAGATTTCTTAGTATAAAGCCAATTCACATTAGAAAAGAGAGATGCACGACCCTTTACCTATGGGGAAATATTTGGAAGAAATGGAAAAGTGAGACATAGTGATTTTGGTTTAACATAAGAACAGATAGATATTTATAGAAAGTCCATTTTCTAATATATGTGTGGAAAAAGGGTGGGAGTCACAGATTTCTTGGGAGATGGTCCCGGTCCATTGAGATCTCAGAGGAAGGAAGTTGGTCCAAGTCGTCACCAATGATCGTTTAATCACTAGAAACTGGTATACGGGAGTATCGGAACACCAATTTTATATTTATGGTGACTCGGACTCTCAGAGCAGACAATGTATTTAGGGGCATATTCAGTGATCCTAAAAAGCCTAAACAATTATTAAAAAAAAGAAAAGAGAGAGATGACATCACAACTAACAATATGGGAACATGTTAAAGGGGGACAAGTAACGACGGGATTGGTAAGTCAAAGATATGAAGAGATTACTTCCCCGAGCCGTACGAGAGTGATACTCAGTGGTTGTCAAGCTGTCAAAAGTAACATCTGTAGCTGATAGTAATTGATTTGCCTTTTGCATTGCTTAGGAAACTTCTTGATATACCTACCAATTGGGTTATAGCAAGACCAAGGACCCCTGTAGACCGCTTGAATACTAAGACAACCTGCTTGTCTGAAGAAAGAAGCACATTATAATCCTATAATCAGAAGACATATCAAACTCCTAAGGTTCACATGCACCAGGAGACACGACCATGGAAATATTTTCTTTTTCCTCATCCCGTTATATGACAATTTAAGTTAGAATGTCAATGATTTAGTTCGGTTCAGTTCGGATTTTTTAAAAATCTGAACTGAACTTATAGGATGAATAGCTTAACTAAACCGAATAAGAACTGGTTTGATTTGATTTTTCATTTTTCCTTTTTTTGCCCTATTTATTTGAACTGAATTGAATAAAAGGTGAAAAAGAAGAAAGATTTTAAGTTTGGTGTTTAGTTTTTTATGAGAATTTTGGTTCAACTCGATTAACCGAAACAAACCGAAATAACCTGAACCAAAAAAAAAAAGAACAATTATTTTGCCATTATTCAAACCAAAAACCAACAAAGCTAAAAATGTATAAAATTTCAATTCAATTTGATTTTGGTTTTTTAATTCGATTCTAACACTCCTAAATTTAAGCTTTTTAAAAATTGCATGCTAAATTTCAACTTGATATGAGAACAAGAGATCTTGAATTTATACTACAATGGAGGAGTCCCTACTTAAAGCCATCAAGGATACATATAGTTATGGAGCTCTTGTAAATATTCATGGAGCACCTATCATGCTTATCTACACCGTCATTAAAATCATTTAGCAGATAATGATATGCAACAAGAGAGACAACACAAAAAGAGAAATGGGAGAAACGATTTGGGGTATATCAGAGAGAATCACATTCTCATTATTATTTCATTTTGCATACATGTCTTGCGAGTTTTATAAAATTTATAGCTCACTCCTTGCATAAAAAAAACTCAACAATTGTACAAAATTCAAACTAAAGTAGACAATTGGACAGTTTATCAATTCTAAGTAACTTTTTCAACTAGACAAGTACAAGTACAAGATTAATCACCCACCAGCCGGATAAGATAACTAACCACATTAACAAAGCTTCGATTTGATCACTACTATGGTGCTTTTTTTAGACCAGTTTACCCAAAATTACTTAGATAATTTCTTCCATATTTTACTTGAGTCACAAGGTATTCCTGGCTAGTGCACGGCCAAATAACGCTGGCCAAGTGGCCATGTGTACATGTTATTTAATTTACTACATCATACGACAAGAACAGACGAATGAAGCCGACTAAGACTTAGGTTCTTAAATCCACGCCAAAAGTTGTTTTTTCGGTACTAAAAAAAAGCAGTACGTGCATGGGTGTCGAAACAATTTAAATGTGTGGAAGAGTTAAGTATAAACAAACATTAACACGGCAAAAGATTTAACTGATTGTAAGATTTAAATTCAACATTAACATGTAAGATATTTAGAAGATTATATCGTAACCATTTTTAAATTACAATCTTGTCCCATTTTTTACACTACGATATACCTGAGAAAAAGACATACGCATTACATGAAGTTTTTCTTATATATATATACTCTGATATTGAAATCCTCATTGGACTTGTTTTCTATACAGTAGAGATTAACAGACACTCTACGAAACATTAATTAAGTTCCATTTTCTAGCATGGGCCGTAAGTATTTTTCTCCAGAAATGCGCCTGGACCAGCCCGCCGCATCAAGGATCGCATCTGTTTCAGCTCGTAGAGCAATGGGAGCTTAGAGGACTGCAGTATCCGAAGTTCCGCTTTTACGAGATGAGATTATGGAGAAGCTCTTTTCCATGGGCACGTATGGCGTGACGATGCTTTATCACAGCAATATGCAGTCATTTTTCCTCGATAAATATGTCATTTTTAATACTTCATTTCTGCTGATTTTACATAGAACTGGAGCGAGATTATCTTTAGGTGTGAAAGAGGATCCTCTCCATCCACGTCCACAAGTTTGCGATCTTAACCGTCAAATACACCATTTCAAATGTAGTGAACTTCAAGCTCTATGCACCCAACTGAAAGGTCTATACCGTTGGAATGCTGCAGAATCCATTGAACTTTGGATGCATGGCTGGTGATTCCACACTAAAATAATCAATCTTTGGAATAGGTGTTCCAATGACAGAAGAGATTGCCTACAGATATTATTTTGTCAGCTGTTAACAACTATAAACTGACAAATATACCAGAAAGATTACAAAGATGAGCAATGACACTACTATTCCTTCAAAAGAAGGTTGCATTGAACCTATGCACCAGATATTGTAAACACATTGAGGCGGTCTAGTTTGAAGGGAATTAATTGATAGGCAGATCCTGATGGATCGAGTGTGTGAAAGGAAAGCTGCAGGTTGGATATCCAAGTTGGAATCTGAATCGGATATCTACAGATAAGGAGGAGTGATTGCCTTTGATCACGACATGAGTTCAATGTAATCACCAATGCATACCAGTTCAATTCAAACTGGAAAACCAAGCCAGTGTGGCAAGCTCCATATAGTGCCATCAAATCAAGTTAATTATTTCAACATACCAAGAAAGCATTATCAATAAAGGATAGCAGCAACGGTAGAAGGTCATTGATAGGGCTTCTTCCCTATGGTTTCACCATAGGACATTTTTGGCTGAGTGTTGCACGTCAATCCTACTCGTATTCAACAGGGCCTATAACAAGCCTAGAATATCAAATTTCTGCTGCAAATCCATCACTGAAAGTTTCGCGTACTCAGGCAACCAATGCAGGATTCATCTGGATACATGTCAAGGAAACGAGCCAATGCCTAACACAGCAGCATAGCATCTAAACTAAGCATCACTCGGGCCATCAGTAAGCAACTACTTAGCTTGAACTGAGGATCGGTTATGAGCATTTCAGTAGCGATGGCCAAGGAAATGTGGGTGAGAGAGACAGGAGGAGGAGGAGGAGGAGAAGAAATGTGGAAGAAATTGATTCGCCTGGGAAGGAGAATCTTCCATGGTGAGGTCATTCTGGACTCATGGGAGGCACCTGATCAAGCGAGTGAAGGTCTTCAAGGTGTTGCTGCTGAGGATGGACTCCATTTTTGAGTTCTTCGCCTCCATCTCTGGACCGTACTACAGATTCTAATGAGGTGGTCGCTAAAAGATGTACGGTGTTGAAAACAGATGTCATGGCCGCTTGAAAATTGAACCAGATAGACTTATAAATAAAACAAATGCCATTATCCTCGCAACAAAACATTGAACTTTGACCCATTAGATATGTAGAGATGTAAGCAGGTTGTAAGTATGAGGTCACAAAAGGGAGAGTCGTAGTATGAAAGGGAATTTTTGCTTTCTATTTCTCAGACAGACCACTGCGTAGGCTACAATTTTAGGCAAGAAAGGAAGAGATCTAGCGAGGCAAGTTGATACGTCAATAGTGAACAATCCAGCAGATCACAATGGTCGGAGGTAAGCTTCTGGGACATCAAACATATTCTAAACACTGTAGCCCAGCCTCAGTCAATGAGTTAGAGGATTGCAAGTAAAATCATACCAAAATCTCGATTTCCTTTCCCGTTCCTATCCCTTGATCATGTCCACCATATATATTCCATTATGTGAATGCTGTTTTATTGTGGTAGTTATGTTGCAAGGCCCAGATTTTGTCTTCTGTTATTTTGCTAATTGGTCCAGGTTTTTTTCCCCGATGTTCTTAATAAATTGACTCTCATAACTGAGCATGTTGGGTCTACGCATAACAGAGCATTTTAGTGGGGATAAGTCATTGACCCCTTCTTTTGTGTGAGTTGCTAAATTTTCATGATATCCATTTGATAACTGAAGACAGTGTAGGACTCATAGCTGGTACAGTCCCTTTCAACTGTGAATAAAACGACCGAGTCTATATGAGGAAACTGAAATACACAATAACTGCCATTTCTTCTTCAAAAACACAAAATTAAGAAGTACGTGAACCTTCTCCTAAAGTCACTGGGTGGGAAAATTCCATCACGTTGAAGAGACCAGACTGAATATACACTTTGTTTCTTTCTTTCATAAAGAGAAACTCATTGAGAATAGTGTATTAATTGAAAGTCTTATCAAATTTTCCTCCTAAGAAAAGATAAGACCTGCAATTAGCTTTGCTCTGTTCCTACCTGAAAAGCATGGGGGTTGCCCGGTAGTTTTGTCAATGTGTTGTAAGAGTAGGTTAGGAAAGGTTTAAAGGTGTCAAGGGGGTTTTCCCTACAACTCTGATGTTACATTGTCTAAAAGAAGAGTTTTCATTAGCTTAATTAGCGTTGATCGTTAGATGGGCTATCCTCTTGCAATGCATATAGAGGTTAGACTCCTGCAATGCATAGACTCAATAGCTATCATTTGCACTAAAAGCTTGGCATCATACACGCATTAAATTTCCTTTTGAACTTGAATTGGTAGGTCTTGATAGCTTTTGGATAAACTGCCCTCGCAGAAAGAACTCAAAACTTGAGATTTTGCATAGACTATTGTCTAACAAGTAATTTATTGGTTTAATTCCAAGACGTGGAGTAGAGCTTGCAGATCAAATTGCTGCAATTATCCCCCGTCTTCATTCCCTGGAGGTGCAACTGAATCGAGCCTTCGAGTACATGGATGTACCAGCCAACACCATCCATGCAAACATTATGCAAATGTACACGTTGCTCAAATTCGTCAAGCTGTTATTAATTATTAAGATGCGAGGACAAGATATGGATCCAAGGTTGCAACTTACGTCACTGTCAACGCTGTTGCTCTCAACTGTGTTAAGTGCGGTGTGCTGATGTTCATTCTATTTGGTGACATGCTTTGCCTGGTTTTCGTTCTGTGCTTATTGATTTCATTGTGAATTAGCAAATTGCACAAGTTTCCGGTTCTCTAGATGTCGTGGTTTGCTCTTTGTGAAGCTGTGGTTTGTTCTAAAACAAGAACCTCTTGTTGTACTATTATTACTTTGAACACCTTTTACGTAACAAAGCAGAGCATATAAAGATGAGGAAGATGATGATTCTACTTAGTTAGACTGGAGAAGCAAGCGATTTTTGTTTCTTCAGCCAGAGAGAGACAGGGTAATTGACTTAAGAGAATTTGAAAAAGAATTACATTATCCTCATTCATTAATCTTTTGATACACGAATAGCAATATTGATGTAGTTCATAACTCAGATCCTCATAACCCAACCTTAGCAATATTCCACACACTATCTTGACATATACTTCAAGTGACAAATGAAAACAACTAAGCCCAACGTGCTTCTTGGCACAAAGTAAGCACACAAGATGCGAGAGAAGGAAGTAACTGATCACAAGTTCTTTAATGTAAGATTTACAAATTTGAGGACAAAGCCAATTCACGTTAGGAAAGTGAGATGCACAACCTTTTTGCATGTTGAGGCATATTTGAAAGAACTAGAGAAGTGAGGCATAGTAATTTTTGTTCAATGTAAGGATAGACGTTTATAGATAGATGTCGATGGCTAAGAACTTTCTTTCTTCGTTTCTATATGGAGAAACGGTTGGGATGGGCCTAATCCATTGAGATTCAAGAGAAGGAAGTCGCCCCAAGTCCTCAGCAATGATCTTGCTTTTTAATGTCTAGTGGAGAACGAGATTTAAGCTTTAAGTGAAGCCGACTTTATCTCCATTTTCTCTGTTCAATTTTATGTATGGTTGAGATGAAAGTGCCATATGCGGACCCTCAAATCAAAAGCCGGAAGCAAATCATAAGACATTCCGTTTTCCTTGAGCCTTGTCTTGTTTAATCACAAGAAACTCGTAGATGAGAATGTTGGAACCCCAATTTGTACCTCAAGTTTTGTTCTCTATTCTGTTTCCTCGTTTTGTTAATATATCCGGGTTTTTATTCACGATTTTCCCAATGACTCAAACTCTTGAAACACACAATAATTAGAGACGTATTCAGTGACTTTGAATCTATCCAAAATTAAGACCTACTGCTGATAGGCATTGACCTTCTTGTGGATGTGGATTATATTTCCATCCAATACTCCCATATATCATAAGCGTCTTAACATATCTCACCCGTTGGTGAAAGAAGGTACTTTTGTAATGTGTGAAGCTCTTTCTTTAGTAGGTATTATCAGCTTCTGCATTAAACAAATTCATTAAAAATTAGGAAATAGTTAGCTAGATAATTAGAAGAAAATATATCTTCTTATTGAGCCACTCTTCAAGTTTCAATAAGGTCGACACGGACCTTCCAAAATTAAGATTCAAAAAAAAAAAAAAAAAAAATCCCGATCAAAATTAGTAAATCCATTTTTTTTCTTGAGAATAGGCTTTCAGTTGCCGTAAATTATAACCCACCAAACTCCTCCAGTACAAATGAGTCCCAATTAACAAAGCAACAAATAGAAATCATTGTGATATTTGGTCGAAGTTCGTAAAAGTGAAATTACGTTGTACTATAATTTGCTTTATTCATCACGGTAGAACAGACCATGTATTTTTGCGAGCATATGTCACACAACATCTACAAAGCAACAAATAGAAATCATTGTGATATTTGGTCAAAGTTCGTAAAAGTGAAATTACGTTGTACTATAATTTGCTTTATTCATCACGGTAGAACAGACCATGTATTTTTGCGAGCATGTGTCACACAACATCTACAAAGCAACAAATAGAAATCATTGTGATATTTGGTTGAAGTTCGTAAAAGTGAAATTACGTTGTACTATAATTTGCTTTATTCATCACGGTAGAACAGACCACGTATTTTTGCGAGCACGTGTCACACAACATCTACAAAGGTTACATAGGAATAGCAAAGAAAAAGGATTGGACCTGAGTAGGTCCTCGAAAGGCTCAAGGGAAAAAAAAACGGAAGAAAGAACTCTTGAGGGATGAGACTCCCCAATGTCACCTCTTGTATTCTTGCTCAATAAAAAAGAAACATATGAACTGAAAACTAGAGACAGAGCTTGTGAATATCGACATGTTAAATTAAAACAATTCCAAACTGGATACTGGATCATTGAACTACCGCTGGAGGTCCCTGTCAAAAGCTTCGACTTCCTCACGAGGCCACATCGCAACCACTCAGTGATCTCCAAGCGGCAAGTTGAGCGGACTTAGACAAATGGCCAATTTAGCTGATGCAAGCGTATACATCACCAACCTCCAAGCCCCTTCTTAACACTGCCGCCCGGCTAGCATGCCGGTCAACCTTGGGTCCTGTACCGTGCGTCAATACTTTAACATGCCAGACACCCAATTATCCTTACGCAGAACCCCTCTCTCTTGCTTCATTGATTCATCCATTTAAAGATTTCGTCTACAAATACGTTTTGCTCAACTCGCAGCCTCGCAGCAAGTTTTACTTCAGACGAGGAAGGAAAGGAGTAATCACTGAAAACTCGTCGGTTAATGGCAAACAACAATCCAGCTAGTTACTGTAGTCGGAGGTAAGCATCCGCGGCTCTTCACTGCTGTAGTCCAGCCTCCAATAAATTGGAGGACTGCAAGTAAAATAACGCAGTCTTGCTTTCCATTCCTGAAAAGGAACTTCCTATCTCCGATCATTTTCCATGTGCGTGCTCCATTACTCGAACGCCGTTTTGTCTACTATGTATAAATCAGGCGAACTCGTCCTTTTCAATGTTGCATTTGGAAACCATCGCCCCATTTTCGTTTACTTCGTTAATTGATTAATGTGTATATTCTCGACCCTCATTGTTTGAGCTTTGTGCTAGACTGGTTGTCTAACAAGTAATTTGCTGATTTTAATTCCAAGAAACGGAACAAAGCATGTGGCTCAAATTGCTGTAGAATATAATCAACAACTCAAATCCCCGGCGGAGGCCTTGCTTCAACTCATCAAGGATCGGCATGGCTCTTTAGGTCCAACGAACGTTACCGGTGCACCTATCATTATGCTTATCTGTGTAGCAATCAAAATCGTCCGACAAAAATTACTCTCCAAGATGAGAATGCAAGATATGGACATAAGGTTTCAACTTGTGTATGCTCTAATTGCTTTAGTTCTTGGATGTGTTACATGCAGTTTGTTGATATACATTCTGCTTGATGAAATACCTTGGCTGATTAACTTTCCTTGGGTCATATTGTTACTAATCCTCTTCGCATTCATCATGAATTAAAGGATTAATTAGTGAACTATGATAGTTTCCGATTATCTGATATGGTGATATGTATTTGATATGAATTAGTTTTGCTTTGTAACCTTCCAATGCTAGCTAGACATAAACTTCATGGTGTACTGTTACCTTGAACGCCTTTTACATCACAAAGTAGAATAAATTATGACAATGATGATTACAATCTTCTTGGTGCAATTCGAAATTCAGAAATAATGAAATTGGAGATATGAGGCAATTTTTTTTTTCGGGCTAGAGAGGAAATAATTTAATATATATCAAAAAGAATCACATTGTCCTCATTCATTGTTCTTACAATTTTTGTATACGTATTGCAAGTTTAATATAGTCTAAAATGAATATCATGCACATTTCTTAATCTGCTAACTACATATACTGACGTGAACACGTCAAGAACCGCAACATTTAAATTCAAAATGAGTTTCAATGTGCCGTATAATACCATACTTCGTTTGTAGTATGGCGTCATTGCCGGATTGTACACTGTATCTACATTGCAGTCGGACGAAGCCAGCCTGTTTTCATAGTGGGTGGATTAATATAATGACGTTAATTGATTGGGATTTAATTAATTCTACTTTATTTTCAGCGATGATAAATGAATGAAAATTGTGACGAATTGTGTCAAATTCTAAGCATGATTCAAATACCCAAAAATGCAAAACATAATATAAGGTATCGGGGTTCAAGGATAGCAAAAATAAATCTATGGTGGGGTCGAAGCTCATATAACAAGGAAAAAAAAAAGACTAAAATCGCTTACTGGAAAACACAATAACTAAGCAGGAATTTAATTACCTACTGACCCACTTTTAAATAGGCAAAATGAAGATTCGTCTTTCGATAAAATGGGTTCTACGAATAAAAAATTATTGCAAGTCTTATCATTTCTGAGGAGGAAAAGCTACTGAGACTTTCAAATAAAAATCACTATTAATCTAAGAGTTTCTCTTAATAAAAGAAAGAAACGAAAAAACTTAGGCAAAAAAAAGATGTAGTTTCTTTTAACGAAAGAAAGCAAGAGAGTGAATGTGCAGTCATGCCTCTTCCATGCATATGATGGAATTTTTCCTCCCCGTAACTTCTTGGCAATTTTAATGACTGCTCGATTCCACCGTTTCACAACACCCATCTAGGGAGAGAGTTCCCAAAATTGACCAAATAAATTATATTAAAAATTTATCAAAAGGTCCTTAGGAAATTTGATTTGGTGATGACAAGAGAATTGAACATATAGTTCAAAGGATTAAAGATAAAATTATCATTTGGCCAATTAAACAAATAGTTCAAGAGATCTTTAATTTGACCAATTTAATCTTAAACATTTTGACAGTTTTCAGCAGTGTGTTTTAATTCAGACAAGGAAGGAATGGAGTAATCACCCAAGACACAGAGGCTAATGGCAAACAACAGTCCAGCCAATCGCGGTAGTCGCAGGTAAGCATCGATGGCGAACTGCAACGTCTCTTCACTACAGTCGTCCAGCCTCCTTTAGTAAGTTGGAGGACTGCTAGTAAAATCTTGCAGTCTTGAATTCCTTTCCTGAGAAAGAACTTCAGATGTCCGATCATTTCCCCCGTTTATGTTCCAATACTTGAATGCTGTTTTGTTTGGAAACAATCCGTACTCTGCATAGATCAGGTCCTTGTCCTTTCCACTGTTGCATTTGGAAACCGTCGCCCCATTTTCGCTTACTCTGTGAACTGGTCCGTGTGTGTACTCTTGATCCTCATTGTTTGAACTTTTGTGAAAGATTGGTTGTCTAACAAGTAGTTTGTTGATCTTGATTCCAAGAAATGGAGCAGAGCTGTAGCATATAGCTTAAGTTGCTGCAAATTATAACCCACGGCTTGACTCTCTAGCAAAGGCCTTGCGTTAACTTATTAGGGCCAGGCGTAACTCTATAGGTTTAGCCAACATTACCGGTGCACCCAACACTTTACTTATCTATGAGGTGATCAAAATTGTTCAGCAAAAATTAATTTTCGAGATGGAAAGGGAAGATATCAACCCAAGATTTTTACTTGTGTACGATTTTATCTTTGTTGCTCTTGGATGTGTCAAGTGCGGCCTGCTAATGCACAATTTGTTTGGCAACATGCCTTGGCTGATTTTCATTCATTGCATCTAATGTTGGTAATCTTATTCATGTTCTTGCAAATTAGAGGATCAATTAGCAAATGGCTATAGTTTTCGGCTTTCAAGGTGGTGTTTTAGTGTTGCTGATTTGGTGGACCTCATGTTGTATTATTACCTTAAACACCCTTGACATCACAAAGCAAAATCTATAATGATGATTGTTAAAGCAATATGCATAATCGTATTATCTTCCCTTCTTATCCATTTTCCATTTTATTTCTTTGGTCATGTAAATAATGTCTCAAGGTGAACATGAAAAATACGACCCTGAGCAACATGTGAACCCAAGATTCTAACTTGTGTGCACTCCAAATGCTCATGCTCTCAAATGTGTCATGTGCAGCTTACTTATGCACATTATGCTTGGTGACATTCCTTGGCTGATTTTCGTTCCCTATGTGTCCTAGTGTCGGTAATTCTATTTGCATTCATTGCAAATTAAAGGATTAATCAGCGAATGGGGATAGTTTCCAGCTTTCTTGATATGGTTACATGTATCTCATATGGATTATGTTTGCTCTGTAACCTTACAATGTTCGCTTGGACATGAATCTCAGGTTCTATTATTTCCTTGAACGCATTTTGCATCAAATGGCAGAATAAATGATGATGATGATGATGATGATGATGATTAGGATCCTTTCTAGTGCAATTCGAAATTGAGGAATGCTGAAATTGGAGAAACAAGGCAATTTTTTGGGCTAAAGAGAAACAGAAGAAATAATTCAAAGTATATTAGAAAGAATTACATAATTTTCATTCACCATTCTTTTGTTTTGGATACTTGCACTACAAGTTAGATATAGTTTATAGCTTTCCTCATATTAAAAAGTTAGTAGTCTCCATACAACAAAATTCAAACTAAAGTAGCTAATTGGACAGCTCATAAGTTCTAAATAACTCGTTCAACCGGACTACACACATCAAGTACAAGCTTGATTTATCAACTGTCACGAGCCCATCTACTAAGATAGCTAACTAGATTAACAAAGTTCCAATTTGATCGCTATCATTGTACTTTTGAGACTAGCTTACCAAAGTTACTTGGTAATATCACAAGGTATTCATGCGGAGTGCATGTTATGTATCTAAAACTCTTCTTTTGGGCAAAATGTGACATCACAGTATGAGGGGATAATCCCTCAACACCTCCAAACCTTTCCCAACCCACTCTAACAATGCTAATTCACAAAACAGAACCACTCAGACGCACAAAACTTCCAGCTAAGCCAAGCCGTCTTGCCTACTCAGACGCACGTGCAACCACCGGCCTATCCTCTTTCGGAGTGTTGTCACCTCCGAGGACCGCTTATGGTAGTCCCTCCAACAAGAGCGCCTAGTCAAGCTGCGTTCCATAATGTGCTAGTGAGAGTAAGAGAATATTTTTCTTCCTCTCTAACCTAGGAATATTCTCAAATTTTAGGTCTCAGAATTCAAATGAAATAATTTAAGGATTTGCTCAGGTCTCTCGCGTACTAATACACGTGCAAAATGCAATAGTCTGCTGCGTTTGCAAACGCTGGGCCCACAATTTGGCTGTTACATGTTCGGTAACTTTTAATGTTAAAAAAATAGCGGTAGACAACCAATGTCGGACACATGGCTTGCTCTTGGGAACTGTTGACCGGGTAATGTCGTTTTAATGTTTTTGTAATTGATCACCTAGAGTAGTTCTCTCTTGATGATCATCACTTAAGCACTGATTTCTTGAATTTGGTCCTCGTAAAATG
The DNA here is from genome assembly GCA_014182735.1 of Corymbia maculata. Classification (NCBI taxonomy): domain Eukaryota; kingdom Viridiplantae; phylum Streptophyta; class Magnoliopsida; order Myrtales; family Myrtaceae; genus Corymbia; species Corymbia maculata. Next base: position 43,625,078 of record CM024689.1, on the reverse strand, counting down.
ATTATTTGACAATTAATGGACAATAGTTATGAAAAATGTGCTAGTGCACGGACAAAGCGATATCATTAGATGCCTAAGAAAAGCTTGACTAGAACCACATCTACAAGTTTCTCTGCCCGTGGATTATCCTTGATGAATTCTTCAAAATGTGAGAACTACCCTATTATTGATTTGGCACTTACTCAGTAATTTCTATTTGCATTTGGAAGAAAATATCTTAAATCAGGATTTTGAAGCTGAGTTAAGAACTAAGTCTATTGTAAAGTACAAGGACCGAAATTAAATATCTACAATAATATGAGGACCATTTTGTAAAATCATTTGAAAAATTATTTTTCATTTCACGTTAGCACCACTTGTGTACCTTTGGCGCTTAGTTAGCATATGCCATTGAAATTTTTACGGTTATGTAAATTTTTCTAAAATGATAATCAGAGATTAGTTTATGAACCCAATTTGTCGCATGAGAAATTATGACAACCATAATTGAACAGTGCCCATAGTATAGAGATCATTTTTGTGATTTTTCCCTAATATGTTTGCCAACACTTTTATGTTTTCTTTTGTCAGAGATAATTATTCATCTTTTATTTAGTGCAATACATTAGTTTACCAATTCATAGCAAACTCTCAAGTCATGCAACTAGTTTTCTATTTCAATTGAAACGAAAAACTAAAGGAAGAAACAATAATACTTGAGATACCGAGACTACTTTGTAAAATTTGAGTTGTATCACTAAACTGTAAGTGAATATCAAAATAAATCTCACTAATTATTACTAAAAAAACCATCCATAGAAGGAAAAAGAAAGTCGAAACCCCACATCCAAATCTTGTCCTCCCATCTCAAAGATTAATTTTTACCAAACAATTTTGACCATGGTGTGCATAAGCCTAATGTAACATCCTCGAAAATCGACCCCATAAAGATTGACCATAAGATCCTGAATGAGTCAACCATGGGCCATTGGCCACGGATCGATTGGTTTGATTGGCAAGGATCAATGATCGGTCATGGTCCGATCGATCGACCGGTTATAAATGGGTCAAGATGTCGGCCATGAAAGGCATACCGACCATACCGATGGGAACGGACTACCATCTCATAAGACAACTTTTCGGTCACAAGAATTGGTCATGGGACGATTTTGGATCGGTGGATGGTCATGGGTCGATCCAACCAGTCATAGCACTTGGCCGTGGGTGCGTCCGCCCGACTATGCACCGATCCACGGACGATCCAACTTAACCAAAAGTGACCGTCTTCTCACCAAAAATGCATCACTACCTATTTAATTCTTAGTGACCCAAAAGGAATCTCGAATTGGTGAAGTCTGATCATGGATCGATATTACACCGGCCATGAACCATGAGGATGGATCGGGCGCCGATCGGAATGAGACCCAAGATAGACCCGACTATTCCGTCGAAATTCCTAAGGTCCATGAGTGCCTTGGCTTAGTGCTAGGCCATGAGTAGCCATGGAATTGGCTTTGAATTGATCCGAGGACCAAGGACCGAATTATGAGAGAAAGTCGCACTAGGCTCAGCAAAAGGCCTAGGGACCAGCCCGAGGGCCAGTTTTAGAGCCGTTTAGGGCCGGCCATTGTGCCGACCGTAGGGCCGAGCCTCAAGGCCAACCAACCGCCTAAGGAAGCGGTTTGGACGAATTTGGGGTATGTGGCCCGGACCCCGGGCACGTGTAAATTGGTTTTTTGAGACATGTCATATGATCCCTTTTCCGGCCCCGGAATTGACTTGGATGGTGGAATTATCCGGACCGCCTTCTTGTTAAGAAAATGTCAAAAGAGAAGAATTCTCTAGAAACCTTATTGGATAAGGCTTATCCTTACTTTTCAAAGGTTATGATGGTGGTTAAAAATATATTGGGGCCTATGATAGAGATGGATTACATATGGCCCAATCGAAATGTGACACCCGAACCCTCATTATGAACCTATGGAAATTTAGAAACTTAGTTGGCAAGTTAGGTGACTTCCTAGTCAAACTTCCATAAATGCCAATAAATGAGGGGAAACAAGTGGGCCAATAGGAAAGTGAAAGGCGGGCCATCGTCAATGACATCTACTCACTAGACCGCTAAATAGAACCTTTAGCTTTGCCTAGTCATCCCTTAGATGCAATTATTAAAGAAATAGGCTTGCCACTTAAGGATTCTAGGTGAGCCACTTGGAAAGAGAGGATTGGTCGGTTAGAAATGCAATGATGAGCTCGGGGACTATAAATAGGAGAAGCCTCTCCTCCTCCCTCATCATTTGCACCATTCTCCTCCTTCCTCTTTCCTCCTCCCTTGGCCGCCCTCTTCCTCCTCACGCCCACTCTCTCCTTTAATCTTCAAGGAAGTCGATTTCTCTCTATCAAGTAGCTTCTCTAGTCTCATGAGGTTTGTCCAAGTAAGTAGAATCTCTTACTTCTCCCTAGTATGATCATTTCTATCATGAGGACTAGACGGTCTTCTCTTGTTGAACCGTGATTGTATGGGAGATTATGTGTACATTGGTTCATACGTAAATCTTATGCATGTGCGTGATTGTTTCACGATCGAGATGATGCCATGGTTCGTCGTTGGTGTTCAACGCAAGTTGGGAACGCCCAAAGCCGTAAGGCTTGAATCAGCAACGAAGTGTCGAAACTCAAGTCTTGTATGGTACGAGGATCGCCCAAGGCCACGAGGTCCTGGATCGGCATCAAGACATGCCAGCTCCTAGTCTCGTTTGGTACGGGGATCGCTCAAGCTCACAAGGTCTTGGTTGGCATCGAAGTATGCCGAGCTCATGTCTTGGATTTGGTGCGGAACCCTTGGTACTTAGTGTTTGAGCCGAACCTCGGACTTAGAATTATCACGGCGTCATTAGACTCGGGTCGTAGAAAGCACGACATGCATGATTATGTATGAGCATGACGTTGTTGAGTCATGAATGAGTCGGCTTAAGGAAATGATAAGAACCGGCATAAGTGATGCATTTGTGAGATCACCCCATGAAAGATGGGAAAGATGATGATACCCCCGCAACGGGATGTCCCAGGTAACACTCGGAAACCTCGGGAAGCTGGCCCCGAGAAGCCTCGGCAAGAGTCAAGAGGGCCTGGTTGAGCTAGGACAACGTCAACTGGTACCCCCACAACGGGATGTCCCGGGTAACCCCCGGAAGCCTCGAGAAGCTGGCCTCGAGAAGTCTCAGCAAGAGTCGAGAGGGCCTAATTGAGCCAAGACGATGTAAAGTGATCTACACGAATACCGGTTATACTCAAGTATGGGTAATATTGATTTATGTGTTAGTCGACACGTGAATAAGTGAAACCCTTGTATATGTGCTTGAGTGTGGAAGATATATGTTTATGTGTTAGTTGATGGGTGAGTAAATAGAGCCCTTGCATTAGTCATGACATTGTATGTGAGTTGCAATTGATCTGCCATCGACACTGTCTACATGAATTGCTCTGACTAGTCATTAATGAAAGAATGTCACGCTAGCTAAGGGTAGAAATTTTACTTATTGAGTTTCCCCAAAACTCACCCATTTACCTTTACAGGTCGATAAGATGGCTAATCCTCCTTCTGTATGTTTTGGTCTACCGATGGGAATAGAAGGGTCGATCGTAGACGTCATACACGTCGAAGCAGGGATAACGTACCGGAGATATACCTGAACTGTGTGGGTTCACGAGGGACGGGACGAATTGGTCCTTCATCGTTATAAGGCATGGTACGTCTGGTCGGACGGTGAAATGATCGGGCCTATTTGTGGCTTTAGAGGCCCGATGAACCCAAGTGGAGGGTCCACGTCCGACGGGACAAATTCTAATCAGTGATACCGGCCCGTAATGAGACGGGTTCCCAATTTTGGAAATCGCGGTGGTAGCGGAGATAAGAAGACCAAAGCCCTTTTATATTATGTAATATGAAAGTTAGTTGTACATGAGCTACTAATGAAAATTGTAGTATTATATACTTGCATCCCATGTTCTTCCAGTGATGTTTGTTGGGGATGTTGTTATTGTGTTTATGCTTTCGCATGTGCATATAAACAAGATAAAATGAATCGGGACAGCGACAAGCCTGAGATGTCGCGAAAATAACCCGCAGCTCGGACCCTAGAAGGGAGTCGTGACACCTAATGAGTGCTCTAATAGCTTTAGCTAAACCACTATGGGTTTACATGTCCTGATATTTCGAAGGAAGGACTCCATGAAATAAAGATGCCAATCATACATTCTAGCAATTTGAACTCCATGCTCTACTCCATATATAAAATTAAAATCAACAAGCTAATTGATGTACGGCAGCCTTTCGCAAAAGCTCAATTTATTAGAAAAGGTGTTCACGGCTTGTTTATTAAGCACATGCCTCAAATACTTTGAAAATGAAGTTTGTCTTAAGGTGCATTTGGTTCAAGATTTAGAAAGCCCATTGGGGAAATGCAAAGCAATTTAGCCTAAAGGGCTTTAGGGGAAATGCAAAGACTATTTGGTAAACTTTGTTTTGAGAATCAACTTTGAGAAGAATGCTGTTTGGTAGAAAACACACTTGAAAAGCCCATTTACTGATTAATCTAAGCTTTTTAACTTTTATTTGTTTACAATTAAAAAATATGGAAAACCTTTTTAATTTATATTTGACAACAATGTTAAAGATGTCATGTAAACAATTTTATTAAAAATAAAATATTTTTTTGCTAAAAAATATCAAATGAAAAAAAAATTCAAGTGCTTTCTTTCTCAATTACAAGAAAAATACTTCATTATAATAAGCATGATAACATATGCTTCAAGGAAATAAACTCATTCCTAAATTTATAGCTATTTGATCATATATATGTGCCATATCATATGCTACATCATCATTTGAGATATTACCATCCTCATTTACATCATCAAAATCCGTTGTATATAAATTGGAATCCATTGTATATAAATTAAAAAAAAATTCCACTTTTTTAAAATTTTAAACAAACAAAATTAAAAACTTGGATTAATCAACAAAGGGGATTTTCAAATGTGTTTTTTACCAAATGTCATTCTTCTCAAAATTGCTTCTCAAAATAGAATTTACCAAATAATCTTTGCATTTCTCCCAAAACCCTTTAGGCTAAATTACTTTGCATTCCCCCAATGGGCTTTTTAAATATTGAATCAAATGCACTCTTTGAGCGTTCAGCCTTCCCAAGGCTGGCTTTCACTTGAAAGCTCCTTGGGAATGGGTTGCCAAACACCCTATATTTTCCCCAAGGGGCTTTCTAAATGCCAAATCAAAGGCACCCTTAATACTTTCCTCGTATGTAAAACAAGCCTTGCACAGGAAATATGAGAGGTAAGGATTTGAATGTTTTAAGTATTATTAAAAAAGTCGACTAAAAAAAAAAAAAGTATTATGAAAAATAGTTTTTCTAATAGTTAAGGTTATCAAGATACAAGTCTACAATGAATATCATGTGTATTTCTTAATTATACTAACTGCATGTACTCACAGTAACACATCAAAAGATGAAATTTAATGCATGGTATAAAACTATGCTTCTTGAGTTAATCGTAGCTAATGAGTCTATGCATAATTGTAGGAGTATACTTATACGTGCATTGCATGTAAGGATGGAGCTGGCCTGTTTTCAAAATGGGTGCATTAAAATAATGGTGTTGATTTATCAGGATATAATTTATTATATTTTATTATTTTCAGTTACAAAAAGCGAATGGAATGTGATAAATTGTGTCAAATTTTCACATTCAATGCGAATCATAATATGAGTTATTGTGGGTTGAAGATAATAAGAATAATTTTGGGTAGGGCCCAAGATCAATTAACAAAAAAACAAAGCGAAAATTTCTCACAAAATATACAATACTAAGCAAAAAGAATAAATGAAAAAAAAAAATACGCCATGGCTAACGATGTTAGAATGGACCTCCAACGTGTAGTTTGAAATCGGAGGTCCATGTAGGTGGAGCGAGTTTTCATACGATCATATAAGTCTAAGGTCGTATGGTCATCACTTCACTCCATACGATGTACTTTTGCCACGAGTTGAGACAGCCATGCCAAAAAGAACTCCATCCAAAAGGACCATTTTCTCCCATTTGGCTCCCAAAAGAAAATTTATTTTGGATTGTCATTGCCAGAAGATGACACAGTGCTTGTCATTGCCAGAAGATGGCACAGTGTGACTCAAATTCTCTGGGCAACGACACTGACACTAGGGCACGAGAGAAATTTTCTTTTATTTTTTGGCAACGACACTTTTAACGTTCCTATCACTATCGATCTTGTGAGATAGTCCACTATCGCGGCTTCTGAATTTCTGAATTCAGAAGAATTCTGAATTCAGAAATTCAGAAGCCGTGATAGTGGACTATCTCACAGACCGATAGTGATAGGAAAGTTAAAAGTGTCATTGCCAAAAAATAAAAGAAAATTTCGAAAATTTATCTCGTGAGCCCAATGGGAGAAAATGTTCTTTTGGAGTGGGTTTTTCATCTATAAGTATGAAAAACCACCCCATGGCCAGAACTCCGCCAAGGTCTGTGACAGCCCCATCCTGTTTTCATTTTCAGGCAAGGGACCTAGTGAGGCAGAGTCGGAAGGTTAATGGCAAACAATAATCCAGCTGATCATGGTGGTCTGAGGTAAGTTTCATTAACCTTAAACATATCTTATCCTCTGTAGCTCAGCCATTAGTGAGTTGGAGGATTGCGAGTAAAATCATGCCTCACAATCTTGATATCCTTTCTTGTTCCTATTTCTAATCATGTCCACCGTGTACATTTCATTACGTGACTGCTGATTTATCAAAAAGAAAAAAAAACTGCCCTCTATGTAAATGAGGCAACATTGTGGACGTATTCTAAAGTTATATTGTTTGACACTTGAGCCCAATTAAGAGGGGCGTCTTTCACTTGCCTTCATGTTTCCTCTATTTTTCAGAGAGCATATCAGGTTGTGCTCATAATAGAGTATATTCAGTGGGTGTAAATCTGGCGAAAAGTGAGATTGTTTATTATAGTCTTGACCTTTTTTGTGCCAATTGGTAAATTTTCTTGATTTTCATTTTGTAATTGAATAGAGTCGGATTAGTAATAGGGAATAATCCCTCTCAAGTGTGAGCACCATTATAAAAACAAGTGAAATGCCACAACAAACTATGTTTCTTTTTTAAGATCATAAAGTTGGGAAGAATGTGAAGCTTCTCTTGAAGTTAGTGCGTGTGAAAATTTTGTCGCATCGATGAATAGACACGTCTATACTCTATTTCTTTCTTTTGTTAAGAGAAGCTCATATTAAGAACAAAAAATTAAGTGGAAGTCTTATTTGCTTTTCCTCCAAAGAAAAGATAAGAACAGCAAGCAACTTTCCTCTGTTTCTACCTAGTAAGCATGGGATTTACCGGATAGTTTTCTGCATGTTTTGTTTTGTGAACGAGCATTGGGCGAGTGGATTGCGAAACGTTTCTTGGTGTTAAGGAGACATGCCTCAATGCTCTATTGTTCCATTTTGTCCAAAAGAAGGGTTTTCATTAGCTTAACTAGCCGTGGATCAATAGATGAGTTGCCCTCCCAAAGTGCATAAGAAGGTTGGACTCCTGCGATGCATATACTCATTGGCTATGATTTGCCCTACAAGCCAGCGTCATACCGTGCATTAAATTTTCTTTTGAACTACAATTGGCAGTTCTAAAACGCCCAATTTTTTTTTTTTTTTGTTAATTGATCCATATGTTTATTCTTGATCCTTATTACCTGAGCTTTTGAAAGACAACTGTCTAAAGTTTGTTGATCTTAATTCCAAGAAATGGAGCAGAGCATGTGCCTCAAATTGCTGCATATTACAACCCACGACTTGATTCCTTGGCGGAGGCCCTATGTCAACTCACAAGGATCAGGGATAACTCTATAGGTCCGGCAAACATTAGAAATGCACCCAAAATTAAGCTTGTCTATGAAGTGATCGAGATTTTTTGGAAGAAATTAATCTTTGAGATGGGAAGGGAAAATATTGACCCAGAATTTTTACAAGCATATGCTCTTATCTCGATTATTCTTGGATGGGTCAAGTGTGCTTTGATGATGTACAATCTACTGGGTGACATGTCTTGGCCGATTTTCATGCCATGCATCCTAATGTTGGTTATCCTATTTGTGATAATCGCAAATTAAAGGCTCTATTAGCAAATGGCTACAGCTTCCGACTTTCATTGTGGTGATGTGTACTTTGTATAAATTTGGCTTGAGTGTTGCTGGTTCAGTGGACTTTATGTTGTATTATTAGTTGACATCACAAAGCAGAATATATAATGATGATTGTCAAAGTAATATGCAATGCATAATCGTTTTATCTTCCCTTCTTCACCATTTTCCATTTTATTTGTCTGGTCATGTAAAATATGTCTTAATGTGAACATGAGAAACTGCCATCCTAAACAAGATATGGACCCAAAGTTTTGATTTATGTGGATTCCGATTGCTCTTGCTCTCAAATGTGTTGTGTGTAGGTTGTTTATGTACATTCTAGTTGGTGACATGCTTTGACTGATTTTAATTCCCTACATCCTAATGTTGGTAAACCTATTTGCATTCATCGCAGATTAAAGGACTAATTAGCAAATCGCGAGTATAACCGGCTTTCCTTATATGGTTGTGTATTTTTTATGAATGTTGTTTGCTCCATACCTTCCAATGCTAGCTTGGACATGAACGTCATGTTGTAATATTACCTTGAACGCCTTTTACATCAGATAGCAGAATAAGTGATGATGATGATGATGATTAGGATCCTTTCTAGTGCAATTCGAAATTGAGAAATGATGAAACTGGAGAAACAGGGCAATTTTTTTTGGGCTAGAGAGAGACACAGAAAATAATTGAGAGTATATTAGAAAGAATTACATAATTTTCATTCACTATTCTTTCATTCAGATTCATGCATTGTGAGTTTGGTATAATTTATAACTTCTTCCTCATATTCAAAATACAACAAAATTCAAACTAAAGTAGCCAATTGGACAGCTCATAAGTTCTAAGTAACTCATTCGACCATACTACACACGTAGAGCAAACTGAACAAGTGCAAGCTTGATTCATCAACTGCCCCAAGCTGGTCTGCTCCCGTAGCTAACTAGATTAAGAAAGCTCCGCTTTAATCGCTAAGTACTTTTGAGACTGGCTCACCAAAATTACCTGGTAATTTCATTCATATGTTACTGGGTGATGTAGTAAGCTACTTATGCCTTGGGCTTGTCATGTATTTAAAACTCTTCTTTTGGATAAATTGTGACATTAGAGGACGAGGGGATAATCCCTTAACACCTACAAACCTTTCTCAACCCATTTTAACAACGCTTATTCACAAATTAAATCCACTTGGACGCACAAAATTACCAGATAAGCCCAGCCTCCGTGCTCACCAGGCAAAAACAGAGTAAAGCTAATTGCATGTCCTTTCTTTTGTTAGGAGAAAAAACTAATAAGACTTCCATATAATATCTGGTTCCTGATTGACAAGAAAACAGTGTATATACAGTCGTATCTCTCCGTCAATATGACAGAATTTTCCCATTCAGTAACTTAAGGAGAAAGTCACGTTCTTTCTCCCAAAAGAAATGGACAGTTTTATGGGGTTTCACTCTCCTCAGACAAATTGAGCGGCTTTAATGGTATTCAGACGTGAGAGGATCATTCCTGCTATGGATCCTATTATATTCAATTACTAAATGAGTATCATGAAATTTTAACAATTCCACTTAATATGCTCTGTTATGAGTAACACCCCAGTTGCTCTGTTCTAAAACAATGTTGTGAATTCTTATTTCAAATAATATATGTAATATGTTTACCATGTAATAATGTGTTGTGTCTATTAAATAGTTGGATAGACATTGTTCCTCTTGACTACACGACGCCCTTGACTGTAGAGGAACCAACTTTCTCTTAGAAAAGACGTTAAATTACTTCCTCTAGAATCCTTGGCATCCATAGAAGTAAACATATAGGTGTCAATGCTCAAGTCCCCAATGCTTGGGCTTGAGATCGCAATGCCTATGCCCAAATCCTCAGCCCCAATCTCCATGATCCCAAGTCGGGGCTTCAATGGACCTAGGCTCAAGCACAAGGGATCCAGGCCTAGGACTCCGGTGCTAGTGCTTGGGTCCCCTATGCTTGAGATTGAGACCCCATGACCGTGCCTGAATCCCAAGGCTTGGCCTTGGGCCTCGATGGACCCAAACACAAACACTAGGGTCTTGAGTCGACATCCCAATGGACCTGGGCTTGGGCACGAAGGATTTAGACACAAGCACTAGGCTATCAACTCATCTCGATAGACCCAGGCTCAGGTGTCAGGAACCCAAGCACAGGCATCCGGACCTAGGGCCTCAGCCTCAATGGGCCCAAGCTCATGCACAGGGGATCTAAGCATGGGCACCGAGGTCCCGAGCTTGGCCTTAATGGACTTGGGCCCAACCTCGATGGATTTGGGTGTGGGTGCTCAAGTCTTGGGCCTCAACCTTGATGAACTCAGGCTCAGGTGTGGGAGATCCAAGGACTTGAGCCAGAGTATCGGAGACTTGAGCACAAACTTTGTGGACCTAGGCTTGGGTGTTAGGGACCTAAGCATGGCAACTGGAGCCTTGAACCCAGCCTCGATGGGTCCAGGCACTAGTAGTAGGGACTCAGGTATTAACATTGGGGTCTCAAATTTGCACTCAATGGGCTTGGCCCATGACGCCTGAGATTCAGGAACTAGCATTAGGATTTCTATACCCAAGTGCATAATTTTTTATCCCAGCATCAATATCTAGCCGTGTTTCATAATATGATATCTAATTTTTTTTAAAACAAATCATTTTTCTGAATTGAAATGAAGGTTTTTCATTGAATTAGAAATATTTTCCTTTCAATCATTTTCTTAAACAATCCAAATGCTGGAAAACGAGAAAAGCGGCGAAGTAAAGAAGGTCTAAGCAGAAAAATGGAAGTCGGTGGAGGATAAAGTTTTGTCCGCACTGACTATTGTGAGGCACTTGCAAGAGTGTAATCACCTACCGATCACCAATAAATTAGGTCAACGAAGACTCATCTTTTTGGACAATATGTACCATAAGATTAAACACTGCAAGTCTTATCATTTCTGGGGAGTACAAGGCACTGAGACTTTCAAATAATAAGTCTATTAATGTAAGAGTTTCTCTAAACAAAATAAAGAAACGAAAAAACTTGGCCAAAAAACAATGTAGCTTCTTATAACCAAAAAAAAAAAAAAAAAAAAAACGAGCAAGATGGTGAATGTGCGGTCGTGCCTCTTTCATGCATGTGATAGAATTTTTCCACCCTGTAACTTCTTGGCATTTTTTAATGACTGTTCGATTCCACAGTTACACAACACCTCAGAGGAAAGTCCTCCCTCTCCTTAGGAAAAGAATTAAACAAATAGTTCAAGAAAATTAAACAAACAATGACTGGACAATTATCCAAAGAGTTCCAAATTTATTGTACAACGGCTAATTCAATTATAAACCTTTTAATTTTTTTAATTTAGTCCCCAATATTTTGATAATTTTTCAATATAATCCATCTAGCCAATTTTGTCCAAACATATTAGATTGACATACGTCAGTGAATTCCATCCAAAATAGGCTGAATGGATTACATTGGAAAATTGTCAAAAGGTTTGAAATTAAATTGGCCATATTGAAAAATCTATGATTAAATTGACTATCGTCTATTTTTTTTGGTCGGTGACCACCATATAATTTTCATTCACCATTCTTTCGTTTTGGATACTTGCATTGCAAGTTAGATATAGTTTATAGCTTTCCTCATATTAAAAAGTTAGCAGTCTCCATACAATAAAATTCAAACTAAAGTAGCTAATTGGACAGCTCATTAGTTCTAAATGACTCGTTCAACCGGACTACGCACATCAAATACAAGCTTGATTTATCAACCGTCGTGAGCCCATCTGCTAAGATAGCTAACTAGATTAACAGAGTTCCAATTTGATCGCTATGATTGTACTTTTGAGACTAGCTTACCAAAGTTACTTGGTAATTGCATTCATGTATAACTTGGTAATATCACGAGGTATTCATGCCTAGTGCATGTTACGTATCTAAAACTCTTCTTTTGGGCAAAATGTGACTTCACAGTATGCGGGGATAATCCCTCAACACCTCCAAACCTTTCCCAACCCACTCTAACAATGCTAATTCACAAAACAGAACCACTCAGACGCACAAAACTACCAGCTAAGCCAAACCGTCATGCCTACCGGGTAGAAAAAAAGTAAAGCTAATTGCAGATATTTTCTATTGTTAGGAGGAAAAGCTTTTAAGCCTTCTAGTTAATACATGGTTCTTGATCGACAAAGAAACAGAGTGTATATACAGTCGTGCCTTTTCATCAACGTGATAGAATTTTCCCACACAGTAACTTTAGGAGAATCTTCACATTATTTTCTTTGAAAAGAAAGGAAAGTTCATAGAGTTGCATTCTCCTCTCACAAACTCAGCCGATTAGATCATATTCAAACTTGAGAGGTGTCATTCCTGCTATGAATCCAACTGTATTCAATTGCTAAATGAATGTCATGAATATTTATGAATTCGCACAAAAAAAAAGGGTCAACGACTACGAGAAACAATCTTATTTCACTGAATATGCTCTGTTATGAGTAAAACCCAAGTCACTCTGTTCTAAAATAATGACAATGTTAATGTGAATTCTTATTTCAAACAACATATGGAAAATGTGTAATGTGTGATAACGTGTGTAATTACACAGTTGGATAGACACTGTCCCTCTCGACTATACCACGCCCATGATTCTAGAGGACCTAACCTAACCTCAGAAAAGATGTCAAGATAAGTCGCTTCCTCTAGAATCACAGACATCGATTGAAGTAAACATACATATACGAATAATGTAAAAAGTGTCGTGTGTAATTAAATGGTTGGATAGACACTAATCCTCTCCTCGTCTTTAATTTACCCTGAAAAAAGAATTAAAGATAAGGTAATTCCTCTCCTCTACAATCACGGCGGGGATTGAAGTACACCGACATATATAAATGATGCAATAATGAGTGTAACGTCTTTTTTGAGGATAAATTAAAGATAAGGTAGTGCTTATATAGGATCATGGGCATGGAATGGTGAAGAGGAACGGTGCCTATCCAACTGTTTAATGACACAATGCATTGTTACATTCCCATTGTTCTAGAGGGACTAACTTATTTTCAATTTATAAGTTCTACTTCATGACTTTCATGTAGTACAGAGGATCATGACATAAAATATAATAAATGGAGAACACGCAAAGGTACTTACGTTTTGGCCACCACGGGCGTAATTAAAGGGACACCCATGTGACTCTCAGACTAAACTTTTACAGAGTTAAAGAGCGGAAAAGGAGCCTTGATCATCTTCCGACTGCTAATTGTCGTTTTTAAGGAAAATACTTCTGTGGATGTTGCCCTACAAATATGTTCGTTACTCCCAGCACCAGAGCAGGCTTTATTGCAAACAGGGGAGGAACAGAGTAATTCCCCAAAACTCGGAGATTAATGGCGAACAACAGGACAGCCGATCACTGTGGTCGGAGGTAAGCATTGACGGAAAACCGCGACATCTCTTCACGACTGAGGCCCAGCCTCCTTCAATTAGCTGCAGGACTGCAAGTAAAATGATGTAGTCTTGGGTCCCTTTCCAGAAAAAGTACTTGCTGTCTCTGATCGTGTCCATTGTGTGTGTTCCATTGCGTGAATGTTGTTTGATTCAGAAACAATTGGTACACCGCATAGATTAGGTGAACTCGTCCTCTAATGTCACATTCAAAAAACCACGGTACAAATACAAATCACTCAAATTTTGTTTTTGGTAATTGGTCCATCTGTATATTCTTAACCCTTATTGTTTGGGCTTTTTTGGAAGACGGTTGTCTAACAAGCAGTTTGCCAATGTTAATTCCAAGATATGGAACAAAACATGTAGCTCAAATCAACAAACATCTTGTTCCCTAGAGGAAGCCTTGCATGCGGGGATATGCGCCGTAGAGGTCTAGCCAACATTTCTGGTGCACCTATCATTATGCTTATTTGCACAGCGATCAAAATTGTTTGACATAAATTAATCTTCTAGATGGGAAGGTTAGATACAAACCCAAGGTTCCTATTTGCATACAATCTCCTCACTATTGCTCTCAGATATATTGCGTGCAGTCACTTGATGTAAGTTTTGCTTGGTGACATGCCTTGGTCAATTTTCTTCGTCTGCATTCTTATGTTGGTAATCCTATTCTTGTGCGTAATTAGCAAGCAATGATAGGTTCTGGTTTTCGATGCAGTGATGTGTATTTATTTGACATGAAATTGTTGTTCGTAACCTTCAATGCTGGTCTGGATATGGACCTCGCTGAATTGAGCACCTTTACACCGCAAAGCTGAATACATAAGGATGAGTGTTAAAGTGATATGCCCCCGCAAAATCGTTTTATCTTCCCTTTTTTCTCCATTTTTCATTTCATTTCTCCGGTCATGTAAAAACTGTCCCAGACGTGAACGAGAAAAACTGCAATCCTGAGCAACTATCAAAATCCGGGGGATTTCTTTCAGATGCCCGCGTGATGCCCGCGGCTTGAGGGTTCCTTGCATTCATTTGATGCGTGTATAACGACATTAGACAAACCGAGTCGATTGATATTTAGGTTCTTAAATCCAAGTGGAAGGTGGCTTTTTTCCCCACTTTAAATAGAATACATGCATGTTTGTGGGGAAAAAAATTATATTTATGGAGAGTATTAAATATAAACATATTTAAATGATTTAATTTTTAAGAAATTTAAACGTTAATATCTTTAACGTGCATTACATGAATATGTCATTGGAATTTTTTTTTATACAGTAGAGATTAACTGGCACTCACTCTATGAAGAAATCGATTAAATTCCTCTTTTATAGCATGGGCCGTAAATATATTTTTTCTAGTATGGGCCTGACTGTTCTCAATGTTCCCATGCGACAGGGAATCTGGGGCTGACGCGGCCCGCCGCGCCATAGGCTAATGCGAGCTTAGAGGACTGCAAGATCCGTTTGACATGAAGTTCCTGCTTTCACACGATGAAAATACGGAGAAGATCTTCTCCATGAGCACGGATGAAGTTACTATGCTTATCACAACATTTTGTAGTCATTTTGAGATATATCATTTTCAGGACTTCATTTATGCTGTTTTTACATATAATTCGGAACAAGATTATATTTAGGGGGAAAAAGGAATCTTCTAATTCTTCTGTCTTTGACCATGTTTTTGTAGTCTTACTACCAAATACACCATCTTCAACCTAATAAACTCGTAGCACCAAGCACAGAAATAAAAGGTCTTTTATTGTTCAAGCGTTGCAAAGTCCATTAAACTTCTAGTGCATGTTTGGTAATCGCACGCTCAAATGATCAATCTTAGTAATAGGTAATCTGAGGAAAGATATAAACTATGAATTGACAAATATATCAGAAAGATGGGCAATGATACAATACTTTCAAAAGAATCTGCATTAAACTTGTTCGTCAAGTTCTCTAAAATCATCAAATAGGTCTGGCTTGAAGGTAATAAGTTGATAGGTAGATCTTGACAAATTAAGTCCTCAAAAGGAAAGCTGGAGGTCGATATTCATCTATACCAATCAATAGTACTTCTAATCATGTCTCAAAAGAGCACAATACCATCAAGCGCTAAACATGAGCTTAGAATGTGGAATTTCTATGGTCATTTAATAGTTAAATGTGACGAAGGAAAAGGAAGTCATGAATAGTGTTAGAGATATATTCCCCTCATTCTATATATCTCTCGGGATCATAATTATGATTGATTGTAATTGATATAATAATATTATGTTAGTATAAATAGTCATCTTGAAAAACCTATAAATATGCTTGCATACTATTCATCGTGATACATTGAAATTCCACAATTCTATTTTCCGCTTTATTTCTATTAAATACTATAGTCATATAAGAGTTATGCTAGTGAATGCATTCGTGCTTTGACTTATTGAATATAAAAATATATAGGGTCAATTCCATAAAAAACCCCCAACTATAGCTTCAGTCCCAAAAATACCCCAAACTTTTTTTTGTCTCGAAAAAAACCCTCAACTTTCACTTTAGTCCCAAATCTACCCTCCGTAAAAAATCACCGTGAACTCAGCCTCGCCGGCGCCGGAATCAGGCGAGGGCCGCCTCGTCGGCGCCGGAATCGGCGAGGGCCGCCTCGCCGGCGTCGGAATCGGGCGAGGGTCGCCCGGGCGGCCCTCGTCGGCGTCGGGCGAGGCGGCCCGGCTGGGCGACCCTCGCCGGCGTCGGGCGAGGGCGGCCCGGGCCCGGGCGACCCTCGTCGGTGTCGGGCGAGGGCCGCCCGGGCCGATCGCTCGGGCGGCCCTCGCCGGACCGGCGAGGGTCGCCCTCGCCCGGAGCCCGGCTCGGGCGGCCCTCGCCGACGTCGGCGAGGGCCGCCCGAGCCTCGCCCGACTCGGGCGAAGGTCGCCCTCGCCCGATCCGGCGAGGGCGACCCGGCGAGGGCGAGGGCCGCCCAAGCCGATCCGGCGAGGGCGGCCCTTAGCCGGATCTGGCGGCCCTCGCCGGACGCTGGCGAGGGTCGCCCTCGCCCGATGTCGGCGAGGGCCGCCCGAGCCTCGCTGGGCGAGGGCGCCCTCGCCCGACTCGGGCGAAGGTCGCCCTCGCCGGATCCGGCGAGGGCGACCCGGGCGAGGGTGAGGGCCGCCCAAGCCGATCCGGCGAGGGCGGCCCTTAGCCGGATCTCGCGGCCCTCGCGGCGTCGGGCGAGGGCCGCCCGAGCCGATCGGCTCGGGTGGCCCTCGCCCGACGCCGGCGAGGGTCGCCCGGCTCGCCGCCCCTCGCCGGCGTCGGCGAGGGCCGCCCGAGCGGATCGGCTCCGGTGGCCCTCGCCCGACGCCGCGAGGGTCGCCCGGCCTCGGGCCGCCCGCCCCGACGCCGACGAGGGCCGCCCGGCGACCCTCGCCCGATTCCGACGCCGGCGAGGCGGCCCTCGCCTGATTCCGGCGCCGACGAGGCGGCCCTCGCCTGATTCCGGCGCCGGCGAGGCTGAGTTCACGGTGATTTTTGACGGAAGGTAGATTTGGGACTAAAGTAAAAGTTGAGGGTTTTTTTTGAGACAAAAAAAAGTTTGGGGTATTTTTGAGACTGAAACCATAGTTGGGGGTTTTTTATGGAATTGACCCAAAATATATATGTACGCTAAGTCAGAAACTGTTCTCTCATATCCTTGATGAAGGAAAACATTTTTTTTTTTTTTTTGTAGTTGAGTGATTACCTTTGATCATGGCACAAGTGCAATCTGATCACCAATACATACCATCAGCCGAGTAACCAAGTTCGATTCGAACTAGAAACCCAATCTAGGGTGGCAGACTCCACATCAGATTTAATTTAATTATATCGACAAACCTCGAAAGCATTTTTAAGATAGGATAGGAGCAACCATAGAAGGTAATTGATAGGGCTCTTTTCCTATGGTTTCACCATGGGACATTTTCCGCGAGTAGTACCGATGATTCTTCCAGCTTCAGATTTAGGCACACCAAGTTCAACTCATATTCAACAGGGCCAATCACAAACTTAGACTGACAAATTTCTGCTGCAAATGCACCACTGAAATGCTTCACGCACTCAGCAATCGGAGCGGGGGCTCTCAATCGAACATTGTATCGACGGAAACAAGTCAATACCAAATGAGGCAGCATAGCATTTGAACTAAGCATCAATTGTTAGGGCATTGGTAAGCAACTACTCAGCTTTTCACTCGATGAATGCAACTGAGAATGGATTACGAGCATTTTCCAAAATGTGTTTATCGTAAAAACATGTCAAACGAATTAATCAACACATGCGAAAGTACTTTTACAATATGCTGCCTTTGGGAATGCATTTGCAAAGCCCTTTAGACCTCTAAAGGTCTTTGGGCAGTTGCAAATGTGTTTGGCCAGTGTTTTGAAAAGCTCATTTGAAAAATGTTAGCATTTCTTAGTATTCTCCGAAGACATTTAACTCAATGCAGTCTTGGATCAACTTTGGCATTTTGGATTTCTTGGCATGCTAGTCTTGGTTTAATGTAAATTTGCAATTTCTCATCTCATCCTCACTCACTCGCCATAATTCCCAATTTACCCCTTTTAAACAAAAACCCTAAAATTCTTTGTTTCTCTTCACGGTTGCCTCCCTTACGCGCAACCCTCGCTTTCGCCTCACGCCCACAGCTTGCGCTCGCCTGTTCCTTTGTATACTAAGATTTCTGTCATATGTCCGCGTAAAGCGCAGACCACATGCGTCGTAGGAATGCCCTTTTGATTTAATTTGACGCCAAAATCCGATAACAACCAATGAAAAAATGACAAGTGGCTTGCTCCGGGAAGCCTTGACCCGATAACACTGTTTTAGTGTATTTAGAATTGATGAACTAGCAGCAATTCTCACTAAATTATCATCCTGAAGTATTACTTTCGAGAATTTAATCTATTTGACCTGGGGAAGTATTACAACTCCAGGCTAAATTGTCTTTCGTAAAATGTTTATTCCACAATATACAGGCAGCAGTTATGACAAATGCGCTAGTGCATAAGCAAAAGCAATGACACTTAAAATAGCTTGACTAGAATCACACATGAAAGTTTTTCTAGATATGGATAGTCTTTAATAACTTTTTCAAATTGTGTGAACCAGCATATTGATTTGGCACTTACTAAGCAATTTCTGTCTGCATTTGGATGACAATATTTGAAACTAAGATCAGAAGTCGAATAAGGACTAAATAATCGTAAGATAAAGTACAAGGACCAAAATTAAACATCGACAATAATATAGGGACCATTTTGTAATATCTTTTGCATAATTATTTTTTCATTACACATTAGTGCCGGTTGCATATCTCTGGCTTGAAGTTAGCATATTCCATTCAATAGTTGGCCGATCATTTAAAATTTTAATAAAATGATAAGTGGAGATTATTTTATGGATCCTATCTATAGCAAGATATAGTAGGATGACCAAAATTGAATAGTGACAATAGTACAAGGATCTTTTTGTTATTTTTCGCTGATATATATTCAATACCTTTATGTTTTCATTTTCTCGATGATCATTACTTATTTACTATTTGATGTAAAACATTAGTCTGTTCAATAATAGTAAACTTGCAAGTCATGTGATTAGTTTTCTATTTAAATTTAGGATATTGAGACTACTTTGTAAAATATGAGCTACACTCATGTGATAATTTTTAAGTTAATATTCAAAGAAGTCTCTCTAAGTATTATTAAAAGAAAAGCCATGACCTCCCAAAAAAGTCATAACCTTAGGTCCAAATTTTGTCTTCCCATCTCCAAAATTAATCTTGCCAGATTTTGACCATGGTATATATAAGCATGACATGTGCTCGGGGAATGTTGGTCAGACCAATATCGTTTACATGTCCTTGATGACTCCAAGCACTAAGCAAGATCTCCTCCACGGAATCAAGATGGTGGTTATTTATTGTAGCAATTTGAGCCCTATGATGTGCTTTGTATCTAGGAATTAAAATCAAGAAACTACTTGTTATATGGCAGTCTTTTGTAAAAGCTGAAACTATTAGGACAAGTGTCCACGGCTCAATTATTAAGAGCATTCTATCAAGTATTTCCAAAATTGAAATATGTTTTGCATGTGATATATGGGATGTAAGAATTCGAACTCTTCAAGTATTACATAATACAGTGGTTTTTTATAATTTGAGTCTAAAATGAACATCACAACATTTCTCAATTCTACTAACTATACTCACATGAACAATTAAATTCAAAAAGAATTTTAATGCATGGTATGGTACCATACTTCTTGTCTAATATGGCATCATTGCCAGAGTGTATGCTGTATGAGCGTTGCAGCAGGGATGAAGCTAGCTTGTTTGCCACAGTGGGTAGATTAATATAATAATGTTAATTGATCAGATTTAAATTAATTCTAGTTTATCAATTTCAGCTATAATAAATGAAAGAAACTGTGACAAATTATGTCATATTCTAAGCATGATTCAAATGCAAGACCCAAAAATGCAAAATATAATATGAGTTATCATGGATCAAGGATGGCAAAAATAAGTCTATGGTGCGGTCAAAGGTCAAATAACAAGAAGAACAAACTAATATTGCTTACGAGAATACATAATAACTAAGCCAAAAAGGGCAGTCAGCGGGGACAAAGTTTTGTCCACCCTGACGATTCCGAGCAGTTGCAGGAGAGTGATCACCTACTAATCCACGATTAATTAGGTTAATGAAGATTCGTCTTCGGATATAATGTATTCTGCAAATGATTTAATTGCAAGCCTAGACAAAAGGAACTATTGTTTAATTCTCTTCCTAGGGATAGGATCCCATGAAGAGAATAACAAAATTGTAATTCTCTTCATTAAGATCCTGTGTAGGGAATTACAATAGTTCCTTGTGCAAGCCCACACTTCTAGCGCCAGTGCAGTCATTCAAAAAACTCAGGAAGAGAGGACCACCCATTGGACTACAGATATGTTTGCCCAACTCGCAGCCTCGCAAGTTTTATTTCAGACAAGGAAGGAAGAGAGAAATCACTCAAAACTCAGAGGTTAATGGCAAACAACAATCCAGCCAATCACGATAGTCGCGGGTAAGCATTCACGGTGAACCGTAGCATCTCTTCGCCAATGTAGTCCAGCCTCCTTCAATGCGTTGATGGACCGCTAGTAAACTAATGCAGTTTTGAGTTCCTTTCCTGAAAAAGAGTTTCCAATCTCCGATCATTTCCCCTGTGTGTGTTCCATTACTTGAAACCTGTCTTGTTTGGAAGCAATCTGTACTCTACATAGATTAGGTGAACCCATCCTTTCCACTGTTGCATTGGGAAACCATGGGCTAGTTTTTCTTTATTTGATGAATTAATCCACATGTTTATTCTTGATCCTCATTGTTTGAGCTTTTGTGAAAGACTAGTTGTTGGACAAGTAATATGTTGATGTTAATCACAAGATGTGCAGTAGAGCATGCAGCTCAAATTGCTGCAGAATATAACCAACGGCTTGATTTCCTAATGAAGGCCTTGTTTCAACTCATCGGGAACAAGCATGGCTCTTCAGGTCCAGCCAACATTACCAGTGCACCTGTCATCATGCTTATATGTGTAGCAATCAAGATTGTCTAGCAAAAATTACTCTCCAAGTTGGGAAGGCAAGGTATGAACATAAGGTTCCAACTTGCATATGCTCTAATTGCTCTAACTCTCAAATGCATTGTGTGCGGTCTGTTAATGTACATCGTACATGATGAAATACCTTGGCTGATTGACATTCCCTAGGTCCTACTATTGGTAATCCTATTCACATTCATCATGAATTAAAGGATTAATTAGCAAACAGTGATAGTTTTCGATTCTCTAATGTGATGATGTGCACTTTATATGAATTTGGTTTGCTTTGTAACCTTCCAATTCTGGCTCAAACATGAACTTTACGGTTTATTGTTACCTTGAATACTTCTTACATCAAAAAATAGAATAAATTATGGTGGCGATGATTATGATCCTTGGAGAAGCAGGACATTTTTGTTTCAAGCTAGAGAGGAAATAATTCATACTATATTAGAAAGAATCACATAATCTTCATTCAATATTCTTACGTAAGAATCACATAATCTTCATTCAATATTCTTACGTTTTTGTGTATGCATTATGAATTTGTTATAGTTTATAGCTCGTTCCTTATTTACGAACTTAGCAATCTCTATGCAACAAAATTTAAGTTAAAGTAGATAATTGGATAGCTTAGAAGTTCTAACCAAAGCAAGATGGACAAGGACAAACTTGATTCATCACTCACCCACCTGATAAGACATCTTATCCGGTTAACGAAGCTCCAAATTGATCACTATCATTGTGTTTTTTATATTGGTTTACCAAAATTACTTGGTAATTTCATTCAGAAACTATTCGGTGGTGTCACAAGGTACTCATGCCAAGTGCATGGTTGAAAATTGACGCCCTGTGTGCTTATTATGTACTTTACTACATTAGATGAATTGAGCCAATTGATAATTAAGTTCTTAAATCCACGTGGAAAGTTGTTTTTTCCCCACTATAAAGAGAATACATGCATGCTTGTGGAAAACAAGATTTTAATGTTTTGAGAAAGTTAAATATTTAAATGATTGGAAGATTTTAATTCAATGTTAATACGTAAGAAATTTACGTGTATATATTTAATTTTCAAATAACTATTTTGTTTTATCATGTCACTATGATATATCTAAAAGAAAGACATGCATTACATGAAGATTTTTGGTAAAAGTTAAGGTCGAAATCCTCATTGGACTTTTTCTCTATGCCGTAGAGATTAACCAGCACTCACTCCATAAAAAGATCGATTATTGTCTAGCATGGGCCATCAAATATATTTTCTCTAGTATGGGCCTCATTGTTCTGGAATCTGTGACTGGACCGGCCTGCCTCATCGAGGATCGCATCTCTTCCTGGTCCTACGCCAATGCGAGCTTAGAGGACTGCAATATCCTCTTAACATTAAGCTCCCCGTGTCTTTAGTATAAACCTATGGGCTTCAAGGGTCATATTGGGGCACTGCAACATCCGTTTGATAGCTTTCGCGCTGCTTTTCCATGATGAGAATATGGAGAAGCTCATCTACAAGGGCACACATGACGTGACGATGCTTATCACGGCATTTTGCAGTTATTTTCTCTCAATGAGCACATTAGTTTCAAGACTTCATTTCTACTATAGTTTTTTTCATAGAATTGGAGTGAGATTATTTTTAGGGGGGAAAGGGAATCCTCTAACCCTTCCATCTATGCCAACAAGTTCGCAATCTTAACCATCGAATGCACCATTTCCAGCATAATGAGTTCAAAGAGTATACACACAAGTGAAAGGCCTTCACCTTTGAAGAGCTGCAGAGTCCATTGAAGTTCCGAAGCATTGATATCTGGTAATCGACACTTAAAATAATCAATGTTTGTAATAGGTGTTCTAAGGACATAACGGACCGCATCCACATATTATTCTGTTAGTTGCTTATAGCTACAAACTGTCAAATTATTCCCATAAGATTAGCAATGACACCGTACCTTCAATAGATGGTTGCATTGAATCTGTGTACTAGATACGGTAAATGTATCAAAGAGGTATGGCTTGAAGATAATCAATTGATAGGTAGATCTTGACAAATTGAGCGCGTGAAAGGAAAGCTGGAGGTTTTATAAGAATGTCATAATCTTAATATGATATCTACAAGTAAGAAGGTGATACTTGTACACAACAAATCAGCGCAAATGGTGCCAAGGGCCAAACATGAGCTTAGAAATTATAACTTCTATTGTTATTTGGTAATTACATGCAATGAAGCAAAAGTAAGTCAGGATAAAGTATAGTCATTCAAGAGTTATGCAAGCGAATGCAATCATGCTTTCACTCATTGAGTGTTGCAAAACTCCACAGAATGCCAATACTTAACGCAGCATAGCATCTATACTAAGCGTCACTCGTCAGGGCACGAATAAGCAACAACATATCTTTTCGCTCAGATGAAGCTGAGGAATGATCGACATGGATTTCAATGGTGACCTGTGAACTTGTTGACTGGAGCTCTGGGCGAGAGAGACGGAGAAGTAGAAGAAGAAATGTGAGAAGGAGAAGCTTGAATAGCGAGGATGTTGCCGACGCGGGAGAGGCAAGAGATGGAGCGAGCGAAGGTCTTAAGGCGTTGCCCACTGAGGGTTAACTCCATTTTTGAGTTCTTCGCTTCCCTTTCTGTGCTGACGGTTCAGATTTTTGCCAGGTGATCACTAAAAATATTGGCGGGATTGAACGAAGAAAATGCTGTTTATGGTTCCGTCATGCCACACGTATCCGTGATTAATAGTGCAAAACTAATGGTCACTCGCATGTTGTTGCGGAAAATTAAGTTGTTATGTAGTTTTTTTTTTCTGTAAAGCATGTATATATTCAAAACAACCACTGTACAACCTAGAGGATAACAGCACCCATTTATACTCAAATAGCAAAGGCTACTGAGTGAAAATGTGCCAGAATCCGAGCAAATCTACAGTAGAAGCTACAAAAAGAAGCCACAAAAGATATTAAGCATAAAAAACAGAGGCTTCAAATCCCCAAGTTCTTTGTAATCTTCTATTAACTATATTGTCTTGAACCTTCGGCCCTACAGCCACTTTGTCCTTGACAGCTTTGATAATATGCTGCTTCATAAAAGGAAGGGACACCACTTTGCCTCGAAATAAGGCATCATTACGAGAATTCCATATAATATAACATAGTACTCCAAAAGAAAACCTAAATATCTCTTTCTGGAAACCTTTGCCAGTCAAATTACCACAAGCCCACTCAAGGGTATTGCTCCATGATCCTCTAGGCCAGGCCAGGCCAAATTACACTTACCCGCCCAAAAAATATCAATATCATGCGTTAATTTACAACCAAAAAACGAATGATCAATAGAGTCCGGCCTAATCTTACATAAAGGACAAACGGCACCAACAATCCTGCCAAAAGATAATAAGAGCACTTGTGTAGGGAGGCGATACCCGGTAATCAACCAGTTGTTATGTAGTTTGACACTCCAAATGATAAAAATAATTTAGCTTTAAGCATAGCTTGACAGCTGCATTCATTATCAATTTGTACATTTGTAAGAATTAGATGTAATAGAAAAAATTGTGATTATGAAAATGCAGTAATTGCCACTTAATTTGATATTGATTTGTCCGAGGTGATAGAAAAGTGCTTTTGTGTTGTATATATGCGATTAATTATGTTGGTCCATCCAGATGATTATATGTCTAATTATTGCAATTAATTATGCTTAAAATTGTAATATTTTGAGTAACTTCATTAATATTTTTTTTCTTTTTTATGAAAGAATATCCAATTTGAGATAGAAGAACTCTAGAATTTCATAAAAATAATTCGAAATCTACAAATGAAAAAGCAAACCCACGGATCCTTCTCTATCTTTGTTGATTTTTCCTCCTCCTCGAAGGATTAATCAGCAAAGAAAAGCAAAAGTTACATGTTTTTGTTATCATTGATAGATGAAAAAAAAAAAACATAGATAGGAAAAATCATAATAAAGAAATAAATATCGTTTAGCATTTGGTGCCAGGATTCTAGCCAAATGAGGAATTTGATGATTTTTTGCAGCTACTTTACATATCTCAAAGGCTCAATGGAGTATCAACATAGGCAACACAAAATAAACATAACAAACTTTTAACCTGATTTATTGCATATACTAATACACATGCAATCACCGGTCTATCCTCTTCCTAGGTGTTGTCACATCTGAGGACTGCTTACGATAATCCCTCCAACGAGGGCATTTAGTCAGACTGCATTCCTTATTTTAATGTGTCGGTGCTCGCTCGTCTCCTATCCCTCGTTGGTAAGAGAATATTTTTCTTCCCCTCTAACCTAAGAGTATTCTCAAATTTTAAGTTCCAGAGTTTAGATAAAATAATTTAAGGACTTGCTTAGTTCTCTCCTGTACTAATACACGTGCAAAATGCAATAGTCTGCTGCGTTTGCAAACGCTGGCCCCACGAGTTGGCAGTTCCATGTTCGGTAACTTTAATGTTAAAAAAAATAGCGGCAGACAACCAATGACGGACACGTGGCTTACTCTTGGGAACTGTTGACCGGGTAATGTCGTTTTAATGTCTTTATAATTGATCACCTGGAGTAGTTCTCTCTTGATGATCATCACTTAAGCACTGATTTCTAGAATTTGGTCCTCGTAAAATGTTTATTTGACAATTAATGGACAATAGTTATGAAAAATGTGCTAGTGCACGGACAAAGCGATATCATTAGATGCCTAAGAAAAGCTTTACTAGAACCACATGTACAAGTTTCTCTGCACGTGGATTATCCTTGATGAATTCTTCAAAATGTGAGAACCATCCTAATATTGATTTGGCACTTACTCAGTAATTTCTATTTGCATTTGGAAGAAAATATCTGAAATCAGGATTTTGAAGCTGAGTTAAGAACTAAGTCTATTGTAAAGTACAAGGACCATAATTAAAAATCTACAATAATATGAGGACCATTTTGTGATATCATTTGAATAATTATTTTTCATTTCACGTTAGCACCACTTGTGTACCTTTGGTGCTTAGTTAGCATATGCCGTTGAAATTTGGAAGGTTATGTAAATTTTTCTAAAATGATAATCAGAGATTAGTTTATGAACCCAATTTGTCGCATGAGAAAGTATGATAACCAAAATCGAACAGTGGCAATAGTATAGAGATCATTTTTGTGATTTTTCCCTATTTATGTTTTCTTTTGTCAAAGATAATTATTCATTTTTTATTTGGTGTAATACATTAGTTTACCAATTCATAGCAAACGCTCAAGTCATGCAACTAGTTTTCTATTTCAATTGAAACAAAAAGCTAAAGGAAAAAACAATAATACTCGAGATACCGAGACTACTTTGTAAAATTTGAGTCACATCACTAAACTGTAAGTGAATATTTAAATAAATCTCACTAATTATTACTAAAAAAACCATCCATACAAAAAAAAAAGTCAAAACCCCCACACCCAAATCTTGTCCTCCCATCTCAAAGATTAATTTTTGCTAAATAATTTTGACCATCGTGTGCATAAGCCTAATGAGTGCTCCAGTAGCGCTGGCTAAACCACTATGAGTTTACATGTCTCGATATTTCGAAGGAAGGACTCCTCCACGAAATAAAGATGCCAACCATACATTCTAGCAATTTGAGCTCCATATTCTATTCTATATATAAGAATTAAAATCAACAAGCTAATTGATGTACGGCAGCCTTTCGCAAAAGCTCAATTTATTAGAAAAGGTGTTCATGGCTCGTTTATTAAGCATGTGCCTTAAGTACTTTGAAAAATGAAGTTTGTCGTAGGGTGCGTTTAGTAAATTCTGTTTTGAGAAGCAACTTTGAGAAGAATGCTGTTTGGTAAAAAATACATTTGAAAAGCCCATTTGCTGATTAATCTAAGCTTTTTAATTTTTAATTATTTAAAATTAAAAACTGTGGAAAAAAATTTTTAATTTATATTTGACAACAATGTTAAAGATGTCGTGTAAACAATTTTATTAAAAATAAAATAATTTTTGTTAAAAAATATCAAATGATAAAAATTCACATGCTCTCCTTCTCAATTACAAAAAGAATACTTTCATTATAATAAGCATGATAACATATGCTTCAAGGAAATAAACTCATTATCTTTAAAAATTACAAGCATTCTTGACTATTTCCTAAATTCATAACTATTTGATCGTGTAGACGTGCCATATCATATGCTACGTCATCATTTGAGATATTACCATCCTCATTTACATCATCGGAATTTGTTGTATATAAATTTAAAAAAATTTCCCCATTTTTTTTTTAATTTTAAACAAATAAAAATTAAAAAAACTTAGATTAATCAATACATGGGCTTTTCAAACGTGTTTTTTACCAAACAATATTCTTCTCAAAGTTGCTTCTCAAAGTAGAATTTATCAAATAGTCTTTACATATCTCCCAAAGCCCTTTAGGCTAAATCGTTTTGCATTTACCCAATGGGCTTTTTAAATGCTGAACCAAACGCACTCTTTAAACTTGCAGCCTTCCCAAGGCTGGCTTTCACTTGAAAGCTCATTGGGAATGGGTTGCCAAACACCCTATATTTTCCCCAAGGGGCTTTCTAAATGCTAAACCAAACACACACTTAATACTTTCCTTGTATGTAAAACAAGCCTTGCGCGGGAAATAAGAGATGTAAGGATTTGAATGTTTTAAGTATTATGAAAAAACTCGACCCAGAAAAAAAAGTATTATGAAAATTAGTTTTTCTAATAGTTAAGGTTATCAAGATACATGTCTACAATGAACATCATGTGTATTTCTTAATTATACCAACTGCATGTACTTACATGAACACATCCAGAACTGCAAGTTTAAATAAAAGATGAAATTTAATGCATGGTATAAAACTATGCTTCTTGAGTAAATCGTAGCTAATGAGTCTATGCATAATTGCAAGAGTATACTTATACGTGCATTGCATGTAAGGACGAAACTAACCTGTTTTCAAAATGGGCGCATTAATAATGGTGTTAATTTATCAGGAAATAATTTATTATATTTTATTATTTTCAATTATAAAAAGCGAACGGAATGTGACAAATTGTGTCAAATTTTCACATTCAATGCAAATCATAATATGAGTTATCGTGGGTGAGGATAATAAGAATAAATTTTGAGTAGGGTCCAAGGTCAATTAACAAAGAAGCAAAACGAAAATTTATCATGAAAATACACGATAATTAAGCAAAAAAGAATAAATAAATAAATAGGCCATGGCTAATGAGGTTAGAATGGACCTCCAAGGTGTAGTTTGAAATCGGAGGTCCACGTAGGTGGAGCGAGTTTTCATACGGTCATATAAGTCTGAAGTCGTATGGTCATCACTCCATATTTTCACTTTGGTCTTATATACGAAAAACTCACTCCATACGATGATATACTTTTGCCACGCGTCAATTTCTCCCATTTGGCTCTCAAAAGAAAATTTCTTTTGGATTGTCATTGCCAGAAGATGACGCTGTGGTTGACATTGCCAAAAGATGGCCCAATATGTCAGTGTCGTTGCCAAAAGACAAAAGAAAATTTCTTTCAATAACTGTACCCAGATGTCAGTGTCGCTGCCAAAAGACAAAAGAAAATTTCTTTCAGTAAGTGTATCCAGATGTCAGTGTCGTTGCCAAAAGACAAAAGAAAATTTCTTTCGGGAACCCAATGGGAGAAAATGGTTCTTTTGCAGTGGGTTTTCCATCTATAAGTATGAAAAACCACCCCTGGCCAGAACTCCGCCAAGGTCTGTGACAGCCCCATCCTGTTTTCATTTTCAGGCAAGAGGCCTAGTGAGGCAGAGTCGGAAGGTTAATGGCAAACAATAATCCAGCTGATCATGGCGGTCTGAGGTAAGTTTCAGCAACCTTAAACATATCTTATCCACTGTAACTCAGCCATTAGTGAGTTGGAGGATTGCGAGTAAAATCATGCCACACAATCTTGATATCCTTTCTTGGTACTATCTCTGATCATGTCCACCGTGTACATTTCATTACGTGAATGCTGTTTTATCAAAAAGAAAAAAAACTGCCTTCTATGTAGATGAGGCGACTTTGTGGACGTATTGTAAAGTTTTATTTTTTGACACTCGAGCCCAATTAAGAGGGACGTCTTTCACTTGCCTGCATGTTTCCTTGCAATTTTTAGAGAGCATATCAGGTTGTGCTCATAATAGAGTATGGGTGTAAATCTGGCGAAAAGTGATATCATTTCTTATAGTCCTTCACCTTTTTTGTGCCAATTGATAAATTTTCCTAATTTTCATTTTGTTATTGAATAGAGCTGGATTAGTAATAGGGAATGATCCCTCTCAAGTGTGAACACCATTATAAAAACAAGTGAAATGTCACAACAAACTATCGTTTCTTTTTCAAGATCATAAAGTTGGGAAGAATGTGAAGTCTCTCTTAAAGTTAGTGTGTGTGAAAATTCTATCACATCAATGAAGAGACACGACTATATTTCTTTCTTTTGTTAAGAGAAGCTCATATTAAGAACAAAAAATTAAGTGAAAGTCTTATTTGCTTTTCCTCCAAAGAAAAGATAAGAACGGCAAGTAGCTTTCCTCTGTTTCCACCTAGTAAGCATGGGGTTTACCTGATAGTTTTCTGCATGTTTTGTTTTGTGAACGAGCGTTGGGCGAGTGGATTGCGGAACGTTTCTTGGTGTTAAGGAGACATGCCCCAGCGCTCTATTGTTACGTTTAGTCCAAAAGAAGGGTTTTCATTAGCTTAACTAGCCGTGGATCAATAGACGAGTTGCCCTCCCAAAGTGCATAAAAAGGTTGGACTCCTGCAATGCGTGTACTCATTGGCTATGATTTGCCCTACAAGCCAGCATTATACCGTGCATTAAATTTTCTTTTGAACTACAATTGGCAGTTCTAAAACGCCCAGTTTTTTTTTCTGTTAATTTATCTATATGTTTATTCTTGATCCTTATTACTTGAGCTTTTGAAAGACAATTGTCTAACAAGGAGTTTGTTGATCTTAATTCCAAGAAATGGAGTACAGCATGTGCCTCAAATTGCTGCATATTACAATCCACGACTTGATTCATTGGCGAAGGCCCTATGTCAACTCACGAGGGTCAGGGATAACTCTATAGGTCCAGCAAACATTAGAGATGCACCCAAAATTAAGTTTATTTGCGAAGTGATCGAGATTTTTCGGAAGAAATTAATCTTTGAGATGGGAAGGGAACATATTGACCCAGAATTTTTACAAGCATATGCTTTTATCTCGGTTATTCTTGGATGGGTCAAGTGTGCTTTGATGATGTACAATCTACCGGGCGACATGTCTTGGCCGACTTTCATTACATGTGTCCTAATGTTGGTTATCCTATTCGTGATCATCGCGAATTAAAGGCTCAATTAGCAAATGGCTATAGTTTCCGACTTTTGATGTGGTGACGTGTGCTTTATATAAATTTGGTTTGAGTGTTGCTGGTTCAGTGGACTTCATGTTGTATTATTAGTTGACATCACAAAGCACAATATATAATGATGATTGTGAAAGTAATATGCAATGCATAATCGTTTTATCTTCCCTTCTCCACCACTTTCTATTTTATTTGTTAGGTCATGCAAAATGTGTCTCAATGTGAACATCAAAAACTGCCATCTTGAGCAAGATATGGACCCAAAGTTCTGATCTGTGTGGATTCCGATTGCTCTTGCTCTCAAATGTGTTGTGTGTAGGTTGTTTATGTACATTCTAGTTGGTGACATGCTTTGACTGATTTTAATTCCCTATATCCTAATGTTGGTAATCCTATTTGCATTCATTGCAGATTAAAGGACTAATTAGCAAATCACAAGTATAACCAACTTTCCTTATATGGTTTTGTGTATTTTTTATGCATATTGTTTGTTCTGTACCTTCCAATGCTAGCTTGGACATGAACGTCATGCTGTATTATTACCTTGAACGCCTTTTACGTCAGATAGCAGAATAAGTGATGATGATGATGATGATTAGGATCTTTTCTAGTGCAATTCGAAATTGAAAAATGATAAAACTGTAGAAACAGGGCAATTTTTTTTTGGACTAGAGAGAAACATAGAAAATAATTCAGAGTATATCAGAAAAAATTACATAATTTTCATTCACTATTCTTTCGTTTCAACACATGCATGATATAATTTATAGCTTGTTCCTCATATTCAAAATACAACAAAATTCAAACTAAAGTAGCCAATTGGACAGGTCATAAGTTCTAAGTAACTCATTCAACCATACCACACACATAGAGCAAACTGAACAAGTACAATCTTGATTCACCATCTGCGGCAAGCTGGTCTGCTCAGACAGCTAACTACATTAAGAAAGCTCCGATTTAATCGCTAAGTACTTTTGAGACTGGCTCACCAAAATTACCTGGTAATTTCATTCATATGTTACTGGGTGATGTCATAAGCTACTTATGCCTTGGGCTTGTCATGTATTTAAAACTCTTCTTTTGGATAAATTGTGACATTAGAGGACGAGGGGATAATCCCTTAACACCTACAAACCTTTCTCAACCCATTCTAACATCGCTTATTCACAAAACAAATCCATCCGGACGCACAAAACTACCAGATAAGCCCAGCCTCCGTGCTCACCAAGTAGAAACAGAGTGAAGCTAGTTGCATGTCTTTTCTTTTGTTAGGAGAAAAAGCCAATAAGACTTCCATATAATACCTGGTTCCTGATTGACAAGAAAACAGTGTACATACAGTCGTTTCTCTTCATCAATGCGATAGAATTTTCCCATTCAATAACTTAAGGAGAAAAAGTCACGTTCTCCAAAAAGAAACGGTTTCACTCTCCTCAGACAAATTGAGCGGCTTTAATGGTATTCAGACGTGAGAGGATCATTCCTGCCATGGATCTTATTATATTCAATTACCAAATGAGTATCATGAAATTTTAACAATTACACTGAATATGCTCTGTTATGGCTAAGACTCAAGTTGCTTTGTTCTAAAACAATGACCATGTTGTGAATTCGTATTTCAAACAATACATGTAATATGTTTATTATGTAATAATGTGTTGTGGCTATTAAATAGTTGGATAGACACTGTTCCTCTCGACTACACCATGCCCCTGACTGTAGAGGAACCAACTTACTCTTACAAAAGACGTTAAGTTAATTCCTCTAGAATCCTTGGCGTCCATTGAAGTAAACATACAAGTACCGATGCTCAAGTCCCCAATGCTCAGGCTTGAGATCCCATTGCCTGTGCCCAAATCCTTGGTGCCAAGCACCACGATCCCAAGTCGGGGCCTCAATGGACCTAGGCTTGGGCACAAGGGATCCTGGCCTAGGACTCCGGTGCTAGTGCTCGGGTCCCTTGTGCCTGAGATTGAGACCCCAATGCCCAATGCCCAAATCCCAGCGCTCAACCTTGGGCCTTGATGGACCCGAACACAAGCACCAAGGTCTTGAGTCAACATCCCAATGGACTCGAGCTTGGGCACGAGGGATTCAAACACAAGCACTAGGGTACCGACTCGCCTCAATAGACCCAGGCTCAGGTGTTGGGAACCCAAGCATAGGCATCAGGATCTTGGGCCTCGACCTCAATGGGCCCAGGCTCATGCACAGGGGATCTAAGCATGGGCACCAAGGTCCCAAGCTCAGCCTTAATGGACTTGGGCCCAACCTCGATGGATCTAGGTGTGGGCGCCCGAGTCTTGGGCCTCAACCTTGATGAACTCGAGCTTAGGTGTGGGAGATCTAGGGATTTAAGCCAGAGCATTGAGGACTTGAGCACAAGCTTTGTGGACCTAGGCTTAGGTGTTAGGGACCCAAGTATGGCAACCGAGGCCTTGAGCCCCAGGCACTGGCAATAGCAACTCAGGTATTAGCACTAGGGTCTCATAATTGGGCTCAATGGGCTTGGCCCACGATGCCTGGGACTTAGGAACGAGCATTAATATTTTTGTGCCCAAGTGCATAATTTTTTATCCAAGCGTCAATATCTAGTCATGTTTTATAAAATGATATCCAATTTTTTTTAAAAAGAAATCATTTTTATGAATTGAAATGAAGATTTTTCATTGAATTAAAAATATGTTTTTTTGAATCATTTTCTTAAACAATCTAAATGCTGGAAAGCAAGAAAAGCGGCGAAATAAAGAATGTCTAAGCAGAAAAAAGGAAGTCAGTGGAGGATAAAGTTTTGTCCACGCTGACTATTGCGAGGCACTTGCAGGAGTGTAATCACCAACTGATCACCGGTAAATTAGGTCGACGAAGACTCATTTTTTTGGACAATGTGTATCATAATATTAAACATTGCAAGTCTTATCATTTCTGAGGAGTATAAGGCACTGAGACATTCAAATAATAAGTCTATTAATGTAAGAGTTTCTCTAAGCAAAAGAAAGAAACGAAAAAACTTGGCCAACAAACAATGTAGTTTCTTATAACCAAAAAAAAAAAAAGCAAGATGGTGAATGTGCGGTCGTGCTTCTTTCATGCATGTGATAGAATTTTTCCACCCTGTAACTTCTTGGCATTTTTTAATGACTGTTCGATTCCACCGTTACACAACACCTCATAGGAAAGTCCTCCCTCTCCTTAGGAAGAGAATTAAACGAATAGTTCAAGAAAATTAAATAAATAATGACTAGAAAATTGTCCAAAGAGTTCCAAATTTATTATATAACGGCCAATTCAATTACAATCTTTTTAATTTTTTTAGTTTAGTCCCCAACATTTTGATAATTTTCCAATATAATCCATCTGGCCAATTTTATCCAGACATGTTAGATCGCCATGCGTCAGTGAATTCCATCCAAAATTGGCCGAATGGATTACATTGCAAAATTGTAATGTTTGAAATTAAATTGGCTAAATTAAAAAATCTATAATTAAATTGACCATCATCTAATTTTTTTGGTCAGGCACCACCATATAATTGGTTTAGCATTTTTTTGGATGTGTTTTTTGAGAATTTGATTTGGTCATGAGAAGAGAATCAAACGAATAGTTTAAAAGGTCATTGTCCAAAAGGTCCTTGTTTGGCAATGAGGATCGTTTAAGAGGGTAAACAAATAATTGCCGGGTAATGAGGTCATTGCTTATGAGCCCGTAGACCCTTGGCAATGACCTCATTTCCCGGCAATTATTAATCCTCTTAAACTATTCCTAAGAAGGGGCGGGACTCTCCCCTAAGAGGTGACCACCCAATAGTCTAAAAATATGTCTACTCAACCCGCAGCCTCGCAGCAAGTCTTACTTCAGACAAGGAAGGAAGAGAGTAATCACTCAACACTCGGAGGTTCATGGCAAACAGCAATCCAGCCAATCATGGTAGTCGGAGGTAAGCATTGCAACCTACAGTAGTCCGGCCTCCTTCAATAAGATATAGGACAGCGAGTGAAATCATGTAGTCTTCATTTCCCTATGTGACCGTTATTTGAATGTTGTTTTGTTCAGAAACGATCTGCATAGATCAACTGAACTCGTCCTTCCCAATGTTGGATTCGGAAACCATCATCCCATTTTTGTTTACTTTGTTAATTGATCCATGTGTTTACTCTTGATACTCATTTAAGCTTTTGTGGAAGGCTAGTTGTCTAACAAGTAGTTTGCTTATTATAATTTCAAGAAATGAAGCACAGCACATGGCTCAAATTGCTGCTGAATGTAATCAACAGCTTGACTTCTTGGTGGAGGCCTTACTTTAACTCATTAAGGATAGGCATGGCCATTCAGGCCCAACCAACGTTATCAGTGCACCTATCATTATGCTAATCTATGCAGCGATCAAGATCAAAGGTAGAAATTACTCTCTGAGATGGGAAGGCAAGATATGGATGCAAGTTTCCAACTTGCGTATGCTCTAATTGCTCTAGTTCTTGGATGTGTTGTATGCAGTCTATTGATATATATATTTTGCTTGATGAAATGCTTAGGATGATTGACATTCCTTGGGTCCTATTATTAGTAATCCTATTTGCATTCTTCATAAATTAAAGAATTAATTAGCAAACAATGATAGTTTCTGATTTTTTAATGTGGTAGTGTGTATTTTATATTAATTTGGTTTTGGTTTGTAACATTCCAACGCTGGCTCGAACATGAACTTCATGGTGTATTATTACCTTAAACACCTTTCATATCACCAAGTAGAATATATTATTATGATGATGATGATGATTGCGATCCTTCTTGGTGTAATTTGAAATTCAGAAATGATGCAATTGGAGAAACAGGGCAATTTTATTTTCAGGGTAGAGAAAAAATAATCAGAGTATGTCATACGTTTTTTATATACATATTGCAAATTTGGTAGAGTTTATAGCTTGTTCCCCGTTTATGAACTTGGCAATCTCTGTGCAACATAATTTAAGCTAAAGTAGCTAATTGGATAGCTCACAAGTTCTAAGTAGAGCAAATGGACAAATACAAGCTTGATTCATCACCTGCTCGCTTGCCCGCCCAATGGGATAACTAAACTGATTATTGAAACTCCAATTTGATCACTAACTAGTTTATGAAAATTACTTGGTAATTCCATTCATAAATTCTTTGGTGATGTCACAAGTTACTCATGCCTCGTTCATGGACGAAAATCAACAGCCATATGTGTATAACTTCATAAGACGAATCACGCCAATTAATATTTAGGTTCTTAAAGCCCCCCAGAAAAGTGGTTTTTTCCTTGCTACAAATTGAATATGTGCATGCTTGTGGAAAAAAAAATTTAGATGTGTGGAGAGCGTTAAATATAAAAATATTTAAATGACTGTAATATTTAAATTCAATGTTAACTTTTAAGAAATTACATGATTATGTCATTAGACTTGGGGAGATCGCTAAGAGAAAGTCCATGTTCGAGGAGATCACTAAGAGAAAGTCCATGTTCGAGTCCATCAATATATCTAATTAGATTCATCTTTATTCAAAAGCTTAAGCCAATAAGTTATAAGTCAATCATAAAAAAATTTAGATGTGTGGAGAGTGTTAAATATAAAAATATTTAAATGACTGTAATATTTAAATTCAATGTTAACTTTTAAGAAATTACATGATTATGTCATTAGACTTGGGGAGATCGCTAAGAGAAAGTCCATGTTCAAGTCCATCAATATATCTAATTAGATTCATCTTTATTCAAAAGCTTAAGTCAATAAGTTATAAGTCAATCATTATATATTAACTACTTTATACTACATCAATTCTTTGATGTGGACTTCTCTAGCATAACTCACCCACACGTGCATCTTAACAATCTCCTTCTCACTTATGAGGGTCTGCATTTCCACCTCACTCACATGTCCATTCTAATAATCTCACATTCATGTATGAGGGCCCATGTTTCTACACCGTAATGCCCACTTACTTGAAAATCGCAACTATCGACTCGAATAACATTTGTTGAGAATGCGCAACAAAAGTCCAATATCTTTACTTGAGGAGATTACCAAGAGAAAATCCAAGTCTAAGCCAGTCAAAATATCTAATTGGACTTACCTCTACTCAAAAGTTTAAGCCAATGAGTTATGGGACAACTATAATATATTAACTATTTCACACCATATGATTCTCCAATGTGGACTTCTCTTACATAACTCACTCACACGTGCATCCTAACAAACTGGACAAGTTCAAGCTTGATTCACCACTCAATCGACCCAATCACCCAATGAGAACTAAATAGCTCCGATTAAATCACTGTGGTTGCGTTTTTTAGACTGGCTTACCAAATTTACTCGATGACTTCATCCATACATCACTTGGTATGGTCCCAAGTTACCCATGCCTAGTCGAGGGCTGAACAGTGACAGCCATGTGTCACAGAGTCGAGGTTTCGTGATCAATGAAGCGTTCATGATTGAGGAAGAACGACCTAAACGTCTCTGGGAGGATCCAAGTTCTTCCGAAACATTCTTAGGGATGGGTGATCCCGTAATTGTACCGTGGCCTAGAATTTTCTCGGCATAAATGCTGATAGGTGGTAGGTGGAGTAGTTGTCCGTCGAATCGAAATTCGATCAATGATTGTAATCCGAGGGCCTCAAGTATAAGAAGATGTGCCCTCCCCTCATTTATATTCATCCAACTATTTAGTAATCTAAATTCCATTATCTCTTTCAAAGCTTCTCTTTCTAGATTTTCTCTCTCTACAATCCGGGTGAATCGGGTGAATTGAGTGATCAAGAGATCCGAAAAAGACTCGTTTTAGGTGCCCAACGATCCCAAGCGATCCAAAATTGCCTAAGTCGCCGCACGGTCACGATCCCAAACAATTGGCCCGTGACACGTGTGCATGATATTTATTTTACTACATTACACGATGATAACAAATAATCAACTTGATTGAGATTTAGATTTTTAAATCCACGAAGTAAGTTGCTTTTTTTTTTCTACTGTATAAAATGAGTACACACGTGCGTATGGGAAAAATTCAATTTTTTTTAAATATTTGTAAAATTCAAATTCAATGTTAGTAAGTAAGATATTGAAAGTATCATATCTTAACTATTTTTATATTCCAATTTTGTCCATTTGGATATACTATGTCACAATGATATATCTGAAAAAAATAAATACATGAGCATTTCATGAAGTGTTTTATAAAATTGAGGTCGAAATCCTCATTGGATTTGCTTCCTGAATAGTGGATATTAACTGGCACTCCCTCCATGGAAAATCGATTAAATTGTTTTTTATATCTTGGACCATAAATAAATTTTCTCTAGTATGGGTCGACCAGCAGGGATATTGGGCCTGGACCAGCCCGCAACATTGCGGGTCAGATCTGTTTCGGGATTGGGACTAGGGTTTAAGCACTGACCCGTATAAAATCCCTCTCACCGCCTGCCTGCCTCCTGTTTTCGATCCTCCTCCGCCTGAATTCCGGTAATTCTGCATCCCCTCTGCATATGTAGTTTACTCGAGACCGGCGATGCTTTTATGTGGTTTTTCCTTTTGCATACGACCGATTTGATGAATGATTTTGTAAAAAGATTGCTGCTTTCGATTGGTATCCTCTGTATTTTGAACTCTGAATTGACTGTTGCGTTGAGAAACGCAGGACTTAAGACCTCAATTGATTGGCCTGGTTCTTGCCGAATTGCTGGTTCCAGTGATGAAGATTTAGCTTGAACCCTCTTTTTGTTATCATGGGCTTCCTGTTTCTTTAGGAATTTAGCTTTGCATCCTGTTGATGATGAATTTGGGTTGGTCTTTAGAGTAGTGTTTTGTGTTTTGGTTTGGAAATGCTGTAATTTGAGTCTCCGTGTGACCCTTGTTTAGAAATTCTCCATACGGGGTATGTATTAGCCTTTTATTTTGGTATTTGAAGCATTAACCTTAATTGATGTTAAAGGTATGTTTTTCGACTTTGCCTAATTAGGTGATCAAGCAAAGGATTTAAGGGTATCAAAACAGTCATCGAAGATGCAGAACGAGGAGGGTCAAAATATGGATCTTTACATCCCCAGGAAGTGGTAGGCCGTCAGTCCCTTTCTAAATTTGCAACGGCCATCTACTTTTTGTATGTTGAATTTTTTATTGACGCCTTTCTTTTCAATGCCTCCATTGCAGCTCTGCCACAAATAGGCTCATTACTTCCAAGGATCATGCCTCCGTGCAGATCAACGTCGGGCACTTGGGCCCTGATGGAGTCTACACCAATCAATTTACCACATTCGCCCTCTGCGGTTTCATCCGAGCACAGGTGTGTCTTTTCCGCTCTGCTGTTAGAGCTGTTCTCTGTATGTGATTGTTAACTGTGACTCATTTTTTATTCTTCTTCATGCTGGCAGCAAGGAAGGCACTGACAGTTTTAGATGCAGCTGTTGATTTATTTCTTGTGTATTGGTTTTGTGATCAAAATGTTGAGATTGTTTAGTTCTTGTCTTTACGAAATGTTTTATAATTTCGTCTCTTTCTTGGTCCTAAAGAGAGATATAACAAGTAAAAATCCAAATTTGCTGCACTTTAGTAATTGGAGCTTCAGTGTCTTATTTGCTAGAGTATTCCCTTACTGGGCTTACCGTGCCTAATAAAAACATTAACTCATGATCAATTCTCGCTAGATCTCTATGACCTGCTTTCACATGCACCGCACTTGTTACCATATGCTGCACTTTGTTCTTGTAATAAACTTGTCTATTTTTTGGGGTCCAGTCTTGTTAATTGGTCTTGTTCTCATTCTTGTGATACTATCTATTTTGCAGGGTGATGCTGACAGTGCCATTGATAGGCTCTGGCAAAAGAAGAGGGCTGAAATTCGACAATAAACCATTATGTAGTGGGTAGTTGAATTGGCTGGCTCTTTTTGCCATGAATTACTGCAGTCAAAAGTACATTTGTTTTGTAGTGGCTTTTACTTTAGGTGAATTTACATTTGCTCTTACTAAGCCGTTTTCTTTTGTGGATTTACAGTTGGATGAACTTTGTTGGTAGTTTAACAGAAGCGTTTTGCAATTCAGATTGCTGGTGATCTCTTTAAGAAAGAACCACAACTTGAGGTCTTTGAACTTAAGTAATTGGCCTTTTCGTATCATGGTAACCTTGTTCTTGGCAGTTGGTATCCATCTTGCTCGCAAGTAGATGCTGATTGGAGCTATTTCATGATTATCCACTTTCTCGTTGTAAACAAGGTCCGGCAGACTTGCTACCAACTGATGGTATAATCAATATTCATCATGCTCATTAGGCATCTCCATGATTTAATTGTTTTGCCTTTTCTGTTGACCATAGAAGTTGCTTCCATAGGTTTTTTTTATTTTTTTCCCCTTCTTGCTTTAGCATATTCGCAATGAAGTTGATGCTCTGCATACATGCATATATCTCCATGGATCGAAGCTTCTGTCCTCATGATGTTGTGAAAGCACTAAATGTGTCTTAGGACTTCAAATGTTAAATGAGGACCTTTCCTTAACCACGGCAAATGTTCGAAGATTAGTTTAGGACCAAGTCCTTTACAGAATCCAGTGAAGGGTTCAAAATTGAACCGTGCCAATTTATTTTCCCTCCCTGAATTCAGACCTTTGCTTGAGTGGGCCTTATATGGCTGTCCACAGTCATGACGAAACTAAGAAAAACCATTATTATTGTGAAAATTTACATAAAAGCACATATTTGCATTGACTTGACCGATACTTCATATCATCATCCATTCTCTGTTGCTCTTCCACGGCTGCTGAAAAGATCTTGAAAAGTGTTACCCAGGATGCTTGTCGATGAAGGTGGAAGGAATCAGATGCTTATCATTCTTATTTTCTCTAGGAAGATGCCTTTCATTTATCAAAAGAGGGAATAAGCACTTCGTACTATAAAATCATTGTTTTGGATTGCCTTTAACTGAAATGAAAACTTGGGCACATATCTTCT
The DNA here is from genome assembly GCA_014182735.1 of Corymbia maculata. Taxonomy (NCBI): domain Eukaryota; kingdom Viridiplantae; phylum Streptophyta; class Magnoliopsida; order Myrtales; family Myrtaceae; genus Corymbia; species Corymbia maculata. The sequence continues at coordinate 43,584,498 of CM024689.1, read as the reverse complement.
TCTTCGCATCCTCCCGTAAAGATGTGCTTTTGATCCCTGATAGCCGCTCCTCAAAACTACCGGCTGTTGTATCACAAATGATCGCCTATATCTCAGTTTTTAAACATAGGGCTTATTTATTTTGCAGAAATTAAATGATTTAATAAATATTCTTCTAAAATTTGCATCACTTATATTTAGACATAAACTGTCAACAGTGAACAGATTTTTAATTGGCTAATTACTTCATGCGGCATAAGTGATTATATTTAGAAAGATAGTACCAAATTATTCATTTTTGTAAAGCAAATGGAACCTTCAAATTAAAGAGACTTTTGTAATGGAAATCTCACAAATGCACAAGTTTTTGCCGATGTCATGATGTATGGTTCACATATGCATCATCTTTTGATAGTGACAATGACGAGAGACTCGACCAAAAGAAAAATTTTACGATCATAGATTCCGCACGTATGATTGCTCGCAAGAGATTATGTTTTGTACATTTTTATATGGCCAGATCATGCTAGAACAAGAATATTGGCAGATGCCTTTCGGATATGAAACAGGAGCATCCGGAATGTCAATTGACAAGCCTTTCTTCTAGTGGATTTCAGAATAAGCCTCCCCGAAAAGAGCTTTTTCTAGAAAAATTGAAAAGACACATAGCTAAAGGCTAAGTCATCAATGACCAATGAGCATTGATCCAAGTTCCTGTTCTAATTCATGATCAAGTTACGGGCATTTTAAAAAGGTCGAACCTAATAATCACATTGCGGTCTTTGAAATTTGGTGACGGCATCTAAAAACATCTTTAATAAATGGGATAAATATACTAAAAATTCTAAAACTTATTATAAAAATATACTCAAGTTCTAAAAATTTTTAAAAATATAATTAAATTTTAAAAATTCTTTTATAATTTTAAAAATTTTAAAAGAATTTGATTTAATCAATTTGACAAATTTTTATACTTGATTATATTCATTCTCGTGATAAGTTTTAAAATTTAATTATATTTTTTAAAAATTATTGTAATAAATTACACTTTATTGATAAATTTTCGGATTTTCAATACACTACTACCCCTTTAATAAGTAATGACAAGTTTACCCCTTTAATAAGTAATGACAAGTTTACACCGGTCAAAGATAGCTTGCGTCAGGTCAAATGAAGCTTGTGATCCACGTTAATAGATTTTGACAAAAGCTTGCGATTCGAATGAAAAGAGAGAAATTTAGGAAAATCTTTTAGTGGGTGGACCCCGAATACAAGCGCAGAATATTCGCCAGCAATGCAATGCAATGAATCCTTCTGCAATGATCTGCTTGGTGTTATCATCTCATGAAGTGTCGCATCTCCACAAGTGACTTCGAAGGACGAGAAACGAGAGGAGGGGGAAGCAAAAATCCTTAAAAGGAGAGAAACCCCATTTCCCTCGATTAAAGAAATCCCCCCCATGTTTTTCACATCGCTCAAGAATCAATCATCATCACCTTCTCGTTTTTTTCTTTTTACTTTTAGGAAAAGCATGACCTCCATTATTTTAGCTTCAGTTCTACAATGATCTACTGGAGTAATCATAGCCACCAAGAATCATGAACAAAAGCAAGTTTCATACATTTGAATTGAAGCGAGGAAAAGTCAGGACTTTACAGGTTCTCGTGCTCCAAATGTCTTATGGACTTCCTTAGTTGAAAATCAGTCAAATGGGTTCTTTACACATCGGAAAAGTCGAAATTGGGTTGCCTTCAAAAGCGAGAGAAAAAAGGTCCCTAAATCTGAGATGGGTCTTTCTCCACCACGACATTGGTCAAAAGGGTATATTATCAGACTAGGGGCTCTAGTCATTAATTTGCAGCCATCCAAAAATCTCATGCCTAGGACCCTCCTCCGAGTGCTACATGCAATGCCCAGAAATTCAACTTCAAAGAAAAAAAAAAGGAAAAAAATTGCCAAATCTACCGATCTATTCACAAAGCATAAATGGGGGAAAAACAAGGACAGCCTAAAAAGAACTAAACATTGAAGAGGGCTAATAAATCCATCCAACGAACCAACCAAACCTTGAAAGAATCCAAACGTACTAGACGAAATCGGAACGCTAAATTGTGGGGCCCTCGCCATAAGAAAAATTTACTCATTTCAACCCCAAAAGTTTTGAGTTCACTTCTACTTTCAACCCCACTTACATGGTCCTTCCACGAGTGTCTACATGCATTGCAAAAGTTGACACTCCATAATTTCATACATAGCCAGCATAAGTTCTTGCATGCCTACTGCCTAGATTACCCATCACCACTCATATAGATATATATATACCTTTTCATATGCTTCCATTTTCACTAGATTACGGTGATCACATGACGGAGCAGGCATTGGGATTCTCGTCGCTGAACAGCTCGAAGGTGTTGCATGGCCGGCGGCGGGAGGAGGACGACTCGAGATCGGGCAGTGCCCGCTCGACTTCCAGCCCAGGATCTTGCACGTACTCGTAGGCGTATGACTGCGGCTGCGGGGCGTAGTACGCCGCCCCGCAGGTGGCAGGCGGATACGCCGCGTGGTAACTGACGGCGTGCACAGTGGGGGCGTAGTAATGCTGTGGGTATTGGTAGCCGTTATGGTGAGGAGGGCTGTGACTTCCCGGATGGAACACCGGACCTTGAACCATTTGAACATGACCCGTTTGACCTTGAACCGGAACTTGAACTTGGCCGTGCTTGGGCGATCCGGTGCCTGCGGGTGCACCGCTATGATGTTGTTCACCCTCATCGGCAATGGGGTTGGCACTGTTCCCTTTATTCCCTTTCTTTTTCTTCTTCTTCTTACCCCCGCCGCCGCTGCCGCCGCCTGCACCGCCGCCGCCACCTCCGCCTCCGCCTCCGCCGCCGCTTTTCTCGGCCACACCACCCCCGTGTCCGAAAGCAGGATTCTCAGCCGCCGCTGCCGGTGACTGGTTACCGGCCGCAAAGTTGACCACCGTATGCCTCCCATCAGGCATCACTTGGACAGTGACGCCGTTCTTCAACGGCGTCCCCCCACCGTGGCCAGTTCCACCGACATTTTCATGGCCTTTCGCCGAGTCGCCTTCTTTTACTTCAACTCCACCGCCACAAACACCACCGTCGTGTTCAGCTTCTTCGGCGCTTTCCAGATCGCTCTGTTTCTCTTTGTTCTTTGACTTGCCGTGCTTTTTGCCTTTTGAGTCGGGCTTGTGCCACAACTCTGCATGCCTGCCCGCCTTTTCTAGTTTCTTGATCAAGGTCTGTACGTCGACGTTGCCGATCACGGTCACTTTTTGTTGCCTCAGGTCGACATCTGTAGTATAAACGCCTGAAAAAAACCAATGGGAAGATGGGAAAGAAAGCATTAAAGGAAGGATTTTTGCAACAGAAATCGAAACGAAAATGAGCGAGGACGAGGAAGAAGTGATGCAAATTAAGAGAAGAAGAGAGCAGGGTAAAGAGAGAGAGAGAGGAGGAAAGTGAAGATACCAAGAGTCAGAGAACTAGGAAAAGGATGGATTTTTCAGGTGAGAGAACTGAAAATTGAAAAGCCAAAAGAAGTGAGAACTGAAGCAACGATCTCAAAAGAAAGCAGCAAGCCCTAGATCAGGAAAAAAAGGTGCAACTACACCATTACCCTTCTGCTGAAATTAGCCCAAGTTCAAAATTTGAAAACACGAGAACCAAAAACTGCAACTTCGAAGGATGAACAGGAAGTCACGAACTCATCCAAAGAACCTTTGAGGGTTTTTAGAAGAGCAGTCACCTTCAATGCTGTGAAGGACCTTCTTGACTTTTCTCTTGCAGCCTTCGCAGTGGACGGAAACCCTCAAGACCCATGTCTGAGCAAAACAAAAGACACAGCATTTCACGAACTTGCCAGAAATGGAAACAAAAAACTGCAGAACAGAACAGGAAAAGACACGGAGAGGCGAGAACAGACCTTGTACTTGAGAAGGGGCTCCGCAGTTTCTTCCAATTCTCTAATTTCATGCTTGCCCTCCGCGTTCGCCATGAAAAGAACAACGCAGAGAAGGGAAGAGCGGACGGTTTGCTCCGAGAGAAAAAGGCCGCGAGGGGGAGAGAAAAGAGTGCGTGCGAGAACTTTAAGGAGCCATGAAGATGGAGAGAGAGAGAGAGATAGAGAGAGAGAGGGCGGGGGGTTGGAGTGAAATCCGGGTTTAATAAAGAACGTGTGCTGAGATTGGGGGTGACAAATGGTAAATGCAAACTTCTGATGGCGTGCGACAGAAATTTAGAGAGAATGGAGGCCTATCCACCTGTCAAGCATTTATGCTTGCCCTTCTCTTTCTGTTTGGGTAAAAATCGAATAGCGGGTACACCTACTTTATCGAAAATGAGGAACAAATCGTATCTCTCTTTAAAAGCAGCTTCCCAACGGGGGGTTCTCTATAGTTAAGTAATCTCATGATAAAATTGATGTTGTCGCCATATGAAATAGAATGTAGTCAACCTTGGCCATTCATTTTTAACCAGTTGCTTATATTATATTTCGTCAACACAGATAAGTGATTCTCACGCAGGGTAACTTATTTCATTTGTAGTGAAAACACTATTCATTGTGAAAACATAATGTTTCTACTAATGTCTCCCTTTTCATGTAATGTTGACAAAAAATTTTAATTATTAATCAAACTGAACGAGGGTTAATTAGCACATTACAAAAGCCAAAAATATGATAAATAAAATCGAAAAAAATTAAAAGGAAATAAAAAAAATACTTTTAGAATTGAAAGTTAGGGAAAAAAAAAGTGATTGGGTATCATTAACCCCCCTAGAGCAATCTAAAGGTCAAGTGACCCCCTTTGTAGTGAAGAGGATTGCGACTTTTAGGGTGCGTTTGGTAACATTTCTATTTCTGGGAACAGTTTTTTTTGAGAAATAGTTCTTTTCTATTTCTACTTCCTGGAACAATTTCTGAGTAAAATGGGGCGTTTGGTAACTATAAAAATTTCTTGTTCTCGGAATAGAAAAAGAATAGAAGCGCGTTTGGTATCAACAAAATTTTTTTATTTCTTTCTTCCTCGATGGCGGCGGCGACCGGCGGGTGGGGGTGGCGACCAGCGGTAGTGGGGTGAGGATGGCGACCGGCGGCGACCGGCGGGTGGGGGTGGCGACCAGCGGTAGTGGGGTGAGGATGGCGGCCGGCGGGTGGGGGTGGCGACCGGCCAGTGGGGTGAGGATGGCGGCCCGGCGGCGGCGGGCGGGCGGCCGGGCGGCGGCGGCGGCGGCGGCGGCGGCGGCGCGGGCGGCGGCCGGCGAGGGCGGCGGCGGCGGCGGCGGCGGCCGGCGACCGGCGGCGGCGGCGGCGGGCGACGGCGGCGGCGGCGGGCGGGCGGCGGCGGCGGCGGCGGCGAGCGGCGGGCGGCCGAGCGGCGGCGGCGGGCGGCGGGCGCCGGCGGCGGCGGGGCGGCGGGCGGCGGCGACCGGGCGGCGGCGGCGGGCGGCGACGACCGGGCGGGGGCGGCGGGCGGGCGATCGGCGGCGGCGGCGGCCGACGACCGGCGGCGGCGGCGACGGCGGCCGGCGACGGGCGGGGGCCGCCAATGACCGACGACCGGCAAATGGCGGGGCCGCCGCCGATCGGCGGCGATCGACGGCCGCCGACGGCGGCGACATTATCGCCGCCCCGGGCCGTCGTCGGTCGCCAGGCGAAAGGATGGCAACTAGCGATCGGTTGGCGACAAGGCACGGAGATTGACGGCCGGCGGCCGAGGGTGGTGGCAGCGGCGGGCGGCGGTGGGTGGGTGGCCGCGTGTTATAAGCAAAGTGAGAAGTCCTTAAGAAATAGTTTCTAGAAATTGTTCCCCGAAATAAGAAGCTAGTTTTTCTACTTCTCATTTCTACTCCAAATTTATTCCCAGAACAACTTTCTATTCCCTAATATAAAAATCGATTGGTGTTACCAAACGGATTTGCTCATTTTCTATTCCAATGAACAAAAGAACAGAAAAACAGAAATATTGGCAAGTTGCCAAATAGACCCTTACTAGCATGCCACTAGCCAATGGTAAGGGTCACACACAGTCCTTGCCATTACACCAGCAAGGGGTCTAGTTGATGGTCATTGCCTAGCCATTTCTCTCTTCATTTTTTGTATTAAAATAATCTTACATTAATTATTTTTAAAAATATTATTGAAGTGATATTAATCGGAAAGAAACTGTTTATTGAGAATAAAAAAAATTTAGTGCTAATCAACAAAGTTGATTGCTGATGGTATTTTATCATTGGTTAATACTATAAAAAACCCAAAACCAATATACATCTTATAAATTTACCAAAAATTAGTACATATATAACAAATTTACCCTAAACTTGTATACATGTTACAAATTTACCAAAAACTAGTTTTTTAACCACAAAAAACCGCAACGGGTACATTTGTTAGTTTTAGTTAAATTTTATAATCAAATTATTGAATTGGATGACATGTGGGAATTACACAAGTATATCGATTTTGAGTTCTACCCTCATTTGTCATGGATGAAATGATTTGATATTTTTTGTAGTATTAATGAAATTTAACATAAACTAGTAAAGAGTAAATTAGTCACAATTGTACTGATTTAGGTTTTTTTTTGCATTAACACTTAATTATTTGGAATTACTTTCTAAAATTTGAGAAAGTTTACCTTGAATAAGTAATATTTACTATAAATAAATAATTTATGTTGACAAATAGTTTCTCTTTACTCTTGATGAAGGTGAAATACTATAAAATAGATCAAACTACTTATAATACTACCAAAACTCTAAATGATGCCCATTGTAACACAAATACCCTAAACTTTTTTTGTGTCACTAAAAATTCTCACTAAAAATTCTAAATTTTTCCACTGTGACTATTTGGGAAAATATTACAAAAAACCCCAAACTATACCACTTGAGACAATTTTACCCTAAATTTTGTTGTGCCATCAAAAACTCCAAACCATGCTACTTAGAACAATTTTACCATAAACTTTTTTTTATGCAACCAAAAACCCCAAACTATGCCACTTGGAACAAATTTACCCTAAACTTTTTTTGTGCCACAAAAAACCCCCCAAATTATGCCGTGTGTGAAACATTTATCCCAAACTATTTAGCTAAATGACATTTTCGTCTTTTTTTCTTTCTTTCTCCTCTCTTCCATTTGCCGGCCATGGCAGAAGGAAGCTAGCAAGGGCTACCCTCACTGGCGGTGGAGTCGAGTGAGGGCAGCATTTGCCCTAGGTAGGCGAGGTGGCCCTTGCCCAAGTCAATGAGGGTTGTCCCTACCAAATTCGACGAGGACCGCCCTTGCCCTAGGCAGGCGAGACACCCGAGTCTATAAGGGTCTCCCTTGCCCGACTCTACTGCCGGTGAGGGTGGCCCTCGACAGCTTCCTTCTGCCATGGCTGTTAGAGAGAAGAGAGGGAAAGGAAAAAAAAAAAAAAAAAAAGGAAAAATACGAAAATACCCTTCAGCTAAAGAATTTGGGATAAATATGTCTCAAGTGGAATAGTTTATGGTTTTTTGTGGCATAAGAAAAAGTTCAAAGTAAATTTGTCCCAAATTACATAGTTTGAAATTTTTGATGGCACAAAAAAATTATGTTAAAATTATCCTAAGTGATATAATTTGGGGTTTTTGGTGATATTTTCCCTGACTATTTTTAGTAATAAAAAAAATTAAATTTAAATAAAATTATAATAAAGGGAATGTATTCATGTATCTATGAGTTTGGATTTTTTAGCGACATACAAAAAGTTTAGGGTATTTATGTTATCATAGACAAATTTAGGGTTTATAGTGATAAAAAAAATTGGAAAATGAAGATTTAATAAAATATTAATTCTATTTTACTTTTGACAGTTACCACTTAACAGTTACTACACGAAAGTTTTGACGTGATATTTGAAGTCAATGTCCTTACTCGCGGTAAGGTCACTCGACCACAGGCGCTCCCCGACATTGACTGCCTTCACGTAAAACTTCCTCCATGTTGTCTTAAAATTTGACTTCCACTTTTTTCTACTTCTTTGTTATTTTTAACATAAAAAAATTTGGAAAGTTTTTAAATATAGAAATGTTTACACATACCTATAGGTGATTTGTTGCCATAAATAATAGAAGTTTAGGAAATGGTTTCACTAACTTTAAAAGTTTAGAGAAAAAGTTACAAGTTGAAGTTATAGATTGTGCTTTGTCATGCTAACAGTACAAAAACTTTCTCTATAGACCACATATAAAGTAATGGAATAGACTTTTATACAGAATTCCCTACATATATCACTTATGTAAATGCTTATTTTACATAGCGCCAAAAAAAATGCTTATTAAACAGCAAATTATTGCATCATTGGATAAACTAGTAACTTATCACTCTTAAAAGTACCCAATATGCTTCTTAGCTCAAAGAATTGTTGTGACATTCTTAGATTAACTCACTCGAAGTATTGTCTTTTTGACCTGTTCTATTTCAAGCCTAACAGTTTTATCCTTTTTGGCGTATAAACAAGCACTTTATTAAAAGGTCACCTATTTTTAGTGCTCTAGTTTGGGTTCGCTTAACTTTAGAGTTTCAAAATAAAACTTGCAGTTATATCAAAAAGCGTTTCCATGAGTTAATTTAAATTTTCATATATATATATATATCCTAGAATTGCTCTTTCTCTATTCAGTACATAGTTCAGTTCATTCATGTCCCACTCGACATCTTAGAAGTTTGTTAGGAGCCACTTATTGTTAGGCCCTTTGGCCCTAGCGACTGCTTCCCGCTTTCATTAAACTAGGTCATTACAATCGCCATGCTTATGCAGCCAAATTAATGGCATAATAAGATATTATATGTAATATTTGAAATAATATTTCGAGAAATGCAATATCACCTCCATACATGTTCATTTTCTAGTGGGCTAAGAATCACCGGTTGGCCATTTTCTTAGGTAACATAAAAAAGAAAAAAAAAAGGGTCAACACATACGCTTTAAAATACGGGAGTTAGAATTTCTATGATAACTCCGCTGAGTCATGAAGAGATTATTTCTCCGTTAGATAATAAATAAAACGGAAAAGCTTTTTACTTTTTATTTTTGAATTTTTAATGAAATTGTTCTTTTCTTTCAATGAAATCGATTCGGAAATGTGGTTTTGATGGTCTCGAGACATTTTCATATTCTCGTTGACCAGATTGGGGGGCGCAGTGGACTGGATTCGTCAATCTTGAAAGAGGGCAACTTGAGTAATCGAAATCTCAGTTGACGTTCCTCTTATTCTCTTTTACTTTATGGGATAAAGGGTTTATGAACTTTTTATATTTGTGCAATTTGAAACTTTCTTTTTCGTCAATTGAATTGTTTGACTATACATTTCTATTCGAGTTGGTCGTTCCATGAAAAATTAATAAGCGCGAACGTTGACCCGACAACTAAGTTACTTTTTCAGGTGTAATTATATGCTTCATCTGAACCCTGCCAAATTGCAAGTCAGATTCATAAATTGAGATATAGTTATAGCCCTTAATTGAAGTGAACTTGCTTAATTGAAGTGAACTTGCCAGTGGGCATCGACTCGGTCCCCTTTGCTTATTTCAACTTTCAATCAGTGGACCAAAATGCTTCATTAAGTTATTTTTAACCCGATACTTGATATGCCCAAAGACATCACCCCTAACCCACCACGAACCTAAGAAAAAACAAAATGCTAAGAGATGATAAGATGACCAAAACATTCGGAACATGAGTCGTTTTAACGGGTGCCTCAAGAGATTTAAAAAGCATATCTAATAGGACTTCATTAAAAAGTAGTTCAGAAGTACTTATTAACAGTCAATTAAGCAAATTGCAAATTGCAAATTTCAATACACAAAACATAAAAAAGGTCAAAATATTGACATATGCGTTCATATCATGACTAGACTCTTTAATAAGCCTTAAAGAACGATCATGAGCACATGTCTGAAGAGCTTTACAAGTTCATAGGAAATTCAGTTCTTCAACTCTAGCTCCTACAGCATGCAGAATAAGGTTCTTACATCTGATGGTAGGTACTAAACATAGAGATGGTCATCTTTTAAAAGGAAAATTGATAGTAACAGTTCATAAATTTAAATTCAATATATAGTATCATCCTCAAACTCTTTTTCATTCAATGCGGTCCTCAACTATTCTTAAATGTTTAATATAGTCCATAAAATTTTAATTTGTTTAATCTAATCCCTTAATTTTCCATAATAAAGTCAAATCAAGTCCTCTTGCAACATTCCTAAGTTATCATAATTACACTATTGCACATATTAACATCTTTTCATTTCAATCCTTTTCCATCATCCACAAAAAGATGTGGTCTTTTTATTAGCCTTTTTCTTTGTTTGGTCTATGAATGTTAAGCTAGTTCAACTTACATAAATTTTAGCTTATGATCTCTATTATGGTAAAAGTAGAAATTCATTTAGAGTTGTATCAGGTTGAAATTTCTACTATTTTAAGTTGAAGTATTTTCACAAGGATATCTAGAGACGTTGTTATTGTATTTATAGATGTTCATACTTACATTGGGCCCGTTTGGTTCGGCTTTGGGCAAATGCCCTTAGAAAAATACAAGTATCTTTAGGTTAAAGGGGTTTTTCGAAATGCAAATATCGTTTGGTAAAATTTGCAGTGCAAAGCAACTTTGGCCTAAATGCCGTTTGGTAAATACTACATTTTGTAAAGCACTTTGACTAAATTTCTTTTTTAATAAAAAAATTGTAATTTTTTTTTTTTAACCGGCTACCCTCCAAAGCAGCCGGATCCGGGCCGTCGGCCACCCCCGGTGGCCAGATCTGGCCACTGGTCAATCTCCGGTAGCTAGATCTGGTCGTCGGACAGCCACGCCTGAGGTCGGGCGACCTTAGGCGTGGTTAGCCGTTGCCTGTCCCGCGACGGTCACGCGAGACCCAGCAACGGCAACGGTCACTTGGGTTCGCGACCCGAGCACCGGTCGCACACGACCCAAGCGACGTCACCTGGGCGCGCACTGCCGAGGCCGTGCGAACCCAAGCGACGGCGCCTAGGTCGCGGCCTGGGGTTGCGCAGGCGACTACCGCCCGGGTCGCGCGACCTTAGGCGGCAGTCGCCGAAGTTGGGGACACCTTGGGCGGCAGTCGCTGGCGTCAGGGACGCCTTGGCCAGTAGTCTTCGGTCTCGTCGACTCCTCGAAAAAGATGAACAGTAATTCCCCATTTGCATTTGGAGGATGCAACTCCATTGAGCTAAAGGCCTTTAGAGTCCTTTGGAGATGCAATTGTATTTGGCCAAAGTCCTCCAAAATACAAACCAAACGAGTTCGCATTTGGCCAATGGGCTTTCAGGGCTGAAAGCCCCTTGCCAAAGCTAAACCAAACAAGGCCATTGTTGTGAATCTCCTTCCTTATTTTTTTAGATTGATAAAGTTCTCAATTTTTTTTATGTCACATGTTTTTGACAAAATAAATAATAAGATTTGGATTATAGCTAATACCACGAAAACCTTAAATTAGTATACTCGTGACAAATTTATTTTTATAATAATTTTTGGGTCACCAAAATCCCAAAACTAGTATACCTATAATAAATATACATCAAACCAATTTTCGAGTCACCAAAACCTAACTAGTACATCTATAACAAATTTATCCCAAACTAAAATGGACTTCCACATGCACTTGCCATACCAATCAAGTTACTACCATGGTCATCCAACTCAGCAATATTATTGTAATTTTTGATGAAAACTAGCGGAGGGTAAATATATCATGATTGTATCCATTTATGATTTTTGGTAATCCAAAAATTAGTTTGGGGCAAATTTGTTATAGGTATATTAGTTTAGGGTTTTTCATAACATTAACCCATTGAAATTGGGAAAATCATGAGTGTATCCATCTATAGTTTTTGATAATCCAAAAATTAGTTTGGGGCAAATTTGTTATAGATATATTAGTTTAGGGTTTTTCATGACATTAACCCATTGAAATTGGGAAAATCATTCAAAAAGTCATAAACATTGTACGGTGGTCAATTCAGTCTTAAATCTTTCAACTATGCCAATTTAGTACTAAATATTTTGATAACTTGCCAATTTAGTTCTAAATATTTTGATAATTTGCCCAACATAAATTAGTGGGAATATCAACACAAAACAGCTTTAAATGATGCTCTACTTTTATTTATTATAGAGATCATTAGTTAAAATACACTAAAATGAAATTATTGCATGAAAACAAAAAATGTAAAAAGGTGATAAAAATATAAATTTTTTTTGTTGATTTAGGAAAATAATTAGAATGAAAATATGATTTAAATTTTGAACAATATTGCAATTATGAAAACTCGCAAATAATTTTTGAGAACTTATATTTTGACTTTGTTGGAAAGTTGAAGGACTAAGCTAAACAAATTAGAAGCTTAGAAATTACATTGAATATGTACAAATAATTCAAAAATATATTGAACAAATCAAAAGTTCAAGGATAATATTGCATATCAAGCCAAAATTTAAGTATTGTCAGTGTTATTTCAAAACATTTTAAGAGTTAGAATCGCTATGCTGTTTACCACCTGCTTGGATGGCGCTGCTGGAGCGGGCACTCTTCCTCTCACAAAAAGTCAAGTGTTCGAATCCCGAGCATGTGTAGTGGCTAGCACGTGTCGCTCCCAATGTTTACTCCTTGGCTGCCGGCTGTGTGCGGGGTTCCCTGAATCACCAAAAAAGAAAAAAATTGTTGTATCCACCTCTAGTTTGCATTGAAGGACTCCTACAGCTATTGAATCTATGGCCCCACTCGTTTGGGCTCTCGGCTAATGCTTCCTCACAGTCCCGGTAAATTGGTGGTTGCACTTACTGCATATATACAGCAGCAATTATACACAATTTAAACCTTTCTTTTCATTTAGACATACAATACTAGAACCTACAGGTTACAAAAAGAAAGAAAGAAAGATAGGTGCTGGACCGACCCTTTTGGACGGTGTTAGATTGTAATTGATACATTTGGCATACATAAGAATCTGTATTGATATCACATCTATGAAACATTTGTAAGGTATATGCACCTAAAATCTAAAAGTTCTCCTTGTGGAAATAAAACTTGGTGGTTGTCTTGTGGGAGAAGTCCTGAGCCAACCTCCTCATCTCCCCAACCACCCCTTGCAGGCCACAGTAAAACACTCCTGTTAAAAGAAAGGAAACATCTTGACATCAGTTTGACTCATGATTAGATGCTGAAAATGTGACAATTGACTATGATTGGAGTGAATGATGCCTATTTTTCCTAGGAATAATGTGTTGAACATGCTTTAAGGATGCTCACCAACTCTTTCGTTGGGGTGGTTGACCGCGACGTGCTTGAAGACGTTGCGCCAGTTGGGCCTCGCGAAGTGGGTACGGACCCGGGTGCCCGACACGATGTCGACCCCGTTCTTGGCGTGGTTCAGGGACTGGAGCATCGCGATCAGGGCCGACCGGGCATCGCCCTCCTCGTACACGCTGGAGCAGTAGTTGTGGAGCTCGATCACGCCGTCCCTGTCGTTCTCGGCGACCTCGTTCATCACGCCTCTGAACCACTCGAACGAGCCCTGCTCGCGGGTGACCCAGTAGAAGTAGGCCCGTCGGGTCAGGAACGGCTTTCGCTTGTTGCTCTTCGCGCCGCTCTCTACGGTGCCCTCTCCGATCTCTTTCTGCTGCTTGATGTTGTTGAGGACGTCTTTGACAATGCTGATCAATGGTGTCGCACCGATGCCTAGCCCGACCAGGAGAAGCACGTCGTATTTCTTGTAGTCTTGTGCTGGAGCACCATACGGACCGTCGATCAAGAGCTTCGGAATCCTAGTTGAAAATGATATCCGATTAGATTGTCCATTCTACGAAAGATTGTGTATATTATGTTCAGTGTTACCTAAATCTACTCATCTAGACTTCGAGCCGAGCAAGCCGAGCGGACTGGGAGTCGCACGAATAAAGTCCAAGTACCTGGGCACATTTCCGCCTGATGCAATGTCTGCTCTTAGAAGTCCGCTTTGATTGACCGATGGAGGCTGACATACCTACACACAATCACAATGTAGCGTTTCGTCATGTTTTTAATGAGCATATAAATCAATGCGACAGCATGTCGTGATTAGACTGATGCGGACCTTACTTAAGTTTCAGAAGATTTCTCACAATCGGTTGCCAATAGGCAAGACCAAGTACGTTGCAAAATTACTTAGAACTAAACTTGAACAATCACCTTTGAGAATACAGCTTTAAGCTGAGATGTCCAGTCACCCACGGTGCGTATATGAATGCTTAAGTAATCGTCACCAGGCGCCGAGGTGATCGAAAATGGATGCCTGATGATGTTCAATTGACTATTAGCCAACTTCCTTTTCAATGACCAAGTAGCAGCGATATAAAGAAGCAACCATTTTTCTGTCTTTTTTGTTAAAGAAATTACCATTGGAATGGAGAAACAGCTGCACAGTTAACAAAAATGTATTGGCCGCTTGTGTATCTGAAGCCTTGAGGCTTAGACATGTACAGAGCCATCACATTTCCTGGATAAACTGCAACCTGAGAAGCACCAGTATATTAGTTAATGGGATTGTGAATGCCTTGTGCTTAAAACATCAATCTAGACAACTATTCTGTTGTGCCTCAAAACAGAATCGTTCTTAATTGAATCCGAGCCTCACCTTGAAGATCCGCACGGTCTTGTACCCAGACCTGAGTGCACGGAGCAATCGCTCACATGCATACAATGTGACTGGTCCTGCAAGATACATCCAAGTCTGCGCAAACAAGTTCATAAACATAGTTAGGAATATGAAGTCAGACAAATTGTAAAAATGTCATTAATTACCAAGCAATATGACGTAGATTGTCACTTACTGTTCTCTTGTACCACTTCTTGGCTAAATACAGGAAGTAGCCATGTATCACAAAGAGCACGTAGACGATCCCAAAGAGGTGGTGCGAGTACCAAAAAGCATTGAACCCGGTGAGCTTTTTGAGGGCCTTGGGGAGGTCCAGCCGGTTGCGGCGGAACCAGGGCTGGGCTAAGGTGTATGCTATGGTCATCAGCACCACCATGGACACACCGGTCCAGCCCTCGGTCCCTTTCACAAACCACCAGTAGTTATTGGGGCGCTTCTTGCCGAAGAACTGCTTCATTGGCTCATATTCAGCATCAGTGGCGTGGAGGAGCCTAGGGAAGTCACAGGTCAGATGGGCTCCGGCATGTAGACCAACTCCGACTGCAATGCCCCAAGCTATCACCTATTTAGGCAATGTACATATAACATGTATAATTTAGTGGAGGGCTTAATTAAATATAGTAGAACTATCTGCCTCTTCTACTTCACTGTCAAAGCACATCCAAAAATACCTTCTAATCACAGCATAATGAGTATCATCAACTTACAAATCGATGAAACCAAATTGAACTTCCAAAAGAAGCCAAAGATTTTTTATTTAAGAAAAAGGAGCATCACATGCTCATACCTTGTGGAAATTGATGTTGTCATTGAAGGGAACAATCGCACCCAACCCGGTTCTACTCCTCAACCAAGTGACTGTGTTTCTGCAAACTGGAAGCAAAATCAGGGCCATGTTGAACTTGGTAGTCTCAGCTCCACCTTTGGCTGTGGTCACACAGTAGCCCATCACATCAAACACAGCTCTGTGCTTGTACTGGATGAACTTCCAAGTGAACAGGCCAGCACAGATTGAGATCCATAGGGCCATGACCCAAATCCTCTTCCAATTGTCCTCAATGAAGTAGGCCAGTGCCTTGTAGCATCTCTTGATGGGGTTGTACTCTCTGGTTGGGACCAGCTTCTGGCTCAGCATCTGGCTCAGGACCCGGCTCTCGGACCCGGTGTGAGCCGAGCTCGATTGGATCGGGGCTTGCAAGAGGAGTGTCTCCAAATTGTGTAGCTAAAACAGGAGTTCAGCAGGTCAATACTCCTCTGGTAATTGAATATTAGGGAGCACGGTACATGGGTTACGTGGTCAACAATCACTTAAAAAAATCGAAGGTTTGGATCTGAACATGCACCTCAATGTATCCCAGATTACTAGGATCCAACTCTTCCATGATCAAGGCTGCATATTCCTCTGCTTGTTCTTGGATCTTGGACAGCTTATTCGCTGAAGCACTTAGTGCAATTATCTGATGTTAACAATGATATGATCACAATTAGTAACTTATTAATTATTCCTTGACATTGAATCATTCTCATCATCATCATATTCTTTTCTTGATCATCTCTTACCTCTCTCACATCTTCCTCAGTGATTCGCCCATCTGCATTTTTGTCTACCCTGCATCACGAAATTACTTTTCAGTGGATTTGTCTGAATAAGTCCCAACAAAACCTGATTTTTTCGTAGGTTTCAGTTTGAACACTATCATAGCAAAATGGGCATGTGAACTTACATATCAAAGAAGGTTTGCAACCTCGCATCGAAGCTTTGATCCGCTATCTGTTCCCAGAATTCCCGTAGCTCAGGCTTGCTTACTGCAGAAGATGCTATGCCTCTCCGTCGTGCCAGCGCATCAAACAGCTCACTAGCAAATTCACTGGATTCATTCATCCCTATACAGATGCAACAATCCTTGTTAGTCCACTACTCTAATTTAATGCAAGTTCACTAATATATAAGAATTGCATCGAAGGACTAAATGAGTTGACAGAATATTCTTAAGATGGAACAATGTAGTAAATGCAAATCTTTCCGTTTGAAACACTCAACATTGTTTATTGAAATTAAGTACTTGATTCTAGCATTTCTTTTTAGCAAAATCAGTTGACATACCTATACACTGGCCAAAGAGTGATTTTGGAAGAACTCCATTGAGAGCCAATTCATCGAACCTGGCTTCGACCTCAGACCAACCTTGATCTATCTCAGCGTTCTTTGTCATGAACTGTAGGCCTCGCAATGCCCGTGCGGCACCGGATTTAGTCCTGTCAATCTGCTTATTAGATCCTTTCGTTGAGGTGATTCGCCTGAGCTCTTGTGAGACTTGTCTGAGCCTGAACGACAGCTGTGAACCAAGCGACGAGGGCCGCAGGCCCAAGCGACTCGTGAGCAATGCCGTCTCAGGGTCTCCTCCTCCCTTGATGTCGTGAACCGAGATGCTATCATCACCGACATCTAGCGTGATCTCGACGTAGCATTCCTCTTCTTGGTCGTCCTTGAGTCTTGCGTTGCTTCTGATCTTGTTGCTCATGCTTCTCAAAGGGCCACTATAACCAACTCTGGGGCTACAATTGCTTTCTGTATCAGACCACTGAGCATGCTGGTGATGATCTTGGAGCTCCATCGTTCCAAGCTCAATCGATCGTCCGAGTGTGTATGTGTGTGTCTCTCTCTTTTGCACACAGCTCGTGCAAGCACCTGATGAGACGACAGCAATTAATGAGCAAAACCCATGGAATTAGAAGAGATATAATGGGATCTATATAGAATAAAGTTATACGAGTTGGTCTGTTTCTTGGAGTCACACTATGATTTTCTGGGAGGCCAGGGAAAATATTGCAGCAAATGCATGACAACCAGGTTTGATATGTCTGTTTTGATGATGTGTTATTGCTATTCCATGCCTTCTTTTCTCTGTTCTCAGAATATCACTTGTCCTTTTGTCTCAGCTCGAGAAAAAATAATCAATCGAGCACAGAATACCAATGGGAAGGCAAGGCTAGAGGCAAAAATAAATCTGGATCGTAAATGTAAACACTATCATCGCCTACACAAAATGCAATAGTAAGCCAATCGCATCAGATGTGACGTTTTTTAACTTTGACGAACTTCCCATATGACAGCTCATTCATTTCTCAAACATAGTCACACAACATGCCATAAACCAATGACAATGCGATAGAGAAAGAAGCAAATTCACGAGCCAACTAGCAAATATCACGACGCGAGACGCGAAATCGAAGGCCAAAAGCTCTAATTGGAACCTTACCAGGAAGAGTTTTGCCTTTGGAGGAGAACACGAATGAGTTGAGAGATAATGCGCACTTGGTTTCAGGACAAAAATGAAGAAGCTAAGGAGAATGTCTTGAGTTGGTGATGGAGATTTGCATTAACCGAGGCAAGGAGAGAGGAGTGTTTATAATGTGTATGCGGAAGGTGGCTTAGGTGGTTAAGTAGTGCTGATGAAAGAAAATGTTAAAAAAATGAAGAAACCAGGGGCTAGAGTCTGTTGGTTTTTGAGATTTGGTTGGAAAGCAGACAGAGAGAGAGAGAGAGAGAGATTATTTATATTTGGAGGCATTTCTTCAACCTTCAAACTCCGCACCAACCGACTCGAAAGCTTGTTCAGCCTCCACTTGTCACCAAGTTCAACATCCTGCCAGCTTTGTTCAGATTTCCAGAAGAACTGATTCTTTGCGAATCGAGAATTTATGGCATTTATCTCAATTCAATATAAATTGAGAGTGAGAATTATTAAAAAAAATCTTAAATGAATGTTAATTCAATTTTAAACATTTCAATTTTATTATTTAATTTTAAATCTTTTAACGATTTGTTAACATAGTCTTTTCAGCTAATTTTAACGAAAAATTGCCGATGTGGACGTTGGTCGTATTAGGTGACATGATTGTGTCAACGTAGATAGTTTTTTACATTTTTTATAATTGTTTTAATTCCCCAAATTCTTTTTAATTTGGTTTTTCTTCATTTTTCCCTTCTTCCTCCACTGGTCACTAGGCCTTGATGATGGCCGATGATTGGACACAAGTGAGGATCGACCTCAGGTAATGTTCATCGTTGCCTCATCTGGCAAGGCATTTGTACAATAAATTTAAAAAAATTAATAAAAAAATTATAAAAATTATTTACGTCAGTGCCAATTTAATCAAGTAAGATGATTGCCATCCATGTCAACAATTTTCCGTCAAAATTAACTAGAAGGATTATATTGATAAATTGTTAAAATGTTTATGATTAAATTGGTCAAATCAAAAAGTTTAAAACTGAATTGGTATATATATAATAAATTTAAGACTTTTTTGATAATTTTCCATATATATATCACTAGATAATTTTCACTTCTCTATAAATCTTCATACAAATGGAATAGAATGAGCAACATATATTCTAAATTGTTATTGAATGACCTTAACTAGGGGTGTCGATAATTCTGTTCTGTTCAGGATTTTAAAAAATCCGAACTGAACCAAACTAATAGGGTAAGTAGCCAAACAAAACTGAATCACAATATGAACCAAACCAAAAACCCAATTTAGTTCGGTTCAACTCATTTTAGTTTTCAATTTTCCTTTTTTTGCTTTACTTACTAGAACCGAGCCGAATAAGGAATGAGAAAAAAAAAAAAAAGAGATTTTAAATTGGGCATTCAGCTTTTGTTGGGAATTTTGGTTTGACTTGGTTAACTGAGTCGAACTGAAAAAATTTGAATTGAAAAAAAGAACGATTATTTTTCTATTTTTCCGAAAATCAAACCAAATATAAAATGTACGAAATTTTGGTTCGGTTTCGGTTTCAGTTTGGTTCTAATGCCCTTAACCCTAACGAGGAGGATTAGATCGATGTAAGAGATTGCGGCTATTCTCTTCAAAGATCGTGATTGAGAATAATGTCGAAAATACAAGCTGACCCGTTCACAAAATTGATTTATAACGCGTATGAACATGAGTGCTCGAACGTAGTCCCTCTATATACGTACATATAGACCCACACGAAATCGTCATTATAAATCAATTCCTCAATCTCTACCTTTTCTTGTGCGATCCCCCTCCGGACCATTTGGTGCAGCTTTTACCTGGTTTTCCCTTTAACCATGAAAAGCGGAACAAAGAACACGTCAAAAAAGAGAGAAGAACGCGGATGACACACCTGCGTTTGGGAACCACTTTCCAAAGGCTTTTGGACGAACATAAATACCGTTTTGACAAATCTTTTGGAAAGTTTTGGAAGATATAACTGCATTTGTAAAGCGTTTAGCTCCAGACAAATCCAAGGATATCATTTTTGGAATGCAAACACATTTTTTTCTATCAACTTTTGCTTTACTGAGCTTTTGTAATTCAGGAAATGTCTTACGTTTGAGTTGAAGGTCTTATAATCCGGTCAAGCCATCCCATATCCATTCCACCGAGTTGCATGCACAAGTCGCCGAGAATCTTATCCCCACATACTCGTAACTATGCTCTTCCCACGGTTTCAGAAAAACTCCCGTGACCACGTTTTGCGACGACTTACCTTGTAATATATATCATAAATTTATGCCCTCGTTTCGTACGTAGACTAGGAATTTCCACGACAATGTGCTTGTCTTGTCTGACCGCTTGCGCATTTACGCGTCCGATCACCTAATCAAAAAGACAAAGAAGAAGAAGAGGCGGCGGCGGCAGAACGGTCGTAAGTCGTAGCCTGATTGTTCGGCTCCAATTTATCATGGGTAGGTTCTAATTTTATAATCATCCGCTATAATGATGATGTATCAATTAGCGTGCGAACAAGGATAGTGATTGAGCATATCTACACACGTAATCACTTGGTCCGGCAATTTTGATATTCAAAGGTTGTAATTCGAGCCCGTTAGAATAATTGATTGGACACGGCCTCATTGGAAACTTGAAGCGATCATTTTAGAGATGACTATACTCACGAATTACTCCTTCCGTTCCACGCATGTGTGCTCGTATCTCGCGAGCCGTGCTGCTACTCGACAAACTTCATCCAGTAAACCGGAAAGAAAGAAAAAGGCCGAGGAACTTGCTGGTAAGAAGACTTATGATTTGCGAAGAAGGTGACGATGAAGACTTTCGTGGATCTATTGGGCACATTAAACGTTGATTTTTTGCTTGCTTACTTACCCCCAAAAACTTATCCAGCCCTGGTCGAATCCCGACAGACGGCCGCGCGATGGGGACCGTTAGCGGATGCTCAAGTCAACACCACTTGAAGGAATCATCAACATCTTAGGTGGAATCGAGTGACTAAAAACACTTTTTGACGAGGAGCAACTTGTTGCTTAACGATTGGCACGAGCAATCCAAAGGAGGAACAACTTGTTGCTTAGCGATGATTTCTTTTTTCTCCCTCGCGTATGCACTTCCAATTGCTATTTCAATCATGGAAAAAGTATCAAAAAATCATTAAAACAGTTGCATTAATACTCTAAGAAATACCAACACTTTTCATGAGATTTCGTAGCGTGTCAGACACTTTGACACGTGTCTGATACTTTTCGATATTTTTTGACACTCTTCAATATTCTACGATGCTTGATCAACGGGCGTCGAAAAATTTGACACTTGGCTAACTCTCTCAACACTCTTTGACATGCAAGTTTGGAATTTTGACATGCTGGGGTCAATTTTAAATTTTTTTAATAAATAAGTGGTCAAAATGTAAAAATGTAAAAAGTAAATAAATAAATTGGGAAATAAGAAAAATCTATTCTTCTCTTCCTTTCTCACTTTCACTTCCTATAGTACGCAATTCACCTCAAGTTTTTTTTTTCTCTTTTCTTCCGCCACGAGTCTAGAATGTGGATCACTTATTTTTTCCTCTAAGTTTTATGAATTATTAGAATGGAGTTGAATTTGTCATATTGCCTCAATGAATAATATTAACAAATGATGAATTAATATTTTTTGTATAAATTCATTCTATTCCCTTTTATTATGATTTATATATTTGTGAATTTGAATCAAATTAATTTGATTGAATAATCATAAAAATGATAATTTATTATTTATATATAAAAATATACATTTAATATACAACATATACTAACGTGTTTTTCAGAAATAATGTGTCAACCCATTATGCCGTGTCATGTATCAATGTCAATGCTACTTAACTAGTGCCAATTTAATCTTAAATATTTTAATTAAGCCAATTTAGTCCTACAAATTTTAATATTAATACCAATTTAGTCCATTCGACCTATTTTAGGTCAGAAATTGCTAATATGCATGACATAAAATTACTAGTGACAAATGGGCCATAAGATCACTGTCAATTGTTATAAAAATTTAAGCTCCTCTATTATCATATGAGATTTTGTGTGATTACTATCGGCTATTCTAAAAACTTAAGTTATTAGATGAATGTATGATTTATTATTTAAATATTCTAACATGTATCAATGGAGAAAATCATTTAAAATATCCTAAACTTATTGCACTTTTGCCAATTTAGTTCTAAATCTTTTAATTTTGTCAATTAAGTCATAAATATTTTTACTTTTTGTCAATTGAATCATCTAGCCAATTTTAGCCAGAATTCGTTGATGTAGATGCCGAACGTCCTACATGGCACGATAGGAAAATTTATAATTTTTAAAATATTTTTTTGATTTTTATTACTTTTTTGTATTTTAAATCTCTTTGTTTTATTTTCTTTTTCTTTTTTTCCCTCTAATTCCCCTATCTATTAACCTCACCGGCCTCGGGTGCGGTCAAGCCTCCCCAAAGACCAATAAGGGTTGCTCTCATTGGGATTTAGCAAGGGACAACCTTGGCAGAAGTTGGCATTCACCTTTACCCTCGCCCAAAGGAGGCAAGGGTGAGCCTTGCTCGTGGTCAGCAAGGTCGCCCCTCGCCACATCTTGGGGAAGGTGACCTTGCTTGAGGCCGACCCTCACCAACTGTAGCCTCTAGCTAGTCACTTGAGGCCTGGGTGATTGGTAGAAGAAGAAGAGGTGAATAAAAAGAAAGAAAAGAAAAAATAAAATAAAATATAATATAAAAATAATTTAAAATTTTGACAAAAATTTAAAAAATTAGTAATTTTTGTCCACCTTAACACCCGCGTTCATATCAGCGAATTCAGGCCACGATTGGCTCGATGGACTCAGTTAGCAAAAAGTGAAAAAATTTAGAACTTAGTTGGCAAAATTGAAAGATTTAAAACTGAATTAGCAAATGGAATAGTTTTAGGACTTTTTGGATGTTTCCAGTACCAATAAGGAAAGGGTTTCATTGGAAATTCCCTCCGCCCCTACCGTACTCCAGCTTGGTAGTTTTCCATCATCTGTCTTTCTTCTCCTAATTCCTTCCATTCTACTAATGAATAATCTATAATAATTTGCAAATTGAGATCTAAATTAGCCTAATTGAATGATTTATGATTGAATTCATATTAATTTAATAGATTTAGAACTTTTTTTTGTACTTTTCCCCAAATTATGGACTATTGAATGATGTCAATAATTATATATGCTGCGTCCGATTCGGTTAAAAGAGCCCAATTGCACGACATGTAATCACCCCGATTCGTCGTGTCGTGCTGCACATGTGAAGAAAAGCAAAAGAAGACTGACCTCGGCTTGGGCCGTGTTCAAATTGCCGTGAGCGTACGACGCCATCGATTCAACAAATGGTAGGAAGCCATCGATGTGGGGTCGATTTCAAAAATGTACATTAGCCTCCAAATTGAAACTCTGGTGGGTCGGCTCTCTTTGGACTTGAGCTAACACGTCCTAGTTCCCTCTAGTTCTACTTTAGAGCAGTCGGCTACTTTGCGAGATCGAGTGGTTGAAGCCTCGTCACTTGAAGTCGAGCGGAGCTGAGTCAGCGTGATTTAACACTATTCAAGCTCTGAGGATTTGATACCTAAATAGAGGTCGATTCGGAATTGGCTAGAAGTCAAGGGCAACCGCTCCTCGGCTGAAACTCAAAGAATCAAGAAATTCTCCTCGATGGTTACCGAGTAATTACTCTTTCGTGCAGATGAATGAGTTATAGATTGTAACTTTGGGAGGACTAGCATTGCTCAAAACTAAATGGGCCTCAAAATCTAAGGTAGGATGTGAAGCAAATAATAAAATATACTAAGCATGCTATTTACTTACCATTGCGAGAGTTGGTTTAGCCATGTAGGACTTAGGCTGCATTTGGTTTAGCTTTGGGAAAATATAAATACCTTTAGTTTAAAGAGTTTGGAGGAAATGTAAATTACGTTTGGTAAAATTTTTTTTGCAAAGTTACTTTGACATAAAGAATGTTTGGTATTTTTTTTTTCCGTAAATGGTTTTTAGGTTTAATTTCTTTTTTATTAAAAATATTAAACTCTTTGTTGACTTTGACAAAGGTGAGGGTAGTTTTGGAACAATGAGGAATAAAGCCAAAAAAACTAAAGAATTGACGATGATAGTTTTGGAAGGAAAAAAAAAACTAGTTTCAGTATTTGGCTAAATGCTAAAAGCTCAAAACTGGCTCAAAGGTGATCTCTACCAACATTGGTCTTTCACATTTCCCAAGGTTAGCATTGAGCTAAAAGCCTCTTGAAAATATTTGCTAAATACCCCGGCATTTCCTTAATGGACTTTGGAGATTGAAAGCCCTTTAGGAAAGTTGAACCTTACTCTCAAGTGGTTCAAATCCCCTCCTGTTAAGTATGAAAACCCCTTAGTTCCTCCCTTGCTTGTGGAAGCCATGCGGTGTAAATTCGATCATGCTATGGCTTGGGATCACCCCGGCTTTACTTGCGCTAGCACATGGTTGAACGGCAGATTGGTGTGACAATTGTTGATACAACATAATAACATGACCCGAAATTAATAGGTTTTGATTGAAGTTAATTTTGTTTGGGTCAATTTCATGTCAACCACAAGACATGATCAATAATCAGTGTTGTGTCCGTGTCTAATCCACTAGATACAGAATTAGCCCATAAAAACCATTTAATTTAATGGGTTAATAATATGGACATAAAATATATATGACGCATGTAGAGGCAATCAATTACAAGAACTTTCTTTCATTGATGGTTATTTCATTTTATAAATAGATTTTAGAACATTTAAGGATATTTCATGCCAGGTCCATATCAAAGGGTTGATTTGTAGGATGACAAGTAATATAATTATAACAACTTAACAATTGGTGTATTTAATCGTGTTACATAGGTCATGTCAACCCGATAATTTTAGCTTGTCCATGTGTCATAAAGGTTAACAGAATTAAGTAATCTTTGGGTTGACTTGTTTTGCAGTATATCCTTATGTGAATATGATAGTAATAGAAACTGCAAACATAAATTGCCACCGCCAACCATGAACATGGGCATATGACATAAGCAGCAGTTATGATTCAAATTGAACATCTTATAGTCGATAGGGAACTCCTATAGTAATATCTAGGAGTTGTCAATGCTGATCTCCCATTCTATCATAGGATGATCGTTTTATGTGCCGTAAGCAATGTCTACATAGTAATTTCCAATCAAAATTAGGTAAAATGACTAAATTGGCCATATTTAATGGTTTGTAAGTGAATCAATTCCCATACAATAGGTTTAAGACTTTTTTATTAATTTTTTCTTCTTTTTGCTTACTATTTTTAGCTTAGGAAAAATATTGAAAGATGCTTTGAAGATCACTTATATTCTTGTCATACTCCGCAAACAATTAATCAACTCCATACAATATGTTTAAAACTTTTTTATTAATTTTCCCTTCTTTCTACTTACTATCTTTTAGCTTACGAAAAAAAAATTGAAAGATGCTTTGAAGGTGACTTATATTTCTTGTTATGCTCTGTGAACAATTAATCACTTGAGCAATATAAATCTTTCGAAAAATTTTCCTAATTTTAATTTTTTTACGAATGTGAAAAATCACTTGAGTAGTCAAACTTATTTATTCTATACTTCTGTAATATGAAATATGGAACTTCTGGCCTCGATTAATCTCAATGAATGCAGGCACGTCGATCTCTAATGTCTATTTGTAAAGAATTTCAAAATTTTCTTATGCAGAATTTGTGGCATATGCAATTGGACTTTCATTAGAAGGGAAATACCTCAAACACGTTAAGATATACGTCTTCCAATTTTAAAAAAAAAAAAAAAAAAAAAAAACATATCGTTCGTCACCAGACTTTTTTATAATAACAAAAAAAAAAGCATGAAATAGGCAACTTCCGATTAACTCCAATTTTCATTCGGCAAAAACTCGTCCCGACCATGATGCCATCATCCGACCAATGGCAGGTGCACACCTGTCCCATCGTGACTACCTGAGCTCTCTCCAGGAACTACAAGAACGTTCCCGACGGGACTCGGACACTTGGTTGCATCCGACGTGTCGGTCTCTCATTGGTCGCTCAACGTGTTGTGTCCCAACACGAGGAGAAAATCGGCCCCGCCATGACGTGGACACAAATCATACGATGGAACACTCTAGCGCTCCACCGATCGCTCCGCACCCAAACACTATAAATCTCTCGCGCGCTCTCGGCAACACCATCTTCTTCAATTTCTCAGCGAGAGTTGTTCGGTCTGAATCCAGAGTGATTTTGCAAGTCACAAGCCGCACAGAGAGAGAGAGAGAGTAATGACGGCAAGGAGGATCGCGAGCAGGGCTTTGGCGTTCCTGCTTCTGTTTGTTTTAGGTGAGTGTTACGTTGAATTTCATCGTGCTTTGTTTGCGATTTCGGTTTGCTCTTCTTCGAGGGAAATTCATGGAAATTCATGGTTTGAAGAGGAAGTATGAACGAGTTCTTCGGTTTAAGTCGTGATCTCGACGATGCGAGTGATTGCTCCTCGTTGCTTTTTTATCGGCTCGCCCGTTGGTGATGGCAGGATTTGATTGATTTATGTTCTATTGAATGTTTCGCTGCATAGTTCAAGTTCGAATGTGAACGGATTATGTAGGAAGCTTGAATGCTGGAATACAATTCGATGTCTATGCATGGACACCAACTGATAGTAGTATAGGGTGTTTCTCTGTTTGCAATTTTTGTACTTCTGAGCAAGGAGAGAGACTAGCAGTTTGTACTTTGTAGTGTTAGTTTTCTTGGAGAAATTTGAGTTTTTTAGTGATTGGAGTTTCCTGAATTGTGTCCTCTGCTTTTGTTGATGGCTGTCCGCTGTAGAATTCTCTCTGGGGTTGGCAGCGGCTGCTGCTGATGATTCGTCGAAGCTCGGGACGGTCATTGGGATCGATCTCGGGACTACGTATTCGTGTGTCGGCGTGTACAAAAATGGTCATGTGGAAATAATAGCCAACGATCAAGGAAACCGGATCACCCCGTCGTGGGTCGCGTTCACAGACACTGAACGACTCATTGGAGAAGCCGCGAAGAATCAAGCGGCTATGAACGCAGAACGCACCA
Organism: Corymbia maculata; assembly: GCA_014182735.1. Taxonomy (NCBI): domain Eukaryota; kingdom Viridiplantae; phylum Streptophyta; class Magnoliopsida; order Myrtales; family Myrtaceae; genus Corymbia; species Corymbia maculata. Next base: position 43,557,419 of record CM024689.1, on the reverse strand, counting down.
TTTTTGATGTGAAGCGCCTTATTGGGAGAAAGTAAGTGGATCTACACCCTATGCCTTTTCGGATGTTTCGCATTTCGGCTACTGTTTGTGCCTTGTGACTGAGTTTACTTATTCGCTTTTCATCCCGTTTGCGACAAGGTTCGATGACGCGGAGGTCCAGCGAGATATCAAGTACTTGCCTTATAAGGTCGTGAACAAGGACGGAAAGCCTTACATCCAGGTGAAGGTGAAAGGCGAGACGAAGGTCTTTAGCCCTGAGGAGATCAGCGCTATGATATTGGGGAAGATGAAAGAGACGGCCGAAGCTTACCTTGGAAAGAAAATCAAGGATGCCGTCGTCACTGTCCCAGGTATCATTCATCTGCTGCAATTTACCATCTTAGTATGTGGCGTCGTCGCCAAGTACCTGACGATCGAGTGTTGATCATGTGCTTGTCTGTGTAGCTTATTTCAATGACGCTCAGAGGCAGGCCACGAAGGATGCTGGCATCATTGCCGGCTTGAACGTGGCTAGGATTATCAACGAGCCCACTGCGGCGGCTATTGCCTACGGCCTGGACAAGAAAGGAGGAGAGAAGAACATCCTGGTTTTTGATCTCGGCGGCGGGACATTCGATGTGAGTATCCTGACCATCGACAATGGCGTGTTTGAGGTTTTGGCGACCAGCGGAGACACCCACCTCGGAGGAGAGGACTTCGACCACAGAGTCATGGACTACTTCATCAAATTGATCAAGAAGAAGTACAACAAGGACATCAGCAAGGACAACAAGGCCCTCGGGAAGCTTCGAAAGGAATGCGAGAGGGCCAAGAGGGCGCTGAGCAGCCAGCACCAAGTCCGGGTCGAGATCGAGTCTCTCTTCGATGGGATCGATTTCTCGGAGCCATTGACGAGGGCGAGGTTTGAGGAGCTGAACATGGACTTGTTCAAGAAGACGATGGGTCCGGTCAAGAAGGCCCTGGAAGACGCGGGTCTGAAGAAAACCAGTATCCACGAAATCGTTCTCGTTGGAGGAAGCACCAGGATTCCTAAGGTTCAGCAACTTTTGAAGGACTTCTTCGATGGAAAAGAGCCGAATAAGGGTGTAAATCCTGATGAGGCTGTCGCCTATGGCGCTGCTGTTCAGGGCGGAATCCTTAGTGGCGAAGGCGGCGAGGAAACCAAAGGTAAAGATATGACCTACTGTACCAGAGAGTTTGCTGTGTTGCTGGTCTATGGTGTGGGATGGCTTGACAGAGATTTTGGTACTGTCTAATTCGTGCAGATATCCTCTTGCTTGATGTGATTCCACTTAGTCTGGGCATCGAGACGGCCGGTGGCGTGATGACCAAGTTGATCCCGAGAAACACCGTCATCCCGACCAAGAAGTCTCAGGTCTTCACTACATATCAAGATCAACAGACCACAGTGACGATCAAGGTATTGCCTGCATATTTGTGCCGGTGCTTGTAGAATTATACTTTGGCCTTTCTCGAGAAGTGACTCATATCATCTAATTTCCCTGTAAAATCTACAGGTCTTCGAAGGCGAAAGAAGCTTGACTAAAGATTGTCGTGAGCTTGGAAGATTCGACCTCTCCGGCATTCCACCTGCTCCAAGGTAATCTGTCATACTTTATAGATCAATGCGGTCTGATAGTCGGGCCATCTCATCTCCACGAATATTCTAATTCATTATTCATAATGGAAGCGACTTCTGACTAAATACTAAGCTGTCGCTGCAGGGGAGTGCCCCAGATTGAGGTCACATTCGAAGTGGATGCAAACGGAATCCTAAATGTGAAAGCCGAGGACAAGGCCGCAAAGAAGGCAGAGTCCATCACCATCACAAATGACAAGGGGCGGCTCAGCCAGGAAGAGATCGATAGGATGGTGGAAGAGGCCGAGCGGTTCAGAGAAGAAGATCAGAAGGTCAAGGAAAAGGTGGACGCCCGGAACAAGCTGGAGAACTACGTATACAGCATGAGGTCCACCATCGGCGACAATGACAAGCTCGCGGACAAGATCGATGCAGACGACAAGGAGAAGATACAGAGTGCCCTCAAGGAGGCGCTTGACTGGCTGGACGAGAACCAGAACACGGCGGAGAAGGAGGACTTCGATGAGAAGTTGAAGGAGGTCGAGGCGGTGTGTTCGCCGATCATCAAGCAGGTCTACGAGAAGAGCAGTGGCAGCTCGTCATCTGCTAGCTCCGAAGATGATGATGATGCTTATGACGAATTGTGAAAAACCAGGAGTGCTTTCGACATTTTTGTCTGGTTCTTTTTTCTGAACATCAATTCGATTTAGATGATAGTAGCTATATAGGATTTTTATCATTTTCCGATCTTCGTTGTTAGTGAAAGAACGAGAATTCGATGAAACTCGCATAAAGTGTCCCATTCTTGTCCAAGCAAAGCTCCAGAACAATCACTTGGCCTAGCAATTAGCAGACTTGAGTCCCAAAACTTTGCAAACACTTCATTATGCTTGACCAGTCCGATCCGATTTCTCCACCTCTTGTCCCCCGTTATAGCGTTCGATTTAGATGTAAGAATGAGAGTTATAGGTGTTACCATAGCATGGTTTTCTTCCATGCTTGTCGCACGGTTGCTTTTTGCCCTGGATTTGCCGAGTCTCTGAACTCATAGGTAAATCTCTGGCTTATTTACCCCTTTGAGCGCTTATTGTGATTGGATAAATATGCAATATCGATGACTTTGCTTTGTCTCAATTGATTTTTACCTTTTGCTTTGTCAAAATTTTGCGGTTACACACGCGTGAATGTTTCTTTGTAAATCCAAATTGGCTAGACTCTCACCATGACTAAATGTTGGCATTTAATTATATTTTAAAGTTTGAATGACATTTTGAGTTTTGACGCCCAAACATTCTATTAGATGTCTCCTCCTTAAATAGATGGAAGATACTACGGTGATGACTTATGAGGAGAAAGACAAAGCAATTTGGCCTATAAATAAAAGAAATGGGAGGGTTGAAATTATGTGACTTGGGGTTTGAACAATAATAATAAAATAAAATAAAAGTTGAACAGGTCGTTACATTAGAAACTTGATTCACGTTAATACAAATAAAATATCCCCATCAAAATTTTTCCTTACTCAATAATTTCAAAAAATAAGCAGGAAAAAAAAAAAAAAAATTAAACCCTAATTTGCTAATATGTAAATCTGCCGACTGTTTTACTCTTAGCACAAAGTTTGCCACATCGTCTCCCGATTCAGGTGGATATTGTGCGCTCTACACTTCTAGGTTAAATGATGTAAACATGATTTCACTTGAATTTTTAGAGTTTTCAACTTATGTGAAGAAGCTTTTACGTATCATTGTGAGATTTTGTGGGACCACAATCAACTTTTCTAAAAATTTAAGCGCCATTAGATGAATGCGTGTTTTAATATTTAATTATTCAAACACTCCATATGCTTAGTCTAGTCTTTTTTCCTAATAGTAAGCATGAAAATTTAATTAGGGAGATAAATGGAGTCTGAAAAGATTTGAACTCAGAACCTTTAACTTAAATACGTGTGAGAGAAAAATAATTTAGGAAAAACTATTTAATTGGTTCGGACAATGCTGATAGATCATAGAAGTTCTATCTGTTAAGAATTTCATGTGAAATTTCAACAGAATTTCCAGCAATTACAACATGAACAATTTCTGGTGCAATGCCTTGCTCTATTCATGCCCAAGATGTCTAGTTATATGATCAACGAGATGCTGAAAATGAAGAGGGTTACAAGTGCTGCTCCCGATGTTAAGGCCAGACACAAGAATAGCATATTTATCGTCTCTTGATTTAAGAGAAAACTTTTTATTAGATTGATTAAGTTACTTCATTTTTCTACCAAGAAAGATATAGTATAAAAACAAAATCATCATAATAAGTTCATATTTAGTACTATATTTCTTGAACATTCAATTTTTTTTCCTTTTTTTTTTAAAAATCGAACATTTTCTTGTATTAAGGAAAAAAAAATAAGCACCGAATAAAATGAGCAAAGCAGGTTGAAGCTGTTCGACTCCAAGAAAACAAGCTCTATAAAATGAGAATTCGTAAAATATTTAAATTTTTTATATACTAAATGAACCGAGAAAAAATACATCTGTTTAGAGGCTGTTGGATCATTTAGCCTTAACGTGATATTCTGCATTAGCAATATATTGAGGGGAGTGTTTAATTATAATTATTCCAACATCCACATTCATATGCAACCAAAAGTCAAGTTGCGAACATGTTCTAACAAGCCCCTTGCGTGAGATAGAATGCTATACTCAATTTAAACTTTTAAAATTGATAATCAGGAGTCACATTGTGATTTTCATAAATCAATGAAAATCTGCATTATGATAACTATCTTAGAGAGACAAATTCTATGTAAGGAAGATTTAGATTTGTATTTCAGTTCTAAAGGGATACAAATAAAGGGGAAGGTGTCTATATATATGAGTATAAGGTTAATCATAGCCGTACACCTCCTTTTAATCCAACGGTAGAAATTATATCTCTCCATCTTCCCAACAACCCATATTTAGTAGATAAATATACAATTATTGGATTATCCTTGCCTTAGGAGTTTTCTAGAATACACAACAAAGCACTAGAACTTGGGAGGTAGTAGAGTTTGCTCATTCACATATCGATCACCGTCATTTGTACATAAACCCTCTGGGTCATGCCATCTCTCCTTTGACCATGTAACAAAAATCGATCTTAACATAATCTTGACAAGCTTGAATATTTCAAAAGTGATTGTATTTTAAAATATATATTTTATGCAATATGTTATTCTCCATAATGAGTTCATGTGGATGCTTTGATTCCCGTCACGACACAAGGTACAATGAGATACGACCCTATTTTTCGAAATTTATCATGTATTTTTCAGTTTCAAAAATTCGAAATATGTAATATACTTTGTGGGCTCTACAGCCTATTTGGCCGTGCTGGTTCTGTAGGACTTAAGGTATCGTAATCTCTTGATGCTACTTATATGACACATGATTGTTCGAAAAAAGAGATTAAGGGTACATTTGTTTCAATGAAAGTAATTTCCTGAAATGTGTTTTCCGGTTTTCGATTATTTGTTTTTCCAAAAACGATTTGGTCAATGGAAAATACTTTCAAGTCAACATAAATATTATATATTATTTTAGGAAAATGAATTCATGCGCATGGGAAGGGAAAACACTTTCCCTTTTTATAATGTCTTTAGATCCTTTTTTTTTTGTTAGTTCAAATGTTATTTTTTCCAAATGCGATCCAAACGCCTAAAAATATTTTCAATCATATATTATCAAACACAAGAAAATTAATTATGGAAAATGATTTCTTGGAAAATATTTTTCAAAAATGATACGATTTTCGCGAAACAAACGCATCCTAAGATGGGGCAATGTTTGTCACAATTAATGAAGTGACGGCCAAACAAATTTGAGTCTTTTATTTTGGCAACTATAATTAAAGAAATCTGCTCGGGGTGTTGGATCCTCCCCGGGCGTTTTCACATTTTCTTATCCACAAATGCCCTCGGACTGGCTATTTAATTACAATTCGAAGACCTGGTATGTTATAGAATCTCAAGGACGCTCCCCTCTTTCCACCGGTCCTCCACCACCAGCGTCACCGGGCCGCCGCCGCTCGCCGCCATAACTCCCGTCGCAGGTAGCTCCACTCCTCGTTTTGCTTTTCCCCAGATATAGATAATTCATCCCTAGCTCCCTCCCTCCCTCCCTCTCCCCCCGGCGTTCCTTGATTCTCTCTGTTTCGTTCGCTTAGTCATGGAAGCATGACGAGTTAGGGCTTTTTCATCCCTCTTGCTTTCCGATTATTGAAGATTACTGAAACCCTCATTCACGATTGCCTGTGGCTGTTAGAGAGATTCTCCATTGCAGAACTGAATTGGATTTTCGTACTTGAAGGTTCGAATGGTTCTGCTCTAATTTTCCGGATGCGTCGTATATTTAGGAAACTCGTTGGTGAATGGCAGTATTTTTAAGTCGCTTTGTCTCCTTTTTTTTTCTATTTTTTTAAATTTTGGCGAGTTATTCTGCTTGGCTGAATGCCTTATCTCATATGATTCATGGCGGTACTGAGTGAAAGTAGGTTACCCATTTCAGCTGAAATCCTAGTATTGCCAGTTCGTGCGGCTTTTTAAGACTTCTGCTATTCCTGGCCGTTGCTTGTCTAGTTAAATGCGCTGAAATTGTGAAATTGTTGCTGAAAGTTTCGGTAGAAAGTTGATATCTATGTTGGAAAGAGAATTCGTTTGAGCTTCGGTTCTACTGCATTAGAACTTTATCTTCTTATCCAATCATGTATGGCATCATTCGCCGTCTGCAATTACCGGAGTGGCCACTGTTTAAAGAGGTGGCAATGATTTTTGGCGCATCTCGTTGTATTGACTCTAGTTTTATCTCTGGTCTTATCTCGACTGCTGCTATGCTTCGGCCAAAATTGACTTGTTTTGCATTAAAATCCTTTTGATGTCTGGGTTTTGGTGTTGCGCATTAGTACTTGTAGGTCTGAATGGTGAGGAAATAGAAGAAAAGAAGTGTTTAATTGTACACCAGGCATACCAATGCTGTCATTAAAATCTGGCAAGTATAAAATCCATGGTTCTTGGTATCGGAAGAATTTCTCCATCTTGGGGTAAGACAGACTGCTTTAATGTTAAGTAAAGTAAGGTTGATGGAAGGGGGTTCGGCGTATGCAGTGGTGTGACAGTTGACTGATTTATTTCAGAGTTGATGTTTCTTCATAGTGTTCCATCAAATACTTTTGTGAACATTTAGTAATGCTAAAGTAAATCAACAATTCTTTTACCTGTTTAGAGCTGGACTATGATTCTTTAAGCCATTTGTTTTTAACCAGATTGTGGGGTATATTTCTCAATTCTGTAAGGCAGATTTTTCAATCTTTCATACAACTACCAACAGAAATTGACTTGCTCTATGTGATACTGCTTCGGATTTGCTGAGTTGATTTATCCACCACAACTTTTCTTCAATGTCATATATATTAATGCAGGAAGATTTTGTAATTTGGTCGATAGTCCATTCCATCAGTAACTCTGCTGATGGATCCTGCTATGGCATATGCTCAACAACAGCGGCAAGCAGCAAATATGCAGCAGCAGCAGTAGCAGCAGCAGCAGCAGTATTTCACCCGCAGCATCAGCAGTTCCCTCCTGTGCAGGGTCCTCCTTTCCTACCTCCACATCCTTCTCTCCAGCAATTCCCTTATCATCACCCTATGCAGCAACAGCCTCCGCTTTCTTCCCATGCTCCTCCACTTCCTCACCTTCTTCATCTTCAGCAGCAACAGCAGCCGCCATCTGCTTTCCCTCCACACATGGCTCCACCACTCGTTCCTTCACCTTTTCTCGGCCCATATGACTCTGCTCCTCCTCCAGTTCCTCCTCCTTCTGATCCCGAGCTTCATAAACGCATTGACAAACTTGTGGAGTATGCTGCTAAAAACGGGCCTGAATTTGAAGCCATGATTCGCGAAAAACAGCAAGATAATCCTGCATATAGTTTTTTATTTGGGGGTGAGGGGCATGGTTACTATCGTCACAAGCTTTGGATGTCTACACGATTTCCAGGCGGTCACTTTCCTCCTTTTCCGTCGTCTTCAATGCCTATTATGCACCAACCTCCCAATCCAATGTTGAATGCATCTCCTCTGAACACACCACTGAATGCTGCTGGTGCTGCTCCAGGGTCTTCAGCCTCTATGTTAGGTGCTCCTCAAATGCATCAACCGCCTTTTCCTCCATTCTATGAGCAGCAGCCCCATCAACATCTCCCACCCTTTATGGCTCATGGTCGGCCAGATTATGATAAGTCATCTGAGTCCTTCAAAGGACTATCTGGCCCACTTCCCTCTGATGTTGCTGCAGAACTTAGTGACGTACTAAGTAACCTTACTGGTACAAAAGATTCAATTAAAGGGGCCAAACTTTGGTTCATGCAGAGGTCTCCATTTGCTCCAGCTCTTGCAGAGGCTCTTAGGGAAAGGGTCTATGCAGTGGATGACTCTGAGAGACAGCTGCACATCATTTACCTTGCTAATGACATTCTTTTTGACAGGTGAGATTCTTATCATGTGCCATTTCTTGTCCTATTGAGAATTCCGACTTCCATCTGTTCAGGAGATTCTTAATTTGCTTGCAGTCTTAGTTTGATTTGTAGACTCTTATACGTCTTCACACTATTCCCCTCATAGCAATTGCTTATGCTCGTTCTACTTTCAGTCTTTTTCTAAAATAATGGATGTGCACTGGTCCTTCTGGAGCACTGTTTCATTGTTAAACACCCCTCCTCCTGCTCCTTCTCTCATTTTTATTTTTATTTTTTATGTATGACTATGTCAAACCAAACCTAGATAAGTGATAATTCAGGCAATTGGACCAGAAATATTGGTTTTACACAGGAGCATTTCTTCAAGTTTGTTAGAATTAATGATTGTTACTCCTGGTAAGTATATTTTTAGGTACCTTGAAGAGAGGGATGGCACTGCAGTAAATTTTATGTTGCTTAAAATGTGTAAGAAGTCTCATGAGTTTTTCTCCAGTTGGTTCAACTCGGAGTTTGATAAACTTAATGTGACATGATTCACTATCAACAAGGTCAAATTGTAAGAGATGTTTATGTAGCTATTGGTCAGAAGCATCTTTTGTGGCTCAGGTAGTGAATACTGTCCAAGAGAGGGGAGCTATGGAATACTCTCTTTTGATTAGCCCCCTGATTGTTTTTTGCCCAAGATGGCTTACTCTGTCTACCCTATGGGGATTTCTCCTTTTCATGTATTCCAGTAAAATCATTTCAGTAAAGTAAATAGAGGGAATCGTGGATAGGGAACTATACATGCACTTGTGACATGATTTAGTGGAACGATCAATTATTAGAGTTTTAGATGGAAAAGTTAAAATGGAAATATGAAAATTTGCACTATAACATTTAGGACCGAATATGAATGTCTTTTTTTTTTTTTTTTTTTTTGTAAATACTTAACTGGGCTCAATGCATGGGCTTGCATCTTTAATCTTGAGCCTTGCTGGTTTGCTCACGGTTGGGGACTTGTAAGTCCCTTGTTAGTGGTGTTGGGTATTTTAGGAAGGACTTGTTTAGAATGAGATGGTCATGGGTTCTATGGGTTTTGCCTTGCTTAATTGCTTTATTCTACTGATTCTATTTGTTGGTCCTGCATCCCGATGCATATTGGGAACATTTTGATCCTTGTTCTTGTAGGGCTTACATGGGGCATGTGTTACGAGTTTTCTCTCTGTTAACCTGCCTTTCCTTTCCTTTCCTTCCTTCCTTCCTTCCCCTCTTTTTTCTCATTGTGGATAATTTATGGATTGATAGGTTTACCATTAATAGCAGCATAGGAGGCTTTCTGTTTGATATGTTACACCATAAAAGAGAAAGGCTTTCCATTATTAGTGTAGGGATTGGGATTGAATCATAAATATCATTTCCTGTCCTACTGAACCTTGTATCTGACTGTGCCTGTTGGTGATTTTTCCTTCTTGATGGGCTTACATTGTAGCATATGTTATCCATAATCAGGAGATGAATGTCTCGTTTCTTTTTCCTTATAGATCATTTCAATTTGCAATGTGATGCCATCATTGAATGTTGGATGGTTCTACTGTGATTTTCTAGTTTGCATTTTGCCAGGGGTGTTTTAACATAATCGCTTATTTGTTGCAGCTTGCAACGAAGGGTTAACCCTCATGAGCTTGATAATGAGGCCCTCGCGTTTAAACCTGTTTTAGGTTCCATGCTTGCAAGGATTTACCACAATCCTCAAAACAAGGAGGAAAATCAATCACGCCTACAGAAAATATTACAATTTTGGGCTTCCAAGGAAGTTTTTGATCAGGATACTATTTATGGCCTAGAGGGTGATATGATTGGTGGGGTACCTAGTAGTTCTTTCCCTGGGCCTTCAAAAGAACTATCTATGGCTTCCAAAGACTCTGCCTCAGGTATTTCTTTGAATGTTTAATTAAACTCTGCAGTTTACTTGAAAAGCATTGACTACATAGGAAAACATTACGTAGGTCAGATCAAAGTGCTTAATCATCCTAGAACTAGGTCTGGTTCTTGTTGCTCCCTTTCCTTGCAATTTTCTTCTCATTTGTTCCACCATACAGTCGTGAAGAATTAGATCAAAGTGTTCAATCATAAAATACTTGGAAAGAGCTAGATGTGTAAAGCTCTGATGAAAATGGTGCCAGCATTGTTTTTTTGTAGTTTTTCATATGAGATTAGTAGTTTCATGTTTGAAAATTGCCTAGCTTGTTTTCTTATGCAGGGTTGCCACAACAAACACCAAATCTCCCTCGCTGGCAGCAAGAAAGGCAAAGTTCTGTTTCAGGTCTACCGGATAAAGACCCAGCCTTGCCACCCTCTTTAGCACCTCAGCAATTTCTTACTAATGCAGTACCAGGCAGTGCTTTTCCAGGGTCCATTCCCATGCCCTCAGCTGTTCAGCCTTTACCGGCATCAAATGCTAATGTTGGTGAAAAGTTGCCCCCATATCCTTTATTCCCACCTGGTCTTATACCAGGAATGGTCAGAAAGATGCAGATTGGCAGTGGTGTGCCTTACTCTCCCATGAGTCCTTTGGACATTCCAAACGTAATACCTCCATCTACAGTGCCTCCATCAGAAGTTCTCGAGAGGGTGTCAAAATTCTTCAAAGAAATTGGAGAGGTCAACCCTTCTGAAGGACCCATGGAATCAGATTCTAGAGAAGATGACGTGGAGTATGAAAGAGAGCTTCCTGTTCGCAAGGGAGGAGCATGCATACCTCCGCCTCCCAATCTGCAGATTGACCCAGAGACAGGTGCTTATGCTGATGGAAGTGTTGATCGGAAAAGTGGCTCAGGTAGATTGGGACTAGGGGCAACGACCAATCCCAATGAAGTGTGTCAATACGATGATGTTTATACTTCTTACAGGAAGCAAAGAAGCACGACCTACCATTCATCAATGAGTGCACGAGCTGCTGCGAGGTAGTAAGATGGACCAGGGTGTGACCATGTCCCCAATCCCTACTGCTCTCTGAGTGAGTCGTGTTTAGCCTGAGAAAGTGATATTTTAGATCGAAACTCTGTATTTGTACAATCTATGTTTCAATTTGAAATTAGGGAAGGTAGGTCTGCTTAGGGCGTGCGATCCTATTATTTTACTCATTTTGCTGTGAGGATGTCCAGGTCCCTAACTCTTCATGGCACTGAGTAATTATCGTGCTCAACATTTTGGATAATGGTTACTGTGGATATTATACTTTGGAGAGTTCTACATATTTGCCGAGGAGCACACGCTTCGATCTCTTATTTCTTTTGGTTAAATCCTAGTAATTTTTTTTTTATGGGTGAAAGTATTCTTTTGGAGCATTCATTTAGTTCCAAACTCTAACCCCCTCTATAATCTATTTATAATACATTTCTTAAGTATCTTGCAGAATGAGATCGTGCACTTTGATATGTATGAAAACTAGTAGTTTTGCTTTCGTGGGAATGTTGAAAAACCAGGGTTTCTTGTAGCTTAGCCATCTATTGAACTATGGATTGAAATGCTGTGTCGGGCCTGTAGAGATGATCTTGCAATGTTTCTCGATTTACTTCCGAAGGAGGATTATATTAACTAGGAAACATCTGCACTGTTAAATAATGGCCCCTCTCTCGTCCGTGGAGTCTAATATTTCACGGCAGTGATGTAGGTTCACTTCCTCGTCTTCAAGTCAATGGTCTGCATCACCTTATACCAGCTTTCCATATGTTTATTTTCACTGTGAAAAAGTACCACATAAGCGCATCGCATCGTGTCGCTTCAATGATTAGATCAACAGAGCATATATTAACCTGTCTTAGACGTTTCGATTGCATACAAAGAAGATCGAGGATCCAATTGTATGAGATGCAAGATTTTGGGGACTAAAATCGCATTGGATCTCCCTCACCTCGTTCCGCAACGTCGTTTCGTATATCCATCACCGTTGCAAAAGCGCGGAAAACGCACCGCTTTGGGCGGACCACAAAATACGACACTGCAGCCGCAGCGTCACGGTGCAAAATCGACCCTGCGAATCCCTCCCTCCAAAAAGAAGTCGAACAGGGCTCGAGCTCGAGTTCAATCTTCGCGCGACTGCGAAGAGGAAGGTCAAACTCAAACCGCGAGCATTTCCACAAACACCTTCTCTCCCTCTCCCCCTCCACCGATCGCACTTCGGGTTTCCTCCGATCGCCTCTGCAGGTACGAGGTATATTCGCTGGCCGAGCTAACCGAATGGATCGTCCGAGCTTGCTTTGTCGCTCGCGTGACTGTATTGCGATTAACGATGAAGATGCCGGTGTTTTTGTCGGCTGGTTCGTAGTGGAGATGGGCGTTCCTGGTTTGGTCGTCATAGTAAAGAAAATGAACGATTCCATTGCGGTGCGAGTGGGTCGACCGAACCTAGGACCCTCTCTTGCGTTTTTCCTTCTTGAGGAAGAATTAGCGAAGAACGCCCTAGTTCGAGGAGACAGTAGTTTTTCAAGATTTTTTGGTCATTTTTTGCGATTTATGCGCGGTATGTTGATGTTTAGATGGAGATTCTGTTCCTTGGAAGGAAGGAAGATGAGAATTTTGTTGGTTGGATAGGCTTCAATAATCAGAGCATTGCTGTGTGGTTGAGTCAGTTCTGTTTAATGTGATTCAGTACAAGTTTTCGTGGGAGAGAGATATACAGTTACACAGCCCAAGACGCCAAAAGCATAAGCCATTTGTTATTTGTTTTCTTGTTCGTTTAACTTTTGTTGGAATTGGGACTTCTTGGTTGCAGATTTTGATGATTTTTTATGCGAAAGCTGAGATGATCGAGTTTTAAGTATCAAATGACCGTCTTTTCTTTTCTTTTGGGTCCCATCATTGTTCAGCAGGCAAATAGAAATTAATTCTCCTGTTGTTGCTGATAAGACACGATTCTTCCATCCCGTAGACACCTGTTATTTCTGTGAGTCCAGCTTACTTATGTGTTCACCCTTTTATGACCTAGAGGACTTGCTGGCTTTCTCGAATGTAAAATTCATTTTGCAATGTGTGCATGTGGGAGCTATATCTTGTTATACCGATGACATCAAAGAGACTCCATTTCTTCTTACACCATCATGTGACATTTTTTATTCCTTTCTTTTATTGTAGTTTCCAGTCCATCCTAAAAATTCAGAATCTATGGATGGTGAAGCTGTCAATGGTGATGCTGTTGTTGCACAACTTGTTGAAATGGGATTTGAATATTCTTCAGCAGTAGAGGCTGTGAAAGTGGTTGGTGCTTCGATAAATGATGCAGCTGACTATATCTTGGATGGCCCTCGGAGAACCAATTTGGGCGAATCAACTAGTTCTGACTGTTCCAAAGTATGTGTAAAAGCTTCAGGAAAAAGAGCTTTGTCCCTGTCACAACCGTCAGGGAAAATGCAGCAATCTAACATTCTGGATCATTTTGGAACAAAAAGGCAAGCCAAAAGAAGTAAATTTAATGTTGTAAAAGACGATTTGAATGAGGGGTCAAAAGTCTCACCTGCAATGAAAGGAAATGGGAATGCCCATCCTGATATGCATCCAGAAACCAAGATCACACCAGAAATTATTGCTGTTGATTGCCCAGAAGAGCTGCATTTGGGAGCAGACTGGGAGCAGCAAGTTGATAGTCTCTTACAGAAGCACTTTGGTCATGCATCCTTGAAAAAATTCCAGAGAGAAGCTTTGGCTGCTTGGCTATCTCACCAAGATTCCCTTGTTCTTGCTGCAACAGGATCTGGTGATATATATTTGCTTGTGATTGACCAAAATACTTTCAGACCAAGTGCCAGTTCCATATTCAAGAATGATCTCTTTTTTGCAGGTAAATCACTGTGTTTCCAGATTCCAGCCCTACTGACTGGGAAGGTGGTTGTTGTGATCTCACCATTGATAAGTTTAATGCACGACCAGTGTCTAAAGCTTGCAAAACATGGTGTCTCTGCCTGCTTTCTTGGATCTGGGCAACCTGACAATAGCGTGGAAAAGAAAGCAATGGAGGGAAAATATGGTTTGATATATGTTTGCCCAGAGTCAATTTTAAGGTAAGAGTTTGACATGTCATGTGCAGTGGCCTTATCTCTTTAGTCATTTTTTTACCAAGTGATATGGATCTTCCTGCAGGCTTATAAAGCCACTACAAAGTCTTGCAGCAGGCCGAGGAATCGCGTTATTTGCAATTGACGAAGTCCACTGTGTTTCAAAATGGGGCCATGATTTTCGGCCTGACTACAGGTTTACCCTTTTCTTCTGATCCCATCTTTCTCTGGGCACGACCTAAGTTGTCTGGCGGATGACTAGCCATTTTAGACCTGACTTGCTTAAAATCTCACAAAATTAATCATTGACATGATGGTAAATCTGTCATTTTACCTGATATATTTCTATTTTTCGTTCTGTAATACAATTTGATTTTCATTACAGTCATTTCTTCTGATCATTCATTTCTTCTCTCTTTTTCTTACCAGTCACTCAGTTATTTACCATGACTTTGACCATTGGTTCAGCTTTGCATGTTCATGATCCTGGTTGGTAGAGGGGACAATTAAGATAATTAAAGATATAGGGTAAGGATTCTTTCCTGACTGAAGTGTTTTCACGTTTCAGGAAACTGTGTGTGTTAAGAGAGAACTTCAGCACTTCCAAGATGAAGTTCTTAAAATTTGACATCCCACTGATGGCATTGACTGCTACTGCTACTAACCTGTTCGAGAAGATGTTATTCAGTGCCTTTGTATGTCAAAGGAGACAAAGATTGTGCTTACATCATTCTTCCGCCCCAATCTACGTTTTTCTGTGAGTTTGTTGTTTTCTTTTGTTCTAAGGATTGGATTGGGTTTTATGTGTTTGTAGGGATATTTAAGTGCTTGAAAACAGAAATATGCACAAGTGTGATTTTTGCTATATTTGCTGCTAATATGGACCTGCTGTCAACAGGTTAAGCATAGCAGAACTTCTTCACGGACTTACAAAAAGGATTTCCATGTTTTGATAAAAACATATGGTACGAGGAGAAAGATTGGTGACAACCAGCATCTTGACTGTGCTGAAGATTCCGATAATACATCAGTATCCTCAGAGGACGATTACTGTGACAGATATGAAGATGATGAAGTGAATTTAGTGAATAATGATAACACCTCTTCAAGCGAGAGAAAATTGTCAGTTGAATACTTAGAAGATGAAACAGACACCTTCCAGGGCGTGGATGATTGGGATGGTATTGCTTTTTATTAAAGAGGCATATCTTCAGAATTCTGATTAGTGCATGATGTTTCCACTGTTGTTGTTTATATATGCTCATAGGATGTGGAGCAGGGGACTTTATGAAAATTTACTCATAAAATGGAATTGCCTTTAAACTGTGCTAGAACTTGTTTCATCCTGTAATTTCATGTGCTATTCAATTGGCCCTTGCAGTTCCCTGTGGAGAATTCCTTGGAGAATCTCCTGATTTAAGCCAGGAGATATGCAGTTCTTTTGAGACGTCTGACTCACCAATCGAACTGGAAGAAAGGCTGAAGCTTCAGCAAGAGCCATTAGAACATGGACCTACTATCATTTATGTCCCTACAAGGAAAGAAACTTTGGCAATTGCCAAATTTTTGTGTAACTGCGGCATCAAAGCAGCAGCTTATAATGCCAAGGTTTAATTCTGCATAAATTTAAGTACCCTTTTTAATTGATGTGTTCTCAATTTGATGGTTTCATAGTGGTATCATTCTTGCTTCAAACTACTCCACATCTCTTTTATATTTATCATGGGGTTTTTCACTAGATTGTTTCTTCACTTGTTCACCAAAAGATCTGAATCACATAGATAAATTTGTCCAGAGATTGATGTCTTGATTTCTGTGATGCTGCTAGAGGATGATATGCAACTTGTATCTGTAGAAGCAGAGAAAACACACGAGCAGTTCAAGTGCTCTATGAATGTTTTCCTGGTGCGAATGTGATGTCATGCACACCATAAATGGTAGAAATCACAAGTTAGACAGATATCAGATATCCTTTAACTCTGTTTAAAATCTTGACATTTTACTTACAATTCAAATAATTATTCCTTCGTAGCTGATAAATTGTTTATTTCTTTACAGTTGCCAAAATCATATCTTAGGCAAGTCCACAAGGACTTTCATGAAGACAACTTAGAGGTACGCATAATTCTATATTGGATTATTGTCCTCTGCAAATATAGTGCATAAGAAAAAATGTGTTAAGTGGCATGATCTGCATTCGATCCTTTGTGAAGTATCTCCTCCATATCACAGCTTGCAATAGGAATAGTTCATTGATCATCTCCTTCATATACTGCTACATGAGACCTGCTTTATTGCCTGACATCCAGGTTATTGTTGCGACTCTGGCTTTTGGAATGGGGATTGACAAGTTAAATGTCAGAAGAATCATCCACTATGGTTGGCCCCAGGTCAGTACCTCAATGTCTTTTATATTGCACTGATTTTCCTTTCATCCTGTTCCTTTGCTTTTTTGTTTTGGCCATCCTTCTTTTATTTGCTAAGAATGCTTAAGTGGCACTTCTTACATATGAGTTTGAGATTCCAGGTTGAATTCACTTGCAGAGTTTAGAAGCATACTATCAAGAAGCAGGGCGTGCTGGAAGAGATGGAAAATTAGCAGATTGCAGTAAGTTCTTTAAAACTGTTCATTGCGGTTTGAGGCAATTGCCATTAGTGTTGTATATCCATATAAAGTCCTAGCGAATTCTCTACTTATAGGTGAAGCCCAGGTGGGCCAGGAGGGAGAGTTCTATGCAATTTTAAACCTCAGAAGTGCATAGAAATATATTTGCAACAAATAGATTTCCTCTTTATATTGTCATTCATCCTCATTTCTTGTTTATCAGCTCTCTGGACGGAGAAATTTATTACACCTGGGTGAATTGTTTTGTCTCTTTTTCACATTATTTGTTAAGACTTAGGATAACTTCGTACTCCTTTTGGTGAGTGATCCTGGCAGCAATGATGCACTCTGCAGTGTCTTTCTCCATTTATTCTGTATTTTGTAAGCTAAAATTTGTATTGCATGTATCCTTAACCTTAAATATGTCTTCTCTCCTCCCAATCAGTACTCTTTGCTAATTTCGCAAGAACACCAACTCTGCTGCCTAGTCAAAGAAGTGAAAGTCAGTTGAAACTAGCATACAAAATGCTGTCTGATTGTCACAGGTATGTTTACTTACTCTCTTTCATTCCTTAAGTTGGACATGTCTTAATAATTTTTTGCCAGTTTTTTTTTTCTGCTGCAGATATGGAATGGACACTGCTAACTGTCGAGCTAGATCACTTGTTGAGTACTTTGGGGAGCACTTCATTTACAAGAAGTGCTACTTGTATATTGCTTATCCTTTTATGTTTTATTTGTAGAATATTTTCTCATAAATTGTGGTCTATTGAGCAGCTACATCATGCAGAAAATTATGTTGATGGTATTTTTAGCTCCTTAGCCAGATTGACCAGATAAAATACGACTTACCATTACATTTCATGAAATCTGGCCTTTGCTCATTTTGGTTCGTCACGTAGGATTCAGAGAAGTTGAGAAAAAATAGGATTCATAGAAAATAATTAATTTTTTGGGCTCCCTTCTATGAGATCAAATGATTACGTTTCAAGATTATGGAGTATCTATCATTGTAGGTGCGATGTGTGCATTAATGGACCTCCTGAGATGCTGAATGTGAGGGAAGAGGCTGATGTTTTCATGCAGGTTCTTGCTGCTCACAAGGTTAGCTCATAGCACTGTAAGATATTAGTAGTTCATTCATGGTTAATCTTCACAATGTTTTTTGTTCAAGGGCTCCATTTCTATACTTTTGTTGGAGAATAGCACCATAGTGTTTCTTTTGAGATGTTCCACAGACATCATAGTGGAGGATAGAAGGTTCTTTCTGTCATATAGAACTAGAAAGATATGCTTTAGGTTGTTTAGAGAGATGGGCATTTTAAACTTGTTTGGAGGAAATATGAAAGGGCTAAAAGATAATTTTATTTGGTATTCTGAGACCATTATGTAATGATAAAGGAAAAGCTAGAGGCTTTTTACACAGCAGGACCATTTTTTATCCTGATTGAGTGAAGTTGTGCATTATAGATGGAAATGGCATTAGTATGTGTCATCGCTGCTAAAATCTTCCTTGTTTTTTGATGGCTTTACATGCAAATTAGTGAGGGATGTATTGTACAGTGACAGATGGTGATAGGTAATGTCTAAATCCCTGCAATGCAGAAACAATATGCTTTGTCTCGGGGAAACAGAGAATACATTGCCGACTCATATGATGACAATATAACCCGTTGTGACATCAAACAAAGACAGAATGTTGAGAAGCTCTATTTCAAGCTCTTGGTCAGTAAAATCAGGGAGCAGGTATCTCTCTTTCTCTCTCACGGGCTTGTGCATGCTCACGCACACACCCGACTACAAGCAGCTGCCTCCTTGAGGGAGGGACAGTTCAAATATAGCATCTTTTTCCTGGCAGTTCTTCTGTTCATTCTACTTTCTCTTCTTCTGGTATCGAAAGGGAGAGCATATTCTCAGATATGTGGTGGATAAATGCTTCACTGCTTGTCAGATTCTTTTTGTTAGCTTGCTTCTGCCAGTACTAAAATGTGACACTTCAAATGGTAAAAGAGAACAGTGTATGAATATGTTCAATGAGGAGTCACTTGCTTTTCTCTGATGTGTGTCGCATAGATCCATATGTTTCCTTTGTACAATGTCAGCTGTTACCTGATGTGCTGATGTTCCCCTCTGCAGTCTCCTAGATACATAGCAACTGACATGTTATGGTGGCAAGGTCTTGCTCGAGTTATGGAAAGTAAAGGATACATCCAAGAGGGTGATGCGAAGGTATGCACTCTTAAAATGAACTAAACTAGTCATTTTGTTGGAAAATATACAGAAAGGAGTAAATTCTGTCTTGCCATCATCTAATAACTGGATGACACAGATATCAAGTACATATTTTTAGTGATGGCTCTGCATAATCTCTCAGTACACTTAGCATCAGTTCGAAGATTCCAGTTTATCTGAGAAAACACTCGCATGTTGCCTAGTTCCATTGGATTTGCACACATTCAGAATGCACATTCAATTGAAGGTACACATCTGCATCATCAGGGCCTCCTTAGTAATTCAGGACTTGCTTTTTGCAGACTCATGTTCAGATAAAATATCCTGAGCTAACGGAACGAGGACAGGATTTTGTGCAATCACAAAGAGAGGAAAGCTTATACATATTTCCTGAAGCTGATATGCTTCTCTCAGGGAGAAAACGGAAATCATTCTCCACTTTTTCTGAATGGGGCAAGGGCTGGGCTGATCCTGAGATACGTCGCCAGCGCTTGGAGAGGAGGCGATTAAACAAGAGGCCAAGAGAAAGGAAATCAAAAGGTTTTAAGGCAAGTCAGAAAACTGTTCGAGGAAGGCTAGCTAAGTTATTAAAACTAAAATCAAGGTGAGGCGACTGTTTCGGGTAGGGATTTGTCCGAGAGTCTGGTTTATCTGTAATTACTAAATCATTGAAATGTACATTTTTTGGTGGAACAGCTTTTGAATGCATATGCTTCCGCTTCAAATAGATCGTTTTTTATTAGAACCTACTTTCATTGCAGATAATTACACGATGCAACGTAAATGTTGTGGTGGATGCTGGGAGTCATGCATCATTGGTCATTTTGAAGCTGGTTTGTTGCAGTGTAGTGCATTTCATGTCGATGCATTGATCATGTTCTCGAGTCTTAATGCGTTTCCGAACATGGAATCCTGTCATCCAAGAGCGCATAACAGATTCTGTATTTTGTTGAAGTATATTGTCACCTCTTGAGAAAATTTAGAAAAGTAAACTCTAGGATCCGACTCTGCTTCACCTTCAACTCCCAAATAAGGCAGTAGGTTTCCATTGTAGCTCAAAGCTCGTTATTGGCGGTCATTTTGTTGTGATTCTAGAGGTTTGCAGTCAAGAAAAATGAAAAAAAGACTTAACTGTGTCCCTGGCCTCTTCGTTTGATCGTTTTACCAATTTTGCGTGCATGGTTGGATGGCTTTGCGATTGTCATCACCTGAATTGGGGTCAAAACACTTAATGCCGGTGCTAATGGCAAGACATACCGTATAAACACACCACTGATTTTTGCTTCTTTTTCTCGGAGACCCATGATATAGTTGAAAGCGATTGATCTAATATGATATTTTTTCCTTTATTTTTGTCGTTCATTACGCCCTGCACCAAAGCCAGTGGTTACCGAGAACACAACCGCCAATTCTTTTAGGACAATCGAGTCGTGGGGTGCAATTGAATCGTCTGGGAATGCGAAATTCAAGAAATCTGATTAATGAGGGCGGTGGAAACAATGACTACTCTTAATTATACTTATAAAAAAACTGTCCCTTCACCGACAACAGCGCATCTGGTGTAGTGGTATCATAGTACCCTCCCACGGTACTGACCGGGGTTCGATTCCCCGGATGCGCACTTCCCGTTTAATTTCAAATTTTTGGTTCATTTAATCCCCCCTCGTTTGTCTTTTTGGTGGAAGACGTAACTTTTTCAAATTATTTCCAAGTAAAACTTTTAGTCTGCCATATAGAGAGAGGTCGTCTCTAATGTCTGAGGGCAAAACAGAATTTCCCCCAACACAGGGACGATAATTTGGGGCGCAAAATGTGGTCAAACACGAATATTTTAACAATTCACATAGCATGATTCCAGAACTGTAGGCTTCGTTTGCCCATAGTATTATTCCAACAGACTAGCACTTTGTAGGTTTCGTTTGCCTACAGTGTGGTTTCAAAACTATTTATTTAGCTTTATCTATTTATGAGAAAAACTGAGTTTATATATTTACTATCAACTTCTCCTGAAGTTGAGACATTATAAACTGGAACGCCTTAAACTATCCTAAAAAGATGGAGAAATTGAGGGAGGGTCCTCCACTTCTATACGTACAGATCAATTACTGCTCCTAGTCCGGTGGCACCAGTTGATGTTTTGGCACTGTTAAAGTATTTTAACAATAGACTGAAGTTAATGCTTCAAGCATATACGCCGGGAAAAAAACACTGAAAAGTGAAACACACTCTCGAGGAGACACATTGACTTTCTGTCTTTATGAGAAAACAATCACGTCAGCTTTCCGGCCCAGAAACGCTTACTTGGCCAGAAAATATTGGTTGCAGCTCCTTCAAACCAGAGACTGCTCTGGAACGTGACATATGTCCTCCCGTGGGCTCAGGCGTCAGGCTTGTCAGGGAAGAAATTTTTTTTTGAAACTACGCGCGCGTTCTCTTCTCTCTCCTCCCTATCTCTTCACGTCACTACTTTTCTTCAGCCCTAACCAAAAATTTTCTTCTGCAGACTCTCTCGTTTCCTTCAATCTGCAAATTTTTCTCACCCACCGGCGACTGCCGTGCACGTTCGAGGACCCTCGGGCCGCCCCTCCGACCACCGCAAGTTGACAGACGACTCTCGCACGCGACCGACGACCACTGCGTGCTCAGTCTTTTCTCTGTGCAAGCTGCGCACCCACTGGCAACCGCTACGATGATCACCACACACGTTCGAGGACTCTCGAGTCGCCCCTCTGACCACCGCGTGCAGACCGACGACTCTCGCGCGCGACCAATGACCACTGCGTGCTCAGTCTCTTCTCTGTGCAAGTCGCGCACCTACTGGCAACCACCGCGACGATCGCTGCGCACGTTTGAGGACCCTCGGGCCGCCCCTCTGACCACCGCATGTTGACTGACGACTCTCGCGCATGACTGACCACCACCGCGTGCTTAGTCTCTTCTCTGTGCAAGCTGCGCATCGACTGGCGACCACTGTGACGATTGCCGCGCACATTCGAGGACCCTCGAGCCGCCCCTCCGACCACCTCGTGTTGACCGACAATTCTCGCGTGCGACCGACGACCATTGCAAGCTCAGTCTCTTCTCTGTGCAAGCTACGCACCCACTGGTGATCGCCGGGCACGTTTGAGGACCCTCAGGCCGCCCCTCCGACCACTGCGTGCTGACCGACGACCATCGCGTGCTCGCCACCGCCTCTCTTCTCGTGCAAGCTACGCACCCACTAGCGATCACCGTGCACGTTCGAGGACCCTCAGGCCGCCCCTCCGACCATTGCGTGCTGATCGATGACTCTCGCGTGTGACGGACGACCATCGTGTGCTTAGTCTCTTCTCTGTGCAAGCTACGCACCCACTGGCGATCGCTGGGCACGTTCGAGGACCCTCGGGCCGCCCCTCCGACATCCGCGTGTTGACGACGACTCTCGCGTGCGACCAACGACCATCGCGTGCTCGCCTCTCTTCTCGTGCAAGCTACGCACCCACTGGCGATCGCCGCGCACGTTCGAGGACCCTCGGGCCGCCCCTCCGACCACTACGTGCTGACCGATGACTCTCACGTGCGACAGACAACCATTGCGTGCTTAGTCTCTTCTCTGTGCAAGCTACGCACCTACTGGCGATCGCCGCACACGTTCGAGGACCCTCAAGTCGCTACTCCGACCATCGCGTGCTAACCGACGAATCTCGCGCACAACCGACGACCACCGCATACTCAGTCTTTTCTCTGTGCAAGCTGCGCACCCACTGGCGACTATCGCGACGATCCCCGCGCACGTTCGAGGACCCTCGGGCCGCCCCTCTGACCATCGCGTACTGATCAACGACTTTCGCGTATAACCGACAACCACCGCGTGCTCAGTCTCTTCTCGGTGCAAGTAGCTCACCCACTGGTGGCGACTTCCGTGACGATCACCGCGCACGTTCGAGGACCCTCGGGTCGCTCCTCCGACCATCGCGTGCTGACCGATGACTCTTGCGCACAACCGACCTCCACCGCGTGCTCAGTCTCTTCTCTATGCAAGTTGCACATCGACTGGCGACTGCCGTGACTAGGGGTGTGCATGGTCCGGGCGGGCGGTTCCCCACCAAGAACCGGGAACCGCCCGCTAAGGACCGGTTCCAAAAAATTGGATCCGGGAACCGCCCGTTGGTTCCATGGATCCACCCCGAGAACCGGACCGCTGGTCCGGTCCGGTTCCCGGGTGGATCCATGGAACCGGTCTCCAAACAATGACGCCTACTCAATATGTCTATTTTCGAAGAAAAATCTAGTAAAGGTTGCATCTAGTGTGTTGTAGTACATGGAAACATGGCTTTTGGACTGTTATCACAAGTGCTATCTTCATAACACCACAAACCACTAAGCATTTCCAAAATCTGCAAATATGGGCTGCTCCACCTCCACTTTCGTCTTCCACCACCACAAGATGTTTTTTCACGATAATGGGCTCGTGGAAAATAAAAATTGAGCCACTTCTTTCTTCAATATGTTTTTTAGGGCTTTAAATGAAAAATAAAAATTCTAAATAGGGTCTTTCAAAATTTTAATTTTTTTCAACCAAATTTTTTTATAATAAAAATTAATATATACCGGTCCGGTCCGGGTGGGCGGATCCGCCCATGGAACCGGGGAACCGGACCGGCACCCACCGGTTCCAAGAAATTGGAACCGGGAACCGGACCGGTCCCTTTAGGAACCACCGTTCCGGACCGGTCCGGTCCGGATCCGGCGGTCCCGGGCGGTTCCGGTTCTTTTGCTCACCCCTAGCCGTGACGATCGCCGTGCACATTCAAGGACCCTCGAGCCGCCCCTCCGACCACCTCATGTTGATTGACGACTCTCGCATGTGACCGACGACCATCGTGTTCTCAGTCTCTTCTCCGTGCAAGCTATGCACCCACTGGCGATCGCCGGGCACGTTCAAGGACCTTCGGGCCGCCCCTCCGACTAATGCGTGCTGACCGACGACTCTCGCGTGCGATCGACGATCATCGTGTGCTCAGTCTCTTCTCTGTGCAAGCTACGCACCCACTGGCGATCGCCGCGCACGTTCGAGGACCCTCGGGCCACCCCTCCGACCATCGTGTGCTGACCGACGACTCTCGCGTGTGACGGACGACCATCGCGTGCTTAGTCTCTTCTCTGTGCAAGCTACGCACCCATTGGCAATAGCCGCGCACTTTCAAGGACCCTCAGGCCGCCACTCCGACCACCGCGTGCTCACCGACGACTCTCGTGCGCGACTGACGACCACCGCGTGCTCAGTCTCTTCTCTGTGCAAGCTGCGCACCCACTGGCGACTGCCGCGATGATCACCGCGCACGTTCGAGGACCCTCGGGCCGCCCCTCGACCATCGCGTGCTGGCCCGACGACTCTCGCGCGGGCCGACAACCACCGCGTGCTCGGTCTCTTTTACGTGCAACCAGCGCAGCCACTGGCGGCAACTGCCGCGACGATCACTGTGCACATTCGAGGACCCTCGGGTCGCTCCTTCGACCACCGCGTGCTCAGTCTCTTCTTTGTGCAAGCTGCGCATCGACTGGCGACCGTCGCAACGATCGCCGTGCACATTCGAGGACCCTCGGGCCACCCCTTCGACCACCGCGTGCTGACTGACGACTCTCGCGTGCAATCGACGACTATTGCGTGCTCAGTCTCTTCTCTGTGCAAGCTGCACACCCATTGGCGATCGCCATGCACGTTCAAGAACCCTCGGGCCACTCCTCTGACCACCGCATGCTGGACAACGACTCTCACGCACGACTGATGACTACCGCGTGCTTAGTCTCTTCTTTGTGCAAGCTACACTCACTGGCGACCGCCGTGACGATCGTTGCGCACGTTCAAGGATCCTCGGGCCGCCCCTCCAACCACTGCGTGCTGACCGACGACTCTCGCGCGCGACCAACTACCACCATATGCTCAGTCTTTTCTCTGTAAAAGCCGCGCACCCATTGGCGACCGCTGGGACGATTGTCGAGCATGTTCGAGGACCCTTAGGCCGCCCCTCCGACCACTGCGTGCTGACCGACGACTTTTGCACGCGACCGACGACCATCACGTGCTCAGTCTCTTCTCTGTGCAAGCCGCGCACCCACTGGCGATCGCCGCGCATGTTCGAGAACACTCGGGTTGCCCTCCGACCACCGCGTGTTGAACGATGACTCTCGTAGGCGACTGACGACCACTGCGTGCTCAATCTCTTCTTTATGCAAGCCGCGCACCCACTGGCGATCGTGCACATGTTCGAGGACCCTCGGGCTACCCCTTTGACCACCACGTGCTGACCGACGACTCTCGCGCGCGACCGACGACCATCACTTGCTCAGTCTCTTCTCTGTGCAAGTTGTGCACCTATTGGCGACTGCCGTGACGATCGCCACACACATTCGAGGACCCTCGGGCCGCCCCTTCGACCACCACGTGCTGACCGACGACTCTCGCACGCGACCGACTACCACTGCGTGCTCAATCTCTTCTCATTGCAAGTTGCGCACCTACTGGCGACCACCGCGACGATTGCCGCACACGTTCGTGGACCCTCGGGCCGCCCCTCTGACCACTACGTGCTAACTGACGACTCTCGCTTGCGATGGACGATCATCGTGTGCGACGGATGACCATCGCATGCTGAGTCTCTTCTCTGTGCAAGCTACACACCCATTGGCGATCACCGGGCACGTTTGTGGATCCTCGGGCCACCTCTCCGACCACCGCGTGCTGACCGACGACTCTCGCATGCGACCGACAACCATCGCGTGCTCAGTCTCTTCTCTGTGCAAGCTACACACCAACTGGCGATCGCTGCGCACGTTCGAGGACCCTCGGGCCGCCCCTCCAACCACTACGTGCTGACCGACGACTCTTGCGTGCGACGGACGACCATCGCGTGCTTAGACTCTTCTCTGTGCAAGCTATGCACCTACTGGCGATCGCCGCGCACGTTCGAGGATCCTCGGGCCGCCCCTCCGACCACTGCGTGCTAACCGACGACTCTCGCGTGCGACGGACGACCATCGCGTGCTTAGTCTCTTCTCTGTGCAAGCTATGCACCTGCGGCCGCGATCGCCGCGCACGTTCGAGGATCCTCGGGCCGCCCCTCCGACCACTGCGTGCTGATCGACGACTCTCGCGTGCGACGGACGACCATCGCGTGCTTAGTCTCTTCTCTCGTGCAAACTACACACCCATTGGCGATCCTCGCGCACGTTAGAGGACCCTCCGGCCGCCACTCCGACCACCGCGTGCTAACCGACGACTCTCACGCGCGACCGACGACCACCGCATGCTTAGTCTCTTCTCTGTGCAAGCTGCGCACCCACTGGCGATTGCCGCGATGATCCCCGCGCACGTTCGAGGACCCTTGGGCCGCCCCTCCGATCATCGCGTGCTGACCGACGACTCTCGCGCGCGACCGACAACCACTGTGTGCTCAGTCTCTTCTCTGTGCAAATAGCGCAGCCACTGGCGACAACTGCCGCGACGATCACCGCGCACGTTCGAGGACCCTCGAGTCTCTCCTCCGACCATCGCGTACTGACCGACGACTCTCGCGCACGACCAAGCACCACCGCGTGCTCGGTCTCCCTTCGTATGGAAGTTGCGCATCGACTGGTGACCGCTGTGACGATTGCTGCGCACATTCGAGGACCCCCGGGCCGCCCCTCCGACCAACTCGTGTTGACCGACGACCATCACATGCTCAGTCTCTTCTCTGTGCAAGCTACGCACCCACTGGCGATCGCCGGGCATGCTCGAGGACCCTTAGGCCGCCCCTCCGACCATCGCATGCTGACCGACGACTCTCGCGTGTGACCGACGACCATCGCATGCTCAGTCTCTTCTCTGTGCAAGCTACGCACCCACTGGCGATCGCTGTGCACGTTCGAGGACCCTCGGGTCACCCCTCCGACCACCGCGTGCTGACCGATGACTCTCGCGTGTGACAGACGACCATCGCATGCTTAGTCTCTTCTCTGTGTAAGCTATGCACCCACTAGCAATCACCACGCACGTTCGAGGACCCTTAGGCCGCCACTCCGACCACCGTGTGCTAACCGACGCCTCTTGCGGGCGACCGACGAACACCGCATGTTCAGTCTCTTCTCTGTGCAAGCTGCGCACCCACTGGCGACTGCCGCGACGATCATCACGCCCGTTCGAGGACCCTCGGGCCGCCCCTCCGACCACCGCGTGCTAACCGACGACTCTCGCGCGCGACCGACAACCACCGCGTGCTCAGTCTCTTTTCTGTGCAACCAGCGCACCCACTGGCGGCGACTGCCGCGACGATCACCGCGCACATTCGAGGACCCTCGGGTCGCTCCTCTGACCACTGCGTGCTGACCGACGACTCTCGCGCACGATCGAGCACCACCGCGTGCTCAGTCTCTTCTTTGTGCAAGTTGCACATCGACTGGCGACCGTCGCAACGATCGCCGCGCACATTCGAGGACCCTCGAGCCGCCCCTTCGACCACCGTGTGCTGACCGACGACTCTCATGTGCAATCAACGACTATCGCGTGCTCAGTCTCTTCTCTGTGCAAGCTGCGCACCCACTGGCGATCGCCGCGCACATTCGAGGACACTTGGGCCGCTCCTCTGACCACTGCATGCTGAACGACGACTCTCGCGCGCGACCGATGACTACCGCGTGCTTAGTCTCTTCTTTGTGCAAGCTGCACACTCACTGGCGACTGCCGTGACGATTGTCGCGCACGTTCGAGGATCCTTGGGCCGCCCCTCCAACCACCGTGTGCTGACCGATGACTCTCGCATGCGATCGACGACCACCGAGTGCTCAGTCTCTTCTTTGTGAAAGCCGCGCACCCATTGGCGACCGTTGGGACGATTGTCGAGCATGTTCGAGGACCCTCGGGCCGCCCCTCCAACCACTGCGTGCTGACCGACGACTCTCGCGCGAGACTGACAACCATCACGTGCTCAATCTCTTCTCTGTGCAAGCCGCGCACCCACTGGCGACCGCTGCGATGATCGCCGCGCACGTTCGAGGACCCTTGAGTCACTTCTCCGACCACCGCGTGCTAACCGACGACTCTCGCGGGCGACTAACGACCACCGCGTGCTCAATCTCTTCTTTATGCCAGCCGCGCACCCACTAGCGATCACGCGCATGTTCGAGGACCCTCGGGCTACTCCTTTGACCACCGCGTGATGACCGACGACTCTCGCGTGCAACCGACGACCATCACGTGCTCAGTCTCTTCTCTGTGCAAGCTGTGCACCCATTGGCGACTGCCGTGACAATTGCCACACACGTTCGAGGACCCTTGAGCCGCCCCTTCGACCACCGCATGCTGACCGACGACTCTCGCGCGCGATCGACTACCACCGCGTGCTCGCCTCTTCTCATTGCAAATTGCACACCTATTGGCGACCACCGCGACGATTGTCGTGCACGTTTGTGGACCCTCGGCCGCCCCTTCGACCACCACGTGCTGACCGACGACTCTCGCACGCGATCGACGACTCTCATGCTGAATGACGACTCTCGCGCGCGATGGACGATCGACGACCATGTCGCCGCGATCGCCAATGGGTGCACAGCTTGCAAGAGAAGAGACTGAGCACGCGATGGTCGTTGGTCGCATGCGAGAGTCGTCGGTCAGTAGGCGGTGGTCGGAGGGGCGGCCTGAGGGTCCTCGAACGTGCGCAGCGATCGTCGCGACAGTTTCCAGTGGGTGTGCAACTTGCATAGAGAAGAGACTGAGCACGCGATGATTGTCGGTCGCACGCGAGAGTCGTCAGTCAGCACGTGGTGGTCGGAGAGGCGGCCCGAGGGTCCTCGAACGTGCGCGGCGATCGTCGCGGCAGTCGCCAGTGGGTGTGCAGGCGGGCACGTGATGGTGGTCGGTTGTGTGTGAGAGTCGTTGGTCAGCACGCGGTGGTTGGAGGGGGCGGCTCGAGAGTCCTCAAACGTGCACGGTGATTATCGTGGTGGTTGTCAATGGGTGCGCGGCTTGCACGGAGAGGAGATTGAGCATGCGGTGGTAATCAATTGCGCGCGAGAGTCGTCAATCAAGACGTGGTGGTTGGAGGGGTGGCTCGAGGGTCCTCGAACGTGCACGGCGATCGTCGCGACAGTCGCCAGTGGGTGCGCGGCTTGCACAGAGAAGAGACTAAGCACGCAATAGTCGTTGGTCGCGCGCGAGAGTCGTCGATCAGCACGCGGTGGTCGGAGAGCGCGGCCCGAGGGTCCTCGAACGTGCATGGCAATCGTCACGGCGGTCGCCAGTGGGTACGCGGCTTGCATAGAGAAGAGACTGAGCATGTAGTGGTCGTCGATCGTGCGCGAGAGTCGTCGATCAGCACACGGTGGTCGGAGGGGCAGCCCGAGGGTCCTCGAACGTGTGCGGTAGTCGCCAATGGGTGCGCAACTTGCACAAAGAAGAGACTGAGCACGCGGTGGTCATCGGTCGCGTGCGAAAGTCGTCGGTCATGATGCGGTGGTCGAAGGGGCGGCCCAAGGGTCCTCGAATGTGCACGGCGATCGTCGCGGCGATCGCTAATGGGTGTGCAGCTTGCACAGAGAAGAGATTGAGCACACGGTGATCGTCGGTTGCGCACAAGAGTTGTTGGTCAGCACGCGGTGGTCGGAGGGGCGGCCTGAGGGTCTTTGAACGTGCGCGGGGATCGTCGCGGCGGTTGCCAGTGGGTGCGTGGCTTGCACAGAGAAGAGACTGAGCACACGGTGGTTGTCGATTGCATGCGAGAGTCGTAGGTCAGCATGTGGTGGTCGGAGGGGCGGCTCGAGGGTCCTCGAACGTGCATGGCAATCGTCGCGGCGGTCGCCAGTGGGTGCGGCTTGCATAGAGAAGAGACTGAGCACGCGGTGGTCGTCGGTCGCGCGCGAGAGTCGTTGGCCAGCACACGGTGGTCGGAGGGGCAACCCGAGGGTCCTCGAACGTGTGTGGTGGTCGCCAATGGGTGCGCAACTTGCACAAAGAAGAGACTGAGCATGCGGTGGTCATCGGTTGCGTGCGAAAGTCGTTGGTCATGACGCGGTGGTCGGAGGGGCGGCCTAAGGGTCCTCGAATGTGCGCGGCAATTGTTGCGGCGGTCGCCAATAGGTGTGCAGCTTGCACAGAGAAGAGACTGAGTACGCGGTGGTCGTCGGTCGCGCGTAAGAGTTGTCGGTCAACACGCGGTGGTCGAAGGGGCGACTCGAGGGTCCTCGAATGTGCGCGGCGATCGCCAGTGGGTGCGTAGCTTGCACAGAGAAGAGACTGAGCACGCGGTGGTCATTGATTGCACGTGAGAGTCGTCGGTCAGCACGTGGTGGTCGGAGGGGCGGCCCGAGGGTCCTCGAACGTGCGTGGCGATTGTCGCGGCGGTCGCCAGTGGGTGCGCAGCTTGCACAGAGAAGAGACTGAGCACATAGTGGTCATCAATCGCGCACGAGAGTCGTTAGTCAGCATGAGGTGGTTGGAGGGGCGACCCAAGGGTCCTCGATCGTGCCCGACAGTCGCCGGTGGGTGTGAAAAATTTGCAGATTGAAGGGAACGAGAGAGAGTCTATAGAAGAAAATTTTTGGTTAGGGCTGAAGAAAAGAAGTGACGTGAAGAGACAGGGAGAGGGGAGAGAGTGTGTGGAGAGGAGAGGAGAGAGAAGAGAACGCGTGCGCAATTTCAAAATTATTTTTCTTCTCTGACAAAGCTGACGCCTGAGCCCACGGGTCCTCCCCAGAGCAACCTCCAGTTTGCCACGTTGGCAAACGAGCTGCGGTTAATATTTTCTCTTACTTGGCTCCTAACAGTCACGTGTGCGTCCTGTAGTTGCTGGAATAGGAATGTAACATGCACGTGCTGGCTCTGTCGCTAAATAACTAGCATGAAACGTTTCATTTCAAGACATTATAAATGAAAGATCGAACCTGTACAAGCTTTGACATATGTAGTGTATACGTCGAGTGTCGATTTTTCTAGGACAACTGAGTCGTGGTGGTGCAATTTGATTCGTTCGGAGCCCAAAATTCATTCGCACCTGAAACCCGGGAGTCATTTTCTTTATTTCTAAAGGAAACCCCAATAGAAAACTGACATTTCATCAAGGACTTTGACTTCAGAGTCAACAAGCTTGTTTCTTTGCAGGATCAGAAGTCGTATTTAGGTGTGGGATCGCTCGAGGGAGACATTAGCTGAATCTGGGTTATCGATTGATCTCTCCTCAGGAGCTTCCTACAGGTAATTTCGCTTCTGCTTCTCCTCTCAGCACGTTGCTCTGTTCTAGAGAGTGCCTGCAAAAGCTTTTACGGTTGGAGGGAAGTCTAGAGCAATTTTGGCTTTCGATTATCATCAGCAGAGAAAATTTTCGTTCCTTTTTCTTCACCTTCGTAAATTTTGATGCTACAGATGGCGGGAATTGCTGTTGCTGGTTTTGGTCCGTTTCATGCAAATGCTGGCAGTAAGTACCTTGGTCTATTTCATGCAAATGCTTCTGTTATATGTTAATTTGGTTTGTTTGCCTAGAAGCAGGAAGTGCACCTTCTTAGGTTAAAGGTCTTTTTTTGCCGTTTAGGGCATCTTTTTGCGTATCCTTGCAGTAAATAGAAGCTCAAGAGTCGGATATGGGGCACTTTAGAATGCTTGTAGGCCGTGCCCAATGGAACCCGTGCGTCTGCCACTCCCAAGCAGAGATGGTGTTGTTATTGCATGTATCTGGTGAATGTAGGTTCAGTAATTCCAGATCCTAGGGATAGGTAAATCTCATGAGAGACTCATTAGATCTAAAGGTCGTGTATTGTCTCGCATATGTTGGATACTTAGCAAGGATCTTGGAGCGGGTTGCAGATCCCCTAGTCAATTTAATGTTCTTTTGAAGTAGTAGTTGACTGCCTTTTTAATAAACTACCTTGTTTGAATGCCAGAATCAAGGCCATCAGTCTCGATTCCTGCCCAATTGCGTAAAGAATTCATGCCAGCTCTCCCGGCATTTATTTCCTTGAATCAGCAGCGACATGGTTTGTCTCCTTTGAATTTTGTCAGAAGTAATGTTTAACACCACTCTTTTCCTTTTGTCATCATTTGTTCATTTTCTGTTTTTGCCTCCTGCAGAAGTACTTCTCTCCAAGTCTCTTCAAACTAGTTTGATTAGATGTTTTGATACAAATAATGCAGCTTCTGCTAAATCTGAAGAAAAAGCACAACCAAATAACAGATATTTTGGCAGAGATACAATTGCCGATGCTGTTGCTAGGATTGCTCCTGCGGTTGCTAATATATATGCTCAACAAGGGCGAGGTATGCCATGTGATCTTTCTTGGATTGAATCCCCCTGGCTAGAAATCTTCTATTTCTTGTTTTTTTACGCTAATCTGAAAATTCTCTCCTTATCTTGATGATCAGTGCTATATGATGGGAAGATAGGTTCTGGAACTCTTATTCATGAGGATGGCTACATTTTAACATGTGCTCATGTTGTCTTTGACACAACAAACGCAGTATATTCGGCTGATGGGGAGGTTGGTGTCCAAAAATGTACTTCGCTGTCCTAATTATTCTCCTAAGTTCAAGTTCCTCACATTGTTTTCTTCTTTACCACATCATCCTGGAAGTAATAATATTATCTTGAACTTGCGTATAGCTAATAATGGGATAAATTACCAGTGTCAGAATACTTACCCTTTAACTTTGCTCAATATACTGTCACTCAATTTCTCTGCACACAGGCATAACTAGACAGCATAAAAAACAATGCACTGCTGGTATCAGAATGACGGTGGAGTTTTCCATGCACATATTGCTTCCTTGACCCAATGTTGATGATGATGTAACTCTGAAATGCCAGGGACTTGGGTTAAGTTATGTTCTGTTCTTGTATGTAACTGTGCTGGAGAAAAAAAAATAACGGTGTTAGAAAGTCCAAAAACCAGAAGTTTAAACATTAGGTGAAGGGTGACTACTTTTATATAAGAATCAGACAAAGCCGCATTGAACTTGGTTGAGTAATAAAGATTGTGGATGCTTCTGTTTTCTAGACAAAACTCCCCGATTTAAGCATGGATGGTCCTGGCTCTTGGCTTACAGAAAGAATGTTGCAGGTTTCTGTACGCTTGCAAGACATGGAGAAAAATATTGTAGGCCGAGTTGTTGATGCTTATGTGGATCTTGATGTTGCCATTATAAAGATCAATTCCCCGAGTTCTTCCCTTCCAACAGCAAAAGTTGGCTCATCTAATAAGCTTCGCCCTGGAGACTGGGCAATAGCAATGGGCAGTCCACTTTCCCTTCAACATACTATTATGCTTGGGATTATCAGGTCATTCAGCTTGTTACGTCTTCATCCAATAACTTAAGTTTTTAGAACAATCGACAATGGTGGAGACTATAAGTTCAAATCTTTTTAGGCTTCATTTGCCTCCTCAATTAAATATGTTAACGCTTATTACTGAGCAAAAAACTAGACTAAATATGAGAGGAAGTATTAAAATGTTTAACTAATAAATCGCATTCATCTAGCAATTTAAGTTTTTAGAATAGTTGGTTGTAATCTCACAAAATCGCACACTTATAAATAGACCCAGCAATGTCCAAGTCTTTGTTTTCCTTAGCCAATTGTATCATCACCAATTCATGGATGTACAATTATTACTTAAAGTGACAATTCCTTCCTTCTTCTTTTGCTTAATGTAGCTGTGTTAATCGCACAAGTCATGAGTTGGGACTTACGGGAATGCCCATGAAGTATATACAGACAGATTGTGCAATCAATCCAGTAAGATGCAACAATTCCTGTGTTTGCCTGCCTATTTGTGATTGGTTTGTGCTTCCTTTGCTGTTGCATACACTTATTCAACGTTCATAATATTAGACGAGTCTCTCTGCATTCGTTGCTATGTCACAATACCGGTTCTGGTCAAGCTCCTAGATATGTGTTACATTAAAGTGGGAAGAATAGGAATTGCAATGCCAATTAGTTATAAGGGGAAAGTAAGTCTAGCTAATGGAGAGGTGCGATGCTACTTGAGACTCTCTAGAAGCGTGAGAAATGGAAGAAGGGGGATTGTGTATCTCGTCATCAGTGTGCCACCTATCTGTGAAATGTTGGCCACGACCTATCATCACATAGATGTTTATGGTGCGGAATTGTAGACCGTGCATAATACAGGCTAAGTACATAGAAGTCTGAGACTGCATTTGTGGTAAATTCGCGTGCATGCACTTTTAAGCTAGCTCTTTTCGTGTAACTGTGGTATGCTCCTTAACTTGACAAGAAGTTGCCGTCTTTTCGTTGTTTGTGAAGGAAAATTCCGGGGGTCCTCTTTGCAATGTTGATGGAGAAGTAGTTGGTGTCAATGTTGAGACTATGAATGTGGAAAAAGCACCTGGAGTGAGCTTTGCTGTACCGGTTGATTTCATTTCAGCAATCATAAAGCCCTTCCAGAATTGTCAGTAAGTTCAATTTTGGTGCCTCAGACCTGCTTGATATGTAACTATTGTTATGCACTCTTCTATCAGTATCATAATCAATTGTTTCCTAATTCTTTACAATATAATAAAGGAAAAATGCCACCAAAAATCCCGAACTATGCCCCTTGGAACAATTTTATCTCGAACTTTTTTTCACGCTATAAAATATCCCAAACTATGTCATTTGGGACAATTTTACTCTAAACTTTTTTTTTTGCCACCAAAAACCTCAAATTATGTCACTTGAGACAATTTTATCTTAAACTTTTTCTTGTGCCACAAAAAATTCATAAAGCATGTCACTTGTGACACGTTTACCTCAAACTATTTAACTAAATGACATTTTCGTCATTTTACTTTTTTCTTTCTTTCTTCCCCCTTTGCCATGGTCGACAAAGGGAAGCTAGTGAGGGCCAGCCTCATTGGCGGCAGCGTTCAGCGAGGGTGGCCCTCATCGGATTTGGCGGGGTGGCCCCCGACCAGGCGAGGGCGGCCCTCACCCGACTCAAGCAAGAGACGCCTTGGTCGAATCTAGTGAGGGTGTCCCTCGCCCAAGTCCCGATGAATGGCCCTTGTTGGATCTGGCGGGGGTGACCCTTGCCCGATGTCGGGGAGGGTCGCCCGGTTGGATCCAGCAAGGGTTGCCCTTGCTCGCCTAGGGCGAGGGCTGCCTTCGCCCAACGTCGGGGAGGGCGCCCTCACCAAACGCCGCCGCCAATGACGGTGGCCCTCGTTGGCTTCCCTCTGCCATGGCCAACAAAGGGAAGAGGAAGAAAGAAAAAAAAGTAAAAAGACGAAAATGGCATTCAATTAAAAAGTTTTGGGTAAATATATCCCAATTAGCATAGTTTAAGGTTTTTTATGGTACAAGAAAAAGTTTAGAATAAAATTGTTTCAAGTAACATAGTTTGGAGTTTTTGTTGACACAAAAAAAAGTTTAGGGTAAAATTGCTCAAAGTGATATAATTTGGGATTTTTTATGATACGAAAAAATTTCAGTGTAAAATTATTCTAAGTGACATAATTTGAGATTTTTGGTGGCATTTTCCCTATAATAAAATAGGTGACTGACCTTAAAGCAAGCGTTTCATTGATATCTTGATGTGCATGTTGTTTTTGATCAATCGGATACTTTCTATTGCATTTTCTGTGACAACTCTAGACGTTGGGTGGAAAAGAAATAGTTCGATGACATCTGCATTTTAAGCTGAAACAATTTATTTTGTCATTGTTCAGTAACTAAAACGGTCATGCCAAAGTCTCTCCAGTATTAATTCTCCCAACTTATTTCCTAATAGGAATCATTTGAATAAGTTCTTCGTTAGAGAATGCATGATATTTCGAGCACATTACCTTTACCAATCTGACGGATACCAACTTTATGGCAGGAGGCCTGTACGACCTGATTTTGGTTGGGTTATGCGAAATGTCAGTGAGGAGAACTTCGAAGCACTTAAAAAATATTACCCCACTTTTCCTAACACTAAAGAAGGTATCTTTGTACATAAGGTATGTATTTTATTTTTTTTCTACTTCAGGAAATCTGGAAATGTTACTCCCTTTTCCCTTTTCCACGATGTCATTAGTTTTTAAGAAGAGTGCCCGAATTCAGTGTACAAAATTGGCTACTATTGGATATTGTATTGCTAAGGTCTCTTGTGTTTGTTCAACTCGTCGTTTTGCTTCTCTTTTGTCCTCTCTATTTCCTCGTGAAACATGCAAATTGAAATGATTCATGGAAAAACCTCCTCTGGAGAAAATGTTCCATCAGATAAACCAACATCACTTGTTGACTCTGCGATGATAAGAATCATACTGTATATGCGACATTGAAGCCACGCTGGTGCTGCCATTTCTTTGTGAAAGTACCCTAAGAAAGCTCTCTTCGGGAGACAACTTATGTTGCATGCTTTTGAGTATCATTTGACTAGTAAAGGCGTCGACCCACATGAATTGATCCCCACTTCTTTTGACAGTGAAACTTGCATTTTGTGTACTCATGGAAATATGACATCTAATGTCATCATATTCTCATATGCTGTTCAAGCTAACCCTTTTAGACAAATGGATGCTTGTTATTTGTCTACATTACCTTCTCCTTACATATTCTCCCCGTCATCAGGTAATAGAAGGATCCCCTGCTGATCGTGCTGGCATTCGAACTGGTGATGTTGTCGTGAATGTTAATCTAAAACGAGTTCGAAACATAAAAGAGGTAAAAGTTTTCTTGATCTAACAAGAATCGATTCTGATTCAGAAGTTGTTCACTTGGCACCTCGAGCAAATAATAAATGGAACACTGGAATCTTTATCAAAGATGTCGAGTGGTGTATAACGCGTTGGTCAGAATGACTTGCGCTCGTTTTACATGATGTCTGCCTATCCTTGACGTTAAATGAGTAAGGCTTCAAAGGCTTGTTAGTCTCTTCATGAACTGTGATCAACAGTAGTTTCAAGATGAGGAATCCCGGATGGTATATAACATGAAAGAAACAAAGATAAATTACGGATTATTGTTGGGTAAAGAACGAACAAACGAAGTTGTTCACTATAAACAAAAGTGTACTGTTTGCGATGGCAGCTCAACTTCAGCTGACTTTTTTGGTTAGCGTCATTGAAAACGAGAACTAAAGCGCTTGATTCACCAATTTGTTGCAGATGATGGATGCAATGGGGAAGAGATATGGGGCAACTGTCATGGTAACTGTGAAGAGAGCCGACGCCAGGTTTGGCAAGGATAGTTTCTTTTATCTGAGCATAAATTTCAAGGAGAAAGACGTTGCTGAGGCCTCGACTTTGATCGAAGATTAGTTATTCGCAGTACAATAAAAGTCCAAGCGAACTGGTGCCTTGGATCCTGGTTTTCATGAGAGGACAATAATGTGCCATGCATCATGTCATCTAGGAACCTCGATCTCGTGAGTAGAACCAAATATATTATAATGTTTGCAAGTGAATCAGTACTATGTCCATGTGTTAGAACTTTACAAATCGAGCCTTAACTATTAGGAGTGAGCGGTGCCAAGTTTTCATTTTTTGAAACCTGAAACCTTCCTATAACAAGTTATAAAGTTAGTTCTAGGGTCTACCCAGATTCCATATATATTATTAATTCAAGGGAAAATACCACCAAAAATCACAAACTAGGTCACTTGGAATAATTTTACCATGAACTTTTTTTTTTGCTATCAAAAACCCCAAACTATGATACTTGGGACAATTTTTCCATAAACTTTTTTTATACCACCAAAAATCCCAAACTATGCCACTTAGGACAATTTTACCATGAACTTTTTCTTGTGCCATAAAAATCCTAAACTATGTTACTTGGGACATTTACCCTAAACTCTTTAACAAAATGGCATTATCGTCTTTTTACTTTTAATTTTTTCTTTTCTTTTCTCCCCGCTCTACCATGGCCGGCAGAGGGAAGTCGGCGAAGGCCACCCTCGCCGGCGGCAACATCCAACGATAGTGGCCCTCACTCAACTCAAGCGAGGGACGCCCCCACCAAATTTGGTGAGGGCACCCTCGCCTGAGTCGGGTGACAACAACTCAAGCGAGGGCGACCCTCGCCCTTAGCAGGTGAGGGCAACCCTCGCTTGAGTCGGCGAGGGCAGCCCTCGTTGGCTTCTCTTTGTCGGCCATGGTAGAGGGAAGAGGAAGAAAGAAAAAAAAGTAAAATGTAAAAAGACAAAAATACCCTTCAATTAAAAAGTTTAGGGTAAATGTCATCAAGTGACATAATTTAAGGTTTTTTTATGGTGCAAGAAAAGGTTCGAGATAAAATTATCCCAAGTAGTATAGTTTAGGGTTTTTGGTGGCACAAAAAAGTGACATAATTTGAGGTTTTTTATAGCACGAAAAAATTTCAATGTAAAATTGTCCAAAGTAACATAGTTTGGAGTTTTTGATGGCATTTTCCCTAAATTCAAATATTGTAGCAAATCATCACTTTTAATTATCAACACTTATTACTAAATTCTACTTACCGCAACTTATATTTAGATATATGAGAAATATGAAACATTAACCAAGTAAAATTTTTGGTTATAAAATAAAAGCCCATACTAGTAATTTCAAATTTTATATGCATCATTGGACATTGTGGAATACCACAAGATTTGTGAAGATATAAACAAAAAAAAAAATAAAAAAACTTGTTATAGATTCCAGCTTCCAAACTCCATGTTCACTTACTTAGAACATTTAACCTACTTATCCAAATAAGTTCCTTAATTTTTAGAATTTATAACCTATCTTGCATTCCTTGGAAATTAAAACTACACATGCTCTTACATGTTCAATTATTCAGTTATAAGTTTTACTTTGGAACCATAGTCACCCCGTGCAACTACTAAGAACCAAAAATGGAACCGATTTCTAACATGTTTGGCTATGGCTATCATATCTAGCCAGCCCCTACTTATGGTTGTTGGCAAGTCTCTCCATTGCCCCATGGCGACTCGCCTGGTTTTCCATTAGTTTTCTTCTTTTTATAATTTAGCTTTTTAAAATTTATTTTAAATAACATTTAGGTTTAACAAATTTAAACTATGACCAAAACGAGACTCTTTTAGGTTCATTCTTCAAGTTTTGGCCATGGCAACACTACTTAAGAGAGAGAAAATAATAAAAAGCAATATTGGCATTTTTCCTTAATCAAGTGGGGATAAATTATATAGCGAATTAGCAAAAGAATTTAATTACACTAACTTGATAAATTTTATAGCTTGATTATACTTTTTAAAAATTTAGCAATTTAATTATATCTTCATAATAAATTTTAGAATTTTTAATACACTTATTTTTAATATTTTTTTAATTAAAAATGTAGGCAAAACTTAGAAAACGCTAAAAAGTGAAATGTACTCTCAAAGAAATTATGGGAAAAGAACTGATGAGCTGTCTCACTCACAGATAGTTGTCTGCTTCCCAACGTCACATGTGCTTTTTGTAGCTCCTAGGGAAGGCAAATAACGCGCACGTTCTCGCTCTATCGCTATTTGACCGTTATAAATCGTGTTGTTTCCCCATCAATGATATGGATGAATCGCATTATATACAGCAGGTGTAAATTTTTTTAGGAGAACAGAATCACGGCGGTGCAATTTGATTCATTTGGGAATGTGAAGTTGTTTTGCAAACGAAGCCTACGAGTCATTTTTTTTATAATTAGAAAATAACCTCATTAAAAGAATTTAATTTCATTAACTTTATCAGTTTTATGACTCGATTATACTTTTTAAAAATTTAAAAATTTAATTATATTTTCGTGATAAATTTTAAGATTTTTAGTGTATTTATTTTTATTTATTTTAATATAAGAAACATTAAAAGGTGAAATGTACCTTCAAAGGGATCTAAATTCTGAGAAAAGAACTGATGAGCTATTTCACTCACATAGAGTCGCCTGCTTCCTCACAGTCACATGTGCTTTTTGTAGCTGCTAGGGGAGCATAACGTGTACGTTCTCGCTCTATCGCTATTTGACCGGTATGAATCGTGTCGTTTCTCCATCAGTGCTACCTCTTTTCTAAGAAATGGATGAATCACATTATATGCAGCAAGTGTCAATTTTTTTAGGACAACTGAATCGCCGTGGTGCAATTTGATTCGTTCGGGAGCGTGGCATTCATTCGCAAACGAAACCTGCGAGTCATTTTTTATAATATAGCCCCGCCAAAATAAAAATAAAAGCGGCATCTAGTCGAGGACTTTAACTTCGGAGTCAACAGCTTAAAGTCGTTTAAAGTCGTTTCCTTTGCAGGATCCGATCATTCGCTGGAGCCTTCGACTGAATCTGGGTTATCACTTAATCTCTGCTCAGGAGCTTCCCCCAGGTAATTTTCCTTCTGCTTCTCCTCTCAGCACGTTGCTCTGTTCCAACGCGTGCCTGCAAAAACTTTTACTGCTGGAGGAAAGTCGAGCAAAATTTGGCTTTCAAGTATCATTAGCAGACAAAATTTTCGTTTCTTTTTTTTTTTTTGTGCCTGCGTTAATTTTGATGTCATAGATGGCGAGAATTGTCGTTGCTGTTTCTGGTCTATTTCATGCGTATGCTAGCAGTAAGTACCTTGTTCTACTTTTCTACTACAAGTTGGTGCATCCATGTTTAATATGTTGCAATTTGGTCCGTTTGCCTGGAAACACGATGTATGCGTAGTGCCATTTCCAGGTTAAAGCTCTGATTTGTGCGGTTAAGGACGTCCTTTCTGCGTGTCTTTGCATTAAGTAGAAGTACAAGAGTTTGTTGGATATGGTGCACTTTAGAGTGTTCTAGGCCGTACCTGATGGAACCTGTGTGACAGACACTCCTTTCAAGTAGAGATGTTAATGTTATTGCGTGCAACTGATGAATGTAGGTTCCATAATTCCAGATCCTAGGACTAGGTGAATCTCACAAGCGACCCATTAGGTCTAAAGGTCTTGCATACGTTGGATTTGTATAGAGGACTTTGGAGTGGGTAGCACATCCCCAAGTCAAGTTAAAGTTCTTTTGCATTTGTAGTCGACGGCAAATTTGACAATCTACCTTGTTGGATTGAGTGCCAGAATCAAGGTTATCAGTCTCAATTCCAACCCAATTGCATGAAGAATTCATGCCAGCTCTCTTGACATTTATTTTCTTGAATCAGCGGCAACATGATGTGTTTCCTTTTGAATTTCATCAGAAGCATTGTTTAGCACCACTCTTCTTGTCATCCTCTGTCCATTTTTTATTTTGCCACCCGACAGACGTACTTCCCTCCAAGTCTCTGCAAACTAGTTTGATTACGTGTTATGATACAAATAAGGCAGCTTCCACTAAATCTGAAGAAAATGCAACACCAAAGAAGGGATATTTTGGCAGTATAATTGCCAATGCTGCTGCTGGGATCACTCCTGCAGTTGTTCATTTATTTGCTCAACAAGGGCTAGGTATGCCATGTGATCCTTCTCTTATCGAGTCTTTTTGGCTGAAAATCTTCTGATGCTTGTTTTTTTTTTTTTTTTTTTGTGCTAATCTGAACGGTCTCTTTTCATCTTGCTGATCGGAGGTAGAGGAGAAGATGGGTTCTGGAAATGTTATTCAAAAGGATGGCTACATTTTTTACATGTTCTCATTTTTTCATCAACAAAACCGATGTGATACGTTCATCCAATGGGGAGATTGGCGTTTGAGGATGTATTTTGCTGTCCAAATTTAGTGGCTTAATTTCAAGTTTCTCACTTTTTCTTCTCTACCACTTAATTTTGGAACTAATGATATTTTCTTGAACTTGACGTAGACATGTAAACTTCACGTGTAGCTAACGAGTGGAAAGAGTACCGCTTCGTCAGATTAGTTAGCCTTCGACTCTGCTCAATGTATTGTCATTCTATCTCTGCACATAAGCATGTAATTGAAGTCATAAAAAACATTGCCTCTGCCAGTATCTGCATGATCGATGGAGTTTTGCATGCCCATATTGCTTCCTCGACCCAATGTTGATGAGAATGTAACTCTGAAGTGCCATAATTTTCATTTTCTTTTACCAGTATTATTTCTCAGACCCTTCCCGTGACTTGGGTTATATTCTGTTTTGTTCTTGAATGTAACTCTGCTGAAAAAAAAAAAAAAAAGACTAGCTGTGTCAGAAAGTCCAAAACCAGAAGCTTAAAATATTACATGGACGGTGACTCTTTGTATATAAGTTTCAGAAAAGATTGTGGATGCTCCCGTTTTCTAGACGAAACTCGTGGATTTAATCATGGATAGTCCTGGGCTCTTGGCTTACAGTAAGAATGTCACAGGTTCTCGTACGTTTGCAAGAAGCCAAGGAAGATGTTGTAGGCCAAGTTGTTGATGCTTATGTGGATCTTGACATTGGCACCGTAAAGATCAATCCCCCAAGTTCTTCTCTTTCAACAGAAAATTGGCTCATCTAGTAAGCTTCGTCCTGGAGACAGGGCAATAGCCATAGGCAGTCCACTTTGCCTTCCAAACCCTGTTACGCTTGGGATTTTC
The DNA here is from genome assembly GCA_014182735.1 of Corymbia maculata. Classification (NCBI taxonomy): domain Eukaryota; kingdom Viridiplantae; phylum Streptophyta; class Magnoliopsida; order Myrtales; family Myrtaceae; genus Corymbia; species Corymbia maculata. The sequence goes on along the minus strand of CM024689.1, from coordinate 43,515,045 downwards.
AGGTCATTCAATTTATACTTACCATTTGACCCAGAAATTTTTTCTCCAAGTCATCATTATCCTTAGTTGATTGTAGAGGTGTCAATATGAGTCATAAATCCATATTATGACCCACTTTTAGTTAAATGGATCAAATATGGGTCGAGTAAAAATTAAATATGAGTCATCAAATATGACTCAAGTGAAAGTTAAATATGGGTTGAGTGAGTTATTAAGTAAACCCATCATCTCTCTCCATCCCCCTCCTCTATGCGTTCTCGACCTTCGTTGCCGATCCTGCCATCACACCGTCGTCACCATCGCCGATCCCGAGCTTTCCATCGACGGCTGGAACTTAGCCTGGATCTGGGTAGGCGAGCCGTGACAAAGCTTGGACTAGTGAGCCTAAGTTCGTTGGTTGGAGCTTGATTTAGATCTGGACAAGCGAGTCACGAGGTCGCCAGCTTTGGCTGAGCTGCGACTCGCCCAAATCTGGGTAGGCAAGCCCCGAACTCGGTGGCCACAATAGAGTTTGCGGCTCACCACATTTTTTTATTTACTAATTATTTACTAATTATTTTATTTTATAAATTTGATGTGAAATTTTTATTTAAATAATTTATATGTGAAAAATTTAAAGTAGACTAAATAAGTGGGAGTAGATTTTCTTAAATTAAGTTAAATATTAATATGTGTTGATAATATGGATCGGGTATGGGTTGGGTATGGGTCGAGTCGGATATGGGTCATCAAATATACATTTTATGAAAATGGGTCAAAACGGGTTAAATGGGTCGATGTGGATCGGACCATTTTCAACCCGACAAACCCGACCCAACCCGCCCATTTGACACTCCTAGTTGATTGTATTAGCACAAAAGTGTGGATGTAAAATTATTACATAAAGTGACACATCATTTCCTCTTCTTTTGCTTAACATAGTCATGTTTGTCACGCGAGCAAAGATATGAATGATGAAGGAATGCACAGGGAGTATCTACAGACATTGTGCAATCAATCCAGTAAGATGCAACAATTCCTATGTTTGCCTGCCTGCCTGTGATTAATTTGTGTTTCCTTTTACTATTGCATTCACATATTCGATGATAGTAATATTAGACGAGTCTATATCAGGATACAAGTTCCAGTCGAACTCCTAGATACGTGTTACATTAATGTGGGAGGTTAGGGATTACAATGCCAATTACTTTAATGGGGAAAGTAATCTAGCTAATGGAGAGGTGCGATGCTACTTGAGACTCTCTAGAAGCATGAAAAATGGAAAAGGGAGGATCGCGCATCTCCTCATTAGTGTGCCACCTGTCCGTGAAATGTTGGCCCCGACCTATCATCACATAGATGTTTATGATGCAGAATTGTAGACTGTACATAATTCAGTCTAAGTAAATAGAAGTCAGGGACTGCATTGGCGGTAAATTCACGTGCAGGCACTTCTCTGTCCAACTTAAGCTAGCTCTTTTGGCTTAACTGAGGTATGCTCCTTAACATGACAATTAGTTGCTGTCTTTTCTTTGTTTGTGAAGGGAAATTCTGGGGGTCCTCTTTGTGATGTCAATGGAGAAGTAGTTGGTGTCAGTGTTGAGATCATGGATTTTCAAACAGCATCTGGAGTGAGCTTTGCTGTACTGGTTAATTTTATTTCGGCAGTCACAAAGCCCTTCCAGAATTTTCAGTAAGTTCTATTTTGGTGCCTCAAACCTGCTTGATATGTATAGCTGTTGTTATGAACTCTTCTATTGATATGACAATTAACTGTCTCCTATCCTCTTCTATGTAATGACCCAGGTGATTGATTTTAAAGCAATTGTTTCATTGAAATTCCGATGTGCATGTTGTTCTTGAGCAATCGGCTCCTTTCTACTGCATTTCTTGGCGATAACTCCTGATGTTGGGTGGAAAAGACATAGTTTGATGATGTCTGTGGTTTAAACTTGTAGCAATTTCTCGTCATTGGTCAGTAACTAAAATGGTCTTGCCATAGTCTTTTCAAATGGTGTTTTCCAAACTGATGTCCTAGTATGAATCATTTGAGTAACGTCTTGGCGAGAGAGCTTAGGATATTTCGAGCATATGATAGTAACTTGTGGCAGGAGGCCTCTATGACCCGGTTTCGGATGGGTTGTGCGGAACGTCAATAAGAAGTACTCTGAAGCACTAGAAAAATATTACCGCAAATTTCGTTATGCAAATGAAGGTGTCTTTGTACAAAGGATGCGCCCTTTTCTCATCTTGCTTCTCTTCTATCCTCTCTATTTCCTCATGAAACATGCTATTTTAATTTAGGGATAAGTGTACTAAAAACTTGTCATGAAAAATACAATAGTATTTTAAAACTTTTAAAAAGTGCAATTAACTCTTAAAATTTGTCACAAAAGTTCATTGAATTCTATAACTTTCAAAAAGTGCAATTAATTTAGGGATAAATGTACTAAAAACTTGTCATGAAAATACAATAGTATTTTAAAACTTTCAAAATGTACAATTAACTCCTAAAACCTGTCACAAAAGTTCATTGAATTCTATAACTTTCAAAAAATGCAATTAATTTAGGGATAAGTGTACTAAAAACTTGTCATGAAAATACAATAGCATTTTAAAACTTTCAAAAAGTGCAATTAACTCCTAAAACTTATCACAAAAGTTCATTGAGTTCTATAACTTTCAAAAAGTGTAATTAAGTCTTAAAACTTATCAATGTGGTATAATTAAGTTTTTCCATTACTATCCAACTTGACCTACAAAAAATGCTAACGGGTTTTAGGACTTACTTACACCAATTCGACAAGTGTTAAGATTTGATTGTACCAATTTGACAAGTTTTAATACTAGATTGCACTTTTAAAAGTTTTAGTACTTGATTGCACTTTTATGAGAATTTTTAGGATTTAATTGCATTTTTTGAAACTTTTGGGACTCAATTGCACTTTTGTAACAAGTTTTAGAACTTTTAATGCACTTATCCCTTTAAATTATTAGTGAAATTGTTTGGAGAAAATGTTGTGTCTAATAAACCATCATTTATTGACTGTGCTATTATAAGAATCATACTGAATAAATGACATTAACGCCATGCTGGTGCTGCCATTTCTTTGTGGAAGCACCCTAAAGAAAGCTCTCTTTAGGAGACAACTTATGTTGCATGCTTTGAAGGATCATTTGACTGGTGAAAGTCTCGATCCATGCTTCTTATACAATGAACTTGCATTTTGTGTACCAAAGGAAATTTGCAATCTAATGTCATTTTATTCTCATAATGCTGTTCATTCTCATAATGCTGTTCAAGCTTGTCTTTGAGACAACCGCATGCTTATTACTTGTTACCATTGCCGGTATTCTCATCTTCATCAGGTAATAAAAGGATCCCCTGCTTATCGTGCTGGCATTCAAGCCGGCAATTCCGTTGTGGAGTTTAATGGAAAAACAGTTCGAGACATCCAAGAGGTAAAAGCTTTTTCGATCTAACAAAGCATGTGTTGGTTCAGAAGTTGTTTACTAGGTGCATTGAGAAAACAATAAATGGCAACCGGGAATCGTTATCAAAGATTTGATTGGAGTATACGATGCATTCGTTGGAATTAATTGCACTTGCTTTACTTGACATCAACCTATTCTGGACGGGGAATGAGAAACACTTTAAAGGCCTGTCACTCTACATGAACTGTGCTCAACAGTAGTTTCAAGATGAAGAGTATTGGATGGTATATAAAATGAATAAAAAGAAGATAAATTACAGACTAGTGATGGATGCAGAACAAAGAAAGTTGTCAGTGAAAGTTGTTCACTGACAGTTTGCGATGGCAGCTCAACTTCAGCTCTCTGACTTATCATCATTGAAAACGAGAACTAAAGTGCTTGGTTCACCAACTTGTTGCAGATGATGGATGCTATGGGGGAGAGATCTGGGGCACCTGTCGAGGTACTTGTGGAGAGAGCCAGGGATGGCAGGGATGCTTCGGTTCATCTGACTATAACTTTCCAGGAAAAAGTTGTCGCGAGAATGTAGCCAATCGAAGGCCTCGACTTTAATAAATGCATTGTTATTTGCAGTACAATTAAAGTCCAAGCGATCTGTTACCTTGGATCCTTGTTTTAATGAGCGGACAGTCGTGGCATGTATCATGTCATGAAAGAACATTGACTTGGCGAGTAGAACAAAATGTGTGATTATTTGGTTGCAAGTGATTCAATACTATGTCAATGTGTTGGAAATTGAAAATTCAAGCAAGCTGCTATGTACCGACAATAGAATCGACATTTGCTGGATGAGAATCTTGTAAATCTACTTTGAACATGTTTGGCAGGTGAAATGCGTGAAGCGCATTCTGATAACGTCAACTTAAAATACAAGGTGAAACCTGAAGTGATTCAAATACTCGTTTTATACATTGGCATTGCCAAATGAGCCTGAATCACTTGAGATGGTACTAAGGAAAGTAAAATCCCAACTCAACCGCAAGATTTGCAAATTGAGTTATCTTTAATCTTAAATTCTAAGTTTGTAGAGAAGGCGAGCTTGCATTTCTAGCTATTTCTAACTAGAATGTTTTGAGGTTTTAGTATGTAACTATTAGCAATATTCAAATATTTACTTAATTTTACATATATCTCAATATTATGCATATATCTCATTTGATATTGTATATTTTTTATTGATTATATCTAGTATTATATTTATCTTATTACCTTAAATAGTTTTCCGATAAGCTTATAAATATAACTATGTACTATTTATCAACATATATCGATATATACAAAAATTCCTCGATTCTTATCTTCAGCATCATTATCTTTCTCCACTTGGTATCATTATATTCTTGCATCATTATTTTTCATTTTCAATGTTATTTGCATGGGCTGTATTGCTTAGTAACTATTCCCTAAGCTAGTGGTAGAGGCTCCTATTTTGCAAGTTAGTCGCATTGACTGCTTGTTATTTCCACTCCGATTCTCGACTTTCACTTCTTGTTTCGTGTTAGCAATATTAGGATATTTACTTAATTCTTCATATATCTCACAAATATACATATATCTCCTTTAATAGTGCATATCCTTGATTGATTATATTTGGTATTATGTTTATCTTATTAAATATTTATCCAATTTATCAATATATCAAAATATACACAAAATTGCCAATTCTGTTTTTCATTTTATTATTTTTCAATTTGGTATCAAAGCCTCCTTCCCAAGGCAAACCAAAAGCAGGTTCACTTCGCACCCGATGCACCCATGCACATGTAAAGCACTCGTAGCAGCATAAATCCATCTCGCTACTGGGGAAGTACACTATAAGTACCAAAACTTTCACGCAATGTTTATTTTGATGCCAAATTTTTTTTCATTTACTTGAGTGCTACAACTTAAAAAAAATGTTCAGTTGAGTGCCATTTCGCCACAAAAGCTAACATGGCTACCAGAAAGTTAACGTGACAATCGATAGATAATATTTTAATATATTTTATTATTTTTTGAATTTTTTAATTTTTTTTTCTCTAGGGCCGGCGGGGTCATTGGCAACCCTCGCCTAGTTGGGTGAGGCCATTGAGGCCTTGCCAATCATTGGTAAAGGTCTTGACTGCCCTTGCTAGCTATAGGCAACCACGAACGACACTACCTAGAGCCAGCAAGGTCGCGAGGGCCTTTGCCTGCAGCTGCCCAGAGGTGGTGAGGGCCAACGCGGCCTCACCAACTGTTGCTGACACCTTGACGGCCTCACATGGGGCACCCGCGGCAAGGGTGAGGCGGCCCTCACCTAGATTTGGCTGCAAAGGCCCTAGGCAAGGCTGTCACAACCTCGCCAATCGCAGCAAGGCCAGGAGAGCCCTCGCCATTGGCTAGCGAAGCTCCAATGGCCTTGCCTAGGACTTTGCGGCTGAGGGCAAGGCAATCTTCATCCAATCTAGGCGAGGGTTCCATGGTCGGTGAGGGTCGCCAATGACTATTACTAGTCCTTAGAGAAAAAAAAAAAAAAAAAAAAAAAAAAAAAAAAATTAATTAAAATATTAAGATATTGTCGATTGGTAACCACGTTAGCTTTTCAATGGCCATATTAGCTTTTTCAATAAAGTGGTATTCAAATGAACATTTTTTCAAAATAGTTATATTCAAGTGAACGAAAAAATTTTCGACGCCAAATAAACACCATACAAAGTTTTAACACTTGTAATATACTTACCCCTCGCCACTCAATAGTGTTACTCATTCGCGTTTGACCAAGCGCTATGGTGATCGTGTTACGATAACGACAACAAGTCGCCAAGCCGAGCTTTTCTTTTTCACGGAGATATTTTCGAGGCCGCATCTTCGCACAATAACTTTTGCTCGGCAAAGCCTAGCTTATTCCGCTTTTTATAGCCATGCCAAAGTATCAGCTGCATTTAGTTACCGTTCCGTTGGCAAAGTATTAACCCTTTTTTATTATTTTGTGCAAAAAATATTAGCAATATTTTTAGCACTTATAAATATATATTAATTTACATGCCAAATTTGCCCATCTCTTTTTCTTTTTCTTCTTCTTTCAGCCCACTTCCCTCTTATTTTGGGCTTGGCCCATCCTCCCTTGGATTTTTTCTTCTTCTCCCACGTTCACGCACACCCACACGGACACGCGAAAATGACAGCGGAGCAGAACGTGGGGTGAAGGGCAACCACGCCGCTCGAATAACCCCCACGACCGAGAAGAGAAACCGGGGAGCAAAGAGAGAGAAGGAGGGTGTGGGCAGCATTGGCGAGACGAAAAAAGGAGAAACAAGAGAGGAAAAGGAGAACGAGAGAGCAGAGGCTGAGGGTGAGAGACTGACCCGAGGTCCACGTCCCGTTGCTGTGCCTCCGCTCTTTGTCCTTGAAGCCAGCCGGTGTTTAGTCGCAGCTGTAGCGAGGAGACAGGGGAAGTCATTTGGACGCTGCCGGAGCCCGCTCGTCGGCCGACGCCCGCCGTGACGCCTCGCCCGAACCAGGTTTTTTTTTTACCTGGTATGATTAAATGGAAGCTCGGTCTCGGCCTCAGGCCTGCTCGAGTCGTTCCCTGTTTTTGTAGATATTTGACTGTACATGGCTTTATATTTTGTTTATCTTAGCATTTTAGCTAGTTTCATGTGATTTCCTCACGTTTTGGAGTCGAAAAGAGGTGTTTTTATTTTTCCGGTGACGGTGAGCTTCCGGGATCGCCGGAGGTTGGCGGAGGTTGAAGATGACATGCAGAAGAAGGAATACATGCAGAAGAGACAAAAAGTGAAAAGAAAAAAGAATTAAAAAATAGGAAAAATAAAAAAAAATCGAAATTAAAAAAATATATATAGGAAAAGAAGTGGTCGAAAATAGAAAGAAACAAGGGCTGGGCTGAATATTTTTTGAGTGGGCTTAGGCAGGTGATTGGGCTGATTTTTGTAAAACATAAATGGGCTATTTTAATTTATTTTGTAATGGGCCATTTAAAATATGTTTTGACCGGGCCATTCGGCCAGCCCGGTCGTTGCTCCACCCTTTAAAAATATCTTCAAAAAATATTATTTTGAAAATGCATGGAAAAATTCAGGAATCTGGAAGTTTCGAAAACAAATATTTTTATTTTATTTTATTTTCAATTATTAGGATATTTACTTGATTCTTCATATATCTAAAAATTATGTATATATTTTCTTTATTGTGCATATTATTGATTGATTATATTTGATATTATATCTATCTCATTACCTTAAATACTTTTTCGGTAACTTTATAAATAGACTCATGAACTATTTATCAAGATATCGAAATATACATAAAATTGCTCAATTTTCTTTTCTGCATTATTCTTTCTCAATTTCACTAATAATTCATTTTCCTTCATTTGATTTGCTTATAATTTCGTTCTTTTTATATCATCATGCGGTTACCACGATTTATTTATAAACAAGATAACCATTCTTGAATGCTGACGTAAAATTTTGATATCAAATAGAAATTATAGTTCGTGAAGAACCTGATCTAAGTGTTGCTTCCAATTCAACTTCAAAGCTGAATCTTTTTCTCAAGATTTCGCCCGCTTTATAACCATTAATAAGTCCACAAGAAAAAGAAAAAGAAAAGAAATAAATTCAGTCTTTTTAATGGGTTAATAACACGAAAAATTCTAAATTAGTACATTTATAACAAATTTTATCAATTAAATTTTGCCGTCAAATTGTTGAGTTGGATAACATATTACAGTTAACGAGTGTCGTAATTTGAGATTTTATTCTCCGTTTGTCACAGGTGTACAAGCTTGTAGTTTTTCGTGGCATTAATCCATTTTAAAAAAAATTAATTAAAAGTAAATTTATCACAAATGTATTAATATTGGGTTTTTGGTGTTTAAAAAAATTAGTTTGGCTAAATTTGTCACAAGTATATCAATTTACGGTTTTTGATAGTCAAAAAATTAGTTTGAAGTAATTTATTACATGTGTATCGGTTTATAATTTTTCATAGTATTAACTCTTTTTTATTATCTATTGGGTTAATACTATGAAAAATCCCAAAATAATACATTTATGACAAATTTATCCTAAATTGATTTTTTAACCACTAAAAACCCAAAACTCATACGCCTTTGATAAATTTAACCAAAATGGTGTATTTGTGACAAATTTATCCGTGTTAGTTTTTATTAATTTTACTATCAATTATTGAGTTAAATGACATGTGGCCATTGACTTTTGTTCAATTTTAAGATTTTACTTTTTATTTGTCACAATTGTACTAGTTTTGTGATTATTTGTGATATTAATCCGATTTAATGGATAATATATTTATCACAAATGTGCCGATTTAGAGTTTTTGGCAATCAAAACATTAGTTTGTGGCTAAATTTGTCACAGTGCATCAATTTGAGATTTTTTATAGTTATTGTGGGTAAATTTATCATAAATATATCAATTTGAGATTTTTTACTGTCAAAAAATAGTTTAGGATTAATTATCAAAGCCATACTCATTTAGGATTTTTTGCAATATTAGCCCTTATCTTTTTTCATCCATTTTTTCGTTTTATTATATGCCTCATAGCCAACTCTCCAAAGTCCGAAGGCCAATTCCATTGCAACCCGTGCCTGCTTACCTACCAACGGCATCGACACGACGTGCGGAGGCGAAGGGATTCGACTGATCGGCAACGAAGACGGCTCAAAGGCACTTCGCCACAGAAATCGATGAAGAGGATGAGGGAATCTGGAGTTCTTTTTGTTTTTTTCCTCGTTTTCTCATTTCTATTTTCCGGGTCATTGAACCTGCCGTCTGAAATATTGAACTTATGTTAGTTAGGGGTGTCAGGACTGAATCAAATCTAAAATCAAAATCAAATCAAAATTTATTGCATTTTCAATTCGGATAACCGAAATCCTCAATAAAACCGTTGAAAAAAATCAAAATCTTAAAATCTTTCTTCATCATCACATCTTTCTCATTTTGGTTTCAATAAACAAGGCAAAAACTAAAAAACTAAATTAAATCGAATTGAATCGAAACCGGATTTTCAGTTTGGTTCTTATTCAATTTGGTTCAAAATTACAAAAATCAAATCAAACCAAATCATTTATGACCTACTGTTAGTTAATTGACTTTGAAAGTCAATGGGTGGTAAGCTCGCATCCTCTTAAAGCTTCAACGGGAGAATTTTAGCATATCGGAGTGTGGTTTGAGCCTTTGACCCTTAGCTAATGGATCATGTCCTCGCTTCCCAAGACCTTGAGTCTTTCTTTAAGCACGTGACATAGAAAGAATCACGGCACGACTTGAGTCTTTGTTTTTTTTGGAATTGATGATTTTTTATTTTTTTTGGTCGGTGAGGATTTGATGATTGACTTGGGCTATGTATGACAACTTGCTAAATAGTATCTATTTTTATTATTTTGTTTTTGGATGTAGATTTGAAACATAAATACATTTGGTAAATTTTTTGTTCTAAAAAACAAAATTATTTCTGAAAAAAGATTTGGAACATAATCAAGAATAAAAAAAAATATACTTCTTTTGTTCTCAAGAACAATTCTAGAATCAAGATGAAATTTTTTTCATTTTTCTACTATTCTCTTCCCTTTCATTTTCTTCTTCTTCCTTTTCGTTCTTTTTCTTCTTTTTTGGCTAGTCGCCGGCCCCTAGCGACACTAAGCCACGGCAAGGCTCATTGGCCAGAGCCTTCCCCAACCACGGCAAGGCTCGGTCTCACCTAACCACTGCCAAGTCGGCGTCGCCCAACCAAGTTGACACTAACCTAGCTATGGCCAACACGGCTAAGCCTTGCCGATGGCTAGACAAGGTCGACCTTGCCCAACTCATAGCATGGCTCAGGCTAACAAGCCTGGTCATAGCTTGACATCGCCAGCCTAAGTCTAGCCAGTCACCAGCTAGAGGACAAGCTGGAAAGGAAAAAAACAAGGGAAAAAAGGAAAGAAAAATGTAATAAAATCATTAAAAAATTAAAAGAAAATGGTTTAGACTAGAAATTTTAAGGATTGTACCATACACATTTCTATCCCGATAATAAAAATTTTGGACAATTATCAAACACCTTCAAATGCTCAAAAATTATTCTTAAGAATGAAATTAAAAAGAATTATTTTTTAGCAAAAATTGATTCCAGATATAGAATCATTACCATGCACTACCTTAGTAACAACTATCATATTAAAAGGCAACTTAGCTAATATGATCCTCTTTTTGTTTAGTGGCGACTAATCCAAAAGATCATCATAGAGGCACGTGATACGTGATTTCCTGGTTTAAGTCAGGCAATTGTTAGTTTATAAAATAAACATATACAAAACAATGTGGTCATACAGCAAGAAGTTGCATTGGCTGTAGTGGGGGAAAATTATTCAAAAAATCTTAAACATATTGTATTTTTTTTCCAACTCAATCATAAACCTTTCAAATTTGCCAATTAAATCCTAAATTTTTTTTCTTTTTAGCAATTGAATCTATTCGACCAAATTTGAACAGAATTCACTAACGTGGACACAGGCTATCCTTCATGGCACAACCGGCATTGATGTAGACAAAATTTATCATTTTTTAAATATTTATTTGAATTTTTAATATTTTTTTTTCTATTTCTCTTCCTCCTCTACCGCTCACCCAGCCTACGGCGATCGATGATGGTTTGCCTCATTGACCTTAGGAAGGGTGGCCCTTGTTGGGATTTAGTGAGTGTCGACCTTGTCGGGATCTAGCGAGGAATGACCTCGCAAGCCTTGGGCGAGGCTTTTCCTTGCCCGATCTAGCAAGGGTGAGCTTTGCTTGTGGTCGGGGAAGTCGACCCTTGCCCTCAGGGTGAGCCTCACTCACGGCCGGCGAGGCCGATCCTCAACCTCACTCAAAGCAAGCGAAGGTCGGCCTCGCCAATTGCAAGGGTCGGCCTCGCCGGCTGCGAGTGAGGCTTTCCCTCGCCAAGTTTTGCAAGGGCAAGCCTTGCCCAATGCTCGCGAGACCATCCCTCACCAAATCCCGATGAGGGTGACCTTGTGGGAGGTCAATGAGGCTAACAATTGCTCGTTCCTAGTGAAGGCAACCTTGCCTAAGACCAGCAAAGCTGACCCTTGTCGGTTGTCAAAGGCTGGGCAATCAGTAGAGGAAGAAGAGAAATAGAAAAAAATTCAAAGAATTGCAAAATTATTTAAAAAATAATAAAAATTTTTACGTCAGCATAAGCCGTGTCACATAGGACAATCAGTGTCCACGTCAACGAATTCTAGCTAAAATTGGCCGGATAGACTCAATTGGCAAAATGTGAAAGGATTTATAACTCAATTTGAAAAATTAAAAGACTTATGATTGAATTGGTAAAAATACAATAGGTTTAGGACTTTTTGAACAATTTTCCCTATATAGTGGTATCATAGCAACCTCTCTCTTTCTTAGTTTCTCCTCTGTCTTTTTTATTGAAGATGCAGTTTATTCCAAATGATTTCCAAATTAAACTTTTAGTCTGTTATATAATGAGAGGTCGTCTTTGAGGTTTGAGGAACAAGAAAACATTTTAAACAGGTACGGACCTTGACGCTACAGTGGCACGGTTTTTAGCATTGTGATCATTGACTTTTTGCCTTTGGATCCTGTCCCCGAGTCCACCGATCTGATCCTGGGTCTTTCTTTAAGAGAACAGGACGACTCGAGTCTCTATTTTTTGAGGAATAGATGATTGACTTGGTAGCAACTACTATATTTCAAAGCAACTATCACCTCCATCCCGCTTTCGCTCATGTGTCCAATCTGCAATGCCATATAATTTGGAATCAGCTTTTGACTTAGCAACTGCAGCAATTTCTCTGATGCTTTCAATGATGTATGATGTTCCTGATTTTTTTCTCATGCTACAACCAAGACACCTCTAACTACTTTCCAAGAGCTATCCTCAAAATGGTTGTGTAACCATGTAATGTAATGTAATTGACTTATAGCGATCATACTTCTCTTAAGTTCTAGGAAATATTTAACATCTTGCAATATCTATTGACTTTCATTAGTAGTTTTTATTTGAAATTGCCCTTTTATAATATCCAAAGATTCACACCACCATGAAAGACCTTTTCAAGCTTTATAGCAATAAAATTGTGCATTAATTCTTTGCACGAAGTCGAGTGAAATGACGCACTTGAGTCTAAAATCCAAGACTTAGTTAGACCGCTAATGTTTCAAAATTAAAGAATCATTATCAAGCATCTCTTCAAAAGTTGCATTCACATATTTCTCTTCCTCTTGATTTAAATCTCAATAATGAATTTCTTTTTTAGGCTGTACAATCTCATCTTGGATAGCATTTTTTTTTCTTTTTTTATTTGCAATTCCAACAAATTATTTCACCATGAGATCTTGATTTGCTTCTCCCTCTTCTATGAATATCCTTAGTAAGATGCAATTCCTTGAAACTTCAACATTTTCTAATTGTATGAACTACTCACTGAAATCACAATTGCACTTCAATTTTCAAGTGGAAAAGATAACAAAATAAAATGTTTTACCTCGTCATCGAATATGATTTCTATTGAACTCCACCGAGTCATGATCATGTTGAATTTGTTAATGTGATTCTCTTTTCAAATTGAAAAGACGACGTATCAAATATACGGTGTGTGACGCATAAGACTTCTCATACATGTTGGACAATAGTCTCATTAAATCTACCATTGTCTTCTCATTGGCTATGTTGATGGCAACGTTCCATGCAAATGTGAGATGAATCTCACCCAGAACTTGCCAATCTAACAATTTTTTCACTCTGCTTGCTTCGTCAAATTTGATTTTTCTCCCAACAAAGTCTAATGCAAGTTATTCTAATGCATTAGTTTCTCATTGTACATTTTTCAAAAACCAAAGTCTTTGCAATCAAACCAATCGATCTTCACCTTCCCTTTGTCCATATTCATCACTCCCATTTGTCAAACTAGGCTTTGATACCAATTGTTAGGAACGTGAATCTTTGAAGAGAAAATATAGAGAAGAAGAAAAGCGAAATTTTAAGTGGAAAACCCTTCCAAAATCAAAAGGGAAAAACCACGGTAAGACACCAAGCATTCTCTTCACTATTGGTATTAGAGTTACAAGCATCAAGATTTCAAGTTTCAAAATTCAACAACAAAAAAATTGCCCCAATAACTAGTAGGATCCATGGTAAACATAATTATGATGGAAATTACATGTATGCAATTAGCGGTGGTAAAAAGCTTTATTCTCTACTTTAACAAGAAAATTATATGTATGCAATTAGTAATAAAGGCTTTTGAGTTTTAATAATACTTTTCTCTATTAGACTTCACAACTCCATTAGTCGGTGTTCCAAGGCCTCAACTTTGATCTCAACTTTGATCAAAACATAGTTATTTGCAGTGCATTAAAAGTCCAAGCGGCATATTACCTTAGATTGTTGATATCATGAGAGAACAGTAATATGACACGTATCATGTCATGAAAGAACCTCGATCTCACGAGTAGAATAAAATATCGTTATTTTGTTTGCAAGTGAATCGATACTAAGTCCATGTGTTGGAACTTTACAATTCGAGCCTCAGCTACTATGTGCAGGAATTGGAATCGACATTCGCTTGACGAGAATCTCGTACAGACACTTCAAACATGTTCGGCTGGTGTAATGCGGAGCCGAATTCTGAAGACGTCAACTTGAAATCCAAGGTGATTCGAATATTCGTTTTATACATCGACCTTGCATAATGAGCCTGAAATCACTCAAGATGGCACCTACGAAAAGAAAATCCCGACTCAACTGCAAGATTCGCAAACTGAGTCATTTCCTAAATCTTGAATCCTTTTGTAGCAGGGAAGGCGAGCTTGCATTTCCTGCCATCTCTACCTTGTGTGTTTTAAGGAGGCTTTCGCATGTCACTCTAATGCATTTTCCTTCATACGACTCAAGTTATGATTTCGTTCCTTACATATATCATGTGATTATCATAATCAAAATCATCACCCGTGAAATGCGGAAATTCAACATTAAATAGTGATTATAGTTTGCGAAAAATCTGAGCTGGCATATAAATTCTTGCTTCAAATTCGACTTGAAACTGAATTATTTGCTCGTGATTTCACTCACTTTATAACCATCATCCAGTCCATAATACAAGAAAGAATTTCGCTCGCTTTTGATATTTACTTTCCCCCATTTTCAGTTTTATCATATGCCTTGTCCTCCACTCCGAAGTCTAGACACCAACTCCATTGCACCACACGCCTGCTTACCTAAACATGGCAATGATGGGGCGTAAGGAAGCCTGGACACTAGATTAAGCGGCGATGGAGAAGGTCCCATGGCGGTTGGCACGGCAGAGATCAAGGAAGAAGATGATCAAATCTGCATGTTTTTTTTTTTTTTTGTGTCCTAGGTTTCTCAGTTCTGTCGCCTGGGTAATTTTCAACCTCCCGTTTGATGTATTAACCTCTTGTTAATTTTTCGACTTTGAAAGTCAGTAGATGACTAGATGGCAAGCTCGCATTCTCATAGCAGCTTCAACGGGAGAATTTTAGCGTGCTGGAGCGTGGCTTGAGTCATTGACCCTTTGGTTTTGGATCCTGTCCCCGCTTCCCACGATCTTGAGTCTTTTTTTAAGCACGTGACAGAGAACAGGACGACTTGAGTCTTTGTTTATTGAGGAATCGAATCGATGACCGACTTGGTAACAACTATTATATTTCAAAACAGCTAATCTGACGCTTTTTTTTTTTCTTTTTTTTTGTTTAGTGGCGACCAATCCAATATGATCATCGTGGAGGCGCGGGAGATGTGATTTCCTGGTTCAAGTCAGGCAACATTCAGTTTACAAAATAAAAATAGACAAAACCAGATGATTTGCATCTGGTGTAATGGGTATCATAATACCGTCCTCCACCCCCCCCCCCCCTTTCTCTCTCTTTCTAGTTTGTTTTTTTTTTTTTCTTTTTTGGTTGAAGATGAAGTTTCTTCCAAATGATTTCCAAATTAAAATTTTTAGTCTGTTGTACAACGATACGTCATCTATAATGTCTGAGGCATAACAATTTTTTTTAAAATGAGGACAAATCTAGTAAAAAATTTTAGTGCAGCATAAGATTTGGTGAAATGATTATTTTATTGATTTACATCATGTAATTGTTAGGATACACGTGTGAGTTGTGTTAAAGAAGTAGTCTCACATCGGATAATTGATGTGGTGTAGAGCAATTAATATATCCTAGTTGGCCCATAACTCACTAACTTAAGCTTTTGAGTTAAGATGGGTCCAACTGGATATATTGATAGGTTCAGACTTGGGCTTCCTCCTTAGAGATCTCCCCAGTCTAAATATATCGGACTTCTGCTGTGCGCTTCTGCTGTGCGCTCCCAACAACTGGTATCAGAGCCGATGGTTATGGTTCGCGGGCAAGTAGGTGTGGTGTAACAACGTGAGCCCGTAAAGATGGCCCAGGTGGGCGTTGTGGTGTAACAACGTGGGCCAGGATGATGTTGGGCCAGAAGGATATCTGATTTAAGGGGGAGTGGACCTAACACTGGAGCTCACACGTGAGTCCAACTCACTAGCTTAAGCTTTTGAGTTAAAAAGGTGGGTCCAACTGAATATATTGATAATTGATGGGCTTAAGCTTTTGAGTTAAGAAGGTGGATCCAACTGGATATATTGATGATTGATGGGCTCAGACTTGAGCTTCCTCCTTAGAGATTTCTCCAGTTTAAAGATATCGTACTTCTGCTATACGCTCCCAACAGTAATTAGACTTATATTAGATATATATTAAAAGACCAGCACTTCGCTTAAAAGCGAAACAAACTCTCAAAGGGACCGCGTTGACTTGTCTCCCTAAAATCTGAGGAAAAAAATCAATCCGCTTTCTTTCTCAGAATTAGCTATCTGCTTTCTAACTACAGCAAGTTTGTCTTGTAGTTGCAAGGGAAGGAATATAGCATGCACGTGCTCCCTCTGTCACTATTCTGCCAGTATGAGTCGTTTCAGTGCTACGTAAATGCTTCTCGTTTCTAAGAAATGGTGAATCGCACTTCGCACGGAAACAATTTTTTGTTTATTTGTTTCTCGTGAATATCCAAGGGTCCAAAACGTTGTAAGATACTAAAATCGAAAGTGGAACCTGTACCAGCTGTTGTCTGAGAACCCCACCAAAAAACTAAAAAAATAAAAGGGCACTTAATCAAGGACTATAACTTCGGAGTCAACGACTTAAGGTCGTTTCTTTGCAGGATCAGAAGCTATATATAGGTGCGGAATCATTCGTTGGAGACATAGACTGAATCTGAGTATCAATTAATCTCTGCCCCGAAGCTTCCTACAGGTAATTTTCCTTCTGCATCTCTTCTCAGCACATTACTCCGTTCCATTGCATGCCTGCAAAAATCTTAACTACTGGAGGGAAGTCTATGTTCAAATACATGTGTAAATTCTGTTAGAAAAATTCTACATCTCAACCATCTCCCTCTCACGTGCGAATTTAGTGTTAAGTCCGGTCTCCTAATATTTTTTTACATCAATATATCTTAATTGACCCATATCTCAACTTGAATTTCCAAAGTCCAACTTCATCCTTAATCTAACCTACGTATATTTTAATTAGCACATATCTCAACTCCAATCTTCAATACCCAACTTCATCCCCAGTCTTTTTCACCAGACTCAACCATGAAGCTTGCCATCGGGCCTCCATTACTATGCCACAACGCCCATCATCCAACAAAATTACCAAGAGGGAACCCAAGTTTAGGCCTATAAACATGTCTAGTTAAATATACTTTCTCTCAAAGTCTTAAATCAATGAGTTATGGGTCAATCAAAATATATTAATTGCTCTACATTACACCAATCCTCCAATGTGAGATTTCTCTAACATAACTCACACGTGTATCTCACTAGTCTAGAGCAAATTTTGGCTTTCAAATATCATTAGCAAAGACAATTTTCATTCATTTATCTTCACTTGCACAAATTTCATGCTATAGATGGCGAGAAATGCTGTTGCTCGTTCTGCTTTCTTATATGCAAATGCTATCAGTAAGTACCTTGGTCTATTTCATGCAGATCCTTTATGTTATATGTTGGTGCATCTATGTTTAATATGATGCAATTCGGTCTGTTTGCGTAGAAACAGGAAGTATATGTAGTGCACCTTTTTGGTTAAATTTTTTTATCTGTGCGGTTTGGGGCCACCTTTTGCGTGTCATTGCAATAAGTACAAGCTCTGGAGCTCGTGGGATATATTGACCTTTAGAGTGCTTTTAGTCTGTAACTGGCGGAAACCATGCGGCTGCCACTCTTTTTAAGCAGAGATGTTAATATTATTGCCTGCATTCAGTGAATGTCGGTTCTATAATTCCATATCCTAGGGCTCAGCGAATCACACAAGGGAGCCATTAGATCTAAAGGTCGAATGTACGTCTTGCATACGTTGGATTTATATAAAGGATTTTGGAGGGGGTAGCAAATCCCATAGTCAAGTTAAAGTTCGTTTGTTATTGTAGTGGACAGCGATTTTAATAAACTGCCTTGTTTGATTTGAGTGCCAGAATCAAGGCTATCAGTCTCGATTCCTAGCCAATTGCAAAAAGAATTCAGACCATCTCTCCCAGCGTTTATTTCCTTGAATCAGCAGCAACACGATTTGTCTCCTTTCGAATTTCATCAGAAGCAATGTTTAACATCACTCTTCCTTTGTCATCCAATGTCCATTTTTTTATTTTTGCAACCTGCAGAAGTACTTCCCTCCAAGTCTCTTCAAACTAGTTTGATTAGGTATTATCATACACATGAGGCAGCTTCTGCTACATCTAAAGAAAATGCAACACCAAATACAGCACATTTTGGCAGTACAATTGCTGATGCCGCTGCTGGGGTTGCTCCTGCAGTCGCTAAGCTATATGCTCAACAAGGACTAGGTATGCCATGTGATCCTTCTGTTATTGAGCCTTTTTGGCTGAAAATCTTATGTTACTGGTTTCTTTGCGCTCATTTTTAAACTCTCTACTTGTCTTGCTGATCAGGGGCAGAGGAGGTAATAGGCTCTGGAACCATTATTAACAAGGATGGCTACATTTTAACATGTGCTCATGTTGTCTTCGATGAAAGATACCCAATAAATTCAGCTGATTGTGAGGTTGGTGTAGTGTACTTTGCTGTCCAAATTTCAGTGGGCTAAGTTCATGTTTCTCACTTTGTTTTCTTCTGTACCACATAATCTTGGAACGAATAGTATCTTGAACTTGACGTAGACATGTAAACCGCATGTGTAGCCAAGGATCAGAAAGAGCACCACTTTGTCAGATTAGTTAGCAGTCAACTTTGCTCAATATATTGCCATTCTATTCTCTGCACATGAGCACGTAATTGAAGGCATAAAAACATTTTTTGCCAGTATCTGCATGATTGGTGGAGTTTTGCATGCTCATAGTGCTTCCTCGACCCAATGTTGATGAGAATGTAACTTTGAAGTGCCATAACTTTCATTTTCTTTTACTAGTATTATTCCGCAGGCCCTTCCCGTGATTTGGGTTATATTCTGTTTTGTTCTTGAATGTAGATCTGCTGAAAAAAAAAAAAAAAGTTAGTTGTGTTAGAAAGTCCAAAACCAGAAGCTTAGACTATTACATGGACAGTGACATATGACTCCTTGTATATAAGGCTCGGACAAAGATTGTGGATGCTTCCATTTCCTAGATGAAACTTGGGTGTAATCATGGATAGTCCTGGGTTCTTGGCTTACAGAAAGAATGTTGCAGGTTGTTGTGCATTTGCAAGAAGCCAGAAAAGATGTTGTGGGCCGAGTTGTTGATGCTTACATGGATCTTGACATTGCCATCGTAAAAATTGATCCCCCGAGTTCTCTTTCATCAGCAAAAGTTGGCTCATCTAGTAAGCTTCATCCTAGAGACCCAGTAATTGCCATGGGCAGCGGGATTATCAGGTCTTTCAGCTTTTACTTACCATTTGACCAAACAACTATTTTTGTCCAAGTCATTGTTCTACTAGTTGATTTTATTACCACAAAAGTGTAGATGTTGCAATTATCACATAAAGTGACACTTCCCTCTTTTGCATAATATAGCTGTGTTCATGGCACGGTCAATGACTTGGATGGAGGAGGAATGCACAAGGAGTATATACAGACAAATTGTGCAATCAATCCAGTAAGATGCAACAATTCCTGTGTTTGCCTGCCTGTCTATGTTTGTGTTTCCTTTTGCTGTTGCCTTTGCATATTCGATGATAGTAATATCAGACAAGTTTCTGTGTATTAGCTGCGATATCAGGAGATCATTTCTGGTCAAAATCTAGATATGTGTCACTTTAATGTGGGAAGAACAGGAATTACAGTGCCAATTAGGTTTATGGGGAAAGTAAGTCTAGCTAACGGAGAGGTGCGGTGCTACTTGAGACTCTCTAGAAGCATGAGAAATGGAAAAAGGGAGATTTTGTATCTCGTCATTAGTGTGCCACCTATTTGTGAAATGTTGGCCATGACCTATCATCACATAGATGTTTATGATGTAGAATTGTGGACCGTAAATAATACAGGTAAATAGAAGTCATGGACTGCATTGACAGTAAATTCCCGTGCATGCACTTCTCTGTCCAACTTAAGCTATCTCCTTTGCCTTAACTGTGGTATGCTCCTCAACTTGACAATTAGTTGTCGTCTTTGCTTT
Source organism: Corymbia maculata (assembly GCA_014182735.1). Taxonomy (NCBI): domain Eukaryota; kingdom Viridiplantae; phylum Streptophyta; class Magnoliopsida; order Myrtales; family Myrtaceae; genus Corymbia; species Corymbia maculata. The sequence goes on along the minus strand of CM024689.1, from coordinate 43,494,900 downwards.
GTTTGTGAAGGGACATTCCGGGGGCCCTCTTTGCAATGTTGATGGTGAAGTAGTTGGTGTCAGAGTTGAGACTGTGAATGTGGGAAAACCATCTGGAGTGAGCTTTGCTATACCGGTTGATTTTATTTCCAAAATCATTAAACCCTTTCAGAATTGTCAGTACGTTCTATTTTGGTGCCTCAGACCTGCTTGATATGTAAACTATCGTTATGACCATCAATTGTCTCCTATCCTCCTCTGCATAATGAAACAGGTGATCGATTTTAAAGCATTTGTTTCATTGATATTCTGGTGTGCATGTTATTCTTGAGCAATCGGATCCTTTCTATTGCCTTTCTCTGTGACAACTATAGAATTGGATGGAAAAGAAATAGTTCAACGACATCTGTAGTTTAAACTTATAACAATTTCGTCCGTCCTTGACCAGTAACTAAAATGGTCTTGTCATAGTCTTCTCCATTATTGATTTTCCAAACTGATTTCCTAATATGAATCATTTGAGTAAATTCTTGATGAGAGAGTTTAGGATATTTCAAGCATATTATCTTTACTTATGTAATAGATGGTAACTTGTGGCAGGACGCTTGTACGACCTGATTTCGGATGGGTTGTGCGGAACGTCACAAAGGAGAACTGCAAAGCACTAAAAAATATTACCCCACATCTCCTAAAGCAGGAGAAGGTGTCTTTGTAGAAAAGGTGCGTCTTTTTTTCATCTTGCTTCTCTTCTATCCTCCTCTATTTCCTCGTGAAATATGCCATTTTAAATTATTCATGAAAACCTAATTTGGAGAAAATGTTCCATCTAATAAACCAATATCATTTATTGACTGCGCTAGGATAGAATCATACTAAATAAATGACATTAAGGCCATGTTGCATTAAGGCCATGTTGCATGCTTTGAAGTATCAGGTGAAAGTCTCAATTCACTTTTCTCATGACAATGAATCTGCATTTTGTGTACCAAAGGAAATTTTAATAGTGAAAATTTGTAATCTAATGTCATTTTATTCTCGTAATGCTGCTCAAGTTTGTATTTTGGAAGATTGCATGCTTCTTATTTGTTAACATTGCTGGTATTCTCACCTGCAACAGGTAATAATAGGATCCCCTGCTGATCGCGCTGGCATTGAAGCTGGCTATGTCGTTGTGGATTTTAATGGACAACAAGTTCGAAACATAAAGGAGGTAAAAGCTTTCTTGATCTAACAAGCATCAAGTTCGGTTCAGAAGTTGTTTACTTGGCACATTGAGCAAACTTTAAATGGAACACTGAAATTGTTATCAAAGGTATCATGGAAGTATGTGACGCATTCATTGGAATGAATTGCAGTTGCTTTACTCTTCGTCGGCCTATTCTTGACAGGAAATGAGAAAGGCTTTAAAGGCTTGTCACTCCCAACATGAACCGTGATTGACAGTAGTTTTAAGATGAAGAGTATTGGGTAGTATATAAAGTGAAAGAAAAGAGGCTAAATTACAGATTAGCGATGCATGCAGAACAAACAAACAAACATGTTCACTTACAGTTTGCGATGGCAGCTCAACTTCAGTTCTTGACTTATTTTGTTGGTTATCGATATTGAAAACGAGAACTAAAGTGCTTGATTCAACAACTTGTTGCAGATGATGAAAGTTATGGTGGAGGAGAGATCTGGGGCACCTGTCAAGGTGATTGTGAAGAGAGTCGGCTGTGGCAAGGATGAATTTGTTCGTCGGACCATAACTTTCGAGGAGAATGATGCGCCTGCTCTGAGCCCTTGACTTTGATCTCGACTTTGATAAATGCATTGTTATTTGCAGTACTGTAAAAGTCCAAGGATCCTTGATTTCATGAGAGGACAATAACGTGGCATGTATCATGTCATGGAAGAACATTGACCCGGTGGGTAGAATAAAATGTGTGATTATTTTGGTTGCAAGTGATTAAGCACTATGTCAATGTGTTGGAAATCGAAAATTCAATCCAGCTACTATATACCGACGATAGAATCGAAATTCGCCGGAGGAGAACCTCGTACAGCTGCTTCGAACATGTTTGGCTGGTGTAATGCGCGAAGGGCAATCATGATAACGTCAGCTTGAAACCCGAGGTGATTCAAATACTCATTTTATACACCGGCCTTGCCAAATGAGCCCGAAGTCACTCGAGATAGCACTGAGGAAATTAAAATCCCAACTCAACCGCATGATTCGCATACCAAGTTATTTCCTAAATCTTAAATTCTAAGTCTGTATGAAAGCCGAGTTTGCGTTTCCAACCATTTCTACCTTGATGAGTGTTTTAAGATGGTTTTAGCATCTCACCATTAGCAATATTAAGATATTTACTTGATTTTGCTTATATTTCATTATTATACATATATCTCATTTAATAGTATATATTCTTGATTGATTATATTTGATATTATATTTATCTTATTACGTTAAATAGTTATCTAATGAGCCTATAAATAGATTCATGTACTATTTATCAATATATATCAATATATACAAAATTTCCTGAATCACTTATCTTTCATATCATTATTTTTCACAGAGGTGGCATTTTTTTAATGCTAGTTACACAAGCTACATCTTTGAGTAACTATTTCCCAACCATGTTATATAGGCTGCTTGATACTTCGATGCCAATCATATTGGCCACATTGCTCGATTACTATTTCGCAAGCCAACCACATCGGCCGCTTGCTCCTATATATGACTTGGTTAGGAGTGTGTTCCTTACATATTATCATGTGATTGTCATAACCAAAATCGACATCTTTGAAATGCAGACGTGGAACTTTGATTTTAAATAGAGATTGTAATTCGTGAAAACCTGAGCTAGCATATCAACTTTTGCTTCGAACTTGACTTGAAACTGAATCTTCTGTTCAACGTTTCACTCACTTTATAACCATTACCCAGTCCATGAAAAGAGAGAATTTTTTCACTCATTTTTTTTTATCTTCTTTTTCACCCATTTTCAGTTTTATTATATGCCTTGTCCAACGCTCCAAAGTCCAAACACCAACTCCATTGCAGCACTCGCCTGCCTAACTACCAATGGCGACGACGGGGCGTGAGGAAGCAAGGACACTGGAATAAGCGGGGACGAAGACGGTTCCATGGTGGTTCGCATGGTGCAGATCAAGGAAGAAGATGAATGAATCTGCAGTTCTTTCTGTTTCTTCCCTCGTTTTCTCATTTCCCATTGTCCGGGTGATTGAACCGGCCGATTGAAATGTTAAACTCATGTTTCATTAATCGACTTTGAAAGTCAAATAGAAGGCAAGCTGGCATTGCCGATGAAGCTTCAATGGCACGGTTTTAGCATTTTGGAGAGTGGTTTGAGTCTTCCGCCCTTTGCTAATGGATCCTGTCGGATCTTGAGTCTTTCTTAGAGCACATGATAGAGAAAGAACTATTATATTTTGAGGAATAGATGACGACTTGGTAACGACTAATATATTTAAAAGAAATTTTTTTTATTAGTGGCGATTAATCCAACATGATCATTATAGAGGGTCGTGATGTGTAATTTCCTGGTGTAAACCGGGAAAAAAAGAAGAAGACAAAATCCGATGAAGATCTCCGCTTGTCTCTCCTCTTTCCCACATTTTTCTAGAATTTTTTTTATTAGAGAAGGACACTAGGGTGTGTTTAGTAATCATTATGTTCTCCGGAACAAGCTTTACTAAAAAATGACTATTTTTCATTATATTCTATGAACGAATTTCTAGACATATGAAGGTGTTTGCTAAGACTTTATTTGACAACTTGCCAAATAGTAACCGATTCTTTTTTTTTTTCTCAAGAGTAAATTTGAAATAAAAATCCGTTTGATAAATTTTTTATTCCCGGAAACAAATAGATTTGAAATATAATCAAGAATAAATAAATAAAGTTGTTACTTCATTTTCGGGAATAATTCCATAATCAATGTCAATTTTTTTTCATTTATCTTCTCTTCTCTTCCCTTTGATTTTCTTCTTCTTTCTTGTGGTCGGTCGCCGGCAAACCCGACCCGATCCACCCATTTGATATCCCTATCGTTTACTACCACTAGTCATTTGCCTCTCGCCCAGTAGGGAGACATTTAAAAAGATCTATTAAATGAATTTCTATTTTGAAAACAAAAATTTTGTGTCATTATTAAATGCATATTTTAATTGGAAATATATACATATTTATTGACTAAAAATAGGGCCCGGGAAGAAAATGAATTTCATTCGCGCCTTATAACCTTACCTCCTTCACTTGCGTATGCACCCAAAAACTATACACTCGAAAACAAAAACCTAGAGTGTTGTAGTGGGTGGGTTGTGAGTTAGTGAGTGGTGTGAGGAGAGAGTGACGTGTCGGTAGTGTGAGTGTCAAGGGAATGTCAGAGGTTGAGTGGCGTGAAGAGTTAGCAATAAAATATTGTGAGCAGGTGGGGAGAGTTTCCTTGCTTTCGTAATATCATTATAAAAAAATAGTTACTTCACTTATGCAATCATTCGCTTCTCTGCAAGTGGTATCGCACCCGCGCTTCTGAAGTTCAATAAAGACAAGTCAAACAACACGAAATTGCATCTGGTGCAGCCGTATCATAGTACCCTCTCCCTCCCTGCCTCCCTCCCTCTCACTCTCTCTCTCTCTCTCTCTCGTCTTCATGAAGTGCAATTGCACTTAAATATATATTTAAAAGATTAGCAGTTTGTAGGAAAAACTGAAGAGCGAAACATGCTCTCAAAGGGACCCCACTGATCTAATCTCCCGAAATTCTGAGAAAGGAATCGACCTGCTGTCCTGCTCTCGCTCAGAAATAGTTATCCGCTTCCTGACGGTCACGTGTGCTTCTTGCCTTTGGTGGGGAAGGAATATAACGTGCACGTGTTCGCTTTGTCACTATTTAACTAGTATGCATTGTCTCATTGCTATATAAAATGCCACTTCTTTCTTAAGAAATGGGGAGTCACACTTCACGGAAAGAATTTCTTTGTAGTTTATCCGTGAGAATCCAAGACTCCCAAACATTGCAAGACCTTGTACGTTGCTCTGTCACTACTTAACGACCAAGTGTTCATTTTTTTAGGACAATTGGGTTGCGGCCATGCAATTTGATTCGGAAACGCGAAATTCATTTGCAAACGAAACCTGGGAGTCGCTTTCTTTATTCACAGACGAAAACCCCTACAAATAAATAGCATTTAATCAAGGACTTTAAATAGTCGACAACTTGAGATTGTTTTTCGTTTTCTGGTTATCACTTGATCTCTCCTCAGGAGCTCCCTACAGGTAATTTTGCTTCTGCTTCTCCTGTCAGCACACTGCTCTGTTCCCATGCATGCCTGCACTGCTGAGCGGAAGCCCAGAGCAATTTTGGATTTCTAGTATCATTAGCAGAGAAAATTTTCGTTCTTTTACCTTTTAGCCAGCGTAAATTTTGATGCTCCAGATGGCGGGAATGGCTGTTGCTCGTTCGTGTCTGTTTCATGCAAATGCAAGCAGTAAGTACCTTGGTCTATTTCATGCAAATGCTTCTGTTTTTACCTGCTGGTGCATCTATGCTTAATATGATGCAATTCGGTCGGTTTGCCAAGAAACGGGAAGTATATGTAGTGCACCTTTTCAGGTTAAAGTTCTAGTCTTTGCTGTTTAGGGCGTCTTTTGCGTATAGTTGCATTAAGGAGAAGCTCAAGAATTCGTCGGACATGGTGTGCAATTTAGAGTGCTTGTAGGCCATACTCAGACGAACCGTGAGGTGACCACTCCTTTTAAGTAGAGAAGTTAATGTTTACTACATGCATCCGATGAACACAGGTTCAATAAATCCTGATCCTAAGGCTAAGTAAATCTCACGAGAGACCCGCTACATCTGATGGCCGAAATGTATTTCTTGCATACATTGGATTCGTATTAAGAAAGTATGTAGCAAATCCCTTGGCCTAGCTTCTCAGAAAAAACCCAAACTTCAAGTCTTATTTCAATTCTATCCCAAACTTTTTTCTTTATTTAAAAAAAAATCACAAATTTTTACTCTAATTCTAAATCTACCCTGCGTCAAAAAATCCCCACAGATATCTTCAAAATTATCAGTATCAAGAGGCTGTTGTTGTTCCATACAAAGATAAGGTTGTTGGTAAAGACGCATATTCTAATAATGAACCTCAAATTGGCCTCAATGTTGATAATTTTGAAGAAACTAGTGGAATTTTTGAACATGGGTCAGATTTTGGACTAGAGTGTAAGTTTATGATTATTTTTTTCAGACAAAAGAAAAAATTTGGGAGAGAATTGGGATTCGACCTAAAGTTGGATTTAGAAATTAAGCCTTAGGAAATTTAAAGTTCCAATGTAGTTGTAGTCGAGACCCTTTCTAGTGAACTACCTTGTTTGATTTGAATGACAGAATCAAGGTTATCAGTCTCAAATCCTGCCCGATTGCATAAAGAACTCACGCCACCTCCCCCGGCATTTATTTCCTTGAATCAGCGGCGACACGGTTCGTCTCCTTTCTAATTTTATTAAAACCAATGTTTAACCCCACTCTTTTCCTCTGTCATCATATGTTCGTTATTATTTTTGCAACTTGCAGAAGCACTTCCGTCCCAATCTCTTCAAACTAGCTGGGTTAGGTGTTATGTTAAAAATAAGGCAGCTTCTGCTAAATCTGAAGAAAATGCAAAACCATATGAGGGACATTTTGGCAGAGATACAATTGCTAATGCTGCTGCCAAGACCGCTCCTGCAGTCGCTAGTCTATGTGCTCCAATACCAGGGCGAAGTATGCCATGTGATCCTTCTCTTATTGAGTCGTCCTGGCCAGAAATCTACAGTTACTTTGTTTTTTCTTTTTGCGCTAATCAGAGAAGTCTCTCCTTGTCTTGCTGATCAGAGGAAGAAGGGGAGATGGGTTCTGGAACTGTTATTCATGAGGATGGCTACCTTTTAACATGTAATCATCTTTTCTTCGACAAATCCGACGTGACATATGCAGCCGATGAGAAGGTTGGGGTTTGAGGACGTACTTTGCTGTCCAAATTTAGTGGCTTAACTTCAAGTTTCTCACTTTTTTTCTTCTCTACCATGTGATATTGGAACTAATTATAATATCTTGAACTTGACGTACACATGTAAACTGCATGCATAGTAAAGGATGGAAAAGAATACCATGTCAGATTAGTTAGCCTTCGACTCTGCTGAATATATTGTCGTTCTATTTCTCTGCACATAAGCATGTAACTCAAGGCATAAGAAACATTGCTCTGCCGGTATCTGCATGATTGGTGGAAATTTGCATGCCCATATTTCTTCCCGAATGTAACTCTGAAGTGCCATAATTTTCATTTTATTTTGCCAGTATTATTTCTCAGGCCCTTTCTGTGACTTGGGTTATATTCTGTTCTGTTCTAGAACATAACTGTGCTAATAAATAAATAAAAACACTTGTTGTGTTAGAAAGTCTAAAATCAGAGGCTTAAACTATTATATGGATGGTGACTACTTGTATATAAGGCTACAACAAAGATTGTGAGTGCTTCCATTTTCTAGATGAAAGTCACAGATTTTATCATGGACGCTCCTGGCTTACAGAAAGAATGTCGCAGGTCATTGTGCGTTTGGGAGGAGCTGAGAAAGAGCTTGTAGGCCATGTTGTTGATGCTTATGTGGATCTTGACATTGCCATTATAAAGATTGAAAAACCGACTTCTCCCCTTTCAACAGCGAAAGTTGGCTCATCTAGTAAGCTTTATTCTGGAGACTGGGCAATAGCCATGGGCTGTCCACTTTCCCTTCAACACACTGTTACACTCGGGATTATCAGGTCATTCAGCCTCTACTCACAACGTGACCTAGCAATTGAGTCTTTGTGGAAGTCTTTGATTTCCTTAGTTGATTGTATTAGCACAAAAGTGTGGATATATAATTATCACTAAAAGTGACAGTTCCCTCCCTCTTCTTTTGCTTAATATAGCTGTGTTCATCGCACGAGCAATGAGTTGAACCGTAGAGGAATGGCCATGGAGTATCTACAGACAGATTGTGCAATCAATCCAGTAAGAAGTAACAATGCTTGTGTTTGCCTGCCTGCCTGCCTGTGATTGGTTTGTGTTTCCTTTTGCTGTTGAATTCACACGTTCAGTATAAATAATTCTAGACTAAACTCTGTGCGTTAATAATACCGGGATACCAGTATGGGTCAATCTCCTAGAGTTGTTACATCAATGTGGGAAGAACAGGAATTATAATGTTAATTAGTTATATGGGTAAGGTAAGTCTAGCTAATAGAGGTGAGATGCTACTTGACACTCTCTAGAAGCGTGAGAAATTGAAAAGAGGGATTGCATAACTCATCATTAGTGGACCACCTACCTTTGAGACGTTGGCCACCACATTTCACCACATTTCACCACATAGATATTTATGATGCAGAATTGTAGACCGTACATGATACTGTCCAATCAAATAGAAGACTGACTGCATTGATGGTAAATTAACGTGTGCGCACTTCTCTGACCAACTTAAGTTAGCTCTTTTGGCATAACTATGGTATGCCCCTTAACTCGACACTAAGTTGCCATCGTTTCTTTGTTTTTGAAGGGAAATTCTGGGGGTCCTCTTTGCAATGTTGATGGAGAAGTAGTTGGTGTCAATGTTGAGACTATGAAGCTGGACAAAGCATCTGGAGTGAGCTTTGCTGTACCGGTTGATCTTATTTCAGCTATCATAAAGCCCTTTCAAAATTTTCAGTATGTTCTCTATTGGTGCTTCAAACCTGCTAGATATGTAAACTATTGTTATGAACTTTGCTATTGGTACAAGAATCAATTGTCTTCTATCCTCTTTTATTAATAAAACAGGTGATTCATTTTAAAGCAAGTGGTTCATTACATTCTGATGTGCATGTTGTTCTTGAGCAATCGAATCCTTCTATTGTTTTCTTATGCGATAACTCCAGGTGTTGGGTGGAAAAGAAATAGTCCAAGGACCTCTGTAGTTTATACTTAAACAGATATTTTCTTATCATTGATCAGTAACTAAAATGGTCATGTTAGACTCTTCTACAGTATTGGTTCTCCAAACTTATTTCCTTACATGAAATTTCTGAGTATGTTCTTGGCGAGTGTACAAAAGAATTTGTGATATTTCGAGCATATTATCTCTATCTGGGTAACAGATAGTATCTCGTGGCAGGAGGCTTGTACGACCTGATTTTGGATGGGTTATGCGGAACGTCAGTGAGGAGAACTCAGAAGCACTTAAACAAAGTTACCCCACATTTCCTAATACTACAGATGGGGTCTTTGTACAAAAGGTACATTTTTTTATTCCTTCGGCATTTCTGGAAATGTTCTCCTTCTCTCCCCTTTTATAAATGGCAAAGGTCCCACTTTTGTTTGTTGAACTCGTCATCCATCTCTTTTGTCCCCTGTGTTTTCCAGTTAAACATGCTATTTGAACTTACTCATCGAAAAACCTTGTCTGGAGATAATGTTCCATCGGACAAATTAACATCACTTGTTGACTGTGCTATGATAAGTGTCATATTGTATATGCACATTAATGCCATGCCGGTGCTGCCAGTTCCTTGTGAAAGTACCCTAAAGAAAGCTCTCTGTACTTATGGACTAGTAAAGTGTCGATCCACAATTATTGATCCACACTTTTTGTGACAATGAACTTGCATTTTGTGCACTCATGGAAATCTATACTCTAATTATCACTATATTCTCGTAATGCTATTCAAGCTAGCCTTTTTAAATGATGCATTCTTCTTATTTGCCAACATTGCTGGTTCCTTATAAATTCTTATTTTCGTCAGGTAATAAAAGGATCCCCCGCTGATCGTGCTGGCATTCAAACCGGTGATGTTGTTGTGGGACTTAATGGAAAACACGTTCGAAACATCAAAGAGGTAAGAGTTTTCTTGATCTAACAAGCATCAATTTTGATTTCAAAGTTGCTTACTAGGTGCATTCGGCAAATAATAAATGAAGCACTGGAATTTTTCTCAAAGATCTTAAGAAGTGTATCCGCATTTGTTGGAATGAATTGCGCTCTGTTTTAATTGATGTTGGCCTATTCTTGATGGGAAATGAGAAAGGCTTCAAAGGCTTGTCACTCTCTACATGAACTGTGATCAACAGTAGTTTCAAGATAGGGAATCTTTGATGTTATATAAAATGAAAGAAAAGAAGAGGAATTACAAATTATCAATGGATGCAGAACAAAGAATCAAAGCTGTTCACCATAAACTCAAGCATTTATAGCCTGCGATGGCCGTTCAACTTCAGCTGTCTGACTTATGCGCTTAGTTAACGTTATTGAAAAAAAGAACTAAAGGCTAGATTCACCTATTTGTTGCAGATGATGGACGCCATAGGGGAGAGATCTGGGGAACCTGTCAAGGTAAATGTGAAGAGAGCAGGGGATGCTCCGGTTCCTCTGGCCATAACTTTCAAGGAGAAAGTTGTCGCTTAGATGTGTAGGAATTCCGAGGCCTCGACTTTGATCAAAGCATAGTTATTTTCAGTACCATAAAAGTCCTAGTTATATGTTGCCTTGGATCCGTTATTTCATAAGTGGACAATAATGTGGCATGTATCATGTCATGTAAGAACCTCGATCTCTAGAGTAGAGTGAAATGTGAGTGCTTGCAAGTGATTCAGTACTATGTCAATGTGTTGGAGTTTTACAATTCAAACCTCAGCTACTATGTACTGAAAATGGAACCGACATTCACTTGGTGAATCTCTATAGCTACTTCATACATGTTCGAACTGCATTTTGAACACGTTAACTTGAAACCCATGATGATTCGAAAACTCATTTTATACATCACTCTTGCCAAATGATCCTAAAATCACTTGAGATAGCACCTAGGAAAAGGAAATCCTAACTTAATTGCGAAATTCGCAAAACTAAGGGTGTGCAACCAAACCGGTTTTACCCAAGAACCAAACCGAACCAGCTGAAAAACAAGTTTAGGAACTGGCTTCCATTGGAACCGGTCCAAGAGCAAGTTCCAAATTTTTGGAACCAATTGGAATTGGTCCAAGAACATGTTTTGAGTAAATACCTACCTAAGAATCGGATCGAACCATCCTATTTTGGAACAAGTTTTAGAACCAATTTAATAAGCTAAAAAGTCAAAACCCCCATTTCTTTTTCCCCTAAATTATAAGTCGGCATTCCTTCATCTTTTGTCCTTCATCAAAAGTCATCGTCAATCTTTCATCTTCCCCTAAATTTTTTATGGATGAATGGGGAATTGAATTTTATAATCTATGTTTTTTGAACTTTTTGTCTTTTATAATAGTATGTGACTATATATTCATTTTATTGATTGTTGTTTAAGGCGGATAAGAATATCTATTATTCATTTTTTACTTTAAATTGTTTTGTTATTCATGACCTCATATAATTTTGCCATAAAAATAAATAAAAAAAGAAAATAAAATAGTCTCTCAGGTAGGCATTGGAATCGAGCCCAAAAAATAAGGTAAGTTCCAAAACTAGTTCTAGGCAAATAGGATAGGTTCCAAAGTTCAAAAACTAAGAACCGGTTATAACATGATAGGTTCCAAGTTTTAGTTTTGGAACCTACCTATCCTAGAACCGATCACTCTTATGAAAAACGAGTTGTTTCCAAAATCTTAGATCCAAGTTTGTAGGGAGGGCAAGTTTGCATTTCCCGCCATTTCTTCCTTGTGTGTTTTAACGAGGTTTTAGCATGTCACTACTAATTTATTTACCTTACGGATTATCACATGACTATCATAACTAAAATCGGCATCTATGAAATGTTGGCGTGGAACTTCGATATCAAGTAGAGATTATAGTTCGTGAAAACCCTGAGTAGGCACATCAGCTATTGCTTCGAACTTGACTTGAAACTGAACCTTTTGCTCAGCATTTCACTCACTTTATAACCATTATCAACTATATCCAGTCCATGAAAAAAGCAAGAATTTCACTCATTTTTTATATTTTCTTTCACCCATTTTCAGTTTGATTATATGCCTTGACCAACACTCCAAAGTTCAGACACCAACTCCATTGCAGCACCCAACTGGAAGCGAGGACACCAGATTAAGCAGCGAGGAAGACGGTTCCATGAGATCGAGTTAGAAGATGAGTGAATCTGCAGTTCTTTCATCAATTCACTTAATGTAATTACTAATTACACTAGAACATATATTCAAAAGATTAGCACTTTGTAAGAAACACTAAAAAGTGAAACAAACTCTCAAAGGGACCGCATTGACTTTGACTCTAAATAATCTTAGAAAAAGATCAATCGGCTTTCTTCCTCAGAATTAGCTATCCGCTTCCTAACTACCGCATGTTTGTCTTGTAGTCGAAAACAAAGACGGAAGCTGTACCAGCTTTTCTGCAAGAACCCTACCACAATAAAGGCAGCATTTAATCAAGGACATTGACTTCGGAGCCAACAACTTATGGTCGTTTTCTTTGCAGGATCCGAAGTTATATTTAGGCGTGGAATCATTCTCTGGAGACATTCACAAAATCTGCGGTATCACTTGATCTCTTGTCAGGAACTTCCTACAGGTAATTTTTCCTTTGCTTCTCCTCTCAGCACATTGCCCTGTTCCAACGCATGCCTGCAAAAACATTTATTGCTGGTGGGAAGTCTAGAGCAGCTTTGGCTTTCGAGTATCATTTTTATGGCCTGCGTAAGTTTGATGCTACAGTTGGCGGGAATTGCTGTCACTGGCTCTGGTCTACTTCACGCAAATGCTAGCCGTAAGTACCCTGGTCCTTTTCATGCAAATGCTCATGTTATATGCTGGTGCATCTAGGTTTAATATGTCGCAATTTGGTCCGTTTGCCTAGAAACAGGGAGTACATGTAGTGCGACTTTTCAGGTAATAGTTCTAATTTCTGCGGTTTAGGGCGTCTTTTGCATATAGTTGCATTAAGTAGAAGCTCGAGAGTCGGTCGGATGTGGTCCATTGTAGAGTGCTTTTAGGCCGTACCCAACGAACCGTGAGGTAAACTCTCCTTTTAAGCAGGGATGTTAATGTTATTGCATGCATCCAGTGAACATAGGTTCAATAATTCTAGATCCCAAGGCTAGGTGAATCTTACAATAGACCCATAAGATCTACCGGCCGAAATGTATATTCTTGCATATATTTAGGGACTAAATTGAATATTTACTAAAAAGTAGAGATTATATTCAACCAATTTTAATGTTATTGCATGCATCCAGTGAACATAGGTTCAATAATTCTAGATCCCAAGGCTAGGTGAATCTTACAATAGACCCATAAGATCTACCGGCCGAAATGTATATTCTTGCATATATTTAGGGACTAAATTGAATATTTACTAAAAAGTAGAGATTATATTCAACCAATTTTAATGTTATTGCATGCATCCAGTGAACATAGGTTCAATAATTCTAGATCCCAAGGCTAGGTGAATCTTACAATAGACCCATAAGATCTACCGGCCGAAATGTATATTCTTGCATATATTTAGGGACTAAATTAAATATTTACTAAAAAGTAGAGATTATATTCAACCAATTAAAAAATCATAAACAACATTATACATTAGCATTAAAGATTGATTTTGTTGAATAAATTAAAATTTTATAGGTGATATTATACATTAAGTTAAAGATCGATTTGATATTAAACGAATTAAAAGTTGAGGGACGATAATTACATTTAGGCCAAAGTTTCGAGAACTACTTATGTGATCGTCCCATGATTTAAACTATCTTCTGGGCTTATAGATGGCTTTAAATGGTTTTTATTTTCGCTTTTCCCCCGCAAATAAAGCGCGCTTAAAATTAAACGGCAAACGGATTAAATTCACCCATCTAATATCGGACGATCGGATCTCGCGGATCGCCAGCGTCACGCATTTTCCACCCTTCGATCAACACCCCCGGCAGTTCCGAAAAAGACAAAACGCCCGCACGGATCGCCAGCGTGTCACCACCATCCGCCGCCGAAACGTCGCCATCCGATCCGCCGCTCCTATAAAATGCTCCCCGTCGCCGTCGCTTTCGCCCCGCGTCCGACTCGAACCCAGAAAAAGGTAGCTTTCGTCTTCGGATTGCAGCACCCATCTTCGGAACCTGGAAATGGAAGCCAGAGGCGCCGGAGGGAGGAGAGGGGAGAGGAAGAAGGCGGTCTCCAAGTCCATCAAGGCCGGCCTCCAGTTCCCCGTCGGCCGCATTGCCCGTTTCCTCAAGAAGGGCCGCTACGCCCAGCGCACCGGAACCGGAGCTCCGATTTACCTCGCCGCCGTCCTCGAGTACTTGGCCGCCGAGGTGAGTTTTTCCCCCATTTTTAGTGCTCTTTCGGCTTGCGTGATGGCAAGCGAACCGTGATTGCGCGAATCATGAAAATGTATTCCGTGTCTGCTATCGTTAGATGCCATGCCTTCTGTGTTTATGATGTTGATTCTGAAGCCCAATCGATTCAAGTGGGGGGAGAAGTGACCCGATAGTGTTCGTCACCGCAGGTGCTGGAGCTGGCGGGGAATGCGGCGCGGGACAACAAGAAGAACAGGATCAACCCGCGCCACGTGCTGCTGGCGGTGAGGAACGACGAGGAGCTGGGGAAGCTGCTGCAGGGAGTGACCATCGCGAGCGGTGGCGTGCTGCCCAACATCAACCCCGTCTTGCTGCCCAAGAAGGCCTCCTCCGACGCCCCCAAGGCGGCGTCTCAGCCCAAGTCTCCGGCCAAGGCCTGAGGACACGTCTTCGCTTCGGGTTCGGTGGGGTGTTTTTTGTAAATGGCTAGTTTTTTGGGTGGGCATTTTGGGTATTGGATCGTTCATGTGCAGAGAGATTAGGCCCTCTTTCTTTTGTGTAGTCGGGTGTTTTTGGGATGATAATCTCCGCTTCAGCGCATAAGAGTAAGATGTAATGCCCATCATCTGATGAATTATGTTTTGATGGGTCTACTACTAAAGTCTATCTATTCTCTTTCTTCTTCTTGTCCTTTTTGTGGGGTTTTCTGTTTCAAGCCTGGAAAAATTTAGTGTTATCTGTATATAAATTTACGCCAAGTTAAGCATTCCATCACAAATGAAATGATGTTAGGCTGAATTGGGCCTTTTGTCTTAATTAGATTTCTGTGTTATGTCGAATTGAGGTGCCCACATCTCGTAATGTATCGTTTTCTGTTTCGAACCTGGAGAAAATTAGTGTTGTCTTACATAAATTTATGCCAAATTAAGCATTCCATCACTAATGAAATGATGTCGGGCTGAAATGATGGGCTTTTCGTCTTAATTAGATTTCTGTTTTCTATTGAATCTTGATGCCCACATCTAGCCTTGTATCGCTCGTGAATCTGTGATTGAGGTTTGAGGAAATTAGGGGTCCATTTCCTTCTGAATTATCTAGAACATCGAAAAACTAAGGAAAGCTATGATTTTTAACCTTAATCTAGTCGCACCGCCTTTTATATATACGCCCGCTTTCTTCTTTGCCCTTGCCTAGACAGAGGGAGGGGCTAAGGGGGCTTTTCGAAATCCAGAGGAACTCTGCGACTCACCTTCGCGAGCTGAGCAGCTGCAGGCGACCCAGGCTCGTGATTTTCCGAATCGCGAACTCGGACAGGGTCGTAAGCTCATGAGACTCTTGCTGGTAATTCGTTTGCCAAATCCCAGTTCACCCTTTTCGCCTGGTTGTCGCGCGTTGCTTGCATTTATGCAAAACTGCAATCGACGGCTTCGTGTCGTGGATCTCTCCTTTTTCGCTAAGCTTCGTCTGACCCAGGAAAGTTCTTTGCTTGCATTTTCCTTCTCTGTTTTCAGAGGAATATCGTGCGCGATTCCAAGAGAAGCTCTCTGCTCCGGATCGCTGCCGCCGCCGTCGCTGGTTCTGGTGTCGCATTCGCGAATGCCAATGCCGACAACAGTGAGTCTGCCCTTCGTTATCCGCTTGTTGTCTTTCTGGTTCATTGTTTCTGGAAGTCTTTGCCCGTGCTTTAATGGTTGTCGAATTGGAGGTGAAGCATGTGGTAATTTCTGTCTTCAGCTGAAAACTGTCGTTTAGAAAAGTCTTGGATCGCACGGCTTTGACAATGTCGGGCTCGCTAGCTTCTGTCTGATTATTGTATTGCAATGCCAATTTTCTTTTGATCCTAATATGTCTCTGCAAAATCTCTGTACCTCGTCCTTTTCCTGGTCTGGTCTATATTATTGAATGTCAAATGCTTACGATTCGAATTTCCATCTAGAGCCGGAGTTATCGATTGGGATTTCTGCGCCTTTGCGTAAACATCTGGAGCGACCGTGGCATATTGGCCAGATAACAGACTCTTGCCCAGCTTTTCTTTCCTGGGATCAATTGCAATCTGGTCGGTTCTTGGTTTGTTGTTCAATCAACTTGACTGATTGATTTTCTTCTTGACAATGTTTTGTATTAAATGTATTCTTTCATGTTCTCGTTGTTTTCATTTTGAAAATTGTAGGTATTCTTCCAACATTCTCATTTAGAGCCATTCCTGCTCTGCCTGATGACGTAAAGAAAGAAGTGCCTGCTGATGCCAGTGAAAGTCCGAAACCATGTCCTCATTGTTTGGGGAGGGACACCATTGCAACTGCAGCTGCTAGGGTTGGTCCTGCAGTTGTAAATTTATCTGTTCCACAGGGTATGCTCTCTCCGTTTTTTTTTGTTACTTGTCTTGTCGTTCAACATCATGATATGTACCCAATTACTTTCTGCATTGCCCTATTTGTAAGGTTTCCATGGCATTACCACGGGAAAGAGTATAGGATCTGGAACTATTATCAACAAGGATGGCATGATTTTAACATGTGCTCATGTTGTGGTTGATTTCCAAGGTCTTCACTCTTCATCTATAGGCAAGGTTTGTTTCTTTTCATTTAGCCTGTCTTTCCATGATACTTAGTTTCAAGCAATAAAATATTATTCATCTCATTTATGACTTTGTCGATACTTGTTACATCTTGTTTTTGTACTACGTTGCATTGAAAGTTCAACAAATATGTCTGGCCATGTAAATGTACATTATTACTGGTGCTTCTGAAGTTAGAATTTGGATATTGCATTTTCTGCGGCTAGTTGATCTCAAATGCTTAATACTTTTAGTAAAACCTCTCATGGAACTTGCTAAACAATATTAAGTCAAGAGAAAAGTGCTCTGCAAGAGATGGTTTTCTTACATGTCACTTAAAAGTAGTGTTATTACGACTGTTGGCATTTCATGACTCCTATTTTTAATCTTTTTCCCCATTTTTTTCCAAGGCTATAGGCTGGAGTATTAACATGTGAGCTATCACAACCTTTAGCTATATAAGAGGTTGATTTTCATGATTTATTATCTAGCCTCTGAATAATTTGGAGTATGTCAGATGCTTTGTTTTCGTATGAGAGCATATAGAAATTGTCATATAGTTGTTCCCTTAGGTTGATGTTTGTGATAATTCACAGGTTGCGGTAACTTTGCAAGATGGTCGAACATTTGAGGGTACTGTTGTCAATGCGGATATGCATTCTGACATTGCCATTGTAAAAATCAATTCAAAGGTTCCTCTCCCAACAGCAAAACTTGGCTCTTCAGGCAAACTTCGACCTGGAGACTGGGTGGTAGCAATGGGCTGTCCTCTTTCCCTTCAAAATACTGTTACAGCCGGCATTGTCAGGTGCTTCTATTTTTTGTTTTCACTCTCTTTTTGTTTTTTTTTTGGGTAAAATTTAAGTATAGAATTCTTGTTTACCTGATAATCCCTGAAACCATGAGGTCTTATATTTTCTTTTCTTCTTTTTGTATATGTGAGCAAATGATTGATAGTGCACTTACTGCTATTTGTTTTTGCATTTTTTTCACCTGCATCTAGTTGCGTAGACCGCAAAAGCAGTGATCTGGGTCTTGGAGGAATGCGAAGAGAGTACTTACAGACTGATTGCGCAATCAATGCAGTAAGATGGTCCATTTAATTTTCCTGCATAACGTGTATAAGTGGGAGAGAGAGCTTGTGGGAGGTTTTGTAAACAAGGGCCCAGAATGGTGCTGGTTATGCATCTTGTTTGAGGACTTCATATATAACTAGTAATAACTAAAATCGCATATTTTTGTGTTTATCCATGGCATAGACACCGGAAATAGTGAAATTAGTCTAATAAAGTTGTGCGGTTAACTTGTTAGAGTCCATAATGTGGGAAGGGATTTTCATCAAATGTGCCCTAAAATAGCATATCTGCGTTCAAAATTTTCAGCTAGTAGTCCTTGATGGAAATGGTTGAAAAAATGTGAAGAATCTGTTTATTTGTATGACCTTTCTTCCTCTCTTTGACTTTCCAGACTTATGCTTGATGTTACAGTTTTGATGCTTGTGTTGATTTCACGTGCGTGTCTCACTAATATCATACTTTTCTTTGACATGAAACAGTGACGTGCTTTGTAATGAAAAATTGTTTCCAATTGTGTGCAGGGAAATTCTGGAGGGCCTCTTGTTAATATTGATGGAGAAGTTATTGGTGTTAATATAATGAAAGTGTTAGGTGCCGATGGATTGAGCTTTGCTGTACCAATTGATTCAGTTTCAAAAATAATAGAACACTTCAAGAAAAGTGGGTATGTTCTTGTACATCTTAAATATGCCTTGATCTCTCCTATCTCTCATATGGTTATTTCACCAATATCTGAGGTTTTGAGATGCAATGTTGTCCCAGTTGTAGTATTCTCTCTCCTAAGCCATCTAGGTTGCATATGAGTACTGGTTTGCTTCTATTATTTATTCCATATTGTCACCTCTCCCATGAGGAATTTATTCTTGAAGTGTCCCACACTCTTAGAACATGGTAGATGGATTCCCAGCCAAGGTTGCATTTTTGCTTTTTTTAGCAGTTTTTATCATATAGGAGTTGTAGAACTGATGTTTTTGGTGTCATATTAACTGTCATGATAGTGAATCTGATCTTACTATTCCAGATCAATATGTCGATTTACAATAGATTGTGTGGTTATTGACTCTAGAGGTTCCTTATTTAAGTTCTATGAAAGAGAGTTGTCAGGAACGTACTTTTATTTTTTGGTCTTGTTATTAATTAGCACTCCTTTGTCTCTAGTTTTGCAATTTGCAGGGTTGAACTCCTGCCCTCCCACTCTTTACCAAAAAAACTCCTGCCCTCCCACACAATGCCCCCACCTCTCCCCTTCCCATGGCCATTGGGCTGAGTGCCCAGTGGCGTCAGAAACCCTCTAAATTTTGTTTTTGATTATGCTCTTGGTTGGTGAAGACCCTGTCTATATTGATGATAGTGAATATATATTTTAAATGCCTTTTGTGTGTAGAAGCATTCTAATGTCTTGGTATTTTTTACTAGGATATAGTGCTATTCTTCTACTTTAGTAGAGCTGTTTCTACTTCAGTTTCCCTCGATTTGATGGATTGATATGGCAGTGTCATTTTTTGTCCTATAGAAGGATCCATTGTGGAAGTCGATTTGACTGATTTTGTTTCCAGGAGAGTTATTCGACCTTGGTTGGGATTGAAGATGGTGGATCTAAATGAGATGATCATCACTCAGCTCAAGGAAAGAGATCCTGCATTCCCCGATGTCAAGAGAGGTGTTCTTGTACCGACGGTGTGTTCTTCTAAGTAAATAATGTCCATTAGTTATTGTGTGATATAAGTGATGTTGGTTTCACCTTGTTTTTAATACCTTCTAGTTTTAGCTTTGTTCATGCGCTGGTGCAACTGATTTGGTGAAAGGTAGTGAGACTTGCATCATATGAAGAGTGAAAAACTTTATAGAACTGATTTTGGTCAAGATATTACCATGAATATTTCTGTGCTCAAAACTTTAGGGAGGAAACTGGAACTGTTTTGACGTTCTGATGACAACGCATCTCAATAAAACTCTGGTTTGTTGACTGTAATATGTTTGAGCTTGATGGGATTTATATTCACAATAGTAATTGCCACATGTTCCTCTTATATATGTCCCTTTCTGGCATGATCACCATCCATGATATCAGACTTATGAGGAGTGGAAGTGCCTATTGGTTTCATTACTTTCCATTGCATTTAATCAAAGACATGCTGGGAGTCTAATAAAGTTTCTTTCAAGGACAAAGCACTTTTCTTTATTCTTCCTTATCACTTAGATCTATGTAAATGCGCTTTGTATGTGGATGTAATTGATCAAGAGATATTCCTAACTGTGGCCTCTACATTTTGCCTCAATATGAATTTTTTTTATTTACTTATCCTTGTTAGTACTATGGGTAAGAGTTTCTCTGTCTCAAGGTGGACACTACTATACTGTTTGCTTTCAGCAGAAGTTAATGTCAGAGGAGTTGTAGAGTTACATGTTCCTCATCTTTGTTATTATTCTCGATTTTCTTTACCAGGTAACTCCAGGATCCCCAGCTGATCGTGCTGGCTTCCAACCAGGTGACGTAGTCATTGAGTTTGATGGGAAGCCTGTTGGCAGCATCACTGAGGTTAACTCTCTCTCTCTCTCTCTCCCCCCCCCCCCCTTTTTTTTTTCTTCTTTTCCTTTTTCCTAAATCAGTATGGTATCACTCTTGTGGTTCAGTGAAGTGTCTGCTTTACAGAAAAAAAGGAGCAAATTTCTCCCTCTTGTTGCAGTTAGAAAAGCCATGATAACAACAATAGTGACAGCTACCAACAGCACTATTGCCTGCACTAAATAGATTAAATGGATTAGTTTTTCTGTATTATCTGTTAAATTTTGCTATATTTGAGCTAGAAATTAGAGACTGCACGAAAATTCACTGGGTAGGCTGTCAGGCATGATCGTACTTAGTATTTTGTTAATAAGTTATGGCTAACTGTTGAGTTGTGATGACCAGATTTGCTGACTGATGTATTCTGGCAGATAATTGAAATCATGGGGGACAAAATTGGGATCCCAATAAAGGTTGTTGTTAGAAGAGCAAAGGACGCTCGCGTCACTTTGACTGTAGTTCCGGAGGAGACCAACTTAGATATCTGAAGGAAGACGGTGATACTCCATTCAGAAACTTCAATTGATATGCATTGAAAATGTATGGCTTACTTGATTCGTCTCTATACTGAAGTTAAAGAAGGGACAGGATGATCTCACACTTAAAAGAGAAAAAGAAATAGTATGACTGCCGGATAGAAATAAATTTTGGAAGAGTCCTGCATAAATTCAAGATTCTCTTACCAAGAAAACAATTCAACATTTTGTTTTTGGTCAATCCAGTATCTTCTTGAACAGAAATTTTAGTGAAGCTCCTTGGAGATGGCAGCTAGCAAAGGACAGGTTGCTGGGGTTCATTGTGCTATTCAGATGCGGCTGGGCCAAAGAAAGTTCGATCTTGTAGTTACTGACCAACTTCAGCTGAGATTCCAGGATGGAGTGGGTTATAGTTTCTATATATCCGAAGAAATCCAGCTGCTCCTTTTTAACTTGTAGGTAGGTCTTGGAGCCTTAATTTTAAGCGTGTTCCCCACTCTGAAATTTGTCATTTTAAACTTCTATGGGTTTTCTTGGTCCTATAAGGCAAGCTTCGAGATGATGGTTCAGGCAGTGCCAAACTCTTGGTCTTATTCTGAACAGGATTCAGGGAGCCAACGTAAGAGAGTATTATATGCGTATCTTTTATGATGCTTTTGCTACCACAATGAATTGAGTGACCCACAGCCACGACATTTTGTTTTGGAGGAATGGGAAGTATGAAAGCCGATGTCAATATGCTGGGAGGGGAAATACAATCTGAGGCCACCTAAGCTAGTCTGTGTTTTTTGGGCTTTTCAGACTTAGCGAACAGATATATCTGAGTTTCTTTGACTCCTGAGTGCAATTAGCCGCCTTTTCTTTTATAATAGAACATCTGGCCATTCTTGGGGCAAAAATCCAATGGGTTATTAATCCTGAAAAATGGCTTCCGTCCCAAGTGGAAATGCGGTCACGTGGACGTAGATTTATTCGTTCAAAACTCGGTTGTGTTTGATTTAGATCTTTGGAACGCAACCATCACCAACTATGAGGCATAATCTTCTTATGCTAATCTATCTCCACGTGCCATAAAGTCCGTTAGTATGGTAAACTAATGGATTATATGGGCTCAGACATTGCACTCTTAAAGCTGTCATTCTTCTCTTTTCTGTTCTTTGGCCAATCACTCTCTAAGTAGAGAACTTTAAAATCACGTTTGGTATAGATCTTTGGAACGCATCTAATGCATCACCCGGCTATGAGGCATGCGCTTCTTATTCTAACCTATCTCCACATGCCATAATGTCAATCCGTATGGAAGACTAGTGGACGGTATGGATTCTAACATTGCACTCTCAAAGCAATAGCCCCTCTTTTGGTTCTCTGATTAATTACTCCTAAAGAAAATAGCTTTAAAATTGCGTTTGGTATAGATCTTTGGAATGTAACTAAATGCATCACCAGGCTATGAGGCATGCGCATACTTATTCTAATCTATCTGCACGTACCATAATGTCTGCTCATATGGAAGGCTAATGGGCTATATGGGTTCCAACATTGCACTCCTACAGCAGTCACTCCTCCTTTTTGTTCTTTGGCCAATCACTCCCAAAGCAAACGACTTTAAAATGGCTGGAGTTGGGATATATTATAGCTCCATTCGTTTTTCAAAAAATGAATAATTATCTGAAATTTTTTTTTCTAAAAACAATCACTTATATCTTTTGAAATAATTAGCCTAAGAAAACTATTTTCTTTATCAATAACAATTTATATCTAAATATTTTCGTGGACAATGAAAATATTTTCTTTTCATTCATTATTGTAAATGATATAAATAATCATTTTAAAGTTAATACTTTACAACTCATTCATTTTTCATAAATAAACAAAGCGTATATATCATTTAGCTTAATGGTCAAGAGCTTAAACATGATACCACGATCATGTTTCCTCTAGCGCGGTTCCTTCCCTCCAACATACCACGACCATTCCCCTCTAGGCTCATTTGTTCAACGTGAGCGAGAGCTGGTCCTAATTCCTATTCTCTTTTACTTCGCCCGTATTTGTAAACTCTCTTCGTTCATCAACGTCTCTGGCAATGGCGAGATGACCCTCCTTACACCTACATCCAGATCAAATTGCTCTTACGAAAAGTGTCCATGTCTGTCAAGCATAATACAAAAGCTAAAGCAGGAAAAAAAAGACGATGTTTCATACAATTTAATAATAACATAAAAACCTGTGAAAGCAAAAGGAGCAATAAGATTGCACTATTGATTACACATGACGAACGTAATCTGGTCTAAGTCACTAATTCAACCGCTTCAGTTGAGGCCCCTTTTCCAGCGGCTCTCCTCAGCCCGAAGGAGAAATCCAATCCTTGCCAGAAGTCCACTGCGATTTGGGCTTTTTAATTGGTGCATCGTCGTCCTCCATGCGACCACTGGAGATCGGACCGTCCATCTTCATGGTCCATTGGAGATTAATCGGTCATTTGGGTCGGGCTTCACTTATTTCCCCGTCAAAGAGGATGGTAGGGGACATAACCTAGCAAGCCCGACAAGTTGTTCACTACATCATTGCACCGAGTCAAGAGGCTAATCATCTGGTGTGAGATGTCCACGGTGATGTTAAAATTGGTGGGTGCACTTCTTGAAGGGGGTGCTATTTCAGTGGGCAGTGATGCATTGTTGTTTAGCAGTTGTGGCTTAGCAAGTGGAGGGAGGGGAAGAAGAGGCGGAAGGGGAGCGGACGAGACAGAAGTTCTTTGAAAGTTCTTACTATTATAAACCATTCCAAGAGAGGAAGAAGTAGAAGATGATGCACCACCATCTGCAAAACTAGCATTGTTGTTGTTCTTGTCGTTGAAGTTGTTTGCATTATCAACCATCTTTTGCTCTTGCCTACTAGTTTCTTCCCCACCCAACATAAATTTTACACGGGCTGATGCCCGACCTCCGTTACCTGTGGTGGGCCCTACAGCGGCATCCTCCCCAGATGATTTCTTCAAGCATGATTTGAGCTGCACTGCGGATGCAAGTCCCGGTCTTTCAGTCGAAGCATCCTTGAGGCGTGGAGTATCATGTACAGAATCATTGCCCCTGCCTTTTCCAGACTCTGAAGCCTCGGATGCAGGAACTTCTGCATCCCGAAGAGAATATCTCACGCCAGCATTGCCAAATAAGTTGTTGTTTCCAGCAGCATACTTGTAAGCCGCCTCTGCATCAAGTTTGCGGTGGAAGACAACCCGGCAAGTCGATGACTTCCAGAAGACACGAATGCCCGAGTAATCCAATGGCCCAAATCGAGCAAACCTTGCCTTGAGCTCGGTGACAGATGGTAGTGACGTTCCAGGAGGAAACTTCATGACTAATATGGTGGGGTCCGATGCTCTTGTCAGATGAGACTCCACTTTCTTGACAGGAAATGGTTTAGCTTGTTTTGGGGTTGCAGATACAGTTTCTCTTCCCTCTCCCCGTGGTGCATCTTGGGTCTTCTGAATTGCCCTCTTTTCAGCAGCCAATGATTTGATATTGTTGATTTTCTTTGACCTCTTTGCTTCAATTTCTTCTTGACGGTCAGATGGAGGACGTTTGCGGCCACTCTTTGCTGGGTCATCCAATCGTCTGGGCGGTTTTGTTGATTTTGAAGATGATAGCTTTCTTACATTTTCACCAGTAGGTTGATCGGCAGCTCCAACACCAGCAGGAGATTTAGCAGTGCGAATTTCAATGGTATCAGTCTCAGATGGTGGAGCCAGAACCAAGCTCTTCTGATACACAAGGGATCGAAATCGAAGAAAAGCCTGCTTTGTAACTGTAGGATTGCTCCTTTCAATTCCATAAAAAGGATCCAGAGCAAGGGCTTGCAAGCCATTCAAGAGTTGTCGCAAATCAAGCTCAACATTTCCAGACCAACCAGGCACCATCCCAACATTATCGGGATGCGTCCTGCTTGCTTCACTTTTCTTCTGTTTGTCTGCATAAGATTCTTCTCTTGAAGCTGAATCAACTTGAGTAAGTTTACCAGCAACTTTCGCCAGTGATACTCCAACTTTGCCAGTTAGCAGCCGCTTTTGGGGATGATCAGAACCTGTCTCAAAGCCAATTTCTTTCCTTTTCTTCTTTTTCTTCTCTCGCATAACAACATTCTGCAAGCTTGGCTCCCCTGCAGGATGTGCTTTTTTCTTCTTCCTCCTCATACCTCCATCAGCACTAACAACATCAGCTGATAAAGGAGAAACATAACCACTATCCTGTACTGCACAAAATTCCTGGCCTCCTCTTTGCTGAACACCATCTTGAGTGTCGATGATTTTTGCATCATCGCCTTTCCCCATCATGATGGGGCCACCTAAACCAGAGGGACTCTGACTATTTATTGCAGAGCTACCTTCTGGAACTTGATGCAGGGTTGAAATCCCAGGATCACCCTGACTTGAAATTGCATCTGCAGTTACTTGCGTCTGCTCAAGTTTCCCTGGAATTTGAGAGTTGACAGGAATAGATGGAGCTCTCTTCTGCAAAATATAACCTCCCGTTGCTGCTACAGATGAGCCGTCAACATAAGTGGCAGGAACTGAAGAATTGGCTAGTACTGGGCTAGTTGGCTGTGAGCCAGAATCATCCCGACGCTTGAAAAGATATTTGTCCTTTTTGGAAGGATCCTTCACTTTCATGGGTTTCGTGGAGGTCCTTTTGCTGCCAAGAGCCTCAGCAATCACCAGTGGACCACTCAAAGGAGCTGAAGAAGATAACAAGCGCATGAGATCAGAAGGAAGGTACTAAATATTAACCAATATATCTTATAGCCAGAACACCTTTGATGATAAAATATGAAGGGCACATCCATGTCCAGTAAAAATACCACAAAGGAGCTAATTAGCAAGCGTAGTCTACCATAAGAACAAGATGAACTGCAGAAAAAAGCAAAAAAATTCAACTTCATAAGACAGAACTCAGGTGTTTAGTGAGTGAACCATAAAGTAATACAATCAAAAGAGAGAATAAGAGCATGCACTCCACATCAATAATAAAGAGCCGGACAAGTTTGATCTTACTAGCTCCTTCACATAAAGCTTGGATCTTCTTTGCTATCCCTTTTCCATTGCAATTTATAAAAAGAGAAATGAACTACTTAGAATGCAATAGCAGGGTTGACTATCAGCCAGGAGACAAGAAGTTGACAGTACGTTTCCTTACCATGAAAGTTGAATAAGTGCAAGGCATGTCATGTTGATCATTTCTTTTCTTGAGAAAAATGCTATGAAACCAAGCTGCTCAAATATGAACTACTGCCTTTTCTTTGGAGCAGTTAGATGTAATTCAGTACACACTAGATTAATATATTGCATGACTGTACAAAGCAAGACCAACATTGAAGAGAACTACTGTGCAAAGATACGACTTTTTCAGAATCCTTTTCTTTGAAGAATGTGTTTGCACTTCTCTTTATTAGCTCCATGCATTATTACAGAAAGAAAAGAGTAGCGAATTTGAAACTTATTAACTGTGTCTACCGAACATCTGAGAGTTAAATCATGAATAGGCAAGACTTTCTACTGTATAACTCAACACGTCAAATTATGGAAACTGAACCTATATAAGCATAAGTCATGCAAATAAAGGCGGCAACCTGCCGAGATAATGCCCAAAACAACAAAGAAAAAACACTACTATTGGCCACAGCAAAAATATTTGAAGCTTAAAATACACTATCTAATAAGTACCTCGAGGTGGCTCTTTCACTGGCTGTGCTGTTGCATCAACTGGATTGTGAGAAGGGCGCACTGCCTGCACCCCGAATGCCTGAGCGTAGGTCTCATCATACTCCTCAAATACTGCCTTGCGATAAGCAAAAACAATAGCCTTATTCTTGACAAACTCGAGGCTCTTCTCATCACTGCTTTGCGGCATTAATGCAAGCTGTTCTATAAATGCAAGAGTTTCCTGAGGCTGGAAACTATCTCGAGCTTTGCTTATCTGGATAGTCGAATACAGCCCTCCTTGTTCATAATCAGGCACATCGACTGAAAAGTACCCTTCAACATGTGTCAGTCTAAAACTGAAAGCATTTCTACACCTGCAAGCCAAAGCAAGACCACTTCTCCTACTTGCTTCATCCATGGCCTCCTCAACTGCCTTAACAAAGTTCCTCGAAGCCATCTGGCTCGATTTTTCAATGAAATTCTCCTCAAAAGGTATAAGCTCTGCTGGATCAAACCACCCATAACTACTATCACCGAAGAAAGCCACCAGCACATAACCATCTCTCCTTGAGCGACGCACTGAAGAAGATGCAAAAGCATCATTAAAGATTTGCCCCGGCCACCAGGGATGTGATTTTACTTTGCCCCACACCATATCCCCCACTTCAAATCCGTAACTCAAAGCCCTCGACATGCCACTTTCGCTGGAGCTATTTTTCTCATTTGCTACGTATTCATCAAACTCAGACAACAAAGAATCATACTGCCGTTCCAAAGATTTCCTCTCAGCCACGCCACCAGAATTTCTCAACTCCAAGCCATCGCCATCAACCTTCAGGCGACCTTGCGAACCAATTTGACGATCATAGCCATCAGACGAATCATTTTCCGCTTTAATCCCACCTTTCACATCGTCGAGCCAACACTCACCGAACTTCTCACTTTTAAACTCCAAAACTCCAGGTTTCGTTTCCTCATCTGCTCCACCAGGACTCCCCCCACCGGCGGAAGAGCAAACCCTAACTCTATCCTCTTCAGATCTCCCATTCCCCGAACCCACGCCACTACCCGAAGCCCTGAATTCGCCTCCTAAAGCTACCGAATCGACACCCATCGAATCGACCGCACCATCGTCTACAACCCCCAAACCCGCGCCCTTCTCTTCGTGAGACACTTCACGGACGTCCTCAGAAACCCTACCTCCCCCTCTATTCTCCTCCAACCCATCCGATTTCCCACCTAAACCGTCCTCATTCGCCGCGGATATCATCGGAACACCTCCTTTGCCCGACACCACAAATTCCCTAACGGCGAAAACGGAGCTCCGGAGGTCCTCGACGTGGGAAGAGGAAACCGCACCTTCCCCGAGGTTACGGAGGCGGCGGCGGCGGCCGGCGCCGATTTCTCTGACCGAAGGCGCGGGACACGGCCGAGGAGCCGGGAATCGAGACGACAGAACAGAGGCGCGTCGCGCCCACGCGCCGACACGACGACGACGCAGAGAGGTGTGGAGAGGGAGGGAGGCGAGGCGAGGCGAGGCTGGAAATGAAAAGAAATACGCAGAGGAACTGTGGAGTGATTATATATATATATGGCGGGGGGTGGGTTTCGAGTTTTTCATCCTCGTTTGGATTTCCTGGCATCGTTTTTTTCTTTTCCTTAATTCATTTTTCTTTTTTATTTCCTTTTTTTTTTTTTTTTTATGGATTATCATTTTGTCCCGCCGGAAAATAGATCATCAGACATTTGCCGTTACAACTATATTTGAACCGAGAATATCTTATACTTTTGTACCGACAACGGCCTAACAAAAGTGCCTTTTAAATCACATTTATGATATACCTTTTTTCGAAAGATAGGAGTACACCGATTCGGACTCAAAATTTATGAAGTATGATACATGGTGGAATGAATATTTATTAGGTCGTGGAAATGATAATTACAAAAAGTATTTATGATGTAATTATCAATTTCGGAAGAAATTCGTAATTCAGGAAACAAAAAATATTAGTTGCAAAATCGCAAGATTCATCTTATTTTTCGATTAATTTTGGGTCTTTTCTGTTGCCAAGTTTTTTGGCGAACCATTGAGATTCAGTCAAAAAAGTGGGTAGTTGGGAAATGGGTACTCAGCTTATGCTTGAGGAAAATATTGTTTTGTGGCAAAGAAAAATGTAAAAATATTGTTGCGTGGCAAAGAAAAAGAAAAACTGCACATATTGTCTCGAAAGTAATAGGATTATGGGCCTCGGGCTTGGGTAAAATAGCCCAATATTCCAAATTTGGGCCAAGCCCAGTCAGATAGATTATCAGCATATTTGTTTTAAATATATCACGAGATCTTGGGCGGCAACTTTGGGCCCGGGTACGGTCTCGAGCCCGCCCATTGAGCACCTCTACTGGAAAAAGGACTAGTCTTGTTCATTTTCGCCTTCATACAATCCCATGCCGCGCTTGGCATCGAGATCCCTTTTGTCACTTTTACACAAATCTTTATCTATTTCTTCTAAATATAAATGCATGATCACAGTGGAATTGCAAAACGGGGTGGCACTAATGGAAGTAGATTTATTCCATTAACTCTTCATGTCTGCATCTTCTATTGTTTAATTTGGAATAGTAGGGAATATTGATCTTGATAAAATTTTGAAAAACAGTGGTAAGTTTTGAATGTTGTTTGCAGAGACAAAAAAAAAAAATTCAACCCACGGATTGCTTTGTCCGGTGAATTATGGGTAAGTCTCGAACTCTCGTATTAAATTACCATATTATTGCTTAGAAGTTACTGATAGTTATGATAAATTATCAATTTTTATGCATGCGACATATCTGCATATCAAAATCACAACCTCTTATGTGAAATTATCAATATAAATCCAAGTCAATTACCAACTCTTTTTCGATTAAGTTGCCCACTTCTATATAAGCCGCCTACCAACATTTATAGAAATCCATTTTGAGAAATCAACTTTTGTAATAAGTTACCGATTTTTATATCAAATCAAAAACTCTATTTGAGTTACTCAACAACTCTTCTTTTTTTTTTTTTAACTTGCCAACTTTTATTGAAACCACCCATCGAACTCTTACACCAAATTATCAATTTTACTTAAATTACTTGTCAACTTTTTCTCGATGAAGTTATCCCTAGTTTTAGGTTGCCTAAGTAACTCGATTAACGTTGGTATCCTGAAATTAGAGTCAATTACTTAAAGAAAGTTTGGTAGATAATTACAAAAAATAAAAAATAAAAACGTTGATCAATGACTCAAAAGTAAAAGTATTTTTTGCTCTCAAATAAGATTCGACCCCTTGATTTTGTCTTCTTGTGGAACTTATGCTCTTCCTGGATATAAATAGTCTCGTGTACTCTGGCGGAGTGATCACACATCGGCCGTTGGTTAGCTGCTTCTAATGAGCGAATTGCTTTTCATGCACTCTTGCATTGGCTATGAGCCTAATTGGGCCTAATGCTTGCACGTTCTTATTTCAAAAGCCTGCATTTTGCACACAACATTTGCCAAAAAAAAAAAAAACTCATTATTTGCATTCTCCCACCTCAAAATCCAAAGAAAAATTAAGGGTCCTTTTGTTCGAAGAAAAATTGTTTCCAAAAAATTAGTCTTTTGACTTTCCATTACTTGGATACGAAAAACCAATCAATTTACTGGAAACAAACTTAAATTGGGCGAAAACATTTTCCCTTTTTATCAATAAGGACGTTACTTTTCCTAAACCATCAAATAGATTAAAACTAATTATTTTCCTTTAAAATGATTTAATATGGAAAATATTTTCTTTCATTATAAATTTTTAGTAAAACAAACGCACCCTAAAAAAAGAATGTTACAAAGTCATAGAATGTGCACAATGTTGTGTGAAAGTATGTATAGCTCAGAAACTTCATGTATACAAAGCATAGGGTCTTTGAATTCGGAAGGCGTAAAACGTAACCATGCATCATCTTTCATGTCCAAACACATCAAAAAGATGCATACTTCATGCACCCACATGCGCTTTCTGAAAGAGCGATGGGATACATAGCGATGTTGTTTTAAAACTTCATGCATAGAGCTACTTTTCTGTTGACTCAGCACATTACGTATGTAGTTGTGTGTGCGTGGATTGTGTCTCGTACTGCAATAGACCAGGATGACGAACTAGGTGACGAAATCTAAGCATGACAGATGTTCATACATTTGCTTAGTTGGTTCCTATACTTAAATCCAGGGTTACCGCTTTCAATCTTTTCTAAGTAGGAAAGGGAGAAGGATGGCCTCCACCTTGCTGTCTCACGAGCCTTTGTTAAATCATTGGAAACAAAGTTAAGCAACAGAAATTGCAGTAGAGTTAATTAAGAAACCAAAGCAATATCATATCCGATGTTCATTTGACACATAAGTATGAACGATGTTGTCAGACAAATCTTTCAGAAGATTCTCTTCCAATTTTTATATCAAATCAAAGTCTCTACTCAAGTTAATTGCCAACTTTTTTTTTCTAACGTACCAACCTTTAGTCAAACCACCCATCAAACTGTTACACCAAATTATCAAATTTTCTTGAATTACTCATCATTTTTTTATTGATGAAGTTACCCTATTTTTAGGTTGCCTAAGTAATTCGGTCAAGGCTGGTATCGTGAGATTAGACTCGGTGACTTAAGAAAGTTGGTAAATTATTACAAACAAGAGAATCGTTGATAAATGGCTCAAGTAAAGTAGTTTTCTCTCTCAAATAAGAATTGACTCCTTTATTTTTATCTATTTTTTTAGTCGGTAACCCCTTGATTTGACTCCTTGTAAAACTCGTGCTCTTCCTTTGGTAAATTATTCATGGACAGGAAGGTCTCATCCATTAGCTGGCATGTACTTCGGGTATAAATTATCTCGTGTACTTTGGCGGAGAGAGTTAAGAACTAATTCACAAATTTTACATTTTCATTTCATACCCAGCATTAAATTCCCGAAGAACTCATTATTTCCATTTTCCCACCTAGGAATTCGAAAAAAAATTAAGGATCCATTTATTAGAAGAAAATTATTTTCAGACTTTTCGTTACTTGAATGACGAAAAACTAATCAATTTACTGAAAATAACAAATTTAGATTGGGTGAAAATGTTTTCCCTTTCTAATAAGAAGGACATTGATTTCCTAAACCGCTATATAGATGAAAATTAACTATTTTCCTTAAAAATGATTCAACAAAAAAATATTTTACTTTGGCATGAAGTTTTTAATAAAAACAAATGCACTCTAAGAAAAAGTTGTTACAAAATTATAAAACATTCGCAATGTTGTGTGAAAGTATGTATAGCTCAAAAACTTCATGTATACAAAGCATAGGGTCTTGGAATTCTCAAGGTGTAAAGCATAAACATGCATCATCTTTTACATCCAAACACATAGCAGAGATGCACACTCCAGGCATCAACGAGCGCTTTATGAAAGAGCGTACATAGCGATGTCGTTTGAAAACTTCATGCATAGAGCTATTTTTCCACCGACTCAACACGATACTACCATACGTTACGTATGTAGTTGCATGTGCGTGGAGTGCGTCTCGTATTGCAGTAGGCACGTGATTGTTTTGATCCCGAGTTAAGGACCACTAATAGGACCAGGATGACGAACTAGGTGACGAAATCTTAGTACGACAGATGTTCATTCATACATATGCTGAGATGATTCCTATAATTAAATCGAGGGTTACCACTTCCGATCTTTTCTACGTAGGAAAGCGAGAGAGATGTCCACCTTGCTGTCCTACAAGACTTTGTTAAATCGTTGGAAACAAAGCTAAGCAGCAGAAATTGCAGGAGAGTTAATAAAGAAGCCGAAGCAAGATCATGTCGGATGTTCATTTTACACATAAGTGCATATGATGCTGTCAAACTAATCCTTCAGAAGATTCTCTCCCAATTTGGTGATATTTTGTATGGTTTGGTGCCCATACCTTCTTCTTCTTCTTTTTTAAACATTAATTTCTTCATATCATCACAATGGAAACCTACTTAATAAGGAAGGACAAACGAAGGGAAATCTGTAATATCTGATATCCATGAAATGAAATGTGCTTTCTCCAACAAGTTTGAAATACATAGAGACATCATTAGGGAAATCCTAACCCATGATGGATACTCAAAAAGAAAATAAACAATAACTTTTGCAAATAAAAAATGAACCAAAGTAGGGTTTATTACACTTTACTAATTTAATTATAAACATTTCAATTTGATCAATTTAGTGTTTTGACAATTTGCCAATGAAATCATTCCGACAAATTTCAACTAAAAAGCACAAATATAGCAACAACCATCCCACATGACAAGGTCAACGCTAATGCAAAAAAATTTTTTTTTTTTCTCCTCATTTTTCTTTCTTTCTTTTCCTTTTTCTTCTTCTAAGCCCAGCAAGGATTGTAGCCCTCACCCAGATCTGACACAAGCCGCGAAACCCTAACTAGTCTCGGGCTTGTCTAGACTTGGCAGGGGTTGCAAAGCTTGCGTTGCCTATAGGTGAGGGTCACCGCCCTCACTTAGTGGCCATCTAGGCAATGGAAGTGATCCTTGCCAATGACCAACAAGGGCTTCACTACCCTCGCTCTTTAACTAGCAACCTTTGTTAGACTTTGTAGAAAACAAAAGGAAAAGCAAGAAAGAAAAATTAAAAAAAAAATAAAACAATAATTTATTAAAAAAATTATAAAATTGTCTACATATCCGCTAACCGTTTTATATGGCATTGCCGACACCACATCAAAATTTCTAGCCAAAACCAGCACATCATCAATTTCCAGCCAAAACCAGTAGAAATAACTAAATTGATAGATTATCAAAAATTCTAAGACTAAATTGATTAAATTTATTTTCTTTGAGGCCGGTGAGGGTCACCGAAAAAAAACAAAAAAGATTTAATTTTTTAAAAAAGAGTGAATTGATACAAATTGCAATAGATATAGGGCTTTTTTTCATAATTTTTACATGCATTTGATGCATTAACATGACTCTTCAAAGGGCCTGTTCAGTCCAAGCAGAACAAAAATCAGTCTCACTGCTCAAAAGACTGACTCACCAACAGTAAAGGTTCATTTGCAAAGCTGTATGGCGATAAGTTGCGTTCTAATAAACTAACACAACGTCGCACTTTACAACACAAGATAGCACAAATATTCATTTTCTTCTCGTGATAACCACATGTCTGTCCACCACGTTCGTAGCGACCTCGGACTATGTTTTCACTTATCGCCTTCCGCACATCTCCATAACTGGCGCTTTACAGCAATTTCCTTAACGCACAATTTGGAGCGGTAAAAGAGTTCTTCGATGCCACATCCGAAAAATAGACATGTATACCGATGCTAAGATTGAGCGCACGACCAACTTATCTAAAGAGGAAAGAAGCACTTACCTGGAAAGCAATGCTAGGGTTTCGAAGGACATTTATTATAGCTCTTTTATTTTGCTGACAATGGAATATTTTGGAAAATATTTTTCGAGAAGCCATATTCTAGAAAAATACCAATATCTTCCGGGTGTTTGGCTAAAACCTGCAAATGAACTAGAAAATATTTTTTGCCATTTGATATGAAAAATCTGATTTAGTTTTCCTGAGGAAAATTGCTAACATATTCGAATTTTTAATTATTCTTTATTTTTATTCTTTTTCTTTTTCCTTTTTCCTTTTTCCTTAGCCAATTGTCAGAGCAATGGCTAGTGATTAGCCTTGATTAAGGCTCCACTCAACAAATTTGGCAAGCTCGAGCCTTGCAA
The DNA here is from genome assembly GCA_014182735.1 of Corymbia maculata. NCBI lineage: Eukaryota > Viridiplantae > Streptophyta > Magnoliopsida > Myrtales > Myrtaceae > Corymbia > Corymbia maculata. The sequence continues at coordinate 43,460,493 of CM024689.1, read as the reverse complement.
GCTTTAGGAGAGCTCATTTCTCGCTTATGGCCAGTCGTCAATTGTTGCCATGGCTGTTAACCAACCAAAGAAGGAAAAAAAAGAGAGAAAAAATAAAATAATAATTAAAAGGAGTGCAAGAAGAACATGATTGGTCTGACCGAAAGAAAGAGGAGGAAAGATGATTTTCTCTTTTCAAGAAGAGAGAATTATTTTCCCCACTTTTGAAGGTTTCTATTAATTGATGGAAAATGTTTTCTTTAACTAGTTTATTTTATATGAACCAAATGCCAGAAAATTCGGAAAACTTTCTCCTAAAAGTTGTTTTCCGTAAAACAAATGGAACCTAAATGTACTTTACCAATTGATGGTTCTACTTAGTCCATTAAATAAGCAAGACCTCTCCGTACAAAGTGGTTCGCATGATTCGGTATTATTTTACTAGTTTCAATATAGTATCAAGAGTTTGATTTGTATTATAACCTGAAAGAACCTGATGCTATTTCCATGACTAAGGTAATATTTTACTAATTATTAATAATATAGTAGGGGGGAAAAATCAATCCCTTGCCATTCACACATACTCTGCAAAAAGAGGGAGGATGAAGCAAGCAAAGATGCTTAAATAAAACTTGTGAAGCTTCCAACTAGTCAAACCCGGAAAGGCAGCACAGGTGTTGAAAGGAAAGAGACTCTTCTGCTCTCATAGGCCTTGTTTACAACAAAACATGAGTTGATGCATTGCAAAAGTTGCAAGACATCCTTTGCGCATAACGCCCATGAAGCCCAGTGGAAACATTCTTTCTAAATCAAGGACGGGCCTATGTACGTCAGAAGAACATAATTCAAAAAGCTAATGAAGAAAGGCAGGAGTGTGCATTAATCTGTATAAAGTAATCGCATTAAGAAAGTGTTGTCACATAAACTACAGTTCAAAGGAGATAATCAATTCCTTAACCAGCCTCTTGTTAATTTAATTGGTTAAATCACACACGAGTATCTTATTCTCTAGTTTTGGCCATTCAATGAATCGTACTTGTTATCGCAGCGTTCTCTCCACTTTTCTCAATGGATGCGATAATCATAGGTCGAGCGGACGTCGAATTCTAAGTTGCCGAATTCGGTTTGTGCACAACAAGGGCTTTTCTTTTTCTAGTTTAAAATGGCTTACGAGTTGGTGAGTTGGTGTAGTATGTAGCTTTAATTCATTGGAAAGTACCATTTCAAAAGTACACATGTTCTGGAATTTGACCAAACTCTTACCATAATTAACTCATAAAGGACTCCGACCATTAAAAAAAAAAATTCATAAAGGAGATTCTTTGTTGCCCTATTAAGTGACAAAAGCTTTTGCAAAACCCGGGCCTGTGAGGTAACTCAACCCAAGCACATCCACTTGTTCCTATCAAAAATTCTTGTTTAATTTTCTTCCATTACGTGGACAAATGTTGGCCACAAGCTAGTTCAAATGATAAGGGGCATAACAAATAGTTTATTGACTTAATGAAGGTCTATTATGAGCATTATCTGTGTACGATGCTAACCAAAATAGAAAAAGAGAAAACAAAAGAAGCGTTTGGGTGTCTGGGTGCAGGCTGCCGAGACCACCTGTTTGGACAAGAGATTTGACACGAGAGTAGGTGGCAAATTAATTACCTTTTCATTTCAACACGAGATCCGGCTTTGAACTAAGAACATTGCTTCAAAAGTTGGGCCAGGTTGCATGTAAAGGACATGAATTTATGTTCAAAAGAAAGGGCATGATTTGATTTTTTGTCCTGTCGGTAATCTCATCATCGATCATACAGGAACTTAATGATGTGCTTAAATCATAAGTATTGGGAGGGTTGGGGCATGGATCAGGGTTTTGGATGAAGAGCATGCTTTAAGGAGGCTTTTTCTCTCACTTTTATTTTCTAGGTTTTGGCTTAATTCATTAATGAGAATTGCTCAAAAGTGTAATATGTAAAATATAGAAATATGTCAATATCACCTAAAATGAGTATAATTTGTCCTATAGTTTTGTTAATTAATGGATTGATAACACATAAAAGTCAAAGTATTAGAACTTATGGTGTCCACGCAAGTGAAGTTATAGTCAAACAACAACAACAAAAAAAGCTTTCAAATGGCAGCCTTTGAATGATCCTCGCCGTTATGGATGATGAGCTTGATATGACAACATGCTGGTAAAAGACATTGTTGCTCCGAATAATTATAATATTATGGTAACACTTATTTGATAAATAAATTGTAAATATATAAATGACTTTCTTTCACATTCAACATTCTCAGTTAAAATTAAAGTGGATCCCACATTGCTCACGATACTATCAATGTCATTCATCATGAATATGGCACATCCGAATAAGGTCACCTCACATGTGCTGTGCACATTATGCACATGAATTAGTGCATGTATATGCACACATACATATGTACGGACTTGGATATATGGTTGCATAGAAGTGGGGTTTTCCCATTTAAGAAAGAGCGACGAGATCTACATTTTGCGAGATCGATAATTCATTTCTCCATTACTTTGGGTGAGAGAGAGAGAGAGAGAGAGAGATGGTTGATGAGCAAGAGAAGTTGCTTCCAATCGCAAACGTGGGTCGGATCATGAAGCTAATCCTTCCACCAAGTGCAAAGATCTCCAAGGAAGCCAAACAAACCATTCAAGAGTGTGCCAGTGAGTTCATAAGCTTTGTGACAGGTGAGGCGTCCGACAAGTGTCACAAGGAGAACCGCAAGACCGTGAATGGGGACGACATCTGTTGGGCTCTGAGTTCTCTAGGGTTTGATGACTATGCTGAGGCAATTGTTAGGTACTTGCACAAGTACAGGGAACACGAAAGTGAGAGAGCCAATTATAAGCAGCAAACTAGTAAAGCCAGAAATGTTACTGGTCGGCATGATCATGAAGACAAAGCAGAAGGTGATGATGATGACGACGATGAGGAAGGATTGTGCCACACAGATAGTCAAAGAGGAAAGGGTACTACTTCAACTTGTCGCAGGCATCCTGCTCCGTTAGAGTTCAGAATCATTGACAGGAATGAGACCTCTCCATCTTGATCAATCACCGTTTCCTAAAGGAAAAAAGCATCGTGTGTGTAAGATCTCGCATTTCACGTCTTAATCATGGGGACGATGTGATGAAGAGGATCGATAAGGAATCGACAAGTGTGATGTGTAATCACATGTAAATGATCAGCCGTTTATGTTACATACTGTCTGAATTGTTGTGCTCCAAGGGTAATAACCAGCTTGTATCTCTCGCTTCTTAAACTGATGATCTCTCTCTCTCTCTCTCTCTCTCTCTCTCTCTCTCTCTCTCTCTCTCTCCTTCGCATCATTTGCTCAAGAAACTGTCTGAATTGGTGTGCTCCAAGGGTAATAACCAGCTTGTATCTCTTGCTTCTTAAACTGATGATCTCTCTCTCTCTCTCTCTCTCTCTCTCTCTCTCTCCCCTTCATTTGCTCAAGAAACTGTCTGAATTGGTGTGCTCCAAGGGTAATAACCAGCTTGTATCTCTTGCTTCTTAAACTGATGATCTCTTTAGCCTTTGGTTTGCACTTGAGATGTATCAGATGCTATGATGATAAACAAGTTTTTCTTGGGAAATTTGATTGTATCATGTACATGATTATAGCCTAAAATAATAACCAGGCCATGTAATCTTGATCTCCCTCACTATTTTTTGAAGATTTTCCCCTCTTATTATACTTAGAGATCACTATTGGATGGTTATGAACATGTTAAAACTCTACAAGCACAAGCACAGGGACCAGTGAAATGATTGGAAGAGAAACTGTAAAATCACTAACAAACTCTAAATAGCTTGGTTGGCTCGGCATTTCTTCTGATTGAAAATTCAGCTTTCCTATGTTGTTTCCAATATCTTGCATTATTAGGCCCTGAAAAATTCTAGAAGAATATATTGCTAGGTTTGGTTTAACTTACAAGCATACTGGGTTATTAGATAATTTTGCACCATTTGCATTGCTGACCTTTATGAGTGAATCTGACATATACAAGTTGCCTTCTCTTACTTCTAATAAAGACTAAGTTAATCTGGTTTCCACATATTTGCCCCATTGTTTTCATTTAGTTTACCATTTATCCACCCATTTTCATCTTCTATCAATCAGTCATGTTATTCCCATTATCTCATCAGTTTTATTAATTTCAACTATCGATTTATAATCTTATACAATTGAAACATCTACAAAATTTCAATATCCCTGAGTATATATATAGTTCATCAATCCTCACAATAGAAAAACGAACAACCAAGATTTGTCAAATAGCTTATGGATCTTGGGCTTTAAACTCTATCAAGTTAAAATCATCTTGTGGAACTAACACTATCGACAATCTAAAATTTAAAGGATGATGCAATTGAAAGATGCAACCCCTCTTCAGTTCTTTCTTTTTTGTACTTTTATCTGGTCTGGTGCATACCCCTTCTTCACTTGGAATGAATAATGCTATTTGAAGATTGTGCAACCCAACTATATCTGACTACCCAATAAGAAACAGTTAAAAAATGCTAAAGAATGCATACATTGGTGTGTTAGGTTTAGGGTTTTCCTCAAACCTAGGACAAGGGACCACAAATCTTTTGTAGCTTTACATACCATGAATTACCGTGAAGATCCAATCAAATCTGAGGCATGCTCTTATTTTACTATGAGCAAATTGGATTGTGAAGGACCTCTTTGCTTAAAGAGATGGTTAAAAACACTCTGATCATGTAGTTGTATTGGAGAACTTCTGTCAGAGTTAGGGTTTCTATATGTAACCTGGGGTTCCATAAGCTTTATAGTTCGGGACCACTTCTTCCTACCAAAAAGAAGGGTAGCAAGAACAGTGAAAAGTAACTCTGAAATGCGCTCAATTCAAAGGAATGTCGCAATTGGCGTACACCATTAACTCTTGATTAACCTGAGGGTAAGAGAAACTGAAGTGTGCATAGATTAATTATCCTATTATTGAATGTACATTGTACCATATAAATCCATGACTCATAAAGCTGAGATCCAGAAGCCAGGTTGTCGTGTACGATTATCTTTCTGTGTTTGATAGAGTGATTTCGCATAATACTGTTTCTACAAGCACCGAACATAAAATTCCGGCATCGAGCTTTGTGTAAGTGATTGAACATCAAGTGTTGTTTGACGAGGTTGCCATGTGCGGCACTTTGAAAGTGATTTAACCTAAAATCAGTTAAAGTAACAACAAGTTGCACCAGATTTTTGGCGCGTTCATTATTTTCTAGATAAAAAAGGAAGCTCCTTATCGTCATCACGTTAGTGGCAGTCACAAATACCACAGTACCTTGAAGCACATTTCAACAGATCCAAATGATTCTTCTTCTAGCTACCTTCACACTTTACAGCTTCACTAATGATATTTTTCTGAGAATGTGTAGCCATCCTAAGTCCAGACTCAGCTTAGGTTAATCGTAAACAATGAATGCGCATGTGGAGTGCATAACTATTCTTGTTATCAGCAGATGAATAATGTCATATGCCTGTAGATGATATGGAAATGCAAATCAAATATGTTTGGGTAATTTCACTGGGAGTAACTTGCATAAGCTTCAACAAATTATTTCGTGAAGGGTATCACAGTTTATACAATTATCATTTTCTTTAAATGTTATTTATCACCCGCTAGTGTTATATAGACAGCTTTTGCAGTAGATAATACGTAATTAATGGAGTAAAGGAACAATCGACCACATATATAATCTAGTTTCTGAGAGGAATTTTAACTTGATTTATTTTCAGCTTTTGATCCTCACTAAGTTGGCAACCATAGGGAACTGTCATAGATAACAAAAACTACTTTGGATGCATCTCTACCTGTTTCATCTAGCAAGCTAGCTGAGCTAATAAGTATCTCAATTTCTTCTCTCTTGCATTAGTCTTCATTTGTGATAATTATGTGAAAAACACCATATACATCTAACTGAAATTTGAAGTAAGCTCAGTAGTATTTTGCACATATAAAAGATCAAATTTTTATGCAATTTCGATGCAGAATAATCCTATAGTAGGCTTTGGAATCCCTATAAAGATTAATTGGCTTTCTTTCTTTTTTTTTCCCATTTCTCTTAGAGATAAAAATTTACATTAATTTTATTGTAAATAACCCAGTTCTTGTGATGAAGCAACTATACTTTTTACCTTCTGCTAAATCATAAATACCAAAGTGCACATAACTAAACTGATTATATTTGAAGCGAGGTTCACTTTCATTTTCCATCAGAGCGGTCAATAAGTAAGGTACATGCCTCCTGAAGATTTGACCGTTGAATGAAGACAGTACTGAGCAAATACTTTTTCCCCTTGGAAGAAAAATGGGGCACGTCGTTTTTCCCCTTCACCAAACGACATCTGATATTTTCTGCAAAGCTCTTATATGGAATATCACTTTTTGAAAGGAAAAGAATTCATTCTATTCAAATCGAAGAACTGAAGAAGGTAGAACTCCAAGATATTCTGACTCTCAAATTACAAAAGTCAACCTTTTCACAATGTTTTCGCATGAGGCTAACCCATTTTCACCTGCACAGGCGGTAACATTGTTGAAGAAGATGGGGAGGCAAGTATGGAGAGTAGCTTTCTCCACAGCAAAAGTCTCATTATCTTGTACCATAGCAATTACAAATTAATCTTGTGAACAGTCTGCATATCGCTTAAACATGGGTTACCTTATAAATACATGTTCCCCCATTCACCTAATAATTCGAATTTTTAATATATTTTTTTCTCACATAAAACAAAGCAATTACATTACATGTATTTGTTTGGACCAGCATATCGATTTTCAAGCTATGTCACAAAATAAATGAACTGCTTTCAGCACATTTATACTGCACATACTCCTTTCATCTCTAGAGGCCCTTATTAACCTGCTGGTGAATCAGTATAGAGAAGTAGACGATGAAGTTATCAACATCATAGTTGAATAAGGCAGTGAGATGGAACGATGAAAAACAAAAAGAACAACAATCAAACCACTATCACAATATTTGAGTGATAAAAGCTTCCACATATCCCCAACCATCATCAACATCTGGACCAACCCAAAAACCAGCTATAACCCTATCAGTACAAGAATCCACACCAAGGTAACAGCAAATGGTGTCACAAAGATTTCTTGGACAGTATAGCTGAATGATCTCTATGCCATTGATTCACTGAAGGCACGCCTCTCAATGAGCTGTGGGACGTTAGAAGCTCTGGCACTGCAAGGTTATTCACAGCATTTATCAGGTAACTGCATAAGAGGAAATCTTGTAGCACAGTAAAGGGACCATACTTGTAAATTTATCACCAAAGTTTAGCATGCTAAGCTCCATTTACCATATTAAGGATACAAATAGGGATCATAGGGTACACCAAGCATATTTTTCTATCAATTAATCATCAAATAACCTTTCAATGACATCCATCTGAGTGAACCAACAGTTTTTCCCATTAGCAAATGCAACTTCTAATAACTCTAGCGTAAGGCTGAGTATATCCTTCAGATGCAGAAGTTCTGAGTCTGAAACTTCAATGATGGGGTTGATCACCTTGGTGCCATCCATAACACCAGCTGGATGGTGGTCTGGATGGTGGTCTGGCTGGTAACTGCTCAGGTAGAGGATGATTAACATATAACTGGGGAAACTAACCATGTATTCTAAGTAGCCCTAACTTTTCAGTAGGTTGTTTCATGGGCAAAGTTCGAGACACAGGGAGCATTTACATAGAGAGAATTTGTAAGAACTAATCCAGTTCCAGTGAATAGCATTTCCCAGGAGCTGCCCAACCCCATTGACACCTCAGGAAACAACGGCTGTAGACTCTTGTCCCCTCAGTAACAATGACTGTGCTTCTGAAAACCTAATTGATCCATAAGAGGGTGTTCTATTATTGGCCATCTGTCTCAGCACGATCAAATCAAACTGCAGAAGTCATTCATACCTAGATTCCCAAAGGTACAGACTAATCTGTGACACTGATGGTCTCCATATGCTTTTTTGTTATAGAGCCAACATTTCGAAATCTTGTCAAGTAGTAATACCAATACAACTACAGCATAAGAATTGCAAAGAGAAACCTTTTGGAAAAGTAGCATGACTTGAAAGTCTCCCCATACTTGATGTGCTGCACATCTCCTATAGAAAATTATCAGTCAAAAAATTAGCAGAAGACCTCCCTCAAGTTTTGCAACTAAATAAGAACGTAACCAGCTAAGCAACATTCACTCCTGAGGCAGAAAGCCAAGCACAATCCCTTCGAGACAAATAAGTTGTTTACTTTTTTATTTTTTGTTTACTTTTCAAGACAAATATGTTGTTCACTTTAGTACACGTTGATATATCACGAGAAAGAAACTCCTTGCGGAAAGGGGAGGTGGATGTCAGTCAAATTCACCAACCACAGAACAAAGCAAAAGTGAATGAAGCTTAGCTTGAACAAATTGGTTTTCAGGCATTTTATGGATGGACAAAAATATAATTACCCAAACAGAGAAACAGCACAAGTGGGTATTGCAAATAATCCTGCCAACGGAACAAAACAAGTTTCATTTGCAAGGCTGAATCACTCAGCTGAATCGCAACACCATTTTGTATGTCTCCAGTCTTAATTGAAGAGAAGCCATTCGATGAAATGGCGCAAAGAAACGCTTCCAGAACGCCGAGCTGTTTCTACACGTTCCTTCTCTGTCGCAGCATTTCACTCTTTAGCGGCCACATCGAAAGTACCGTCAACGAAAAGCGAAACAAAATTCGAGCTCTAGATCATCACATCAATGACCGGAAAAACACCGGACTGCGACAAGCTTACGTACCCAAAGCAACCATTTTCGAAGCGAAAAATGCCCTTTTGAAGGTCAAAGGAAATACCATTTCGTTGGAGACAGCGAATTGAAAAGCCATCATCACCTGGGTCGAAGTTGTCGGAGCATAGAGAGGCGTCGGAAAGAAGCCAATGGAGACGAAGCTGGCCATTGATGAGCGTTAACAACACCACCGGCAAAAACTGTAAGCTTGGGTTTTTATTGGAGCCGGTCGGTATTTTTGCAATTTCTCCGGAAGCCTCGGGCATTAGCTGGAGTGATTTTATCGCATGAATAATTTATTTCCTGTTAGGGTAAAGGCTATTTATTATTAATGACATTATAATTTGTGGCATACCATACCACATTCATCAAGAGTAAAATAGACCTTGTTTTTTCAAGATTTATTTTCTTATTTGTAGGAACAATTTCAAAAACTAACCATATGCATAGGTAAATTTTTGGGTTAATACCACGAAGTAGATATACATATGACAAATTTATCCATAAAAAATCCCATATTAGTATACCCATTAGTTTCCGTTAAATTTTATCGTCAAATTGCTAAATTGGATTTCACATAATAATTAACAGATGTATCAATTAGGGTTTTGCTCTTCGTTTATCACACACATACCAACTTATGATTTTTCGTAGTATTAATACAATTTAATGGAAACAAACAGAGGGTAAATATGTTATAAATATACTAGCTTAAGATTTTTTGGGTGGTCAAAAATTAATTTGGGATAAATTTACTACAGGTGTACCAATATAGGTTTTTTTGTGATAAAAAAATTAATTTATGGTAAATTTGTCACAAGTATAACAATTTGTGATATTTCATGGAATTAATCCTAATTTTTTATTTTAAGAAAATGTAGCTTCAAACTTGTTATTCAATAAGTAGAGTGATCATATATAATTAGATTTGTTAAATGAGTGAATTATATCAAATTTGGATCAAGTCAAAAATGTCCTGATCTAAATGAACCCAATTAACATGTTTTGACAAATCTCCATGTAATACAAATCAAATGACCCATATTGTTAAAACACTTTTATTTTTAACTTAATCTGAAAAAACTCATATCCAAACTTAGTGAAAGTATTGAGTAAGTTGTGAGAAAAAATCATTAAAGTGAGTTAAGTTTAAGTAAATTATAAACTCATTTAATACTCATATTAAATCCATTTACAACCATAGAATTTGGGTCTAAATTTATTTACTAAATATAACCAACTCATATAATAATCTAACCCATCAAATATGGGTTAAAAAATGAGCCTATCACCCATTTGGACAGTTTATTTATAATGCTAAATTATGTTTCGTAAAATATTAGAAAAGGTTAGAAAAGAAAAGTTATTTAGCGAGAACAGGTCATTTTTACTACAAACGTCTTACATTTACAAAGAACTACTAATATTTTTTTAAGAACAAGTTGCATTTACCAGAACGACTTGCTTTGATTAAAACACTTTATATTTATCATGAACAATCTATGTTTACGAAAGACAACTCCCACTTACATTTAACCGAGAACGAGTTACGTGCCTGATAACTAGTGGCAAACCTTTTCTGTCCATTTGAGTTTAATATGACTAGTAATAAAATGTTCGCAGCTAATGAGATAATAAAAACTTAAATTTACCAAGAGCAAGTAATAATAAATTATTAGTCATCGCTAATGTTACCAAAATTAATTTATATTTACTAAAAACTACTATTATCTATCGAGAACAATTCTTATTTTACGAAAAGCACGTATTTACACAATAATCTACCTATGGAATAACTTGCATTTGCAAAAACAACTTGCATTCATCCAATCTCTGTGAAATAGTGACATGAGTTTCTCAATCCTTTATCATAGGATTAGTCAATTCTAATCCAAAATCCTTAATTCTATTTTTTTTTTATACATCTAGTTTTCCAAAATAATTTTTTATCATATTGAAGATTAACAAGGTGAACTGCTAGTTTTCGAATACAAGATGTCCACCTTATTCATTGTGGTTGCATTTGCCCAATCGACATGTCTGAAGGAATCAATGTTGGATTTATTGGATCTTTAGCAATTTATGTTTGTTGACACAGACCAAGTTAGGGAAGACCTCTGAAAAACCCTTTACTTTTAATTAATTCTTTCTAATTCACTGGCTCTTTTTTGTTTTTTTATGTTTCTTTTTGTTGTCCTGTGTTTTCACGTATTCCGGTAAATCTACTCTCAATCTGATCCACCGAGCAGAAGTATATTCACCTGTGAATTTAGATTTACTAGTAACAATAAGTTGTTTCTACCATGAGCGACCTTCACTGCAAAACAATCATGGAATCATGAGTGCGAGAGTTGATGTCAGGATTCAAACTAATGACTTGCTCAATACCATGTAAGACAACGAGGGAGATGCTAGTCACTAAAACAGAAAGTGAAGCCAAAAAGGAAAAAGAAAAAGAAAATTCGGGGAAATTTATTTATGGCCCTGCATTACAAAATACAAGAGCTCTAGATTATCCTTCTGCTGCATAACTAGGGAACTGCCAATGTAACGAAAACTTCTCTGCTGTAGCTTTAAGACATTACTGCTGCATAACTAGGGAACTGCCAGTGAAACGAAAACTCCTCTGCTGTAGCTTTAAGACATTACATATAGGCAGCTTCATATGGATATGCTGTTTGGGATCCCTTTGCCGGTGAGTCCAACCTCACTGCTGGGATACAGCAGAGTGTAAGGCATCTTTACCGGCCCGACCCTGTTCCTCCATCTCCCGTCACTGTTCATGTCTATGATCCTCTGCTCAATCTCTTCCAGCCTCTTTCCGAATTTCTCGAATGCCTGAAGTGGTGCTTCATCGCCAGTCCAGTCAGGCGTATCTCTCTGCCCGAGGTAAACCTCATCAGGAGAGTGCTTCGACAGAATCTCCACCAGGGAAATCCCTAGCAAGGATAGAAGCTGGGGAGTTATTGTTTTCAGGAGAGCCTTCTCGCGATTCGTCCCGAGCTCTTCGTACTCGGGAGTTCCTTCTTCAGGAATTAATCTCCGGCTCATGGCGGGCCGGTTCGGAAGATACCCTCCATAGGGGTATTGCCCGAAATTGATGGCTGCATGGAGAGCCGAAGCGACCCAAATGATTATAGTGCAAGTTTGGATCAGTTCGTCTAGGGACTGCATTTTAGGCCACCAAGGTTTGTCTTTAAGGTCACCGTGACCTTCTTCTCTGAGTTCTTTCCACCAGGACTGAAGTTCGGCGTCCTCTTGCACCATCTCATCATTCTTGTAGTAGAAGCTGCAGTAGTCCCGGACCCACGTTTCAATGGCAGACCATATCTCAAGCCCATCGACAGCAAAGGGGTAGTCCTCTATAACTAGGCGCAGCCCGTGTCTCGAATTAGCATCCTCTACCGCCATGCCTCTGATGAAGCAAAATATATGGCCTCTTGTCACTTTTAGTAATCACAATATGCAAATTAATCAAATGCATCACCAAAATTATCTATCTAATGAGGTTGCTCGATTGCTCGTTCGTTTTATGATTGTCACAACCCTTATCCTATGGAGACTCTTTCCAACTTAAACCAGCAGAAACGACTTTAGCTCCAACGAAAAAAATAGTATCGGAAAGAAGTAGATTTACCTCTTGATGAGATCAGCAGGGAGGGCTTGTTCGGGAAAGGCCCAGTCCTTGTAAGCAGCACATGACATTTCCAATGAAAACTTCGCAGGGAAAACCGTCATCTCGAGCGCTCCACCTGCACTGATCAGGATCTGCCTTGCAAACCCATTGATACTCATGGTGTCACGAAAATGAGGATGCAGAAGTTTATGAATTGGATGAAGAACACTAAGCTGCCGATTGGTGGCAATTATAAATGGCTCGATGACTGCATGAGTCTTCAACCTGCAAGTGAGCGTGAATGTTTAATACACGTCCCAAAAGAAGGGGAAAAAAGGCTTTCTAACTCGTTAATCGAGATGCTATCATGACTTCTACCAGTGGCTGATGAGTTGATGATAGCCGGAGTCATTGACAGAAACATAGGCTTTGGCTAGGTCCCAAATAGTTCCCTCAATACCATCCTTGGCTGGTTTGTGAACCTTGCTTATTTCACCGAATTCATCCCCATCAGGATGGGGCAAGATCAGTTCAATTGCCAATGGCTTCAAAGTTCCGTCTTCTTTCAAGCATAGAAGTGTCCTTGTGGCATAGGTCTTTGTCGAAGTTGTGTTTATTCCCCGAAGGAATGGCATCAGAGTATCGTAATGATCTAAAATGAACAGTTTCTTCTCCTTGATAGCCTGGTGAAGCAGAAAATAGCATTCATGTCTATGACACACCATCATCTTCAGCACAATATATATAACAGATCGGAGACATTCCACTGAAGACCCCATCAAAAAATTGAATAAAGAAGAATTACCTCATCCAGGGTGCGCCCACCCAAGTTTTCCTCTATATATACCCTCATGTCTGGATTATTTTCAGGGTTGAGCTTGCTTTTAGAAGGAAATTCCTGCAATTAATCTAGAAGGTATGAGGGATAAAATTGAAAAGTTATTTTCTGTTTAATGCCGGCATCTACCAAAATCCTGCACTGATTTATCACACAATCATTTTAACACCAGTAACTTCGAATATTGATGTTAATGCAAAAAACTTGAAATGCCGCATTTTGTTCAGATGTCGCAACATGGCACCCAATTATAGGGTACTTGACAAAGCTAGGCACTGAAGTGTGGGCAAACCTTGAGACAACAGATGACAATGGGGTCTACCCCAGCCAGCATCTCTCTCGCAAACTCCTCATCTGTCCTCCACGCTGATTTATCTTCTGCTTGACCAATGAACAGTACAGTAAGAAAAGCATAATTGCATAGTGATAAACGGATATTTTGCAGTTCATTGTTGTCATCATAAGGCTGATAGCAGATTTACCCTTAATGACCTGGGGTGTTGGAAATTTGAGGAAGCCATCACTGTCTGTACGAAGAAGTTCCCTTAGCAACTCTGAAGGGATGCCTTCCATGATACTTTCAATGAACTGGTTCTTCTGCAGCTTGATACCTCCTTCATAAATCTTTAGAATTTCTTGGAAGTTATCAAACTCACCCGGGGTTCTATCAAATTGACCTTCAGCAGCGGGTATAAGGAAATGGGCAACAGATTTCACAGCAAAAGCCAGCAAGTCCGAAAACTTTATGTGGCTGAATCGCTCATCCCTCGGGACATAGATGCTCAAGCTCTGAAGGATTGGCAACCTGCTTTCAACATTTGGATCTGGATGACAATTCACAAAAACCACTAGGCTGTCAACAACTGCCAAGATTACTAGCAAATTGTACTACTCGCAATTCGCATGTGCAGGCTCCATCGTCACAGTTCCTTAGCAGATCATCTATGGTTTTCCAACAATATCAATTCTGATAGTATTTAAGCATTGCAAATTAGATGCATTTATTTTTCTTGAACACAACCAGAGAATATGCCAATCTGACCTTCCTTGGTTGGGGGTCGGCCTGTTCTTCCCCTGCGAGGGTAAGGATGGTCGGTAGACCCTCCAAGAATTGGACGGACATATTTTGGACCCTTGTGGGGTTCAGACAGATCATTATAGTAGGCATAGTCATAGACCCTCTCCCATTCTTGGCGCTCGCCTGTTCCATCTCCTCTCAGGTTCTCCAATTCTTCTTCTCTGTACTTGCTTAGTGGTGCTGGTGTTTCGCTTGGAAGATATGTCTGCAATGATGAAATAACTTCATCAGGAAAAGAAATCATAGTGCCCTTTCAGATCTCTATTTAAATGTTTGTTCGGTGCATGAGAACATTTAAGGGTCAAGAGTCCCGAAGATCCACTTTGCCCAATCGAACATGCATTTTTGAGACAACATTTGAGAAGTCATTGCCTTACATTATGCCTTACTCATCATTATCTCCTTCCTCTTAGCATGCATACCTTGTTGGCAAAGAAGATCCTGTAGTGCTGAGCAGGATAAACCCAGGAGTTGCAAACGAAGTGGATCTGACCATGACCAGGGACGTCTTCAAGAGTGACTGTCTTGAGGTAGAACTCATTGTGATGATTATTTTTTACCAGGAATGCTCCTGGAACTCCTATCTCCTCGTCCAAATGATGTGTCAAACTGAATGCCAATTCACCTGGTGCCGAACAAGCGCTAGTGTTCACCAGATCCTCCAGGTGTACTGGTTTCCCAAGTTTCCCTCGCAACTCATTCCCTGCACAGGAGTTTCTTTCCAATGAAATCCAGCAATTGAGGATGCTATTTTTGCAAACACAGCACAAGTTGAAGGATATACGATTCAGGGACATTAGATTATCTCAAAGCCAGTTGGACCAAACTTACTTTTAGGCTTCGCTTGTTTCACTGGAAATGATTTTCAACATTCTTTTTGCAGGATATATTTTAGGTAAACAACACTGGTCAATAGCCAAACACAACATACTGGCCAATTTGCTCAAAGGTACTCAGTAGTCCAGTCTAGTAGCTAGAGTTTTAACTGTCAGCAGGGGATCCTAACAAAAGTGTATATTCTCTCTTTATCCTCATCCTAAGTAATCTAAGCATTCCAGAAATGATTTGACTATTGAGAATTTACCGGAAGATGTCGACTTTCAGTACATGCTTAAACCCCCGACTACCCGGCCACAGTAAGTCAAAAACTGATTAACACTTTGATTTTCAACCGAACATCGACATCCATACATTAGGTGGATCTCCAAGACCTTTGAGAGGTATTCGCTCAGAAGAGAAACGAACCTTGCATATCTCCCTGATTCTAATTTGGCGAGTTTCGCCATATACCCAACAACCCTTTTAGAAACAGTCCAGTAAATAACACTTCCAAGCGCATATGTTCTGCATATCAAACACTTAAAATGAAAGTCACTAGATATCGTTCACTCATACGAATAGGCCAACTTGATTCCAGATGGATAAGTGGCCGAAACATGGAATTGTTTACACTCCGTGACAGAAGGGAATCGAGCATGCACCGTGCGCTGAATCTAGACTACAGTCACGTGTCTCCTCGAGATCTTTTCTTCTGGGGATCATAATTCCAGATCGATCAATCAAAAAACATCGCACCAACCACCCGTTGACTAGGAATTTTTTTGGTCATTGACTTGGAATTTTTTGGTCACTGACTCGCAGTTGAGACTTCACTCTCACGGTTTTCGGATTAAAATTCTATGGTCTTCCATGGTTCCACCTCTAACCCTCCACGAAACCATCTCTGCAACTGAAATCCAACCACTGAACCCACAACACGAATTAACGAGAAAAAAATTTGAAAAGAAAAAAAAAGAAAGAAAGAAAGAAAGAGAGAAGAAGAACCAGTTCTCAGCTGTTCTCTCAATTCCTGAACAAAAACCAACTTCACAAGATATCGCAGAAATTAAGAAACAAGAAGATATCAAGAGAAGCTCACCAGGATCCGTGTTGACCGCGCTGATGAACTGCAAGGACACGTCCTTCCCCGCCAGCTCATGACCCATCACCTTGTCCACCAAGCCGCGGCCCGCCCCGACGATCGTCGAAGTGAAGCTCGTGAAGTCTGTGACCTTCTTCTTCTTCAGCACCACCAGCCCTCTGATCCGCCCATCCTCGCACGCGCCCTCCCCCGCCTCGCACTTCATCTTCTTGTTCCCATTCTCGTTGCTCGCCACGCTCTTGGTCGCGGTCGCATCGGCCATTCTCTCTCTCCCTCTCTCTTTCTCTCTTTCTCTCTTTTGCCCCTCCCTCTCTCTCAAAATCAAGAACAGGGGAGTGACTGAGCCAAGAAAAGCAAGAATCTCTCCCTCAAGATCAAGAACAGGGGAGTGACCGAGCCAAGAAAAACCAAGAAAAGGCAAGAAGAGCCTGTCGATCGACGGCTGGCGGTGGGTATGAGAAGGGAAGCGAGCGTGGAGAAGGCGGCTTTTATAGGCGGAGGAATCAAATCCACCTACCAGTGATCCATGGACATGTGGTCTGGTCTTTGCTCCGAGGCCTTTACCGGGTCATCCCACGAAGCTCCCCTGCTCTTGCATAGAAATGGAAGAAGACTTGGGATTAACTGTTGACTTCCATGTGCTTTTATTTTTATTCATCATTGAAGTGGCCGCGGGGCCACACCTTGAATTGTATATACATTTTTCGCAACTCGACGTCATGTTTTTATAGTGGAGGGAAAACGATGGTTGGTACATGGAAAATGGTACGAGCACGCAAAAGTAACAGGTAAAGAAAAGAGAAATAGTTATCCAATGATTTTTAATATATCGCGAGAATAATAATATATTTTGAATCATAAAAATAATTATAAATTGACTCCTTTAAAAACTTATAATTCGCAATAATTTATTATTTTTATAATAACATAAATACTATTATACTAGTAAAGTCCATATAAAAATAATAACAATAAAATCTGTCTTAGGTAAGATTTGGCCCTGACTTTTATATTCCTTAATCAACTATTAATTAGTAAACATGACATTTTTTATTAGGGGAATAAAGAGCGAATATAGTATTTAGCCCACGACGTACTGCGCCTGTTTGTTCCTCTCGCGCTCGCGAGAACACCAAGCACGGATCAATACTGATCGTCAAGCTCGCCGTGATGCCATGACACGATTTCATATCATTCATCGAATCGGGAATTTTACTTTTTCACTAGGCGGAAAAGCAAAGGGGGGGTCGAGAGCTTGCGGTAGTGGAGCACAAATTCTGAAGCCGGGGCATCGAAAAGCTATCGATGGGCCATTAATTTAACGTTGAGAGCATCGTTTCCGCTGCGTAGGTAAATATGAAAGCATCATTAATTAACATGGTCAAAGTACGAGGGGTGGGAATGGGGAAAAGATGGGAATGCGTCTTTTCTTTTTCACATTGATAAGGGGGAGCATAAAGACATTCTTCATGTTCCCCACTTGAGCACTCAACTCTCTTGCCTTTGAAGTCGCTGAGTCAAGGGTCACGAGCCTCGACTCGAACTCAATTGACTCAGTCAGAGATCTCATCAAAAAAATTAAAGAGAGAGAAGGAAATAATTGTTCCTATTCACTTGTGTGTACACACACACATATATATATTATATATTTGGAATAAGTACATTAAAAATTCTCAAACTTATCACGAAAGTACAATTTAGTCATAAAAATTTTAAAAAGTATAGTTATATCTTAAAATTTTCAAAAAGTGCAATTAAATCCTAAAACTTGTCAAATTGATCAAATCAAGTATTTTCATTAATAATACTTTTTTGAAAGTTTTAGATTCGATTACATTTTCGTTACAAGTTTTAGGATTTGATTGCTCTTTTTAGAAGTTTTAGGATTAATTGCACTTCCGTGACAAATTTTAAAATTTAATTACACTTTTTGAAAGTTTTAGAATTTGATTACATTTTCATGATAAATTTTAGGACTTCTAGTATACATATTCTTATATTTTCTTTTTCTTTTTCTTTTCTTTTTTTGATGACCCAGGGAACCCCACACCCCGCAGACAGCTAAGGGGCCGCACGTGCTAGCCACCACACACAGGTGAGTGGTGTATATGAGATTCTTAATAGTGGTGAGCATGATTTTAAAGTATAATCTGAAACCTAAGAACCAAATCCAAGATATACGATATAAATTCCATATTCTAAAAAATGAAAATTTTATTTCAATGAATAAGTTTTAAGATGAAGTTTGTATAAAATTCAAAACCTTTCACTTTAATTTCTTAATGAGTCACCTCGTTCAATGTGGAGTCAACCTTTTTCCATGCAATTTGCCAACTTTCTGGAGCACCTTGCGCTTGTCAGGAGCTGCTGATAATAAATGATTTGAGATGCTGTTCACTGTGGACTTGCTCATGGACATTCTTTAACATGATTTGGATCGATTGATTTCAGCTCATCATAAATTCGGAGGGAATCTTAATTATCCATGACGATCCGGTCGGTGAAAAACATGGGACATTTCATGGATCGTTGGAAGCTGAGGTGGCTTTTAAAGGAGGGAGACAAGAACAGTAAAAGGAATCGGACAGCTGAGATAATGAAAGACAGCTAGCAAAAGGCCAGCTTTATGAGCAGTGGGCTTTTCCCCTTTTCACCCAAAATGTAGAAGTTGTTTCTTTCTTCTTCTATTTTTCCTAACTTGGGTTAATGCTAGGGGTTGAAATCCGAATCGTTGCTTGTTAATTTCTTCACTTGTGCTAGCTTAAAGTTACGAAGTTGTCGAGGATTTGAGATGTCGTGAACGATGCTCGCGTTATGCACCTGAATGGAAGACTTTTCTTTCGACCGAAACTGGAAGGTCTGCTTTGGAGAATGGGAAAATAAGCCAAATTGGAAAGACGAGTATAATGATCGTGGCCTTAGCTGTTGAGCCTGCAGAGTCAAATCATCAGATTTGGTAGGTAGTTTAGATGGTTAAGCTATGCGATGGACGCGGAATGGGAAAAGTAAATATGAACTAGTTTATATAGTTCATGAACTTGGCAGAAGAAAAAGACCACATTGATTAGAGGTGAGCAAGATAGAAGTTTCCAGCTCCTAGTGGAATCATTGCCTGGACGATCCGATTCTCAATTCCAATAGAAGAATTAGACTAATCATTTCTTATTTATTTTTTAAATGTCTTATGCACGTCTCCTCTCTTTTGGTTTTTCTCTTTTGGCCCACGATGCTCATGTTTATTTTCCGCTTTCGGTTTTTCCCTTTCTTTAGGTCTCCTTCATCTCTCATGGAGTTTGAAGCATTCTCTCATTTGAACTCGACCGACTTCACTAGTCTTGTCCAACCCCAGCTCTAGGCCAAGAACTAGTCTCATAGATCCACTTCATAGTTCTAAGGTGGGACAAGATCGGACCAGGAACTAATCGCCCATAATATTAATGATTAAACCTAGAGTTTCTAGAATCTCTTTTTCCAATTCCTAAACGATCAATTGTGCACGTGAAGTTTGAAATTGGTAGATAATGTCTTATTATTGTACAAGCAATGCTCCAGAATAACCAGTTAGCCAAGCAATTGGCAGACTTTTGAGTACCAGAACTCGACATGCACTTGCTATAGTTCACTTGTTTTGTGGATGATGGCATTTCATACTCTAACACAAACTTCCGTCCTTGCGAACAAATTACAGTTAACAAGAAAAAGAAAGAACAAGCATGTGTGCGAAAGTTCAGATTGAGACGCTGTTGGTGTCACACCCCGAATCCTGCAAGGATGGAGGTGACACGGCCGCCCTTTTCACCCGAAGGACGCAGCCTCTAACCACAAAATATCCAGCTTCCAAAAGTCCCCACAAAAGCGCTCTCATTCTACTAGCTGCTAACCAAGAACTTGGAAAGGTTGGGAAAGAGGGGTGAGCAACCACAAGCTCAGTGAGTAGTACATATCTTCTAAGCAGATCGAGCAAGCACTATGCATGAATTCAAAGTCATACCAAAACTTTATAACTCAATCCAATGTATAAAATACATAATAAATCATATAAGAGTTACTTTTATACTTATATGAAAAACTCATTTAAACCACAATCCCAATACCAGAATCAATGGTCAAGTCCATTGAATAATCTCTATTCAAAAACCACATGTCAATGGTCCATCCATTGACTAATCTATTGCTCACTCTTTTACCATGGTCACGACACAACGCCTTGTGACAAGGCGACCAAGATTCCCCCCTTGGCAAGGTCTCCACCTATAATGCCGGTGGCTCGGCCCAGAAGGATATCCTACCCAGTATGCATACCAACATGCCCCTCAATGGGCTCACAGCAATAATGAGCAAAATAACCATCGTCCAATACCATAAATCCAATTCAGAAATCAATATAATAAATCAAGCAAATACCTTTTTACAACGTAACAATTCACCATTTCAAATCCATTTCTCAAGTCATCCACATACTTTTCCATAAACCATTTGCAAGGCACATATAAGTATAATTTGCCTTCCAAAACTTTGCATAACATGCTTTCCAAACCTTTTATAAACAATCAAAAGGTAGTCCATGCCCGATCCGATTTTTTATGCAATAACCATGTCATTTCATATCCCATACTATATATAATTCATAGAATTTTCTCAATATGAATTTTACAAATTCAAAGAAGATATAGTACCATTCACCTCGTCGCCTACGATCCAATAAAACGATATTTGAATCGTCAAACTCGCGGTCCTAACAAATAATTGATGAATGAGTTAAAATCCGATAAAACTCTACCTCAATTATTGAGACAACTAAATCACGCCTTAACACTAATAAAATGACCCCTAAGAGCTAACAAAACGCCTAACAAAAGCAATTTATTCAAAGCCGTTCAAGAAGCGAGACTAGAGTGCAAAACTTGATTATGCCATAACTTTCTCATCCGAACTCCGATTCAAGCAATCTTGTAGTCAAAACGAAGATAATTCTGAGCACTAGAAGACCCATTAGTAGGACAATCCAATTTCGAGCCAAAACCGACAAAATCAGACCCCACAGCAACCGCGCGCGTACTGTACATCCAGCGGGCAGAATTTCAAAATTCCATTTCGGACAAACCACAAGCTCAAATCCAATTCCGTAAAATCCCACGGGTCCATGACGTCCTAAATTACCATTCTTATAAATTTTCATGGCTCAAAAACTCAAAAATCGGACTTCGCCGCTCAATATTTCCCTTATCCCGAAGTTGAGCCTTAAACTGGAAAAATGCTTCGATTGGAGGAATAAGAGGCACGAGCACTTACCGGGCGTTGCAATACCAAGTTGAATCGGCTTGGTGAGGTTCCCATGATGCAAAACCCTCATCTCTTCTTCCTTTCTCCTTCTTCTTCTTCTTTCCCTCTCCCTCTTTCTTTCTTTCTTTCTTTCTTTCTGCTATGCTCGAGCTCCCCCCCTTCTTATCCTTTTATATCCTTTTCTTTTTCTTTTTCTTTTGCTTTTGCTTTTGCTTTTCTTTTCTTCTCTCTCTCTCTCTCTCTCTCCCGAAACCTCTCGATCACTCCCTCTCAGCTGAAGCTTTCCTCCTTTTTCCTCCCCTTTCTTTTTGACCATTCAACTCTTCTTTTTCTCTCTTCTTCTCTATTTTTTTCTTTTCTTTTAAAAACCCAAGTGGGTCCCACCACTTCCAAAGGAGCTGAATATTACAGTTGGGAACTCCCTTGCTGGTCAGTCCTCTTCGCTGGTCGGATAAAGCGGCGTATAAGGCACCTCGACCTGCTCGGCCCGGTTCCTCCACCTCTTGTCCCCATTCATCCTCATAATCCTTCCCTCAGCTTCTCCCAGCTTTCTTCCCGAACGTCTTGAACCCTCCAGCGGCTCAGCATAAGCCGTCCACTCGGGAGTGTCTCTCTGCCCGAGGAACACCTCATCGCTAGAATGCTTCGATAGGATTTCCGTAAGTGAGATTCCTAAAAATGTCTGAGCTGGGCGTTTTTGGTTTTCAGGAAAGCCTTGTTGGAACTTTGCTTGAGCTCTTCATATTCGGAGGTACCTTCCTCGGGCATATAGCGATGGCTGATGGTTGGCCGGTTCGGGAGGTACCCTGGATAACGGTATTGCTCCAAAGTTCATGGCCGCATGGAGACTGGACATGACAGAAATGATGATTCGCACACGTCTCTATCGGGTCCTTGAGAGTCTGCATTTTAGACCACCAGGGCTCATCCTTCTTGTCGCTGCGTCCCTATTCCCCAAGTTCCTTCCACCAGGATTGGAGTTCCTTGTGCTTCTGAACCATCTCGTTGTCTTGTGCTTCTGAACCATCTCGTTGTCTTGTAATAGAAGTAGCAGTAGTCCTCAACCCGCATCCTGATCGCAGACCAGATATCGTGCCCGTCTACCGTTTAGGGACAGTCCTAGATCAATAGGCGGAGGCCATGCAGGGAGTTTGTGTCTTCTACAGCGACTCCCCTGCAGACAAGAAAAGGTGTATTTTCCACACTTGAGTCGCTACCAAAATAAGTTAAGCAAAACAATCTTCAGCCTATATCAATACGGACATTGGCTATCTATCAAAATCGTGAAAAACTGTTGACGCCAAGATTCCACCGGCATTGATCAAAATCTGTTTGGTGAAGTCGTTTATGTTCATCATGTCACGGAAATGAGAATGCAAAAGCTTGTAGATCGGGTAAAGCGCACTCAGTTGTCTCTTCGTCGCAATCACAAATGGTTCAATCACCAGGTGAGTATTCAACCCGCAGTAAGAATCAAGGAAATAATCGATAAAGCAGGAAAAAGATCGGCTTTTTTCCTCTTGACCATAGGAATCTTTACCAATGGCTGACGTGTTGATGATGGCCTGAGTCGTTAACTGCCACATGAGCTCTAGCCAGCTGCCGGGTGGAACCTTTGACGCCTTGATCGGCTGGAGTGTACACCTTGCTTATTGCACCGAAACTCGTTTCGCTCAAGATGTGGCAAGCTAAGCTCAATTGCCGGTGGCTTTTGGGTACCGTCATCCTTCAAGATGAAGAGTGTTCGCGACCCATACATTTTGCTGGTAGTCATAGTTATCCGCCCAGGAAGAGGCCAGAGTATGGATATGTACAGTTTGTTCTCTGGATAGCCTGCATTCGGTTATTTAATGTTTTCTAATGCAAGGCGTTCAAATTCGAATCGTTGCTTTAATTTCTTTACTTAGGGTGCATTTATTTCGCGAATGATGTGGAAAATATTATCCTAAAATAATCATTATCACTCACAAAAATGAACAAACGAAATATATTTTCATTGTTCATGAAAATATGTAGATATTGATAGTTGTCAATGATGGAAAATTCCTATCACCAACTAATTATTTCAAGCGATATAATTGACTATTTTGAGGAATGTCGAGAAATATTTTTATCGTTCACGAAAATGTTTAGATATGGATAGTTATCAATAATGAAAATATATGTTATTAACTAATTATTTCAAGCATTTGAAACAATCATTTTTAGAAAAAAAAAATTCAAAATCAATCTTTTTTCCAAAACAAATGAAACCTTATTCTTACTTAAAGTTACATGGTCAAGGATTTGAGATGCCACAATACTTATATGCCCCGTCAAGGCCAATAAGCACATTACATAGGAAAATTACAATAAAATTGGCCGAATAGACTCAATTGGCAAAATATGAAAATGTTTAAAATACAATTTGGTAAAAGTGCTATAAATTTATGAATTTGATTGTAATTTTCCCCATATTACACACCGGCATGGCAGGTTTTTCATTCACCATAATGTACCAAAACTTCAAGGTATGCTTCAAAGATTGGAAACATAAGCCAATTTGACAATTTAAATGTTCTAGGAGAGCGAGACGAGTTAACGATCATCACCTAAATTGTTGCATCTGCAGAATCAAATAATTAAATTAAGCAGGTAGTCTAGATGGTTAAGTTGCAATCGATATGGATTAGAAAAATGAAGATAAAACTTATTTATAGCTCATGAACTTGCAATGGAAGAAGAAAGGGAACATGTTGAAGGTCAAACCTGGTGTTTCATACTGAATTTTACAACCTGACATTTTTCCAATCCTTAAACAATCGATTGTACACGTGAAATTTGAAACTCCTACGTAACTTGACAAACAATTTATGTCTACTTGTTTTGTGGTTATTCATATTTCACACTTCCACTAGCTTTCATACTAGAACAGAAGAACAGTCAACAACGAACAAACAAGAAAAGTACAGGTGGGAATGCACAATTTATGTCTACTTGTTTAGATCGAGACGCTGTTGGGAATTCCCTTGGCGGTCACTCCGCCTTCGCTGGTTGGGTAAAGCAGCATATAAGGCATCTCGACTGGCCCAACTCGGTTCCTCCACCTCTTGTCCCCATTCATGCTCATAATCCTTTCCTCGACTTCTCCCAGCTTCTTCCCGAACCTCTCAAACGCCTCCAATGGCTCAGCATCCGCTGTCCAATCAGGAGTGTCTCTCTGCCCGAGATACACCTCATCGGTAGAATGCGTCGACAGGATCTCTATAAGCGAAATTCCTAGAAGTGTCTGAAGCTGGGCTGTTATCGTTTTCAGGAAAGCCTTGTCAGGATTTTGCTTGAGCTCTTCAAATTCGGGAGTACCTTCCTCGGGCATAAAGCGACGGCTGAGGGTGGGCCGGTTTGGGAGGTACCCTGCATAAGGGTATTGCCCAAAGTTCACAGCCGCATGGAGAGCAGACGCGATCCAGATGGTGATCGTACATATCTCCGTTAGGTCCTTCACAGTCTGCATTTTAGGCCACCAGGGCTCGTCCTTCTTGTCACCATGTCCCTCCTCCACGAGTTCCTTCCACCAGGATTGAAGTTCCGCGTCCTTCTGAACAGTTTCGTCACTCTTGTAATAAAAGGAGCAGTAGTCATCAACCCACATCTTGATCGCAGACCAGATCTCGAGCCCATCTACCGCGTAGGGGTAGTCCTTGATCAATAAGCGGAGGCCATGTGGGGAGTTTGCATCTTCTACAGCGACTCCCCTGAAGACAAGAAAAGGTAGAATATTTTCTCACACTCGCCTATCTAAGCAATTCAAGTAAAACAAACAATAGCAATATTGATATGTATCTCGGCTCAAGCCTCAGCTACTCCAAGTACATTTTGCACAATCATTGTGGGCCTTGATTTTTTCTTTCTTTGAGAAGGAATTTTAAAATGAAGTCTTTTGGATGATTTGCTTGTATAGAACAGTGAATTTACCGCTTGATGAGGTCGGCAGGAAGCGCTTGCTCAGGGAAAATCCAGTTCTTGTAGATGGCAGAAGACATCTCCATGGAATACTTTGTTGGGAATACAGTTGTCTCGAGGATTCCACCCGCATTGATCACAATCTGCCTGGCAATTGCGTTTATGTTCATCGTATCACGGAAATGGGGATACAAAAGCTTGTAGATCGGGTGAAGGACGCTCAGTTGTCTATTTGTTGCGATCACAAATGGTTCAATCGCCGCGTGAGTATTCAACCTGCAGTAAGAATCAAGAAAGTTATCAATATGCAGGAGATAAGCAGACTTTTTTCCCCATTTATATAGTTGAATGCTCCTTAGGAATATTTACCAGTGGCTGATGAGTTCATGATAGCCTTGGTCGTTAACTGCCGCATAAGCTTTAGCCAGCTGCCAGATGGAACCTTCGACGCCTTGATCAGCTGGCGTGTACACCTTGCTTATTGCGCCAAACTTGTCTCCCTCAGGATGTGGCAAGCTAAGCTCTATCGCCAGCGGTTTCAGGGTACTGTCATCCTTCAAGAAGAGGAGTGTTCGCGTAGCATAGGTTTTGGTGGTAGTCATGTTTATCCGCCTCAGATACGGCATGATCGCGTCATGGTGATCCAATATGAACAGTTTATTCATCTTGATAGCCTGCATTAGTTATGCGTTATTTCAATTTGGATATACGGACTTAAATGAGCTCGCCATCATCTTTTAAGCAGGTTTGAGTGTATGGACACTCTTTAGAGATGTGAATAGCCACGATGTGAGATGCAATGACGGTACCTGTTCAACAGTTAATCCATTCAATTGCTTCTGAATGAGCTCTTTTCTTATTGAACTTGCCTGGTTGCCATATATTTTAGGGTCTAGCTTGCTTGCCGGAGGGAATTCCTGAAACCGATAAAGATGTTTAATCAACTAGACAACTGGTGGAACTCCATTCTGCACTTTATGTTAATTTTAACTGAAACTGTTTGCTCTGTAACATGAAAGACATTGTTATTTACCTCGAGACGGCGAATTACAACAGGGTTGATTCCAGCGAGCATTTCTCTACAGAATTCTACATCGGTCCTCCAGGCAGTCTTATCCACTGCACAGCATGATTTGCTAAACGTTAGGAAAACTTGAGTCCATAGCCTCGAACTAATCAGATGAAAAGGACCTCCTAGATATATACAACCATTACCTTTGATCACTTGAGGCATGGGGTACTCGAGAAGCCCTTCCCCATCAGTTCGGAGAAGTTCCTTGATCAGCTCCAGGGGAATGCTCTGCTTCAGACACTCCAGCAAAGGGCCGTCAGGAAGCTTAATACCGCCCTCATAGAGATTGAGCACATCCTGGAAGGAGTCAAACTCATTGGGCGTGCTGTCGCATATACTCTCTAGCTCAGGCTTCAGAAATTGACCCACGGCTTTTAGAGCATCAGCAAGGAAGTCAGACATCTTTAAGTGGCCAAACCGTTCGTCCCTAGGAACGTATATGTTTAGGGTCAAGAGCAGAGGCAGCCTGCTCTCAGTATTCGGATCTATCAATAAAATCATGAAAATCCAGTAAATTTTACTTACAAATGAAGCATCTTAGTCAAAAAAATGGAGCCATAACAATCTCACATCAAATTGGAGGTTCATGAAATGAGTGCATTATCTAACCTGTCTTAGTCGGTGGCCGACCGGTCCTTCCTCTGCGAGGATAGGGATATTCAGCAGAGCCTCCTAGAACAGGGCGGGCATACTTCACACCCTTGTCGGGATCGCCCAAATCATTGTAGTAAGCATAGTCGTACACCCTCTCCCACTCCTGAAGCTCTCCCATTCCGTCTCCTCTCAAGTTAACTAACTCTTCCTCTCGGTAACTCACTAGGGGCTCTGGAGTTTGGCTTGGAAGATACGTCTGCAATAACGTGCTATCTATTAGAGAGACAACCTAAGAAACCCTGTCCAATCATATTGCTATTTCATTCGTGTGACAGCATAGGATACAGTCAGAAACTGAAACGCCTAGAGCCAATACAAAGTGCTCCTAAGCGAAATGCCCCCCTTCAATGAAATTGGAAAGCTTACAAGATGCTGAAACTGGCTAAAAGTAGAGTATAACCTAGAGAATTCCTAGAAATGAGATTCTACTACGCAAATTATGTTTTCGGGAGTCTAGGCCCGTTTGAAAAGTCACTCCTTTCTGACCAATTTTTCTGCGTCAGCTAATTTTTTAGAACTACTCTATGCAAAGCAAGAATTTAGTCTTCGTACTCGGAGGCAATGCCTGTTTATTTTGTCCTATTGAGACTCTGGAAGCAAAATCATAAATCACGACTACAGCTTAGCTTCATCAATCAAATTATTGTGATCAAACCTTGTTAGAGAAGAAGATCCGGTCCTTTTTGTACCGGTATGCAGGGTAGACCCACGAGTTGCAGACGAAGTGGACTTGGCCCTCGCCGGGCACATCTTCGAGTGTGATTGTCTTGAGGTAAAACTGACTGTGATGGTTGTTTCGTACGATGATTGCCCCAGGAACTCCCACCTCCTTGTCCCATTTGAAAGTGACCTTGTACGCCGAGTCTCCTGCCGTTAACGGAGTGATGGTAGTGATCCATTCTTCCACATATGCAGGCTTTCCCAATTTCCCCCGCAAACCGTTTTCTGCAAAAGCACGCAAAAGAAATAAAATGTTTCAAAGCTTTTGATCTTTTCGTCCTGGCGAATGAGGATGACATTCATCTTTAACATGGCAAAGGGTCTGCATCTGATCAATGATCAGCGCAGTCATTGGCATTCTGTTTCCAATTTTTAGTTCATGCACGTTGACACTATGCTGTTCTATGATCTTCTTGCTGTCACGAGCATGCCGCCTTCTCAACAAACAAGACCTGATCTTGTGCTAGAAACCGAAAGGGAAGAACAAGGACCCGAGCTTGTGCTCAATGAAGTGATTTAGAAAGCTCATCTTTGCAATACGTGGCACAAATTTCCAATCAAAAGTGACAAATGACAGCTCATGTTGTAGGCCAATAAC
Source organism: Corymbia maculata (assembly GCA_014182735.1). Lineage (NCBI taxonomy): Eukaryota > Viridiplantae > Streptophyta > Magnoliopsida > Myrtales > Myrtaceae > Corymbia > Corymbia maculata. The sequence goes on along the minus strand of CM024689.1, from coordinate 43,431,944 downwards.
CGGAAATTAACTACAAGAATTGCTAATGCCATGCACCGTTAGTTGATTAGGTGATGTGGTACTAGGACGTGACATGAGGAAAATCACATCATGCTTTTACGATGATGTCTTTTCTTGTCACAGTGCACGAGGCAAAGAGCCATTCTCTGGATAACATGGACGGTGGGAAAGAGACAACTCTCTCAACTAGTACTCTTTTCTGTATTATTTACAGTGAAAAGAAGATAAGACCTGAGCACCCTTGCATCGTCCTCGATGGCGATGGCCCATCATATTTAATTCCCGCATCATCTCGAGGATGCGATGCAAACCTAACCTCTCGATCAAAACCCGATTCAACCATTCATAGATGAATGCCAACTTTACCTACGGTGAGATCTTAGCTCTGTTACCGACATCCATGGAGGAAAATCCATACGTAGTCAAGAAACGTAATCATGCAAAAAAAAAAAATTTGAAATTCAAGAAATATGTTCGGTCAATAATGGGAAATTCGTTTGGTCAGAAACGATTAAAAAGAAAAAAGAAGATTGAGTACCTGAGATTCGGCTATTGACAGGAGGATACCGTTGACTGTTTGGTTTTAAAAAAAGCTCCTTTTGTTTCGCAAAGGTATAACATTTCCAGAAATATTTTCAAAAACATTTTCTTGAAAAATGACCAAATATTTCGGGGTTTAAATGAAACCTGAAAAAAAGCTAAAAATATTATCCATCTTTTGATATAAAAAAAATCCGATTTGATTTTCCTAAATAAATATATAGTATTCAAGTGTTAGTAATTTGTCAATGGATAACTTGGGAACTGAGTAGAAGAACCAGAGTCCCAGTCCAACCTCGATGGACCTTGACCTGAGCACTAGGGATCACGGCTCGGGCCCAAACTTGATGAATTGGGGCATAAGCACCAAGGTACCAAGCCTAGTCTCAATGGAACTAGGCACTGGTGTCAAGGTTTGGGATCTAACCTCGATAGACCCTAGCATAGGTACTAGGGTCTCAAGCCTCAGCCTTGATAGACCCTGGCTCAGGCACCATGGACCCAAGCTTTGAGGACCTAGGGAGTTTCGGGGACCAGAGCTCGAGCATTGGCGCTAACATCCTAAGCACAGGCATCGAACACAGGCTCGACCTCAATAGATCTGAGCACCAGAGAATTGGTCTCGGATATCGAGGACTCAAGAACCAATATTGGGTTCCATGCCTTAAATGTAAAGTTTCGAATCCAAGTGCCAAACCTAATCATATTTTGAAAATTGGTTTTTGATTTTTGAAAGAAGAAATCAGTTTTCCGAATTTTAGTATGGGAAAAATGCTTTCACGATAAAAGTTTTTCATGAAATAAAATGAGCACTATAGCTATCATACGTTATATGGACCGGAGAGAGAGAGAATCGGAAAATGATTTGAGCTTTTTCTTAATTAAAAAGTAAAATTAAATATAATAAAATAAAGCGTCAAAACAGTCCAAGACAAATAGGAAGACTTTACTTTGTCGATATCAAAATTTGGACGGGAATGTGGAAAACAATTCATACTTCTAATTTAGGCTCCACTCGTTTTGCGAAAAATATTTTTTTCATTTTCCAACATTTGGTTCATTTACAAAAATGAGTCAACAAAAAAATATTTTTCTAATCTACAAAAAGTTAGGCTTAAATTCAAGACAATAATTTCCTCTTGAAAAAGTAGGAAAATATTTTCCAAAATGTGATTAGATATTGACATTTGGACCTGAAACTTTATGTTTAAACATAGAAATCCAATGTTGATTCTCGAGTCTCCAATGCCTAAGCTAGGTCCATCAAAACTGAGCTCGGATCCATTAGGTTTCTAACATCGAGAACAAATCCATCAAGACTAGACCAAGGTCCATTAAGCCAAGCTTGAAATTGTAGTTCCTGGGCTCAGGCCCCTAGTGCTTGGGCCCAGGCCCCCACCGCCTATGCTCGAATCCATCAAAGCCGAGCCCAAACCCCTACTACCCATGCCCCCGACACTTGACCTCATGTCCATAAAGGTCGGGCTCAAGCCCCAACGCTCAAGCTCAAGTCCACAAGGTTGTGCATAAGTTGTTGACATTGAGGCTCAGGTCCTTGATTAATGAAACGTTCATTCTTATAAAATTATTTTTTTTAAAAATCAAATTCTCAATTATTTTTATTTTAAAAGGAAAATTTAATTATTTTTATTTTATTTTAAAAATTCATATATCTATTTATATTTATTTTTTAAAATCGAATTTGTAATTCTATTTCCCTTTTTCTTTTTGCTTCTTCCTTAGTCGACCACGAGATGGTTAGTGACCAACCATAATTAAGGGATGAGCTTGCCAATTTAGCGAGACTGACCTCAATCGAGACTCGAGCCTTACCAATCTGGTGAGACTTAAGCTTGTTGGATCTAATAGGACAAAGCCTCACCCGCAGCAAGCAAGCTCGAGCCTCACTGGCCAATGGCAAGGCTCAAGTTCCCCTAAGGCCAGTTGCCGTGACCGGTGATTGGCCAAAGAAAAAGAAAAGAAAATGAATAACAACAAAAATTAAAAATTCAAGTATTTTACAAAAGTAAAAAGAAAATATTGTCAAAAAAGAGTGGATTTTTTGTACCAAATGGCGGAAATTAATTTTTAATTCATTTTCAAATTTCAGTTGAATATAAAAAAAAAAAATGCTTTTCAAAATTTTCCTATTATCTAAGAAAGAAACGGAGCCTTAACTTCCGAAACATGAAAAAAGTTGGACCCGTATCTACTCGAGTTCACAAATGTTGCTTAAGCGTCAAGCAAGAGAAAAAGTAAAAGCGCCTGACGCGAGCGCTGACATATGAATTAATTACCGTGGGCCCAAATGGTCAACAGTAAAATAAAGTCAAAATCATTAACCTAGTTTGAACGTTTAAGTTTTAAAATTGGCTTCTTCTTTTTCCTCCTCGGCTTGAGATATTCAGAATTAACATAATTTTTTCATTTAAATTATAAGTTTGGTATAGAAAGTCTCTTATCTATAAGAGAGGCCGACCCATAGAGCAAACTACCCAAACTTTCTGTCACATGAAACTGCAAGATTTACAAATTATTCTAAACCTACCATGGTCCATCATTTTAAATATGAAAATCGTCAAAAATTATGTGGGTACATGCTTTTTATGTATGTCTATAAATGCGTGCATAGTAGAGTCATTCTATCGACTAACATGCGGTAACTAAGTTTGACCTATCATAATTCAGATAAATAAAACTTCCAATTTTTTTTCCAAGTCCATCAAGATCACACGTGTTCTCTAAAGTTGCCCAGAAATGATCAAAATTCAGAAGATAAATTCAGCGTGGAATGTGATAGGTTAGGTTGATTGTATCGCATGCATGGCCTATTTCCGAATCGTGTATGAAACGCAAGAGTTTCGTGCCACAGAACCTTAAAGCTTAAAACACAAATTGCACAACTATCCTCTTGTCAATGACAACACACCGCAAGTAGAGCGAAGATGCACATGTTACACTTTCTTCAAATCTAAGCAAGAAGTTGTTTTCTTTCTTACAGTAGATCGCGGAAACACGAACGATCCACTTCGATGTATGCAAGTCATATGAAATACTTATAATTCTTGTCTTTTCTTTGTGGGGGGAAGAAGCTCATGTTAAGCTTTCTTGAAATCTAAGCAAGAAGTTACTGTCTTTCTTATGATAAAACGTCGAAATGCGAGCGATTCACTTCAACATATGCAAATTATGTGAAATCTCATCATTATTGCCTTTTCTTTGTGGGGAAGGAGATCCCACATCATGACGATGGACAGTTCAATTTGTCGCCATTAATCAGATTTTGTCAACAGAAATGTATCCAGCACAGTCTAGTACCAAGAAAAGCCATTGAAAGAAATTTGTCCCAGAAACGAACGACGAGAAGATTGTGTGGAAGAGGCTCGAGGCTTACCGGGATCACCGTGGACGGCGCTCACGAGTTGCAGAGAGACCTTCTTACCCAACAGCTCGTCGATGTCGTCGAGGACCGACGCGTTGAAGTCGTTGAAGTCCAGGACGTTCTTCTTCATCAGCACCACGGTCCCCCTGACCTCCTTGGACCCGCCCGCCTCGCGCCGGCGGGCCGCCTTGCTACCGCAGCCGAAGGTGTGCAGCATCCCATGAAACAGCTTATCCATTCCGGAGATTGTATGCAACCTTTTTGCGAAGTCGATGGGATGGAAGGGAGAGTAGGATGGGTATTGAAAAGAACGAAGAAGGGTGTGCGTTGCGATGGAGGTATGTATAAGGAAAAAGTTCGACGCTATGGCCTCGCCAAGAAGCTTCCCCTTCGTTACGGGAGACTTTTCCTTTCTCCTTTTCCCCTTTTCCCTTTTTCAAGATCTTAACTTCTTAAGGACGTATTTTCATGCATACTCAATGGGAAACATTTGATTTGTAGAGCGAAAGGAGTTAGGCGAGGCTTGGTAGTTGAGGTAGGATGTATCATGTTTCATGTTTAGTTCTTACCTAAGATAAAATAAATTCAGATACGATGAGCATATAGCATAATTTTTTTAAGAAAAGTAAAATATAAATTAAACATAAATAATATTTGGATTCTACTATAAACGATTAAATAAAAAAAATGACAATCATGTTTTCTTTCTTTGACTAGATTTAACTTTTGCTAGCCGATCCACCTACTTGATGTTGCTGCAGTCCATTTACATTCCTTGTCATTGTCGAACAAGTGGCTCTAGAATGCTACAATGAGCTAGCTCTTTTCCTACGTTAACATGTAGATCGTACAATAATTATGAATTGATTAATAATAATTATCTCTATTTGTATATTTGTAATTTTTTTAGCAATGAATCATGAGAAATTCTTATTATTTCCATTTGTTAATTTTGAAATTCATTTACATCGATGTATTGTTTATATCAAACAATAGGTATGCTAGGATAAGAAAATGGCTAACTTGATTACTACAGTTCACCAAATGATGAATAAAATACAGTAAAATCTTGAAATTACATATCATATTATATCAAATTCTATCTTCATTAGAAATTCAAATGACGAAACGTTTTTTTTTTTCTGATGACCTAGAAAATCCCGCACCCCGCCACCGAAACGTATTTTTATAATCTTGAAAACCTAAGTTTACTCGTTCAAGTGCATGATTCGTATCTTGGGCAATGGTTAAATAACACTTTTTGATAAAATTTTCCTCTTCCTCTTCTTTTTTTTAATGAGGAGAGAAATTGGGTTGGTTCTGGCAGAATTAATAGGCCATAATCTTGTAGAGATGACACGTTACTCCACGTTCGATGATGGCCACCAAAGACCCGTTTAGGGAAGACGACAGGCGAAGACTTGGTGATGATTAAGGATCAAATGAAGTGATTAGCACGCGGCTTTGAATCTAGCGGCATTTGCCTTAACCCCTTGGCTTTTCTTGGCGTCAAATCTTGTCCGTTCAAGTCACGTCGTGATTATCCGAAATGGCCGAGTGAGACCCGAACCTACGTTTCTTTGAAGACTGTCCGATGGGGAGATGGTGACAGAACAAAAGGACTCGAAAGCTTTGACAAATCATATCCGTGTTCACTTTTGGTAAAGTTCTATCTTATCTCCCTTCTCGAGACACCGAGATATTTTGAATAGGTGGTTGCATATCTTCTTTTGACTAAATGCATTCATTTGAATGAAAGCCGATTAGTTAATTCAATGATAGCCTAACATCATATAGAACATCAAGCGAGCTCATCATAAATTTTAATGTCATCCAGTACAAATCTGTTGAAATTCTTGCATTTAACTTATTTTTATTAAAAAAAAGGTAGAATGTTAAATCATTGATTCCATGTATTTCTCTCATTTATGTAGTTATTTCATTTTTTTTCCTAAGTCTTTATTTCCACTTTGGGTGCACTGCATAGCCTCCAAAGACCCAAGTATCGGTACTAGGATTTCGAGTTCGGCCTCAAAGAACTTGGGTCTAGCCTCTATAGACCCAACTCAAGCTTCGATGGACCTAGGCTCATGCGCTAGTGACTTGACCGTAAGAGCTAGGTATCTAGATATGGCCGACGATAACTCGGGAATGGGCACTAGGGTCCAAGTCCAGTCTCAAGGGACTCAAGCTCGGCCTCTATGAACCTAGGCCAAGCCACCAAGGATTTGAGCAACATGCATCAAGGTCTAGTTGTATTTTAAAATATAATTTCTGATTTTTTAAAGACGGAATCATTTTATCAAATGTAAGCATAGGCTTTAGTTGGCCACAAAAAGACCTTCAGTTGGACTCTCTTTCGTAAGCATCAAAAGTCAGAAAACGAAAAAAAAAAAAAGTCTTTCGATGGTAAATTTTCCATCAAACAAACGGATTTTCGATGTTTATTAAGAAGCATTGGTGGCTTTTAACGGAGGAAAACAAGAATAGAAGGGATGGCTTTTTTTTTAACCCATAGCGTAGAAGTTGCTTTTTTCTTAACCAAGGGTTAACACAAGTCGTTAAAATTCGAATCATCGCTCGTCAAAATACAGTATTCAATTGCATTGGTCATCCATACCAATTTCTTCACTAAGGATAGGATATATTTCGTAAAAAAATTAGATAATTTAGAAAATATTTTCTAAAATAATTGTTTATTTATTAAAATAATTGTTTGTATCGCTTATAAAAATGAACGAATGAGAAACTTATTTATTGTTCATGAAGATGTCTATCATTGGCTAATTATTTCAAGCAACACACACGATTATTTTTAAGAAAATCGAGAAATATTTTCTTTTATTTACAAAAATGTTTGAGCATAAATAGTTGTTGATAATGAAAATATATATCATTAACTAATTAATTCAAGCAATACAAGCGATCACTTTTAAAAAATATATATTTCTCAAATCACTTATGTTACACGAAACAAATGGAATCTTATTTTAGTTTAAAAATTACATCATCAAGGATTTGAGATGCCACAAAACTTATGAGGCCCTGTTGAGGCCAATACTCAATTACACCCCCACATGGAAGGCTTTTCTTTCATCTTAATGTACCGAAACTCAAAGGTTTGCTTCGAAGAATGGAAACATAACCCAAACTCGACTAATCAAAGGTTTTAGGAGAGCAAGACGAGTATAACGATCATCAGCTTAATCGTTGAGCCTGCAGAATCAGATCATCACATCGGGCAGGAAGTCAGATGGTCAAGTTATGCGATCGACGCGGATCGGGGGAATTATAGATGGACTTACCTAAAGTTCATGATCTTGCAATAGAAGAAGAAAAAGGCCATGTTGATGGGTTAAACCTAGGGTTTCGTGCTGAATTTCACAACCTGGCATTTTTCCGACACTTCGATAATCGACTGTGCATGTAAAGTTTGAAACTTGTAGACAACGTCTCGTTCTTGTACAAGCAAAGCTCCAGAACAATCAGTTGGCCTAGCAATTAGCAGACTTGAGTCCCAAAACTTGACAAACACTTATTTCATGTTTCATACTTACACTAGGTTTCATCCTAGAACAAAAGAATAGTTAACAACGGACAAGCAAGAAAAGAAGAGGTGCGCATGCAAAAGTTTAGATCGAGACGCTGTTGGGAATTCCCTTGGCGGTCACTCCGCCTTCGCTGGTCGGGTAAAGCAGCATGTAAGGTATCTCGACCGGCCCGACCCGGTTCCTCCACCTCTTGTCCCCGTTCATGCGCATAATCCTTTCCTCGACTTCTCCCAGCTTCTTCCCGAACCTCTCAAACGCCTCCAATGGCTCAGTGTCCGCCGTCCAGTTGGGGCTGTCTCTCTGCCCTAGATACACCTCGTCGGTAGAATGCATCGACAGGATCTCTATGATCGAGATTCCTAGGAGTGTCTGAAGCTGGGCTGTTATAGTTTTCAGGAAAGCCTTGTCAGGATTTTGCTTGAGCTCTTCGAATTCGGGAGTACCTTCCTCGGGCATAAAGCGACGGCTGAGGGTGGGCCGGTTCGGGAGGTACCCTGCATAAGGGTATTGCCCGAAGTTCACAGCCGCATGAAGAGCAGATGCGATCCAGATGGTGATCGTACATGTCTCTGTAAGGTCCTTTACAGTCTGCATTTTAGGCCACCAGGGCTCGTTCTTCTTGTCACCATGTCCCTCCTCCACGAGTTCCTTCCACCAGGATTGGAGTTCCTTGTCCTCCTGAACCGTTTCGTCGCTCTTATAATAAAAGGAGCAGTAGTCCTCAACCCAAGTCTTGATCGCGGACCAGATCTCGAGCCCATCTACTGCATAGGGGTAGTCCTCGATCAATAGGCGGAGGCCATGGGGAGAGTTTGCATCTTCTACAGCGACTCCCCTGAAGACAAGAAAAGGTAGAATATTTTTGTCACACTCAGTCTATCAGAGCAATTCAAGCAAGACGAACGTAGCTATATTGACATGTGTCTCAGCACGAGCCTCGGCTAATCCAAGTACACTTGTGCAATCTTCGTTGGCCTTGATTTTTCTTGCTTTTTGAAGGACTTTTTAAAGAGAAAGTCTTTTGGATGATTTGCTTGTACAGAACAGCGAATTTACCGCTTGATGAGGTCAGCAGGAAGCGCTTGCTCGGGGAAAACCCAGCTCTTGTAGACCGCGGAAGACATCTCCATGGCATACTTTGCTGGGAAAACAGTCGCCTCCAGGATTCCACCTGCATTGATCAAAATCTGCCTGGCAAATGCGTTTATGTTCATTGTGTCACGGAAATGGGGATGCAGAAGCTTGTAGATCGGGTGAAGCGCACTCAGTTGTCTATTTGTTGCAATCACAAATGGTTCAATCGCCGCGTGAGTATTCAACCTGCAGTAAGAATCAAGAAAATTATCAATATGGAGGACATACATAGACTTTCCCCTTCATATAGTTGAATGCTCCTTAGAAATATTTACCAGTGGCTGATCAGTTGATGATAGCCTGAGTCATTAATTGCAGCATAAGCTTTAGTCAGCTGCCAGATGGAACCTTCGACACCTTGATCAGCTGGCGTGTACACCTTGTTTATTGCACCAAACTCATCTCCCTCAGGATGCGGCAAGCTAAGCTCTATAGCCAGCGGCTTCAGGGTTCCATCATCCTTCAGGAAGAGGAGTGTTCGAGTAGCATAGGTTTTGGTGTTAGTCGTGTTTATCCGCCTCAGATACGGCATGATCGCGTCATGGTGATCCAATATGAACAGTTTGTTCATATTGATAGCCTGCATTTGTTATGCATCGTTTCAATTTGGATATAAAAACTTAAAATGAGCTCGCCATCATCTTCTAAGCAAGTTTAAGTATATGGACCCTCTTGATGCGGAAAGCCACAATGTGAGATGCAATGGCAGTACCTGTTCAACGGTTAATCCATTCAATTGCTTCTGAATGAGCTCTGCCCTTATTGAACTGCCCTGGTTGCCATATATTTTAGGGTCTAACTTGCTTACCGGTGGGAATTCCTGAAATCAACAAAAATGTTTAATCAACTAGAAAACCGATGGAACTGCACTTCATGTTAATATTGACTGAAATAGTTAGAGCTGTAACACGAAAGATCATGTTTATTTACCTCGAGACGGCGAATCAGGACAGGGTTGACTCCAGCGAGCATTTCTCTACCGAATTCTACATCGGTCCTCCAGGCAGTCTTATCATCTGCACAGCACAATTGCTAAGCGTTAGGAAAACTTGAGTCTTTAGCCTCGAACTAATCAGATAAAAAAGGCCTCATAGATATTATCCCCTACCTTTGATCACTTGAGGCATGGGGTACTTGAGAAGCCCTTCCCCGTCAGTCTGGACGAGTTCCTTGATCATCTCCAGAGGAATGTTCTCCTTCAGACTCTCAAGCAAAGGGCTAGGAAGCTTGATGCCGCCTTCATAGAGATTAAGCACGTCCTGGAAGGAGTCAAACTCATTGGGTGTGCTGTCACATATACTCTCTAGCTCAGGCTTCAGTAATTGACCCACGGCTTTTAGAGCGTAAGCAAGGAAGTCGGACATCTTTAAGTGGCCAAACCGTTCGTCCCTGGGAACATATATGTTTAGGCTCATGAGCACAGGCACCCTGCTCTCAGTCTTCGGATCTACCAATAACATTGTGAAAATCAGTAAAATATACTTACAAATGAAGCATCTTACATCGAGTTGGAGATTCATGAAATGAGTGCATTATCTAACCTTTCTCAGTCGGCGGTCGACCAGTCCTTCCTCTGCGAGGATAGGGATATTCAGCAGACCCTCCTAGAACAGGGCGGGCATACTTCGCGCTCTTGTCTGGATTACCCAAATCGTTGTAGTAAGCATAGTCGTACACCCTGTCCCACTCCTGAAGCTCTCCTGTTCCGTCTCCTCTCAAGTGAACTAACTCTTCCTCTCGGTACTTCAGTAGAGGCGCTGGAGTTTGCTTTGGAAGATACGTCTGCAATAACGTGCTATCTATTAGAGACAACCTAAGGAACCCAGTCCAATCATATTGCTACTTCATTCATGCGACAGCGTAGAATGCAGTCCGAAACTGAAACGCCTAGAGCCAATATAAAGTGCAATTCCTAAACAAAGCGCCGCTACAATGAAATCGGAAAGCTTACAAGATGCTAAAACTGGCTAAAAATAGAATATAACCTAGAGAATTCCTAGAAGTAAGATTCTACTGCACAAATTATGTCTTCAGGAGGCTAGGACCGTTGCCAATTTTCTGCATCAGATGATACTTTAGAACTACCATATGTAAAACAAGATTTAAGTCTTCATACTCGAAGGCAATGTGTTTTATTTTGTCCTATTGAAACTCTGGAAACAAATCAAAAATTGCGTCTACAGCTTAGCTTCATCAATATGATCGAACCTTGTTAGAGAAGAAGACCCGGTCCTTCTTGTACCGGTCGGCAGGGTAGACCCACGAGTTGCAGACGAAGTGGACCTGGCCCTCGCCGGGCACGTCCTCGAGCGTGACCGTCTTGAGGTAGAACTGACTGTGATGCTTGTTTTGCACGACGATCGCCCCGGGAACTCCCACTTCCTCGTCCCAATCGAAAGTGACCTTGAAGGCCGAGTCCCCAGCCGTCAAGGGAGTGATGGTAGTGATCCATTCTTCCAGATACGCAGGCTTTCCCAATTTCCCCTGCAAACCACGTTCTACAGAAGCGCGAAAGAGAAAGACAAAGACGTCAAAAACCCATCGATCCTTTCGTCCCGGCGGACGAGAATGACGTTCGTCTTTAACATGGCAAAGGGTCCGAATCCGATCGATGATCGACGCAAAGTCATTTTCATTCTGCGTCCAATTTTTTTAGTTCACGCACGCTGACATTACGCCGTTCTATGGTCTTCTTGCTGTCGCTAGCATGGTGCAATTGCCAAAGAGCTAATCTACCAATAGCATGGGCTCATCGGAAAGGTGATGACAATTCGTTCAACCACTATTTCGTTCTACAGCGAAGAGACGATCGGATCTGAGCACTCTCGCGCCGTCATTGACAGCGACGGCTCATCATATTTTTCAATTCGTGCGTCATCTTCGTGATGCAACGCGAACCTAACCCCCGTGACAAAAATCCGATCCAGCCATTTTTGTAGGCGGCACCGACTCCACCCTAGGCGAGATCTTAGCTCCGTTACCGAAGTGCAGGGAGGAAATTCATACGAAAAAAAAAAGCTTTAAATTCAAGAAAAATGTTCCGTCAATAATTGGAAATTTTTTTTATTAGAATTGGAAATTTTAAAATGGAGGAGAAAAAGAAAAGAAAATAGTGATTTGGGCTATTGACCAGAGGATGCTGTTGACCGTTTGTTATATATAGAGAGGAGGGTCTATGGTGGTGGGTCCCGCACTACTTTCGACCTAATTCTTGCTCGAAAGTGAAGGCAACATTAAATGATAAAAAACGAAGACTATCATACGGCCATGGGACCGGAGGTGTGGACCGGACAGAGAGAGAGAACCGTCAAATGATTTGTGCTTTTTTTTTTTCTTAATCTAAAAGTAAAAATAAAAAAAAAAAAAAGTAAAAAAGCGTGAGTAGAAAATTCAAAATAGTACAACAAATGAAGGAAGGCTTTTGCTTTTTGTCGATTTTTGATTTGGACTGTATTGAGGAAAACAATTCATTATTTCGATTTAATTTCGTCCACTTCTTCCGAAACATGGAAAAATATGGACGCATATATATACACACATACATTGTGTGTTAATTAAAGGAGGAAAGAAAATAAGTAAAAGCGCCCGATGCGGGGGCTAAAACGAGACCTAATCAACTTGGTCACCTAGAACCCCCCCGGGAAAAAAAAAATTGGACCCAAATGGTCAACATTAAAACCTAGTCAAAATATTTAACCTAGTCCGTACGTTCTAGCTTTTTGGTTTCTTAAATCCTTTTCCGCTTAATAATTTTCGGAAAATAATACAATTTCGTTTTATTTAGAAAATAGAAGTTTGATTGGAAAATTCTCTCGGATACAAGAGGATTCAACCCAGAATGCAAGCGCATCGATGCCAACATAGTTAAGTTTGACCGATCACAATTCAGAAAACACGAAAAATTCTAGTCCATCAAGATTCCACATGTTCTGTAAAGTTGCACAGAAAATATCAAACTTCAGGAGATAATTCCGGCATGGATCGTGGCGAATTTAGGTCCATTCAATCGCATGCACGGTCAATTTCCGGATCTCGTATGCGATGCAAGAGCATCGCGATGTAGAACCAGAAAAGATTTCCCAAATTGCACGACTGTACTCTCGTCGACATCACGCCTCAAGTAAAGCGAAGATGCCCATGTGACGCTTTCATGAGAATCGATACAAGAAGTCACTTTCTTTTCGGCCCACTTCAGACATGCAAGCTATGGGAGATACTTATCACTATTGTCTTTCTCTTTGTGGTGAAGAGGATCGCTTATCGTGATGATGAACAGTTGGCTTTTCGTTGCCGTACATGGGATTTTGTCAGTAGAAACGCACAGCACAGTAAATAGTACCAAGAAGAGCCATGGGAAGAACTTGTTTCCTAAACGAACGACCAGAAGATGCAAGTATCGGAAGAGGGTTCAGGACTCACCGGGATCGCCGTGGACGGCGCTCACGAGCTGCAGAGACACCTTCTGGCCGAACAGCTCGTGGAGGCGGTCGAGGACCGACGCGTTGAAGTCGTTGAAGTCCAGGACGTTCTTCTTCATCAGCACCACGGTGCCCTTGACCTTCTTGGACCCGCCCCCCGCCGCCGCCTTGTCGCTGCCGCCGTCGAAGGCGTGCCGTATTCCATGAATAACCTTGTCCATTATCTGGAGGATCGATCGGAACCTTTTTTCTCTTGCGAAGCTTGATCGGATGTGAAAGGAAGAGATGGGTATGTGGAAAAAATGAAGGAGGAGGGTGTTGTGCGTTGCGATGGAGAATATTTATAAAGGGAAAAAGTTACGATGCCATGGCATTGCCAAGAAGCTTCGCTTCTTTAAGGGGAAGACTTGGAATTTCTTTCCTTTTGACCTTTTTAATTTGGCCCTTTTCCCACGGTCTTTGAGAACGTATTTTCCATGTATACTTAATAAGGAAATTATTTGATTTTGTAAAGCAAAAGAAGCCGGTTAGTATCTTGAAAAACCTAAGTTTCCTCATTTGATTGCGTGATTGATGAGGATCTTGGGCACTCGTTAAATAATACTTTTCAATAGACTTTTCCCCCTCCTCTTCTTTTTTCAAAGGATTAATATCAAGAAAAACCTTAAATTAATACATCAATAATAAATTTACTCAAAATTAATTTTTTGACCACCAAAACTCTCACAGTGGTATATTTGTAAGAAATTTATTCTCAATTAATTTTCATTAATTTTTTCCGTCAAATTGCTCAATTAAATGACATGCGACAGTTTGACAGGTGTGTAATTTTGGAATTTTGTGTAGTATTAATCCAATTTAATGAAAAATGATAGAAGATAAATTTGTCACAAATATAATAATTTAAAATTTTTCATGGTCAAAAAATTAATCTTGGATAAATTTATTGTTAGTATGCTAGTTCGATTTTTTAAATGTGGAGAGAAATTAGGTTGGCCTTGGTTGAATGGATTGACGTAATCTTTGTAGATATGGCACGCTACTCCAAGCGCTTATGGCCCATGCACGATATCGATCAATGAGCCTTAGCAATGGAGTTTTTATTATTTGACTAATGCGCAAAGGAAGGAAGCACGACCTTGAAGATTTCCAAGATTCAACGGTGGCTATTGGCTGCTCAACGACCCGCTTTAGGGATTAGACGACCCGCAAGGACATGGCGGTGATGATTAAGGGATTCGAGCGAAGTGATTAGCACGCGGCTTTGAATCTCAGTGGCGTCTTGCCTTAATCCGTAGTTGCTTTGGAAAAATTAGGAAATTCTCTAGAAAAAATACAGAATTCAGCTTCTGGTGGCAACATGTTATGGGGTAATGATCCCACTTATGGGTTCAAATCAATACGTTCTATGAAGAATATTTGAATATCAATCTCATCGATCTCATAAATATTATACTAAATCCGATCCATTAAATCATTTTTTCGAAAAAGCGAGACATCTAAGTCACGTAAGTGAAAAGATCTATTCATTGATAAGAAAAAGAAAAAATGTAAACAGTGACTAGATTGATGATAAGTTTTATCTTGTGTCGATGACATCCGTTCAAATTACGTCGAGATTATCCGAAATGACCTACCGAGACTAGACCTACCTTACGTTTCTTGGAAGACCATGTGATGGGGAGATCATGACAAGAAGGCTCGAAAGCTTTTGACAAACCGTGATGATGCCCACTTTTGGTAAAGGGGAGATGATGTATCTTCTGACTAAATGGCACCCACTCGGAAGAGGAGCTGATTAGACAATTCGGTGATCACGTGACGCAATGTCGAACATTGGGCGAGCAAGCGAGCTTGTCGTGAGTTTCAATGCCATCTCATGTAAGTCGTGTGAAATCCTTACATTTAACTTATGCACCCATTCAAAATGAGGAATGATTAGACAGTCCGATGATCGCGTGACATGATGTCGCAAATCAGGCGAACTCATCATGAATTTCAATGTCGTCCCACCTAAGTCGCGAAATTCTTGCATTTTAACTTGGGGGAAGATGAAAAAATAGTTAGAATACCAAATCATCGATTCCATGCGAATTCTCACCTCCATAAGGTTATTTCACTTATTTCCCTCTTCCTAAGTCTTTAATTCCTCTTTGGGCGCACTTCTCACAGTCCTAAAACAAATTAATGAGCTTCATTTCCATTCATATGTGGGCCACCAATCTTTCCCTGCACGAGATAGGATAGGATGATCCTTATCCGCCAGCGTTAGACAACTCTCAATAAATGAACTAGCATTGGATAGAGCCGTCTGATAGGGCATTGTGTGTTGAAATTAAACTTACTTAAAATGTAAAGATGCTAACCAATTCGAATTTGTGGAAAACACGGACGCATTAGCTTTTGAAGCCCCCATCAAACTTAGTTGTAATTTTTCTATAAATCAAGATAATATGTATATATTGGAGATAATTATCCAAAAAAAAAAAGTCCTAAAATCTATTGTGTGAATGCCAATTCTATTCAAATATTTTAATTCGGCCAATTCAATTTTGAACTTTTTATCAATTTGCTAATATAATCTTTCCAGTCAATTTTGGCCAGTAATCTCTGAGACGGCACCAGTTAATGCGAAGTTGAACTATATAGTTTAAAACTAAATTAGCCAAATTAAAAAGTTTTGATTGGATTGACATCTGTATAATAAGTTCTAGACAATTTTTTTAAAAATTAATTTCCCGTGTACATTGGCGGAGAATCCAAGTGTGATATCATATCTTTTTCATTCGCATTTTCAATATGTGATATATATGTAAATTCAAAAATTGGGGATCATATCTCGAAAAATTTCGATCGGCTAAGGACAGATTCCCCCCTTACCATCCGCAAGGGAAATCAACCAACCGCGCGGCGGCAGCGGCAAGTCAACGATCATCCCCTCAAGGAATGGCGGACGAGGTGGCCAAAGCAGCACCTCACATTTGGCTATTGTAGAAGAAGAGAATCAAAGCATTTTCAATTCGGTATACCTATTGTCTCCATTATAATAATAATAATAATTATTATTATTATTATTATTAATTATTAATTATTATTATTATTATTATTATTATTATTATTTTCATGCACTTTATATAATATTCATGCATACCACGGGTCCACGAAGAAGTCTTCGGGACCGCATGCACATTTGTAAGGTAGTCATTTATTTATTCATGGATTTCCCACGTTGTGTTGTCCTTTTTCCTTCTCTTTTTTTTCCATTTTTTATTGTCTTCAGCAATTAGCAGCCCCTTTAGAAGAAGCCTATATTCAAGGGCAAGAAAAGGTCGTCTCGACTCACCCATCATTCAAGTTCCACCAAGATGGCCATAAATTCAGTTTTTAAACTCAAAGATATTATCTCCCGTTCCGACTCCTAACAAAAAGAAAAAAAAAAATTGAATTGGTCCATACCATGGTTTTGATTATTTAAACAATGATGTTTGTCCCAGCTATTCATGCCATGTGGAAGGCTCGTCATTTCGATGCGTCGCTTATCAAACTCTCTTTTGGACTGACCTGGTGGAACCAACTAATTTCAGACGGTGGCACCAAAAACATGTGCTGGTCCTGTACCAGTGGTACCTGTCGCCCGCGTGTATCTTTGTCATATGTGGGAATGGAAATCGAAATTGGGTCACTCACACGAACAAAGCTGGAGCTGCTTCTTACTTTCTTAGTTGGCCATTGAAAGCACACGGAATCTAAAACCATGGAAAAGTCTATGGAGTAATTAATGTCGATAAGTCTGCCGAGCGTGGCGCCTAGACTCGGGCGTATCGTCGGTGTTTACTTTCCACACGCATCGTGGTGAGGGCGTGGATAAGGGGCTCCCCCGTAGAGGGGGGTGCACACGTAAATCTGCAGCATTAAATTATTATTCAGTAGGTGATTTGGAAGTTGCCGACACTAGATGCTCTTTCTTTTTGGCATGAAATTAAAAAAAAAAAAACTTAATAGAAACAATGATTATCATGTTGGAATGTAGAAATCATGTTCGATGCTTTGTTATTGTGATTTAATATTTACTCCTTTCTCTTTCAAATTTACTAATAACTTGACATCTCTTCTATTGTTAATAAGAATTGTGACAGTCATGAACGGTGACTTTTACATTACATAGATTTGTCCGTTTTTTCCACATGCATAGTTTATAATACTAAATCTGTTAAAATAAATCATAAATTCATTTTTAATCGATATTTGATGGATTGAGTTATTATATGGTTTAACTATTTTAATAAATGAGTTAAGAACAATAAAATTCAAATTAATATGGGTACTAGATGAGTCCATAACCTATTTAGACCAATTCATTTCTATGACTCTCCCTCACCTTTAGTCAATTTCACACTTGCTTGTTTCTCATCTCAATTTGAATATGAGTTTTTTTTAAATTCAGTAAAATATTAAAGTATTTTAACATTATGATATGGGTTAAATATGGGAACACCTCATGTAATGTATGAGTCACTAAATTTATATTATATAAAAATGAGTCAAAATAGGTTAAATTAGTCAATTTAAGTCGGATTATTTTTTCTCAACTCAAACACAATTCGATCCACCCATTTAACGTGTCTATATAATACTAGGTACTAGGTTTCTATCTCTTGCTTCCAACTGTGCAAATTTTTGCAAGTATTAAAGCTCGGTGGCGAGAGTTCAAATCCCTACATTAGCACATGCTTTTCTTCACGCGTACTTTGATTATTTGTCGTGCCCACATTTGTCTACCTTTTTCTATTTCTTGCCATAGAATCATCACGATCTCCTAAATTGAGGAATGAATGAGTCTAAAGAGGTAATTTCGTAGGGAAGTCGACGCATGTTGTTTGTTGAGAAGATCGCCTCAAAGTGGATGGATTGATTCGCTTGGGGTTGACTTAATTTGTGGTTGTCGGTGCGTTTAATTTACGAAAAATGGATTATTAAAAAAAAATCAATAATAATCAATTATATCGCTTACAAAAATGAATAACTAAAAAATATTCACATTATCTATATAAAAGTTTAAATATAAATTATTATCGATGAAAAAAATTTTTTATTAATTAATCATTTCAAACTGATCATTTTTAAGCTAACATTTTTTAGACCATTTACTTTTCACAAAACAAAGGACGCTTGTATAAATGCTCAACTGGTGCTATTGGTGTTTCTTTCCAATTCAATTGCCCTTGAGGTCGTGGCAATAGCAATCCGACTAGACTTCTTCAAAGTCCATGATTCGTTTGCCCTTACGCTAGGATTTATATTTCCTTGAAAGACTTTGAAACCACATAGCTCTATCTCTCTCTTCCATACATGCTCTTGGGAGAAGTTGCTCTGGTTGGTCCTCCCGACCCATTTTACTCTAAAAAGATATTGCCGAAAGGGACAATGGCTTAGCAAATATCTGAACTTTCGTCCATCTAAACTTTTTCTTTGTTTAATCAAGTACCTCAAATTATTCAAATATGGCTCAATATAAGGTCTCCAATAAATCATTTGTCAAGTCATATGATTTAGCTCACTTGATTCACTTACTTAGCAAAAGTTGCATCATCTCCACTTAGATTTTAGTTGATGAGAAACCAGAGAAAGAGAACATTACTCGAATAACTTTAGCCGTCCAATATATCTAAGATGGCGTGACATCATTTCAAAGGATCATATCATATATACGGGTAAACCTTATCTACTAGCATTATATCCAATTTGCCTTCCTTTTTTTTTTTTTTTTTGCGATTTTAACTTATGTCTCACATTGACCTAAATTCGAGTGGTTGGGGTACTTGATTGACCTAACTCACAAAACCTATTATACGGATATTGATTCAATCCAAAACTTTCAATTTAATCAATTCAGTTTTCAATTTTTTATAATTTATCAATATAGTCTTTCTAATAAATTTTGGCTAGCAATCTCTAATGCCGGTAATTATTCATCAAAATTAACCAGAATAATTATATCGACAAATTGTCAAAAACTTTAGAGCTGAATTGATCAAATTGAAAAATCTGATTGAATTGACACCTGTAAAATGAATTTGTGACCTTTTTTAAAAATTAAAAAAATCCCGTGTATATAGACAGAAAATCCAAGTGCCATATCGTATCTTTTTCATATGAAGTGCCAATATGTGGTATACACGTAAATTCAAAGATTGTGGATCATATCTTGAAAGATTTCGATCGACTACGGACAAATGCAAGGGAAATCAAACCAACCAACCGCGCGGCCACGGCAAGTCAACGATCTCCTCTCAAGGAACGGCCGCCGAGATGGCCACAGCAGCACCTCACATTTGGATTTTGTAGAAGAAGAAGAAGAATCAAAGCATTTGCAATTCGTGGGGAAGTCGACGCATGCCATTTGTCGAGAAGATCGCCTCAAAGCGGATGGATTGATTCGCTTAGGGGCAAATTAATGTGTAGCCGTGGGCGCGTCTATTTTACAAAAAATAAATTATTTAAAAATTACTTTTCAGAAATAATCGCTTGTACAATTAAAAGATATTCGCATCGTCTACACAAATATTTAAATATAAATTATTATCAATAAAAAAAATATTTTTCATTGATTGATTATATCAAATAATATAAGCGATTGTTTTTAAGCTAATGTTTTTCAGAACGTTCATTTTTCACGAAACAAAAGAAGTTTGTGTAAATGCTCAATTGGTGCTATTAGTCTTTCTTTCCGATTCAATTGCCCTCAAGGTCGTGGCGATAGCAATCCGACTAGACTTCTTCGAAGGCCACGATTCGTTTGCCCTTACGCTAGGATTTATATTTCCTTAAAAGACTTTTAAACCACGTGTCTCTATCTCTCTTCCATACATGCTCTCGGGACCTCTTTAGTAATGGGGAAGTTACTTTGGTTGCACCTCCTCACCCTTTTTACTCTAAAAAGATAATGTTGAAAGGGAAAATGACTCAACAAATATCTGAACTTTCGTGCATCTATTTCGGTACGCGATTGTAAAACACGCAAAAGTCCAGATACTCCAGAGGCATTATCTCTTAACAAAATAATTGCAATAGTAGCTAACTAACATAAATTCCACGTTCTTGGAAGTAAGGAAGTAAGGTTCCCACTTTCTCTTCTTCTAAAAAATTTGGCAAAACTTCGTCCATCGCCGCGATACATTGCAGCATGCATACTTCAATAGTAGCATCACCCGCCTTAAGGGTAATCGGGGTGATCGGTTCTTAATCCGTCCGACTCCACTCAAAAACTACGAATTGAATTGGGAGGACCGGTTTCCATCTTTTGGGACTGGGGACCAATCCGATCCAGTCCAATCCAATTTAATAGAACCAGACACTTAACAAGAAAATTGAAAATTTTGAAAAAAAATACTCGAATTATTACTATTTTATGATTTATTGCTATTTTAAGAAATTAAAAATATATTTAAAAAAAAAGTCCTCCCAACTGGGAACCGAACCGAAATTATGGAATCGAGAATGGACCGACATCCTTATGAACCGGATCATATCGTCCGATTTGATCAAATCCAAGTGGTTTCCAATTTGATAAGTCCAATACGTTGATCGCCAGTCCGGACTCTTCCAAAGTCAAGGCAACGAAGCTAATCCAACGCCACGTGTACGTACCGATATTCCGAGAACGCCAGACGAATAGAAGAGAAGGCACTTCGCAAAAAGGGACCAATCAGCGTCCGGAGCCGTGTGGCCCAAAAAGGCAAAAAAAGGCGATCGGTCTCAATCCGTGTACGGCCCCGATGGGCTCGTTGAGATCCATTATTGCACGGTCGCGTCATTATAAGATGGAGACTTCCAACCACAAGCTATCCGGAAACATTTGATTCTTGTGCAATACAATTCCGACATTTCGAAAGTACTAGAATATTTAGGATGCTTTGATTTCGCGAAAAAAAAAAAAAAACATAAATAAATGAATGAAATTAATTTTCGACATTCACAAAAAAAAATTAAACATAAATTGTTATCAATAATGAAAATATTTTTTATTAATTAATTTTTTTATACGATATAAATAATCGAATATTTTTAAAACACTTATTTTTCGTAAAACAAACACAACTTTAATTGATAAATGAGGCCTTCGTCTAATAATTTGAGGAAATAGTTAGCAGTGATTTCACAAAATCTCAAATGGTATCATATTATAGAATTCTAAATTCAAATTTTTTCGAGCCTTATTGCCTCCCCAATTAAATATACGAACTACCTTAGTACTAGTCAAAAAAATACCAAGTCTCACCTCGTGCCCAGGACCAAGTCTCGTCTCGTGTCGCTCACATGAGATTCGTGTGTTGGCGAAACCTCTAAAGAATCTGAAATAAAATGCTGGTTAGCTCAAACGTCCACCAAAAGCTTATGTCATTTGTGCGATCCCTATGCCATGGCTAGCTTTTTATTTATAAGGAGCGAATCGAACATATTCATATTCAATCGGGCAGTTCGATTCTTCCTACACTAACAAAAGAAAGATGCTCCGGTGCCATTACCTAGCCGAGGAGAGTTGCCAAGGAAGCAGTCGATTACTTGGATTTTAGCATTATAGATTATTGCAACCATCAATTTTCATTAATATTTAAACTCAAAATGATTAAAAAAATGTTCAATTCGATTTAATTTAATTTATGTATAGTGCGTACCTGGCCCCCACCCCAAAAAAATTAAAGAAATTGTGCAATTCTATAGCTGTCGAGATACCTCGTATTTGGTACTATTTTATACAGATCGCCGACTAAATCACGCCTCCATTGGTCAAAGTTGTGACATAAAATTAGTTTATTCGTACGATGTGGGGCTAATTCGATTGTTTAGAATGCATTGTTGCCCGAAGACTGAACTATAATGTTTACTAGGAATTCCTTTCTTTAATGTTTGGCGTACGTATGCTAAATTAATCGATTTGATTGGCGTGCAAACTAAATTAATAGAGGGTCGCAAATCACCTGGTCAACGACGATCCCGCACAATCACGTGTTGTATATTTATGCTTATTTTAGGAGGAATTATCGACATGACTTGTCAACTTATGTAAGTTTAATCATAAACTAAACACAATTCATCTTTTCTTTTTTTTTGTCATTGTGGTCTCTGGAAAAAAAAAATTACCTAACCTAAATTTTATAATAGATTTAGCTGGAAATTGGGATGTTTTATCTTTCTTGATAGTTTTGATTCAATTTTTTATTATTATTATTGACACTAAAAAAAGCCCGATTTTTAGATGATTTTATCAAGACTCAAACATGTGTGGATAAGGGAGATTATGGAAAGTAGTTGGGATTTTTATCAAAGTTCAAACACTTGTAGATAAGGGAGATTGGGGAAAGTAGTTGAGATTTTATCAAAGTTCAAGCACTTGTAGAAAAGAGAGATTGTGGATAATAGAGATTGAGGTGCTGCTTTGAATGGTAGCTCCTTTGAAGAAGAGTTGCAATGTGGAAATATGAGCAAGAGTTTGCCAATTTGAAGGGAATTGATAATGTGGAAAATGGATAACTCTTTCAAGATAGGGCTGCTAATTCAAAGGAAGTTGACAACATGGGAGCGTCGAACTACAATTCAACCATGAAAAAACTTTTCTTCTGCTCCCAAACGGTTATAGTAGAAGGTTTATAAATACCAAGATTTCATCAACTAGAAGGGACCCCTCCACAATCAAAATGTAATAATTTATTATTATTACTTTCCTAGACTTTATTGTTCCTTAACTATAGATTTCCAATTCGCACTGTCAATTAAATTCTAACGTGTATTAAAATGTAATTTTTTATCATCTTTACTTTTCTGTACTTTATTTTTCCTTAACTGTAGCTTTCTAATTTGCCCCGTCAATTAAATTCCAACGCATATCTCTATCCCAATTCTTCGTCATTGGTTAAATTCCAATGAACATCTCTATCATAAGTGTCACACTGTTGATTCAATTTCAACTATTCCATGTTCTCAAGCTTTGTCGCCAATTAAATTCCGACATAGTTCATGAATGCGCATTGTTGTGTAAGTGGTTGTATGCAAGTTTTATCGTTGATTGAATTCCAACATGGTTTTTATGTACAATTTGGTTTGAAGTTTAAAATAAATGTTTGCAGTTTTTTTCTTGTCCACTTGGATTTTTTTGTCCGAAGTCACCACAAAACTCTCCTCTCATCAAAAGCCGAAGAATGACTTTCGAAAAATATATTTTGTTGTCAATTAAATTCTAGCAAAACACTTACATATGATATATAATTGTGTATGTGGATGAGAAAGATCAGACAAAGGATATAAGACTCGCATTGAAACTTTGATTTGTTGCACAATTTATTGTGATGTCAATTAGAGATGTGCAAAAGATCTGGAACCTGCCCGGATTGCCTAGAATCGGACCGAACCGGACCAGAACTGGTGGTTCCTAAGGGGACCGATCCAGTTCCCGGTTCCAATTTATTGGAACCGTTGGGTACTGGTCCGGTTCCCGGTTTCATAGGAAAATCCACCCACCCGAACTGGACCAGTATTATAATAATATATTAATTATTATTATAAAAAAATTAAAATTCTAAAGCCCCATATTTTGAATTAGTTCCACCTTTCTTTATATGTTCTCGTGTGCATGGAACTTTTCTTTCTCTCCACTTTTGAGTTCCTTATTACTTTTATCACTCTGTTGATTTGAGGGGCTAAAATTGAATAAGTTCGAGAGGTGGGTTCAAATGATGAGATTAGAAAGAATAGAGAGAATGTGAGTTTTCTTGATGTGCATATTTTACTCAAGCAGGAATGATTAGCAGGCTTGTAATTTGTGAGCAAAACCGACTTGAAAATTCAAATTACTTGCTTTCTACTTCATTTAAACTCATTTATCCAAGTATATAACATACTACATCCATCAAAATCTTATCGTAGTGAGTATAAATAAATAATATTTTTTTTCAATATTCACGAAAATAATTATGCCTATATTGTTATTGATGACGAAAAAAATGTTCTATTAAATAATTTGTCTAGACGATAGAAGTAATTGTTTTACATAAAATGTTTTTCAAAATACTCATTTTTGCGAGACAAACGCACCCTTAATTGATAAATAAAGCCTTTGTCTAATAATTTGAGAAAACGGTTGACAATGATCTCACAAAATCTCAAATGGAATCAAATCATAAAATCTTGAGTTCAAATTTTTCCAAACCTCATTGCCTCTCCAATTAAATATACAAACTACCTTAGTATTAGTAAAAAACATACCAAGTCTCGCTTCATGCCCGAACCAAGTCTTGTCTCGTGTCGCTCACACAAGATTTGCGTGTTGGCAAAACCTCTAAAGAATCTGAAATAAAATGCTGGTTAGCTCAAACGTCCACCAAAAGCTTAGGTTATTTGCCCGATCCCTATGCTATGGCTAGCTTTTTATTTATCAAGAAGCGAATCGAACAGATTCATATTCAAATCAAGTAGTTCAATTCCTCCTACACTAAAAAAAGAAAGATGCTCTGGTGCTAGACAAACTTATTTGGCTAGAACACCCTATGGGCATGTTTTCTATAGCCTCAGACCCGCACCCTACCCCGTTTTTATTAGACCCTGTTTTGGACCCAACCCTGTTTTTCCGGTCCGGGAACAGGGTCAACTCTGTTTTCATTGGAACCTATTTTGCAACCGTTTAATATTCTATACGGCTTCGAATTTTACATTAATTAGCGAAAAAACAACGTAATCCTCCTAACATTATAAGACAAAGCAAAAATCCTAAAAATGCATAAGCATTAGCAACAAATATGGATATAATATTAGTCTCATTCCCATAAATACTTCTAATATGATCTAATATGCTTACTTATGTGTATACGACGGAGTTCTTATTAAGATGATATCTTTCTTGAGTTGAATTAAGAATTAGTGCTACAATAATTAGTAGCATTTGTCCTACGACTAAAGTAATAGTTGAAAGTGGACCAGTAAAAAAGAAAAATAATTCATGAGAACAGTTCTTTTTAACAATTCTTTCAAAACAATTCTATCTTAACTTGATTTAGAGAGAATCTTTCCTTTTTTAACATTTCTTCGAAGACGAGAGATTCAAAAGCATTATACGAGAGACGATTTTTTTTTTTTTTTAACGGGGTAAAAACCGGTTCCAAAACCGGTCCGGTTTCGGGTGGGTCTTTGCTTGGACCTTGTTCCGGACCGGTTTCAACCGGTTCCCAAAAACTCGGAACTCGTACTCGGACCGGTTTAACCAGGAACCGGTTCCCAACCCTGTTTTTCGGGTGGTCCGGTCCGGGTTTCGGGTAAACCCGGTCCGGTTGCACACCCCTAGCTAGAACACCCTACGGGCATGTTTTCTATAGCCTCGGCTTGGGCGGCAATAAGAAGGCAAGCAAATAGAGTCTCATGGTCTTCATTTGTGTGGGATAAGGCGCTGGTCCTGGGACATCGATTTCACTTATAGTTAATCACTAGGCACAGACTTCCTACTCAGAGAATGCTATTATCCTACGATAGGATTTTGGATGTCACATGTGTTTTTTGTAGTTCAGGCCCGGATTCCATTGACCATTTGTTTTTCGAGTGCCCGGTATCGCGTTCTCTTATTTCTTTTTGGGCGGGCAAATGTAACTTGTCGTGGTAGGAAGGGTCATGGAGAGACACACTTGATTGGGCTATAACCTCCCTCTCGGGCAAAGGTTTCTACAAAGAGATATCAAGATTCTCCTTTGCCACTCTTTGTGATGTTATTTGGAAGACTCGGAATCTCCTTTGCCACTCTTTGTTATGTTATTTGGAAGACTCGGAATAATACCATCTTCCGGGGTAGCACCTTGTACATCCTTCTATGAAAGCCCATACTACTAAGGCAATTAAGGACAAGGCTATGTCATTTAGCTTTGTTGAGGATACACCAAGCAACAAAAGATTACGACAATGTTGGGGCCTAGATCCGGCCATCTTTTTGCATGATGGCAATTAACTCGCTTTTGCCTATATAGTTGGTTATCACAATGTAATTTTCGTTTATTTTAGCTCCTCAGCTTGGTATCACTCCACTCACCTAACATATTGTTGTGGTGGGTGCCAAGTGTCTCTAGTATTGTACAGTTTTATTGGTTGAAAATCTATATACGTCTTGCTTTACCCAAAAAAAAAAAAAAAAAAAAAAAATGCTCCGGTGCCATTACCTAGCCGAGGAGACTCACCAAGGAAGCAGTCGATTACTTGGGTTTTAGCATTATAGATTATTGCAACCATCAATTTTCATTAATATTTAAACTCAAATGATTAAGAAAATGTTCAATTTAATTTATGTATAGTGCGTACCTAGGGACCACCCCAAAAAAAAATTAAAGAAATTGTGCAGTTCTATAGCTGTCGAAATACCTCGTAGTTGGTACTATTTTATTCAGATCGCCGACTAAATCACGCCTCCATTGGTCAAAGTTGTGACATAAAATTAGTTTATTCGTATGATGTGGGGCTAATTCGATTGTTTAGAATGTATTGTTGCTTGAAGACTGAACTATAATGTTTACTAGGAATTCCTTTCTTTATTGTTTTGCGTACGTATGCTAAATTAATCGATTTGATTGGCGTGCGAACTAAATTAATAGAGGGTCGCAAATCACCTGGTCAACAACGATCCCGTACAATCACGTGTTGTATATCTATGCTTATTTTAGGAGGAATTTTCGACATGACAACTTATGTCTAAACACAATTCATCGTTTTTTTTTTGTCATTGTGGTCTCTGGAAAAGAAAATTACCTAACCTAAATTTCATAATAGATTTAGCTGGAAATTGGGATGTTTTATATTTCTTGATAGTTTTGATTCATTTTTTTTATTTTTATTTTTAAAAATTTTTATTTTTTCTGGTCGATTTTTCTTAGAGTAATTTATCATAGAAGTTCAATCAGTGTGCCAATTAATGAAGGGGATTTATGGAACACCCCTCCAGCTTGCTAGTCACTTGGGATTTTATCAAAGTTCAAGCACTTCTAGATAAGGGAGATCGTGGATAATAGATATTGAGGTGCTATTTTGAATGGTAGTTCCTTTGAAGAAGAGTTGCAATGTGGGACTATGAGCAAGAGTTTGTCGATGAAGGTATTTATATGTAAGTCCATTGGAGATAATCTTTGGAAATGAACAACTCCTAAGAGATAAGGTTGCTATTTTGGAGGGAATTGATAAACAGCCCGTTCTGGGATGTCTATTATGGGACACCAATGGAGGATTTAATGGAGGAGATACACACCCCTGAACAGCCAGTCAGTCAAGGAGAAATAATTATCTATGAACAACAGATGAGCTCTATTTCAGGCCATGCAAGCACTATGGTGAGTGGAAAAAGAAAGGAAGCTACCCAGGAAGAGGTGCAATGGAACCAACCGGTACTCCCAACTGAAGGCCAGCATATCTTACCAAAGAATACAAGCACGGGCTTTCAGACTAGAAATGGTGCAGATAGAAAGGGCAAGGGTCAGAAACATACTGATTCGAAAAAGGTGAAAAGATACTCACCATATGAACCGCAGGGATTAATAAGCCACCAAATCACAAATGAAGATAATGAGCTGGAATTGTCAAGGGTTGGGCACACCCTTGACATTCCAGGCTATTAAAGCCCTAGTGGCTCAAGAAAGGCCCACGGTTTTATTTCTAATGAAAACAAAAAACAAAAAAGAGGTATGTAAGAGGCTACAACGTCGATTACAATTTCAATACAGCTTTATCATTAATCCAAGGGGTATTGTCAGGTTTGGCCCTTTTTTGGAATGACCAGGTGTCCATCTCAATTATCTCAAGCTCAGCGAACTCAATTCATATAAGCTGCACCCAGGGAGACACAAATCATAATATGAGAGTGTCGTTCATTCATGCACCTACTGACTTCCAGGATAGAGTGAGATTGTGGGCTGATATAGCCTCCATGAGAAGTCAAACTCAAGAACCCTGGGTATGCTTAGGGGATTTTAATGAGTCGTGTATGTATGGGAGAAAGTGGGGAAGCGACCAGCTGAAAATTATAGAATGACAGCTTTTCAGGAGTTCCTCGATCACAGCGGACTGATGAACATAGACAGCAAAAGCTGTGCTTATACTTGGGCAAACAACAGAGAGGGAGCTGAGTTGGTGAAGGAAAGGCTGGATAGAGCTTTATGTAATATTGAGTGGAGGGTGGAATTTCCTTCGGCGGAGGTTTTTGCCCTTCCGGCAGTAGGCTCAGATCATAGTCCCTTACTAGTAGACTTATTTCCTCAGTCAGACAAACGACAAAAGGAATTCAAATTCGAAGCTTACTGGATAGAGGATGAGGAAAATGGATAACTCATTGGATACATGGAGATAAGGCTACTATTTTAAAGGAAGTTGACTTTAAACTCAAACATTTACTATGAAACTTCACCCATGAAGTAAGAAAAAGTTTTCTAATTCTCAAAGGCAATACAAAGGCTAAAAGGGGAGATGCGGTCTAACCAACTGAATGCTGAATTATGATAAGAAAAGAATGCAATGGCTGAAAGATGAGATAGAACGGCTATGGAGACAAGAGGAAATTTATTGGGGGATGAGATCCCGCATTAAATGGCTCAAATGGGGGGATAAAAATACAAAAATTTTTCATGCAACAATAGTGCAAAGAAGACACAGTCACTATGCAAAAACCCAAATGGAGAATGGACACGCGATCCCGGGACCATTTTTTTTTTAAAGAACTTTATATCTTTACTTTCCTGGACTTTATTTTCTTCACTAAGCTAGCTACATTCCAATTGGGAGCGCTAAAAGCATCAATTGGACTTTTTTTCCAGCACCATTATGTCACTCGAATCTATTTAAAATGTAATTTAAAACTATAATTACTATCTTTACTTTCCTGCACTTTATTTTTAATTTTGCTCATTTCAAATGTAGCTTTCCCCCAACTCATTACCATGGAACAAAGTGCTTTGTCCAAAAGGTTCCAACGTGTTACTAGTGCTTTCATCAACCAATGCTTTGTTGTTGGTTAAATTTTTTAGAGGCTTGCAGTGGGCTTCCAGCATCTCTATGCATAGGTGTCACACCAAAGTTGATTCATATTTCAAACCCTGTTGACATCTTTTCATTATTGTCTCAAATGTTCTATCCCGGTTGCTGCATAAAGCTGTTGAAGACCGAAGCATAAGAGAGATCAAACTCAACAGGTATGTCCTACAATTACCTCATGTTTGCGGATGATCTTATACTTTTCATGGATGGAAAGCATTGCCATGGAAGTGGTTGTATTCAAGCTTTATCATTAATTTAAATAAATCATGGTTATTTTTAGTAGAGATCCTAGAATGGTGTGCAATTTGGTTTGAATTTTGAAATGCGGTTATTTCTTGTCCACTTAGATTTTTTTGTCCTAAGTCGCCATAGAACCCTCTCCTCTCATCAAAAACCGAAGAACAACTTTCAAACCAGAATGAAGCATCCTCCTCCTTCCAAATACCGAAACCCTATGGCGGCGCATATGGCGAGTCAAACACACAACCTAAATACAAGTATTTCCTATGGCAACTATGTCATAATGCTTTAGCAACAAAAGCTAACCTCCGGGAAGAACTTGAGGACCTTATGCAAAAGCTTCCCTAAACAAGCGAACACCTGTTCCTTTGCTGCCCATGGAAAAAAATGATATGGGAACACCCCCAAGTTGATGTATCTACATAAATCAACACAACATCAGCCGGATAGAGGAGTGGATCCTAGAATTTCAACACCCAATGATCCCATTCGAGCTACTTTGAAACTTTGATTTGGCAAATTTGGCAAGGAAGAAATAATTTCGTCTTCCGAAATCAGCGTCCTAACCCGACGCATCTCTTGGAATCAGCCCTCGACAAACACCGCACCATCGTAAATGCATCCCCCGGAAAACTAAAGGAAGAGCCCAAAAACCAGACTCACCTGCTCATTGGGGTCCCTCAGCTCGAGATGTCTTCAAGTGGAACATCGATGGCTCATTTATCAGTGACACCAGAGAAGCTGCAGTCGCCGGAGTGTGTAGGAACCATGCGGGGACGCTCATCGCTGGGTTTGCCCGGTCGATAAGAGCAGAATCGGCCATCCAAGCGGAAGCCACAGCGGTGGTCGAAACCCTAAGATGGCTGGAGCAGAACGAAACTGCAGAAAATGAAGATGCGAACTGGGAACTCCAAGCTGATCAGTTTGAGTTAGTGGAGGTGATAAACAAGATAGACAAGATCAAAACGGGAGAGCACCATCGCATCAAACCACTAAAATCGACCTCAAGCCCATGACCTTTTAGCCAAAATTCGGCCCATCAAAATTACTCATTGAAAGAGAAGCAAACGGAGCGGCGATTTGTGAAAGCCCGGCAGAAACAATATTTTACGGACAACTAGGTCCAATATCCTCCATCGAGTCTCTTGGATATTTTATGTTCGGATGTAGCCCATCTAAAATATTATCAATGAAATCTACGTATCTTTTTCGACAAAAAAAAAAATCCCTTAAAAACAAATCTGTAACTGTAAATGTCCGGCTGCCGATCACCAAATTCTATGATGAGCACATGCCGAAATCCCCCACTCCATTTGCAATGGCTTGGGATGCACGTCTAGGTTCAACGTTTTTCTCACCACCGCCATGTAGAGACACCGACATTAATATATATTTAAATTTAAATCGAGAAAAGAGAGCGGCCTAATCTTAAAAAAGTTGTGGAGTCACGTCATGAACATCATTCTTGGTGATTGTCGATTGGACAAATGGCCAAATTGGTCTCCACATTCATCCAAAATAAGTCACAGAAATTTATTCACAAACATAAATTCCCAAAATAGATCGGGGAGAAAAAATAAAGATAATCAAATCAAAGAAAATGAAAATCAAAGACTACGTAGGCTTTCAGCCTCAAAAACTTAAGCCAAGAGCCTACAGGAGAATTTCAAAAGAGGGAAGAGTTTTTGGAAGATGAAGGGCTGCCCACAGAGAGAGAAAAAAGAATGAAACCCCTGATAGCTGTATAATTGTGTAATTAAGATCCTTCTTTACTTAACAATTATATTTTCTTGCCCTCCAACCCCGGATCAAATCCCAATTTAACCCTTTGAAGAAAGCGTAGCGTAATATCTAAATGTCACCAGAAAACAAATTGGAATCATACTGGATCCATTACATACACGAGATTGGCCCTGCATGTCCTAGAGATTGGATGCATGTATGTATACGTAGATGGGAGGATAGAGCCTATTGTTTCTCTTAGATCCTAGAACTTTACTCGGTTCTGTAAAGTCCCGAGAATCCCTCCAAATTTAGTCGGAGAATGGTGGGTTACGAA
This sequence comes from Corymbia maculata, assembly GCA_014182735.1. Lineage (NCBI taxonomy): Eukaryota > Viridiplantae > Streptophyta > Magnoliopsida > Myrtales > Myrtaceae > Corymbia > Corymbia maculata. The sequence continues at coordinate 43,400,576 of CM024689.1, read as the reverse complement.
TTATGGAAATTCACCGATCGGAGATGTGGTCGGATGGGAGTCCCTATCGATCGGGGGATTTGGAAATGTGGGAGTCCTTCTATGTATAGAAGGAAGGGTTCCGATGATAACCTCGCTACTATAATCAAGGGGAAGAAAAGCCTGGAAAGCTGCTCTGAAGCCGTGGGCCTTACTGGCCCAAAGACGAAAGCTGTTGGGCTCGGCTTGAATAGAATGGCCCGACTCGTTTGGGGCCCATTTCAATTTTACTTTTCCGTCGAAAATATTTTGAATTATTCGAATTTGTTAGTGTTAAAGAAGACTATGTTGAATTTACGAGTTAACATTATTGTCTCGTGAAATTCGGGGTTTTGTTAGATTGAGAAAAGGCAAAGTGCATCCTCTGCAAAATTTATGTTAACTCAAAAAACAGATCGTAGATCTCTATCTATCTACACGCGTTTCCCCTATTTTTTTTTTTTTTTTTCTTTAACAAATAAATTAGAAATTTTCTCTTTTATCTTTATTTAGTTCTCTTTTCATGATGGGGAATCGACGCTCGTTTATGGCTTGGATAATTACTCGGAGCTCACAAATATGTTCTCCTTAAAAATGACACCAAAAGATTAAGGGTATATTTGTTAATATTTCCGGAAACAACTAATTCTATTCTTTTATTCCGAAATTCTTTTGGTAAATTTTTTGTTCATAGGAACATATTTGTTCCGAGGAATAGATTTGAAATAGAATTAAGAAAAAAAAAATTATTTCTCACTCTCAAGAACAATTTTGAGAATCAATTTTTTTTTCCCCTACCCTTTCTTCTTCTTCTTCCTCCTCCCACCTCATCACCGCCCTTGGGCTATTGCCGACAAGCAGCCAGGCAAGGTTGGCGAACTTGCCGAAACCTTGCTAGGCTAGGGAAAGGTTCGACAAGCTCACCGAGCCTCGTTGGTGGTTGGGTGAGCCTCACTTCACCTAGATCTAGGGAGGCAAGCCTCACTAGCCATCATCGGTGGCAGTAGCCAAGAGAAAGAATGGGAGAAAAGAGAAAAGAAAAAGAAAATTATAACAAAATGTATTAAAAATTAAAAAATAAAAAAATCAAAAAAATTTATCAAATGCATTTTTATTCTTGAAATAGAAAGTTTAAATAGTTTATTAAATACCTTAAATACTCAAAAAAAAAATTGAGAACAAAATAAATAAAAAAAATCATTTCTAATCAAAAATTGTTTCCGGGAATAGAATCGTTACTAAACACACCTTAAGTATAGTGACTTAAACTCGAAAGTCAACCATAAAAAATAAAGGCACTATATTGGAGTAACTTCTGTATGTCAATGCAATTTGACTCTTGAAAATAGTGCATTTATTTCACGAAAAATTAATTATTTAAAAAATATTTTCCTAAAAATAATTGATTATATTACTTATAAAAATGAATAAACAAAAAATATTTTCATCGTTTGTGAAAATATTTAGATATGAATTGTTGTAGATAATAAAATTATTTTTCATTAACAAATTGTTTCAAACAATCTAATTATCATTTTCGGGAAATATTTTTTAATAATTTAATTTTCATAAAATAAATAAAGCCTTTAATTTAAATTCTCATTTGATGCTTGTACTTCAAAATAATAAGGGATAATTATAAAAATGGTCCATGAATTTTTAATTCATTTGATTTGGTCTCTAACTCTAATACAACGTGCAATACAATTTCTAAACTTTTAATTTATTCAATACGGGCTTTAGACTTTTGATAATATACAATTTAGTCCTTAGAACATATGGAAATGTTCATTATTGTCCTTCCATAGGACAACATTACTTATTTTTATATAATTTAGAATTTAATTTGAACATGTACTAAAAATTCAGAAATCACATAAATAAATTATAATTTCAAGAATCACATTATATATTTCATTAAAATTCAAAAATTATATCGAATAAATTAAAAAATTTGAAATTGCTTTACACATTGAACTAACATTCATTTTTTTTTTAATTTGTGTTATCTTCCTAAACGGCAATGACGTGGAAATTACAACGAAGCGAACCTTCCCCAAGAAAAACAGTAGAAAATCCTCAGCTTCAGTCCTCGCGAGCTCCCAACGCTCTCTTCTTATCATCTCTCTCTCTCTCTCTCTCTCTCTCTTTTCTCTTTCTCTCTCCGGCGACCATGCACTCTCTCCGGTCGCCGGCCATGCGGCCACTCTCTCTCTCGCCGGCCTCGAATCCCTCGCGCCCGCTGTGCTTCCGCTTCCTCGCCCTCTCCCTCCCGCTCTTCCCGCGCTCCTCCAAATCTCCTTCCGAGCGCCTCGCGATACCGACCGCCGGCCCTCGGTTCCGCGTCCGGAGCTGCGGCTCCGTGACCGCGAAACCGTCGGAGGAGATCAGGAAGCGTGGGGGCGGCGGCGGCGGCGGCTCGGAGCCCGACGAGAAGCTCCGAGCTCTCCGCGAGCTCTTCACGAAGCCTGGGATCGGCATCGACGCGTACATCGTACCTTCTCAGGACGCTCACCAGGTTCGGTTCTCTGCTTCTTCTGTTTTTCATCGATGTTCTGCTAGTTTAATCGCTTAAACCTGTTGTTCCGTTCTGGAATTGCTGGGGTGCTCTGTTAATCGCATGAACCTGTTGTTCCGCTCTGAAGGGCTGATGTGATGTGTTAGGTGAATTACATCGACGTTACACCATGTTATGGTTGATTAGGATGTTTTGTATGGACTATCTTCAAAGTGTACATTGCTTGAAATGGATGAGAAGCGTTTACTATGTCGGAAAGAGTAGAAGACAACGAGCTTCTGGTTTAAGCTCACGTGTCTCGCATATTGTCGGTTTAGTATAGTGATGTGGTTGGATTTGATTTGGTTAGCAGTTAGTCTATTGTTTCAGTTCGAAAAGGAGGTTTTCCTATTTAGCATTCTTCCAGCGAAGAATTGATGTAGGAGCTTCTTCTTTCCTGTTCATCTGGAACATATTCAAAGGAATAAGATTAAGTCGCCCTCAAGTTTCACTAATTTTCAGGACTTGGAGATCGTTCTAATGGAATAGTTAGGAAGACTGCACTTAAGGAATTGCTAATGCATTCTGTGTAGTTGCTCCAGTATTAATTTCTTGCCATTGCCCTGGTGTTAATTTTTTGTTATTTATATGTGTTGGATTGCAGAGTGAGTTCATTGCAGAATGTTATACGAGGAGGGCCTACATCTCAGGTTTTACAGGCAGTGCTGGCACTGCTGTCATCACAAAGGATAAAGCAGCTCTGTGGACAGATGGACGTTATTTTCTTCAGGTCTGATAATGAAAACTTACAATTTCAATTTGCTTAAGGGTCTTAATGTAGTAGCTCTTTTGTTTTTGTAAGTACTTTTGCTCTTTCCTATGCCTGAAACTCTTTGGCTATCTACATTGGTTGCTGTACTGATCACATCTATCATTATTGGTAGGCCGAGAATCAGCTAAACTCCAGTTGGATTCTCATGCGGGCTGGTAATCTAGGAGTTCCAACTACTAGCGAGTGGCTCAATGATGTTCTGGCTCCTGGATGCAGAATTGGCATTGATCCTGTAAGATTTTCATGGCTTTCCTAGTTTCAAGGACCATATTTTGTCCAGATACATTTTACTTCAAATAGATCTGGAAAATTGCCAAATTCACTGTCCCTCCCCTTAACTAGGAGGTCTACAGCCTTATGTGGCATAGGGGTTACATCACGTATAAAGCTCATTCTGAAATCTCTTCATCTGCAAAGAATTCTAATTTCAATAAACATTAGTCGATGGTATATTTCGTTATAGTTCTATGATTCAGAGTATCGGTTATAAATTCTGCGAGAATATTAGGGTGTCCATAAGTGTTTGTAATTCTTGTAATAGCAATGTTGAGTTTTTGGGTTTGTGTATTCATTGTAATTCTATTGTATTTTGGCATGTAAGTTTTATCTCATATTGACCGTAATTCAGAATCCTTGCTGTTTTTCATGTCTTTCACCATTTTTAGTCTGTATAGTTTTGTCCTATGTTTGCTGGTTTATACACAAACAAAGACACATTTGCTTTAGACTTTTAATCTCATTCTCTGATGCCACCTGTCTTTCATGGTGTGAAGTGAACAGTTTCTCTTCTCTTCTGATGCTGCGGAGGAATTAAAGGAGGCTATTGCTAAGAAAGATCATGAGCTGGTTCTCCTGTACAATGTAAATTTGGTGGATGAAGTGTGGAAAGAAAGGCCAAAGCCACCAAATAAGCCAGTTAGAATTCATGATCTAAAATTCGCTGGCTTAGATGTGGCATCAAAACTCTCTTTCCTGAGGGCTGAATTGAACGATGCCGGTGCATCAGCCATCATTATATCGATGCTTGATGAAGTGGCATGGCTATTAAACCTGGTAATGATATGCAACTGAGCAGTCATATCCATCTGATACTTGAAGAGCTTTTCTCATAGTAGTTGAATTTTTATCATCTTGTGCCTATATTTGGAGTCTTATTGTTGTCTGCTAGGATAAATTTTTTTTCAATTTTCATCTTTTTCTTCTTGTAACCCTGCATAGTTTGCTGTACCCTGATGTATGAAATTCCATATTGCAGAGAGGAAGTGATGTTCCACATTCTCCAGTCGTGTATGCCTATTTACTTGTGAAGACTGATACAGCTGAGTTATTCGTTGATAGTTCCAAAATCACACCAGAAGTGATGGATCATTTGAAAAATGCAGGCGTTGAGTTGAGGCCATACGATAAAATTCTGTCTGAAATAGAAAAGTGAGTCCATGAGGTTCTTTTTCCCTTTTTTTTTTATTGCCATTTTATATTGTGAGAAAGATGCTTGCCTATTTCCATTTGAGTTTGCTGGAGATGTCTGACCTATTTGAGTGCGAAAGAGAAAATATGTGTGGTTTGCTGGCTTATTATCTGGCCATCAGATGAGTGATTTCACATCTATTGGCACTCGGCCAATAGCCTTGGTTCATTGTTGAGATTGGTACATAGATTCAAGTCATGTAACAGCTTGTTTGAATTGCGGAACTGAGGCTGGATAAATTTACCCTTGCTATACACAGCAGCCTCATTCACTAGGATGCTCTTTTACTCGGTGTTTTTAGATTCTTAGTGTGCTTTGGCATCATTGATGGCATATTTATGTCTGTTGTGCCCTTATTCAGTAATGTTATCTCTGCAGTTTGGCAAAACAAGGGAGAAATCTTTGGTTAGACACATCATCAGTAAACACTGCCATTTCAACACCTACAAGTGTGCCTGTGATAAGGATCTGAATAAAAAGAGTAAGGCTAGGGTGCAAGATTACAATGGTCGATCAGCCATACCATCTGGAATTTATAGGGCTTCCCCTATCTCTTTGGGCAAGGCAGTGAAAAATGATGCTGAGTTACAGGGAATGCGGAATTCTCATTTAAGGTACTCCCAAGTCCCAACATTAGTTTCAGAATCTCTCTCCTTACACAATTCTGCTTAACATTTGAGTTTACATGGGCATCAGCATTTGATCAACATGTACCAGCATCTTGCAAAATGTATTCTTGCATCTCGCTGAATAGCCTTTTGTCTTACCTTCTTTTTATTAAGCTTATCTGTAGGCAAATATATTTAGAAGCATGGCAGGTTGAGTTAGTCAATTTAGAATAATTTAGGCTAATCGCCCATCTTGCTGCAGTTCATTTAGTATTATATCATTGTAAGATTTTGTGGGATCACTGCCAACTGTTCTAAAAGCTTAAGCTGTTAGATGATGGCGTGGTTTATTATTTATATATTCTAACACTTCCCCTCACGCTTAATCTGGTCTTTTGCCTAGTACTAAACGTGGAAATTTAATTAGGAAGGCAAATGGGGCCTAGTAAGATTTGAACTCAGGATCTCCAACTCTGATACCATGTAAGATTTTGTGGGACCACCACCGACTGTTCTAAAAGCTTAAGCTATTAGATGACAGCGTGGTTTATTATTTATATATTCTAACAATCTTAATCTTAATTCCCAGAAGCTGGTTGATTTAAAGACACATGAATGAAATTTCTTAATGTGTTCATGGGATGCACCTATTGGTGCATTTTTTATAGGCAGACATGCAGATTTTTTGGGGAGAGAGGTGTAAACTTGTCTTTTAACCTGAGAGTGCATTTTCAAATTAAGAATCCTGATCATATGTTATTGAATCACCTGAGCATTGTGGTCTATGAAGAATGCGTAGTAAATCTTTTTATTGGTACTCTGTCTTCCTGATCAAAACTATATAGACTTCAGTGCGTGAATATGTAGATTTAACTGCAGGAGACTTTTATAGGTCATAATCGTTAGCTCTCTTGAAGTTGTGTTGTGGAAGGAAAAATACGATAATAGGTTGAACTGTCAACATGTGAGAGAGATTCACTGCAATTGAGAAAACACTTGGATCTGTAAATGTGAAGCTTGTTGACATATTAAGCACTGCTGTCTTAGGAAGTTTGTTTGATTGATAAAATGTCTCTATCTATATCAATATGCTTATTGAGGATCCAGTGATCTTAGTGAAATATGTTTTTCTGCAGGGATGCAGCTGCTTTAGCACGTTTCTGGGTATGGTTGGAAGAAGAAATTAACAAGGGTGCTAAACTTACAGAAGTAGAAGTAGCAGATAAGCTCCTTGAGTTTCGTTCTATGCAGGATGGTTTCATTGACACAAGCTTTGACACAATAAGTGGTACATTTTTATGTTTCAAAATCTTAGATAACCTTATGCAGTGATTCTCATTATGGAAAAAAAAAGGAGGAATCTCTCTCTCTCTCTCTCTCTCTCTCATGATGTCCCTGAGAAATGAAGATTTTCATCAATTCCTTTAAAATTCCTTTTGGTGGATTCTCTTTCTCACATATTCTTTTTGCAAGTAGAATTGGATAGGATTTGGTGTTGGATAGTGTGCAAACAAGTGGAGGTAGACTTTTAGTGATGATCTTTCCATAAAAAGAGCAAGAAATATTTGTGCATCACTTGGGAGAAGTCGCTTTTCTGGAGATTTCATGTCTCACATGTCCAATATTTCTGGCTCATCATCTATCTGGATTTGCAGCTTCTGGGGCCAATGGTGCTGTCATACATTACAAACCAGAACCAGGCAATTGCAGTGTTCTGGATGTCGAGAAACTGTTCCTACTAGATAGTGGTGCCCAATATGTTGATGGAACAACTGATATTACAAGAACAGTGCATTTTGGGGAACCAACAGCACGACAAAAGGAATGCTTCACCCGAGTTTTACAGGTGCTCTGTTCTTTCAATTTGTCAAATTATTCATGATGAATAATGAGAGTAATCCCTGTAACATTTAACATGAGCTTTGTCCCGAATATCTGGTGGTGTTCTTGTAATTAATATTGGACTTTGTCAAAAGTGCCTCAGGGCACCTGATAAGAAGTACTAATTTTGCTTTATAACTTGTATTTCTATTTATGACATGCTAAAAAGAAAATATATTTTCAATCTTCGCTGTTCATTAATGTGCATTTCAAATCATTTCTTTCCACTTTTTAGGTTGTTATCAAGCGCTGTTGGTGGCACTTGTTAACAAGACCTTTATATGTTTTTGTGTGAGTTTACAAAAACAAATTTCTAGTTATAAGGATATTGAGCGACTAGGCATGATCTTTTTCCTCCATTTTTTAGGTGGGAAGAAAAAATTTTGAATGTCCTTATTTTTCACATTGTTCATTGTTTCTTGTTGCACTTCTTTTTTCTTTTTCTTTTTTGACAATGTCAATCTTAATCTAATGTATTAGGCTGACCTCTTGTGGTTTCTAGTAATTGTTTGTCTCCCCATTCTTGACGATACGTTTAATTTCAGGGCCACATAGCTCTTGATCAGGCTGTTTTCCCAGAAAATACCCCTGGCTTTGTCCTGGATGCATTTGCTCGCTCATCTCTATGGAAGATCGGCCTCGACTATCGGCATGGTACATTTCATTCCTCAGCTGCTTGGTTATTCAAAATACCTATGAGAATACTTTCAAGCGTGGCCTCTTTTTCTTTCCGTGTAATAGGGACTGGACATGGTGTGGGAGCTGCACTAAATGTTCATGAAGGACCTCAAAGTATTAGTTTCCGTTATGGGAATCTGACCTCCTTACAGAAAGGCATGGTTGTGAGCAACGAACCTGGTTACTATGAAGACCATGCCTTCGGCATTCGTATTGAGGTATGACATTAGTTATCGTATAACTAGTTCATTTCCTTGTAAGATTTATGAGAGATATTGGCATCCAAATCCAATTTGTGGGATGGTAAAAAGAGATTCCATGCCTATTCTGTAAGTTGTGTGATAGCACAATAGGCTACCCTGGATAGGAAAAAGGAGGTGGTGGCTACGCTGTAAAATCAGCTGGGTGTACAATTTCCTGAAGTCTCCACATCCTGCATAAAAGCATATTTAATTTTACGGCACTTATTTCACACATTTTAGTAGCTCTTTGGATAAAGAGTTTCAGAGGTGCATTACTTGCTGAACGGATGGATGATTCTCGAATCGAGTCTCACCTTTGTCATAATTCTAGCTGGTTGCTTCTTGAGATATATTCATTGTTTTCAGTTCATGCAGTTGCTTTGTACCCTGCTGTATTACTTGCCTCGTATAGAGATATCTGATTCAATCTACCGAGGTCACAAATCCCTGAAATTGTTTGTGCTGAGCCTTGACACATCAACTGTCTTTTATTCTGCAGAACCTTCTTTCTGTGGTAGAGATGAACACGCCAAATCACTTTGGAGGGATCGGATATCTTGGATTTGAGAAACTCACGTTTGTTCCAATTCAGGTGCATAGTGCTTTTTTTTTCTTGACACAGTATGTGTTTCTTGGTGCTTTTGGCCATTGTGCTCATCCCTATTTCACGAGTTTCTGTGCAGACTAAAATGGTGGACACGGCCTTGCTCTCTTCTGCTGAGATCAACTGGCTCAACGACTACCATGCACAAGTCTGGGAAAAGGTTGGGCTCTACTTCGAGAACAGATGGACTAAAAGCATGAGTTCATCCCCACCTTTAAACCCCACCGATTCATCTAACTTTTCTGCTGTATTTGTTTCACAGGTTTCACCGCTGCTAGAAGGTTCTGCTAGTCAATGGCTTTGGGACAATACGCAACCTCTACCAATCTAGTGATTACCATGAATTTTCTTTCTGTTATTATTATTTTTTTTTTTTTGCTTTTAAAAGAATTTTGGGACTCTGTCCCTCATCTATTCTGTGGAAATGCCGTTAGTTACAAATGTATTGTAGGACGAAATCGGCTTTGAAAGCGGAACAGCGAGTTGCAAAACCATAAATGCAGCAAAGGTAAAAGATTAAACAAATCCACCCATAAATGCAGCGAAGGTATAAGATTAAACAAAATCCACCCGTAGAACTAATTATAGAGACTTGCTGTTCGGTAGCGTGTACCATGATCAGCTTCCGCCTCCTAGCCCTGAGCAATTTATCGGATGTTACTTAAATTTTTGGATGTTATTTGCAGACTTACGCATCAGGAGACTTCTTCTAAGGAGATGGATCAGATGTGGAAAGCTTGTCGTACATGTCCGATATCATCTTAGCAAAGTGGGCTTTGGCTTGAGGCCTCTTGATCTACAAATAGAAGAGATTATATGTTAAAATTTAAAATTTTCTTGAGTGCACTACTGTCGAGGTACACGCAGAGTGGTTATTGGGTGAGGCACAGGCAAACATCGAATCACCTTAAATGTCGGGGTGAGAAGTCCGTTCTCCAACGTGAATGGTTCGAACACCAGCGCCACAGCCTTCACATATTCGAAGCCTCGCAACTGAAAATAAGGGAAAGCAACATGATATAGAAAGTTAAAATTTGGGAAAAAATGGGAACTGGGTAGAGGCTGTAGATGATCGATCTCTTTAGAGGACACGGTATACCTCCGCTTCTCTGCCAACCGCGTCCATTTCAGCAAGAACAGCCTCCCGTGCCCGCGGGTCATTGCATAGCTGTTCTAATGCCTCATGCTGCACGGCAAAGAACCAGAACTTATCAAACCATCGATAAATGGACAAACACCTAAAATGAAAATAACAATTGCAAGACGTATGGCATGACCTATGCAAGGTAACTAGAATTCTTTATTTGGTGGATGCACTGAGACCAACGACAGTGCAAAGGCTCACAATCGCAACAATCTCTGCAGCACCTCCGGTGTTGCTGGATCTTGAAACAAATGCACGTGAAATAATCACAACATAAAACACTAATCGTGACCATGGTCTTGCCATTTCAGTGTGCAGAGTTCCCCTTCAGTGGCCATCGAGGATAACAAGAAAGATCGGTAGGACTCGCGATCTTACAAAAAGTTAGAAAAGGGTAGATGGCCACCGAAGATGATGCATGTCATGAATTCTCACTGTAAGTGAAATGAAGAAGATGGCTTGAAATATAAATCAACCCACTCGTGAAGATGCATGGTTTCCCCAAATTACAATGTTCCGATGGTAAAGAAATAGTATGACAACCAATGACTGAACTTCAATGCTCAAGCTAGAATTTTGGTGGAGAGAAATAAGTTGAAAGAAAACCTCGATGCCTTGCGATGCAGCCCATTCTTTCAGCACCTCTTGGTCCACAGCGACAACCGCCACCAAGCAAGAGTTCAAGCTATCACCTGAGACAAACACACAGTCAGCAGACTTGTAGGAAATTTCATGTAAAGATCAGCGCTCCAGCCTTCAAAATGAGGCGTTGGAAGGGATTGAACCCGTCCTTGGGGCTGTCAATAGGAAAATTGAAGAAAGAATCATATGAGGGTAAAAACTCCTTCCATACCATGTACAAAGCACTGTGAGATGAACTTGCACTTGGAATACACGTTCTCAATCTTTTCCGGTGCTATATATTCACCTTGTGCCAACTTGAAAATATTCTTCTTCCTGCCATAGCATGGTGTAGGATTTAAATAGAGAATTCGAAATTATCAGAGAAATCTAATGAGAAGACATAAATGAAGAAAAGAACTTCAGTGCTTAAGTTGCATTCAGAAGTTTTGCAACCAGAACTTGCAGTCATGATAAAGTTAAAATTTCAACCTGTGACCCCTTCCTTGGGTCATAAGGAAACCCTAACAATTATAGTTAGGCGAGGGAAAAAAAAAATTAATTTTCGACTCACCTATCAATAATCTTAAGGCGGCCTCCTGGTAACCACAGCCCGATGTCTCCCGTATGCAACCAAGAGTCATCATCAATTACCTCTCTCCTGCTCATTTGAGACGATGTTTAGCTTTGCAGTTAAACCTAATAGATTTAAAAATATCAGTTGAAGAGGTTAAGCACGTTTGAACTTCATCATTGTAGTATCCTTGGAAGACGTTGGGCCCCCTGACACAAATTTCTCCACGAGGATAGGGTTGATCTTCTGATGTATAGTTCATTTCAGGAACATCCATGAGCTTTATTTCTGGAAAAGTGGTTGGATAAGGACAGACACAAGAGAAAATCTCAACATATTAATTACTGGCCATTATTCAATAACCTCTTTCCCCCTTAATTTGATCATATTGATAAAATCAAAGGAGGCACACTTCAAATATGTAAAAGTACATATAATATGTTGAACTCACCGCAGGCAGGATTCGGAGACCCAACATGACCAGATAAAGTGTCGCCATCATCCACACAGCTTGCTAGACAAGATGTCTCAGTCATACCATACCCTTCAAGTACTTGACAACCAAAGCACCTGTGGCATGGCATAATTAGAAGCAACAGAAAAGCAGCAATTCTGTTCGTGAGAGATAAGTAAATGGAGATCAGTTGTTCAAATAAGTGATGCATTTCAAACACACTTACACCCTTAAAAAGTCCATGATATCAGGAGATAACGGTGAAGCACCAGATGACATGAAACGGACTCGTCCTCCAAGCTTTTCCTTTATTCTGTTGAACACTAGTCTGTCCCACAGAGGTGATGGATTCCGGCCTAACACATGTTTTAACCATTCAGGTCAACGGAGGCAAAAAAGTAAAAGTTAACAGCCAATCAAGAACTGCATGGCCCATCTTATCCCGCAGGAAACTTCCTAGCATTAATACCTGTCAGTATGGCATGCTTCTTCGAATTGAAGGCAACTCTAAATAGTCTCTCCTTTAGCGTCCCTGAAGTCTTCACAGCATTTGTTATTCTGCCATAATTGAAACAAACTACAAATCAGCACTTCTCTGTATCAAGAAAAGGATTTCACAAACAGTGGCGGTCTCATACCCTGCACATATCCGGTTGTACAGCCGAGGAACACTACAAAAAACTGTCGGTCTCAAAGCAGCCATATCGTCCATCAGTTTCATGTTGTCCTGAAAAGTAGGAGGACCTTATTGCTTAGTCATAGATGTAGAATTACAGCCTCAGGGTAAGTACATGAAATCAAGTGATGTGAAATGTTGTAATTGATTATTTTACATTAATGCAGGTACATTACCCTTGAACCCAAATATAGAAAAATGACATTTTTAATTGATGGGGATAAATACTATAATCAACAGAAAAGAATGCTGATACATTTGAGTTGAGTTTAAGTATTTCAAAGGATTACGTCATGGAGAATGTCAATACTTCTCTTCATTTTCATAGGGATCTGTACCGACAAACCAAATAAATCAAATGTGGACGTAGTGGGACAAAATTTGCAAATAGTTTTCCTGATAAGCAACGTACCCCTTGGTAAAAACCAACAGCGGACCCAGAATATACTGAAAGGATCTGATTGGTTCTTTCGTATATATGTGCCAGAGGGAGATAGGATATATAGCTGTCAAGAAAAAAATATATCAAGGGACAGCAAAAAAACAAAATGAAAGTACAATAAGTTGCCAATTACGTAATTTAAAAACCTTGAAAGGCTGGTTGTACTTATGTAATGAAACAACAAATGATAAAGGACTCACATATCCGATGGGTAAAATTTGATCGCTCGATTAAACCCAGCAACACTTGCAATCAAGTTTCCATGAGTCAACACAACACCCTTTAATGTGAAACAAGGAGCAAACAAATTTCCACATGTTCAGTAAGATGTCATAAAACCCACATGTGCAGCATAAGAGAAACCATATCAAAAACTACACACTTCTACCTTTGGTGTTCCAGTTGTTCCACTTGTGTAGCATATGGTTGCAATATTTTCTGGCTTTGGGGGGCAACAAGGCTGGAGATTGCTACGGCCCTAAGGAAAACATCTTTAACTTGACTATCACTAAAATCCCAAACACTAGAGAGAATTTGTGATCAGATAATTTGCACAAATTAATTACAGAACATCATTATGTCCCTCACAAACTTATGGAATAAGATAACACTATGAATAATGCAGAAGGCACTTGATGCCAATAAGTTCATGATCCCAATAATATTGGGAGAGAAGTACTCAGCTGATGCAATCTAAACCTAACAAGCACCTATAGCCCAAAACGTTTTTGGCCAAAAATTAAGAGTCCCCAGCATTCAATCCTTCCGGAATGACAATTGTTTTAACAATTTAAAGCCAACCAATTAGCTTCTACAGCTCTTTATCCACAAAAAGGACCCAGTCACTTCATTTCATTTTGAAGTTAAGTGTCCTTAATAGAAATTTCATGTTATAATAGAATCAGAGGGGGAATAATCTGTGTATTATAAGAGATTGGTGCCAAGACTTTTTATCTAATAATCCAAAATGACCAAACAGTCAGCAGGACAAGCTTCTAAAAATTGCAATTTTTTTTTAAAAAACAGGACGGTTAAAACTCCATCTTTATTCCAAAAATTTCTCAAACAACGAGGAATTGAGTGTTTAAGCAAAGGCATGCTAAAGTCACAAATGAAGATGCATCCTACCTGACTCAGAAGTTTCAAGTATGAAATCAGCTTAACTCTCGACGTTGGTGGAAGGGTGGGCAAGTGTATATCTATTCCTCCAACTACCTATTATTCCAGAGAAGCAAGTCTAGTGTGAGCAAAAGGGAAACATCAAACAATTAGTTGTCCATCTTATGACTTCGATCTTCATACGCACCACTATAAGACGAACAGACGGAATCTCGGACAAGAAGCTCAATAACTGCGAAAACAGCAGACAAAAGTTGAGATATAATAGGTGGGTCAGAATTATGAAAATCTGAATGGGATGAAATATTAAATGAGACACACATGTTTCATCGTATAGCTTATCAGAAAGACAGGCCCAGACTTTTTTGGGCCTGAACCAAGACCGATGTAACTTTTATGGAAGAGGCAGTGATGAAACTTGTTCTAGTTCAGCTCCAACAGAAAGAGTTATCATGCTAAATGGCCACTTACAGGTCAGAAACAATTACACTGAAACTTTATAACAGACGAACTCCTCAGCAATAATCATAAACAATACAAGAAGAAATTACTGTACTTTTTATGAGTGAACGTGAAACATCAATTATAGAGAATTGTAAATGTAAGCGGTCTACTTTTTGTCAGAAGATCATGTAATTCCTCCACAACAAAATTAGAGAGATTCCTGTTACAATAGAGAGGTAACTCACTGTGTTCAGAGTTTGGGGGGCACAAAAGATAGCCTGTACAGCTGCATGATTCACGACATACTTGACAGCATCGGGGCCTTTAAAACACGGAAATTTAAACTAAGAAGAGGCTTGATGGAGAGGAAACAAAATAGTAATGCTGTTACATACCAAGGGTGTCATATAGAGGGACCGATACATAAGAATATGCTGAACAAGCATGATCTACAATCAGCCACTCTGGCCTATTTATAAAGTAGAGTCCAACACAAATTCCCTGCAACAAAGAGACCAATAATTCCATCCTTATTATGAATACTCTATGTTTAACAACTTCAAATTGACTTAAGGAGCAATTACTCAGAAAATGTCCTGCTTCTCACTTGCAGTAACCCATGATGGCAAAGTCCAGAACCTATAGCTTCTCGAGCACTTCCAGCTTCTCCATATGTCATCCATTTGTACCTTAGATCTCAAAAGAATGCAGGAAATTTTATCAGGTAAACTGTTAGAATAAGAAAACTACAAAAGTTGCACACTCTACAATCAACTTACTCTCCTACTGTCCCATCAGTGCAAACTCGAGTGCCTAAGTACTTGTAATCCCGAAAAGTTTCAATGGCATGTCTGCACCCAAAAGAGATCATAAGTATGCACTGATGCAGATCCTGCTGCATATGGATGCAATAAATTTCATAATAAAGGAAACTAAAGGAGAGATATTCCAATCACTAAAAAGCTGTCTCTGAGAATGCCATGAATCACTTAATCAGTTAAAAAAACTATGATCAAGTAAAGAGAGAGCCTGACTCGAAATTGTCATGCATCGTTCCGATATTGGGGTGATCGGTAAATCTACTGACAAGCTTCAAAGGGTAGCGTGCAGATCTGCCAAGAGAAGAGAGCTTATAGACACATAGCTTCAAGGTACCACCACAATAGCTAACTTCACTGCCATGAAGATAAGTACCTATAAACATTCCATTTTCCTGTACGCAGGTCCTCGGGAAGAACGACACTGTAACCTCTTCCTATGCAGAAAACAGAGCCAATAACTAAATCCAGGCTGAGTGTGTATACATAATTATAATCGACAGGTATACTTAAAACAACTCGACCTGCCTTCCTAGCAGATGACTGAGCGCAACTGGAATAAACATTTGTGAATTGCTTATTTCAATTCCAGCTCAAAGACGTTCTAATGACACAAATCAGGCCTCTGCCAATGCTCCTACGACAGATCACCCAATGGCAATTTCGAGAAATAGTTTCTGATCAACGCACACAGGCACTGTCTCAACTTACAGTTAAAGAAACATATTTGTGATCGACCTGGAAAGGACGATTTTGGAGGTGACAGATAGCTCACTCAGGCTCATGAAGACCTACATTTGCACTAAGTGATGAGGCGGTGCGATCGTGAGGACCATCACTACTGTATTTCACTCAGCTGCTCTCCAGCGATTGTGAATTCGCGATTCAAAATATTCCGAACCCGATCGGAAGTGAAAAACACTCGAGCGACTTGGTTATTCCACAAAAGGAACTGACTAGAGGCCTCCCAGCTCAAAACGGAGCTCTCGATCGCCAGTTTCTCTCATCGTCGCCGGAGAATCCGTCACTGATAAACAAGTCGTGACGGCGATTCTCTATGCAGCTTCGAATCGAACTTACAACGAAAGCGCACAAAAACAGAACACGCACGAAAGAAACTACTATCTGCGACTGGCGAGAGAGAGCGAGCTGAACGTGTAGAAACAAGTGAGGAAGGAAGCGAAGAAGCGAGACGAGAGAGAGGGCGGCGAAATACAGCACGTCCGATCGGACGGCTCTCTCCGACCAAAATGAATACCGTTGAATTCGCCGGAAGCGGCGCTGGCTCGTACGCAGGAATCGCGATCGAGGCCACCGGCGGCGACGCCACCTTCGGGGCGGAGGTGGCTCTGAACGGCCCGGAGGCGACGCCGAGCGGCGGGCTCCGTGAGGTTTTCCCGGGAAAGCGATGCCATGAGAAAAATTCTCTGGGGAGAGGACTGGTCGGGAAGGTGATGGGAGAGCGCGCTTTACGTCGCTTAGCTTGACGCCTTCTTAAAGCAAAGCTGAATATTCTGGGAAAAAAAAAAAAAAAAAAAACTGAATACCGTGAGCCGTCCTGTTTAAAATTTTCGATAAATAATTTCTAAATTTTGACTCAGTATTTAATATAATTTCTAATTTTTTTAATTTATTCAATATAATATATGAATTTTAATTAAACATGTAATATCGTCCCCAAAATTTAATGTGTGATATCCAAACTCTTGATATATGTTGAATTTAATCCCCAAACTATATAAAAAAATTCCATTGAACGTCTTGATAATGTCTTTGAACTTTTGGGATGTTCATATTGTCCTTAAATTTAAATTAATTAAAAGATAATATTGAACATTTTTGTTCACAAGTTGAGGATTACATTAAATAAATTAAAATTTTAGAGACGACATTGTATATTAAGCTAAAATTTAAAAATGACATTGAACAAATTAACATTTTATTTGTTTCGTAAAAATAAATGATTTGGTAAAAAAAGATTGGTTGCATCATTTCAAACAACTAACCAATAGAAAATATTCTTATTACCAATAATAATTTATATTTAAATATTTTTATGGATGATAAATAAAATCTTACTCATTCATTTTTATAAAAAATATAAATGATAAGAGTCTAAAAGTTCATAAAACACGTTGCGCATGTGTTCAAAGTTCATGAGTCGTCTATGTAATTATCCAAAATACTTTATTTAGAGACGGCATGATTGTTAACTGATTTATACTGGTTTTACTTTAATTTAATTAGTGATTTAGCGGTGATTGATCGGCAAAGAAGAGTCCGACGGAGGAGGAAGGATCGAAAGTGCGGCAGCACGCTTTTTAATGGGATGAGGCACCCAGTGTTTATCCACTTGCGGAAGTTAATGCTTTCATGACATGGACGGATAATTCAATAATTTGATAAGACTATGACTTCAAATCGTGATTATAATGTGTACGTCCAACTATATGCATATGACTATTTTCTTTTATTTTAAATAACGCAGCATTTCTTGATCTTTAATTTTGAATGTAAATTTAAATACAATCTAAACTCCAAATAGATTTTGAGATTATAAATTTGAGCTAAAGAAAAGTCGCTGGACCTTGACCCTCAAAATTGAAGATGCCGATTTTCTTTAATTCGGCATGAAAAGAAAATTACAAGAAAAATCTTTTATGCGTCAATTACATGGCTGAATGTTGTCTTACAAGCGATAATTGGACTTTAATTAATGAGAGAAATCCACCAAGACAAAAACCTCTTACCATGGAAATTTGATTATTTTTCTGCAATGAAAGAAAGCCTATGGGATCCATTATTCAGGTCGTTCTGTCACAAACTAATTTATCCTCTGCTTACGTAAGCAAATATTGAACGGACAAAAAAAGATGACTGATGTTTGCTCTTAGCAAAAAGGTTGAGAAAGATACGGATCTTTTAGCCCTGATTCCCTAAAAAACACCCCAACTTGAAAGTCAAATCTTAATTTTTTAATTTTTTTGTCTAAAAAAATCAATTTTAGGTTTAGTTCTATCTTACCCCAAACTTTTTTTTGTCTTGTAAAATGCTACCAACTTTTTACTTGAGTCCTAAATATGCCCCGTTGGGATTTCATGAATCATGTATAAGTAAATTAACATAAACACAGTGAAAATAAAAATGAAATATTTCTATACATGTATCTTCAAAAATGTTGTTTGTGGGTTTTAATCAAAAATCTGAATATAAAAAGAGAGTTAAACAAATTACCTCTTGAAACACACTTTAAATGAATTGGTTTGGATGTTTTTTAGTTCGAACCCCACAAACATCAAACTCTAGTTCAAACACACCACTAATGGACGTTGAATAGAAGAGAGAACTTGCAGAAAATCACCACTATAATTGTGCTAGCAATCTCATGAAAAATCACCACATTTATAATTGAAATGGTTTCTGGGATTCAGCAATCTTGATCGTGGGATATCATTGAGAAATAGGAATCCGAAGACATCTTATTGAACAAAAATTCACCATCCAATAATAATGTAACAATTTGAAGACCTTGATGACGTTGTTTTGCTACAACCCAAATGAGAAAATCCCTTTCTCTCTCACGTACACCGACCCATAAAAAACGCACGCTCACGCACTTTTTATAACAACCGTTTCTACATGCAGAAAACCATCCCATGACCAGCAACTGTTGGTGATCGTGGGTTCATGCATGCTACACCAATTTTTTTTTAAAAATAAAAATAAAACCACACACATCATATGTGCATTGCACGGCTGATTGTGGTGGGTTCATGCATGATGGTCAGCACACGCTGGTCAATCCAGTACGTACGTCGCTTTCGGACTTTCCATTCAATATCCCATTCCCGATCGCATCTGTTCTATTCAGCCAATCCCTTGCCGCACGATCCACCCATCTCTCTCCGGAGAGTGAGGAAAGGACAACAGGATTCTTAGTAAAAATAGAGATTCTCGGAAGATAGAAAGAAAAAAATACTCTATATCTATATTTTCTATATTTGAATTATACATACTATACATACAAAGCAAGAAGAAAAGATGACATTTGATTTATATCCTATTATTGATGGGAAGGGACTAAGCTGGCCAACGGGACTTTGTCAAAAGGTGGATGGAAAGATCTTATTTGGAAAGAAAAAAGGGGAGTGATACGACACGAATGTAGGATTACTTCTAATCTCGAATCTGTCAAGTTATCTCTGGGTTCATGCATGATGGTCAGCAACCGTTGCTGCACGATCCATCCATCTCTCTCCGGAGAGTGAGGAAAGGACAACAGGATTCTTAGTAAAAATAGAGATTCTCGGAAGATAGAAAGAAAAGATACTCTATATCTATATTTTCTATATTTGAATTATACATACTATACATACAAAGCAAGAAGGAAAGATGACCTTCGATTTATATCCTATTATTGATGGGGAAGGGACCAAGCTGGCCAACGGGACTTTGTCAAAAGGTGGATGGAAAGATCTTATTTGGGAAGAAAAAAGGGGAGTGATACGACACGAATGTAGGATTACTTCTAATCTCGGATCTATCAAGTTATCTCTGGGTTCATGCATGATGGTCAGCAACCGTTGCTGACCATCATGCTGAACCAATTTTTTTTTTTAAAAGATAAAAAATAAAACCACACACGTCAAATGTGCATTGCACACGGTCAACAATAATTGTTGACCATGTGCATATTTTAATTAATTAATTAATCAATCCTTTTTTAATAAAAAAAAAGGAAATAATCTTTATGTGTACATGTATCTACTTTGGGCATGCGTGTGCAAAATATGCACGTAAGCTTATGACTATAATACAAATTAAATTAAATCTCATTTAATTTAATTTAATTTCATGTTGATTCTATGCGATTACAGTAATTGCAAACACATTTGCAACATTATTTCTCTCTTGTTCCATGTTATCATAATTGGCTATGGTGTGTGACATCCCTAGGTCCATCACCAAGCTAATAGTAAGACTTGTACTAACACATTAGTGCTCCCAAAAGAATTAATTGTCCCAAATAATCTTTGGGTCATACGAGCCATGATTGACATCTAACAATATGTCATGGCCACCAAGATAATGTGAATACTTTGAAAACATAATGAACCTGCCAGCTTTGGCTACAATGTAATTCAATCATTATGTCTTACTATATCCCGATCGAACAAAGACCATGAAATATTTGTCAAGTTACCAATTCGATCATATGCACAAATCTAATTGACATGCATGCATTTTACTCGAGACATAAACAATTTCTTCTCGATTACAACCCCGGTTGATGATTTTAATACATTGCAATAATTAAATCGCATAGAACATCATTATTATACCTTGCATGTAACAAGGAGACAGATTCCATATTGCGTACACGTGCAACTTCATATATGAACAAACTATAACCATCAGGTATAAAGACATATCAACGACCTAGCATTATATGCATTCGTGAACCATAGTTGTCTGACATACAAGTTAACACTATGTAGTACTTACACAAAACCAAAGTATGAACAATTAGACATTGACCATGCTAAAAACTTTCATGTCACTAATCATTCCATATGCATCACGTTTAGTGAACTTGTCTAATACAAACACCTGTATTCTAACTCAAGTATCACAATACTAGGAGTGTCAAAAAGATCCGGGCCGACCCGACCCTAAACTTAATGTATTTTCAGGTCATGTCAAAATCTTGTCCAAATATGAAGCCAGTATCATTTAGAGCCGGGTCAAGTCGGGTTGGGTCGGGTTAACCCTAGCCTTTTTTATAAATGTAATGTATTCTTAGAGTTTTGCTAGAACATATCCAAATACCCGACCCGACCCGACCCGACCCGACCCGATTTTTTTGTTTGGGTCTAATACGTTTTAGGTTAGGTCGGGTCAAAGTATGACCCTTTGCGATTAGGGTCGGGTCAGGTAACATAAAAACCCGACCTGACCCAACCCATTGACACCCCTGCACAATACCCAATGACCTACGACTCATCATTCTCTTAAGTATTCAATACTTAATAGTGAAGTTAAGAACACACCAGTCTCAATAGGATTATAAATATCCACTCAATAATCCATTTATAAGGAACGGTTTAAAGATTCAATCTAATTATGAATTCGTCACATATATTCTTGACATCTCAAGAATATGTTTAGTTGCAACTGATTTTAAATCATTCATAAATATAAAATAATTAGACACATGAATGAATATGTTATTGTCATTAATTAAATAATAATGAATGATAGTATAACCGAAATCCCTAACATGTAACTATAACATAAAAACTTTAGGGCATACATCCAACATGCCCTTGTTTACCCTCCATCCAAAATTTATGATTGATAACCAAGAGAGGGAAAACTCCCAAGTGCAAGCTATTTGAGCGTCCCGAGTATGAGTTCTCCAAGCGCAAGCTCTTCTACCATGAGAGTTGGAAGAATCTCAAGCACAAGAGATTGAAAATTGAGCACAAAATCGAATACCCTTGAACGAGATAGAAAGAAGACTCTCTTCAAAGTAAGAGCAATCATAGAAAGCCAACCCCAATTGCTATGATTTTTACCCAAATTTAAAACCCAAGAAGTTGTCATTTGGGTAGACTTGGGAATTCATTTCCAAAAGATGTTTTCTTGAATCCAAAATTTGGGGAAAAACTAAAGCAATAACGTGAATATACCATGTAAGGGTTAAAGGGATAGATATGGGATTCAAGTAAAGTTGGCGGCTTTTTATAGAACTTTAAAAAAAAGTTCAAGATAGAATTAAGACTAGACATACAAGGTTGAGGTTTTTTTATAAGATAAAAAAGATTAAGGTAGAATTGAAATTTGAGTCTTTTTCTATTTGTCCTACTCTAATTCGCAATTTGCTCTCAAATTTTTACCTTTTTTTTTTTTTACAAAGCACGGGAGTTGAAATTCATGCTAAAAACTAATGGTCCTCACCCTAACATCTTAGAAAAATGGGAATTCGAACTCTTTACTTAGAGTTGAGAAGTGAAAGTTGATGTTTTTCATGAATAAATAATAAGAAAAAGCCCCTTTGGCCAACAAGGTCGTTGTAGTATAGTGGTGAGTATTCCCGCCTGTCACGCGGGTGACCCGGGTTCGATCCCCGGCAACGGCGATTTTCAAATTTCTTTTTTTTCCATTTTTCCATTTTTTTTTTTTTTTTCTCTGCCGAATTGCGCCGCAAAACGACGACGCGCGGCGTTGGGATCGAATTATTGCAGTCTGTCCCACTCTCCGAAACCGCAAGCCCCACGTATATACCGCCAACCATAAGCCCGGTCCTTACACTGTGCTCGGGGCCGGCCGGGATCTGGCGCCTCGCACTTTGATCCGCACCGTCCATCTATCACCTGGGACCCACGCTCTTGATCCTTGCCGTCCACGCACAAGTTGGAGATGCATGGTCCCCGGACCAGGAAGTAATTCCCGGGCCCCACACGGATGGCGGAAGATAAAGACAGCGACGAAAGGAGACTCGGAGCAGACTCAATTGTTCAAGCAAAGCGGAAGACTTGCGAACTGGGTTGTCCTCATTCGCGGTTGTTCCCTCGCCGTCCGCCGTCCGCCGCCGCGGACAAGGTTTTCCGGCCGGATCGGAGGGGGGTCCTGCGGAGAGAAATGGAGGCCGCAGCGACGCCGGTGATCGCGGGGATTGGGAAGACGAAACTCGACTCCGGATGGCTTGCGGCGAGATCGACAGAGGTGGAGCTCACCGGGGCTCAGCTCACCACGACGCATCCTCCGACCGGAGCCGATCCTCCGTGGATGGAGGCCGTCGTTCCCGGGACGTAAGTCGTTGGTTTTTTCACGGGCGTTTCGCTCCTGCGGCGACTGCATGCGCCTGAATTTGAGTTGGGGACTTCTTTTGGGCGGTTCGAATGTGGACATTGACTGTAGGGGAGAGAGAGTTGAGAGAGAGCGCTGATTGTGCATTGTTTTGAAAAACTATGGTGTAATTTTGTGAAAAGCTAAGTCTGGTCTCGATGTTAAATGACTTGAGTAGCTGTTTTTAGCACGTAAAAGACGGACTGCAGATGACCCTGCAGCCGGACATGACCGAGGTTGCTTGGAGACAGATCTTCATATTTTTGAATGGCTTCAGATGAATATGATGTAATGAGTGTGGTTGGAGGGTTACAAGTGTTGGGATTTGAATTTAAGTGCATCTCTATCGAAAAGCAGAAGCAATGAGATTCCCCTGATATGAATCATCGAATGGATCGGGGGGTGAATGTAAGTGGTCTGGTGAATTACGTAGTCCAGTTAGAATTTTGAGGCAAAAACGTTAATGAAGTTGTCCAGAAAGAACGTATAACTTTTTAAGTTTTGGATTATGCTCTGACATTGGTGTTCTGTCCTAAATGAAAGTTGACACCCCTCATTTTGGGCTATATTCCTACTCAAGTATCTGAAACGTGGTTTACACCTTACTGACTGAAGAATGCTAGCATGTCCTGATCAGAGTATGAGTTCCTTTTTGACTCTCTAAGATATTTGCCTCAATTGCTAACAGTGATATAACTTGCAGTGTTTTAGCAACCCTGGTAAAGAACAAGGCAGTTCCAGATCCTTTTTATGGGTTAAATAACGAGGCCATTATAGATATTGCTGATTCTGGAAGGGAATACTACACATTTTGGTTTTTTACGGCTTTCCAATGCAAGCTGGTAAGTTGCACTCTTGCTAGAAGAATCAAGATGTTCTTTGAAATTTTCAAATTTAGATGATAACATATTTGACATAAATAATATTAGAATGCACGTTTTGCTGGTTTCTAAAGGCCTTTAATAAAAATTATCCGGTGCTAGGTTGTGTCCTTTACCATTTTCATGTCTTTAAGATCAGCTCTTCTTCCTCTCAAACATCATTGAATAATGACAGTAGGTACTGTATTTTCTTACTCATCTCAAGATGGAATTTATCTGGTTACCACTGTTCACATTGTTGTCTCATTTTTCTCATTTTCAAAGTGATATTCTCCTTGTTGTTGAGTGTTCATCATTTCTTTCTTTTCATTACTTTTGCTTGAGCTGCTGCTTTAGAGCTACTGCTTTACATTATTTCAAATTTTCACAGCCTGGAGCACAACACCTCGATCTGAATTTTCGAGCAATTAACTACTCTGCTGAAGTATACCTAAATGGGCACCAAATGGTTCTCCCAAAAGGGATGTTCAGAAGACATCAGCTTGATGTTACTGACATTCTCCATCCTAATGGACAAAACATGCTAGCAGTTCTTGTTCACCCCCCAGATCACCCTGGAAAAATACCTTCAGAGGGAGGACAAGGTGGGGACCATGAGGTATGTACCTTCTTCTGCATAACATGTCTTCCTCTGCATCTGATAGCAATTTGGAAGGACATACTAAATATTATCTGAGTCTAGTTGGATTAATAGTGTGAGTCCTATCAAAACTGTGGAACATTCATTTAGTATCTTTTTTTCATTAGATTGGAAAGGATGTTGCAACACAATATGTTGAGGGTTGGGACTGGATGGCTCCTATAAGGTAATCAACTCTTCATTGGAGAAATAATACATAATAAGTTCTGCTTTTTATGAAAGAGCAATGTTGCTATCTTCTGATGATCCGGTGTCTATTTTAAAGCTTCTGACGACAGCTACATTCTCCATAAATTGCCTAGTTGTTGTAATTTGCACATTTGCCTCTTTAGATTCCACATGAGTTTGTCCTTCAGAGACTGACTGTCTGTGATTTGTGAATTTGGATGGACAAGCTATTTGCTTCATCAGATGGGAAAGAGCGAAAGGTTGCAAGGGATTAGTTAAACTACTTTTGAAGTTTATATTGCGTATGCTCCTTTTTTTTCTCATTAAATTGGTATTTTCAAACTTAAGCACTTGTGATTACATAAATTCGATTTAGTAATCATAATACTAGCAGTTCAGATTATGTTGGGTGAGAAGCTGGAATGGTAAATGCGTCTATTGATCCTAGGAGAAAGGTGGAGATAGGATGGGGACAGGAGAGCCCCTGGCAAGATGTAATGTCTTGCTGCGCCATAATTTTACATTAGTTATGTCAATTATGGGTTTCTCTGGCTTTTTATGTTTAGTGAGCAAAATCCTGACTGCCGTTTGCTGATGTGGTTTTCTTATTTTGAGGAATGTGGTTGAATTTATATAGTTTTCTACTTATCTATTTATTTGTTTTAAATCCATTAGAAGACATCAGACTGCTTTTTTACTTTCTGATTGATCAACATCTATGTTCATATAGGGATCGTAATACTGGCATATGGGATGAAGTATCAGTTTCCGTTACAGGGGTGAGTGGACAGTCACTGTTTTTTCTTTGTATAAGTCCTGCAACTCAACGGTTTCAGTCCCTGGGGTTGATGGCCAGTTGATTTATATGGCTTGGTTGAACATTCTAATAAAATAGGACAATCCTTGTTGAATAACGTGGGGCTCTAATGGTGGTCGTGATAAAACTTTGCTGCCATATGTGTTTGGAGAACTTTTTTGTCTGGTAATTGCCTTGAACTATGACTTAGCAAGCAAGTCACGGTTGCTTTTTGAATAGTGCTGTGGGGGGTAAAACTGGGTTTACTATTTGTAATACTGTTCTGGAATTTGTCATTTATCAGTTAATCCAAGCTAACTGTATTTTTTTTTTTTCAGCCTGTAAAGTTAATTGATCCCCACTTGGTGTCATCATTTTTCGACAACTATAAGCGAGTATACTTGCATTGTACGACTGAGTTGGAAAATAGGAGTACACGGGTTGCTGAATGCTCTTTGAGCATTGAAGTGACTGCAGAACTTGAGGGCAATGTCACTTCGATAGAGCATCTTCAGACCGAACATCTGTCAATTTCGCCTGGAGCTCGAAGTCAGCATACATTTACGGAGGTCCATAAATATTGATGTATCTCAAGTGTCACAGAAAAAATGTTTTTAGAACAACTGTTCTTTCTTTGAAGAGGAAAAATCACCAGGAAAAGAGTGCCTGATTTTACTTCTTCTACATCTTAGCATTGATGAGTTTGGCCAATGTACATCTAAAGAAATGTTGAAGTGGAAAATTGAATACAGGAAAAATCAAAATGATCCTAATTAATTGTTTCTTGGTATCAACCTGCAGATGTTTTTCTATAAGCCGAATCTATGGTGGCCAAATGGCATGGGAAAGCAGTCCCTTTACCATGTTGCTGTCAGCGTTGAAGTGAAAGAATTTGGAGAGTCTGACTCATGGAGACATCTATTTGGATTCCGTAAAATTGAGAGTCATATTGATAGTGCAACTGGTGGAAGGTGAGGTTGTTCATAATTTACGGGAACAGTTAGAAATTGAATTGTATGTTTTAATGTAAATATACTTGTGCTCTTTAGGTTGTTCAAGGTTAATGGGCAGCCCATCTTTATTCGTGGGGGTAATTGGATTTTATCAGATGGATTGCTGCGACTTTCAGAGAAACGTTACAGGACCGATATCAAATTCCATGCTGATATGAATTTCAACATGATCCGCTGTTGGGGTGGTGGATTAGCGGAAAGGCCAGAATTTTACCATTATTGTGATATGTATGGACTTCTGGTAATACATCCTCTCTCTCTCTATGTACTGAGCCTTTTTGAAACTAATTTATTGGTTGACGTACAGAAGTTGCTGCAGAATAAATCCTCAGTCACCTGCTTCATGATGACATTCAAGAGTTTGTAAATGACCTCTATATTACTTACATGGTTTATTGTTGTCTTCAACATAACTCGGCCAACCTTCTTTTCAGATGCTTAGTATCATTTTTGTCAGTATCTCAGCAAATCAATTTAGCCTGCTATCCAATGGCTTATAAAGCTTTTGTAGGTCTGGCAAGAATTTTGGATTACTGGTGATGTTGATGGACGTGGAGACCCAGTGTCCAATCCACAGGGCCCCTTGGATCATGACCTATTTCTTCTATGCGCAAGAGACACTGTCAAGATTTTAAGGAATCATGCAAGTCTGGCTCTTTGGGTAGGTGGTAATGAACAAGTTCCACCGGATGACCTCAACACAGCTCTAAAGAATTACCTCAAACTTCATCCCTATTTTGAAAAGGTGGATGAACATGACAAAGTTTTAGAAGATTTGAATAATGAGGTGGAAGATCCCAGCCTCTACCTTGATGGAACACGCATCTATGTTCAAGGGTCCATGTGGGATGGGTTTGCTGATAGCAAGGGTGGCTGGACAGATGGCCCTTACGAGATCCAGTATCCTGAAAGCTTCTTTAAGGATGACTTTTACAACTATGGATTCAATCCAGAAGTGGGTTCTGTGGGTATGCCTGTTGCAGCTACCATCAGAGCAACAATGCCTCCAGAAGGATGGCAAATTCCTATCTTCAAGAAACTTTCAAATGGTTACACTGAAGAAGTTCCAAATCCTATATGGCAATACCATAAGTACATACCATACTCAAAACCAGAAAAGGTTCATGATCAAATCGAACTCTATGGTACCCCCAGGGATCTTGATGACTTCTGTTTGAAGGTAAGACTCAATGAAGGGTGTTGCCATTAGTTTGTTTCTTCGATTCAATCAGTAATTACATATTATTTGTTTGACTCGTCAGGCTCAGCTCGTAAACTACATACAGTATAGAGCTCTATTGGAAGGCTGGACTTCTCATATGTGGAGAAAATTTACGGGGGTTCTCATATGGAAGACACAGAATCCTTGGACTGGGCTTAGAGGTCAATTTTATGATCACCTACTCGATCAAACGGCAGGGTTCTATGGCTGCCGTTCAGCTGCAGAGCCAATCCATGTTCAACTTAATCTAGCCACCTATTCTATTGAGGTACATCTTGCTATAGAAAGCCAGTCAGAGTCAGACTGTTATTATTCTTTCAATAGACTCGATACACATGTTTGTTGGGGAGAACCAATATTAAGTTATGCAGTCAAACATTCTTCGTTATAGTCTGAATACAAACTCAAAATTTTTTCCTGTGAAATAGAACTTGATAATAGCCTTTTTTGGTCTGCTTCCGCAGGTTGTTAATACCACATCAGATGAGCTCTCTGGCGTAGCAATAGAAGCATCGGTATGGGATTTGGAGGGAGCATGTCCATACTACAAGGTTTTTGACAAACTTTCAGTGCCACCCAAGAAGACTGTTTCCATTGTTGAGATGAAATATCCCAAGTCACAAAGTCCGAAGCCTGTCTACTTTCTTCTTCTTAAACTATACCACATGTCCGATTTTGGTATCATATCTAGGAATTTCTACTGGCTACACGTGTCTGGTGGTAACTACAAGCTGTTGGAAGCATACAGGAAGAAGAAAGTACCTCTCAGGATCACATCTAGGGCTTATGTCAGAGGTTCCACATACGAAATAGACATGCATGTGCAAAACACGTCTAAAAAGCCGGACTCTCAAAATTTAATGTACCGGAATATTTTCAGTAAAAGGGACAGTGGAGGAGACATTGACTTGGCCTCTTTGGATTCTGACCAAGCTGCTACAGAGGTAAAATGTCGATCTGGTTTACTTCAGAGAGCAGCCAAATGCTTTTCAAAGGAAGCTAATGATCCAAGGGTCGCCTTCATAAATGGGACGGACGTTGGAGTTGCTTTCTTCCTTCATTTCTCTGTTCATGCTATGAAGGCAGACCGCAAGGAAGGAGAAGACACGAGAATCCTTCCTGTTCATTACACTGATAATTACTTCTCTTTAGTACCGGGTGAAATCATGACCACCAAAATCTCTTTCGAAGTTCCACCAGGTGCTACTCCTCGAGTCACGCTCAATGGCTGGAATTACCATGGCGGGCATACTGTCCACTGACGTGAGATATGGTCAGTGTCCTGTCTGTTCTTACAATCCTGCGGAGGGAACGTGCTTTCCAGATCGATGTCTCCGCCCGTAAATCTTTATCAGCAGTTTTTCACTGTCAGACTGGAAATAGAGCAGCATCACCGAGGAGGCAGTCCAGCATTTCGCCTCTTCGTACTCTCGGAGTATCTTGGGGGATGCCACCGGATGCTCTAACCACGTCAAACGGTCTGTCTTGAATCTTTGGCGGTGTCAATTGTCGTATTTATGAACATTTGTGCGTTCTCCGTGCTACACATTTCAGGAATCTTTATTATCTGTATAGAGATACGCGAGAGAATAAACGGGTGGGAAACAACCTTTCCTCCTTTCTTTATTCCTGGATGTTTTCCCCCTTCTTTACAAATGACCAGTGGATATGTATCTTTCCCCTTCTCAAAGGGCCTGAAGATACAGGTTCATACAGGTTCGTGCCCCTGATAAATAAATGAGTTAAAGTTTTTTTTTCAAATAAGTTTAATTTGCATAGTGCCATCCCGATGTTTATCTTGATGGCCCACTTCGAACCAGGATATGCACAGAGAGAGAGAGAGAGAGAGAGAGAGAGAGAGAGAGAGAGAGATTCTAAAGGGCACTATTGACCAGTAAAACGGAATTTGATTGAGGATTCCAAGTCCATACGTTTCGATTCATACTACGGGCCTACCTCTGTCGGAAGAGAGAGATTCTAAAGGGCGCTATTGACCAGCAAAATGGAATTTGATTGAGAATTCTAAGTCCATACATTTCAATTCATACTACGGGCCTACCTCTGTCGGAAAAAGTTGCTTGTTCATGACTTTCGACAGCAAGTGACGCGATTTCCTGAAGCGGCCGTATTCCTCAAGAGATAACGAGGAAAATCTGAAGGCCAAAGAGAACATCGAGAAAAAACATTTAGCATTCATAAGCCCTAATGCCTCCTGAATATTTGGATATGGCTTTTCTATGGTTAGTTCTGCTTTCTCGCCCGAGAACTGCATACCGGCATATACATAAGTCTGCTATATATTTTCCTGCATGCCTTATGCAAATGCTAATATTCCCAGTTTAGCTGGCATATGGGCATTTGGTTTTCTGATGTCAAGGACGAAACCCATTTGGTGAGCTGAGAAAAGAAACATAAAAATGGAAAATGTTAGATTTGTTCAGCAAGACTAGGTCAATCTCTTGCTCAAACCGAAAGGGACGGAAAGGCATTGACAAACAAAATTGAAGCGAGTCAAAATTAAACTTTTTATAGAATGTTCAAAAGACTAGAAGAGAAATATATTCAATCAATTGAATTATTGCACTTTTGTTTTAAATTAAATCAAGTAGTTGGTTCCGACCATAAAAAAAAAAAAGTAGTTGGTAACATTCTAAAGGAATATGAGTCTAATTTGTCAATTTGCGGATATAAAAAAGATGAGCTTTGATTACCACCTCTCGGCAGAAATGCGCCCAAGGAGTTCGAAGTTCTGTAGTCTACAGTTGCCGTTTGAGAAGTCCCTGTGTTTCGGTGACTTTGGTTTGATGGATGAATTCGAAATGGGTCTTCCGGAGACTGAGCTCCCACTTCTCTCCTCGGACTCCTCTCCCTCCTCCGCTCAAAGCTCAGACCTTTCAAGCCGCCCCGTCACCAGCTTCTACTGTTGTGCTGGACCACGTACGCGTGAGCCAACTTCTGTCCACTTGCGGCAGAGACGGGCGTTTCCATCTGGGCTCTTCTCTTCATGCGTCCATTGTCAAGAACTCAGAGCTGCACGACCTCGGAAATAAGGACCTCTTGAGAAATGGTCTTGTCGTTTGGAACTCTCTACTCTCAATGTACGCAAAATGCGGAGACATGCTGGATGTCATTAAGCTGTTTGATGAAATGCCTGCGAAAGACACGATTTCCCGGAACACTGCGTTATCTGGGTTCTTGAGGAGTGGGAAGTTTGAGATGGGTTTTGGGATGTTCAAAAGAATCTGGGAAGGCGGTGTTCAAGGTGTTGATAAAGCCACGGTGACCACGATTTTGTCTGGTTGTGATAGGTGTGAGCTTTCTCATGTAGTTGAGTCGATGCATGGCATAGTCTTCAGGGGTGGATTTGAAAGGGAAATTCCGATTGGGAATGCTCTGATCACATCGTATTTTAAATGTGGTAGCAATGATTGGGGAATGCGGGTTTTTAATGAAATGTTCGAGAGGAATGTAATTAGTTGGACAGCTGTTATCTCTGGCCTTCAACAGAATGGGTTTTATGTGGATAGTTTAAAATTATTTATGAGTATGCGTAGCGGATCACTCAATCCAAATACTCTCACATACTTGAGCTCCATCATGGCATGTTCAGGTCTACAAGCAATAAACATGGGGCGCCAGTTGCATAGCATTGCATGGAAATTGGGTTTTCAGTCAGATTTTTTGGTGGAGAGTGCACTGATGGATATGTATGCAAAGTGTGGAAGTCTGGAAGATGCATTGAATTTATTTGAGTCTGCAGAGACTATAGATGAGGTTTCTATGACTGTAATTCTTATAGGTTTTGCACAAAATGGGTTTGAAGAAGAAGCTATACAAGTATTTCTGAAAATGGTAAAGACAGGGGTGGAGATTGATTCTGATGCAGTTTCTGCTGTTCTTGGGGTTTTAGGTGCTGATACCCCTCTAGGTTTAGGTAAACAAATTCACTCTTTGATTATCAAAAGAAGCTTGTTTCATATTCCCTTTGTCAGCAATTGGTTAATGAACATGTATGCAAAGTGTGGAGATATCGTGGAGTCAATCAAAGTGTTTAATCAGATGCCTCCCAGAAATTGATCTCATGGAATTCCACGGTTAATGCTTTTGCATGTCATGGAGATGGCTATGGAGCTTACGGTTGTATGAAGAAATGAAAATGGAAGGTGTAAAGCCGACAGACGTACACTTCTCTCTTTGCTTCAAGCTTGTAGCCATATCGGCTTAGTCAAGAAGTGAATGGAGTTTTTTCGTTCAATGGAAAGGGATTATGGAATTAGTCCAAGGACAGAGCACTATGCTTGTGTTGTCAACATGTTAGGATGGGCTGGATGCCATAGGGAAAGAAATAGAAATTGAATTGTGATTTTTATAGTAAATGTACTTGTGCTCTTTAGGCTGTTGGACAGCCCATCTTTATTCGTGGGGGTAATTGGATTTTATCAGATGGATTACTGTGACTTTCAGAGAAACCCTATAGGACTGACATGAAATTCCATGCTGATATATATTTCAACATGATCCGCTATTGGGGTGGTGGATTAGCAGTCTTCTGGTGATGTATCCTCTCTCTCCCCCCCCCTTCTTTTTCTCTATCTCTGTGTTCAGATGGAGCTTGTTTGGCATTCCTCAGCTTGCAGTTTTATTGCTTCCTTGACGAGAACATTGTTTACTATGTTGGATAAAGTCAGGTAGAAAATGGGTAAACTAAGGAAACAGAATAATATGTGTGCCGGATGAACTGAGCCTTTTTGAAACTAATGTATTGGTTGACGTACAGAAGTTGCTGCAGAACAGATCCTCGTGGTCACCTGCTTCCTGATGACATGTGGAGTTTGTAAATGACCTCCATATTACTTGTATGGTTTATTGTCAAGTCTTCAATGCAACTCAGCCTACCTGTTTTCAGATGCTTAGTATCATTTTTGTCAGGATGTTAGCAAATCAATTTATCCTGCTCTCCAATGGCTTATAAAGTTTCTGTAGGTTTGGCAAAAATTTTGGATTACTGGTGATGTTGATGGACGTGAAATCCCAGTATCCAATCCGACAGTCCCCTGGTTGATGACCTATTTCTTCTATGTGCAAGAGACACTGTCAGGCTCTTAAGGAATCATGCAAATCTGGCTCTTTTGGTGGGTGGAAACAAACAAGCTCCACCAGACGACCTTAACACAGCTCTAAAGAATTCCCTCATGAACCTATTTTGAAAAGTTGGATGAACATAACAAAACTTTAGAAGATTTGAATGAAGAGGAGAAAGATTCCAGCCTCTACCTCAATGGAACACGCATCTATGTTCAAGGGTCCATGTGGGATGGGTCTGCTAATAGCGAGGGTGACTGGACCAATGGCCCTTATGAGATCCTGTATCCTGAAAGCTTCTTAAAGGATTACTTTTACAAATATGGATTCAATCCAGAAGTGGGTTCTGTGGGTATGCCTGTTGCAGCTACCATCAGAGCAACAATGCCTCCAGAAGGATGGCAAATTCCAATCTTCAAGAAACTTTAAAATGGTTATGCTGTAGAAGTTCCGAATCCTACATAGCAATACCATAAAGTACATACCATACTCAAAACCAGACAAGGTTCATGATTGAATCGAAGTCTATGGTACCCCCAGGGATCTTGATGACTTCTGTTTGGAGGTAAGACTCAATGAAGGGTGTTGTGATTAGTTTATTTCTTCTATTCAATCAGTGAGTACATATTATTTTTTTGAATCATCAGGCTCAGCTTGTAGACTACATACAGTATGGAGCTTTATTGGAAGGCTGGACTTCTCATGTGGAGAAAATTTATGGGGATTCACATATGGAAGACACAGAATCCTTGGAGTGGTCTTAGAGGTCAATTTTATGATCAACTACTCGATCAAACAGCGGTTCCATGTTCAACTTAATCTAGTCACTATTTTATTGAGGTACATCTTGCTATAGAAAGCCAGTGAGAGCTCGGACTGTTATTGTTCTTTCCATAGATTCAATGCACATCTTTGTTGGGGAGCAATGATATTAAGTTAAGCAGTCACACATTCTTCATATAACCCGAATATGAACTCGTAATTTTTTCCTGTGACATAGAACTTGATAACAGCCTTTTCTGGTCTGCTTCTACAGGTTGTTAATACCACAACAAATGAGCTCTCCAGCATAGTGATAGAAGCATCGGGTATGGGATCTGGAGGGAACATGTCCATACTACAAAGTTTATGACAAACTTTCAAATGCCACCCAAAAGGATGGTTTCCATTGTTGAGATGAAATATCCCAAGTCGCAATGTCTGAAGCCTGTCTACTTCCTTCTTCTTAAACTCTACCATATGTCCGCTTTCGGTATCATATCTAGGAACTTTTACTGGTTACCCGTGTCTGGTGGTAACTACAAGCTGTTGGAAGCATACGGGAAGAAGAAAGTACCTCTCAGGGTCACTTCTAGGCTTTTGTCAGAGGTTCCACAGACAAAATTGCCACACATGTGCAAAAAACATCTAAAAGCCGAATTCTCAAAATTTAACGTACTGGAATATTTTCAGTACAAAGCATGGTGGGGGAGACATTGACTTGGCCTCTTTGGATTCTGACCAAGCTGCTACGGAGGTAAAATGTTGATCCGGTTTACTTTAGAGAGCAGGCAAATGCTTTTCGAAGGAAGCTAATAGTCCAAGTGTCACCATTATAAATGGGATCATCATTGGATTTGCTTTCTTCCTTCATTTCTCTGTCCATGCTATGAAGGCAGACTGCAAGGAAGGAGAAGACACAAGAATCCTTCCTGTTCATGTCTCTGCCCATATATCCTTGTCCTGGCTGCATTTATTTCATGCATCAGTTTCTCTGGTTAAATCTTCATTAGCAGTTTCTCACTGTCAGCTGGAAATAAAGCGGCATCAGTGGGAGGAGTCCAGCATTTTCGCCTCTTTGCACTGTCACAAGTATCTTGTGGGACACCGCTGGATGCTCTAACCACATCAAGCAGTCTGTCTTGAATTGTTAACACTGTCAATTGTCAAAGCATATGCATTTATAAACATGTGTGTTTTCTCCGTGCTACACTCATTTCAGGAATCTTTATTATCTGTATAGTGATAGGTGAGAAAATAAATGGGAGGGAAACAACCTTTCCTCCTTTCTTTATTCCTGGATGTGTCCCCCCTTCTTAAAATGACAAGTGGATATATCCTTCCCCTTCTCAGAAGGCCTGAAGACAGGTTCGTTCCCCTGATAAATACATAAGTCTTTAAGTTGCATAATGCCATCCTGATGTTTATCTTGATGGCCCACTTCAAATCAGGAGAAAGGGGGAGAGAGAGAGAGAATTATTGATCAGCAAAATGGAATTGATTGAGAATTCTAAATGCATACATTTCCGTTCATACTACGGGTCTACCTGATCGTTCTTTGGTTGGAGAAAGTTGCTTGTTCATGACTTTCGATCGCAAGTGTTGCGACTTCCCAAAGCGGCCATATTCCTCTAGAATTAACGAGGGAAAACTGACGGCCTAAGAGAATATCAAGAATAAAACCATCTAGCAGTCATAAGCCCTGATGCCCTCCAAATACATACGAGTGCAGCTTTTCAATGGCTAGTTTTGCTTTCCTCCCCCTGCTTCGGAGAATTGCTGCAACACAAGCATACAAAAGGTTGCTTGATGTGTTCCGGCATCCTATGCAAATATACACAGGCTTGCTGGCAATTGCGCATTTGATTTTCTGTTCTCAAGTGGGAAACCCATTAGGTGAGCCTCGAAAAAAGAAACAAAAAAAGGGAAAATGTTCATTTGTTGAGTAAGACTGAGGTCGGTCTCTTGCTGGAATCCGGAAGGGGACAGAAAGGCACCGACAAACAAAACTAGAGCGAGTCAATAGTAAGCTTCCTCAGCTCCCACGACTGCTAATATCGGATCACATCATTCGATGACTAAAAATTATTCAAGCCAAATCTTTTGCATTCGTTTACATTTGCACATATTATATTTATGAAATAGTTCTTCAGTATCATCATTCAAACTGTTTGAATTAACACGTGTTAAAATATCCAATCAGTTGAATTATACTCTTATTTTTAATTGAATTAAGCACCCCGAAAAATTCTAAAGGTATGGAAGTCAATTTTGTCAATTTGCCAAGGTAAACAAAGAAAAAGAAAAAAAGATGAGCTTTAATCCTTTGATTACCTGTATAAGTTTGAATTCAACTGGGGGGATGACCATAGTCACGACTCGTGAAATTGCACTCACCTTCAGCCGTTGCAAACCCGCCCAGCTTGTAGTCTACAGTAGCCGTTTGAGAAGACCGGCCGGAGAGAAAAGCCTGATCTTTTCTGTGGTATTACTATCGCTGTGCTTCTGCGACTTTGATTTCATGGATGAATCCGAAATGGGTCTTCCGGAGACTGAGCTCCCACCTCTCTCCTCCTCGGACTCCTCTCCCTCCTCCGCTCAAAGCTCCGACCTCTCAAGGCGCTCCGTCACCAGCTTCTATCCTTGTGCTTGACCACGTAGGCGTGAGCCACCTCCTGTCCACTTGCGGCAGGGAAGGGCGTTTCCATCTGGGCTCTTCTCTTCACGCGTCCATTGTCAAGAACCCTGAGCTCCACGACCTTGGAAATGAGGACCTCTTCGGAAATGGTCTCGTGGTTTGGAACTCTCTCCTCTCGATGTATGCGAAGTGCGGAGACATGCTGGAGGTCGTTAAGCTGTTTGATGAAATGCCTGTTAAAGACACTATTTCCTGGAACACTCTGTTATCTGGGTACTTGAGAAATGG
This sequence comes from Corymbia maculata, assembly GCA_014182735.1. NCBI lineage: Eukaryota > Viridiplantae > Streptophyta > Magnoliopsida > Myrtales > Myrtaceae > Corymbia > Corymbia maculata. The sequence goes on along the minus strand of CM024689.1, from coordinate 43,364,139 downwards.
GGAGTTTGAGATGGGTTTTGGGATGTTCAAAAGAATGTGGGAAGGGGGTGTTCGAGGTATTGATAAAGCCACGGTTACGACTATTCTTTCTGGTTGTGATAGCCGTGAGCTTTCTCATGTAGTTGAGTTGATGCATGGCATAGTCTTCATGGGTGGATTCGAAAGGGAAATTACAATTGGGAATGCTCTGATCACATCGTATTTCAAATGTGGTGGCATTGATTGGGGAATGCAGGTTTTTAATGAAATGTACGAGAGGAATGTAATAAGTTGGACGGCTGTTATCTCTGGCCTTCAACAGAATGAGTTTTATGGGGATAGTTTAAAGTTATTTATGAGTATGCGTAGTGGATCACCCAATCCCAATACTCTCACATACTTAAGCACCATCATGTCGTGTTCAGGTCTACAAGCAATAAACATGGGCCGCCAGTTGCATAGCATTGCATGGAAATTGGGTATTCAGTCAGATTTATTGGTGGAGAGTGCACTGATGGATATGTATGCAAAATGTGGAAGTCTAGAAGATGCATTAGATTTATTTGAGTCTGCAGAGACTATAGATGAGGTTTCTATGACTGTAATTCTTGTAGGTTTTGCACAAAATGGGTTTGAAGAAGAAGCTATACAAGTATTTCTGAAGATGGTAAAGGCAGGGTTGGAGATTGATTCTAATGTGGTTTCTGCTATTCTTGGGGTTTTTGGAGTTGATACTTCTCTAGGTTTAGGTAAACAAATTCACTCTTTGATTATCAAAAGAAGCTTTTTTCATATTCCCTTTGTCAGCAATGGGTTAATAAATATGTATGCGAAGTGTGGAGATATCGTGGAGTCGATCAAAGTGTTTAGTCGAATGCCTTCAAGAAATTTGATCTCATGGAATTCCATGGTTAATGCTTTTGCATGTCATGGAGATGGCTATGGAGCTCTAAGATTGTTTGAAGAAATGAAATTGGAAGGTGTGAAGCCGACAGACGTTACATTTCTCTCTTTGCTTCACACTTGTAGCCATATTGGCTTGGTGGAGAAGGGAATGGAGTTTTTAGATTCAATGGAAAGGGATTATGGAATTAGTCCAAGGACAGAGCACTATGCTTGTGTTGTAGACATGTTGGGACGGGCTGGTCGCCTTGCTGAAGCAAAGAGTTTCATAGAGGGAATGCCCAAGGAACCTGGTGTTCTAGTTTGGCAAGCCTTGCTTGGCGCTTGTGGCATGCACACTGATTCTGAGATAGGAAGGTATGCTGCCGAACAGCTGATTTCTGCTGCACCCGAGACCCCTGCGCCATACATTTCGCTGGCCAATATATATTCTGCTGAAGGTAATTGGAAAGAAAGAGCAAGGACTATGAAAAGAATGAAAGAGGCTGGGGTGGCTAAAGAAACAGGCATTAGTTCAATTGAGATTGAGAAGAAAGTCCATAGCTTTGTTGTCCGGGACAGGATGCATCCGCAAAGTGAAATCATTTATGAAGTTTTAAAGGAGCTGTTTCTTTTGATGACAGATGAAGGATATATGCCTGATAAGAGATTCATTCTCTATCACTTGAACACAGATTAGAGCAGAAGCAAGTGTAGTAACTGACCATTTGGATGCAGTCTTGTGATGAAGAGAAAATAGGATTAGAATGTGAGTTAGGTGAGTTAGAAAGATATGTTATCATAATTTCTCATGGAAGCATGACATTGAGTTGATTCACTCGATGAACACAGTAACCTGAGTTTACTCAACCCTTTATGACAGACAGCGAATGAAGTGTTTTTTCAGGTCTTATTATAATTGGTGCCGGGGTAGCTTTTATGTAGATATATTTGAACGTTCAAAAGTACATCTGATACATGTGGATGGACAAAATCGTTGAATGAGAAATTGTGAGCTTTTGGTTCTGCAGAATGATCATTTCCAACATTTTTGATCTGCTGTAACACTCACTTGGATCACGAAGTGGATAGAGATCCACCAAGGGCACTCGCTTTTGAACATGAAGTGGGGTTGAATCCATCTGATGCAGTTTCAAGTGTTTTTTTTTTCTGAAGAATTTCTCAAATTTGTAGGTGAATATACTGAGATACTGCTAGTTGTAGAATCAGCTGCAGTGATGACAGCAATGGGGCTTTGGCTCAGAAGAACCAATGCATGGCTGTACCAGGCATGAAAAATCAGCTTTAAGGTGCTGGTAATTCAGATACCAGGAAGTAGAAATACATCAGGAGTTTTCCATTTCACCCTCATAGGTTAGCTTGGATAAATTCGTAAAAAATCTCATCAAATCATATTCATTATATTACAAGAAAAGGGGCATAATGCCAGAAGATTTCATAGCAGATTCTCGATTCATTAGATTTGGTACTCAGGAGGTTTAATGATCATTGAAATCTGGATCACATCATACTTGTGAGGTCACCCCACATCAACTAAGTTGAGGCAATGTGGAGGTTCCTTCTTCTGATCATCTTGCAAATCGGAGACTGTTTTGGAGATTTTGTAAATAGGAGATTGCCAAGAATGACATACTTCGATAAAGGGATATTTTGTCTGCGGCCAGTGGAGTTCATGCTTTGAGTTTGAAGGTCTTTGTAACATGTTAAAGAAGCCAAATCACCGTGGCGATCAAGCTATAACAAGTCACGTCTTCAAATACGTGCCATATATGTTCTAAGATACACACTCAACATGTATTCACTAACCTGCCCATCCCCACTGAACTCAAAAGTGAGGAAAGAGCCTTTTAGAAACAAGAAAAGGTAAAAAAATAAAACACGAAGAAAGCATGACATTTCTTTTCCAAACATCATGTCTAAAATGCTATGTGTATCCAAGACTGCAATCGCATCCTGTCTCTGAAAGTGATATTCAGCGACAGATTTCTGTTCGTCTCTCTAAAGTGCATAATTTGCAAGCTTCTACAGATGCCAGCCCTCCACTTTAGAGCATTACCTGAGTCTGTGACCACAACATGAATTCTTGGTGCTCTCAAACCGTTGCTATTGCATGATATCGATAAGAACCCTGTACCGGAACTCAATCCTCTATTAGCTAGGGCAAAATCAAAAACAATTGACCATGCAAAACCTGTGTAGAGGCTACTTATTTGCCTGGTGATGCAAACCTTGTCCGCTCCCTTTGTCGAGTGATAGATCGATCTCTTGGGGATGGTGTATTAGCTCCCACACCTGCTTGGCGCATCATCTCTGCAAACAAACCACATAATTTGGCCAAGTTTCCCAGTGAGACAAGTTCTGAAGTTGATAAATGTCAATTTCTGCTGCCCCCATATTTCAACCATGCATTCAATAAAAAAAAACAAGTCCCTGAATGAACGCTCAAACCTTCTTTAACACGATTAGGACAATATTCAATCTGTCAGCTTCGGTGAAATCATTCAAAAGTCAAAAGCATTTAATTCTCCAAAAAAATGGCTAATTTGTTTACTTCGCACATGAGGATTATGAACATCAATTTGAGATGCAGTGGAACTATCTGACTCACGATACTGGTCACATGTTTCTCATACATAATGTAGGGAAAGAAACTACTTTGTTATACAAGTTACATTTGATGGAACATAAATTGCACAGCACAAGTATTTGCCAGGAAAAACAAAAACAAAAAAGTTCATAAAAGAAAAGAGAACTGCGCCAGTAAAACTGAGAAAAGAAAATCTACCTCGTTTTGTCTTAAGCTCTTGGTCAAGTTCTTCTTTCCATATCTTTTGTATCTCAAAGAACCTAACATAGCGATAAGAGTTAGGGAGGTTAAGACTATAGCTGAGTAGCTTACAAATAAATATATGTAAATGAATTTGTTCGAAGATGATATGGACTCTAGTGAAACCGACCTTGAGCTACTTGAGTCCTGTTGACCACCATTCACAAGACCTTTCAAATCACCAGGCTGAGGCAATCCTACATCAGGTGAAGATTGATTGCTGGCATTGCCAACATTAGATATCCGTCTGCTACCATTACTCCCAGGGCTTCCAGAACCAACTCCGTCTGTGGCTGTTGTTGAAGTTCCAGCCACAGCCCGGCTAGGTGACCTGCTTTTAGGAGGTAATCTCAAGTAACTTGGTGCAGTTTCATCAAATTTGCTCTCGCCAAAAGCAAGAGAGGAAGGTGTATTTAAACTGTTGAAGAACTCTTCATAAAGTGGAGTTTGCAGCTTCTTCAGTTCCATGGCCTGGAGTTAAATACCCCAAGAATGTAACAACCGACAGTCAAAAAATCAACTTAACACTGCAACTGTTCAATTGCAATTTTTACATCTGATCACCAATTGTACCTTTTCGTGTAGAAAAGCTGTGATTTTGGACTCTGTGAGTTCATCGTCCTCCTCAAGTATTGATGGTCCAGAAGGAAATGAAAAGTCATTTCCCCCCTCACTCAAAGATGTAGATGGACCAGTAGGACTCAAAACTGTTCGATCAGAGTCAATGCCCATTCCAGGCTGCTGAGGTATTGGAGTAACGTCAAATTTGCCCGTCCAATCGATAGAAGGCTCACTTATGGGGTTAAAGCTCTGCTAAAACAATATCATTGATCAAGTGCAACATGTAAGCCATCTTGCTTTTTGTTAAAAGGTAACTAATGGAAATTTTTGAGAGTTTACCTTGTTAATATTATCAGGAGATCTGTCTATGGAGTCAATCTCATCATCAATCAGACACATATCATCATCGCTTCCATTTGCCTCCCAGCAACCACTTTTTGCTGTCAACCCTTGTTGACGGAATGTTGAGCAGCTCATAGAATCCATGTTAGTAATATCTGCTCCCAAATTCATTGACATTTGCCTAGCAAAAAGTGAAAGCTACATCATCAGAAAACGTTACCACTACTGCACCAGCAAAAGCAAAAAAAAACCGAAGAATATAACCATAAGTGAGCTTACATGGTTTTTCCATTTGCCATGGAAGATGTTGAAGGAATGTCGGACTTCTCCTGATTAATAGAAAAACAATTTCAGTTTATTTAAGCTGGAAAAAGGTTCTGAAGTGTATGAAGTGGCCATGCCTCCTGGTTTATCATGTATACGAACCATGGCAAGAGTAGAAGAACCAGAAGGAGAATCCTCGTGTTCCCCCGTAACAAAGTGATGCTGCATATTATAATAGACATGAGAACTGTCACATGTAAATCTGCAGATGGAAGGAGCATAAAATTAAAGGACAAGAGACTTCAGACATATTGAAGAAATTATTGCATGCCACTCAAATGCTCCCAATAACTATAATCACCTGCAGCAGCTGAGATGCCGTTCGCCTAGCATGGGGTTCCCTGAAATCAAATCACACAAATTGCACCATTCAGTGAAGGACTGGAAAGATTCTCTTCAAGCATAGTATAACAGATGTACTACCTTTCAATGCAAAGCCAGAGAACTTTGCATGTAAAGGTTTCTATAGGATTTAAATTTCAAAAGAAGAAAGAAAGGCCAACGAGAAGTGAGGAAAGGAATAGATCATACTTCTGCAAACATTGTAGCAGAAAATCTTTTGCCTCGTCCGAGAGATGATCAGGAATTGGAGGATGAGATTTTGTTGTCCCTATGTAGAAGAGAGCAGCAACCTGAAGGACAAGCTTTGTGAATGATATGACAGAATTTGACAGACTCTGCAAAACTCATATTTCTGCAAAAATACCTCTTGGTATTGTTCGCTCCATGGAGGCTTTCCAGTTGCCATTTCAATAACAGTGCATCCAACACTCCATACATCAGCAGAGCTGTGAGGCATTTCAAATATCTCAAAAAAAAATGCAACTGATATAGAGACTAAGAAAAACAAAGTATTTTCAGCATAAAAGAATATGACAGATGTAACAGGCAAGAACTGAAAGAAAAGACTCACCACTCTTGCTAAAGTACCTAAACAAATGGCTCATCAAACTCTAACGCAAGACACCGCACTTTAATTTTGATATGCCATTTAGCCTCCCTAAGATTACTTGATTAACTTACTCATCTTGTGAAAAACAAATAATAAGAAGCAGATAAAGAGCTTTATCCGCCTTAAAAACTCTAAATAGTTTGATCAGCTCCTAGACTTAATAACTTCTGGGAGTTCATGCCTTGAAACTTCAATTGGAATGAGGTCTCAAGTTGTGGCAAGCTTCAAAGCAGATATGTGTTGATAAGTTGAATAACTTGCCACAAACTAAAATTTTGGCTGCAGTTTTTCAGCTGGTCTCTAACTTGAAACAGCAAATTCCACAGGTGGGCATTGTAATGTCTAGTGTAGTGCCAGTAACAATAAGAAATTCATCTCTATATTTTCAACCCAGAAAGGAAAGAGACGGAGAACCATTTTATCGGTGTGCACCAAAATTGAAGTACTAGTGAAACAATTCTTTAATAATATTCATTCCTGGATTGCATATTTGAGTTGTGGTTTTACATCCAAACTAAATTATATAATTTTTTTTTGTTTGGACATCTCCCATAATATTAGAACTCTGTGTTATGACATAATGGGAAGAAATGCGACTAATAGAAGTATATGAGCTCTAATCATCGCATCCTTTTATTAATAAACAACAACAGAAAAGAACTCGTTCATGAATATAATAGCAAATTTCTATTAAACTTACAAGCTATGGCCTGTCTGGAGAATGACTTCTGGAGCCATCCAATATGGGGTGCCCTTCATTGATTTGGCACCTGAAATGGTAGCCTGTGTAGAAACATAGATAGTTTTAAGTTAATAGATCGAGTAGAAAGCAAAAATTATGAAAATTTGGCTGAGAAAATCAATATTGGGTATACCAGCTCAACTACTTGTTTTGAGGCACCAAAATCTGCAAGTTTGATGCACCCTTTATTATCTACTAAAATATTCGCTCCCTGTAAAAGGAGTCATAAGTTGCATTACAAACTGTGAGAGTATTAAAAATGCCAATAGCAATATAAAAAATGAACGGCAATGCACCTTGATGTCCCTGTGCATAATTCCATTCTTGTGTAGATACTCAAGGCCCAATAAAAGTTGCTTGGTGTATGTTCTTATAACCTGTTCAGCATATTGGCAGATAAGACCAAACTTAAAAACACACACAGAAAAAACCTTGTTTAGGCAGGCAGTTTCTCACCGTTTCGGGGAATGGTCCAAATTTCCCCAGCAATGACGATATAGATCCACCAGGTACAAATTCCAACAAAATATTTAAAGAGTCTTCCTCTCTTACTGTCCCTAAATATCTCTGATAGAGAAAGGTAGCAATCAGACAACCAAAAGATAGCCAGTGCTACTATTTACTTCTATTTTTAGCCCAAGGCTTGCATATTTCAAAACAAAATTGAAAGTCACTTACAACTATATTTGGATGTGAGAGATTCTTCAGCACCTTCACCTCCTCCTCAAGCCCCCTAATATGAGCCTAGTTACAAGACTAAGTAAGTCATATAAACTCAACCAAAATACAAAGGATCCACAGGTCATGGAACACTGGCACATGCAATAATATTGGACAAGTTTTTGTAAAACTCAAACCTGTGCTTTCTCCTTTGATGCACTATTTGCTGCAATCAAAACCTGGAGGAAAGCAAAACATTACAAGACGTGACATGCATTATAAATCCCCAGATGCGTGGAAGAAGAAACTCAAGAAGCACCCAATTTAAAGAAAATGGATATGCCATTAACAAAATTCAAAAGATCAGCCCAGGAAAAACCTACTGACAGAGAGAATCAAATATCAGGCATGAACTTCTCATGAAATCAGCAGGCAAGGCATGCGTTTAAGGGTAAGCACGATGAACAACATTTAACTCTGAAGGACGAAATTTAACTCTTAAGCAAAATCAACTAGAAACAGATGACGATTCAGTCCATTGAGTAAATCTAATTAGACAACAATTGGAACTAAGACTGGAACTCGCAAATAACAGTTCAACGTTGAAAATACCCTTTCAAGATTCAGCTCTAGCAAATAATAGACAATAGAATGAGTATAGGAAGGAACATAAACAAAATTAAAGCTAATTTCAAAGAACGGGCAAATGGCACGTGATGAAAAGCAAAATTAGCAAGAAGTGGACCAACGATCCTTCAATTAAACAGATCAGACACAACTTCAGAGCCCAAAGTTCCACTACATTTATCACCGACGCCACAAAAGTCGCTCTTCCCGAACTGAAACTAAGCAGAACCGGTGAATATTCAGAGTCAAGTCATCGAATCAAAGCTCAAACAAGCGGAACCAGGATCCGCCAGAACAGCCCAACCCTCGATGCCGAGAAAGGGTACCTGCTTGACGGCCAGAAGCTCACCGGAATCGAGGTTCATGCCCATGTAAACCCTACCGAAGGCGCCGCAGCCGATCAACTCGCCTTTCCTCCACCGGATCGTGGTCGCATTGTCCTTAGGGGCGGAGGGGGACACCTTGGAGAAGGCGATGGACTTGCGGATGCAGGAATTGATCTTCTCCACGATCGCCCTCGTCGTCGGCCCCGGCGTCGTCGGCGTCGAGGTGGACGCCACCGGCGCCGGGGCCTCATCGGCGTCGAGGGCCGACGACGGGCGGAACACGATCGACCGGCGGAGCGAGTCGAACATGCTGAATCGATCGATCGAGAGGGAGAGAGAAATGCTAGAGAGAGAGAAGGAGATGGCGAGGGGTTTTAGAGACGTTGGGGTTTCATTCGCATTTTCATTTCATTTCGGTCGGCGAAAATGGGGATGGAGAGAGAGAGAGAGAGAGGGAAAAGGTGCGGGGAGATTCTAATTCAAATTCAAACCATCTTTTTAGGGGAAAAAAAAACAAAAATTAAGGAACGTGACGCCCCTCGATGCGAATAGTGGAAAAATATTGCCCCTGCCCTCATGATTCTATATTTTTCACTTTTTTCACTTTATACTGCTTCCTTCACCCCAAAATTACAAATATAGGCAAATTTACTATTTCACATATCCGAGGAAAAGGAAGTATTGTGTTACTTTTTCACCTTCCAAACAGATAAATTTTTTTGGCATGTTTGTTTTCATTTAGGAAAAAAGTTACCAAAGACCCAAACTATTCTTACTATGACATATTTACTCTAAACATATTTTGAACTTTTTTGACACGAAAAACTCCTAATTTATACTTGTACGACACATTTATCTCAAATTTTTCTGTGACACCAAAAATTTCAGACTTAAATCTGTGTGACACATTTATTCCAAATTATTTCTTTCAAACATAAAAAATCTTAAACCCGTAATCATGTAACACATTTATTCAAAATTTAAGGTAAATGTGTCGTATAAATACAAATTTATAATTTTTTGTGTCACAAAAAAAATTTGAAATAAATACATCACATCGATATAAATTTAGAGAAAATGTGTTACATGAGTAAAATTTTTGGGTATATGTGTCACAACAAACATAGTTTATGATTTTTTGTGATTTTTTCCCTTTTATTTGTGCAAAATTGAAAGGTTAATATTTTGCCTACCCACTAAAATTTTAGAAATTTATGAAAAGGGTTAATACCTTAAAAAATGACTACAAAAAACCCAAATTGATACATTTGTAATAAATTTACTGCAAATTAATTTTTTACCACAAAAATCCTAAATTAGTATATTTGTGACAAATATACCCTTGACTAAATTAGATTAATGCCATAAAAAACACAAAATTTGTACAACTTTGACAAATGTAGAGTAAAATCCCTAACTAGTATATTAGTCAACAATCACGTGTCGTCTAGCTTTATAATTTAACGAAAACTAATAGAGGGTAAATTTGTCAAACGTAAATCAATTTGGAGTTTTTTAAGGTCAAAAAATTAATTTAAGAAAATTTATCACGGTGTATCAATTTAGAGTATTTGGGAGTATTGACCCTTATGAAAAAAATGTATGTTAACTTGTGTGTCAACACTTGAGAATTTTTTAAGTTTCGGAAAAAGGTCAAATTATGTGACCCACGAAATTTAGAATAAGCAAAAAGTAAAAAATTAAAAGAACAGGACCTGGACTTTATCTTTGAGCATTTGGGATTTAATATTAACTACCGCTGGTTTTCCTAAAACCCATGTGCACAGTAATTAAATTGCGTGAAATTGTTCATGAGATTTCGTTTCTTACCGTTTAGCAAAAAGTTTCATTAAACTTAAACCGGTCTTCATGCATGCATTGTGTGCGTGTGAGACATTTGAATTAGTATTAATCATACGTTTCAGCAACCGATGCATTTTCCATTTTCGCAATTTAACAAGGCACTAAGGGAAATAATTTTTTATTGATAGATAATTTTAAAAGTAATTTATTTAAAATGATTATTTGTATAATTTGAAGAAACTAAATAATTAAAAATATTTTTATTATAAATAAAAAATCATTAAAAAATCCAAATTATATTTACTGTAACATATTTATCTTTTTTTTTATAACATAAAAAACCATAAATATACACATTGCAACACAATTATCCTAAGTTTTACACGACAAATTTACTATTTGTCAAGAATTTCGTTAAATGATTTTCATATAAATTAACTTTGCTTTGATTTCACTTAAGTCACGTGGGCGTCATGTTAACATTGTTTGTTTTTCTAGTATCCATGTAGGCATATTTTTAAGATATAAGTGCACTGAAAGTCCTAAATATTATTATGAAAGTGAAGTTAAATTATAAAACTTTCAAAATGTACTATTATGTCATAAAATTTGTTAAATTTATTCAGTCAAATTATTTCATTAACTCCATCCAACTTGAGTAGAAGAAAATACTAACGTAGTTTTTTTTTTAATTATTTTCTCTCTTTTAGTTACTTCAAAGCCATGTTAGTGAGAGAAAATAATAATTAAAAAAAACTAGGTTTGTATTTTCCGTTAACTAAGTTAGATGGAGTTAATTGAAGAATTTGATTACATAAATTTGATAATTTTTATGACTTGATTGCACTTTTTAAAATTTTAGAACTCAATTGCTAAAGACTTATTGTACACCTATCTCTATTTTTAACATTTCGCATTAACAAAAAGTAAATGTATCGCACACATGGAAAAGTTTTTATTTTTTTTGTCAAAAAAAGTTTTTTTTTGCCCTTATAAATTTTTTTAAAAATTTTCGTCAAAAAAAAAAAGTTTGGATTTATGGTGTTTTTTGCCCTTATAAATATCAATTTATACCTAAAATTTTCGTAAATAATAAAAATGAAATTTGTTCATTTATTTTTAGGATCCCTACTTCCCGCTTTTTTCACTTCTCTTTTGTTTTAGACATTCTTATTTTTTTTTTAACTATACCATCCCTTGTGGGGCCCACTAATTCTATAAAAGTGATTTCTTTATTATTCGGTCAACTTTTGTATTTTGTTTCTTCTTTTTCCTTGCAGATCCAACTATTCTTCTTCTTCTTTTTCCGCGCATCTTTGACATCTAGTCTCCACTTCTGCAAATCTTCTCTATGTTTTCTCTCTCGTAGGTCATTCTTTCCTTTCCACAACTCCCAAATCCTCCTCCTCCTCCTCCTTCCACAAACCCCGCTGTCCTCTATTTTCTATCTATGATGCCAATCCAACATCCTCCGCACTTTCACTAGCGACCGACACTAGGCTCACCAGTGACCACCCCAACAAGCCCTTTTTCTCCATGGCATGCATGCTCTTTTTGCACCATGGAATGTAATATCGAGAAGCGTTGCTTCTCTCTCTCTTCCCTTTTTTATATATTTCTCTCCTCTTCTTGCACATGTAAGTGTTTAAAGAAAGAAAATGGAGCGTTAGACATCACAAGTGTCAAAACTTTGTACGGGAACATTTAAGTGTCAAAAACTTTAAAATATACATTTAAGTGCTAAAATTGGATAAAAATGGATCACTTAAATGTCAATAGTAAGAAATTTCGACCAAATTACCTACGTAGCATTTTTTGACTACTTTTTTGCTAACATGGCAATTATTCAAAACAAAATTATCAATGTGGCAATTTAAAAAAAAAAAAAAACAGCAGCCCCCAAAATCGATTAAAAAATTAAAATTTTTAAAAATCAGCAAAAAGCCCTCTAGGCCAAGGCCTCCAATTGACCTTCACCCCACCATTGCTAGCCATTCTTGGGAATGGTGAGGCAGTGGCGATGAGGGCTACACAACTCTTGCCAAACCCTTCCGCTTCCTTTTTTTTATAAATAAATTTAGTTTTTATATAATTTAATTAATTAATATATTAAAAGTCACATAAGTACCAAAATGAAGTTGTTTTGGCTTTTCTTTGCCAATTAAGCTTCAAGCTACATAGATAACTCATATTATTAAAATAAGTTATATTGGATTTCCAACACCCTTCACCGAACTTAGTACTTAAGTATCTCAATTTTTTTTTATAAAAATGGCACTTTAAGTATCTTTTCATGTCAAGTTTTGGCACTTGTCCTGTACTTCTATCAAAGAAAATGTGTCTCTACCTTGTGTAGGCATAAAAGTTGAGGGCAATAAGCAAGTTGTGTTCTTTTAGGTAATATGAAGTGGGATTTGGATTAGTTGTTTAATTTGATTGCAATTTTCATAGCCATATTTGAGTGTGAAGTAAGTTATTCTTTTGGAGATTGCAGATGCAGGAAGGATTTGTGGAAAAAGAAGGAGTGGGAGGCATGGAAGAAGAGAATGACCTATAAGAGAGAAAACTCAAAGATGGTTTGCAAAACCGGAGGACTGAGAAGAAGGAAAGTGGAAGGAAAAAAAAAGAAGAGATAAAGTAAAAAGTGTAAACTAAGTAATAATAGTTAAAAAGAAGAAGATCATTTTTGTAAAGTTGAACCAAAAGTAACAGGCCCCACAAGAGATAATACGGTCAAAACACCAAAAAATGGAGTCTCCAAGTCAAAGGAAGAGTGAAAATAGTATCGCCTGATTTTTATTAGTGATATAACCTATCATTTTAGAAAAATATTTTTTAATTCATTCAGTTTTAACGAAATAAATTGAGCCTTACATGATGTAAGTTACTATCTTCTATTTTAACCTGACCTTAGTTGTTCGAGAATCATAGTTTGCATCATAAACTTGCAAAAGCCACCATTACTCCTAAGCTACTTCACGAAGATAGACTGTTTAAATGTTGGGCGGTATAATAGTAGTTTGGGGACAGACACTTATAAAATAGATATGTCAGCTTGGTATAGCCCTATCGACTTTAGTTGTGCCTCGTAATGCACTGTGAAGTGTTGCAAGTTGTTTGATATTATATGCGTCTGAAGCTGCATTATCTTAAAACTGGACAAGACAGCTTCCTAAAACTGGTTCGGAGAAGTGCTCTTCCACTCTTTCCGTAGCTATTTCTCTAAAATCATCAATGGGGTAGATGCTCACGTTACTCGGGAACAACAATTTATCAGCCCGAAGCGGATTAGAAGACGACGATCGGTGTGAATCCACCCTCAGAAAAGCAGGTTTCCACTCCAAGCAACTGAAAAAGGATTGTTATTTTTCTTGAAGATAGTTTTTTCGAAAATATTTATGGAGAATATTTATTAAATTTTCAGTAAAATAAATGAAGTTTATGAATAAATAAAATTCATTTGACCCGCTTTATTTGTTCTCTTCAATTTAAGAGGAAAATGCGAGAAATGTGATTAAAAGAATTCAACTTTTTCAAATATATAAAATTTATCATGACGCCAACTCTTTGTAGCTATGTCATTATGTTGTTCAAAAACATTCTCAAAGGATTCATTCTCGTGGCTTTTTTCATATAAAAAGGGAAGTGCAAATAACAATGTTTTTGGCAATTTTTTTGTTTATGACATTATGAGTCTAGGAACTAAACTAGACCAATCTCACTCGACTAGCCGCAAGACAATTCATATGGTGGTTAGATAGGTTCCTGGGTTAAAAATTTGGGGAATCGATCTTGGTTTTCGGTTTCGAATTTTCAAGTAAAATTTAGAAGTCTAAGAAACCCATCAATGCCAAAAACATAATCCCATGAGTTGTTCTGAACAACTTGTTCACACGGTATGTTCATTGCAATCATGTTATATTATTTAAAGTTTGTGTATAATTTGAAAAAACAACGAGAGTAAACCAGTTCCTGAGTCAACTCTAGAGCGGGCCGGTTGGATTTTTGATTCTAAATAAGGTAGATTTCAGATTCTTGGTCAGCGCATAACACGCGAGAAGGCTACACATGACTTCACCGTGATGTGTGATTTGGCTCCCCTCAAGCAGGGGCAATTTCCATGCGTCCCGCGCTCATGTATTTCCTTTATGACTCCGTAATTTCTGGCTCTACTAATATCATCACTATGCAATTGCGCTCAAGTGAAACATCGAGTCAGTCTTTGCCCACGATATCGTCACGAGACATGTTGCCATTAGATTCCGTTCTTAATCCTCGGCCCATCTCGTCTGTTTAAAAAAGCCTTCATGCATCCATTCATAGCGAGCTAGCAAAATGCAAGTTGAATTTTGTTGCGTTGCAATATAGTCTGGCGTGTTCGATTTTTGTCTCTGCATTTTCTGTAGCACGTGTGGTATCGTGGCCAATGTCATCGATCATATGGGAGGAAGAATAAATCTTATGCATTAGTTGCAATACCAGCCTGCGCTCGAGCAAATCTGGATTCGACTCAAACTCGATCAATGAATAGGTTTGAATCGCAATTCGGATTAAACTTGAACTTGAACTCCCTCTCAAATATCTCGATTATACACTATGTTTCATAAAATCATAACTTTGTCCATTTATTTGTTTTTTATTTTATATATTGAGTCAAAAGGTTCATTTGTCTCACATTGAGAATCATTTGATTTTACCCTCCAATGAAATTTCATCCATTCACACAATAAATTATAAAGAAAGAGGTAAAGTTTCATTTTGTAGAGCATATTCTCTTTGATAAAGGACGGTGACACAAATGGTTCACGAAAATTGATCCAATTTGCAATGTGCTTCCCGAACTTTAAACTTGTTCAATGTGGCCCTCAAACTTTAACCCGTCGTATTATGTTATTCTTGAATTTTTAATTTGTTCAACAAGGTCCATAGATTTTTTATACGTGTTGAATGTCTTCACACGATCCAAACACTAAATTGAATACGTACCAAAAGTTTAGAGTTTATATCAAACAAATTAAAAGTTTAAATACGACATTATATATCGGGTTAAAATTCATAGAACAACATTGCATTCTGTTTGTCATCTCACCATGCTAAGGATCCTTGTCATCTACTTGTCACACCATCTCCACTTCTTGTCATCATTCTCTTTTGTTGTATTTGATGGTCGGGATAGAATTCATTATCCTATCCTAGTTTGGTGCATGCTCAAAATAGGATGAAGTTAGATATATAAGGAATATAGGCTGGACAAACTTATCACATGAGGGAGGTGAGATAAATGTGGATAGGATTTATGATATCTATAAAAGGAAAGTTATTTTTATCAAATAACAAATTTCTTAAATTAACAAAACTAAAATTATATTTCAATATATATTATATTTGAATTATAATATAAGAAATTCAAAATAACAATTTATTTTTTTGATTTAATCTCATATTTATTTATATATTTGAATTATATTTTATCTTATAATATAAATATATATTTATGTTTATTTCATATTTTAGGTATTTTAGGAATATCATTACAATTTACTATTTAATAAAATTTTATTGGAGAATAATGGAGGGGAAAAAGAAATAAAAAATAATTAAAAAAGAAGAAGAGAAAACTCATCATTATCTCGAAACGAACTGGACTGAAATTCGATAATTACAAGTATAGCTTAAATGACAACCGAGCAGCACGTGCGGTCCGACCCGGACAGACGCCCGCACCTAACCTCGTCAACGGATTAATGCGGCCGCGTCGGGCCCGGCGTTTTTGGTCCGATCCGTCAAGGTCGCCGTTAATTCAGACGGAATCCGTCAGCATCCCCCTGGTTTCCCACTTCCCAAGGAAAACGGCATCCCTCACTGACCCAAAAAAAGAAAAGGAAAACGGCATGCCCTCCCGCGGCGTCCGATGGAGAAAGGGATCCTTCCCTAGCGCTACTATTACCAAACTAGAAACTCGCGGAATCCTCTCCGTGTTCGGCTTCTTGTCTCGTGTCCGTCGTTTTCCACATTCCAACAATTTCACTCCCACTTCTCCTCCTCCTCCTCCTCCTCTCCTACGTCGTCGTTATAAATTGAATCTCTCTCTCTCTTCTCTCTCCCTCTCTCTCTCTCTCTCTCTCTGTGTCTGTGTATGTAATGCGCGCGGGCGTTGCTGGGGGTAGCGGGTGATCGTTGTCGGAAGCATGGGCGTTGATCTGGAATCGCTGTCGGAGGCGACGTCGGGGGCGGTGGGGTCGCTGCTCAGCACCACCATCCTGTACCCTCTCGACACATGCAAGACCAAGTACCAGGCCGAGGTCCAGGCCCACGGTCAGCAGAAATACAGGTTCGTCGTCGGTTCTTCGAGATCTCCCCGCTTTTCGTCCGCTCTGTATGGTCTTGTGTCCCTTCGCCGCCGCGATCGTGATCCCGTCGGTTCACGCGGCGAATTCGTCCTCTCCCGATCGGCGCTTTGGAACCGTATCGTGCTTTGGAGCCCGCCTTGTAGGATGATCGCGTTTTCGCGGGCGTCGAGATTGTTGGCGCGGCTTCCCTTTTATTTATTTATTTTAATTTATATTTTCCCGACGGATTGAGATTGGAGCATTCGCTACTCGCGGATCGAAGAGAGCGATCTCTCGGTTTCGTGCAGAGGGTTCGGTTTTATTTTTTTTTCCCTGTCTAGACGGGTCCTGTTTCTGTCGGCGAGAAATCGTTGTTCGTGTCTTGATCTTGGTTTGGGTTTGGGTGGGCTGTTGTTAGCATCGACCTTTCGAGATGAGACTGATTCGGCACTGCTGCTATGCTTTGGAAAAAGGGTCGTATGCCTTAAAGATGGACTCTTCTGCGCCTGACAAGTTGTTAAATCCCATAAACATGGTCCGGAAAGAAAAGTGAAAAGACGTGATCTTTTGCAATGGCTTGCCTTTGGCGCAAGCGTGTTTCATTCATCGCATCTGTCGCTGCCCATGCGGCGAATTTGGAGATGTTCTGCCCATATTTTGGTTTTGGTCTCTTCATACATGTTTCTCTTTTCACCGGAGTAACTTTCAAGATTGATATACTCTCAAACAGAGTAATAGTTTTCGGTCAATACATGTTTTTGCAGTTGGATGAAGTGGACATAAACTACTCGTAGTTTGTCTTCTTTCTGAGAGGGTGATTTTTGGGATTATTTGGCGATAGTTTGCGTTTGCTGCTGGTTCAGAAATCTGAATATTTCTCCTCCTTGTCTCTTTCGTGCTGAGAAAAATCTGAAGTCAATTTGTGCTCACGGCTTATATGAATTTATTTATTTATTTATTTGGAGACTTTGGGCTTCAATGCCGTTTACATAATATGATTGTGGCTCGAACTCTTTCTGAAGTGCTAACAAGGCATTAAATGGACATTTCAAGAGGTATAAAGCAATATTTAAACATAGTTCCTCAGAGATTCCTAGATTTATCGAGACCGTCTCTATTTGCTATTTTTGTTTCCAGTGGCAATTTGCAGTATTTTTTCTTTGTGGTGCAAATCTCTGATTAAAGGATCAGAGTGCCTATGTCATCTCTCTTGCCAGCTGCTCTGAGGATATTTGTGGTGATTAATCCATTTTGTTTTTCTCTGTCTGCACAGGCATCTGTCAGATGTTCTCTGGGAGGCAATATCCAACCGCCAGGTGCTCTCACTATACCAGGGCTTAGGGACCAAAAACCTGCAATCTTTCATTGCTCAGTTTATTTACTTCTATGGATACAGCAACTTTAAAAGATTATACCTTGAATGGAGTGGTTATAAGTCAGTTGGAACAAGAGCTAATTTGGTTCTGGCTGCTGCGGCAGGTGCCTGTACTGCCATTATTACTCAGGTGAATCCTCTCTCAAAAAGTCTTGCCTTGTTAGCTTTCTCCTGTCACTTGTATAAACATTCAGATGATATATTCAAGCATGCATAGGCAGAGGTACTCGGTACCTGTGCCATGTGACTCTTCACTGGAAATTTGGATTGTAAAACATAACTAAACTGAACTTAGCTTAGTAACTCAATACCTTAGAGCATTATAAGTGCCATTTGAATGTGCTACACGCTTGTATGAGATCTAGAAAATATAGAATCATTATTGAATAGTGTGCAAGTTAGCAAGTAATTTTTGTTTGTGATCTTGAGAGAATTTGGTATATTGTTGTGTAGCCCCTGGATACAGCCTCTGCCAGGATGCAAACTAGTGCCTTTGGGAAATCCAAGGGCCTTTGGCAGACCCTTACTGAGGGTGATTGGAGCCATGCGTTTGATGGTCTTGGGATCTCCCTTTTGCTGACTTCTAACCCTGCGATTCAGGTATTTGCTTTTCGAGTGGTGTAAGCATTGTGATGATTGTTGTTGTTAAGTCCCTGTCATCAGGGACTGTTAAAGTGAGAATTGTTAAGAGACTGACCTTTTATTTCCTTCAGTACACAGTCTTTGATCAGCTCAAACTAAGGCTCTTGAAAGGAAAACAGAATAAAACAGACAAGCATTCATCACCCGAATCGCTTTCTGCATTCTCAGCTTTTGCATTGGGTGCACTTTCGAAGAGCATCGCCACTGTTTTGACTTATCCTGCAATAAGGTGCATCTTTCTTTCCAATAAATTTACCTATTCTATGAGCTTTGGTTGCAGAACTAAGAACTGATTAACATTTGGTTGCATGAAGGTGTAAGGTCATGATTCAAGCTGTCGATTCTAGTGAAAACGGAATAGAAACAGCTCAGAAGAAGCCTCATAAAACAATTCATGGAGTCCTGTTCGCCATATGGAATAGAGAAGGCTTTCTGGGCTTTTTCAAGGGATTGCGAGCTCAAATTTTGAAGACCGTGTTGAGCTCTGCTTTGCTTTTAATGATTAAGGAAAAGATTAGTGCAACCACATGGGTCCTTATGCTTGCATTAAGGAAATCTCTGCTGCTCACGAGGGGCAGGGTAAAAAGTGCTTGAGAGGGAATGACTTGGAATACCAGGGACCTTTGTAAAATAATGTTGTAGGCAGGGAACCTTTAGAGCCATATTCAGAACTGCTGTTGTGGAGACTGTCACAGGTGATGATGGAAACATCTTCTTGTGGAGTAGCCTGATTTAGGACTCCATACATGGGGGAAGAATACAAGCAGACTGCACTTTCATCTGAAGACCTCTGAAATCACCAGGAATAAGAATATGCTGATATTGATCTTGCCGCTAATAAAGCTATGCCTTGCCGAATGTTGGCACCATGATGGTGAACTTGTGACTTGTGAGGGTATCATTATAATTAATGTGGTTTTGGTCCCTTGAAAGGACAAATTAATTGCCCTTGTAGAAGTTGTTTAGATACTTGTGTTCATGGTAGTTTCTGTTAGTGTTGGATTTTGAATTTCCTCAGCGAAGGCAGTTAAAAGATTATTTTTTATTTTTTATTGTTTTGGTTGGTCCTATTCTATTTTTATTTTAACTTTCACTCTTAAATTTTTACCTTGACTTCTAATAGAATGTGGGAGTTGAAATCAACATTTGAAACTAAATCATCATTATCTCAATCCTCTGAGAAGGTAGGGAATCTCATTTCTCATGTGAGAAGGGTGGTTACTAAGGCAAATCTCCAATGATTGTGATATTTATCTTGATTTATGGTGTCGAAAGCAAGTTTGCTATTTACTTGACATGAAGTTTTTGAGCAGTCCACTCGGATGATCTATGATACATGATAGGCTTCTAGTGAATCTAGCGACTTGCTTATGAATGTTGGATGCAACTCCAGAATTCGATGTTATAATAAAATGACTTCATTTTATCAATTGCACGTAGCATTTACTTTAGACAAATTATTAGTCATATTTAAGCGGCGTTTTTTTGTTTTTTAGTTGGGAGAGTCGGAATGGAATAATCAGGAGTACACAGATAAATTAGGTTAGCCACAGCTCAATTGCGTGGTGAGGCAACCTCGGATTTTCTTACCTCACCCGTGTTAGCGACTCTCTCTTGTAAGAATCCTGCTGCTTTGGCCTCTAAGAGCCTAAAGTAGCTGACAAATACCTTAGCAACTCCTTGCAGGTGACGACAATACTAACTTCCTGGATGAAAGTGGACGAAGCATGGGAGCCTATTTACATTTTGAATGGTACAAGGATCCTGTTCTTGCTTTTGAGGGTGTTAGATGACTTTAAGCGACATTTCTCTGGAGTAGGCAAGCTCCAAACCTGTCTCATTCGTTCGGATCTGGGATCATAGTTTGGAATCATTTGTCATGAATGTTGAAACTTTGTCAAAAACCCGTGTTAGTAATTATTATATGTCACATCATCAATTGATATGATGTGTGACAATCATTCACTATTCACCTCTCTAGACATATACTTTGAACTTGGTTATCATGATTAGGGATGAACAGTTTCAGACAATCAATTCTATTAAAGGTTCTAGATTTTATCTAGATTCACCATTTGTACACTTAATTAAACAACGTTAGTAAATCATTATCTTGATTAACCACTATTTGCTACGATTTACTAATCACGGCTCATTTTTAGATACATGAAAATTATAAAATATTTACAAAATAAAAGTCATTCAGATTAGTGATTTTATATTACACATTTATCATTATACGCCGTGAAATGTCGTAGGATTGTATGGAGTTATAAAACAAGAAAAACACAAATACTTAATCCAGGTTCCTCGTTTTATTAGGAATTTACCTTTCAAAATAGATTCTTCAATTTTTGAATTTGGAATCTACCGATCCGGTTATCAAATTCCTGATTTTATATGTACAGCCATCGGATATCACTTATCATGTCAGCTGATGAGGACGTGGAAACGCAAGGAAACTTGAAGTTAGAAAAACACCCGCCAAAGTAGCAATGGGCTAGGCCCATTTCTAAGCTGCTTTCGGGTTCGGCCCAGCCCTACGCTGACCTATCGTTTTGTCTCCCGCAACAAACGAACAGAAAGTGGAGCGAAACACGCAAATAAAAAAACAATATCGACGGAAAAAAGGAAAGGAAAAAAAAAGAAAAAAAACCAAAATCCGGATACGCCATTTCTGCGAAGCGAGAGAGATCTGCGAAGAAGATTACAATCCGAGTCGCGAAGCGGCAGAAGACGAAGAAGACGAAGAAGAAGAAGCAGAAGGAGGAGGAGGAGGCGGCAAGATGATGTCCGGCAAATACACGAGCATCGACAACCAGAAGGTGTCGGGATCTGTTCCGGTGAGTCGCTCCTCGAGCCGCGCAACTCTTCGTCGCTTCTCGATTCTCGATTTCTGGTGCTGCGTGCGCGGGTGATTATCTATCGGTGTGTCCCGTTCGGATCTTAGCTTAGCTTGCTCGATCTTTTTGCAGGCCGTCCCAGATCCAGGGCACGTGGCCGTCAGATTCGCAGGTACCGGTGCGGAATTGTGATATCTTGGTTGTTTTCTTTTTTCTGCGAGTAGGAATGTGCTGTGATTTGAGGAATGTCTTCGAGTTTCGCATTCTGTTCTGTGTTTTGATTGCCCTAGACGAGGTTCGAGTGTGGATTTGTCTTAAGCTGGGGCTGTCTATGCTTTTGAGCTTGGTATGAGGTCCGCTTTTGACATGGGCGAGTTGCTATATCATGAATGGGGCATGGTTAGGAAGAGGAATTGTGGAGAATTCGGGTCTGTTATCAGTAGGATTTACCTTTTTTCTTCGCTAATCCTGTGGTGTTCTTCATACTTAGTGTTATTGCTGTTTATGGGATTTAGATTGTCTTTTGTGGGTGGAGAAAACGTGGGAAAAGCCTGACGTTGGTGACTCTTGCGGGATAATATGCCTGTTGTTCAAGTCAATGATTTGCTACATAGGTTCGATTAGAGGATCAGTTCAGCTTGTCCAGTTCTGATTTCGAAACCCACTAAGCCTTCGTTGAGATTTATTTCATGGCAATTGATTTCTCTAATGATTGGCATTGACATCATTTTTATTTATTTATTTGGAGCTCACTAGAAATGATCTTTTCTCAGATTCAAATCTCAAGACTTTCCCTCCATCTGATGCGAAAGGGAAGATATCTGGTGGCTCTGGTCCTCCTCGAGATGCTGATGGTATGCAAGACATCATTGTACTTTATGTTGTGAGTTTTTGGGACTTAGGATAATTATGTTGTTAGATTCCATTCACCTAGTGTTTGTTCATATCTAAATGAACTCTGTTTAGTGAGGCGCAATCTTGTTGATCTATGGAGTGTTCGAAGAGAAAAGGCAGTGCGTGCTTGGAAATTTTATATCTCAGCTTTCTGCTCCTGCAATTACATCATTTCTCGCTTTTGCTGTTTCATATTTAACTGGACCAAAAATTACTGAAGATCCTATTGTCAGGCTCAAATCTTAAAGAAGATTGAAGTTCTGTTGCAAATTACATATATTGCTATTTATGCACATTTTCTTGATTATGATGCAGATACATTTTCAAAATCTACACTCGGATCAGACGACTCTCAGCCAAGTGGTTGGTTTAAAATGTTCTCAGTTGCCTCCTATAAACCATATTTTGATGTGGACACTTCAGATGTGCTAGAGAGGATTAAAGATTCACTATTCCCATTTAGAGGAAGCTTTAATGAGAAAACCTCAAGCAACCCAGATCTGTAAGTTGTCCTGAGCTTTGGCACATGTGATATTTGAGTGGTACTAACTTCATGGAGCTGTTAGATAGTGCTGTGAATTTATTTCAGAAATGTGTGACTGTGGACTGATAATACTCTTTGCAATAACTAGGGGAATTACATCGGAAAATTCTTGCTTTTGTATCATATGATACTTTTAAACGGTGCTAGATTTCATGAAAATTCACTGTGAATTTTAGCATTGGCCATGCTTTAATTAGCTTTGGTCCACATAATTTAACCCTGATAGGGAATTTGTGTCATGTGAGTTAATGGTGGAGATTTTGCTGTGGAGGTTTATCGCCATAGTGCAGTACCTTTGAAATATCCCTAAATAAAATCTAGTCAGCTTATTTGAAACTGAAATGCGCATGATGAGCTTTACACTTCACCACCATTGCATGTGAATGCCTTCATCTTGGTGGAGAATTAAAGCAGCTTCAGACTAGCTGATTGAGACATCAACACGTATATTGTATTAATTCCATAAAAGCTTCTTAAGGTGCTATTTTCTTTACCTTTAAAGGCACTGATCTATGTTTCAAGTTTTATTTGATCAGCACTTCCAGGCATGGATAGAGAGACTCTAAGCAGAAAATTTTGTTTAATATCGTCCTTTTGTTTTCAATCTTTCTTTAAGTGATTATATGTGAATGTGCAGGTATGGACCATTCTGGATATGCACCACCCTCATTTTTGTTGCAGCTTCAATTGGGACTTTTGTCACATATGTAGCTCACAAGCTGAAGAAAGAACACTGGAACTATGACATAAATCTTGTGACATGGTCTGCTGGATTATTTTATGGCTATGTTACTGTTGTACCTCTCGGATTATATGTCATCTTGAAATACTTCTCAGCACCGTCCGGCCTTGTTCAGCTGCTTTGCCTTTATGGTTACTCCCTTTTTGTCTTCATTCCAGCATTGGTAAGTTTCTTGGTCTTATTTGAGTGAGAGCGTGGGTGGTCTTATATACTGGAAATAGACAACAAAAACTTGTGGGTATATATGGAAAATTGCGGGTTATTCATTCTTCTCATGTTCACACAAGTCCGATTAAGACATTACACACTGGTTTTACTTTGAGGATTGTCTACCACCTACTTTTACATTAATATTTTTCTGAGATTAATATGGCAGCAACCATGAGCTCTTGTTCTTTGTTAGGTATCAATCCCACCCAATCATTTTTTTGACTTTTTTAATCGATTCCTAGAAAAGGATTTCAGTGTGTAGGAGGAGGGAGAAGTCTCTTGTAGAGTCAGTTTTGATATCAATTCATCTTTCAATTTCATTGTCATGTCTTCATAGCTATCAAAAATGCATTTTCAGATATAGTAATATCAACTGCCATGTTTTGTTATTCATAAATAAAAATGAATATAATTATGCCGAGGTTTCAATGTTTGGATGAGGGTTGGCCCTTTATCTATGATGTACTATAGCTTCTTCCCAAATTTTTTTAGAATCTGAATTGTCTCTAAATTCTGGATTCAGTGTCTCTCTGTCGTGCCTCTGGATATATTCAGATGGGTGGTGGCTGGTGTGGCCGGTTTCATGTCTGCGACCTTTGTGGCTCTTAACCTCCGAGCCCACATTAAAAATGCAGGGGAGAGGTGGTTTTTGATAGTGGCTGCAATCTTCCTGTTGCAGCTGGCTCTGGCTGTTGTCCTGAAGATCTATCTGTTCACTGTCTCGGTATAGCATGAATCTACGAGGAAACTTGAAGAAACTGTAGATCATAGGGATACATCTCTGTCCATGGGACATTACATCTGTCGGCTAGTGGATTTATACATCATGAATGAAAGCTGCTGTATTTGTTCATTTGTGACAGCACCATATTCATTGTTTCTGCATCATAAGGTTGTGAGCCTCTTCTGTAACCATTGTCCAGTTGAGACAGTGATCTAGATGATTGGGGGTTGGGGGTTGGGGGGACCTGGGGTTAATTGGGGTTCAAATCAATGAGATTTTTGCAACATTTGTATTGACTCGATTTTGGTAATATAAGACGAGATTCAATGGTTCTTGACCTCTAGAGAGTCGTTATGTTTAATTGTTGGACTTCCACTTTTGGGTATTTTTTAGTTAACTATATTCTTTTTTGGCTCTTGCTGGAGTTTCTGAAGATTGAGTGGGTTCATTCCCCTTATTCAATCGAGCAGTCTATGTTCCATATAACCACAGCGTCTAGCAGATGCCCTACTCTGTTTTTGCTCGTTAACGGTGGATGGTGAAGGTGGAAAATTTTCACTTGTCCTGCCGTTGGCTTGGTATATGTTTCAAGCAAACAATATGAAAAACTGTTGGCGAAATTGATCAGGCGATATCCTGCGTGCTCCATACAGTGACATCTAGAGCAGAATTCTGCTCCAAGTAGGGCTATCCTCTTGTTATGCGGACAGCACCCGAAAGGTCATGTTTATGAGACTGTTTCTATTGCTATAATGATTGCGCTTATTGACGTGCTGTCCACTGGATAATCATAGCATGCTGACATCGAAAGTCATTTCACCGGTTGCACACTCTCCTAACAAGACTTAGTTAGATCTTCGGTCCATTCTCTCTTTTCCTTATTTTTAAAATTTCCTTATTCTAGTAAGCAGGTTTGGTTTAGCAAACACCCTTTTTTTCAATCCATCGGGTTAGTGCAAATTGAAAAGCTACCCGACTTTTATGGTGGTTAGAGAGAGAGAGAGAGAGAGAGAGAGAGAGAGTTATCAAACATCTAGGTTAGAAAGGAGATATGCAGTGCAGGAACTACCAAATGTCACACATAAACCCAGCGAAGACATTACATGTCATATAGAAGATGCCTCTGACGAAGCATTTTACTAGCTCCTTTCTTTGCGACGAGAATGCTGTGGTCTGTGAACCGGGACTGGACGGTGCCAAACAACCACCAATCACTCTTTTTCCTCTTCACAGTCAAGAGTCGATGATAAATTAATCGGAGAGAAAAGGAGATGTAGCCCATAGAGTCTACACACACCTACTGGACTTCCAGCATGTTGGACTTTTAGCCGGAGGAGGGATTGGAGAGAATGGCAAGAGAGTCAAAACCATGACCTGAAATTGAGGTCCCTTCCATGACTAATTTGTTTAGGCAGTGTTTGGTTTAGCTTTTGGATTACCATGCACAGAGATTGACCGCTTTTTGGCTGGACCTGTTTGGTATTCAATGATTCTCCAGACACCACAGACACGTTTGTTTGATCATGGAATATGACCAGACATTATGAGTGAAGTGAGGGGAAAAAGCAAGCGCTGGTGAATTGAATTGTCAACTGATGAAGCAGCAATGGATGTCATTATTCTATTAAGGAATTTCATTCACCGGACAATGCTACAGGAGTAGTTGACAATTCTTGCTTATCCTCCCTTAAAAAACTCGCTTTCACATACAATTATAGATCCTAAGCCTTGAAATCAAAAGTTTGTCATTTGCCCGACGCTCTTCTCGTTTTGCTTCTGAGGCATAAACACAGAGCACATTCAGAATCACCATGCCCGACGATTCGAAATACCAAGTGTGCTGCCTGCTGTTGATTTTCTTAACCACATCAGCTTTGAGCACCGAATTGGTTTCTGGGGCTCGGCATGTGAAGGCAAGCGGGAGAGGCAAAGACACTGTTCACACAAGGAAGACGGCGACAACAGCGACGACAACCACAGCTCCTGCAATGACACAGGTTGGAGATGAATTTCTTGCTGCAGAAGAGAGAAAAGTACCCTCGTCACCTGATCCATTGCACAATTAGTAGATTGGCATCAACGATGCCTTCCAGAGATCTTGGATAAAGCTGTACCTTGCTCGCAAAGGTGGAGACAAGGTATCTGATGCACCATGTAGAAGAGCTTCTTGTTCTTTTTCCGGCCTTGCTAGAATGTTCGGCCATATGATTTTCATAAAGCAATTTGATTGCTACTTCAGGTTCCGAATTTCACAGAACAAGAATAGATTTCTACTGTGAATATCAAATTTGTTGCATAGTATTAAGCAAGATGCGAAGATGAACGCCTTCCATGATTTTGGGAAGATCAGAGAGTGGTCGGATAGTTGATTACTGAGAACTCTCTCTCTCTCCCTCTCTCCCCACAGACGCATACGTGGTACCAATGGTTCCTTGAAACCAGGGATTATAGCTGCTGATAGGCAATGCACAAAAATAGGAACAGCAGACGATACTGCCATGCCAGCGTGTGTAACTATAAAAAATCAAATATGATCTGCTAATAAGTGCCGTCAAATTGCCCAGATGGATATTCATGCCTGAGCCATTCTCCAATCGTATGACAAAGCACCTTCATTTGCTTCAAAACATTAAACAATTTTACCAGGGCCACTTTTGCTTGTTACGCTTGGATGGATCTACGACAGCCGTTAACGTAAAATTTTTCAGAAAGTAGCAAATGAATCAAATGGGTCTGAGGTTTTACGAGCTTTCAGTTTACCACGGTATCTCATAATTATCATCTATCCTTATGCCGTCTGCAAATTCCCTCGAGCTTCTTTGGCACGCTTCAAAAAATGGACCTTCTGAATTTAACTTAACCTATTTTATGCTGCTACGGACCAAATGCTCAGCAGCCTACTCCCATCGACAACACGTAAGGCATCATAATTGAACAATTCTCCAAACACTACAGTTGCCGCCAAAGCAATCCCAAGAACGTTCACACGTTTACAGTAGAGTTTGATGAAGCAGGTCCATACTCTCGATTCTCAAATAAACAAACTTACTTCGGTTCATATCCAGAGTGAACACTTCCTCGATGTTACATTCAAAATCAACTCAACAAATTAGCCATCAAGGCGTTTATTACTTGAATCTTGAGCTTTTAGAAGTGGTCGTATCACACTCTAAATAGGCTCGGCATCAGTTTTCAGCGTAGTTCTGTTTTGGACCAAGAACTGATATGGGCTATGCAGGAACTTTAAGGCATTGGCTCTACAACCAAATAAGGTCAAAAAGAATGCCCAAAAATGATTGTGCATGCGTACTAAAACCAGAGCAAGGCGGTATAACCTATACAGAATGAAGCGTTTTGGCTTGGACGTTAACCATATGACCGGCATGAGAGAAAATTTACATCTATCAAAAGACAAACCAGAATCAACATCCAACATAAAATGATTATTTAGTGATACTACCACCCAGAGCTGAAGCTATCTAGTTTATGGACAGTCAACAAGAAAATTGAAAGATTTAAGCACGATTTAATCTCAAAGTACAGCAGCTTCCTTGGTGATCCCCAGAAACTGGGGCCACACATATATTTCAGTCATGAATTCCAATTAAATATTGCTCGTAAAATTCTTGTCAACATTTTCCAAAATATGAAAGCTATGCTTTAGTCTTCTTCCCTTTAGTTTCTGCTGCAGGTTTGGTCTTGAAAGGCAAGAATGTCTTCCCACCCATGTATCCTCTTAAAACTTCTGGAACCTCAACTCCATCTTCTCTCTGGTAGTTCTCAAGTATGCAGCAAATTGTCCTCTCAGTGGCAGTCAGGGTAGAATTTAGTAAGTGAACATACTGCTTCACTTGCTCATTGCTCTGACAGATTGCAAAAGGAAAAGGAAGAAAAAATCAGAGAGACAGCTATTGCATGCAAGGAGGTGTTTTTTTTCTTAATGCATGACAGGATGTCAGTCAAAATAAAGTACAGACTATTGACATTTCTAGCAGAACAATCACCTGCTTCTGGTCAGCCGAAACCATTAACCAGAAATCAGAAATCGCTAGTAGATCCATCAGACTAGATTTTGTGCATAATATAACATGAATAGACTTGAATAAAGAAATTGACAGGACATACTTGATACTCCTCAAGTATCCTCCTCCTTTAGGATCATATTCAGGCAGAAAAGCACAGCTTCATCACTATTGTTCTTACCCAATGAAACCTTCCTAGCTAGTTGTCACAAATAATCATTTTCATGCATCATAAAATTCTCGAGTACTAGCTTAGAAAGGGTTACCTTCTTCTGACCATATCGTATTTCCAGTCTCCTGGACTGATAATCAGTACAATTCGAACAGGACACGAGCTCTCTGTAAGTCTGAGACGCAGGAAACCAGCCCTCAAGATCATACTTCTTCGCAGCGGCATCATTCAGGGCACCAGAAACAATTGATACGACATGATAAGGGATCTTAAGCTGCAACAACAAAGTGACACCAGAAAGTGAATCTGACATACAAGAACACAACCTATTCATGAGAGCAGCACTTTTTCAATGTTAAACATAGTGCAGCAACATGAAATTAATTTGGGGGTCATAAGGTGAAAAGTAATACCGCCTGGTAAAACTCCTCAGAATTTTTTATCATTTCCTCATGCATTTCCCAAGACTCATTGCCATTTGGACTGGTGAGGCAAAATTGCTCCACTTTCTCAAACTGATGAACTCTGAAAATTCCTAAAGTGTCACGACCATGGGAACCGGCCTCTTTGCGGAAGCAAGATGAATATCCAGCATACCTGGTCAAAATTCCACAAGTGAAATCAGATCAGAATGATGTCCACACATAACAACAACTAATAATCAACATCACTACTGGACCTTATTGGTAGCTGGGATGGATGGATCCAATCATCAAGATGATAAGCACAGAGTGGCTGCTCGGCAGTAGCAATGAGATATTTGTCATCTCCCTCTCCGGTTACCTAATTGGACATCACCAATCAGTCCTGAAAGATATGTTTATAGAAGCAATACAACTTATAGTTTCATTGAACTCTAGTAATGATCACTCCTCAAATCTTGCATGGCAGCAAAAAGAGGAAAGAAATTGTGACAGTATTGTTCATCTGTTACCTTGTAGAGTTCTTCGTCAAATTGGGCCAATTGAGCACATTTCGCCATGATATCTTGTTTCATGAAGAAAGGCGTTTGTAGGGCTGTGTATCCCCTTTTCTCCAAGAAATCCAGCCCGAAACAAATCAGAGCTTGATTAAGACGTACACCGTCCCCCTTTAAGTAGAACCCTCTACCCCCAGCCACGTCAGCACCTGTATAAAGCAAGCATACTGAAATTAACAACACAGAATATTTGCGAGATTAACTTTGGAGAGAAGCATTAGAAAGTGATAAATAATTAGAAAACTGGTAGAACATTAGAACTTGTAACTTTCAAGCACAAGTATATTTTCAAATTGCAGTACACAACCCAAGAGTACTTCTGATACCTTTTTTCAAGTCTGCAATTTCAAGAAGATCCACAAGCTCAACATGGTTCTTTAGCTTGGGCTCCTGCCTTTTTGTTCCCCATGTCCTAACAACTGCATTATTTGCCTATAAATGCTCGAAGTAAATAATCACTCTAAATTTGCACAAAGTATCGCAACATCACTTTCAACTAAACAAGCCAATTACCTCATCATTGCTAACA
The DNA here is from genome assembly GCA_014182735.1 of Corymbia maculata. Classification (NCBI taxonomy): domain Eukaryota; kingdom Viridiplantae; phylum Streptophyta; class Magnoliopsida; order Myrtales; family Myrtaceae; genus Corymbia; species Corymbia maculata. The sequence continues at coordinate 43,334,088 of CM024689.1, read as the reverse complement.
GGTACGGAATCATGCACAAGGTTCCCGACTATTTCCAGCCTTGATTTTAAGGCCATCCAAGCTTCACGAACTTCAACTTCTTTCTCAGCTGACAGCTTCTTATTCTCATTGGTATTCGCTATCATCTCCGACGCATCCTCACCAGACTACGAAATGGCAGCACAGCGCCATTACCATTCAAGTTCAATAGAGAAAACTTTACACAATCTATATACTGGCAATGCAGATTTCACCATGGCCAAACTATGCCCAGTCCCAAAACAGCCAAAAATTAGATACACAGGGAGGACTTTCTTTCACCCTTAAAGGCTGTTGAGTAAACTGCGAACACAATTACTTCCACTAAAAAGACTGGAACATTTCAGATCTATCGTAATAAACACGGGTACGGGAGCAGTCAAAATAGACAAAGACTCTTTTTTTTTTCCAAATATATTTCTTATTTAGGTTGCGCGGCGCTAAATAAGGTCCAAACGTCAAAGCCTCAAGAGCATAATAAACAGGGGAGAGAAAAACTCACGATTTTGAGCTGGGCCACGCGCTTGTTGATTTTGTTGAACTCCTTGCGCAGATTCTCGAGCTCGAACTGACCTGAAATCACAATCACACAGAAAAGTGAGCGAATCACGGCACGCGCCGAATCGAGAAACGCCGCCGGCGTTGGCCCGGGGGGGGGGACAGTAGATTACGCTGGCGCCACTCCTTGTCGAGGTTGACGATCTCGTCGACGAGATCGACGTTGGCGAAGCGGCGGCGCTGGGACTCCCGGATGATCTCGGGGTTGTTCCCCTTCTCTTCCCTGAACAGATTGATGTCCAGCATTGTCACACCCTCTCTCTCTCTCTCTCTCTCTCTCTCTCTCTCTCTAGGGGATGATGAAGATTGAAGAAGACGAAGGTGGGAGATGAAGAGCGGAAAGCTTATGCTGTGCAGCGAAACCCAAGGGCTGTCTAAAACCCTACGTGGAGGCTACGCTGCTTATGGGTTCGCGCAGCCGTGACGATGCGGAGAGGAGAGACGAGAGAGAGGGGGACTGGGGGACTGCGGAAGTAGGATTTCTTCGTGCTTGGAAACGCGTTTGGAATGGGATTATGCTATACTTGGAGTGGGATTGGGAATGTGCATGTCCAAGCAGTCGCCCAGCCTCTGGGCCCCACCCCTGGGAGGGATTATTGGAATCCACTTTTTATCTCCTCTTTTTTTTGAAAAAGGATTAAAGCCGAGTACGAAGATTGGACATTACAAATTTATTGTCCCTATTTTATAACCTAATAAAACATGAAGTAAGAAGATAACCAAAATAAATCTTATCATGATATTCACTTTTTTACTATCTTTCCTATTACGACATGAAAAAGTGATATTAACAATTGCTTGTTAAACCAAACCAATAAAATTGGTTTTAATTGACTATGTTTTCTGCATATATGCTCTCATGAGTAAGTGCAGATATGGTAAATGAAGACTCCACGAATGGTAATTAAACTCCCCTCAATCTGATTGGCACTTCAATTTTTTTTTTTTTGGGTGTAACCACCTTTTTTTTTGTGGACGGCAGTGTAACCACCTTACTCTCCAAGAAAAAGGGGATGCAGAAGTTTCTCACTTTTTGGATTAGGTTTTTTGGAATATGATGTGTGTCACTTAAGAGTAAAGAGTACAAATCTATTTATATGGCGAATAATACAAAAATTGGAAAAATATTTTTAAAAAATATTAGTTATATCATTTAAAATTATTAGTTAACAAAATATGCTTTCATATAGACAATAATATATGCTTGAATATTGTTGTAAATGATGAAAATATGTTTCATTCACACACATTTTTATAAGTGATACAAATGATTATTTTTCGGAAGATATTTCTCAACACGCATGAGCTTTTCGCAAAACAAAAAGACCCAAATTATAAAAAACTAGATAGATTTTTTGAGATCATGATCATCAAATGTCTCAACATAAGGAAAATTACACAATGCACTGAGAAATGGTGCAATCCCCATCTCATTTTTCACTCAAAAGAACTTTTATTGTTATACAGAGAATGAGGCAACGCTTTATCTCTACATTCAAGCCGACTATGCCACTACCCTTCTGACCAAAAAGAATTACGTTGGAGAAGACTCTCCTCCACCCTAATCATGGGCCTAAGAGAGAAAGAATGGGAATGAATTTCGACCACACTAAAGACGGTGTATTGTGCGTATTTCCTAGGAGCATTTATGATTCTTGCAATCGTTGCTTTAATATTTGGCGGGAAACTGTCAGACCAACCAGCAAACGTCGCGTCATGATCCATGAATCTTGATACATGGCAACTCTGGAGGATGATGGCTGATCAAATTTACCCATAGATTAGCAAGTTTGAGAAAATACTGCTCCTCGTCCCAGAAAATCATCTTCATACCTGGCTCGACAACAGCAGACAGCATTTTAGAAGCAAAATTAAGGTTCCAAGCAAACGATTCCACGTATATAGCCAGCCAAAGATGCCATGCTGCCACAAAAGAGAATAAAAAGAGACAAACTAAGACTAGGTAAAATGCTTGGGAATCTCATTTGAAGAGCTTGCACTTTTAAAACAGCCTTCGGATGCAATAAATGAAGTACTTGCATGACTAAAGTGACAACTCTGTGATAACAGTGATCTTGTACCAGACCGAACCCTCAGATGGATAAAGAATAGAGTGATGTTGAGTATTTACATACCTGGCACTGTTCCTGGATTCAACAAAGACAAACGGCAAACAGGTTCTTCACAAGAAAAAATAGCCTTCTGAAGTACACCTGCATTGAGAGTGTAAACATGCTTGATGGACTCCAACAAAGCTTCGACAGTCTCCTCATATTGGAAATCCAGAGGATCAGATATGCTTTGAAGAGCTTCTTCAAGGCCTGAACTGGACCATATAGTAGTACATTCATCTAAAAGAGCAGATATGCCAGAGAAATCTCTGTAATTAAGAAGAATCCATGGTTTGTATAACATGGCTGAGGCCCCAAGAACTCCGACCACTCTGTAAACTTCTCCAAGTGCAAGTATATGCTGCTTCCCTAAATGAAGTGAAAACAACAGCACATCAAATTTGAGGCCCAAAGAAACTCTAGCATCACTATTTTTATCGTACTAGGTAGCTATAATATACCTTCTTTTTCAGATAATATTTGGCTGGAAAAATTCTTCTCTAGAGCTTGCTTCCATATTGAGGCTCCATGCTTCAGCTCTCGGGCACAAGCAGAGATCATTTTGGACCATGTGGAAACATAATTAGATTGCCCCTCAGCTGATCCTAATTTTAAGATTTTCAGTACCAAGACTACATGTCTCAAGAGCTCAACCAATGACTTTGAATCTCTCTCTACCTGTAAACAAGCAAGGTACTGCTACTGTTAAGTTCAAGAGCCAACCAACCGCCCAGTCAGATGTCGACTTTTTGTATCAGAACCAGCATAAGATATATTGATTTCTGACTCTAAAATTAAGCAGACTGTTCAGAAGACAAATAAACAAAGAAAAAAGGGAGAAGTTTATCCATTTTTAACCACCACATTCCCAGAAAAATTGCATTTGCAGCTTTGTCCACAAATCTCATACCAGGGACTCTATCTTGGATTATTTGCAAGGCTACAAAATGTTAAGGCAGGACTGACCCAAAGGAAAGATCCTTAGAGTGTGCAATAATCACCATCCTACATGTATCTCAGTCGCAAATAAATTTCAACAATTCAACTTGATTACGATTTGCCAATGCATGTGATCTTCCATCAAGCACATGTGAGAAATTCATACCGATGACAATCTACTCGACAAGTTATATTCTGCCTCAACCATGTGGAACTTTTCGTCAGATAAGACTTCAAGAAATGTACTGATGCTGATATCTCTCTCAGATAGATTATTTGAGGGCAGTTGCAAGATTGAGTTGCTTGAATGCAGCTCATTGTAAAGTTCCTACAACAAGAAGGTGGACTAATAGTTATTTCATACATATTGAAGCAATCACAACTAAAAAACTGAAAAAATCTTAGAAGTTGAAATGAGAAAAAAATTGATATAACAGTAAAGGAAGTAATTAAAATGATCAATTTAGTAAACACTAAACCTGAATTTCCTCATCATGAGCTTTTGCCTTTGCATTTTCACCAGCAAGATCAATAGGGTTATGTGCCTTCTGACAAATAGCATATTATCAACATTCAGGGTTTGAGCAACTTCATAACAAAACAAGCACATCATTGCACGGACGGATCATCACCTGATTAAGATGCTGGTGTGCGAAAAGGCACAACTCATCCTTCAAATTGCAATAAAATTGAACAAGATCATCCAGTTTTAATTCAATTTGGAAACTTTGAAGTGAATCCACAGGACTCGTTATAGAGATTTCTGCAGATTTGGTCCCATGGTAGACATCCTTATGCTCCCAAGAAATATCCTCTATAATGTTTAAGTTATTTCCTAATCTGGACACTTGTACAGTGTGGCTTGAATTTGACCCATCAATACTTAGCCATGGAGTATTTGTGCCAAAGCTCTGAGGTTCATCTCCTCTTGGTGTATGGGCACCCTGAAAATCCCATTCATCAAAGTCGTCCTCTTTGATTGCTGAATCTGGTTCCGAATTTGTCCAGGTGGTATTCAGTGCACCCTCACTCAGCTTTTTAATGTCAGCTGCAGGAGTACTCGGCACGGATTCACTGTACAGACTTGATATGAGATCATGGATGGATGTCCCTGAGGTTAGTTTAGTCCTATCTCTTGTATCAGGTGCAGGTTCTTTGATAAAACTGTCGCCTTGAGCTACTGTATCTTCTTTCCCCAGATCTTCATCACCAAAAAGAGACAGCGGCAGGGCTTCCTTTTTCCCATTCCCTTGACGCTTCTCATTTCCCTAGAAAGTAAATGATGAAAAGTCAACAAACAGAAGTGTCGTGTGAAAGAATCTAAAATTAATCTGCAAAATGATATTTCCCAGTGACAACTGATACCAAAATTGAGGATTTAACCTCCATTAAAGTGCATTATTTCTGTTAAAGCAAAAATTCATGAGAAATTGCTGACCATTTTGTTTATATCTGTACATTTCAATTTTTAGCTCTGCGCTGTATAATATATCGTAGCTTCTACTCTAAAACAGAAAACAAGAGAAATGGCTAAAGCACGATGTCTACTGCAGAACCTAAGACTTCACCGTCAGCTGGAAGTGTTAGAGACAGGTTGACTATTGAGCATTTAGATTGGAACAACAAGATCAACTTACATTATAAGGGCCACAATAGAAGAATGTACGATGGGGAAAACCAGTTAGCAAATTCGATAGACCTCCTTTCTCCTTATAGGCATTTATTAAATGTAAGCGAATATCTCAAGACATGATTCTTCAAGTCACTGATAACTCACAATCGACAGGGCATAGTCTGAAATGCAAAAAAAGGAGTAAAAGATATAATATGATTTCAGCGGCAGCTCATGCTTCATTAATTTATTTAGTTCCTTAAAATGCATGATTAAGTGCTAAATAATGAAAATTACACTAGACAATTTCATCACCCGCATGTTTCTATAAATTAATTTCATGGGAATAATTGTGCATTCCCCGGTATCCTACTAACTTTATGCACATGGCATACCTAGTAAAAATTGATTAAATCAGAAAAAGACTCATACCTCATGCTTTGATGCAGCTTCTGATAAAGCGTCTTTAAATTCCCAAAGATTTTCACCAGAGTCAGTACTCCTCTCCATTGTACTTGTCTTTGCACCGTTATCAGTGAGCTTCAGATCATCCTGGCATAAAAATTTCAGAAAACAAAGATTTTATCCTCTTAAGGAGCAATATGTGAACTTACTTGCTGATGTGATTTCATTCAGAATGCATCCTTAGATTTTCAGAAATTCTTGACAAAGTTTAACACTTGGTTTGATTTAGTTAATTTTACTCCCTAAAGCTGTTAATTGTCATACTGCTAGCTTTCTTAAAAAAATATTGATCGTTTTTCTTTTGTAGACAATCACAATACAAACATTGGATAAAGTCGTAATCAAATTTGACTCAGATTCAATAGAATCTAACAAAAATTCACCTATTCATAAATAAATTTGATTTTTAAACATGCATTTTGCAGTGGTGAGTGGAATAAATAAAGAAAACCACCAAAGATTTCGTGAATTTCACAATCATTCGACTCATATAAGTGATGCAGTACCTGAGCATTTGAACCAGTTTCTGAAGATGCACGCCTAAAGTCCCAATCGTTTTCCTCAGTTTCAGCAACTCCATCAACTTGATTGAAATTAACTTCATGATTGGTGCCTTTCAGGTCAATCTTGGGTTTTGGGTTCAGGTCATACACAGAATTTGACATGACAAATTTATCAGCAATCCATTTTGATGAGACAAACAGATCGGATTGTCCATGTGCACCATTGCTAAAATCAAAAGTGGCTTCAGTTGCCGGTGAACTTTTGAATGTTGCCCCATTACCCTTTGGCAAAAGAAAATGCGAGATTTCAGTAGATATTATCATGTTTCTATGGAAAAAATTGCGGATGCAAAATCTTACAACTCTGGTAGAGATTTTAGTTTACAATGCAAGGAGGAATCGTATCAAACTATCAAGCCATGAATTCCATATTGAGTTCCACTTTATTGACGTTCATTGATCACTCAAACTTCATGATCTACTTATTCATAGAGGAACCAAATCAAATTACATCCACAAAAAGAATACCTATGGCTAATGCCAAATTTTAAGACAGTGAGAAAAGATGTTCCGACTTTTCTGCAAATGTCTCAATTATATTATAATGTATCAAGATACAAATCGGTCATGTGAGGGGAATTCTGGCTGGATTACTTTCTTCTTTACACATTCAAATTGAATGATGTGCAGATAACAAAAAAATAAAATAAAAAAAATCACATACACTAATACACGAGATAATACGAACTTCTAGATTTACCTCACGGTTCTCATGATTGGATTGAGTTTCAATTTCTGCAACTTTGAAATCCCAACCAAAATCGTCGCCTATATCCTCCTCTTTTCTAACAGAATCAATAACAAGCCCATTAATGCTCGACTTCAACGTGTCGAAGTTTGGAGTGGAAACATGCACATGAAAATTCCAATTGTCACTTGAAATGGGCACGTTCAGATTCTCAGCTGTATCAATCTCAGCTTTATTCTGGTTTTCCTGGTTAAACAGATGGCAGAGATGTGGGTATGTTTGCATCCGGCAGACAAAAGGAGGAAAAATGCAATCTACTTCGCCTATATGATTATGCATTGCCAAAGACTAAAATTCTCAAGGAAAGAACAAGAGGAAAGGGGCCCATAGAGCACGTGTATAATAAAGATGTACAGAGGTTGTACAGTGACTGCAATAGGCAGGCACGGATAATAAAATGAAACAGCTTCTAGTTATTAACAGTCCTTTGCAATCGAAGTTTCAATTAGAGACACTCATCAGTATAATGGTGGCCCCAAAAGGTGCAAAACTTCTTCATCTCCAAATTTGTGAAGCACAACAATGCACTATCAGCTAGCAATGATTCCTCAATCTAAGTAGACAGAATATATGATTTCAAACATCACAAGGCCGGTTGTGGACAGTTTCGGTTCCCCCAGAACTATTTAATACAAATATCCTATATACGATCTCAACCAAAAGGAGACAACTAGCATTTTCTCTGTGAGCACACTTGAACATCTTTACCGTCATTTCCTTTTTTCTAACTTTGAATCAATCTTTCGAATTCTACGACTTCTAATGACTTGTAAACCAAAACAAACGAATATGTCAAGCCTTTACCTTAATATTCTGGTCGTCAGACACTCTGTCCGCATCCACAAACTTAAATTCCCACTCTTCATCATCAACTAACTCACCGTTTCCGTTAGGCACAGGGGAGTCTATCCCGTTCAAACTCAACTTCAGATTCGACCCAGTTTGAGCTTCGACCTTCAGATCCTGACCGTACACCACCGAGTTCGCGTTATGATCCGTATCCGTTCCATTTTGATTACCAACTTTCGGACTCCGATCATAAAGATTAAAAATAAAGTCGTTCAATCCGCCACCGACGTTCAAATCGGAACTCCTCTTCACCAAATGACCATTCGGAAGCTTAAACGCGTGACTAGCATCGGCCACTGAAGGATCGACTGCGGCAGGTTCCTCCTCCTCCTCTTCCCCGAATATCGACAACGGTATAGCTCCCTTCGGCTTCGGCCCCTGGGCTTCCAGTGAATTCGCGCTGCTCGGCGCCGGAGGAGCAGCGGCGGCCTGCGGTCCTACCGTGCGATCCGCGAATAAATCAGGTATCGCCGGCGAGCTCGAGTCGCTCGAAGGATCGGCGATGGATTTCGAAGACGAGATCGGGCCGAAGCCGACGAAATCGGACCAGTCGTCGTCGTTCTGAGAGGCGGAGGCTCCGCCGTTGCTGGAAATGGAGGCGGCGGCGGAGGCGAAGGCAAAGTCCCCGAATCCCTCGTCGTCGTCGTCGTCGACACGGATGCCGGCTGCCATGGACGAAGGTGAAGGACGAAGAGGATGGACGGTGGGGGCCTTCGAAGCTCGCGAGCGATTGCTCGCTGTGGGGGTGGGGGCGATTCCGGCGTGCTCTCGACGGTTTTAAGTGCGCGCGTGGTTTGTGGGGTGGCTCGCGAGTGCGCCGTGCTTGTTGTGCCCATGCTGACCTGGACTACGGGCCGAGCAACGTTTTTATTGTTTTGGTCGGATGGGGCCGAGCTTTGTGAAGCGTCTTAAAATTTATTACGAAAATTTAATTAAATTATAAAATTTTTAAAAATGATTAATTAAATTTTAAATTTTTTCACGAAAATACAATATCGAATCCTAAAATTTTCAAAATATACTATTAACCAAATGACTTGATTTGACCAATTTGATAAGTTTAGAATTTAATTACACATTTTAAAAATTTGAGAGTTTACATTTAAAAAACAAGTTTTAGGATTTATTACACTTTTTGAAAGTCTTAGAATTATATTACACTTTTTTGACTAGTTTTAAAACTTCCAAAAAATATATATATATATATAAATTTTGAGGATAGATGATGCAAATGGTCCTCAACTTTAAATTTGCTAAATATGATCTCTAAACTTTAGTAAAATATGTAATATTGTTCATGAATTTTTAATTTATTTAATATATTTTGTGAAATTTTAGTACATATTTATTTTAGTCACTAAACGATATGAAAATATTCAATGTAATTTTACATTGAGTTTAAGTCAAGGATTACATTGCAAAAATTAAAAATTCAAGAATCATATTATACATTAGATTAAGATTCCCTGAAAATTGCTAGTAGGTTCCATTGAATGCTAAAACTCTTAGTAATACAATTAAATTATGAAGTTGATCGTTAAAGCTATGGACATAGAAAAATAGAGAATATCTATAACAGTGTGTTTATTTGAGTGGAAGTTTTTTATTTCACGAATTAGTTTCCTAAAGTCACTTATTTCATTTGCTGAATTGATTAACTAACAAAAAGCTATTTACAGTTAAAGAAAATATACATGTTTAAAGTTAAAGAAAAGAATCCCTAACTTGAAAAAGAGAAAAATATTCTCAAAGGCTTTCTTTCTGTTATAAAAGTTTTTTTTGAAGAGATTGTTTTTATCAACTAATGTGAAATTGAGTATTCCATTCATTAGTTCACTCGAGGTTAAAGCCTTCAAGTTTTTCATTTTTGGAAAAGCCTATTGTTTGATGATTTTTGGCTATAACCTTTTAAGTCTCACCTAATCTCTTCCGACGATGTCAAGATAAACTATTGGCTATTGATAAATTAGGCTGCCATTAGTGAGAGATGTCGAATAGATTTCTCCATTAATAGTTAATAGTAACGATTCCTTACTCATATGCATGTCACAACTATTTTTGCGACGATATAGTATATTTATGATTACTAATTTACATAAGGAAATCAGTTTAAAAATATTGGATGTGATTTGACGTGCGTAATACTATGGGTGCGTTTAGTTCAATTTTTGAAGTAGCTTTCAGCTTTCAAGTGGCCTTCAAAATTCTGAAAGCTCAGAGCTAGCGGAATGCTGAAACTATTATCTTCCTTCCAAAACTACTCTCACTAATTTTTCATATTTCCGATTTTGCCCTTTTTTTTTTTTTTTTTAATTGAGAAAGGGCGGCGGCGAAGGGCTCCGCCGCCGGCGAGCCAGATCTGGCGCTGACGGTCGTCGGCGGAGGTTGCCCGACCGCCACTTGGTCTTATGGCCATAGGCGGCCCTCGCTTGGGTCTCGCGAAGGTCACGCGACGGCGGCTAGTGGTCGCGTGACCCTCGTGAGACCCAGGTGAGGGCTGCCTGCCGCTGCAAGACCAAGGCGGCGGTCACCTGGGTTGCGGTGAGCCTAGGTCGAGCGACCCTCGTCGAGGGTCACTTGAGGTCGAGTGACCTCCGACAGCCCTCGGCTGGGGCCACGCGACCCTCACCGGAGGTTGGGCAACGGCCGCGCGCGATCTTGGCTCATCGGCGACCGTAACCCTTCACCGGTCCGGTGAAGGATTTGTCCACTTTTCCAAAAAAAAAAAAAAAAATAAAAATAAAAAAAAAAAAAAAAATATATATATAACACTTCTCAAAGCCCATTGTAAAATGCATGCTCAACTCAAAGTCCATTTGTAAGGAAATGAAATTTTACCAAAACAGTTGCATTTGTCTAAGTAGCTTTGAGCTTTCAGCATTTGCACTGGATTCAAAACCTTTTGCAAATCTGAACCAAACGCACACCCTATATATTAAATATTTACAGGACGATGATAAAAGCTTAATCATATTATGTTACTCATAAAAATCCTTTTCCATTTCTAGGTATGTTCTTAGAAGAAAGTTTATTACTCATCTATCGTTAAGAAAATCGAGATAAATGTGACGACATTTTTTTTTTTTTTTTGCCCTCCGACGTCCGATTCTACGTACGTGTCCACCAAACGCGAGCTATCCTCCACGTGGACCCTACTCCCAGCGCCACTCAGCATGACGTGGCAGCATCCCGGACGAAGTACGTACAAACGAAGACCTCGCCGATTCCGCCTCGTCCATCCCCATTTTAACGCGCGAATGCTCTCTCGCTTGCAATACTACTACGCTTTCTCATGCAGGCTGTCGTCGGCGACCAAACTCTGCTGCCGTCGCTACCACCACCACCGGAGGACTAAGCTCCCGACAGAACTGTTTCCGGTGAGCCATCGTGTTTTGTGGAGATCGATGGCTTCGGGGGGAGACCAGTTTCCGCCGCAGAGGCAGGAGCGGCAGCCCGGGAAGGAGCACGCCATGGATCCCACTCCTCAGTTCAGCAGCCCTGACTACAAGCCTTCTGACAAGCTCCGGGGGAGGGTGGCGCTCGTGACCGGGGTGACTCCGGGATCGGGAGAGCCGTGTGCCACTGCTTCGCGCGGGAGGGCGCCACAGTCGCCTTCACGTACGTGAAGGGCCAGGAGGACAAGGACGCGAATGACACTATCCAGATGCTGAGGCAGGCGAAGACCCCCGACGCCAAGGACCCAATGGCCGTGGCGGCTGACCTCGGGTTTGATGAGAACTGCAGGAGGGTCGTCAATGAGGTCGTGAACGCCTATGGCCGGATCGACATCCTGGTGAATAACGCGGCCGAGCAGTACGAGTGCAGCACGGTTGAGGAGATCGACGAGGCAAGGCTCGAGCGTGTGTTCAGGACGAACATCTTCTCTCACTTTTTCATGGTTAGGTGAGGATTCCATTACTTTATTATCACCACTAAAGGTAATGAGAGCATAATTGTCAGTTTGTAGCTCACTCCTGGCATATGGGGCACTGTCTGTTTCAGGCATGCGCTGAAGCACATGAAGGAAGGTGGCTCTATCATCAACACCACTTCGGTGAATGCCTACAAGGGCAATGCGAAGCTCCTCGACTACACCTCCACCAAAGGCGCGATTGTGGCCTTCACGAGGGGCCTCGCGCTCCAGCTTGTGAGCAGAGGCATAAGGGTCAATGGGGTCGCGCCGGGCCCAATCTGGACCCCGCTGATCCCAGCATCCTTCACGGAGGAGGAGACTAAGAACTTCGGGAAGCAGGTGCCCATGGAGAGGGCTGGCCAGCCCATAGAAGTTGCGCCATCCTTCGTGTTCCTCGCCTGCAACCACTGCTCGTCCTACATCACCGGCCAAGTCCTCCACCCTAATGGTGAGTGCACAGTCTCAGTTCTGAATATGCTGTCCTTTTCTTTTTTCAAGTGAGAAAGTATGACTGTGTACCATGTTGCATCTTTGGCCTCTTGCAGGGGGAACGATCGTGAATGCATGAGGATTGGCAATGGCAAGTCAAGGCAGCATCTTTTGCACTTTTTCTTTGGTGGGTCTGTTTTGGGTACAAATAACCCTCTGGTTTCATGGAGGGGGGTGTCGTCTCCAGGGATGTCGCATGGAACTTGGGAGTCCCTTATGTGAAAATCTGAACCTTTTTGCTGTACAGACCTCCACTATGTTAATCTAGTACTTTTGTTATGCCAGTTCTCTTGAGGTTTTCGCTTGTGCTGTGGCGTGATTTTTGGCTAGAGCAGAAGGCAAAGAGCTAGGTGGAAGACTGATCGATGCAAAAAATGGCATTAATATCTCAACGAGGATATAGGAACAACAGGATGACGAGATTCTTCCTTTTCTCTTTACATCGCCAAAGTAGCAAATTCATGATTTGAACTAGACTGTCCTTGACTCATTTCTTAATCCACATGAGTGTCCTTCCAATTTATGAAGTTCACTCACTCCGCACTTTCTTTTCAGTTTAGGAAGTTCACTCACTTCGCACTTTTTGAATTTGGGTATGAATTAAAGTGTTTTAACATGGATTGAGTATGAAAATGAATCAAAAGGATCTATGAATGTATTCGAGTCGAATACATTCATAGATCTAATTCAAACAGACAAACTCTATGCTCAAGCGAAAAATAACAAAGTGGGAATCTGCAACCAATTTTCCCAAAACTTGAACGAAGCTTAATACTCTGTGGACCGATCCTAGAATTTATACTTGCATTTGGTCCGGTCTGGATAGAAGATACAGACAAAAAGATAGGTGGAATCACGTACTCTCTAGGATCCTGATATAGCCAATGCTATCATGGGGACAGCAAATTTGGCTGTGCCAATGAGGAACTTCACCCAGGCAACAGTAGATTCACTCTGCTCCATCCTGGTCCTCGTCGAAAACAAACAAGGACTGAAGAATGACCGCTCCATCGTTGGTCGGTTCCTCGAGAGAATCGATTCTGGGGTTCTTCTGATCAAAGCGCTGCCTATAAACGTTATCGTAAGCTTCCAAGTTCAAGCCCGATGCAAGAAACAGTTCTGCCTCATCCACGAATCTGTCCGTTCGTCCCGTTAGGAAAGGCCTCGCGGCGTCATGTAAGAGCATTTTGAACTCCCTTTGTCTCTCTTCGGGTGCCTTCAGTTCGGGTGCCTTCAGCTTCCTTTGGTCATCCCTGAGGAGGACAGGTCCGATAACGGGTAAAATGGATGACCAGCAGAAGTTTACTGAATCGAGCAATAGATATCGTGAGGTTCATGGTAGACTACCTTCTCAACGATGACTCAATTGTACCGAGCATATGGTGCACCACTACATCGACATCTTCTTCCTGGACATAACAAAAGGCTTTAGTTCCATGTATGGATCATGCGAAGAGAGCATGGTGTCAATCTTTCACCTAAAACTAATTGCTATCATTCGACCAGTGCTATACCGAGAGCGACATTGTAATAACTACCCATATGCATGAGTTTTGGTGGTTCTTGGAGGCTGACATTCTATTTGATTTACAACTAGATGCCAGCTGTTAATCCAAGCAGGTTAAAGGCAGCGGCAGAGATAAACTACAGCAAGATTGAAGCACAGATTATTTCATGGAGGCAAGAAAGAAGAATCCGATGGTAAGGAAAATGTAACCTTGCCTTAACAGCTCGCCCAGATCTGCGAGGCTGAGTCTCGTGGTGGCCAGGTGAGGCTCTGGCGAGCTCACTGGACCTTGCCCAGCCGCTCGCTGGCCACCGCCGGTGCCAGCGATGAGGCGGCACTAGGCTGGGAGGAAGAAGAAGAAAAGAGAGGAAAAGAAAGAGAGGAAAAAAACTTGGACTTGATTCTAGGAATTGTTCTGAGGAACAAGAAGCTAACTTTTTTTTGATTCTTAATTTTGTTCCAAATCTATTCCCAGGAACAAAAGAACAAAATCAAACATTATTTGGCCAGTTAACAAACAGGCCCTAATAGCATGAAAGATTCTTAATTTGAAGTCTCCATCCAGCCAAAAAGAAGAGAGCTTTGAGCAGGTTGAATGTATGCCTCATTTCCTCTTGTTCTTTTAGCAATGTTATCTAGCATATGGTAGGAGCTCTTCCCTTAAGTATCAAATTTTCTAATCATCACGATAACAAAACAGGGGAGGGTTTTGGATATAGCTTATGACTTATGTGCTTCTTAAACACTAAAAAAGGATGATGATAAAAGAGGTAATCCCAGAACATATTATGGATCCATATTTGTCTGGTGGAACAAATGCATTAACTCATATGAGTTTCCAACCACAGAGAGACTTCTCAAAGAGGGAATCCTTTTCTTTTCCATTTCACATTATGTACATTTCACCATGTAAGAAGATCCCATTTTGAATAACTGGTATGGACTACCAACCTGCATTAGAGCTTGAATTTCCCTCTTCAACCAACTATAAAGCCACGGATTTGACCGAAGATATTTCCGAGACTTCCAAAACCGCTTTATATCAAATGCATCACTTAAGATACCTGATTGAACACACTATTTACTGAAAAAGCTAACAGGATTTGTCAGGAAACAAATATAGCACCTAGATAGCATAATGAGTCAGGTTAAAGAACCTGATTACAAGCATATGAAATACCTGGTTCAGTATAATAGCACTGTAGCCTATACCTATGCGCTTCTGTGAAGAAAACACTGCAAATAACAGTAAGATTAGTGATGAGATAAGTCAACTTTTGAAAAGCGTAGACAAGAAATATTTAACATAATCTTTACCTATCAGAAAATATTTGACTAACATAATGCCGTTCAAAAGAACTTCCATCATATCCATGGATAATCGAAAAGTTTTCAGTCTGCAAGAGCAAATTTATTCCATTCGATCAGTAAATATGACTAAGCATTGCCAGATGTTAAAATTCTCAACATTTCAAAACAAGGAGCTAGTGTCAACAGCTTAAGTTTCAACACTGTCAAATCAAGTGAACAGAAAAGGCCTGAAAAGTAACGCTAAGACTGCAAGCCAAACCCAACCCTAATAAACCTAATGTGGGTTCCAATGACGATCAAACGAATAGAAAACAAAAGACCATCTCTGGAGTTCTCTTAAATTGGATGAGTGCAAGAAATGGTTGACAACCTTGCAAAATGGACAGAATAAAGAACTTGGAGCTTCAGAGTGTCTGCTAGCAACCACTTTAGTCCACTGCACAATGCATTTGTAGCAGAATTTATCTGCAGCATAACATCCTTTTTTCATTAGAAGAACTTTATTGAGCACTGGAATTCATAACATTTCACACTTTACACCATGACATAACCGAAGTGTATCCCCAAAGAAATATTTCTTTTGATAAGAAGATTTGTTTATGTTAGCTTGTATAACTATTATTTTCTATTAGACTACTGAGGAGCAACTTTTCAGTGGGCCATGCTGGACTTTTAAACAGGCTATGCTGGTTACCTCCCTACTTTTCAAAGTAATTTTGAAAGACAACCCCTGTTCAAGCTATCGTCACAGAGGCAAAAAACCATCTTTCTCATGTGCACATAATCTGGCAGCACATTCAGTGTCTGTATGCAAGCCAGGTTGTGCAATCAAATCACTCATAAAGACAGTGCATGGGCTCCAGCACCATCAGAAACAATGCCACCCACGTACATGTCATCACTCGGGGACTGCAAGGACGCCAACTTATCCATCACTGTTGTCATTCGCCATATAATGCAGGACTTGGGTCTGTCTTACATATATGAAGCGGCATAATTCGGTGATAAACATCAGCAACGCCTCGTGCCATTAATTGCCAATCACTTTCTCTTCACCGTTGCAAATTGCGAACTTTCATTTAACTATTGGACTTTTACATCCCTAAGCCCCTCCTGATAGCTAAAAAAAGGTTTCAAGCAAGAAGAGGGCCATGAACCTACTACGAAACCCACCAGGATTCATCCCACAGATCACAAAACAATTCACTAATCTCAGATAACAACAGTCGCAGAAGAACATAACTCGGAGAACCCAACCATCTCCCGAATAATTTCAAACGGCGATTCAGCCAAGTCATGATTCCAAGACTCCTCTCATCTGGCATACACCAAAGCAAAAAGCAGATAAAGGGCAAACCCTTTCTCTGCAAATTTCGCAGCTTTTTGATCGGATTGAGGGACTGGAGACTTACCCATTTGGAACCGACGAAAGAAAAAATGAAATCACCAATCACAGAGAGAGAGAGAGAGAGAGAGACGTACGGAAACAGCGATCTAGGTAGGATTCTTGGAGCTGTGGAGTGGGGGAGAGACAGATTGGACATGGGTGAGAGCTAGAAGATGAAGACGAAGGAGAGCTCTCGCCTTCGGCCTGCTCTCGGCTCTTGCTCATACTGTTTCGTTGCTCTTCCATTCTTTCACAAGCTCAAGCTCATGTAATTGAGGGACGTTATATGGTAAATTGATGGGGGTTAATCACTTTTTGCCTCCTATAGTAGTATTAGGATGGATAAATGACACAAATAGTATTTCAATTTTAATTCAATATCCATTGTGACTTCCGAACTTTGAAATTATTAAAAATAATTTTTGAAATTTAATTTATTATATTAAAATTGAATTATATTCAATATAATCTCTAAATTTTTTATAGTTATTTTAATTTATAAGCTATATGAAAATATTTAATGTCGCTTCTAGACTTGAATTAATGGAATGATAATATTAAACATTTATCAACATTTGTTATAGTAAGTTACCAAACAATTTTAGTGACATACTCAATTTTTTTCTATTCGGTTTTAAAAAGTATCAACATTTACTTATAATTACAAATTTACCAATTTCTTTGATGATTTTCTAATGTTTACTGTCGTAACTTATCGAGGAAATTAGATAATTAGTGATTTTGGAAGTTGATAAATTATAAAATATTTGACCATTGGGAGTTGGTAGATTATTGAAGTAATTTGTCACCTACATATATGCTTTAATAATTGATCCTAAGACCTAAACATATCATTAAAAGACTCAAGGAGGAAAATCTATTGGTAAACAACTTATCCCACTTCCTGGCCAATTCTAAAAGCATTTGTAATACAATTTCACCTAATCAATTTGAGAAGTACATTTCTTTAATTTTGGAGCTTCGATGGTCAGTATTGTTTTTAAAATGTGAAAATTGAAAAATAATACAAGTGATCTTAAAATTTTTTTTTTTCAAAATTTAATATGATTATGAACTTGTCATTTGTTCAATATAATTACTAAATTTTCAAAATTCGCTCATCTAGGACTTTCATTAAACATATCATCATGATAAATGAATTTTTTGAATGTTTCATGGGCCAAATTAATGTTGTTGACTTCCATATCGTTTTAAAGTTAGAAAATAATCTTTCCTTTCTTTTTGGCCAAATTAATGAGAGAAAATACGACGTGAAAGTTGTGTGTAAGTTATATGAACTCTTACCTCGACAAATCCAACGTCAATTTGACAGATACTATGAGGATGTTAGTTACCAATGTTAGAATTTCTTACAGAAGGTCTCCATTTGGTGGATTTTTGCAAATTTAAAGACTAGACTAGATTGAACAGAAATAAAGCAGAATCATCACATTGAACATCGAAGGAAATTCAACACCCATTTATTATCCCGTCGAAATTCAATGTTCCCCAGCAACAGAAGTTGAAAGGAAAGGGAATCTTCCGGCGCAGCTCCATTCTCAAAGTTACTGACCATCCACCACTCCCCCGAGATCCAAGCAAAGCCACACAGAGGAGAGACTTGCATCTAAGCCATGAGGACAACCCATGAGCATGTTGCATGGTGCATGTGTTAGCATGAAAAACTCTCTCCTCTCTATTTGGCTCCTCTCATTTGGGTCCGAAGCTTCAATCTACACTGCTGCAGCTGCCTTATCTGCGCCTGCATCGCGTCCACCTCTTTCTTCATCATCCTCACCTCCTTCTGCGAGCTAAACCAGCTGTGGCTTGAGCCGGAACTGGTCCTCAGGATTGCCTGTGTGGCCGTTCTTCTATAATCTGATCGGGAGTTGGTCGCCGACCTCATCATGTTGACCTGCTCCATCAGGATGAATCTCGCCATCATGTCCATGGGCAACTGGTCGTTCTTCAAAGCGTGCTCTTGCGCTTCTTTCGACAATCTGTGGTAGTCCATTGCCTTGCAAATTTCCATCCTCTCCGCCTCTGTTATGTTGGGATGTGCCTTGATGACAATTCAATACTAATATGTTAGATTTGACATAAAAACACTTTCTTTCTAACCAGCACGAGCTTTCTGTGCAAGTCAGCTCTTGAGCCAGTAGATGGTCGAAAATACTCTCAACTCACAGTAGAACTTCTGGCGACGTAGTTAAGAATCTAGCACAACTACATGATCGAATTGTAGCGACTACAAAGCGGCAGTAACATACCGTACCTTGATGTACATGTCAATAGCCCTGTAGAGGTTATCGTCGCAAAACCGAGCATCTTTCGGCAATGCCTCTGCAAGTGACTGGAAGTCCCTGACTGTGAGCCTCTCCTCCCTCGCCACGAATGCGAGGTACCCATCGACCAGCCTTCCCACAGCGAATAGTTTTGGTGGATGATTGATCCAGACAACAGAAACATAGCATTGCACTACTCTGACAACGACTCCGACATCATACGTGGTATCGCTGTCTATGCGATTTTTGACCAAGAGATCGGGCACGCTGCATTTCTCCAACATGAAGGCTATTCTTCTCTCCAGCCTCTTTACCAGATCAGAGTCGCTATCCATTAGTAGACCCACCTTGAGAAGGTTAAGTAGAAAATTGCAGGAGGCAGAATTTTCCTCTGATGGAAGTATCCTTATCAAGCTCTCGATCGCAACTCGTTGCAACTGGTAAGTTAGCTTCTGGGCTGTCAGATTGTCCAGCAACGTCACTCTCGAAAGCCATTTCTTAGTCCACGCGGCTATAGATTCACCGATAAGGTCAGGTTTCATCCCTTTCCTTTTGCAGGCATCTACCACTTCTAAGAAATGATCTATCCGCAGCAGCGAGACCTCCTCAAACCACCACTGATCGAGAGAAACTTCGACTTCCGAGTACGTCGACCTAATCCCTTGAATACCAAAGAGGATTGCATTGCAAGTACTGAAGTCGAATGCTTTATGATCAGCGCAGGCTTTGCAAGCTATGGCCTCTGAACACCGGTTCAAAATTTTCAACTTCTTGGCCCAAGGAGTTATGGTCTCGCAACTTTTAAGCACCTGGAATAAGTCTTTCCAAGATGAGAACATCACAAAACTTAAAAATGCCTCGGTTTGGAGAATGAGGTTCGATTCATGATAATCATCGCTCATTTCCAAGAAATGCGCAGCACAGTACAGAGGGGCGATGTTCGATGCCGTCAAATCGAGCTTCAGACCGTAACAGAATCTCACTACCAACTCGAAAGTTTTCGCTCCACCAGGAACGTTGTCTAAGTTTATAGGCATGGAATTCTTGCTTTCTTCCTTTCCTTTCCTTTCAAATACCAGTCTGTTTATGTAGCCACTTCTTGAGACCATGGGAAGCTGGACATCAGAAAGAAATGACAGTTCAAACAAATTGCAGTATGTAAATAGAATTGAACATTTTCAATTCACGGTAGGCGATTGCATATTCTGCTTCAAATGAAATTCTGATGAAAGGACAGCTTGAGCTCTCGGCACTACCTGAAAGCTACTCTAATTACATGATGCGAAATAAAGAACTGCATCTCTACGGAATATGTTACCATGACTGCGTCCAGGGAAAATGCTGGTTCGACTAGTCCTACTCAGATCGTCGTCCACATCAGGGTCGATGCATTCCCGAACTTTTAAGTAATGTAAAATGCACAACAATTCCAACAGCTGGGCGTACCTTGTGCAAGCGAAAGCTGTGATTTCCCAATTGAACGATAAGATCACTAGCAACCCCTGTCTGCATAATCCTGCATCAAATTAGTTATCAGTCAGTTGCCCTCGCCGCATCAAACAAAAAAGGGGAATTGCAAAGGAGTTCGAGCATTTCCATGAACATCAACACTCATAACAATAGAGAAAAGGGCAGAAAGTGAAGAAGCAGTACCACTTCTTGCCTCGCCGTTCTAGAGTCCCCGATGCAAAATCAGCAGAACCATCACTCACTATACCAACTACCGACCCATCAAGCTTTGCGCTCCCCATGATCGTCTTATCCATCCCAGATCTATCAAGAACTTGTTTTTCACACTATCTGCTGAACTAGAGCATATACCGATTGAAGTCATCAGCACAAGCACACGGTTTTATAGCGGTTTCGCGCCCGGCTACGTGGTCATATCATGAGCAGAGTTCTAGGAGCCTCCTCACTCCAGCACAGGTGAAGGAAGTCAAATCAGTGGGGTTAGGCCATAAAGAGGGGTCGTACCCTTTTGCTCTCTCTCCCTCCGTCGCTGTCTAGACGGCGCTGGGCAGATTGGAGCCGTCCGGTGCATTCTCGTCCGCTCATGCGGAGGGGACACGCTGCGCTTTTCTGTCTGCAGATGTCAACCCCCGTCCACCACGGACGTGGCCATCCTCCAGCAACATGCGAACGCCTTCCCCCATCATCTTCATCAGCTGCGCTTTTTCGAAGATACAGCAGTCTTGATTTCATAGGTTCCGCGTGGTGGTGGTGGTCAATCGCGTTCACGTCTAAATGCTCGAGAAGCCTCTTGGTTTGGACAATGATATGATTTGATAATAACTTATGCTCAGACTAATTTTATGTAGCTCCTTTTCTTTTCACGGAAAAAATGGCACTAACATTAACCAGTGGTCATGAGATCAATGAATCGATGTGCTTTTAAATTTGGGTCGTGCCGACTGAATTACCCAAGTAAAAGTTTATGCTCTATGGCAAAGGAGTTGGGAAAAAATAAAAAAAAAGTTAGAGCTTAAGTTTAGTACTTGAATTAGGGACATGGTAACCATTTAGATAGATACAAGATAAGTCTTAAAATTTGTCAAATTCATATATTTAAACTCAATTGGAGCAAGAAGTTCCAAGTTTTGATAATCATATGCTTAAAATGAAAATTTTAGGATGTAAATATATGCAAATGATAAAATTTAAGACTTATCATGTAATTATCTCTAACTTATTTTAAAGTGGTGAAAAATAATTTTTTTTTAAATTCAAGTAAATATGTGGCCTAATGTATTTGTTTGTGCTTTTGAATCTGTGCCAAATTTGATTAGGCTTGGTCCATAATTTAATAAAGTGAACCAACCGTTCATGATTCAGACCAAAACGGTGTACATGAACTTTTCTCCTAAAAGCAAAGTCTGTCTTTGCAAAAATGTTTTGAATGGGAATAAGCATTTTCGCACTTCTTCCCAACCCAACCGTCATCTCATTTTCCTTTCCTCTCTCTTCTCTTCATCTTTCTCACGTCTTCCTTGACACAGAAAAAGCACACAGAGCACAAATGCGAATGGTGTTAACATGAGTTGTCAATTATGGCCTTAATAGGAAATTTTTTTTTATTTAAAGTCTCTTAATATTTGTTGTTAATATGAGCTGTCAATTAGGACCTCAATAGGATAGTTTTTCTATTTAAAGTTGGGTCAATTCCATAAAAAACCCTCAACTATGGCTTCAGTCCCAAAAATACCCCAAACTTTTTTTTGTCTCGAAAAAAACCCTCAACTTTTACTTTAGTCCCAAATCTACCCTCCGTCAAAAATTACCGTGAACTTCTTTGACGTGGCCTCGCCGGCGCCGGAATCAGGCGAGGGCCGCCTCGCCGGCGTCGGAATCGGGCGCCCGGCCCTCGTTGGCGTCGGCGAGGGCGGCCCGAGCCTAGGCGACCCTCGCCGGCGTCGGGCGAGGGCCGCCCAAGCTGGCGACCCTCGCCGGCGTCGGGCGAGGGCCACCCGAGCCGAGATCGCTCGGGCGGCCCTTGCCCGACGCCGGCGAGGGCCGCCGATCCGGCTAAGGGCCGCCCTCACCGGATCGGCTTGGCGGCCCTCACCCTCGCCCGGGTCGCCCTCGCCGGATCTCGGTGAGGGCGACCTTCGCCCGAGTCGGGCGAGGGCGCCCTCGCCCGCGAGGCTCGGACGGCCCTCGCCGACGTCGGGCGAGGGCCGCCCGGGCCGGATCGGGAGAGGGCGACCCTCGCCGGCGTTCGGCGAGGGCCGCCGGATCCGGCTAAGGGCCGCCCTCGCCGGATCTCGGCTTGGCGGCCCTCACCCTCGCTGGGTCGCCCTCGCCGGATCCGGCGAGGGCGACCTTCGCCCGAGTCGGGCAAGGCGCCCTCGCCCAAGCCGGATCGGGCGAGGGCGACCCTCGCCAGCGTCCGGCGACCCTCGCCAGCGTCCGGCGAGGGCCGCCCGAGCTAGATCCGGCGGCGGGCGGCCTCGCCAGCTAGAGGGCCGCCTAGGCGGCCCTCGCCCGATTCCGACGCCGCGAGGCGACCCTCGCCTGATTCCGGCGCCGGCGAAGCCACGTCAAAGGAGTTCACGGTGATTTTTTACGGAGGGTAGATTTGGGACTAAAGTAAAAGTTGAGGGTTTTTTTCGAGACAAAAAAAAATTTGGGGTATTTTTGGGACTGAAGCCATAGTTGAGGGTTTTTTATGAAATTGACCCATTTAAAGTTTATGTATATTTGTGTCTCCTGATTTGTAGGAGATTCTATGGTGGCTGAGGGCGGTGTATATATGTGCGTTTATAATCTTGTAAAAAAATGAAATGAATACAAGGGAAAAATTCTGTTTATTGGTTAACATGGTATTAGAGCCTATGTTCTAGGGACTCTCTGTACATTTTGATCAAGATCCGAATTCCTTGCCATGGTGTAGCCACGCAGTGGTTTCGTGCGATTGCCATGCCGATTGCACCCGCTTTCAGGACTCATGGCGGATGACAATCCACCCACTGAGATAGTTCCTTCGACTCCATCAAGGGCGCTACGAATTCTCCAGGTTTTGTAGTCCCGCACTAGGCTCCTGGAGAGACTTCCACTACTGATGCACTCCTTGAAACCTTGATTTCCAAGTCGACACAAATCTTGACTCACCATCAGGCTTCACCTTCTCATGTTGAAAACTCCACCCCACCAATTGCAGTCAAGTTGGATGGTCGTAATTATGGCCTTTGGTCCCAATTTGTCGAGGTGTATAATTTCGGGAAGGACAAATTGGGATATATTATTGGGGATCTTCCCCCACTACTTCCGACTGACCCTAGCTTTCGGAAGTGGAAGACTGATGATAGTATAGTTAAAGGATGGCTCATCAATTCCATGGACTCGGCATTGATTGGAAATTTTATTTGTTTCCCAACAACAAAGGCAATATGGGATTCGGTGACTAATATGTTCTTTGATGGCACCGATGTCTCTCAGTTGTATGATTTGAAGCAACGTTTATCTTGATTGAAATAGGCAGGCAACCCGATTGAAAAGTATTATAATGATCTCCATGGTTTATGGCGGGAGGTTGATTTTCGACGGCCTAATTCCATGACTTGTCCTCATGATATTGAGCGCTACAACACTCTTGTGCAAGAAGACAATGTATATCTCTTCCTTGATGGGCTTGATGACTGCCTTGACAAATTCAGCGCTGATGTTTAACAAATGCACCCCTTCCTGACGATAGAGCAAGCCTATGTAGGGTGAGTTGGGATGATGTACGCTAAGCTGTTATGCTGTCTTCAACCGAACCACCTAGTATTGCGGCAACCCTGGTGTCGCGTGGTGGGAAAGTTACCTCACACTTTCTTGGGGCCAACAATGAGCCTAAAGCCTTCCAGATGGTCCCTCCTAATATTGCGTTTGGTGGAGGGAGGACTAACAATGGTTCAAAGGCTAAACCACAATACCCAGGAGGTTGTACCCATTGTGGTAATTCTAAACACACTAAAGATACTTGTTTTGAATTGCACGGTTATCTAGATTGGTGGAAGGAGTTGCAAACCAAGAAAAAGACAGAAAATGCTATAAGACGGGGGCAGGTATCATTGGCTACAGGAACCTCACCCCTCTCTTTGGTATTGCAGGTAGACGCTATCAATACTTCTGATGCGGCTCTTAAAGGTAACATTGGGTGTGCACTTGTTAGTATCTCAAGGTGGTAGGGAGGGGTGGATTGTTGATTTTGGGACAACGGATCACATGATACCTAATCGTGACGATATTATACGCTACACCACTCCAAGGAGACAAAGTATTTATAATGCGAATGGCACTAGTTATCCTATTACTGGGGTTGACAATGTTGATCTTGTTGTAGACTAGTATTAACACCTAGAGGGGGGTAAATAGGTGTAGTAGAACTTTATGCGCAAGTAATAACAATCTTTTGCAATCTACAAACTGAAATTAAATAGAGAGAGTAGAGAAGATTGCAAACACAATTTATAGTGGTTCGGCTTTAAATAAGTCTACGTCCACTCTCCAAGCGATCAGCCAATAGGCTGGATTTCACTATATGATCAAAGGTGATTACACACTCTTGAGTGTTAGCATTTGGTGATGATATCTCTCACAAAGTCACTCTTCTTGGTAATTCACTAGGATCACTCAATTACGCTCTTTTTCAGACAACTAGTGAAGAATTGAATCAGCTTTGGAATATATTTATCCACCTTAGTCTCCTAGGTCTCATCCTATCCTTATATACTCTCCAAGCCACACTCGACCGTTGGCTCTTTCCGTGAGAGATTAGTCTTCCATTTCCTTTCTTGGACATACTTCATAAGGTAAGTCTTTTTGACCGTTGGAGGTAGATTGGATCCCCTTGGATTCTGTTCGCCCATACAATCAAAATTCGGGCTTCCATAAGTGTTCTATTCTTTTTTGGAAGTTGTCCGTTAATTGATCCTGCCAATCAATTTGATACAACAGAATCAATATAAATAAAGTAAGTGAAATACTTGACTGTTGGTGATCTTATCCTGTAGGTTCATCTTAAGTCTGATGGTCTTAAGTACTGAATTTGCCTAGATTTTCAGTCTGATTCGTTCAGACTTAAAATCTCAGTCTGGTTCGTTCAGACTTAAATCTCAGTTTGGTACGGTCTGACTTAAATCTCAGTCTGGTACGGTCAGACTTAAATCTCAGCCTGGTATGGGTCTTCCGTCTGCTTCATCCAGACTCGGAGACTTTATGTGCTTCTTGTGCCTTTATCCGGACTCGAAGCTTTCCATCATCTGCATAGCGACTTGTGCGTTTTTCACTAAGTTACTCAATAAACACGTTAGTAGTATTTTGATTTATTTTGTCATCTTCAAAACATCATAAGGGATTTCCCTAACAATCTCCCCCTTTTTGATGATGACAAAACAATCTCTGAATATGCAATTATGCTTTTAAATATATTGATAAATCAAAGCATCATAAGCACATAATGTAATCTCCAAAATTTCATATATTCAATGAATGTCATTCAAAATAGGAGATTATATAATAGAAGATAATTGATAAATTGAGCAAAATAATATATAGAAATAATTGCAGCTCAATATTATGCACTAAATAATATAAATCAATTTGCACATATGCATATACATATTTTCTCCCCCTTTTTGTCATAATCAAAAGGCGATAATAATTAAAAAGGGTGTCACGTAGAGAATAAATTCACATAATATTTTTAAAAATGTATTAGGCATGAAATACAAACTTTAAAGATATCATGTTGATATGAACATAAAGAATATTCAATATAGCTCATATATATCAACAAAAATCTGCCGAGGAAAGAAATTGATGATATACTTACCAAATTATGTATAACACAATTTACCTTTTCTTTCCATAGTAATCAGGATCAAGATCAATTCAAAAAATCTGCCATAATTAATCAATGCTCCCCCTCAATTTGTTTCCTTTTTGAAATGATCACGATTCTCCATTTCTTTTTATATTCACTTTCTCCCCCTGTCCTTATGACAGTATTTGCGATAATACTTATCACAACTTGTGTACGTTGAATGGAATGTTGTCTCTTTATTTCCTTTGTAGTAGCAACATTCACAGCATTCATTTGCTTTTGAAATTTGAGATAGAAGTTTGTTTTCTTCAATCAAACATGCCTCAAATTTAATTTGCATAAACTTAACAAATTTTCTGCACAAATACACTGTTATATTGCTCAATAACTAGTGAGAAGATTCTGTGCAATGAGTAGAATTTTTAAGCCTTCAAAAATCTCCATAATTTTGAGTCAAGCTTTCCCAACCTCATATGGAAATATATTTTGCCACTTGCAAATCCTTGTAAAATAGATAATAATCTTTGCAAATTATAAAAAATATCACGCACATACCTTCCTTCAATTTGCGGATCAAACTTGCCTGATACAAAATATCTTCTAAGATTATAGCAAGTGAATCCCAAGATACAACAATATCTTTCAAGATTAAAGGGATTTCCCTAAGCATAAATTTCAAAAAAATATTATTGATGCAATACGCAAAATGAAAGTAGATATTTTTATCACGTGCCAAATCAAGTAATAAAAATATGCAATATCTGACAAGAGATTTTTTTTTAAATATAAATCACACATGAGTCATAAAAATCATCCAGAACCATAAAATTTGTGTATAAATTTGGAAGGCAGGATGATAAAGATGGAATATTTCCTTACCCATGGTATATATATTTAAAAAATATACCATTGTTTTAGAAAAAGATCTTCCTCAATCATCACTTGAGATATTCTTCTAATTGCTCAATGATTTGCATAGATTTGCAATCATTTTTCTTTTGTAAAATTTCCTGCAGCAAGCTCCTTTTCTTTTGGTATCCATGAATTTGGATCATTCTTTCACGTTAGAGCACAAATAGGAAATCTTCAAGGATACTCAAATATTAATTCCAAGCTCAACACAAAAGAGAATTCAAGGGAAAATATCTCGCATGATAATATCTCATAAAATAGAATTTCTCTTTGCAAAATATAACAAAATAAGAGAGCATAAAATCCGATCAAATAATCATGATTATCTCTAAGTAGGATATTAAATTAATCACACGTATCAAATTCCAACTCACAAAACTACCAAAAATATATCACACGATTCTTCCTTCAATATAATCAATTATATAATATAATTATTATAAAATCTGAATCAACCGAAGCATAAAAAGAACATTATGCACAAATAGATTCTCGATTCCTTACCTTTATTAACTGCAAGAAAACAACTTATCTTTTCTTTGGTACCCAAATGAATTTGGGTCCATTTCGGTTAGAGGAAGCATCAAATTTCCAATTGATTGACTTGGATTTCTTCCAATCAAGTAGACATTGTTGCTTAAAGTGATTATGATCACCACAATTCGAGCAATTAAAATATTGAGATCCAATAGGCTTCACAAATTGCTTACCAAAATGACTTCGATAATGGTGGATCGAAGGTTTGTACCGCAATCTCTCCTTTACTTTTGGAAAATCATTATTGATCTCACTGTCCTTCTCATAATTGAGACCGGATTTGTTGTAGTACGGCATTTGTATGGAGAGGAGATGCTCCGATGTCTTTGAGCCAATAGAAAATTTCTTGCAAATTTTCGGAATTTCTTCCTTATAGGAATCATTTTCCTTTTGCAAAAATCTTTCTCTTCCTTAACAAAAGAATTCTCCTTTTCCAGCTCAACGATCCTTGTCTCATTTGTAGAATTTTTCTCTCTCAATTTAGAGATATTCTTCAACGCTTTCTTATGTTCTGCGCATAACTCTTCAAAAGGATCATCATCATCAAGAATAAGATTTGAACATGTTACCTCATCTTCTTCAAATTCAATGCCTGCCATTAAGCATAAATCCTCATAATCGCTGGATTTACACTCGATGTTGCTCCACGTCTCGGCTTTCTTTGTGGACTTCTTCCCTTTTGAATTGCTTCTTTTTCTCACAAGGTGTTCATATTTTTTGATCAACGACCTCATCTCCTCATCATCATCCTTTTTATCTTCCTCAAAATCTGCCTCATTAAAATCAGCATTAGATTTTAAAGCAATTAACTTCTTACCTTCTGGATCTTCATCATTTATACGTTCCGCTTCATAAGATTGCAAAGTTCCAATAAGTTCATCAACAGATAAAGGCGAAATCCTCAACGTCTCGCGGATTGAAGTCTTGACGTTGTTCTAATCCTTCGATAATTCTCTCAAGAGCTTGTTGACCTTCATTGGTCTTGGGACAAGTTGTCCTTGATATGCAAGCCCATTTGCTATATTAGTAAATTTGCTGAACATATCTCCTATGGACTCCCCCTGTTTCATCTTGAAGGATTCATATTGACCAAGTAAAATATTTACTTTGATCTCTTTTACACGATCAGTCCCTTCATAGGTAACGTGCAACCTATCCCATACTTCCTTTGCTGTTTCACAAGAGGAAATTCGATTATACTCATTAGGAGATAAAGCACGAAAGAGAGTAGATAGCATTTGCATCTAAAGCTTCTCTTTTTGTTATCTCTTTTTGAGATAGAGTAACAGATGATTGAAGCGTTTCGCCATCCTTTTTTCTAGTAGATGCTGATACAACATTAGGATTGATTCCTTTCTCAACAACATCCCATTCCAACAGATCCTTAGATCTTAGGAATGCCTTCATATTGTTTTTCCAGACATTGTACTCTTTCCCATCAAAGTAAGGTGGTCTAGTGATGTTTCGTCCCTCAATCAGATCTGGTGCAAAAATACTAGCCATGAAAGATCTTTAGCTCTGAAGTAATAAACACTTCAAGATACTGAGCACGAGGCTCTGATACCAATTGTTGTAGACTAATATTAACACCTAGAGGGGGGTGAATAGGTGTAGTAGAACTTTATGCGCAAGTAATAACAATCTTTTGCAATCTACAAACTGAAATTAAATAGAGAGAGTAGAGAAGATTGCAAATGAGTTCGAGATGAAGAACTCGGGGGGCCTAAAATATTTTTTGGGTATTGAAGTGGCCAGATCAAAGGAGGGTATATTCTTATCTCAATGGAAGTATGTGTTGGACTTGTTGGTTGAGGTGGGGATGTTGAATTGCAAACCTATTGATACCCCTATAGTACATTATCATAAACTTGGAATTTTCCTAATTAGGTATCGACCAATAAGGACTGATATCAAAAGTTAGTAGGGAGACCGATTTATTTATCACACACTCGGCTTGACATTGCATATGCTGTAGGAGTTGTAAGTCAATTTATGCACGCTCCTAGTGAAGAGCATATGAATGCTGTAGTTCAGATTTTATGCTACTTGAAGTCAGCATAGGGAAATGACTATTCTTTGCAAAGAATAATCACCGTGATGTGGAAGGATTTACGGATGCTGATTGGGCTAGCAATACTCGAATAGGAGATCGATGTCATGTTACTTCACATTTGTGGGAGGAAACTTGGTTACGTGGAGGAGTAAGAAACAGAAAGTGGTAGTTTTGTCGAGTGCTGAAGCCGAGTTTCGAGGGGTGGTTAAAGGACTATGTGACCTTTTTTCTTCCTTTCCCGGCCCAGCCCGTCCGCTTTCTTTTCGCTCCCTTTTTCTCCACGCGCGGGACCTGCAGCAGAAAGGGAAAAGCAGCAAAAAGAAAGGGCAGCAAAAGCAGCAGCAACTCAGCAGCCGAGGCAGAGCAGAAAGAAAGAAAGAGGAAAGAGGCAGGTGAGTCAGAGCAGAGAAGACAAGGCAGAGCACGCGAACAGCAGTAACAAGAAAGAAAGAGGAAGAGCAGAAGAGGAGAGCTGAAAGAGGGCAGCAGCAGGGGAGTCAGAGAAAAAGGCGAAAAAGAGAGAACAAGAGAGGAGGTTTTTGGTCTCGGGGGCTCAGCCGAGAGAGCTAGGAGAGGGAGACCGGAGAACCAAAGGAACAAAAAAGAAACCGACGAGGAGAGAGCAAGAGAGAGTCGAGTGCTGCTCTGAAAAACGACCAGATATGAGAGCGGGAGACGGACGGAGAGCCCGAGAGAGAGAGAGAGCAAGAGAAAGCCGAGCGCTGACTGAGAAGAAAAAACCAGGAGAGGGAGAGAGACGGAGGAGGCTGGTTTCGAAGGAGAGAGAGAGAGTCCGAGGGCGAGAAAGCGAGCCAGAGGGAGAAGGCGAGCTCGAGGGAATAGCTTGTCGTCGCCGGAGGCCCGTCCACCCGCCGTTATCCGCAGTGAGCAGCAAGAGAGAAGCTCGTTCCCGAACTTTTAAGTAATGTAAAATGCACAACAATTCCAACAGCTGGGCGTACCTTGTGCAAGCGAAAGCTGTGATTTCCCAATTGCACGATAAGATCACTAGCAAGTCCTGTCTGCATAATCCTGCATCAAATTAGTTATCAGTCAGTTGCCGTTGCCGCATCAAACAAAAAAGGGGAATTGCAAAGGAGTTCCAGCACTTCCATGAACATCAACACTCGTAACAATAGAGAAAAGGGCAGAAAGTGAAGAAGCAGTACCACTTCTTGCCTCGCCGTTCTAGAGTCCCCGATGCAAAATCTGCAGAACCATCACTCACTATACCAACTACCGACCCATCAAGTTTTGCGCTCCCCATGATCGTCTTATCCATCTCAGATCTATCGAGAACTTGTTTTTCACACTATCTGCTGAACTAGAGCATATATTGATTGAAGTCATCAGCACAAGCACACGGTTTTATAGCGGTTTCGCGCCCGGCTACATGGTCATATCATGAGCAGAGTTCTAGGAGCCTCCTCACTCCAGCACAGGGGAAGTAGTCAAATCAGTGGCGGTTAGGCCATAAAGAGGGGTCGTTCCCTTTTGCTCTCTCTCCCTCCCTCGCTGTCTAGACGGCGCTGGACAGATTGGAGCCGCGACATGCTCCGGTGCATTCTCGTCCGCTCATGCAGAGGGGACACGCTGCGCTTTTCTGTCTGCAGATGTCAACCTCGATCCACCACGGACGGGCCATCCTCCAGCAACATGCGAACGCCTTCCCCCATCATCTTCATCAGCTGCGCTTTTTCGCTTTTTCTAAGATTCAGCTGTCTTGATTTCATAGGTTCCACGTGGTGGTGGTGGTCAATTGCGTCCACGTCTTAATGCTCGAGAAGCCTCTTGGTTTGGACAATGATATGATTTGATAATAACTTATGCTCAGACTAATTTTATGTAGCTCCTTTTCTTTTTACGGAAAAAATGGCACTAAGATTAACTAGTGGCCATGAGATCAATGAATCGATTTGCTTTTAAATTTGGGTCGCACCGGCTGAATCACCCAAGTAAAAGTTTTTGCTCTATGGCAAAGGAGAGGGGAAAAAATAAAAAAAGTTAGAGCTTAAGTTTAGTGCTTGAATTAGGGACGTGGTAACCATTTAGATAGATACAAGGTAAGTCTTAAAATTTGTCAAATTCATATATTTAAACTCAATTGGAGCATATCATAGCCCAATCATCCTGTCATTGCATCCTCCTAATTTAAAAAGCAGAAACCATTTAAATTTGAGGCATTTTGGCTAGACAAGCCAGAGAGTTTAGACGTTGTCAAGAAGGCTTGGGAAGACGTTGCTGATAACTCTGGGGATATAACAGAAAAGACAAAAAGGGTAGTAAAGGAGCTTGTAAACTAGAGCAAAAAGAATTTCAAGAATGCGAGTCGCCAAATAGATTTTCTTAAAGGAAAACTGACTGCACTAACAAATGTTGATGTCAGGGCATCTATGAGGGAGGAATACACACAGATTGTAGGCCAAATTGAAGCCTTATGGCGACAAGAAGAAATGTATTGGAGCATGAGGTCCATAATTAATTGGCTGAAATGGGGAGATCAAAATACCAAATACTTCCACTCTACCACTATACAACGAAGGCAACGAAACAGAATTTCTATTTTACGGATTGATGATCAGAATTTGAGTCGAGACTCTACTAAACCAAAACACCACATCTTGGAGTTCTACAAGTCCTTGTATTCGTCGGTTGGGGCTAGGAATTATGGTCCAATATTGAAACAATGTCCTCAGATTGTTATAGGGGACATTAACATAGCCTTAATGGGGCCAATAACCATGGAAGAAGTTTGAACAACAGTTTTTCAGATGGGACCTACTAAGGCACTGGGGCCGGACAAACTAAATAGGCTATTCTATCAAAGTAACTGGCTTGTAATACAAAACGATATATTCAAAATGGTGGTTTCCTTCTTTGAACAAGGCACCTTTAACCCTGCAATGAATTGTACTCAGCTTACCCTCATCCCTAAAGTCACAAATCCAGAACATATATCCAATATAGACCTATCAGTTTGTACAACTTTAACTACAAAATCATTACTAAAGTTATGGCGAATAGATTGAAACCCTAGCTCCCTAATATTATTCTTCTAGAACAAAGTGCCTTCATAGGAGGCAGGCAAATCCAAGAGATATTTTCATTGTGCAAGAAGTTCTACACCAACTACGAATCAGGAAGAGGAAAAAGAAATTTCAACCGATGCCGAAGTTAAACATGCAAAAAGCTTACGATAGGGTGGAATGAGACTTTCTTTGCGATTACATGTTGTAAATAGGTTTCTGTGATAAATAGGTCTCCCTAATCAAATGGTGCATTTCGTCAGCTTCTTTCAGTATTAAAGTAAATGGGGATTCCACTGAAACTTTTCAGCCATCCTATAGCATAAGACAAGATGATCATTTATCCCCATACCTTTTAATCATCATGGCTAATGCATTATCTTCCCTAATGTCCAAATCAGTGATAGAAGGCACTATAAAAGGAATTAAGCTAAACCCCTCATTGCCCTATGCTTTCACACCTCTTGTTTGCCGATGATGCTATTTTCTTCCTAGATGGCACTATTAAGGAAGCTCAAAATCTCTCTAATATTCTCAACTAGTATGGTTATGCGTCAGGTCAGGCCATTAACCTTAACAAATCGGGAGTATTTTTTGGGAATAACTATCCACAGGGGTTAAGAGCTAATCTTGTAGCTAAGTTGCATGTGCCAATTATGGAGAAGACAGGGAAATATTTAGGGATACCTTCGGATTGGGGTAATACGAAAAAAGAAATGTTTTCATGGGTGTTAGCAAATGTGGATAGGAAATTATAAGGCTGGAAAGAATAATTAATTTTAAAAGGAGGCAAAGAGGTGTTACTTCAAACAATCATCCAAGTACTTCCTCAATATGCCATGTCCATATTTAAAATTCCTATCTCCATTTGTAGAGCAATCAAAAAGAAAATCTCAGCATTCTGGTGGAAACGGAATATGAATTGCAAAGGTATCCATTGGAAGAATTGGGAATTGCTAAAGGAGAGGAAAGATTAAGGTGGACTCGGATTCAAAGATTTGATTGATTTTAACAGAGCTCTATTGGAGAAACAAGCATGGAGGCTTAGTCAATCAATAGAAGCACTATGGAGCAAATTATTCAAAGGTCTCTATTTTTCTAGTGAAAGCCTATGAAGTGCAAAGCGAGGACCTAGACCGTCCTAGAGAAGACCGATGGCTAGTGTCGGGGAAAATAGGAGGCCCTGCTAACCTAAACGAACCATTGTTTGTAACTAACTTCATCAACTAGGAAACAGGGGAATGGAAGGCTGAGTTGCTGGAGGAGACTTTCGGAGGAAACATTGTATAGGAAATCTTAGCTACGCCTCTAAGTATCAACCCTAGACTCGATAGATTATTATGGATTGCAAAAAAGTTAGGATTGTATCAAGTTAAAAGTGGCTACAACCAACTACGTTCTTAGAGCAAAACCCACACAACACATCCAACATCATCATCATATCAGAAACCAAAAAGACTTTGGGTTGAAATTTGGAAATTACACACTTCCCCTAAAATTAAGTTCTTCCTATGGAGTATTTGCCATGATGCTCAAAGAAAATCTTCACAAAAGAAAATCAATACCTGAACCAATCTACCCATTGTGCGGAATTGCCCCAGAATATACCGAACACCTGTTCCTTATGTGCGCCTGGACTAGGAAAATTTGGGCAGAATCAGCTTTAAAAATGGGCACTTCCCCAACCAGCATTTCACGGATGGACAAGAAAATGTGCGGAATTCTTACCTCGGACAGCCCTTCATCGACTAAAGCTCTTTTTGCAAATATTCTGTGATTGATCTAGAAATCTAGAAACAAATTCATTTTTGAAGGTAAGAAACTAGAATCAAACCGAATAGTGGGTGAAGCAGTCCTCTTGAATTAGCTATTTGAGAAATGGAATCAAAAAGTCAGCAGCAGAAACACACCTTTGACGGTTACTTGGGTACCGCCGCGCTCAGGTTCTCTAAAAATTAACGTCGATGCTACATGGAAGAGCTCTTCGCAAGAGAGCTCCGTTGCTAGGATCTGCAAAAACGATGAAGGAAGCTTGGTTGATAGGTTTGCAAGGTCGATCCACGCCCCTTCTACTCTTGTTGCCGAAACCCTAGCCATAAGAACCACTCTGTCGTGGATTAAGGAGAGAAGAACAGCAAGTGGAACTAATGCACTTGCTTCTAGGGATGTCAAAAACCGAACCGAAATTTCGTATGTTTTCAGTTTGGTTAACCGAAAAATAACCGTTAATCTTTTCGGTTCGATTCGGTTAACCGAATTGAATTGGAATTCTTAATAAAAATCGAATAATCCCTCATCTTTATTCTCTCTTCTTTACTTAAATTCCAATAAACAA
Organism: Corymbia maculata; assembly: GCA_014182735.1. Taxonomy (NCBI): domain Eukaryota; kingdom Viridiplantae; phylum Streptophyta; class Magnoliopsida; order Myrtales; family Myrtaceae; genus Corymbia; species Corymbia maculata. Next base: position 43,299,164 of record CM024689.1, on the reverse strand, counting down.
AGTAAAAATAGGAAAATCGAAAAACCATCCTGAACGGAATATTTTCAGTTCGGTTCGTATTCGGTTCGGGACGGTTTCGGTTTGGTTCGAGACAGTCTTTTATCGGTTCGGTTCGGTTCGGTTTTTTCAACCGTTTACACCCCTACTTGCTTCTGATCTACATGTGGAGGTAAATACTAATAACTTATTAGCATTTAATTTTATTATGGGCCTTGAGGAACCGACATGGGCTTCGCATTCGGTGATCTTGGACTGCCAAACTTTGCTGGATCAATTACCAAGAGTAAACTTGCTACATGAGCCCAAGAGCACGAACCAAGCCGCAGATTGGGTGGCCAAGGCCCACTTAGATGGCACTCTGACTTCGAACTGGGTTTCTCGCCCCCCACCATTCCTCTCGTCTATTTTATGTGTTGAGTTTGGACCTAAATATAATCAAACTTTGCATTAGTAATGGAAGTCTCTTTATAACAAAAAAAACTCAATTGGAGCAGGAAGTTACAAGTTTTCATACTCATATACTTGAAATGAAAATTTTAGGACATAAATATATGCAAATGATAAAATTTAAGACTTGTAACTATCTCTAACTTATTTTAAAGTGGTGAAAAATTTTTTTTTTTTTAAAATTCAAGTAAATATGTGGCGTGATGTGTTTGTGCTTTTGAATCTGTGCCAAATTTGATTAGGCCTGGTCCATAATTTAATAAAGTGAACCGTTCATGATTCAGACCGATCGGTGTACATGAACTTTTCTCCTAAAAGCAAAGTCTGTCTTTGCAAAAATGTTTTGAATGGGAATAAGCATTTTCGCTCTTCTTCCCAACCCAACGGTCATCTCATTTTCCTTTCCTCTCTCTTCTCCTTCATCTTTCTCGCGTTTTCCTTGAAGCAGAAAAACCACGCAGAGCGCAAATGCGAATGGCACTCCCCTTCCGGACGCAATGCCTTCGCTCCCATCACTGCCATCACTCGTTCCTCTCGCATCACATCATCAAGACGGCGACTTTCCTCCCCAGCAACAGCCTCCCCGTCGTTGCATTCGAAGGATCTTCGATTCTCGTGCACAAACGCTTCTCGAGCAGATCCATTTTCTCGAGAAAGAAGAAGAAGCGATCCGGGTCGCAGAGGTTCACGAGGTTCGTGCTCAAATTGATACCCATTATCGCCTCGAATCTCAGGGCGTCGCCCCATCCGCTGCATCTGATAGCTGAGGAATTGGGCGGCGGAGACAGGAGCGGAGGAGGATCGGGGTTCTGGGGAGGCTCTGGGTGGTGGGGATGGTTCGACGGCCGGCGGCGAGGAGGGAGGTGGAAGTTAGGGTTCTGGGCGATCTTGGTGGCGTGCGGATTGAGCTTGACGTTCGTGGGCGAGACGGAGAGCCTTGCGGTCTGCAGGATTTTGGGTTTGGGCTTGTTGGTGCTCGGCTCGATCGAGGGGTGGAGCAAGAACAAGGGCGCGGCGGCGGTTAAAAATGGGATCTTGGGGATCTGTTTTCTTGGGGCTGCGTCGTTTTTGGGGCTGAGAAAGGAGGAGATGCAAGGGAAGAATTGGGTTCAAGGGCTGGCATTGAGGAGACGAAGAAGAAGAAGGGCAGGAAAATTTTGGTAGCTTCAGGGAGATACCGGTGAGAATTTCTTGTACATCTAATGGACTATTGAACGCAGAAATTGGGTGACTTCCATGCGTTTTTCTTTTGGAGAAATGTTGATGACAAGTACGATGTAGAGAATCGAATTTAACGTCCTCTGTTGTAATTCGACTTCATGAAATGAAAGTTTTTTCCGAGTATGATCCCTTGATCCATGGGTATGAATCTGGTAATTATGTTAGTAATTTATATGTTGTCGATAGAAATTGTAAGCCATGGTTATGCTCTGGACATTTTTATGGTATCTTAGATGTACCGTTCAAGATCACAACGCATCCTCGTAATTGAACATTGATTTATGACAATTCGACAAGTTGTGGTAATCCAGTGCTGAACAATCCTCAAGAAAAGAAAAAGATAATGGGGATACGGTACACTAAACATACCTTAGAAATTCCCAAATTATGGTAGTAGCACTTGTACCTCCCTTCCCTTTTTAACAAGATCACCCGGTAAACAAACCCAAGGGGGCGAGAACCTTCCATGAATTTGAATCGGCAGCCAAGTTTCGAAATGTTTCAGTATAATGCTCGTAAAACTGTCATCTCATCATATGCACACCACACCTCATGGGGAATTATATTGCTAATGGAGCATCCAGACTTACTGGCAACCAGAAACAGACTATAACGCGACACTCACACCATCATGTGAACAAAGAGATTAAATGTCAAATCATATTTTGTTTGCCACGATTGCAAACACGCACACTGAAAATGAGACCAGCTAAGTGTGACACCATGGTCCGCCCGTGACATTATCTACATGAAAGGCTCTTGCCATTGGCATTCTTCCTAACATTCATCAAGTTGAGACATGAGTGCAAATAATCTCAGCTCTCTAGACCATGCTTAGATTTGAATAGCAGAACTGACTTCTGCAGTAAAAAGAGAGGTAGTGAAAACCTAATGCTCTAAAGGGACATGAGCCAGAGAACTCCTTAATGGAGACTCTCAACTCCTAAAAGACATTTTAAACATTCTCAACCTAGTACACGTTGCAAGCCTCATCTCTCCTCATGCCCTTGAAGAAATTCTGAAAGTCGCAGCATTCTTCATTTTACCCCGCTTTTCAAATTGATAAAACCTACATCTGCATTATGATTGACAGCTAAAACAGCATGATGCTCTTGCCTGTGCTCTTACAGAAAGCTCTAGCAGTGCCTCTTCTTCACAATACCTTCTAAAATCCCATTAGTACCAAAAAAACCAGTTAGCTGTTGATGATTAACAGGACCTGGTAGCTGAAATGAGATCGAAAAGTGTCCAGGTGGGCATAAGTTTTGTGTCATCTTGAAAATTTGGGAATTCTTCACGACTGTCTTCTCACCTGTAGTTGTTACTCCTTTTATGAATATTTTTCCATCAGGCTCCACATCACATCTGAAATCCTCTGCATCAGCAAAAATGGTCAGCTTCAAAACAGCAAACCTCATGACAGGAGCAAATGAAATCAGAAAAATCCACTTTACAACAAGTCTTGGTCCCAGATTATACAAGTAATGTCTGAGTACACAATTCACAAGTATAAGCTAACTTCAATTTGAAGAGATCTCACTACCGATCCTCCTAACATTCAGTGACATCAGCAAATATTCGATCATGCTTCAACATACTTTTATTTGCTCCAACATAGTAAATCAAGTTTAAGCATATCAAACTTTTGAATCTCTCCTAATAATATAGAACAAAGTATTAACAGTGAAGCAAAGTATTTAAAAACTAACAAGTTGCAACTACATACTTTCATCCCTTGAGACTCCAGGAAGGGAGACCCTAAACAGGTACGAGTCCTCGCATTCTCCAATGTCTACCGCTCCAACAACTGGTCCCATCTTTCCCATAGCTGCACTGCCAACCAGTCCAACCCCAGATTTAGTGATAGCAAGCACTTTGTCCCACTCTTCTGTAGAATGAGAAGGGAAATAAATGATGGAGGGCCCAACACTTTCCACATCCTCTGCCTTCATCTCCAGCTGTGAGGGGGCAACATTGCCATGTGATATAGGTGGACCAAAATATGGCACGCTATTGAGAGGTGCCACATCGAGGATTGGCAGCTGTGGGTCTATGTGCTGCTCGGTTCCATTATTTGTCCTTCCTCTTGATGACCTATAAATTAAATGACCAAATATACCCAGACATGAGAAATTTCACAAATACGATAATAGTACCAACCATCTTCTCAAATTTTCATAAAATACTTTTATTTCATATAAAAACAATTCATACATATTGCCAACAAACTTTTCAGATAAATATTAGCCCTGAGAGGGATTTATAAAAAATAGGATAGAATTGATAAAAAGTTCAACAATACAGTAGAATTTCATGATAAATCAGTGGAAACATGCAAGTATTATCCCTCCCTCATTTTAACAAAAAATATCCATGACATAAAGGGCTTGCTTAGTAAAACTGAAAATTAAGTGCTGACAATTTAAGTACTGAATTTTAAGAATAATTTTAAGTGCTGAAAATAGAATTAAAAATTTGTTTAACGATAATTAAATTTGATAGCTGAATATCATTAGTCTCTTACCTAACATAGAAAAAATACAATTAGCGGAGGGTTTTATCAATATATTTAGCACATATTTACCATCAATTATTTTTCTATTGATGGAATTAAGTGCTTTCTCCCTCACTTACCAAAATTAGTGGATTTTTTACTTAATTGAATTATTTAAGTCAATTCTATTTGAGGTTATCAAAATAGCTTAATCTCATTGAGTGCTGAAGTATTAATTTTCAGATCTAAATAGGGTTATCAAAGAGGCCCTAAGTGCCTCTTCCCTCACTTAGGGTTTCACCTTTGTGGCATTGATACCATGTGAAACTAGAAGATCAGAGAGAAGGGGGTTTGAAACAGAACTATCGGCAATTAATTATGCATGCCTTATCTAGTTATACCATATACAATGTGACTAAACAAATATACCACCGAAATGACCTATACTGATAAATAGAATCACCCCTTAACAGAAACCATTAGTTATATTCTCTTAAGCTTCCCTCTTATCTGTAAAGATAAAACTGCAGCGCAGACCCCTGCACTTTAATCAAAATACAAATATCCCTCTCTTGTCCATACTCCGATTTACAAATTTCAGACACTAACATAAGAAATGTAGGCTTTTTGACAGAAAAACAGTTGAAAAGGGATTATTACAGGGTGAAAATCTACAGCTCGCCTCAACTTCCTACAGCGAAATGCTAACTTCTAGCTGCCATCGGAAACTGAATATGCCCACCCACTATATGTTTATGTCAACTTAAAATAAATGATGGGTAGCTGAAGAATCACGAGAAAAAGACTTCCTTCATAATGCACTCACACGCTAATACACTCAATGGCGAATACATGGCGGGTCAGGAGGCTCGATATGCGAACATAAGATGGAGAGTCAGTCAGGTGATCTGCGCAAAGGCTTCGAATTACACGATCCCATCGTCCTCAACAATGAAGGGTGAAGCTCTAGGTTACGAACTCAAGTTATATATAGAGAAAATCTAGCCACCCAGTGACCAAGCCCCCTGCTTTAAGCTTCACTTTGCTCAGCAGTCAACAGAGCTCACGAATTTGCAACGCATACCAAGGCTGAGGATCGAATGTCCATACCACTCCCCGCGTTTGATAAAACCAGGTCAACAATTTCACTCTCTGACCTCGCTTTGCATGCCCAGAAGTATGCATAGAAAGAGTTTCGTTCATACTCACATTTCGAGACCAAAACCGCTCGTCAGCCCCGGGATTTGCGATCCGGAACGCGCGTTTCCAAGCGGCGAGTCGCCCGGATGTCTAGATCGCCGGACGCGGCGTTCTTCCGGCGATCTTGCCGTCGAGGGAAGAAGGGGGCGAAGGAAGAGGATCGGACGGAGCCGATCGAATCGAAGCCCTAGCGATGGAGGAAGAGGAAGAACTTCCCTGGCGCGTTTCAGTCTCTTTTGGGCTTTAAGATGTTAGAAAGGCTTGGTGGGCTGGGCAAAAGACCTTTTCTATGACCGTGGCTAAAAGTCTTCGGTCAAAAAAATATGGGCCCTTGGATTGATTTGCATTGAATTTGAGCCGTCCATTCCATACTTTAGCGTTTCCAATCCTGGGCAAAGGGATGGAAACCCGACTATCTGAACGCTCATTGAACACCCCATGAGATCCGTGAACAAGTTGAATTTTAGAGATTTGGCTTGTGCAGAATCAACGGAGAAAAATGAATCACGTGAATTGAAAAATTCAAAACAGGAATACTTTATAATGTTCTATTGCCTTAACTGGATTGTCTTTAATACTTTGTTCCCGGGATTTAGAAAAAGGAATTCACAAACTTTATGGCATAGTGGCGTAAATAAGTCAAAAGAAAACAAGATTGGACATACAAAGGAGCATGCAGCCGTAGTAAGAACAATGTTTTTACTTGTGTGAACCATTGAAGAACGCAAGTTATGTGGATAACATGGCTGACAAGGGTAACTGATCTTTTCTAGCAAGCAATATATGAAAAAATAAAAGAAGACAGGACAAGCTGATCTTGCTTGAGTTTGAGACATCGCTCTTCTCTGTTTTGCCAAGATGTGTGAATAGTCAATAGTTGGTGTCTTCTTTCTTTAGAAGGATAATGAATCCTTTGTCTGTCTTATTTATTAATAACAAAAGAATTGAACACAGAACACAGTCTGTCTTCTCCACAGCCACATCAACACCTGCTTATGCTTAAAAGGATGTCGCACCAAGATCAGCAAAGAAAATTTCGGCATCATTTGGGGCCAGCAGCTGAAGGGAGATGGAGAAGTCTCTGGGCTGGACATTAGTTCTCACCTGTCATCTTGAACACCGTCCTGAACCCAGGGGGCCTCTGCTGATCGTTGTGGTCACTCCTTGAGTTGTGACCTTGCAGCTGGCTTGAACATCTCAAGGCAATGCTGCAGCACTAAAAAGAGTGATACCAAATTTGAGTATCAACTCAATCCTACAATAGGAGTTCTTAACTCAGATCGAACACGAGAAGGGGCACAGTGATGTTTTTGTGGACAACAGAATCGAAGTTACAAGGAGCAGAACTGCAGCCATGGGACAAGCAAACTTCTGGTCTGTAGGCATTATGAAGTTAGACCACTTGTATCCGGGCTCTTGTGCACTAGTCACTATATTGAAGCAAAAACCGGCATATCATTCAAAAGTTTAGTAACAAGAAAGTCATTCTGTATGGCTTTATAAAATTGAAATCAAGGATTATCTCTTCTTCGATGTAGCATATTCAGTCCTTTTAAATCTGGCATTACAAGCTAGTTCTGGGATGCTTACAGGTCCAAAGCTCACCTGTCTCATGGCTGCAGTCTCAGTTCTTGGAACTTCAGTTTTCATGGCCACCATTGGACACTTCATTCGTTCTCTGTTACCATTCTTGGATTTGGTTGATCTTCGAACTTGGTCCTGTGCTTTTGAGTGCAACAGTATTGATTGTGACCTTCAAGCCAACAGAAAGGTCACGCTCAAAATAGTGACCACAATCTCAGAAGACGCTTCACAGGTTCAGGGTGGCGTTTGAGATGAGAACTTACCGTCTGCCTGAAGGCTTCTCCATCTTGTTTCGACTGCCAGGCTCCACCAAAATTGAACTCTTTTTGGCTGATGTTGGCACAAGTGTAATTTTTTATGGAAAAGTGAAGAAGCAGATGAATAGCTGATGGATGTCAGTGTGGCTGCCAAGGAAGCAGACTTCATTTGCATTCGCTACTCATTTAGGAATAGAATAATGTAATAACAGATGGTGTGTCTGTCTTTTCGGTTTTTAATGTCTATCTTCTATCTTTGGTACTTTTTTTCTCAGTTATATCTATGGTATTTGGAGGTCAAGAAAACATTTCTTCTTGAACAGAAGACTTGTCCTTATGCCAATACTGAGCAATACATAGATTGTTCTGATGCAAATATAAGACAGATGAAGAATGGGATATACTTGGACTCCCTAGATGGCTTTCTCATCTGCTGTGATGGCACCTAGAATGCCAATCAATCTGGAGCTTTTAGTCATGATGTCTGATTGCAAAGTGGTTTATATAACCTTGCAAAATGGCTTTTCGCATAGTGTTTATCCTATTAATCAACTACACAAGTTAAGAAGGAAATGTTCTCCTTTTTGGTGAAAAGGTATGTTATTTGAGCTTATATAGTCATAATGGCAAAAATAAGCAAAATTTGTGAGTCATAACATTGACATATGCACCTTTTATAGTTAATTGGCTCTTTCCATTTGCACTCCTACCTTGTAAAGTTCGTGTTTTCCATTTTCTTTTTCACTGTACAATAAACAGCTCAACCCAGCTAAGGCCATAAAACATGGTAAAAAGTTTTCCTATTGGGGTCCAACCGATCTACACGATACATTAAATCTCATCATTGGAAAAAAAAGAAAGTAATATTCGATCATACTCTTTTTGTAACCTGATATAATAATGTGAATATGGCCTTGATTTCTTGCTATGAAATTGAGGATTTTCTGGATTTTGTAGATTTGATTGTGTAATTGACCAAATTTAATTTCCTTTGGCCTAGTAACTAATAAAGGATAACTTCCATATTCTCATTAGCATTGATCCACCTGGTTATTTCTTTCCCACAACTTTCGAACTTTCCTCGAGTGCAGAAGCGAGAAAATATAAGTTGACCAAAAGGTTCTGAATGGTTGAATTGCAAAAAATTTAAGCCAGCATAGTATAAGCTTAAGTTATGTCAGCAATTGGGACACTTCACTCATCAGTAACTCTATTTTGATTTACAACCCCAAGAGCTTCCATTCTAGTTCAAAGCATCAACACCAATTTCTTTCCACTACTGGTTTGCCTCTTGTTCTTGTTGTATTGACATGTTCATGGAGTTGATATGTACAAAATGAAAAAGACACATCTTTACACCGTTATTATCTTCACATGATTTGAAACAAGCTGATATTGCTTTATGAAAAGTCAGAATCAAACATTATATTTTCATGGCTCAGCGGGTGGTTTAAGGTGATTCTTGCATGAATCGATTTTGCAGTAATAACTTGATTTGTGCATAATCTGGTTGGGGCATATCTTTTTATTAATTACTGGGATCGTGGGCTTACTTGCAATGGATTTATGTAATTACAAGCAGCACCCTGATGGTCACATGACAAGTTGAATTTAATTTCTATGGTTAGAATGACTTCACTTGCAGTGCAAGAAGGTTAGTATCCTGCATAGTTTGTCATGATATACAGACAGGTTGATTAACATTGATAAACAAAAACTCATTGAAAAGATTATGTCTTGCTCTTACACTCATAGAATCATTGACAAACAGTTGGGATTTCAAGCTTTCTGTCGTGATATAACAGCCTTTATTCCCACACTGCGCCTATTTAGGATTTTTTACTTATAAATTTCTCACCACTCTCCCCTGCTTCGCTTTGCACCTTTGCAACGACAGAGTTAATTGAAATCGTTCACTGTTCATTAAATGATTATCATCTCAAGAAACTTATTTCAAAAGGTTGGCTTAGTTATATAAAGAAGATAAAAGATTAAACATCATCATCTTTTTCATGCATGCATTCCCTCGGACAGTTTATAATTCAGTTACATTATCTGTATGATTTGGAAGTGGATTGATCATACCTTTCGTGACATAAATTTGCTCATCATCACTCTTTCATTTAGTTAGAAGCAACTTAAAGGATTTATATGGTTTCTTAAACAACTGTTCCTTTATTCTATCTGTCAATTGTTCGGTTTTCAGAATATTCAGTATGCTGAAAGTAATGGGTACATCATACAGGGCAGGACTCAGATGATTTAATTTGTTCCATTTGTTTAAGAAAAATTTGTATGGTGATTGAGCCTCAGAAAGAACAGAGAATTCTAGCCCACCCAAGTTTCATTCATGCGTTTTTCTTTTCATGTTCCAAGAAAACATTAGATTTTATCCCAATATCATGCTCCTTGACCAGTGTCACATTCTCCTGCAGATTCTGATTGAAAATGTCATTACCAATGGATGCTATGGTGCCATCTGCAATGGGTGCGGCCACAACACCAGGTGTGAGGTGATGGCTAATGACCGGCTTTTCATCTTGACCATCGTCACTGGGCACTTCGAGTGATATCTCCAAGCAGAGAGGCCTCCCACAAGTCTGCAGAGCAAAGAATTGTTGAGAAATTGCTGCAATATGGTCCCAGTCACTAGCCGGTCCCAGATATGGTGGTTCAAATAATGCACTTGTACTGAGGAACGCCAGCCAATCTTCTATGCTGAGCCCATCTTTATTGCTTAAGTGCTTTTACATTGCTCTTCCAGCTAAGACACTCGATCTGAGTATCAACTTCCCTCAGTTCATCAACTTCTTTCCCACCGACCTACACCCCATCTCATTTTTCAGAGACAAATTCATGGCAATAACATCATATTCATGGACAACTGGAGTGTCTCTCTCCCAAGACTAGAGGTTATTGCAATAACACTTTATGCTCATGCATAGTTTGGTTGAATAATCTCTATTTTGTCGCCAAAAACTGGTTTTCTTTCGGTTAAGTTATATAGATAGGGAGTAGCCCATTAACCATTATGTCATACGATAATTTGATTTCTTGGCAAGTTCTTTATTTTTTAGGTTTTGCAGCTTTAGCAATCAAGCATATCTTTGGCAGCACATATATTGCATGAACATCAATGATGCACATTGCATGTTATAGATTCAATTGTCTAGAATTCTCACTTCTGCTCATTTTGAAAGTTATCACGCCCCTAATTATTTATAGCCTAAGCACATTGTTTGTTATTTTTCTTCCATTTGAACTCACTCTCTTTGTTGTCATCACCATCACGAACATAACTCCCTCTCCTAAGTTATTAAAAAAGGCAACAGATAGAATCATCTTCAGCATATGCGCTCAGTTGGACATTGTTATAGTTCAGTTGCATGCTTGTATGCTTTAGAAGCTAATTTGGTCGCCCCTTTTGTGCCATGATTTTATTCAATTTCACTCTTTAAGTTAGAAGCACCTGTACATTGTGTTGCTGCTGATTGTGCAAAAGAGACAGGATTCTGCTCATGGTAGGCAAATGATGTATAACAAAGCTTTTCTCCCCTTGTTCGGTTTCATGAATTTCAGGATACTTGCTCCATTCATTTTTAACAGAAATTATGATTTTATTACGTTGTCCTATTCATTGGCTGATGTTGCATTCTCCTGCAGATCCAGAATGAAAATAACTGAACCAGTGAATGCTACTGAGCCATCTGCCATTGCTGCAGTCACTGGTGCAGGAGATGAGGCGATGACTGATGACCAGGTTTTCCTCTTGGCCATGATTGTTGAAATGTACTGTGGACCACATTTTAGAGGAGAGAGGCCTACCCACAAGTCAGCAATGGAAAGTATTATTTAAAGCCTGCCATGGTATAGTCCTGGTCAGCTAGCCAGGTCACAGATGATGGTGGTCCAGATGATGCACATGTACTATCACATACTGGGGAAGGCCAGCCAATCTTCTGTACTGAGCCTTTCTCCATTGTTCAAGTACTTCCGCAACATTCTTCCCATTGAAATGCTTGATCTCAGCATCAACTTCCCCTGGTTTATTGACTTCTTTCCTGCCAACCTACACCCTATCTCACTTTCAGAGAGAAATTCATGGCTGTTGATAACAGCTTGTTCATTGACAACCCAAGCATCTCTCTCATCAGAGAAGGTTTCATCAGAAGGTTCAAAAGAACCGTGAAGTTGGAGGAACTTGATTTGGACAAAGATGCAGCTATATTACCCACTTATGTCACCGAGATGTGATACATGAGGTGTTGCTGCTGCTGGTAATACTGGACATGAAAGTGGCCATCTATAGGGCCAATAGGATCTGCTAAAGTGGACCTTGCAGAGTCCCAAGACTCTTACCTGTTCCAGGTGTCTCTGCCAGGGGCAAAAAAATATCAAGTACCTAATACCCAACTTAATAGGTTCTCAACATAGTCATGATTACAACTAATAATCACCAGAGAGAGGAATTTTGCAAGACATTTTCTTTTTCTCACATGGTGTTATTTCTTCATTCTGACACTATCAATTCAGGTGGGATCCAAGGTAATGACACATTGTTTGAATTTCGCTTTTGTGCTGAAGCATTTAGTTGTCATCTTGACAAAACATCAAGGTCTTGATTGAAGAAGAAAAAAGAACAGAAAACCTTCATCAATTGGGACACTTGACTCTCTCCTTTCACCTGCCATTCATCCCAACAAACCTCAACTTTGGTCCGATGGGATCTTGGAGGGAGCTGTCAAGAAGCTGGTCAATACTGGATGACATTCAGGCAGCTCAGACTTCATAGAAAATACTTGTAGAATTCCTGTGTGCAGTTCCAGTGAAGTACTTGTTTGAAATAAGTAATGTTAAACATTCCTGGTAATGGTTTTTCTCTTTACTTAGAATTGATCATTTCTAAAACTATTCTTTTCATCTAATTGTTGTATGTTTTACCATTTTGTGATTTATTATTCATTAGTTTCTATTGAACTTGTCTTGATTACTATATCAACATGATTTAGTTAATGTTATGGTCAGTTTGACATTGGGCTTTCTTGCATCTTTTTTCATATATTCACAGATTATCTGGATATTGTAGTGGGTCTTGGTTCTGGCTAGTCCCTCTGTTATGCTCTCCAAATCATATCCAAATATGAGTTCAAGGCGGTTCAGATGGCCTTTAATGTACGGTTCTTGTGATTGCTAGCATTCTTCAAATCTCTCCATCACAATTGCTCAATGCTCTCCAAAGGGCCACATTCAAATTCACAGACTGTCTCTATTCATTCAATTATTGTGTGATTGATTCCAAGATCTTCTGGAATTATTATAAAATTCCTTTGTCTAAGATTAACTAGCAACACTCATCCCTGTTCAATATTTTCAGAACATACTGTGAGCAGTTTGTGCCAGTCTCCAGTTGATCTAAGCATATGCCTACTTATATAAACTGGTGACTCAACTCCTCCCTTCACAGTTTCAGAGCCAAACTTGGCAATGCCGCTAGTTGTCTCTTGTTTCCTTATATTGCCATTTGGGAAATCAAATTGCACAAAGAAATTTTATCTTTTGTGATTTGTTTGCAGAGGTTTTTTTGGTTGTGATTTATGCGAGTCTTTTGGGTACATGCACCAACGAAGGATAATAAGCAAAATAAAGATTATTGCATCAGTGGGCTCTATGGATTTTGTTTGAATGGCTTCCATCTGAGGCACCTGCAATAAGCTCCCAGAATTTGATTTCTTTGTAAACACAGAGGAAACTTAGTAATTAACCGCTTCTACAAAGACCAAGCTAAATCTGGCAAAGCATGTGACTTCTATATAGAATAAATACAACTTTGCTAATAGGAACTGTGCCGCCCCTGAATCAGGAGATAGAGCAAGCCAGGAGTGCAGAGCGGACTGGACCAATGAGTGTCCTTAACATGGACACTGCAAAGTCTGACTCTTCCCTGTTGCAGGTGGCTCTTCCACTGGTGAGAAGAGAGAGAAAGTACGTTACTGATGGCCAAAGTTAATATTTGCTCTATATAGGAGTCCCATTCTTTGCCAAATCTTACTCAGTTGTTATGGGTTAAGAAGCTAATTGCTTAGTTTCCTCCTTGCTCTACAATGCAACCCCAAATGTAATGCAAAACTTCCAATTTAAGCTTATTTGACCAGCTGATTTGGCTTGACTATGGTCATCAGTGTGCAAGAGTCAGGATCTGCCATTTGACCATTTGATCTGCAAGTTTTGCATTGATGTCAGTTAATGGTGCTTATGGAATGGGCCTTTTCCCATCCCTGTGGTGTAGCCATCTATGCTCGTTTTTTACTAGTCATGACGACAAATGCGCAGAAGAGACAGGATCTTGGCAAGACATATTTTTGTTTCTTATGGTGTTATTTTTTTGTATTAGGAGTATCAGTCGCAGGATAAATGATGTTGAAGCACTAGTGCATTCTCTAAAACTTGCTTTCAAGTTGCTGCCACATTAAGTGGTGAACTGTTTGCAGATGGCAGGGTAGAGATCAGAGTAATGACTGTAACAGGTGACGAGATGAATCACAGGTCTGGGGAGGTGTTTTGATTGGAGAACTGAAAGTCTTTTACCACCTGGGCTCTTGTTTCTCTCTTTCGAGTTGCCCAGACCCATTGATCACACAGTTCACTGGCGGCTTCAGTGCAGAAGGGATTTTCCAGGGATTCATAAAGAAGCGGTTGGACAATTGGTAAATCTGGCAACTGAGGCTTCATAGGAGCATTATAAAGGGAAATGTCGGAGTGCCTCCGGGCACGTGCTAAGTCTCTTTAGTTATGCTTTTGTTGAGACTTTCCAAGCAGTTTTTCATCTTGTACGTAAGTCCTTATCCATTCCATTAATGAGCTATATTTGCCCTTTAAATTATTCGATACCCTTGGTTCCCTATAGAGAATATGTAGCTCCGCACATTATATCAGATTATGCAAGTAAGTTCATCTGGTTGCGAGTTCTGGCTCGTCCTTTCGTTTCCTATGCTTGGCACGGTAAACCAGATGAAGAGTCTTAAGATGTTCGGACTGTCGGGCTTTGCTTCAAATGGCTTTCGTCTTCAATATCGGCACTTCAAGTCCTAGATAAGTCCAAGAGTGTTATCTGGCTTTTCTGCTTTCTTGTCCTGGTCTTACCTAGATTTGGCCCATATCACCGTGACAAGATAGAAGGGATGGAGTCAACCTTCATAAAGTCAGTATGTGCTCTGGGCACCTTGGATTGGTACATACTATCCACAAATGTCCTAACAAGGTTTTTAATGAATTAGTCTTAGTTAAGTAGTGGAGTTTCCTTTATTCTGGAATTTGGGGCCCATCAAACAATCTCCGAATGGATCTATCCAAGCACATTGAGCACATGCATTTTAAGGGCAAAGGAGGATAAGGATTAGGTCAATTCAAGGAGAAGGTGTAGAACTTAGTGCGGTATAAATTCATGACCCTTTTAAACAAATCATATGCCAAAATGACCACTATCTTTGTAGATTCAAAACAAGGAAAACTGAGAACGTAACATAGGCTAAATCAAGATCAGCTATTCTTAACGATCATGTTATGCATCATCTTCACTCTTCTCCAGTCAGAATCATGTTATCAACTTAGAAGGCCTCTCATTCCATTCTTCAGATACCGGTTGGCCAAGATGTGGAGAGAGAATCTGTCAAAGGAGATACTTACCAAATCAGTTTGATCTAGAATAATCTCTAACAACAGTGAAACCCTGAATTCTGATATCAGAAAGCTAAAAAATATCCACACATTACAAAGACCGTACTAATCACTTCATTGATGACACTTACGGTTTAACTTTCAGATGCATGTGCAAGCACATGATCATGTACATATGAGACCATAAGTGGGTTATTCCCAAAGAAGTCACGGCTAGAATTCAATTTAAGCAGAATTTGCAAATAAACTTACATTTTCTCTACTCCATATCATAACTACTGATGATCTGAGGGAGATTGCTGTTGCTCTGATGTCTCGGGGCACATTTGTTGAGCCATGTATGGGTACATGGCGGGATCAACGACACCCTTACCAACAAACATCCCTGGAGGCCCGGCTTGACACACCTGCTGTGGTGGAACATAGCAATACGGTAGCCCATCCATGGGTCCGCTGGCAGGCAGCACTCCTCCTGGAACTGCGCCGAGCACTTCCTCCTTCAGCTCCTCCCTAGGAACAATATCCACCAAAAAGTCAAAGACATCTGTGCGGGTGATCGCAGCTGCAATATCATTCTTCTGGAGTGTCCGCCTCTTGTTCTCCTCAGTGTGGTTCCAGGAGCGCAGCGTCAGTTCCAGGATGAACATCTCGCAGGCCCTAGCAAACACAATCGGCGCCTCTGCTGAGATCATCCTCACATCCTCGTCGGCTTTCATGATCTTCTTGATCCTGGCCAATGGGAGGCTGTGGTTCTTGAAGTCGGTCACCCTGTCGATTTCTTGATACTGGTTTGCCCAGAAAGACTGGAGCTGTTGCTGCAGTTGCTGCTGCTGCTGCTGATGAATTTGCTGATAGGCCAGTTGGTTATGTGCGAGCTGGGATCCCGATGGCTGAGGCTGGCTAGTCGGCTGAATGGGCGGAAATCCCGAAGGGCCCATCATCTGACCTGGCTGATAAGGCATCGTGCCGTAGGGCAATTGAGCTGTGGCAGGAACAACCCCCATTGGTGGAGGTTGACCGTGTCCTTGCTGATCCATCTTGATTCAAGCACAACTAAAAGCCAAAAAGAGATCAATAACGATCAGCTGCATATACAAATAAGAACAAACACTGTTTCAATCTTGGTGAATGTGAGTTCCACATACGGAAGAGCGCAGTATTGTGAGTTCAACAAATGAAGCAAAACGGAAACTAAATGAAGTCCACTTAGCACCTTTATGGACTGTGAAACTGGATGCAGAATAGAGAACAATGGCACTCGGTTTCTGTCCAGATTATACATGGTTGAGCTCTCGGATCAGACATTCTAACAAAGCATAGAAAGATCATATAATCGTACCTATCAATTATCCGAGCCCTCCACAAGGCTAATTCAGAGCATATTACCCCATTAGCATTCTAGATTCTGGGAACTTACCCGGGAAAAGAAAAAAAAGAAAAAGAAAAAAGGACCAGATTTGTGAATTCTGTAATTCTTTGACCCCACTGTCCACACTAAGAAAAACGATATATCCCAATTTCCAACGCACTACAGTATAGAGCTGATGCCTTCTTCTAACCACCTGGAATGAAGGCAGAATCCACTGAAGGATTCAGCCGGTTCGAACTTAAAAGAGAGAAGAACGAATTTGTCTCATACCCAGAAAATTCCAGCTATTCATGTCACCAATAACACGCTATCAAATCATAAAGCTGAACAAAGAAAACCAAACACCGAGAAATAAAATCCCACCAACTGCTCCATCAGAATCAACCTGAACAAGAAACTCAAACATTGAAAAAGAAAACGAGGTACCATTATAGCTCAAACTAACGAGACCAACCTCCATCACTGGTACATCAGATCCGAAATGTTTGGATCGTGGAAAAAACACCGAGGCAATCGGAGCCCAGAAATCACCAACCAAGCATCGTACAAGAACACAAACCCATGAATCAAATTTTCAAGATTTCATGCATTTCACAGATGAATCTTTCCTCCTTTTTCAATGTTTGCATGGACGGTTGTACAATCTAGGAAGAGGGACGAAGAGGTTGTACCTTCTTTTACGTGCAAAGGCCGTCGAAAAGTAGCGAGCCGGAAAAAAATAGCAAGAAAAGGCAAATATGTCAGAGAAGCTTTTGGATCTGATACGATGTTCTTCTTCTGCGTGGTGAATAGAAAGTGTAAGCAGAGATTAAAACAGAAAGCCTTTTTCCGAGGGTGATCTCGTACCGTACACAGGGGCAAGATCTGATCTTGGAATTTTGGTGTTTCTTATGTTTGGTAATGATTGATGTCTGGTTTTGTTGCGACACATACCTAAGAACTCGACTGAAAAAACACGCACAACAAAAAAATAATAATTGCCATGTAAAATAAAAATGAAAAAAGATTCTTTGGTCTTTCTGTTTTGTCACTTTCCCATTTTGTTGTTTGTTTTTTTCTTCTTATGGCGTTTTTGCCCTCGGATGGATCCATATTTTACTGTCAATGTCACATGGACATTATTGAGGGTCCCCCGATCTTGACCATTTGGTGCTCAATTTTTACTCTAGATACAAATCTGATGATGTTATAGCAGTGAATTTTTGCACCACTGACTTAGAAAATGTGCTTCCAATATAACTAATTAAAAGGTTTATGCGTTTCTAAGTAATTTATACCGCCGTATCAAATAAAAATAACCATAGCGCGAGCAAGAGGAGAAGAAATCACATGTCCATTCAAATTTATTTTCAGTCAGTGATATTGGATAATATTAAAGACAAGATATGATAAATCTTGCTTAAACTTTCAAAAAAGAATGAATGATGATACTTGCCATCAGCAAAATAGAGAGTTGGTAATAATTATGAATGGTTTTTGGTGGACCAAATTTTTCCTATTTGGAGTCTCAAGGAGTGGGTCTTATCCTCTTCTGATTCTAGAATGACTACATACGTGGCTCATTGAGGCAAAGTCATCCCATTTTCTCAGGCTTACTTACATGATAGTAAACAATTCAGATGTAGCTGAAATATCATCAATTCATTCAATGAGATTTCGCATCGACAGAGTTCTTTTTGTGACCTGACATTTGGTTATGTGGCCCACATGCAACTGAGCAGAGGACAGTGTACGTATGGACATAGGATTTTACTTACACCTGTCATCATCGCCAGCCGAAAAGGAAAGAAGCAACGCTCAGCCCATGATCTTTGACATCTCTTTACGACCAGATGAAGATGGATCGAGCTCATTTCTTTAACTTTAATAGAAATCTGAGACTAGTCACTTACTCGCGCGATAACTCAAAAAGAGTGAACCAAATACAAACTCCACCCCTCTTTGGGAAGATTTTGCTGTCCTTGATTCAAAATTTGGAACATCGCCCGGCCCATAACACATTCATAAGTTGCCAATACTTTTATATCACCAGTATTTGGACTGATTAGTACCGTCTAATGGATTTTTTCAAATATACCAACTGTTCCAATAGTTTACCAACATTTGTTGCTCAGTTTGAAGTTGTGGCAACTAAATGTTTGCAATTCACAGCTAAAAAACTTTGCATGGCCTAGATAGCAGCAGTGTCCGACAAAACAATTGCTGGATGCTTCAGCTACCAAATATTTTCTAAGCACCAGTTGAACCAAAAGGTACCCGTCGCACAATTGTATAAGCATCGACTTGAATGAGCATTGCATGCTTCCACTGATCTAAAAACCTACAATTGCCCATACAATTCCAGTAATCAAGTTCTCGGCAGTTCGAAAGATATAAAATTTCCCAACCACGTAACCACAAGCCATGCGTACGCTACCGAGGGCAAGGGCAAAATGGGAAAGAGGACTGCCTATTCTTTTAGATGTGCTTTCTGATTCGGGAAATCAGCTCCCTTAGTTCCTAAAGGTCTAACTTTCTCCGAGACGTTCTATCCATACGAATGCTCTAAGGTACAGCAACAACACAAGACACGTCTCTCTCGTGTCTCATCTATATTCCTCTGGCAAGCGGTACCCCGACATGACTATTTTGTCTGCAAACATCTTTCCCGTCTTTGGCATCACATGCCAGTGCAATGTCAAGTTGAATTCTTTACCACGAAGATTACCTCCCTATAAGAAAGATAAATGACAGTTAAGACTTGTGGATGTCTTAAAAAAAGTGTAAAGAACCACCAATTCAGTGTAATTAACACTCAATTCAGGTAAAATTTGTTAGAAACTATTATCAGACAGACTGGAATACCTGATCAATTAGACGATATTTATTTGATGTCTGGATCCAGAACTTTGCATGCTCTTTGGCAGGGATAATGCCGTCCCACACAGATACCTGTTCAGAAACGTTTCCACAGAAAATTAAGAGCATATTCAGAGTCTTTGATGGTTAAACTCATGTGAAACAGAGACACAAGCATCGGAACTTACATAACTTATGCACCAAGAAATGGCGATTTATGCTAATATTTAGCACCACATCAGTGAATGTGAGTGATTTCATATATTCATGAAGAAAAAATGCCGTTGATCAGAAAATATCACCAAACTCTTGCTTTTAAATGTCCTCTTAAGTTTACCTGATTCAATGAATTCTTTGGGGTTTCATATTCTGCTGCCACAAAGACAAAAACCTGCAAAATGTTCAAGGAGCTATTTAATAACATTTTTCTTCTTTTTGGAATCAACTAATAATTCAGAATATAGCTCAATGGCTTCATGCAGATAAAGAAATAGGTTGTGGTAGCTGAATTCTTTATTTCAAATTCTCTATCTTTACGGACTAAGTGAAATCTTTTTGCTTGACTTCTCTGAAAATAGCACAGAGTTCCATAACTGAAGAAATGAAAAATGATGTAAAACCCTACTTGCATAGGTGCTTTAAATTCACACGATCACTAAAGGCCATAACTTCCAAGAACTAAATATGTGCTATTTCTAACCTGCTTGGTGTTCCATGTAAACAAGGACTGCAAGTCTGCCGTTATATTTAAGGTCAGGCTGACCTGCATACAACCAAAAAAGAAAGTCCGTTCAACTACTAAATAATTCAAATTCATTCAGAAAAAAGAAGATTTGTGTGGACCACGACATCAGTCTCACAAGTCCATGAAACATTACAAGAGGCAAAAGATGTGGATGGCCAGCAATAAATGAGGTATGACAACAATGTGGGAAGATTGACCAAATGAGTAGGTAAGACAATTATAACACACAGATTACATCGACATTTAAGTATAAGGCATATCCATTGAGAATTTATCGTTCCAGTGTTAAGTTTGCAGTACTTCGACTCCAATACTATCAGAAATAAAAACATGACAAGCACCCAAAAGATGTTAATATATAACAAATCCAGTTACACCCACAAGTAAATGCATGGTCTACCAAACAATTCAAAAAAGCCCCAACTGCTAGACTACTCAAATGGTTATACCAATGCATCCACCAATTGTGGGACACCCCAGGTAGCTTTAGCAGAATGAATGTTCGTTGCAGATAGCAAAATAACAAGAAAAAGCATCATACCTCATCATTCCCATCGGGATGTCTCTGAAACCAATTAATATTTAAAATCTGCACACATTGCAAAATCCATTGATCAAACAAAATGGACAAAAACATCAACTAACCCAATATGCCAATTCATCATCTTACATATCGACAGAACAATCATAAAAAATAAAAGAGAGAAGAAACCTGCATCTCAAAATTACCAAATGGAAGTATGAAAAAGTTCTTAGTAATTTATACCATGATATCAGGGCGTAGGCAAGAGGAGATGAAATCACATGTCCATTCAAATTTATTAATGGTTAGTTGAATTCGATAGCAATAAAGATAAGATAGTGTTGCTTAAACTTTAAAAAAAGAATTTATGATCATACATGCCATCACCTAAATCCAGAGGTGTTACTACTTATGAATGGGTTTTGGTGGACTGAATTTTTCCTTTTCTAAATTTCAAGAAATGGGTCTTATCCTCTTCTGATTCTAGAATGACTACATATGTGGTTCATTGACGCAAAATCATTCCATTTTCCCAGGCATACTCTACATGATAGTACACAATTCTGATGTAGCTGAAAGATCGTCAATTCATTTGATGAGATTTCACATTTGACAGATTTCATTCTGTGACATGACAATTGGTGATGCGGCCTACATGCAACTGAAAAGAGGACAGTCTAAGGATGGACAGTAAGATTTCACTGACATCTACCATCATCCCCAGCCAAAAAGGAAAGAAGAATGTTCACCCGCATTGTCTTTGACATCTTTTTTCAACCAGATGATGATGATGATGGATCAAGTTCATTTCCTTAACTTTAAAAGGAATCTGAGACCAGTCCCTTACTCATGCAAAAACCCAAAAAGAGAGCCAATTACTAACTCCACCCCTCTTTGGGAGGATAATTTACGAGAATTTGGTGAGTGAACGAATATCATGGCAATGAAGTCATAGTATTACAAAGGAACCTCCTCATTCTTAGACTGCCATTACGACCTGAACAGCCCTAAACGGCTAAGATCAACCCTTCAAGAGCTTGTCTTTCAGAAAGAAAGTCATGAAATGGTACACAGAAATTAAACAAGCACAGCAAGATCAAAGCTCACAGGTATCCGGCCAATGCTCCAGATTTTCTATCAAACTCTACGCTATGATCACGTCAAGGCGATCCATGTAAAGGTCACGCATTTCCAGATTTTTCACCGAATCCATTCAGGAAAACATCACAGAAAACGCCATCAAGTTGCGAAGGAATGGACCAGCCACATAAAAGAAGCACGCTCCGCCTCCGATAAACGCCAATACACACGACGTCCGCTGAGCACCTAAGACCCAAAACTCCATATCCACGGAACGGATCGAAGACGAGGGGGAGCTTCAGATCCGAGGGACGCAATCGACAGGAGGAAGAACGCGGCGACAGAGAAGACCAAAAAAAAAAAACGACCGACCGACCGACCGACCTGGATTTCGGCGGAGGGAGAAGGGGAGTTGAGGTTGTCGGAGAGGGAGGCCATGGCGCATATCAGCGCGAGGATGGTCAGGGCAAACGTGAGCAGAGCGTTCGCTCTGTAGCCGAAGGAGTGCATCTCTTCTCTCTCTCTCGCCGCTTCGCCTTCCGCCGCCGATCCTCTCTCTATCTCTCTCTCTCTCTCTCTCTCAACTGTGTTTTGAGAGAGAGTGTCGGAGGCGGCGATGGCGTTTTGGTGGACCGGAGCGGCGGCGGCGGTCGTGACTGGCTGGTGACGCTGAAGGCCTTCGCTGATTGGACGGAGGGAGTGAACTGGGGGCCACCATGTGGGCTAAAATGCTGACGTGGCTTTTCCCTTCGGCTCGGGCCCGAATCTATCTCGGGCCGTATGCAGGCCCAAACTCGCAAGCCCCGAATGCTCCACTCCGGACTTATCGGGCCAGATTAGTCATTGAAAAAGAAAATGGGAAAACCGATTTTTCGGTGCAAAAGAAAAAAAGAAAAAGAAATGCTCATAAATCGAACAAAAAATTGATGATTTGTTTGTTAGAATGCTCCGAGCATGCTGTGACCTCCCCTTTTATGGGCATCAACAGCAAGCGGAAGCCCTCGTTGAAGAGTTTACATTTCTCTTGGAGAGAGAAAGATGTGTTTGTTCAAAATGGATGCATGGATATATGAAATCTTCATTAGGAGTAATTCATAACAAATTCATATTTTTTGATTGAGAGTGCAGGATGCCAATAATTTCCTCTTCCATTATGTTATGGGTAGTTTGAACAATAGCGGTATGAGGAATTTCTAAGTCAAATATATAATCCACCTCGGTTCTCATATCTCATCTCAAAAAATTAGGTTTCCATTCATTGGCACTTTTCGTGATACTATTGTCCACCACCTAAAGTGCATCCATGGTTACATTGGGACTTGGTCTTGTCATCTAGACTACCAACCCTGGCCATCTGTTGACTACTGTATCGTCCTCAAAATTGAGTAACGTGTGGTTGCCAAGAGCGTCAAGTGAAGGCAAGCAATACGATATGCACTTTTTAGTCTTGCTTGCATATTGCATAAAGATGGACTACTTCCCTGAGTTCAAGCCAACTATTCGGACTGAGGTGTTATTCTGTCTCTTTTCCCAACTTAGCAGATTAATTTTTTAGGCCACAACCAAACACAACATTGGAAAATATTTTGAAGATTTTCTACCGTCCTTAAAGATGAAGGTTTCTAATCCTACCCGCCTCCTACTATATTCAGATCCAATATAACTTGGATCATAGGTGCAAATGTTGTCTACACATAACTTAGGAACACAAAAGGCATGGTCAAAAGGTAATGATTGGTATAGTTGCAATTAACTTCTGTTTAAGTTTTCTTGTTTTATATTGAAGCAATGGATGCATCCTCACATTGCATCTAGAGAACTGACCTATCCAGCATTAAGGTTGAAGCATAGCAATCATGGCAACCTGAGGTTGTTGAGTATTTGGGTCATTTTTAGTTGAATCCTTCCAATACATTGAATTGAAAGAATCCATCGATTCAAGTTGGTGTATACAATCTCGAGATATCTCACAGATATTTTGGTACTATTCTTTAGAAAGAGTGTTGTATCTATCCTGTTTATAGAGATGAGCAAGAAGCTGAAATTGCACAATATTGAGTGGTAATGAGAGATCCAATAAGGAAAGTCAATTAAATTAGATGTGATGCTGTTGTCGTCATTGTCATCAAGTTTTTGGTGATTGTCTTTGTTTGTTACATTAGAATGGATTTTTCTTGCTACCGGAATCTTGCCATTCTCTTTCCTAATAAATCATGTCGAGAAAAATTTAATACAGCAGCTTATGCCGGAATGTCTAATTCATGTCTATGCCCATCATCAATTTGCTAGGCTCAGTCTTCATGCCAATGCCAGCTTTCATTAAGACTGCGAATTGTTCAAAAGAATAGCAAACTCGGGCACAGTACATACCATACCAAACCTTCCATATTTTAAATTTAATAGAAGGCCGCCAATCTAATTACAATACTAATAGCTCAAGACACACCAACTCTCTCTTCATGTTTTTACAAAATGTTGTCGGGTGGGCAAAAACTATCAACAGCTGCTTCTTAGGCTTCACATGATGCTGCAGCTCTCAGTGTTCTCATCATTGAACATGTGTGTGTAAGGATCAGAATATCCTCTTGCTGTTGCTACCATAGGCATGGGCTGCTGGTGGTAGTTCATCATGGGCTGTGGCCTCCCATACATCATGGGCATGGGCCTCATCATCTCATTCCCATGGGCGGCTCTTTGCTGGTTCATCATCATCGCCATGGCCATCTGTTGTTGCTGGTTGTATGCATTTCCTGGGCCTGTCATTGGCCCGTATCCATATCCACCACCATTCATTGCCATTGGTGCAGGTAGTCCTTCAACTGCTGGATAGTTCCCCATCTGGCCCTGGTGGCCCATTGGGTAATTACCGATCTGCCGGGCCGGAGCCCCGAACCCCCCGCCGCCGCTGCCGCCGCCGCCTCCCCCACGGCCAGATCCACCCCGGCCTTTGCCAGGATTAGTGAAATCAATATCAAAGCCAGAGTCCATCTTCTTGCCTCCACCACCACCACCACCACCACCATTGCCATAGTTTCTGTTGACAGCTCCGTTCTTTGGCCCACCTTGCTTTGGATTTCCTCCGTTGAAGTCGTTTTTGCCATTCTTGCCTCCGTATTTGTCATTCTTCCCTCCTTTGCCATACTTGCCCTCATTTTTCTTGCCTTGGCCTTTTCCCAATATGCTGAAGATACCGCCTTTCTTGGCTTTCTTCGCTCCCTTAGCACCCATCTGCCCATGAGCACCGCGGCCGCCCTTGACGGACGGCTTGCGTGGTGTGCGTGGACCGAGATCGAGCTCGAAATCGTCCTCGGAATCATAGAAACTGTCATTGTCGTTCACGTAGTCTTCATCGTCATCCTCGCCGAGATCGAACGTGACCGATTTCTTAGCTTTGGGAACCATCTGCATCGTATCGTTGGACCCTTTTGGCTGGATATGCCCATATCCATATCCAACCCCACCACCCTTCTGGAAATTCATATCTCTCCCACCACCCTTCTGGAAATTCATATCTCTCCCACCACCATTGCCGTTGGAGAACTCAATTTGCATGTTCTTGAACTGGTTGTTGAGGTGGTTCTGGCCATGGAAGCTCCTTTCCTGAGCTCTCCATATCTCCGCATGCTTCCCTGACTTTGCAAGCTTCTTGATGACTGTCCTGGGGTCGACAAAACCCATCACGGTCACCTTCCCGAGCTCCGCGTCTATGGCAATATTCTGCACCCCTATACGAAGACATAGCATGAGAAACAGAGGACTAACAACAATGGTTTTACCTCAAATCTGATTAAACAGAGAACACCAGTGCAAAGAGAAGGTGAAGTACCATTTATTTTCTGCACCAGCTTCTTCACTTTCTTCCTGCAGCCATCACAGTGTATGTTCACTCTCAGGACACAAGCCTGCATAAATCCAAGCCCAGTCATGCTGAGATTAAAATCCATAACACACTTGTGAAGCAGCTCATTTGGGTCAGTGAGTTCGGGCGATCTCGCGCGATTCGGAAGAAGAGTAGAGTCAAGGGAAAAAGAAAACACTACCTGGGGCCTCGGCGGGCCTTGCTGTCTCTGCATTCTGATATGGCCAAGGGAGAAAACTGATCAGGAACAGAGAACAGAGAGGCTACTTTCAAGCTTTAGAGGCACTTGACAAGCAGTTTACCAAGTACTGTGACTTGCTGGCTCTCTCTCTCTCTCTCTCTCTCTCTCTCTCTGTGCTGTGCTGCTTGGGCAGAGACAAATATCGTGAGACAGAAACAAAGAATCATCAATCAAGTGTTTTTATAACGTGAGGGAGGAATGTGAAATGCGATTTGCCACTTTGCTTTCTTTTTTTTCTCCTTTTTCTTTTGGCTCTTTCGGTACGCTGGTTTTTTCTCCTCTGCTTTTGGATGCCATGTTACCGTTGATCCATCTTAAAAGACTCAAATCAAGAAGGAGGAAATTGCATAGATATTACGAGGTGCTTTTGTCCCTGAAAGATGTGTAAACGGGGGGGCATGAGCTTAACCCCAAAGGGATATTACGAGGGTGCTTTTGTCCTTAGTCCAACATAATATGTTCCGGTCAGAAAACTGCCTCTCTCTCTCTCTCTCTCTCTCTCTCTCGTTTGGCAGTCCGACCTTTGACCGAGCTCTTTTGTGTCGTCACACCCCGGAGAATACACAAGCATCTTGCGTGCGTTTCTTAGCCCTAAAGAGAGAAAAAAGTAACATGTATTTGCACAATTCATGTTCATTGATAGAAATAAGAAGTTCAAAATAAGTTGGAAGTGATTTTCTTAAACTTGGGATGTTTTTCTTTTCCCATTTTCATTAGAATCTCTACCTTAACCTAGAAAGGGGTCATTGCATCCGTGCCTCCAAAGGCAACCATAAAGAATTCAAAAGAAATCAATCAAGCCAAGTGAAGAATATACGCAGCCAACTCATGTAATCAAGGAAATTTCTCGGAGTCAAGTTCATGCTTCGATTATTGAAGGTTTACGATCGCCCCGGGGGCATTCCTCTTTCGTGCAGGACGGCATGTCAAATTCTCCTGCTCGTTCCACCCAAATAACAATGGACCAAAAGCATTACGGATTTCATTCCCCATTTATCCAAAATTCATCATTGCCTGACATTCCGTGGTTCCGCGATTAGTTGTGGGAGGACCTAGATTTTTAGGATATAACTAACTAAGCACAAACCTCACATGAGCACATACAATTTTTAGGGTTTTCGCCTTGCATGGACTTGAAGATTGCCTGCAATTCATCAAGCGGCCAGAGTTAAAAACGAAACCCCATATTTCGTTCAATCAATTTCGATATCTGGGACGCGCTTACGTGATAAAGTGACAGCTTCAAGACACCCTTGAATTTTGTTGCGGATCCCGATAAAGGACTACAATGAGACCCTAGGAAAGTGAAGTGAACGTACATGGGACAGTGCTTTCAATCTGTAAAGCGAGATCGGAGAAGATACAATTTGTATTCCAAAGCTCAAAATTCCTCACTTTTGTCTCCTCTTCCAGGGCACTCAATCTTTGACCCAACCTTTTGAACATTTGAAGCTTCCTCTTTTTCTCCTTTATGTAAAGCTCATGTTGCAAATTATTCCCTCTTCTGACACTCAATCTGCTCATATTGAAGGGACCACACAGACACACATATGGACAAAGAAAAACACGATCGCACACCCATATGCACAAAACTAGAGAGAGAATACTGGAACTCAAATTTAAAAGACTACGTAGGGTAAAAGAGTAGATATAAGTTATTCCCTTCTCTTTGATACGTGAGGGGATGAATTTACAGGATCTCACGCCTATTCATAAAATGGAGAGAACTTTAGCCCGAAAGGAATGTAAAAAGAATCGTATGAACAACCGCTTTCGCAAGCAATGGAAGCTGCTCGCTAGCTTGGAATATGATACACGAAAGCTATATGAATGCCACCAGTAACAAGTCATGTGGCTTCTTGGGAAAGAAAAGAACCTTCCTCATGATGGTGCTGGAAGACAAAAGGTAGTTAGTTTCTTGTTATGCAATGTCAGTAAATTTCACGCCAGTTAACCACGATAATCCAAAAGGTTATTCAATCGGTACCTTTATCTACTTTTATTTCAAGGAGTTCCTCAATCAGCTGGCGACATATTGGACATTTGTTGGATTGGAGCCTCAACTCTTTTGCACACTCACTGCACATGCACTGCAAAATGCAAGGAAAGCTTGGTAAATGCCACTATCAAACCCTAGGAAATAGAAACCAAGTAGACTGCCAGAATAAAAAGCCAAATCAAACAAGGCCCGATTGACTGAATTCTTGCAAGAGAAAAATTGAGTTTATGTTGACTCCTCGATTCACTACAGGTGTACATCAAGAGACATAGCATAATAGTGGCCCTTTGTACTCTCCAACCTAGACTAAGATTCCAAATAAATTGATCCTTCTAATAAGGATGCCAAACTCCCCACAGAAAGAGAACGGCAATCATCTCTATTTAGGTCACTCGATTTCCACTTGTGGAGCTGTTTGTTTGATTTTGAATATTAATAATATAAGAATGACAATTCTGTCAAGAAAAAAGTTCACCAGTTTTCCTCAGCATTCCTGTCAAACAAAATGCAACTAAAGGGTCTGGAAAGGACTCATTCCTCAGCAAAAAGCATGCACAACTCTAGGCAGAATGTCTAAGAACCAAATGGCATGGCCAACTAAATAATGCTGCCAGCAGTCATGTAGATTAACAAGAAGAATCTCAAAGAACCAAAGACGAGGACATTAGGTACACACACAAGCTCAGGAAAGTTTTACATAAAAAAAAAAGTAGCAATCAGGAAAGCAAACGGTTTTGCAGCCACAGGAAATACTGGACCTTAGAGAGAGGTTCAATGTGAAGAAAAATTCTTGCAGCATGGAGCAAGTCCTTTTGCAAAGTTGGGATCGCTATTGGAAAATCTGTTTAGGCAGTCAAAAATAGCAGAAACCAGAATCCCCCAATTTTGGAACCAACAGACTGACAATTCATCCACCTAATAGTTCAGATACAATTTCTCATGCCATAAGATGAGAACCTTTTATATGACATCTTGACCTAAGTTCATTGCTAGTCTAACTTTTTTTTTTTAAATTTCTGTAATTATAAGCACCACTGTTGATGGGAACATGGAAGAGGGAGAAGGGGCTCATTGTACATATGCTAAAGTTTAAAACTCTCACCATATGTCTGCAAGGCAAAACAGCCGTATCCTTTGGCTCAGTCATGCAAATGACACATTCTTTCCCTGGATCAGTGTCCTCAAAGGCAGTGTCTTTTGCATTGCTAATTCCATATATCTCGCGAAGCTCATAACGCTCTCCCTCAATCCACAAGATTTGCTTGATGACTCTCACTTGAAAATTGCCCTCATCCTTTTTCTCTAGGACCGCTAGAGTAATTTGAGCATGAGAAGACGTTGCGGGCGAAGGTCGATTGGGCTGCTCATCCACAGGAGATGTTACCCTTGTTTCTGCACAGATAACAAGAGGGAAAACATCCTCGTTTTGGGAGGGCTTTGAGAGCTCATCCACATCAAAGAAACCAAGGTCAATGCCGCTTCCAGAAGGTTGACAGAACTTTTGGGCCAGTCCCTTCTGAAATGGAATTTTTCTTGGTGCATACATCTCAGGATATATAGGACTAAAGGTGCAGTTGTCCCCTTCCTTAGCAAAGTAAAGTATGGTAATACTGCCCAAAAAAGGTGAGAAACTAAGCAGTTAGATAAGTATGGACAAGTCATTCCAAGGTAAAGATACAAATTACCATCAGTTTGCAGTAACAAGGACAATCCATCAAAAAATGCACAATATACAATGCAACAGTCAGACTAAGCCTGATGCTTAGTAATTAAGCACCAGTTTCAAATCCTTAATCATTCGTTATATCTCAATATTGTATCTGACATCCAAAAAAATCACTGCCAAATGTTAACACTTGATAAATCATTTACAACTGGACCATCGGTCAGCTCTTACCAACGATATGATTAAGTTAACCCAATTGTTCCTCAGTTATGCTCTTTGAAAACCACAAAATACATATATCCATTTTGGATTACTTGCAAATTAATCATTTACTACTAGGAAAACACAAAACCACAATCCAAGAATAAAACTTATAACAGGACGCACTATGGAGAACTCCAATATCAATGTTTTGTGGTACATTCTACGAAAGTGCAGCACAAATATGTGTTACTATATTAATTTTCCAAATTTGGTCGGTAAGTTGATGCTTTCCATAAAGAATCACTATGAATCTTTAGGTATTATGAGCATAATTTCCTGTTACTAACCAATAACCTTGGGGCAAACACATTCTGACCAATTTATTCACAGAAAGACTACCATAATTCCTGCCAGAAGCACGTATGTTATCTGACAGAATAAAACTGCAAGGAAGAAACAACAATCAATTGTCCATAGAAAGAACTGAAAGACAAACGTAAAAATGCATAAGCTCCAATCAAATGTAAAATCTCAAAGCAGGCAACCATCCAATGAAGAAGAAGAACCAAAACATGCATGCCGAAAGAGGCAAATGAGCATCAACCTCCAAAACCCATTTCTCAATATCTTCATCTCAAAGTGAAATTTTGTAAATGCAACAATTCCATGACAGCACCGCGGAGTTTCATATACATATGGTAAGCCGCCGTGGTACAGGTCATCAACTAAAACATCGGCTGATGAGCTCGGTAGTTGACATTTGCAGCGCAACATGTGAAACTGAATCACATTCGTCAAAACAAAAATTGTCTCTGACTTATTCGACGTTCCATAAGAACAACTCTGCCCGATCTTACAAATTGGTTGCACAATATCTTGCTATGTCAGATATAAAATGTTCTCCAACGGCTGAGTTACGATTATAATTCCACAACTATTTGACATGATCGAAATAATAATATTAGGGAGATCTATCTGCGATCAATATCGGAGTGCTACGCCATCCGAACGAATCGCTAGTGGGAAGATAAATCCCGATCTTCCCGGAATTTGGTAAAAAGAAGTCAATCACGTACCTGCCGTCCACAAGCGCATCGAAAGTGAACGAAACCAGGTGCGAATCCGAGCTCCGCTCATCGAGCGAGAGCTTTATCGTGTCCTTGTGCACGTTCACGTCGTTCTTGACCTTCTTCCGCGTCTTGTGGTCAACGTACGGCGGCGGCGCGCCGACTGGCCGCACCGGGCCGCCGGGGCCCCACCCGCCGTTGCCGTAATAACCGAGGAACTGCGAGTAGTGAGGCTGGGGCTGGGGCTGGGGCGGCGCGTGGGGGTAGCAACCGATCGGGGCGGGCGCGTAAGTGCGGGAGCTCGAGGGCGGCTGGGGCCCGTAAGGGACGAACTGGATCGGGATCGGAGGCCGCGGAGCCGGCGCGTAGGGCGCAGGGTGCGGGGGCGCAGGGTAAGGGCTGTAGGGGTGGGCCGGAGGAGGAGGTGGTGGGCCGGAAGGAAGAACCGGCGGCTGCGGCGACCGCGAATACGATGGCGGCTGGGACCGCCTCGGCGGCTGCGGCTGCGGCTGCGGCGGCGGCGGCGGCGGCAGCGGCGGCGGCTGTGGGGAGCTTTGGTGGTGGTGCCTACTGAATTTGCTCCACGAGAGACCCATCGCTCGGTAGAGAGAGAGAGAGAGAGATTGATCCGCGCGTTGGTGAACTTAACTGGGCCGATCGGTTGAAGGAGGAGGAGGAGGCGTTGACGGCGTTGACGGCGACGGCCCGGGAGGATGAGATCGGATCAAACGGCTGAAGTCAAGGTTGAATGACGGCGTCGGGTGAACGCGGGTTTTACCGCAGTCCGCGGGAGGGGCGGACCGGTGGGATTTGTCGATTTGCTCGCTCCCCTTGGTCCGCCGGCGGAATTATTTACACGATGCCACTCGTATTCTTCCGTACACGTCTTGTATACGTGGCTTTATATAAAATGGGAAAGCACGCAGATGATCTCCGATTTTGTTTTCGTCCATATGTAACATGGTCCTTTGATTTTAAATTTATTTAATATGACCATTAAATTTTAATTGAAATATCGTGCTTTAATTTTAAATTTATTTAATGTGATTTTCGAATTTTTATTACATGTTATAACTGTATGAATATGTTTAGACTAATAATAAAAGTTTGAGACCGCATTATATATTAAATTAAAATTTTATGGATTGTATTGAACAAATTAAAATTGAAGTACCAAATTATACATTAAAAAGTCAAGCACTATTTATGTTATTTGCCTTTAATAAAATTACTCATGCTCAAATCATTTAAGAGGAACACCATCTACGTAGATCAACAGTTATTTCTACTTTTATTCGAAATTATGAAAATATTCAGGTGATATCTGATTGAATACTGTTGAACTATTGGAGCTTGATTCATAAATTATCTAAGCATTGAGATTAATATATGAATAGGTGGATTTCAAAGTCATTAATTGACCAAAAAAAAAAAACTTATAAGTCATTGCCCTTAGAGTCTTAATAGTGAAAAAGTATGGAGGATAATTACAGCATTTCCACCATTTGTCGATTTTCTTTCATTTAAGTTTTGAATTCATGACTTTTGATTAGAGATTTTTCCGTCGGTTTTGATGATTCAAATGAATGCAAAAAAAAAAATTAGAATTTTAGTGTACCAAGTTGGCAAATTTCAGAACTTTCAATTTACTAGAATAAAAAAAAAATGAAAGTTTTGGCCAAAAACAAATAAATGAAACTTAGCCCAGGTTGGCCCAGCTTGTCTAATGTCGAGACATTTGTTAGTAAATTACTTTTACTTTTACAGAAAAATAACATATACGTGCATACGTGATTTTCAATAAAACTCCTATCTCCCGCATGTTTGCCGAGCTTATAAAAAAAATACCCATTCTTTTGGAGCTTAAGAAACAAATATACTTTTCTTGTAATTTCTCATTACATACGATGAATTAGTAATAGAATTCAATTATTAACTATACTTCCATAAAATTAATATCATTAATAGTCATATAGAATTCAACTATTAACTATTAGTGATTTTCTTTGGTGACAATGTCCAGTGAAGCAAGGGCGACCCTTGCCCACTCAGATGAGGGTCACCCTTGCTAGATCTAATGAGGGCCACCCTCGCCTAAGCCGAGCGTCCCTCGCCTAAGTCGAGCGTCTAGGTGAGGGATGCCTTGGTTGGATTTAGCCGGGGCAACCATCCTCGGCATCCCCTTGCCCGAGTCGACAAGGGTCGCTCTCACCAGATCTGGTGAAGGCCGCCCTTGCTAGATCCAACAAGGGTGGCTCTTACTCGGTTTGGGGTGACCCTCCTCGACAAGGGCCACCCTCGCCGAACACCATTGTAGATGAAAATGCCATTCAGTTAAAAAGTTAGAGGTAAACTTATCTTAAGTGGCAAAGTTCAAAATAAAATTGTTTGGCATAGTTTTTGATTTTTTATGATATACAAATTTTTTTTTTCAGGTAAAATTATTTTAAGTGGCATAGTTTGGGGTTTTTGGTGGTATTTTTCTTTATTTTTAAAGAAAATAACCGTATGTACTGATTCGTATTCGGAAACGTATAATTTCCATTCCACAATAACCAATTTTTTTTATTTTTTTCATTTGTACGAGCAACCGTTTGATCCCATCTTGCGAGCTTCCTCTCTCGCGCTCGCTCGCTCGCTCGCGCGCCGGCGCAACGCGAAGCTCGCTCTCCTCCCCGGCCGGCGAGGTTCATCTCTGCAAATCCGGCCTCGAGCAGAAACCGGTAACCCCTTACTCTCTCTCTCTACCTCCCCCTCCTTG
Organism: Corymbia maculata; assembly: GCA_014182735.1. NCBI lineage: Eukaryota > Viridiplantae > Streptophyta > Magnoliopsida > Myrtales > Myrtaceae > Corymbia > Corymbia maculata. The sequence goes on along the minus strand of CM024689.1, from coordinate 43,265,935 downwards.
ATCGGCGGCTGACTTTTGCGGGGTCAAATGTTAGCTAATTGCGAAATCCTCGACGGCTTTCTTTGTTGCCAATTTGTACATCTTTGCAAGCGCGAAAATGAAGGAAAAAAAAATCCTAAATTGGTTTGTCTGTTGATCTCCGAACTGGGTAAAGAAATTTTCCTTTTTGAGCCGAAAAAAGAAGACATTTCCGATGCGAATCCGTCTGGGATCGGGATTCGGTTACTTAGCGACGTAGGCCGGGAACTTGGAAGATGTAAATTGTGCCCTGAGCTATAGCTGTTGCAGTCCCTCAAAGATTGGTAGATGGGCAGTTTTTAGACATTCTTCTGGGTCTGACAATTATGCATTTACTTTTATGGTTGCAAGAGTTTGAGGGAAGGAATGATAGTTAGGACTCGTGGGGTATTTACTTGCAGTTTCGAGAAGGACTTCGTTACTCTTTTGCTGGAGACTGCATTTTGTCTGTGCTGGGGTTGACACCATTGAAGGTTGGATTTTCAACACTGTGGTAAAGCAGAATCGTGGGATTGGTTGCAAATGGAAGATGCAGAGGATGGTGTAAAGCCCAAGAGGACCGTTTTCGTGACTGTTGGCACTACTTGTTTTGATGCTCTCGTGAGGGCAGTGGATACTCGGGAAGTTCAGCAAGAACTATCCGCTCGAGGCTATACTCACCTTGTTATTCAAATGGGTCGCGGTACCTACACCCCCAAAAAGGTACATCTCCTTCAGTATTCTTGACAATTTTGATTGCTGATTTTGATGAATACATTTTGTTACAGTGTCACTGATTGGTTGGTTTTTCATATTTCTTTGAGTTTTTTTTTTTTTTTTAGTACAAGCAGAATTTTGAGGTTTGTGTCTTTGTTCTGGTATGGGGTATGTGACTTGAGCTTAGATTTTGGTTAAGCAATCAGAATAATAAGGGATTTGATGTGCATAAAATGAAAATTTTCTAATTTTCTAGTGATTTAACAGGAGGCCTTTTAGAACTTTACTTGGTTGCTATTACTTGAGATTCTTTAGTGAAAAAATAGGTCAAGCAAGCAGTGTGCTCATCTTCAAGCTGCATAGAACGTTAATGGGGATGAGGGTGGTGGGAGCAATCCTAAGTTCTGTGGTGAATTTGCTTCATTTCTGATGGGTGTTGGTTGTACTTTTATGTGACTATTATCCTTTGTGCTTTCATAAGTTCTTGGTGTATAAAACTTCAAACATTTTTTTTTTATCATGCACTTTGCATCACTCATTTGAAATTGGATGAAACAGTCTGATGGAGAAGATGGTTCTCTAGTTGTGGACTACTTCACTTTCTCATCGAGTATAGCGGATTATTTAAGATCAGCGTCTCTCGTGATCAGTCATGCAGGTTTGATCTCCTTTGCTTATCATGACTCTCCCCAATTTTTTCATCCTTTCCTTGTGGTAGGGGTGCTTGAAATCATGTTCTGCTGTCTGAAAGCCAATTTTATTTCATTTTTCAGCTGATTGTTTATGTTACTCACATCTGAGGCCTAATGAATATTGAGTGTAGGAAGATCTTATTGGATAGTCACTATTTCTGGTTGTAGAACTTGTTCTATTCTGGGTTATCCCAACCAACTGTGGGCAGTAATTAACATTTCGATATCAAATAGACACCTATATTCTTAAGAATTAGCAATTTTGAAAATATAGTTTTCTGTGGATTAATGATATCCACTGGAGACTAGTTGAATGTACAAGTCCAATGGCCTATTGCAGGTGCCACCATGCTTTTTAAGAGTTTGGAAGAGGGACTTGCTTGCATTTAACAGTCAGTTGATTGGACGTGGTTGCTTTATTTAAATTGCCCCAAGCTCTGTCTTCTTGGCGGACAGATTTTTTCCCATCCCATCACCTTGGGTATCTGTATAACATATTTCAGTTGCTTCTGTGCCGACTTTCATACCTTTCATCTTTCCTTTTGCCCTTGGTACGAACACATCTCTTGGTATGTACATGCTTTACCCAGGGGTACTGGTTTGAGTCCAGCTCATGACAAGGGATTTATAGGCCATGCTTCTCCTTGACATAAGGTGCCTCCTACTTTCTTATTCAGACAGTGGCATGTACTGATTTAGTTCCATAAGTCTCGAGAGAAAAAAAAAAGACCTGGAGGAATCATCCGTGATCAGTGACAGTGCTAGATTCCTTGCTAAATTGGATGCAGAATTTTCAGCACTTTATTCTTGTCAGGGCACAGCATCATAAGGCATGCAGGTTGTGGGTCTTGTGCTGTTTTATGTTACCTTTTCTCTGTCATGAGCATTGAAATTCAATTATTTTTGCTATTGCTTAATTCTGGACGAGAGAAAGAATGGTAGAAGAATTAAGAATGATAGGCAAATAAACAGGGAGTGCATTGCAAATTTTCATCTATTTTCATTACGTTGTCAGTGCTCATTCTGCATATCCACATGTTCATGTGACCATAAACCATCTCTGTTTTCATCTGTTTTTCTCCTTTTCTGTTTCTTCCTAAATTTAATTTGTTGGTGGGACCTGTTGCCTGTTGTTACTATTTGTAAGGTGCCCAAGGTTGGGATTATGTAGAAGTAGGAGAGTTGAATCTGTTTCTCATGCTGCAGGGTCTGGGAGTATTTTTGAGACACTTAGACTTGGTAAACCTTTGATCGTGGTGGTGAATGAAGATTTAATGGACAATCATCAAAGTGAGTTAGCAGAGGAACTAGCCGAGAGGAAGCATTTGTATTGTGCTCATCCTCAAACACTTTATAAAACTATAGCAGATATGGATTTGGAGTCTCTCCTTCCATATGTTTCTGGGGATGCCGTGCCAGTTGCTAAGCTTATAAACAGGTTTTTAGGATTCCCAGATGATTGACAAAATGACTCTTAGTTTGCTGAGCATTAGCTGAGTATTCTTTTTTGAGTCTTTTAAAGAGGCAATGTAATGGTTCTTGTGGATAATATCAACTATTCTACAGTGTGATATCATTCCTCCTTGTGTCATACAACAAAACCCAACAATATTCAGTGAATAGAGAGCCATTCCTTTCATGTTCTGAAATGCTGTATATTTTGTCTGCATGTTTTTTTTTTTTTTGTTTGTGTGCGCTTGTGGGTATTGTTTGGAACTCGAATCTATGGCTTGTGTGAAACGATAACTTGCAAACTACCTTCTTTCTTGAGTGACATATATGCTAGCTGTTGGGTTTTCATTTTAGTGCAACTCCGATATTTATATCATCATCGCTATTATTTAGCTTGACCAGTGGCTGGTTTGACACACTTTTTTTATTTTCCTTCTGGCGCATACCCTTGCTTTCCGCTAGGTGCAGATGAGCCTTTCTTTGATTCTTTGGTAGAGAGCCCTAACAAAAAGGTTCTTTTAAGTAGAAAGGTGGACCTGAAAATTAGAGCAGCCTTCATTTTGTCAAATACCGAGATGAGCTAGAAGGCTTTCCTTGTGAAGTAATGCGAGAACAGATCATCTTAAAAGCACGTCGGATGGGGTCAAAGCTGTCGCATTTTCATTGTAATGCCTCGAGCATTTTATTCAGAACAATCACATGGTGTTTTTATTCTTGTGCGACAGTTCCTAAAGGCGTGGAAGTATCATGAGCTTAATTCTACTTTGTAAACTCGTAGCAGACTGATGAATATCTCTTCCTCTAGAATAGCTAACTGTATGACTGATGTAGATATATCAGAGTGATAAATTCAGGAGCAGCATCAGAACATATGCAGGTGAAGGCCACATGATACCAGGGCCAGAAATGTGGCACCAAACCCTTATGAAAGAGAGAGAGAGGAGCTGTAGCAGTGACTGCTGGAGTGTCAAAATGGATGTTGCATTCACTCTTTTCTCAGTAGTCCCTGCAATAGTAAGTACCGAAACTGGAGGGGCACATGAACTCTGTGACTTTACAGACGGGCATTTAATCGGGTCAAAAGCTAAAGGACAAGGAGAGGCACAGTCCCACCTAGCTTTTTTTGATGGTCCAGAGCTCTCCTAATGAAACAAGGCCTGCACAAGTCTCTTGTCAATTGCTGAGTAGGAGATGTGAGGGAGGGAGACCATCTAATTTAGGCGTGAAACAGGGTCTGCACGAAAGTCTATTGTTAATTGCTGAGCAGTGAGGTAATTGCCAAAAAAAAAAAACAGTCTTCAACTTGTTGTGCGGACATCACTTTAGTCATAAATTTTTTAATTTGGCTAATTTAGTCATAAATTTTTTTGATGATTTGCCAATTAGTCCTTTCAATTGAGGTCGGAAATCGCCGACATGGCAATTTAGTTAGTGTCATGTATTTTATGCAACATGGTCGACGTAAACATGGATGATTGTTGCAATATTTGTTTTTTCAAATTTTGTTTTTTTTTTTTTTTCCCTATTTTCCTCCACTGGTTGCCAGCTCACACGTGAGCATATGGCAAGGATGCCTGACCATCACCGGGGCTCTAGCGGTCGACAAAGGGAATTAGGATAAGAGGAAAAGAAAAGGAAAAAAAAAGTAAACTTAGACAATCTTTAAAATATTACAAAAAAATTATTCACATTAGTCCCAATTTTGTTACGTAAGACGACTAGTGTCCATATTAGCAATTGGTAGCTAAAATTACCCATAAAGGCCACATTAGCAAATTGTCAAAAAATTTAGGATAAATTAAAAAAAAAAATTGAAAAATTTATAACTGAATCGATCAAATTAAAAAGTTTAAAACTAAATAAGTTTAGAAAATTTTTATATAAATTTCCTACTAACTTGGAGATGTGAGGATGGGAGGTCACTTAGGGATGGCAGCCACTGATGCAACTGGATGGCATGATTCCAATACGATATGCAATTAGCGGTTTCAGTTCAAATTATTGTGTTTAGATCATTTTGTGTCAGTCCGTGCGAGACACAACGAATGCTCGTGTCATGTTCATGTCCATTTGTCAAACATGAAATTGACTCGTATAAATTAACGTTGACACGACTTATGCATGGCTAGTGGAAACACAATAGTTGAAGCATTATTTTTTTGTGTCATGCATTATAAAGATTTTAAATGGACGATATTTTACTAACTATGAATATGTCATTTAATTTGATTTTGATGATATTTTGTGAACAGATAATACAATTTGTTAATAGATTTTTAATGGAAAATTGAGGATATTTCATAAGGTTTGTATTGGAGGGTTGATCTCATGTAAACAAGTTAATTTCATGTTATAATGAATCATTCAATTGGGTCAACCTATTAAGCGATTACATAAGTGCATTACATGAGCTGTGTTGTGTCAATCTGTTAATTTTCGAGCATGTTTGTGTCACACAAATCAATATGATTAATTTGGGTTGACCTATTTTATTATATACCCTTATATCGATACGATATGAATATGATTTGCGAACACCTCTAAAATGCGGCAATGGTGGTAAGTGGCTGATATTATTTTCCATGGCATACTTGACTTAAGAAGCAGTAGGATTTCTCACTCTGTAAATCATTTCAGAACTCAAATTAAAATTATTTACTTGTGACGTGTTCTTTTAAGTTCAAATAGATGATTTTCAAACAGTAAAATATGCCTTTAAGGTCACTCGTGACAATCAAATCATGTTACGATCACTGATGCCTTACAAGTGTTTTCGGCTGTTCCCAATTCTACTTTTAGCGTTATAGTTTGGAAGTGACTGCTCCAGAATTTTCTGCTTTTAGAAGTTCTTGGGATTGCGGAATGAAATGTGACAGACCAGAGCCTTAGAAGAATCCAATAATGATAACATCCAGACAGATTCATAACAGAGTTGGAAAAACGACAAAGAGGTCTGCTTTCCCGTTACGTAATTCACATTCTCCTCAGATTCAGATCAGCAAGATTTCAAGCTTGAAGCTTTTGCATGAGTAAGAAAGAATCAGAGATGTCTATAAAAAAGTTGCATAGACAATATTAAATGTCAAGAGTGTTTGTGCCTGTCAGTCGTTCATGGTCCAGTTCTTGCATGAAATCCAGGAGTGCATTTGACTTGCAGGGCCAGTGAAGGGGTACCCATCTAAGGATTTGTTTTCATATTTTATATAATATATTATAATTACATCAACCAAAACCTACGACACCAGTGATGGTCTTCCGCAAATTCTTGAAGATTATGAAATGTTTGGGGCTAGTGTGGCATGGCTGAAAAGTAGAAAATGGCTGAGACTTGAGAATTTCCTGCTAGAATACCAAAGTTTCATGGGGATATAGATTGAGAAGTTTGATGGTTTGTTTAGTGATTGTTATGTGGATGCAGGTGGATGTGGATGAGGCAATCAAGCAGAAGCTTCCAAACTTTTCTCTAAAACATAGACAGAGACAATTCCTGAGGATGATACAGCAGAACAGACGAGAACGAGGAACCCCAGTACCCATCATTATATGTGAGAGAGAGAGAGAGAGAGTCCATTTTGCCCCATCCTTTTCGGGTCGACGATACAAATTTTCCATATGGTAGGGTACAGGCATCTTGGATGAGATGAGATCATGCTTCAATTGTCCTTGCATATTTTAGAAAACTTTGATATTTTTCTCAAAAGACTTGCGTTCTAGAGAAGTAGTCCAATACTAAGGCTTAAATGTTGCAGGAAATAATGAGAAATGTTGATTTTTATAATGTTGACAGTTAGATTTGGGGTTCTTTTCACAGTGTAATCATTGTGCATCTGATATATCTATCTATAGAATTTCAGATGGTAAGTGTATGGCCTACAAGATATTACTTGGGAACAATAATTTACTGGCATTCGTCGAAAAAATATCCATTAGGAGACTTTTCCTATATATTCCTCGCATTGCTGTGCAAGTCATTGCAGCCTAACCTCTCAGAAGGGAAAACCCATCCTCTCTCCTTCACAGATTCAACCGCATTTAAACCCCTCTCTCTCTCTCTCTCTCTCTCTCTCTCTCTCTCTCATATATTCAACTTCAGCCATTTCTAAGTCTCATCTCTCTCTTTCCTCATATATTCAACTTCAGCCATTTCTAAGTCTCATCTCTCTCTTTCCTCATTTCTCTTCACGCTCATGGAGACCAACGCAGCTTCTGCAACTTCCAACCAAACACACCAACACCAGCTCCATCAAACTCCTCCTCAGCCCTACCACAAACACCATGGCCTTCTACACTCAAACTCCGTCTTCGCGATCATCATAGCCACAACTTCATTAATTGCTCTCTTAGCCATTTTCTTCATCGTTTTAATCCTCCGACGGCTCAAGTCTGCAAAAAAGAATGCAAACTGGCAAAGAGGCAACACAAGCTACGACAAGTCCATCAATGTCGCTCAAAACCCTGTGATCTACAACTGTAGCCCAGGTAAGCTCAAATGGGTACTTTAAAAATTGAAACTTTTACAGCAAAACTGCTGGCGGGGGTGTCAATGCTTGTGCAATCTAACATAGTTTTTGTTGTTCCAATCTTGTGTTTGAATTCTGGTATAGATGTGAAGGGAGGGTGTTTGAGTGGGGGGAATTTGGGGCGCGGATCACTTGAGGCGGCAAATGGTAGTAACAAGAGGCATAGGAGAGGAGTGCAAGTGTTCACATACAAGGAGCTTGAAGCGGCCACAGAAGGGTTCAGTGAAAGGAATGTGTTGGGGAGTGGAGGGTATGGAGTGGTGTACAAAGGGGTGTTGAGTGATGGGACTGTCGCTGCAATCAAGATGTTGCATTGGCAAGGCAAGCAAGGAGAGCGTGCCTTCAGGATTGAGGTCATTCAAATTCCACTTCATTCATTGCCACTTTCCACTTCTTGTCACTATTTGCCTGTCCTCTCTCTCTCTCTCTCTCTCTCTCTCTCAACTGATTTAATGCGGATCATGTATTCTACCCGCAATTTACTTAAAACATCTCTCCCCCAACCGGACGTTCACGGCACATCTTGGTTCCCTCGCACCAAGGGCAAACTTTAGATCGCTTTCACACGATCCATAAGGTTAGGAGGTACATAGTTCTAGACTTCTGTCTGCTCTCTCTCTCTCTCTCTCTCTCTCTCTCTCTCTCGAGCTTGAATCTAAAAAATGGTACATGAACGTATCCAAAGTTCCTTCTTCTCTATTGCTGTTAGTTCCTCGCTTCGAAGGGCATTATACTTGTAAGTTCATCAATTTCACAGGACTTCAGCATCTGTCCAAATTGACCTAGCTGGTTCCTCCTAAAGACCAAAAGTTCTTTAATTGCTTGTACTTGGAAGTCAGAGAAGAGCTGAGTGAAATTAAAGTATTACCAAAAGGCACGAGCAAGGGCATAGGAAAGTGTTGACTTAAGCACCTTTCGGCTCCTTTTCTTTACTTCAGGCGAACAGCTCATATTCTATGCATAAATTCCTTGGCACTATATGCTCCACTACCGTGCTTGCACCTATTAAGTATTGCTTTGTGAAACAACCTTGTATATAGCTATTGGCATAATAGTCAACATTGCACATGGATGTAAATTGAACTGCAAAATTTTTCCCTGGTTATCCATTTATTTATTTATTTTTGGTACTGCAGGTCGATCTATTGAGCAGGTTGCACTCACCATACTTGGTGGATCTGCTGGGCTACTGTGCTGACCAAAACCATAGGCTCCTAATTTTGGAATATATGCCCCATGGAACACTCAAGCATCACCTGCATCCTTCACACTCACAGAGCCAACACAGACCGCTGGAATGGGGGACCCGGCTAGCGATAGCCCTCGATTGTGCCAGGGCCCTAGAGTTCCTGCATGAGCACGCGGTGCCCTCAGTCATCCACCGCGACTTCAAGTGCACCAACATTCTGCTCAACAGCAACTTCCGTGCCAAAGTGTCCGACTTCGGCCTAGCCAAGATGGGGTCAGACAAGGTCAATGGCCAGATTTTGACGCGGGTATTGGGGACCACTGGGTACCTGGCACCGGAGTGAGTAGTTCATTAGTTTCTCATGCATCCCAATAGTTCATTATCAGAAAGAAACCAATGAAAACAACTGATCATGAGCTAAGACCCGCACATGGACGATACAGAGGTCCCCATAAGGAAGATGACCAATTTTTTTCTCACAGATTAGCTGGTTGGCAGGCAACAACCCAAAACCACGACAAACTAAAGAGCACTAGGATTAGCTGTCACGCCATCATTTTCATATCTTTGGATTATCTTAGCAGTTTGTATTGTGAAATAAGACTGTATGATGATGATATCTCAATAGTCACATTTCACAAAGATTCAAATATCAACTATTCATGACTTAACTTCTCTGGTTTTTTGGCCATGCAGATATGCTTCAACAGGTAAGTTAACAACAAAGTCCGACGTATACAGCTACGGCATCGTCCTTCTAGAACTATTGACAGGCCGAGTACCAGTCGATAGCAAGCGCCCTCCTGGAGAACATGTCCTAGTTTCATGGGTTGGTATCTTCAGCCCTTCCACTATTATAATTTAATTGCATAATGGAAAGCTTAGATGAGATCAATGCAGTGCCCTAACATCTGCTATTTCTAAGTTGTTTCACTGAGCTGCAAATTTACACTAGCATTATGTTGTGCTATGGTCATCTATTGGATGCTAATCAAATGTAATAGTTCTCTGCAAAAATCCAATTAGCCTGCAATGTTTTTTTTTTTCCCGGGTGCAGTTTAGTCCATGCAATGTCATTCCACTTAATTCCTGAGCAGTAAGTCAAAGCAAAAACTTAACGCTCTGGAATGTATCAGGCTCTTCCGAGGTTAACTAACAGAGAAAAGATGCTGGAAATGGTTGATCCAGCTCTGAAAGGCCACTGTTCGAAGAAAGAGTTGATTCAGGTCAGCGTGCAATTTCCCATCTTCTAAATGCCAAATATAGATCATGCCAACTTAACTATACCATGCCGTTTTTCCTTCTCGACAGGTAGCTGCTATTGCAGCGATGTGCGTGCAAGCAGAAGCAGATTATCGTCCTCTAATGACAGATGTCGTTCAGTCACTAATTCCCCTGGCTAAGAACCACTCGATCAGTTCTTCCAATTCCTTGAGATTTCAGAACAATGCAGTTAGCCCCAGGTGCTAGGCGTAAGGGGTTCATAAGACGACATTTCCCTTATCAGAGGCATGAAGAATCTTCAAAATTCAGGGGGACCATCGAATACACAAGACGACATGCAAATACAGAAGAGCATCAAAAAGGAATATGGCATGCAAAATTTGAAAATCTTGACTATCAAGATTGTGCAATCTTTTTCCTAGATAAGGATATGCTGGCCCTATCCAGGAGCTGTACATGCTCATCCTAGGAGTACTCTGTCAAGTTTTCACATTCTCGAAGATCATGGTTTCATTTCTATATTTGATAAGATAAATAAATGTTGAAGAAATTGTTCTTCACCATGGTATGACGTGAACTCAAATGTTGAAACCTGATAAAAAACTCAAATGAGAATAACAAGGATCAAGCACATGTAAATACAAGAAAGGTTCGCCATCACCTGCATAAGCAAAAAGATACGATCTAGAAGGCCGTCAAATAACAAAGATAGGTGGCAAACTTGCTTTAATTGACTCTATCTTAGATTTTCCAAACCAGACAGACTACCCAAATAAAGCTGAAATTAAAGCAAGTTGATGGGCAAATAGAAGCTGTCGCCCTACAAAATTGGCAGTAAAAAGTTAGATCTCCTCTTATGTATGAGACATGCAGCAAAGCATGACCCTAAAGAAAGAGACTGCTCCATGTCATCCCTTAGGTCCAGTCCCATCAAAGAGAGTGAGACAATATTACCCTCGGAGACTTGGAACGAGAAGAAACAATCCCGGCCATGTGCAATAATGCAGAAGTTTCGGATGGCTTAATTTTTCCTTCCTCATTCCTCTACTGAGAGAATATTACCTGGGAAGACTTGAAACGACAAGACACCACTTAGGCCATGTGGCATATCTCATTTATCTACTGCCTTTGAGAAGGGCAAAGCTTTCATAAGATCAAATCTTTTCATTACATTTCGGGATACAGTTTAACAGAACGTCTTACAAATTCTGACATCAATTCGATCAGCTTCTACAATATGTTCAGAGCCACGACATAAGTGACATAATTTACAAAGAAACTGGATGAAAAAACCCTTGATGTTGAAATGTCACAATCTATACACAAATGAAACATCGGGATGAGAGGTTCTGGGAACTAATAGAACATAACAATGGCTAGGAAATGAAAATCTTCTCTTCGTGACTACTGCTCTCAAATCCATCTAACAGAATTTTGGCAAAAGTATGGTAATAGATAATATGCAAGCACTTGGTCAGGAAACAAAAAGAATGTCAATGTACTTCCAGTAGCATGAAGCATGGACCCAAATGCCTGAACGGATGGTTCCTCATGTCCAAGGCATTAATCTGCCAAAAGATAAATCTCTCAACAGCTTTTCTCAGCATCTGTGTCTTGGCCAGTACTTGGTTCGCCTCCCCTCCCATCTTGTGGTTTAGCATTTCTTTTACCAATTTTATCAGCATATTTCGCAAAAGCAGCAGAAAGTGCTGACTTCACAGTCAATTCAGGCTCTTTTTTCTGGCGCTTGCTCGTCTGTGCAGCATCATCTACAATTTCCTGGTCTTCACTTATTGAACCAAGTTCAGCATCTTTCTGCACAGGACCTTCTGGAGCTGCAGAAGCAACGTGCGGAACAGCTCGCTTGAATGGTTCGTGAAAAGTATCATACAAGCGCCTTACCTAAAGCATAAATAGAAAAATTGAAATATAAGTCTTCAATAGAAATATAATATAAGTACTGCAGTAGGTTCAAGATAAAGCACCTTGCGCTCCCCTATACCAGGACATCGAGCTAGATCTTCCATCGAAGCATCCATGATATGAGAAAGAGACTGAAAAAATGGGAATTCCCTTTAAGGTTTACAATCCTCAACATAAGGATGGTCCCCAACTACAGTTATTTGAAATGGAAAAAAGACAATTAGGAATATTTCCAAAGCAGAACAGAAGGCATACCCCAAATGTCGAACCAAGGGTGACAACATCTGTCTTATTGACATGTCGAACTGTTGTTAGAGCATGAGTCAGCTGGAGTAAAAGGAAAGATTTTAGCTTCAACAAATGCAAACTTAAGAAACATAGTGTAGGTTCTCCCTAATGGATAGAGCAAATATCTCTGAAGAATCGGATGGACTGAATAACAGCAAAATGGAAATTGGATTTCTAGAAGGAATAAATCCAAGATAACATAGAATACCCTTGATAAGTAGTCTGTATCCATTTGCCCTTGAATGATGTCTGCAGGCTTGTTTTCATAGACTTTTATAGTCTCCAAGTAGCGGCCACACTCTTCCAAGCTTGAAAAAAGAAAAGGAAGAAGTAAGAAAAAGAAACTGCCAAGATATTCTCAAAGACCAAAATGAAGCTTTTCCTTGCTGTGAATAATGAAACATAATCTAGATTAGGCTGCAGCAGAATTCCAACTCTACCAAAAATATTTCTCCCGGAACCGTTATATTGACCAGAGACGTGCACAAAAAATCAGTACCTCCAACCACACAAAAGTGTGCAGTCATGGAGCAGAGCTGTTTTTGTCACTTCAAGGAGAGGCTTGACTACATCCTCCTGAAACGGACGAAGTCTACAATTTATAAACCTTTTGCTTCAGGTAAACAAAAATGTATAAAATCATTTCAATGGCTTTACAGTTTCCCAAGACTGATAAGGCAGTATAAGAGAACAACAAACAAACAAGGTAGCTCACCACATCAACATGACATAAAACAACACGGAGCTTGTAGTTCTTCTGTAGCTCCCTTATTCGATAGTATAGGTAATCTGGATGCAGCAGATGATAACGAAGGCTACAAAAACAATAATGAGTTATCAGGTACACAACCTCCAAAACAAAACTCGAGGCTTATATGGTGATATTCTACTTCAATAAATGTTCAATTCGCAGATTGCATGCACTGCCAGAAGTCATCAGGACCAAAAGAGATCCACAAACCGGGCTCAATAGCTTTTACAATTCTCTGTTCTCTCCACTATAGCTGTCCTTTAGGTCCGTTTCAAATAAAGATCAATGGGTCCAACAGTGCCAGCGTGCATTCATAAAATGAGCTTAAATTGCATGGATGATTCTCAATTGGAGTAGTCTTATGGTTTGTCTATAAAAAGTATCTTCACTGTAACCTATAATTTCATCAATGAAAGAAAATAATAGACTTGATTTTTGCCATAGGACATCCACATTTCAGAAGATAAAAATTAAGCAACACCAACGGAAAGAACATTTATATAAATGAGCTGGCTCTAGTGACTGTTTCACAGTGATCAACAATATGTATTTTAGTCAAATATGTCATGAACTTTTCGTACATGCTCACCAAATAAGATGATCTTCATAGCAGCTGAGTGATCAAACACTTAAAAACAGGAAATAACTAATTTGGCAACTTAAAAAGGGGGAAAACTCAAACCTCAAATAAAGAGCACAAGAGTTCTGCCCAAGTAAGTAGTCACAAATGATGTCAGCAAAAGCCCACTTCACATTCCTGATATGTTTGAGCAAGGGATTCCCCTTCTGCACAAGGGAAAAAGGGTTAGATAAAGAAAGATGAGTTAAAAGAGCTCTATATGCTATAAAATTTTATCAGCCAGAAGCTATTTCCCCTTACTTTTGCCTTTGTGAGATGGTCAGTGTGAAAGATATTGTAATCCTATATGACTAGAAATAGACTCAAATAAATTCAATTATTTCGAGGGTTAAAGCCTGTCCTAAAGTAAGTTCATCACTGAATTTGCCAAAATCTAGAGTCTAAACACAAAAGTCATAACCAAAAATCTCAGACCAGACTCATCTGCGGTTTCTTCTGCACCGTTAAAAGGATAATGCCATAACTTCCTGAAACCATAACCTCTAATTACAACAGCGCTAGAGCAATACATGTGACAACGAAGCAACTAATAACACTAGAATGGTCACGTCATCTTCATCCTCGATTCAGAATCCATGAGCACACCACGTAATTCATAAATGGCTAGAGTTGCTCTCATTCGATAATTGAAACTGATCCGGTAATCGCATGCTCAATATTTGATCTTGGTAACAAAATTGCCATTCATATGTAACATAGCTTCATCCTTTTAGTTTGAAAACAAAAATTCAGCTCTCACAATCTTCGTGTGAGAAGACCCTTACTTGTCTAGGGCTCACCAGGATCGCATTCCGACTCTGCGCTGCAAAAGACGATTTTGACGATGACCCAGCAACAGCACCAGATGTACCAGCAACACTACACAACGAAACAAGAAGACACCCATCAAGTCAACGAAGGGAAAGAATCAATCTTTTTCGAAAACAGAGGAACTTCCTCCAAGCAGAAGTTACCGCAGGCTTCAAAAATTGTATATTTAGTACCTCCACGTCGAGGCGGAGGTAGTGGCGGTCGTGGCGGAGGCGGTGGCGTCGGGCGGCGGAGGAGGCGGAGCAGGAGGAGGAGGAGAGTAGAATTCGGAGGATTTGAGGAAAGAGAAAGCTTGGGAGAAAGAAGGGGAAGGGGTGAAGAGAGATGGCGGGGCCGACTTCGACTGAGAGCTCTCTACAACTTCTTGGTACGAAGGGATTTTGATCACCGTCTTGTTGCGGTTGGGCTGACGCTGAAGGAGGTCGTCTCCTCCTCCTCCTCCTCCTTCCTCCCGGTTCTCCATTTTCAGCTTCGGCTTCGCTCGATTAGAGCGTCAGGACATCCCATTTTTCAGACGTTTCCTGCTGTTGCAGAGGAAACAGAGAGAGGTCGCAGGCGGCCCAAACGTTTTATACCGGGCGGGCGGGCGGGCGGGCGGGCGGGCCTGAGGCTTAGGCGGGCTGGCAAAACCATCACTAATAACTGTCAAAAGAAGTTTATCAAAAAAACTTTCAAAAGAAGTTTATCAAAAAAAAAAAAATACAAAATTTCTTAACATTTTATCGGTAAAATGAATTGAGATAATACCACGAACAACCGTGAATATTTGATTGGTAAAATGAATTGGATTATCCTAAATAATTTTTTAACTATAAAAAATTCCAAACCAGTGCATTTGTGATGAATTTACTTTCTGTTAATTTTCGTTAAATTGGATTAGTATCATAAAAAATCATAAACCGGTATACCCATTGACTGTCATGTATTATTCAACTCAATAATTCTACGATAAAATTTAATGAAAGCTAACAAGGGATAATTTTGTCATAAATATACCAATTTAAGGTTTTTCATAGAAAAAGTTTAGTGATGTGTACTAATTTGGAGTTTTTCGTGATATTAACCCAAATGAATTTGTCTCTTTTATATTGTTTATATATTGTTTATATTTTTTTATTTTTATATGTTACATGTTTTTCTTATTTATTTTGATTTTGGAAATTAAAAAAGTAAAAATTGTATACCTATTTGAATGAAGTGAAAATAAAAAGGGAATTAGTTTAAACCCTTTACCTAAGTTAAGACATGAATTTAGACTTATAAGGATTTAACATTAGGATTAGTTCACTTGGTGGCTCGTATATGCCAAAAAGTTTGTTATGTTAACCCCTTTTAGTATGAATAACTAGAATTGAAACCGTGCTTAAACATACAACTCCATAGAAGTTCAATAAAATCAAATTTGTACTTTTAGATAAACAACTATTGCTTAATGGAGTTGATCAAACATGGGTAAGATTGTAAATAGACATTTATATTATCATTCTCTTGATGAAGATAATTTTTTTTTTTCGCCCAAATTTGATGTTGTTCTAATATCAAGGTAATGTGTAACTCATATGGTCAACCATTTAAAAAACATAATTTTTTCCACGTTCAGTGATATATAATATAGTGGTAATATTGTGAGCTATAACATGTATGTGGGTGTTAACAAATTTATATTTTGATAATGTCTAATCTATCTACTCGGTTGTCTAAGGAAGAAAAATAATCTCTGCAAACATGACCGTTGATCAATCATATTGCAATTTTCCTAGCCGGTTTTGTTGTCATTAGTTTTATCGATTAAACAACGTATAAATGATGTGGCAAATCGCGGCAAATGACAACGGGACAAATTTTTCTTTGTTTCTTTTCCTAAATTTGCTAGCATTAGAAGTGGGTCCCTACCGTGTTCTGAGTGGAATTTGGCCCTACTAGTCGACTCACAATTTAGTGGCATTCCATGCTATTCAGGGTACGAATTAAGATCACATAATGTGACATGTTTTAAGCAACCGTCCACCAGGCAGTTCCTAAAGAGATTTAATCATGTTTGGGACATTTATTACTTAAATCTCAAAATTTTCGAAAGATACAAGAGATTGACCAAAGAAATTTACAAAAGAAGAAGGATCCGACCATTTTTACTAAGCAGATCAATCAGGCATCTTGATGCAACTAATCAACGCACTAAATGGCCGGTCGAGCCTCTTGAACTGAACCCTGAGAGGACCCTCCACCACCATCGGAGACGGCCAAGATAGGTGTGATCCTATCGAAAGCCGACCTCTTCGACTTGGCTGCCCCGCCTCGTGGAGCTGCTCCCTTCGCCTCCACATTTGTATCCTTGCGTCAAGCAACCTTCTAGGTAGGGGTGTCAAAAAAACCCATCCAATTCAACCCGAACATGACCCGAACACGACTCGAATACGAAATAAGTATGGTATATGTTTCGAATCTTAATACTGTTTGGGTAACAATTATAAACACAAATGGAATACATGTTTTGGGTCAAGTTAGGGTCGGAACAATGTTTCGACCAAAATACATTAAAGGCTTCAATTCAAATACACTCACCCAAGTTATCTCTTCTACAAATCCTTATATTCGCAACTCATCCAGTACGTCTCATCCCACGGATTCATCGTCATCGCCCCTCAGGTCGGCCCCCATCAATCTCTCTCCCACTCCCCCCCTCTCTCTCTCTCCTCATCTTCCATATGATTTGCTTCTTTTTCGCGATCGACGTAGAACTTTAAAGGAGGGAGTATTATTTGTCTGTGGAGATATTCACGAACGAGGCCTCGCGGCATCACGTAAAAGCATTTCGAATTCTCTTTGTCATATTTTTTATTAAAAAATTATCTGTCTTGGGAAATATTCACGGAATGGTTGGACGAGATCTCGCGACGTCACGTAAGAACATTTCGAATTCCCTTTATCATAATTTTTTATTAAAAAATTATTTATCTGCGAAAATGTTCACGGACGGGTTTGGACAAGGCCTCGCGATGTCAAGTAAGAATATTTCGAATTCCCTTTATCATAATTTATTTCGAATTCCCTTTATCATAATTTTTTATTAAAAAATTATCTATCTACGGAGATGTTCACGGACGAGTTGGATGAGGTCTCGTGACATCACGGTTAACGGACGGGTTGGACGAGATCTTGCGGCGTCACGTAAGAGTATTTCGAATTCCCTTTATAATATTTTTTAATAAAAAAATCCAAAACTTGACCCGACCTGAACCGAACTGTTTTTTTTGCTTCATGTTTTATGTATTTCGGGTTGGGTCGGGTCAAATGACATGACCCTTATTATTCGGATCGGGTCGGGTAACATCAAGACCCGACCCGACCCGACCCGTTGACACCCCTACTTCTAGCGGCAGCACTGGCCTCGGCCGGTCCATCAATTTCTTCCTCACCTCGACCGGCAGCCTCAGGGCAAAACGCTCAATGTCTTTGCCCAATAGGATTAGCAAGTGCGCCGCCCAATAACAACAAAAACTTTGTGTGCTGCCTGAGCTAGTTCGACTAATCACTTTGAAAAAAGTTTCATTCAAAATACTAGAATTTTCACACCACATGTGATCAGTTAAATTAATATTTCTTTTTTTTTATATCGCTTATTTACTTTGTATTTGTACATATTTTTCTTATTTATTTTGTGTTTTGGAAATTAAAAAAGTAAAAAATGTATACCTATTTGAGTGAACTGAAAAAGAAAAGGAATTAATTTAAACCCTTTAGTTTAGTTAAGAAAGGATTAAGACTTATTAGGGTTTAAGGAATAGGGCTCATTCACATGTGGCTCTTATAGGGCAAATAATTCCTTATGTTAACCGCATTAGTATAAATAATTAGAATCGTATTCGATGCACGGAAACATGCAATTCCATAAGAGTTCAATAAAATCAAATGTATACTTCTAGATAAAGATTGTAGTCTCAATTACTATTACTTAAGGGAGTTGATCAAACATGATTAAGAATGTAAATAGACATTCTTATTATCATTCTTTTCATGAAGAGAAATTTTTTTTTGCATAAATTTGATTTTCGCTCTAATTCAAGGTAATGTGTAACTGATATGGTCAACCATTTAAAAAACATAATATTTTCTTATGTTAGATAAGATAATGTAATGGTAATAAATAGAGCTATAATATATATTCTGTGTTTTAACAAATTATATTTTCATGATGTTTAATCTAAGTATAATTTAAACAACCAACGCAACCTCGACCCATCCTTAGCATAATTTAAGGAAAGATCTAAGTGTCTCGAGCATTGCTTTAAATAAAAACAAGAGAGGGAAAATCAATTAAAATTAAATAAATAAAAATGAAGTAGAAAAACTCAAATTTTAAACAAATATATTCAGATGTTATACAAATTCCATATCTTACCATCAAGTTAAAGGATGTCATAATTGGATTCATGGATCCTAGATTCCTAACCTGGCCTGTGCATTAGGGCTTAGAAAACAGCTTTGCAATGCAATAAAGTGATAGATTTGAGCATATCATTAAAAGTTTCAAAGGAGAAAAAATAGATAGAAGATTCACTCTGGGATAGGAGACTCGCAATGACACCTTTCATATTTCCTTCTTCTTGGGGAAGAAAAACATTTAAGGGAGAATTAAGGAGGCCTTCGATGGTGAAGGTGAACACTACGTTAGGACTTTGGTTTGAGCTACTACTAAGTAAGCAGGTATAGTAACCTTCCGTGCTTGGACTGAGAAAGTGGAGCTTCAAAACCCTTGCTAAATTGGCTTGTGCTTTGCACAACATCCAATAATCAACTTATCGACCTAGTACCCTTGATTATTGGACACTGTGTGACAAAATGCATGAGGTAAGCGTCTTCTTCGGCTTTGGCCCGATATATTAGAAATAGGAAGATGCATTGATCTCAAGCTAAACTTTTTTGGAAATTTTGAAAGAAAGAAATGATATTGCAAATCTTAGCAAATGACAACGCTTTTAATCCAATTATTCTTAACAAATTATTTATTTTTCCCAAAGTGGCTATCATTAGAAGTTGATACTTTTTGTTTTCCCATTGGAATTGGGCCCAATTTGTCAACTTACAATTTTGTAGCTTCCATGTTTTTCATGGTACGAATTAGGATCATTTGATGTGGTATGCTTGAAGTAAATTGATTTTAAATGTGAGCAAGGGATGAGATTTTATCATATTTACTTTGAAACAACTGGCTTAGACATATAAGTAAAATTTGAATGAGTAAAATGATGTGGATATTCGCATAACTATGTGCTTTGTATACCCTCATACTAGTAAATTCGTCTTTGCACGATAGGGAATTTACATTTCCATCTTACTAGGGAAAATTAAAAGGAAAAATGGTTCCAATTATTTTATTTTAAAATTCAAAGTTAACATTTTCTCGGATTTGTCAATCAATTGTGTTTAATTTTCATAATATTCAGACCAATATCTTCAACCAAACTTCATGGCCGGGGCCGGTCCATCAATTATTTCCTCACCTTGGCGGGCAGCCTCAGGGTGAAACGCTCGACGTCCTTGCCCGGTTGGATTAGCTCCCGTCGTCCTTCTCGCGGGCTCCTCTCTGGCGTGCCTCTGATGGGCGGAGCTGCCTCGACCGTCACCTCGAGCTTACTTGCCGAGTGGCCGGCTGGCTGCAACGCGAGGTCGTGGTCTTCAGGAGGTTCCGGACCATATATTACGTCATGTAGGACGATAAAGGGAATAGAGAGGAAGGTCATGATGATGAAGATGCAGAGGGCGGCGGAGAGGAGGTTGTTGGCGAAGTCCAGCGGAGCAGACGCCTTTTGGGCGGTGTCGGGCGATCGAGTACAGAGAGAGCCGTAGAAGACAAGAAAGCTGAGAAAGATAAGGAGGAAGAAGAGGATAAAGAGGATGGCCCCCGTGCACAGTAAGACCCTGTAGAGGGCGAGAAGGAAGGAGGGGCTGAAGATGCGGTTGGCCGGGGTGGAGGAGGAAGACGTCGTCTGGGCAGCGGTGGAAGGGAGAGGGGTCGCCATGTCGGCGGTGGGACGTGAGATCATCGAAGGCATGAGATAAAAGACGGTAGTTCGAAAGAGTTCGTTCGCCTATTTCTGGGCTCGCGACTTCTAATATGCCAAGAATACATCGTATGCCAACTCGACCAAACTAATGCCGGTTTTCCTTCTGGAGAGGTTCCTGCCGTTGTTGTTGCAGTTGCGGCAAACGTGTGTCGAAGTGAAGCAGATCATTGCCCTCTAACGACAGACTTGTCTTTCAGTCACTAAATTCCTCCGGCCAATAACTGCTCGAGGATCAATCACTTCTTCCAATTCCTTGAGATTTCAGAACAATGCAGCCAGTGCCGGCTGGGCACCGGGGCATAAGGGATTCCTTCCTAAGACAGACAGACATTTTCCTCATCACGTTTTAAGATGCGGTTTAGCAGGACTGGTCTTACAAACTTGGACATCGATTCGATCAGCTACTACGATATGTTTGGAGCTACAACTTAGTCGACATGATTTGCAAGAAACTGGAGGGAAAAACCCTCGATGCCGAAACATCACAATCCATTCATGCACAAATGAAACATCAGGATGAGAGGATCCAGTAACTAACACGACATAAAAAAATAGCTAGGAAATGAAAGTCTCCCTCCTCATGACTACCGCTCTCAAATCAATATAACAGAATTTTGGCAAAAGAAAAGCAACAGATGATCTGCAAGCGCCTGGTCAGGGAACCGAAAAAATTTGCACGTACTTCCGGTAGCATGAAGCATGGACCCAAATGCCTGTACAGAAATCTCCTCATGTTCAAGGCTTCAATCTGTGAAAGCATAAATCTATTGACAGCTTTTCTTGCATCCCATGGTTTAGTGTTTCTTTTACCAAAATTTATCAGTATATTTCGCGAAAGCAGCAAAAAGGGCTGACATAACAGTCAATTCAGGCTCTTCTTCCTGGCTCTTGCTCGTCTGTACAGCATCATCGATAATTTCTGGGTCTTCACTTGTTGAACCAGGTTCAGGATTCTTCTGCACGGGAGCTTCTGGAGCTGCAGCAGGAATGTTCGGAGCCACCCGCTTGCGCCTTAATTACTTCAAAAGCATAAATGGACAGAGATGGAAATAGAAGTTTTCAATAGAAATATAATACAAGTAATGCAGTAGGTTCAAGATAAAAGCACCTTTGCGCTCCCCTATACCAGGACATTGAGCTAAATCTTCCATTGAAGTATCCTTGATATGGGAAAGAGACTGAAAAAATGGAAATCCTGTTTAAGGTTCATAACCCTCAACAAAAGGATAGTCTCCAACTACATTTATTTGAAATGAAAAAAGACAATAAGGAAGACTTCCAAAGCAGAACACAAAGCATACCCCAAAATGCAGAACCAAGGGTGACAACATGTCTTATTGACATGTCGAACTGCTGTTAGAGCATGAGTCAGTTAGAGGATAAGGAAAGATTTCAGCTTCAACAAATGTGAACTTAAGAAACATAGTGTAGGTTCTCCCTAATGTCAAGAGCAAATGTCTCTGAAGAATCAGATCCAGGATTATGTCGAATAGCCTCGATAAGTAGCCTGTATCCATTGGCCCTGGAATGATGTCGCTTGTTTCATAGACTTTTATAGTCTCCAAGTAGCGGCCACACTCTTCCAAGCCTGGAAGAAGAAAAAAAGAAACCGATAAGATATTCTCAAAGACCAAAACGAAGCTGTTCCTTGCTCGGAATGACGAAACAAAATTTACTGCAGCAAAAATTTCTCCCGGAACTGTTTCATTGACCGCAGACATGTCCAAGAAAAATCAGTACCTCCAACCACACGAGTGTGCAGTCGTGGAGCAGAGCTGTTTTTATCACCTCAATAAGAGGCTCAGCTACAACTTCCCAAATCCGACCAAGGCTACAGTTCATAAACTTTCGCTTCTGGTTGAGAAAAATTCATGGCATCACTTCAAGGGCTTTAAAGTTTCCCAAGACTGATAAACCCGGTTAAGAAACAGCGAAAAAAACAAGGTAGCTCAGCAGCTCAACGTGACATAAAACGACACGGAGTTTGTAGTTTTTCTGCAGTTCCCTTCGTCGATAGTATAGGTAATCTGGATGCAGCAGACGAAAATGAAGGCTGCAAAAGCAAACTGACTAATCAGATATGGACACAACTTCGAGTACAAAACTCAAAAGCTCTTGTCGTGATATTCTGCTTCAATACTTGTTTAATATGGTCTTGTTAAGGAGTGCCCCTATAGCAACTGTTAATCGCACCTAATAGAAAAAAAGAGCATTTTTAACACATTGCTTGTGCATAGCACGATCAAACAATGCTTTGGAAATAACAAAGTTTCTTTATTTGGATAGCAATCTGGATGTTAATTTTGCAGTAGCTGATTGTCTTGAAAAGTATTGATTATGTCCACTTTAATTATAAAACTTTTGTTTCATATGTATAAGTTTTAATATCTCAAATTGGAAAAAAAACGATAAACTTAAGTGTCCGACGATAAATTTCGGCAAAAAGTCTCACGTGGCTTTTTTATATATGAAAAAAAAACAAGTGCAGTCCCATGTGGAATAAGACATTGCTTTTCTATATCTAAACGACATCATATCATCTTCAAATTGAATCTCTTTCTCCCAAAAAAAAAAAAAAATTGTGAGTAAATGACGCTGAAAATCAAACTAGATCAAGTTTTATTAGTAGAGTAATAACGTAACGCTGGTGCTTTACCCCTTTACTTACCAAAAAAAGAAAAGAAAAGAAAATTATTAATGGGTTATACTATATATATTTATACAATTGAAAATTTGAAAGTATACTTAGACTTAGATGTTTGAAAGGTTTTCGCATACTTTCTCATTAAACAGAAGTAAGATCTTCTGAGACATTTTTGAATAAAGGAAAAAAGATCATTATGTTAAAATTTAAAATTATGGAGATAAACTGAAATCAAAATCATTCTAATCAAACCATATATTGATTGCGATGGATAGAAATCAATATCCTATTGAATGGTACAAAGTTTGATATGGGATGACTACAAATGTTGATCGAAATAAGAACTTTTTTTTCTTCGTTCGTCAAAACAATTAGAATTCAATCAGCGATGTCTATGCCTAAAAAAAATTAATGTTCGAACTTAAAAAGCAACACAATTTCAGCACACAATATCACGAACCGTATCGGTTTACATTGGCTTATGCTAAAAAATTCAAGCGGCAATAGGCTTCCCTCTTTGTACTTCCCGTGCCCACCAAATTATTATCTTCCCGAACGACTTCTGCTCTTCCGGCGCTTCCTCTCCGGCTTCCATCGGAGGACACAACGTGCTGCTGCCGGGCTCCCCCGGGGCCTTCACGGCCCAACGAACGTCAATGGTGCTCCGCGAAGGCCTTCTTCCAGACCTTGTGAGCATCCGACCGGCAGGCCACCCACTCGTCCTGCTTGTGCTGCAAACGGCTCAGCACGAGCGGCAGCGCCCGCGCTGGGTCCTCCCTCACTTGCTCCACCACGTCGGCCCCTTGGTCGCCGTACATCCTCTTGACGCACCTCAGCTCTGCGGCTGTCAGGCAACAGCCCTCGATGCGCCTGGCCGCCATATGGATCCCAATGCAGGACATTGCCGACGAAGGAGGCCGATCATCACGTCCAGGTTGCCCATGTGGTCCTCACAGTGGAACAGCACGCGCTCATGCGCGTTCTGGAACAGTGCTCGGAAGGAACTCCTCGACTCCTCTCGTTTTATTTCAGGCTTCTCGCCAGCGTTCAGCACCGCGAGCTCGTTCCCCAACCCGCTAAACGCCTCATGACTGGCAGAGCCACTGGTGCTGTTGATCAGAGCGGAATCTTCTGACTGAAGCTCCACGAACTAGGTAATCAAGTCCTGATGATCAGCAAAGAGATCACGCAGCTTCCCGTAAACCCACTCCTCACCCTTCTCCTTGCACAGGCTGCAGGTCTTGCAGAACGCTGCGAACACATCTTGGCGGCACAGGAACCGGATCTTCACTTTGTTGCCGAGATCCATGAGCCGACGGAGCTGACGCACTCAGGCCAGAGACCGGATCTGCACCTCGAGGGCAGCGCACTTTCTCAGGGGAATAATCTGCGCAGGACTGCTGATTGAATTGCTTCTCGAGGGTTTCTCAGGCGAGTTAGGGCAGGCGTGTAGATGTAATGAACTGAGGAGGAAACCTAGTTCTAGTAAAACTCCGAATCAAACGAGGTCTTGCGTCTTTGTGGCGGGAAGAGGGTATTCTTATAACTGCTAAGACTTTCCTGTTATAACTCTGTCCAGCTTGGAAGGGAGATAAATCCACTTCGGATCTCCGCTTAACTTTCCCCCATAATTCAAATAAAAGAAGATTTTTTTAATAATTTCAAATTTTTGGTTAAAATAATTTAGAGGGTTTCGCTTATTGGAATATTAAATAAAAGTTATAATGCGAAATGCATAAGAATAATCTTAATTGGGAGTTTTGAAATTCTCAACTAAAAAAATAATTATATAATAGTTTGTGTTATCTTCGTATGCCACCTTAAAGACACTACTGATTAGTAAGTAGTGGCAAGATAGATTCGGTTTCCACGATAACTAAGTACACTCAGCGAGCAGGCATGAATAGTTATAGCACAAATGTCCAAGTCAAATGTGTACATCTCCTGTGTTGGATTTGCGGTATAAGAAAATCGTAAGTGCATATGGTTGTAAGACAAACGAGATCAACGATTACAAATGCAAGTTCATCAAAGATAATTGAAAATTTTCTCCTGCAAGGCTTGACATCAGAGGAGCAGGTTTTCCTATGATGATATTAATAAGCCGCGCTAGATAGATAGCACACTCTATAGACGAGAATCTAGCATGAAATAGCGTAATCTGTAATTGCTAAGAAGAGGATCTGATCTTTGCACCATGGTAGTGCCAGAACAGGTAATTCTCCGAGCTTCTTCTGGATCTTTCAATAACCTACATTATGGAGTTGATTCTCGTAAGAAAAGGATGGCTACACTGTAGCATGGTTGCATAAGATGTTCTTGATAGAAAATTGTCAGGTTCTACATAAGCTCTTCCTTGAACATGAAATCCCAGGCTAAAGGATTCCCAAGGGATGGAGTTGACAAAAAGTTAATGCGAAAAATCCCCACTGAAGCTGCCAACATCCACAAGAAAGAAGAAGCCAGCATCAACCAAAAGTGCTCAGACCTAGCTGCTAAGCTGCTTCGAGCTCATGCAAATTGACCTATACATCAATGAACTCTTCCCTAGATTTTCCCTACCAAATGACAACGGGGAGCTGCACATGTTACCTTCTAGAGTTGAGTACTACGGAACCACCAGGTATGAGACGAACTCCCGCATAGGTAGCATTTCGAAGAGCAACAGACCGAGATTCCTTATTAAGTCGTCCCGCCGATGATGAAAACAACAACCTCGCGTGGCCTGAGAGCAAAAATCAGGAGGTGAAAATGCTGCCCGGCACATCATGTAGGCTCTCAAAGTCGAATGCAACCTTCTAGACAAATTGATCTTACAAAAATGGGATGAATTCCAAAAAGTGATCAAACTTGAGAATGAGGACCGGCAACCAGAACAATCCAGGCTGAGAGGCACCTGCCCTGGACATCCTGTGAGCAATATTTAGAAAATCTCGACTTCCATAAAGATCTCCAGTCAACTTATCCATACCAGCTTGCTTCAGTACGAATTGAACTAGCTGGAATTCATGACATATGCATAGTTATTTCATGATTTAATTGCTAGAAAGATTCACATGTATGAGACTACAAAATGCCATATTTACCACGAATATGAACTAATGAAGATAGACATTTGAAATTAAAGTTTTCTATGGACAGCACAAAAGAAAAGGCCAATTAAGTTCATTGTGAAGGTTTATGTGTTCCCTCAGCCAATGTACTACACAAGAAATGGAAAAACCCTCGATCGTCATGTTTTCCCTTTTCATTTCATCACACCGCACATTTGTATCTAATAACAGCATAACTACACTAAACAACCACACCACAATAGATGGCCATCAAAAGAACATCAAGAGGAAGAGAAGATAAAGTACAATATTACAATTATTCTTCCGAAGGAGGAGGATGGTAGTATCATTATCAGTTACCCTTTTTGGGTCCATGTATTGTCTAGAGCGTGCCAACAAGAGTAGTCTTACCCCGGGCTTGCACTTGGCAAATCGAGCAGCTAGCTTGTTGAAAAATTACATCAATTGAACAGGGCTCTCCTTTTCATGGCACGTTGCATACCACATCACCAAGCGCAGGCGATCAATATTAGCCACATGTTCCTTGTTCAGAATATTCATTACTGTCTAAATGAAACATTTTGATTTTACATAAACTAATTTTGCCTAAAATGATAAAATTTCAACACCCGAGATTATTGTTAAAATATATAAATATTAAACTACGCCTCCATCTAACAATTAAAGTTTTTAGAGTTAGTAGTCTTATAAAATCTCCTAATTAGGGGTTGCATCGTACGTTGGCTTTTAGTAAAAAGATTCGACTGGACATTCACGCCGATGTTTTCTTGCGCTTCCCCTTTGGCTTCCACCGGAGCACACGACGCACTGCCAGCATCCCCCGGAGCCTCAGCGGGGATGGTACTGGTGTCTCCACGGCCCAGCGGTGGCTGGCGGTGCTCGTCGAAGACCTTCTTCCAGACCTTGCGAGCATTGAATCGGTAAGCCATCCACTCGTCTTGCTTCTGCTGCAACCGACTGAGTACAAGCGGCAGTGCGCGTGCTGGGTCCTCCCTCAAGAGATCCACCACGTCGGCCCCACGGTGGTCGTAGATCCTCCTGATGCACCTCAGCTCTCCAGCCATCAGACGACAGCCATCACGGCGCCCGGCCGCCAGATGGCTCCCGATGCGGGACATTGCTGATCGAGCGAGGCCGATCATCACGTCCAGGTCGCACATGGCGTCCTCACAGTCGAACAGCACGCGCTGGTGAGCGTTCTTGACCGGCGCTGGGAAGGAACTCCTCGGCTCTTCTCCTTTTGTGTTGGGCTCCTCGCTGGTGTTCGGAACTGCGAGTTCGTTCCCCGACCCGCTAAACGCCTCGTGACCAGAGGAGCCACCGGCACCGTCGATCGGAGCGGAACCTTCCGTCTGAAGTTCCGCGAACTCTGCAATCAAATCTTGATGATCCACAAAGAGATCGCGCAGCTTTTCGAAAACCCACTCCTCGCCGTTCTCCTCGCACAGGCTGCAGGCTTCGCAGAACGCTACGAACACATCGTGGCGGCCCCGGAACCGGATCTTGACTTTGTTGCCGAAACCCACGAGCTGACGGAGACGACGCTCTCTGGCCAGGGTCGGCGCCTTGCGGGGGGTGCGCTTTCTTCGAGGGATCTGCATGGGACTCTCCATTTTCGTGGCTTCCTCAAGGGTTTCTCAGGAGGGAAGGTGAAGGCAACGCTCGATGGAAATCAGGCGGCGAGTCAGGGGCAGGCGTAGAGATGCAATGAACTGAGGACGAAGAGTTATTTCTAGGGTTTCTTGTGGCAGGAACTGGAAGAAGGGTATCCTATAGATACGATGATATCAGGGCATTTCCCGTGTTCGAAGTCGGTGGTCCTCTTCAATCTTAACTGCCAAAGCTTTCCTATTTTAGCTCTCTGTCCAGCTTGGAAGGGATAAAAATCCACTTCATATCTATCACCGCTTATGAATTTTCCTCCTAAATCCCAACAAAACAAGATATATATATATATATATATATATATATAAATAATAATTTAAATAATTTTATCTTGATTCGAAACATATTTTAACAACTCTAATGATATGAACAAGCTACTCTAGATACATAATAGACTCCACAGATGAGAATCAAGCACAAAGCAACAGAATTGGTAATTGTCAAGAAGAGGAGATCATGATGGCATTGGAACAAGCAATTCTTTGAGCTTTTTTTAAGTCTTTAAAAAACCTACAATGTGGAGCAGATTTCCACCAAAAAAGAATGGCCATCCGGTAGCGTAGCTGAATAAGATGAAAATTGCCAAGTTTCCCATAAGCTCTTAAACATAAAATCCAAGGCTTGAGAAGGATCCCCAGGGGATGGACGGGATGGACCTAACAGTAAGATGATCCGAAAATCCCCACTCAAGCTGCCGACATCAGCCAATGAGTGCTTAGACCTAACTTCTAAGCTGCTTGAAGCTCATGGACAGCTGACCTACGACTGCACATTGACCTCTATACATCAATGGACTACTCCCTAAATATCCCCTGCCAAATGACAATCGGGAGCTGCACCCGTTTCCCCTAAATAAAAAAGAAACAGGCCCTACCCTAGGTTGTCTCTTCCCCAATGCATAGCCGCACGGTGAAGGGCGTGGGTTAAAAGACAAAGCACAGTAACTCTCCTTTTTTTTTTTTTTGAGAAGCCGCACAATGGTGTCAATGGTGTTGTTGAAGGAATCCGCACTAGGACTCCAAAGCAAGCAGCCACGAAGCGAACTCCTCGAAACTTGTGAGTTGAGTTTTTTTTCTCTTGCCTAGTCCTGAGGCGGTGCTTAAATGTCCGAAACTTTGTGCTGTGAGTCTTTATATCTAATTGAGTTATTTATTCGTAATCACTGATGTTTGGGTTTAATTTAGGTGTAGGAAATATCCAAGCATGTGAATAACTGTAAACTTGGATTCTCCGATCATTAGTAGATTATTTATTACTGGCTCTCCTTATGAATTCGGATACCGACACTCAATGCTGAATCTCGTAAATCTTTGTCGTATTTTATTACTCATTGTTTATTTTTTCTATAATTTTTGCATTGACATAAATTGCACAATCCTAGATATCTTTTGAAGCATGATTACATAGAGAAGCACATGCCCTCTGTGGTGCTCACCATGGTTTGGAACAAAAGAGGTTGGTGATATGTATATACATTCTCCACCCTTGTAACAGAAAGAAGCCACAAGTTTTGACAGCATATCTATCTCGCGAGAACTCCACTTTACTTAACATACTTTCAATCCACGTGACATGTTGCGAGGAATATTTAGCAAATCTCAATTTCCATAAAGATCTCCAGTTCGTTTATCCACCACACCAGCTTGCTTCATAAGAATTGAATTAGTTTGAATTCAAGATATGACACAATTATTTCCTGATTTAATCACTACAAAGATTCACATGTACGAGACTACAAAATGCCATTTTACCACAAATATTATGTAATGAAGTTAGACATCTAAAATTAAAGTTTTCCAGAAAGCATAAAAGAAAAGGCCCATTAAGTTCAATGCGAAGTTTTATGCATTCCCTGAGCCAACATACTGCACACTAAAGGGAAAAATCCTTGCTCGACGTATTTTCCTCTTTCATTTCATCAAATGAACAGCAAATTGGTACATGATAATAGTGCAACTGCACTAACCATCCGCATCCTAATATGTGGTCATTTTAGAGAGCATCGTGAGGAAGAGAAAACAAAGAAAAATATTACAATCATTCTTTCATAAGGAGGGGGATAATATTAACAGTAACAATTGCCCTTTTTGAGTCTAAGTATTGTCTAGAGTGTGCTAACAAGAATAGTCTCTCCCTTTCCCCGGGATTGTGTTTGGCAGATCGAGCAGCTAGCTTGTTAAATAGTTGCATCGACTAAAAATTTCTCTCCTTTTTATAGTGCAGTGCATATAACATCACCAAGCGCAGATGGTCAATAACAGACACATTTTCATAAATCAAAGGATTCATTACTGCCTAGGTGAAACACTTACAAGTGGTTATTAGAACTAAATCACGACATTCCAAATGCTGCAGCACCCGCTTTTGTTCATATTATGAAGGTGATACCAGGGATAAGTAGAAAAAAAAATATTGCACTCACCAATCAGAGAATAACAAGCATACATTAGTCATATTATGAAGTACTAGAAGAGGATAGAAACATTCCACATCCATACAAGGAATATTACCGCAAATGCAGAACCTCATAAAGGTGATACCAGGAGAATTCCACCCCCATCAACATGTTTAGAGTAAATATGTCATAATGAGTATGATTTAGGATTTTTAGTGTCTTTTACCCTTATTTTGTTAGGATACACGTGTGAGTTGTGTTAGAGAAGTAATCCCACATCGGAGAATTGATGTAGTGTAGAGCAATTAATATATCCTAGTTGGCCCATAACTCACTAGCTTAAGCTTTTGAGTTGAGGTGGGTCCAACTGGATATATTAATGGGCTTGAACTTGGGCTTTCCCCTTAGAAATCTCCTCAAGGTAAAGGTATCGGACTTCTGCCGCGCACTCCCAACAATTGGTATCAGAGCCGATGGTTACGGTTCCCGGCCAAGTAGGCGTTGTGGTGTAACAACGTGGGCCCGTGAGGATGGCCCAAGTGAGCGTTGTGGTGTAACAACGCGGGCCAGGATGATGTTGGGCCGGAAGGATATCTGATTTAAGGGGGAGTTTACCTAACACTGGAGCTCACAGGTGAGGGGGAGATTGTTAGGATACACGTGTGAGTTGTGTTAGAGAAGTAATCCCACATCGGAGAATTGATGTAGTGTAGAGCAATTAATATATCATAGTTGGCCCATAACTCACTAGCTTAAGCTTTTGAGTTGAGGTGGGTCCAACTGGATATATTAATGGGCTTGAACTTGGGCTTTCCCCTTAGAAATCTCCTCAAGGTAAAGGTATCGGACTTCTGCCGCGCACTCCCAACATATTTGTCAATAGCGACATATAAATGATCATTTTATATGCATCATACAAATAAGATATATTAGTTTGGATTTTATTATAACAGGGTATCTTGTTGCAAAGACTATATATAATTCTAGGGGAAAGTACAGCGGGAGTGCCAAAAGTTGGCACGGGGGACACTTAAGTGCCAAAACTTACAAACGGTACACTTAAGTGCCACTTTTCAAAAAAATGAATCACTTAAGTGCCAGGTCGCCGGAACCCTACCGGAAATCCTATGTGGCATTTTTTCATTAATTTTTTTGCCTACGTGGCTCGCTGGAAATTGAAACGAAGAAAAATCAGCGTAAAACAACGTCATTTTTGCGATGACGTGGATTTTTAAAATGATTAAAAAATAATATTAAAAAAATTTAAAATAAAATTTTTAAAATTGATTAATTTAAATATTAAAAAAAAAAGGGAGGGGAAATCGGCGAGGGCTGTGCAGCCCTCGCCGCTGCTACCGCCGTCGACCTGCGGCGACCTCGGGCGACTGCGGCGACCTCGGCCGGCCTGCGGCAAGGGCCCGCAAGCCCTCGCCCAGATTTGGGGCAAGGGTCGCGACCCTCCCCCAGATCCGACGAGGGTCGCCGGCCCTCACCCCGCCGGGCCAAGAGCCGTTGGCTACCCAACTCCAGCGCGGTGCGAGTGGCCGGTCGCCCTTGGCCCGGCGGGGCGAGGGCCGGCGACCCTCGTCGGATCTGGGGGAGGGTCACGACCTTCGCCCCAGATTTGGGGAAGGGCCTGCGGGCCCTCGCCGCAAGTCGACCGAGGTCGCCACAGGGTGACGGCGGCAGCGGCGGCGAGGGCTACACAGCCCTCGCCGATTTCCCCTCCCCCATTTTGTTTAAAAATAAAATTGATTTTAATTTTTTTAAAATTTGACGTGGACAATTTTTTTATTAAAATTGCCATGTCGAATTTTTTATTTTGAAAAAAAATGCTCCGTCAGCAAATGAAGTCGCCGGAAAATGAACACATGGCAATTTGGCCGAATTTGGCACTTAAGTGATCCATTTTGCTCTGATTTTGGCACTTAAGTGTACCGTTTGTAACTTTTGGTACTTAAATATCCATCCGTGCCAATTTTTGGCACTCCTGGGGTCCGTGTGTCTATAATTCTATTAATTGATTTATGGTTGTATTGGGAGAAAAATAAGTACTCGTCTAGCACCGCATTATATCATCGAGAAATGCGAGATGGACGATTTTTTCTTTTTAACTTTTTTTTTGGTAAGGTAAGTATTTATAAAATTTCCAACCAAAACAAGCTGTATAAAGAAGATACACATGGCACCATCTTGCACTCAACAGACGACTGTCACTTGAGTGAAAGGGAGCTAAGTACACCACGAGGGGAAACTAGATGAATACACCAAAAGGACCCTGTCCAGACCCACAAAACCACCATTAAAAGGGGGAAGGCAGCTAGAAGCGGAAGGCTACAGCCTGCATACTTTGCCCGGGTGCCACTAGATTTCTCAAAAAATAGCCGGGTCAATTCCCCAGCACCTTTGGAGTCTCCTGTTTCTCGAGCTGTCAACAACATGACTAAGAGAAGAAGCTTTGTCTTTGACGGCCCTTATAAGATGTTGTTTCATCTAGGGAATGGAAAGGGGTTAGCCGCAAAATAGCATGTTGTTTCTAGTTTTCCAGATTACGTAGCAAAGAACTCCAAAAGAGAAATGAATTATTTCTTTATAGAAACCGGTGCCTGAACTGAGATCCGATGCCCATCTTAGGTTGTCAAGCCACGTGGAGTTGGCCCATGAAAGGTTGCATGTACTCGCCCAAAAATAAGCTAGGGAGCTAGAGACATGGCACCCAAAAAATAAGTGATCCGTGGAATCTGGCACAGAATTGCAAAAGACACACTACATGCTACTTGGCCCGTTTACATTTCTTGCGATAAGCTCCTTTTCTGTTCAAGATTTAGATCATCTAATAATTATAAATTGATTAATGGAGGTTATCTACGTTTTGTATTTGTGGTTTCTTCAATAGTGAATCATGAGAAGTTGTTCATATCCATTTTTAGACTTTTACGTTTACTAAGGATTCTTTTGGTAATGATTTTGCTCTCTCAAGAAAAATTTCTACTTAGAAATGATTTTTCCTTATTCTGTTTCCTGTACGAATTTTGAGCATTCGAAGACATTCGATAACTGTCCAAAATTTGTATTCCTATAATAGAAATATGCTTAGTTCAACCCTCAAAATTTCTAATCCAGACCATTCTTTTTTAATTTTTTAAAAATTGTATTACATTTTTCTCTCTCTTTTTTTTCCTTCTCTTTTTCTCCTTGCAAAAATTGTATTACAATTTTTTAAAAATTGTAAAAATTGTATTACATGGTCAACAATTGGCCAGACAAGGGCCAACGACCGCCGACCTTGCAAGTGGCTAGGCAAGGTCTAGCTCACCTAGATCTGGCAAGGTCAAGCTTGCCCAACCACTAGCGAGGCTCGACCTCTCCCAACTGCCCTCAAAATTGACATTGCTCAGTCATGGCGATTGCCAACCTTGGTCTAGCTAGTCACCAACCATCACCAAGGTTGGCAATCAACTAAAGGAAGAAGAAGAAGAAAAGCAAATGAAGAAAAGAAAAGAAGGATAAACAAAATTGCTTGACTCTAGAGTTGTTTCCAGCAATAAAGAGGCAAACTTTTTTTTTTTTACTTCTTAATTCTGTTCCAAATATATTTCCGA
This sequence comes from Corymbia maculata, assembly GCA_014182735.1. Lineage (NCBI taxonomy): Eukaryota > Viridiplantae > Streptophyta > Magnoliopsida > Myrtales > Myrtaceae > Corymbia > Corymbia maculata. The sequence continues at coordinate 43,232,287 of CM024689.1, read as the reverse complement.
GTAAAAAAGTCACCAAACGGATTCTTGTTCTTTTTTTATTCTAAGAGAAAAAAATAGAATCAAATACTATTTAGCATGTTATCAAACATACCCTAATATGCCAATCATATCAAATAATAGATATGATTGGATATGAGAATATCCGATTTCATTTATTGTAATTCATTGAACAATGGATAGGATAAAACAAAATCTTTGAATTTCTAACCAATCGACCAAATGCAATCTATAGATTTTTGAATTTCAACCGCCATTTTAGAGAGAACTGTTGATCCGTGGTTCTTCACTTTTTTATCAAATAGTATCAATGACGTTGGAATTAAATGTGCATAATGGCTTGCGCTATTTAACGCTATTCGTCATATATCATTCACAGGTGGCGAATTACCATGTCTTACCGTCAAGTCAAAGGATGCAATGCGCTAAAGTGACGCAATGCATGACGCAAGCTTCTTCGGCTTTGGCCCGATAGAAAAAGAAAAAGGAAGAGGGCATTGATTTCAGCTGGACTTTTTTGGAATTTTCGAAAGAAGAAATGATGTTGCAAGTCGCGGCAAACAACGACGCCTTCAATCCGATTAATTCAAGTAAGGTCGTTGAATTACTTTTCAATTCCAAGTGAAATTTCGCAACCCAATTTGCCGAATTGCAAATTTAGTAGCTTCCATTTTATTCATGGTGCGAATTAGGATAATATAATGCAATATGCTTGAAGTAAATTGATTTTAAATGGGAGCAGGGATGCTCTCGGAGCTATTGCTTAAGAGGTTTAATCTTATTTGGGACATTTATCATCTAAATTTCAAAATTTACAAAAGATATAAGAGATGTAATCATATTTATTTGACTTAAAAGGATGAGTGAAACTCGAATAAGTAAATAGATGCAAATATCCGTATTACTTTATGCTTTGTATATCCTTATACTAGTGAATTCCATCATTGTACGTGAGGGGATCTACATTTCCATCTTATTAAGGAAAATTAAAATAATTTGGAACCAATCATCTATTTAAATTCAAAGTAAACAATTATTTTTCGAATTTTTCAATCACTTGTCTTTAATTTTCATAATACTCAAACCAAGCATTTAACCAACTTCAATGCCAGAATATAAAGTTCTCTTTTGAACACTTGAAGTTTGTCGAACACAATGCACAAAGTAGGCACAGATTTTTGGCAATCGCCCACCGAAACAAATTAACGGCTGCGACATTCCCACGATCATCCATTTTGATGTGACTTATTTAGGCTCTATATGGCCGGTCAAGCCTGTTGAACCGATCCCTGAGAGAACCCCCTGCTGCCGTCGGCAGCCACCGTCGGCGAGATCCTCTCTGGCCTGCCTCCAACAGGCGGAAGCACCTCGACTGTCACCTCGACCATCACCTCGACCTGTGGCAGCTCAGTGCCTGACCTGGTGAGCTGACCTGCCGAGTGGAAGCGGTAGCAGACGGGACAGGCGTTGTGGGAGGCATGGCCTGCCAGCTGCGACTTAAGGTCGGCACGGCAGACGGGACAGGTGGTGTGGGAGGCGAGCCACTCACCGATACACTCAGGGTGGAAGGCATGGTCGCATGCGGGGATAAGGCGGAGCGTGTGGTGGTCCTCGAACTCCTTCAGGCAAACAGCACACTCCGGCGATGCCTTCCCGATCTTGTTGCCCTTCACGGAGGAATAGACCACGGTCGGGAATCCATTGATGACGGCGGGATCGAGGCCATGAGGGGCCCTGAGGCGGGGGAGCGGAGCGCCAGGGCGGTATTCAGGAGGCTCCGGACCATATATTACGTCATGGAGTATGGTAATTATGAAGAGGAGGAGGATGGTGATGAGGAAGATGCAGAAAACGGCGAAGAGGACGTCATTGGCGAAGGCCAGTGGAGCAGACGACTGTTGGGCGGCGTCGGGAGAACGACAAATGACAGAGCCGAAATAAAGGCTGAGAATGGCGAGGAGGGGGAGGAGGGGGAGGAGGATGAGGAGGATGGCCGACGTGCCCAGGAAGACCCTGTAGAGGGCGAAGAGGAAGGAGGAGGATTCCTTGCTCGGCGGAGGCGGCGGAAAGAAGAGGGATCGCAGCCATTTTGGCGGTGGATCTGAATACGGATCCATGAGGGAAAGACGATGGTCCGAAGAGATCGTTCGCCTTTTTCAGAGCGCTTTCAACTTCTAATATGCCTAATATAGATTGCTTGCCAACTCAACCAAACCAATGCCGGTTTCCCTTCTGGAAAGGTAGCTACGGTTGCAGATCATCGCCCTCTAACAACGGACTGCCTGTCAGCCACTAAATTCCTCTGGCCAAGAACTGCTCCAAGCCCAATCAGTTCTTCCAGTTCCTCAAGATTTCAGATCAATGCAGTTAGCCCCGGTCGGGCACTGGTACATGAGGGATTCCTTCCTAAGACATTTTCCTCGTAGGAGGCATGAAGAATCTTCAGAATTCAGAGAAGGGCAAAGCAGACGTGCGGAAATGGCATCTCTCATTTTTCCCCTGCCTTCAAGGAGGGCTGCACTTTTTTCATTCATAAGACCAAACCCTTCGTTACATTTCGAGATGCAGTTTCAACAGAACCGTCTTACAACCTCAGACATTAATTTGATCAGCTCCTACGATATGCTCAGCTGCAGCATAGTCGGCATAATTTGCCAAGAAACTGGACGGAAGAATCCTCGACGTCGAAACATCACAATCCATGCACAAATGCAACATCAGGATGAGAGGTTCCAGTAACTAATACAACATGAAAATTGCAAGGAAATGAAGATCTTTTCCTCATGACTACCGCTCTGAAATCCATACGCAAGCACCTAGTGAGGGAACAAAAAGAACTCGCACGCTGTTGACACATAAATTTTGACAATTTATTTTAGTATTTATTAATTGCATTGGAAAATTAGAGATTAGTTTATAATCCCTTAACAAAAAAATCTATTTCATTAAAATTGCATTGCATATAGACATTAGGAGCATTTGCATCACTAGTTTTAAAATTAATTAAAAAAAATTGAATTTAAAAAAAAAAGATTGGAAAAAAAACATTGTGGGTCCGGGCCAGGGCTAGGCTTGCCCGGCCCGTCCGCCTTCTTCTTCTTGCTCGTTTCCTCTCCACGCGCGGTCTTCTGCAGCAAGTAGAACAGAAAAGCAGCAGCAGCAACTCGGCAGTAGGTCAGCAGCAACAGCAAGGCAGAAGCAGCAAGTCAGCAGAGCAGAAAGGCAAAGAGGAAGCAGGAGAGCAGAAGCGGCAGCAGGTCAGCAGCAAAAGCAGAAGCAGAGCAAAAAGAGGAAGCAGCGTGCAGCAGGGCAGCGAAAGAGGGAGCAGCGGGGAGATGTTTTTGGCCCAAGCGCAGCAGAAAGAACGGATTGAAAAAGGAGAAAAAAAAAAAGACAGAAGCCAGGGAGAAAAGAAGAAGAAAAACCAGAGAGAGAAAAAGGCAGAAGAAGGAGAGAGGGAGGGGACCGGAGAAAAAAAACGAGAACCGAAGAAGAGAGAGCGAGACCGAGAGGGGGAGAGAGAGAGCGAACCGGAGGGAAGAGGGAAGCTCGAGGGAGCAGCTAGCCGTCGCCGGAGGCCGTCTGCCCTCCGTTGTCCGCCGCAGCTCTTCCCCGAACGAGGTAAGTCCCCTACATCCTTGTAGTCCTATTTCGGAAAATGCCGGGCCGGAGCTCTCGGCCGACCGGCTCGCGCAAGCTCCGGCCCTCGCCGCCCTTGAATTTTGTTCCCACGTTCCTTTTATTTCATGTTCGAGACCCCCCAAGGCACGTTCGAGGCTCGGTTGAGCCGGAAACCTTAGTATTCGGTAGCACACGCCAAGTGTTCGATAAAATGCCCTAGAGAAGAACGAAGCCTGCTCACGTTCTAGCTCAGGATCTGTACGTGTTTGCACCTATATTCGTTCAAATCATGTCATTTTTTCATATGGTTTGCGTGGAATCGTTGTTCATTGTCGAGTCGATGGGAGCTTCCTTTGTGCTGGAAAATAGCTTCGCGGTCGCCGGGTAAGTGGCCGGCGATAGCCGACGCCGGTCGAAGGGGATGTCCAGCGAGCGGTGGCTACTCATCGGAAAGCGAGCGAGCTTCGGTGAGAGAGCGAGTGAGCTTCGGGCTTGGAGGTCCTCGTGCATGAAGGCGTCAGGCATGCCTGAGAGAACACGGGGGAAGAAGACCAGAAGAAGAAGACCAAAAAGAATAAAAAGTTAAAGAAAGAGAGAACAAGAAAAATAAAAAATAAAAAAAGAGAATAAAAAGAAAAAAGAGAGAAGATGGGGGAGCGTCGGGCTTGCATGGCGGAGGTAATATGCATGCAGAAAAAGACAAAAAAGGAAAACATTAAAAAAAAAGGAAAAGGGGAAAAAGAAATAAAAAATAGAAAAATCAGAAAAAACAAAGAAAAGGCCAAAAATGAAAATCAAGCAAGGAGATGGGCTTCGCCTTGGGCACGCGTGCGTTGGGCTGGGTTCGTCTCGGGCTGAGATGGCTGGGCCGGGAGCAAAAAATTGGGAATGGGCTTTTTCTATAAAAGGATTTTCGGGGGCCGTATTTTTGTTTTTTTCGAGTGGGCTTTTGGGCCGGCCCGTCTCCTTTAGCCCGACCCGGACCGACAGGGTCCGAATCAGGTTAGCAGGGTCGGGTTTCCTGACCCGGTCCGAATTATTATTATTATTATTATTATTATTATTATTTTTCTAATAAAAAATCAAAAAAATTCAGAAAAATATAAAAGTATTAAAAATTCATAAAAAAAATTCGAAATTTCAGAAAATCCATGGAAAAGTCAGAAATCTGAAAATTTATAACAATTTTCGAAAATATTAAAATGTTAGAAATTCCAAAATAAAGAATTTTTTTTTAAAAATCTCAAAAATTCCAAGATTGTTTTAGAGTTTCCTAAAAAGCTCTAAAATAATTCTTGGACAATTTTCTCTTAAAAAATGTCGGAAAATCGTCAGCTTAAGAGTGTGCTTAAATTTGAACAAACCCTCACTACTTCACCTTAGGGTTTTAATTATCGGATACAATTGCCCTTAATAATATGCTTATGATGCGATGGTTATGGTTTCCCCTTTAGCTTAGTTAGGATTCTTTATTTTCCCTTGCAATTTATTTAATATTTTCTTTAATTGTTTATTGTTATTTTGATGATTGCGCACCCGCATAATCACCTCACATGTTAGTGGTTAAGTCTAAAAATCAATCCAAATTGCCTGACAAAAGTATTTTTTTGAAATGAACAGGATTATGTACTGAAAGAGCACTAATTGATTAATTAGTATAATCAAGTCCCCGACCCTATAAATTCTGTTCGGCTATAAATTCTGCAAGAATATTATGGTGCCCATAAGGGTTTGTAAGGTTAGTGACGACTCCTCATTTGAAGATTTTCATGAACATCCAATGTTACGCGGAGTAAGGACTTGAGAGAGCCTATATCCAATGAGAGTCTTGGACCCACTCTTTGGATAATATCCCTAAACCTATTTATTTAGGTATTCCTTTCCCCCACGGGACGGAAAAAAATAGGTCGCGACACACGTACTTTCGGTAGCATGAAGCATGGACCCAATTGCTTGTATAGATAGTTGCTCATGTTCAAGGCTTTAATCTGGGCATAAGTACAGCAGAAGTGCCAAAAGTTGGCACAGAGGGACACTTAAGTGCCAAAAGTTACAAAAGGTACACTTAAGTGCCACTTTTAAAAAAAAACGGATCACTTAAGTGTTAAATCGCTGGAACCCTACCGAAAATCCTACATGACAATTTTTTATTAATTTTCTTGACTACGTGGCTCGCTGGGAACTAAATCGGCCAAAAATCAGCCAAAACGACGTCGTTTTAGGCGACGTGGATTTAAAATTTATTAATTAAATAATGTTAAATAATTAAAAATATATTATTATAAAATCGATTTTATTTTTAAAAAAAAAAAAGGAAGAAGAAGGGGATTAGCGAGGGCAGCCCTCGCCGCCGCCGCCGTCGCCGCCCGAAGGGCCGGCGACGGGGCCGAGGGTCGGGCCGAGGTCGCCATCCGCTGGCTGGAGCCCGGCGACCCCAGCCGACCCTCGCCCACCATCGCCGGCCCTTCCCAGTGAGGTGGGGCGGCGACGGCGGCGGCGACTAAGGCTGCACATCCCTCACCGATCCCCTCCTCCTTTTTTTTTTTTTTTTAAATAAAATCGATTTTAATTTTTAAAAATCTGATGTGGACAATTTTTTTTTAAAATTGCCACGTGGATTTTTTATTTTGAAAAAAATTTCACGTGGATTTTTTATTTTGAAAAAAATAGTCCGCCAGCAAATGAAGTCGCCGGAAAATGGACACGTGGCAATTTGGCCGTAATTTTTCATCGTTGGCACTTAAGTGATCTATTTTGCTCCGATTTTGGCACTTAAGTGTACCTTTTGTACCTTTTGGCACTTAAGTGTCCTTCCGTGCCAACTTTTGGCACTCCAGAGGTCCGTACCTCCTTTAATCTGTTAGCAGCTTTTCTTGGCATCTCCTGGTTTAGCATTTCTTTTACCAAATTTTATCAGCATATTTCGCAAAAGCAGCAGAAAGGGCCGACTTAACGGTCAATTCAGGCTCTTTTTTCTGGCGCTTGTTCTTGTCCGCACAGCACCGTCTACAATTTCTGGGTCTTCACTTATTGAACCAGGTTCAAAATTTTTCTGCACGGGAGCTTGTGGAACTGCAGCAGCGATATTCGGAACCACTTGCTTGAATGGTTCGTGAAAAGTATAATACGAGCGGCAGACCAACTTCGAAAGCATAAATGGACGGATTGAAATAGAAGTCTTCGATGGAAATATAATATTAATAATACTGCAGGGGGTTCAAGATAAAAGCACCTTTGCGCTCCCTATACCTGGACATCCAGCTAAATCTTCCATTAAAGCATCCATGATATGAGAAAGAGACTGAAATGAGAATCCCGTTTAAGGTATCCTCAACAAAAGGAAAGTCTTTAACTACATTTATTTGAAATCGAAAAAGACAATAAGGAAGATCTCCATAGCATAACACAAGGCATAACCCATATGTAGAACCAAGGGTGACAACATGTTTTATTGACATGTGGAACTGCTGTTAGAGCACGAGCCAGTTAGAGGAAAGGGAAAGATTTCGGCTTCAACAAATGTGACCTTAAGAAACATAGTGTAAGTTCTCCCTAATGTCGAGAGCAAATGTCTCTGAAAAATCAGATCCAGGATAATGTTGAATACCCTCGATAAGTAGTCTGTATCCATTTGCCCTTGAATAATGTCTAAAGGCTTGTTTTCATAGACATTTATGGCCTCCAAGTTGCAGCCTCACTCTTCCAAGCTCGGAAGAAGGAAGAAAAAAAACAGAGAAAAAAAACGAAAAGATATTCTCAAAGAACAAAACGAAGCTGTTCCTTGCTGGGAATGATGAAACAAAATCTACCGCAGGCACGTCCATGAAAAATCGGTACCCCCAACCACACAAGAATGTGCAGAGCCGTTTTTGTCCCCTCAAGAAGAGGCTTGACTACATCTTCCCGAGACCGACAAAAGCTACAATTTATGAACTTTCGCTTCTGGCAAAGAAAAAATTCATAGCATCACTTCATTCTTTAAAGTTTCCCAAGACCGATAAAGCAGGTTAGGAGAACAGCCACCAAAAAAAAGGAAGGTTGGCACCTCAACGTGACAAAACAACACGGAGTTTTTAGTCCTTCTGCAGTTCCCTTATTCGATACTACAGGTAATCCGGACGCAGCAGATGATAACGAAGGCTGCAAAAGCAATCTGACTGATCAGATATGGACACGACTTGGAGTACAAAACTCAAAGCTCATGTGGTGATATTATGTCTAGATACAGGTTCAATATAGTCTTGCTTAAGAAGACCCTCATAGCACTTGTTAACTACACCTCAGAAAAAACGTCTTCATTTTTAACACATTGGCTGCATTGGCTGGGCATAGCATGATGACACGGTGCTTTGGAAATAACAAAGTTTCTTAAATAAAATGTATAGTAACCTCGAGGCATTCATTAATAAAATCATACAAAGATTGTAGTCTCAATAACTAACTAGAATTAAAACCTGTGCGATGCATGGAATCATGCAATTCTATAAAAGTTCAATAAAATCAATTTTGCACTTTTAGATAAAGATTGTAGTCTCAATAACTATTACTTAATAGAGTTGATCAAACATGGGTAAGAGTGTAAATAGGTATTCATATTATCATTCTTCTCATGAAGAGAAAATTTTCTGTGCCCAAATTTGGTTTTCACTGTAATATCAAGGTAATGTATAACTCAAATGGTCAACCATTTAAAAAAATAATATTTTCTTATATTCTTTTTTTGGTCAAATAATATTTTCTTATATTTGATAATATATAATATAATGGCAATATATTGAGCTATAATATATATTTTGGGTGTCAACAAAAATATTTTTTCATAATGTCTAATCTATCTACTTGGTTCTCGAGGAAGAAAAATAATCTCCACAAATATGACGATTGACCAATCAAATTGCAATTTTCCTAGCTAGCTCCATTGTCATTATTTTAAGGATAAAAAAAATCACAAAAAAATTTGAACTATACCCACTATAACACATTTACCCTAATTTCTTTTAATAACATCAAGAATCACAAATTATGCTAATTATGATAATTTACCATAAATTTTTTTCTTGTGACATAAAAAATCTTAAAGTTATACCTATGTGATATATTTACTCTCCATCAAAATTGCATCATCCGATTTTTGAGTTATAATAATATCGTTTAAATCACGTAAGCGTCATGTCAATAATGTTTGTTTTCCAATGTCAATGTAAGTATATTTTTAATGGTCCTCATTAACGAAACTTTGATAGAGGGTAAATGTATCACACATGTATAAGTTTAGGATTTTTGATGTTATTAGAAAAAGCTTATGGCAAATGTGTTACAATGGGCATAATTAGAAATTTTTGTGGCTTTTGCCCTTATCTTTATCAATTTAACGACAAATAAATTATGATATCATATTCATCGTGCAAATAAGATATATTAGTATCGATTTTACTATAGCGGGATATCTTGTTGCAAATACTAGATATAATTCTGTTAATTCATGCATGGTTGTATTGGGAGAAAAATAGGGTGCCCGTCTAGCACCGCATTATATCGTCGAGAAATAAAAAAAATGGACGATTTGTTTTTAACCTTTTTTGTTGAATAGTTGGAAATCTATATATATATGTAATTTAAGCACTATGCACTATATACATAGTTTCCATCGTTTAAACAACCAACGCAACCTCGACACGTCCTTAGCATAATTTAAAGAAAGATCTAAGTATCTCGGGCATTGCCTTAAATTAAATTAAATATGAGAGAGAGAGAGGGGGGAGGGAAAATGAATTAAAATTAAATAAATAAAAATTAAGCAGAAGAACTCAGATTTCAAACAAATAAATTCAACTTGAAAATGATATTATGATTAGTTTCAAGACTTATCTGAAGTTTTTTTTTTTTTTTCATGTCAAAGCTTTACGAAAATAGAGAGACACATTAAGCTCCTTCTCCTTCATATCTTTATGGTCCACGTCAAAAATCCACGAAAAAAACAAGAGAGTCAAAATTCCTTCTCCTCCATAGCTTTGTGGTTTATGTTGAAATTTCACGAAAGCAACAAGATAGTTGAAACACTATATTTTTCGAAATTGCGAAGGTGAACGATCATTTTTTTTCTCTCTTACTAAATTTGACATTCACTAGCTAGTCTATTTCATTGATGCCGCCATAACCCATTTAAATTTATTGCCATAGTCGAACCTATGCCTCTGGAATGCTGCAATAAGCTATTTTTCTATTTCAGATTTAGATCATAAAATAATTATGGATTGATTGATGGAGGTTATATACGTTTGTGCATTTGCGATCATCGAAGCATCTGTGATATGAGAAATGACTGAAATAATGAAAGTCCCGTTTAAGGTTTATAACCCACAAAGAAATGAAAGTCTTGAACTACATTTACTTGAAATCAGAAAAGACAATTAGGAAGGTCTCCGTAGCAGAACACAAGGCGTACCCCAAATGTAGAACCAAGGGTGACAACATCTGTCTTATTGAAATGTCGAACTGCTGTTAGAGCATGAGTCAGCAAGACGAAAAGGAAAGATTTCAGCTTCAACAAATGCGAACTTAAGAAACATAGTGTCGAGAGCAAATGTCTCAAAAGAATCAGATCCAGGATAATGTCGAATACCCTCGCTAAGTAGTCTGAATCCATTTTCCCTTGAATGATGTCTGCAGGAATGTTTTCATAGACTTTTATAGCCTCCAAGTAGCGGCCAAACCCTTCCGAGCTTGGAAGAAGAAAAAAGAAACAGAAAGAAAAGAAAACCATCAGATATTCTCAAAGACCAAAACGAAGCTGTTCCTTGCTGGGAATGATGAAACAAAATCTTCAAAGTTCCAATTCATTTTAAAAAATTTCTCCTGGAACTGTTTTATTGACCACAGACATGTCCAATTAAAATAAGTACCTCCAACACGAGTGTGCAGTCATGGAGCGGAGCTGTTTTTGTCACCTAAAGAAGAGGCTTGGCTACAACTTCCCGAATCCGATGAAGGCTACAATTTATAAAATTTCACTTCTGGTAAAGAAACAGATTAAATGGCGTTAAAGTTTCCCAAGACTGATAAAGCAGACTAAAAGAATAGTCCAGAGAAGAAGGGAAAAAAGAAAAGAAAAGAAGGTAGCTCGTCACCTCAACGTGACATAAAACGACACGGAGTTTGTAGTTCTTCCTGCAGTTCCCTTTTTTGATAGTATGGTAATCTGGATGCAGAAGATGATAGCGAAGGCTGCAAAAGCAATCTGACTAAACAGATATGAACCCAACTTCGAATACAAAACTCAAAGCTTATGTGTGATATTCTACTTAATACGTGTTCAATATGTCTTGTTAAGGAGTGCCTTCATAGCACTTGTTAAGCACAACCTAACAGAAAATAAAACTTCATTTTTAACACATTGGCTGTGCATGGCACGATGAAAGGGTGCTTTGGAAATAACAAAGTTTCGTTATTAAAATTTTTATGCCCTCAGGGCACTCATTAACAAAATCGTACACAATAATCTATAGTAAAATATCCATAAGACGAGCAATGTCTTGGAGCCGAATTTTGTAGAGAAGTGCTAAAGAATGTCAAAGAATGTTTGTTCCTCATCTATGTTTTTATCCAAGTTCATTATGCAGGAACCATCAGTAAGCTAATTCGTGGATAAAGGAACTCAAGTCAAAAGAAGAGCTCATTTAGAAGGAAGAATGTACAATGTTTATCAATGCAATTCCATCCCTGAAGTTCTTTTCACCATTCCAAAAGCACAAAGATCTGGATATCTTTCTGTAGTGGTATTATAAGAACCTTGACACAATAAAATGACTCAGATAAGTGAATTCGGTGAATTTGATGGCTGAGCAACAAGTTTCAAGATTCGATGGTGCAGTACTACCCGGCAAGGCCAAGACAATGACTGAACTAGGAAATCTTTCTTCAACTTCTTGAACGAAGGATGACCAGGACCAAGCCTATGATCAGTATATCTTCAGCTATATCCCTGTACTCATCAGCATCATCTTCTGGCTTTGTACAATATCCTTTCCGAGAATCAAAATTATTGCTCTTTAGCAGAAAAAATGACTACGCAATGTCATTTGAGGGTTAAGGATATGGGAAATGGAGTAAGTTAGAAAGAAGACACTTTGAAACGAGTTTTCAGCACGTCAGCATCTGAGGGTGCAGATTTGGTGCTTTTGCTTAGTGGTTCTGGGTTGTAGCTCAAGTTACAATAAGTTCTTAGCGAGCGATATTTCCACATGATCTAGCGGTTAATGAAAAAAATGTTCTCCACTTGTTGTATGAATGTGAGGTGGAAATAACTCCGTTTACTATATATTACATTACAGATATTAAATTCAACTGAAACCTTAAATATCAAACCTAGCAACAAAGAGTGGAAAGATCCATTGAGCTGCTTCACAAAAATAAGCTTTTGGACTTTCCCCTGTTTTAGCCTTTAAAAGTCCATGAACACTGTACTGGTGTATCTGCAACTTCTCTTAAAGCAGCAGCATCTTACACAGAAGCACTGCCGGACAGGTACAAACAAGGGCGCTAAGGTCTGGCAGTATATACATTTTATCAGAGTGAAGTTGGGGAGTGATTTTGTTGCATATCACTCCCCATTGTTACATTTTAACATCATGATCATTGATCCCTTGTTCCTTTTCTTTCCTTTCCCTTGCTTCATAAATTTTTCCATGAGCAGTGACCACGGTTTAAGTGGTAGAGAACTGGAAACGAGATGGAGATGATGAGTCTAGAGTGACGTGGATTTTAATTTTGCAGTAGACAATTGTCCTAAAAATTATAAAACTTTTTGTTTTGTACATATCTGTTCTAAAATCCTTTAATTTCTTGCATTTGATCATTTCTATTACCGCTGTTAATTTTAACGTGATTAAAATGTCACGTGATTTTTTTTTATTTTTGTAATCATTCATGTGCATTTTAGTAATTTTCCAATCTTGCACGTTAAGCGACAACGTTTATGTAATCTCATCAGAAAATTCAAATAAACTAAAAAAAAATTGCTAATCATCTAAAATTTGAAGAAAAACATTTAGGAAAAGACAGCCGATGAAGGGTCTGGGGGAAGTCTCGTCCAGCTCCGGCGGCCCTTGCCCTCTACAATCTTCTTTCTTTCTTATTTTCGAAATTTTGAATTAAAAAACCAAAAATCTAAAATTAAAAATCTGCACTCCCTTAGCCCCAACATCAAAAACCAGAAACGCTTGAACGGCAAAGTGTCACCGAGCAAGCACCGCCGGGGCATTGACGGCAAACCGAGACAACTCAACTACTTGCGTCTATTTTATAACAACATTTCAAGCTCAATATCATCTATGGGAAGAGAGACAATGGCCTATAGAAGATGCTAGCTGCGGTTTTCTATCCATCTATGCTTGACTTTGCCATACAAGTGTTCTTATTTGTGCTTAACTTTGTTTTGACTAATTATTTATTTTTTGACTCAAACTTGTAGGTAAAAGGGTAGGGGGATGTGAAGACCTTCTTTGAATAATTGGTGTGAAAGCTTCAGACATGAAAATAGTTCACACATATTTCGTATGGAAGTATTCATGCAGACTTATAAAGATTCCAAGGACACATGGCCTGCTAAGCAATTTTTTTCACTTGAGATATGTTTCTCTTTTCATCAAACAAGTACGTCTGCATGGGGTCATATTTCTCTTTTTGGCATGATAAGGGATATGAAGATGCAAAGCGAATGGTTGAAGCTATGAAAGGTAAAGGTGCATTCGCCATTGGACTGTTGGCCTTTGTTGGGGGAGGTGAGTAGCTTTGCTTGAATGATTCTTTAAAATATCTATTATCAATGCCAAGAATCTTTTAAAGTAGCTGCAAGAACCTACTTGTGCACATTTTCATTGTTATGCACTTGAATTATATTGTATATGGATTGCATAATGAAGAAAATGCATCTCTTGATGGCTTGGAAAGTTGGAACATACACATATGACTATACATAATGACAATTCTTTGCTCTTTGTGACCTTAGTGAAATAAACATTTACACATCCTACAAGACACTAAAGATGTTATGCTTTATTTACAGGTTTTTTGTAGGATCATTCTTGCGTTATAACTTAAGTGCAAATGATTTATTCCAAGAAGGTCAGGTTTCCTATTGCCTCATAATATTCTTTTTTGAGTAACTTACTTACATGTCATTTGAAATTTTACAGCGCCACGATCGTTTTTCTCACTTCCGTTTTTCGGAGCAAGGGAAAAGATTTGAAGGTTTACCACCGAGTCGCTCAGATTTTAGTGAGAGGATTCTAATTGTCCCCTTTTTAGTGATTCGGTGTAAGAAGGAATGCTGGCTAGATGTACTTGTATACACGTACTTTTGGTATTGTAGAAAAGATGTATTTCTTCCATATGTGAAGTATGTATGAAAATTTAGAATTCTTCTATTATTCATATTGATAGTTTGGCAAGTGAAGATGGATGATGTGCTTACGTGCAAGCAAGTGCTATATTTTTTTAGGATATCTTTTCCTCAACAATTTCCCAGTTTGGCAGAATTACGCATTTTGTTTCACAAGCATTGTTAGAACAAAGGTTCCATTGAATCCGAACCGAAAAAAGACTACACAGATGAAATATGTGAAGTATCCGTTACTTAGCACAAACAAAAGGACGTCACTAAATCTGGTACAAATGAAAGGAAGTTATTGATCATCGACAACCAATTTTTAAACACTTGAATTTATTGAACTTTAATATTTGCATTACAAAAAGAGACAACAACATATAAATTTACAACTTCGATATGAGTGCACCACACGATACTCAATAGAAAGCTCCAGTGATCACAGCCCACAAACGATAACTAATCATAGCCCTTCCACATCTTCCTAAAGATGATACAATATCAAAGCACCTAATAAAATATTATCTCTTTTTCGCCTTGTTGAAGGTAGGCTTCAATTGATCTTGTTCTTCACAAGAGCCCAAAAATGATTTGGCCGCCTGGATTAAGGATCCTGATCCGGTTTGTAGACCTTTGATGGATCTCCACCTCTTCGGTGTATCCAGATGCTATGATCCTGCACAAGTCACCTATAGATATGTATACACGCCTTACACCTTCTCCAAGTTTCTGTTAGACAAAAAGAGAGAGAGATGCGTCATTTATGTATCCAAAACATGTGCAAGTTATACAATTGAAATTCCTTTCTACTCACACGTTGGTAGAACACATTGAACAGGGACATAAACACAATCATCATCCACCAGAATATTAAAGAATTAAAATTGGACCAGTGGCCATGCTCAAACTACCAGGCTGTAAAACAAACAAATGACATCTTGTCCTGGACTAGCCAAAAAGTGTAAAACGGTTATCTGCCTAGAGCAACAGTAAAAAGCAAGGAGTCAAAAAAGAAAACAGAACAATTCAATGAACAAATCATCACGAGCCACAATATTACAAAAATATTGCATCAATGAGCAGGTAAATGGCATGTGCAAAAGTAAAAGCACTAAAAAATCAAGTCTTCACTGTCTAAAAATTTGTTTCATTGCCCCTGATAGGATATGCAAAATGGATACCAAACAGAAAAATAGCTACCTCAACTCTTGTGTTATTTGCACACATAGTTAATCCTTAATTCATGTTTCACCTAAGTCATATGTCTTATCTTGACTCGACAAAAAATATACCAAATTCTGCAGTAATGATGAAGAGGGCACCATCTCCTACTCTTTCTTGCGGCACTCACATATTTGGCAAAATCCATTCCAACAAACTCAATCCCCTTAGGCACCGACTCAGTAAAATATTTCATTATTAATCATTTGAGTTGGTATATAAATTTAGAGAACATATGATTTGTGAAGCATATTTCATTGTTAAAAGCATAGTCATTTAAGTCTTTCAAACCTCTAGAGAATCTTCAATTTTCAACAGAAAATTACTCATCAAAGACTTCGCTAAGATCCAAGTCATTTGAGCATTCAATCAAGCTTTGTCGTCATCCAACTCTAGTCACTAGACCACCATCCCTCAGCTATCAGCTGTAGCTAACACTTGTACGCACAACCACAGTATGACCGAAGCAAACATAACATAAAGTGAAACGCAACCGATAGGCCAGCGCAAACAAGTATTTTGTTTAGGCATTCCATCGAGCATGTGGTGTACAATGTAGTGTACACACAAGTTTAAACCAACAACTCATTTCAATCCATCGCAATAAGAGCAGATATGCATTTGAATCATCAACTCAGCCTAATTAGCATTTATTTTCATTCAAAAAGCAACCAAGAATAGCATTATAGAACTCACCTTCGCACTTGGACTTCTAACTCTAGATCGTGAGAAAATCGAAGTGCATTTGTTCTGGAGGTCACCAATGAGGATCAGCAACATGAAGCAACAATTAGAGAATAGAACATGGGTTGGAGGCATAGGAGGAGTTTTTCTTCGAGTTTCCTTCAAAATTCTTTACCTTTCGAGCAGCGTCGTCGCCACCGCTGCCCAGTCGCACGCACGCCATCAATGCCTATTGGTGCTTGCTCCTTTAGTCAACACTTTTCGCACTAACCTCGGCTGAATCAGGGAAGCCAAATAAAAGACAAAATCAAAACGATTTTAAATTGGGAGGCCGAAGGCTTTGTGCGAACCTTACGAGGGGGTTTATTTCCTTTAGTTTCTTTCAAAACCCTTCACCCTCCAACCGTCGTCATCACGGCCGCCGCTCGATTCACGCCGTTGCTTGGTCGCACGCCGTCAATGCCCGGCGGTGCTTGCTCCGGTGACACTTTGCCGTTCAAGCGTTTCTGGTTTTTGAGGTTTGTTGACGAACCTTGGGAGCAGAAGAAAAGAACGTGGAGAGAAGAAGAAGAATCTGACTTTTCAGATTTTTAATTTTAGATTTTTGGTTTTTTTAATTCAAAAAATTTTTGGACAAAAATGCCATTGTTCCGATCACCGGAAATGTCAATTTTAGGTCGGCCGGCCCAGAGCTTAGGCCCTTAACTTATTTGAAACCATTTTTTTTTTGAAAAATGAGGGCACTTTTTCGATTTTATTATTTTTTAATTTTTCGATTTTATATTTTTTCTATTTTCTGACGTGGCTTCAAGACATGGCGTCGGTTTTGTATCGCAAAGCACTCCGTCACCACACTAATTACCCCATAAGATATAAAATAAAAAAGAACGAAATAGAAAAAGTCATGGGGCAAAAAGACTACAGTGCACGAAGTTAACGAGCTTAAGGGCGCTAAATGGAAGTTTTAAAGATCGAAGTGCACTAGGTCAACACGGTTTGGGAGCTTGCATTATAATTTCCTCGACCTTTTTTATTTATTTTGTTTTTTAAGTTTAAGAGAAAAGTGAGACCTCATATTATGTACAAATAAGATAATATAAATAAATAGAGAGAGAGAGAGAGAGAGAGAGAGAGAGAGAGAGAGAGAGAGAGCGCGTGTTTGTCGAGAAGAAAAAGAAAAATCTCTCAGAAGCACCCTCCCTCGGTGTTTTATCGATTTTAGACAACGTTAACGTGCGTGCTTGTTTCATCACTTGTCATTGACACGTGGCACAATTCCTTCCTTTCACACATTTTTTTTTTTAGGGACTGCAACTTATTTCTGAGGTGAATTCCCCAAAAAAATCCCAAAATTTTAGATTCAGTATTAATTTTGCCCGAAATTTTTTATCTCCAAAAATATCATAAATTTTAGGTACAATCCAAAATTTGCATCGAATTTTGTTTTGTTTAAATAAAATCACAACCTTTAAATCTAGTCTCAATTTATTCGGTGGTCCAAGTTTAACTTGATGTGACATTTCCATATTTAATAATAAATACACATCAGTAAGACGACCCTAAAAATTATTTTCAAAATAAAACCGTTCTAAAATATAAAAATTAGGGACAGCTAGCCGCAACTTCTAGACAAAGGGCTAATGGGAGTAAATTTAGGATTAAAGTAAAAAATAATGATTTTCTTTTCGACAAAAAAGAAAAGGAAATTGAGGTAGATTTGAGATTAGATTTAAGGTTTTGGATTTTTTCATGGACCAAAAAAAAAAATGATTCGGGATAAAATTGAAATTAAACCTAAAATTTGAGAGCTATTTTTGAGAATTGGGCCCCTATCTCTTCCCATCCAGTCAGAGGTTGTCTAATTGAATTCGGGATCCTAAATTCACAAGCAAGCCCACCAGGTGACGTAATGCATGACGCAACCTCCTCCCTTCTTCGGTTCCCAAAAAGTCAAGGACTGCACTTTCTTGAATTCTCAATAGAAGGAATGGACGAGGCCAGACTCGGCAACTGATGCCGCCATGGCTTCTTCTTTTCTTATCTTTTCTTTTCTTTTCTTCCAAAGTTAGGGAGCATTTAGAAGTCGGTCTTCATTTGGCCGGCACAAAGAATAATCGAAATCAACAAACATCATTCGCCTGTGGAAATTGGCTTGAAATAGAACAAATGTCGCGACGGCTCATCAATTACTGAGGGTCACCTTATCTACCCATTGGATGATACCGTTGACGGACAGATAGAACTAACATTTTCTAAATTCCCTCATAATATTTGTCTTTATTCAAGTGTTTAACGTCAGAAAAATGTCAAGATTCGCACGAGACCTATGATAAAAGCAAGTTATGATCGTACTTAGGGCTAGAAGTTGGTCTTCATTTGGCCGGCACAAAGAAATTGAAATCATCAAACATCATCTGCCTATAGAAAGTGGCTTGAAAATAGCAGCCAAAGTGGTGACAGCTTTTCTGACCCTTTTGCCCTAATTTCCGCACGTTCCATTGATCCTCTCTCTTTCTCTCTCTCTCTCTCTCTCTCTCTCTCTCTCTACAAAAGTGGTGGAATTTTCAATTTTGGAAGGTGGGAAGGTGTCCTTTTCATTTCCCAAGTGGAATTCGGCCCATTTTTTCAACTGAGAATTTTGGGAGCCAACTTGTGACTTCTTGGTGAGAGTATGGATGTGTTGAAATTTGACTTGTCTTGGAGTGCCACATGATGTGATGCGACATGCCTAAAGTTCTTTAAATTGGATTTATTTATTTTTATTCTCCTCTCTCCACATTCCACGCTTCATTATGTCAATATCCCTACTTTTTACCTGGCCATATGCCACTCCAAATTAGGAGCATTAAGATAAGTCATGAACACATTTTGTGAATCATATATTATCTTAATGTGTCGAAAATGGATCATAATATGTGATTTATTTTCAACCCAACTATAGAAAGTATGAGTCATTTTCGACTCATTTTTAATCCAACTATAAAACGTGTTTTTTTTTCTTTGAGTCATTCTCAAGCTCGGTGAGTGGTGATAATCTACTAGTGATTGCGACATTTTGCCACTCGTCTTCACCCCATCTCAATTTATAAGTTTTTTACAAATACATATTTAATTGGTGAAATTCTTTAAAAATATTTCAATTTATAGGTTTTTTACATTTTTTTAATTTTTTTAAATTTTTTTTAAAATTTGATTTGAAGTATTATTTATTTAGCATAGAGCTTAGAGTAAGTTTGGGTTTCTCTACAATAATAATGACTTTTAGCAATACGAGTCGGATTGGGTATTGGTCGGATAAGATATGGGTCACTAAATCTATATTACATGAATATGGGTCAAAACGAGTTAAATAAGTCAATATGAGTCGGATCATTTTCGACCCGACCCAAACTCAATCTAACCTACCCATTTGACGAGTATACTCCAAATATAAAGAAGAAAATTACTAAGACAAAATGTTTTTCCCAAAAAATGTTTTTTCACAAAATAAGCAGATTGTTAGAGAGTAGAAATTATCAGGTATTGTAATTGTGTTAATGTGAGTGAGGAAGTAACTGCAATACTTATATATCTTTGTTATGGACATTCTTTGCTTTTTTTTAATACAAGATGGATGACAAATTTAAACTTATCATATTTTTTTTTAGTAATGGTAAAAATGATAACCATAGTTAAAGAAATGACTCGACCACGATAAAGTTAAAAAAGAAAGAAAGAATTCAATAGATATTATAGGTTTTAGTGAATTATCGATTTCTTATTTCAATTTTTGAGATAACATATTTTGTATTTTGTGATAACGGTAATATCATTATATCATTGTTAAGTATTCGACCATTTTGTGCATTGCATAGGTATTATCCTAATTTTTTAGTCATGACAAAAAGAGTTGTAGAGTTGTTCCTTTCCTTTTGGCCATGGACAAAGTATTTGACCATTTTGTGCATCGCTTAGGTATTATCCTAATTTTTTAGTCATGACAAAAAGAGTTGTTCCTTTCCTTTTGGCCATGGACAAAATGAACGGTCGTCAATTAGTTTATTTTAACTCTTCATGCCCTTGATAAGTGACACCGAATGGTGCCATGATTTAACTATGTAACATACTAACATGAATTATTTTTTATGAAGCATCGATCACACTCTTTACTAGTTATAGGAATTTGCATAGTCTACAAAATTTTGATATTAAATATTGGGGTCAAATCATTTCCATATTAAAATTAACATTTTCTCAAGATTTTTCAATCAAATTGTCTTTTGATTTCCACAACACCCTAATTCATCTGGTGAAAAGACATTAAAACAAATGCGGGAGAACTAATCAATCTCTTAAATTTCAAAAATTGCTCACATAATTTTACAAGCTCACATTCTTTTTAAGTATGTCAAGCACGATTTACAAAGCAGGCACACATCACCCACCAAAAACAAATCAATTGGCTGCGAAATTCCCAAAATTGTCTTTTGTCTTTTTCTGTGACGTGACTAGTTTACACACTAAATGGCCGGTCGAGCCTGTTCCGCCGAACCACGAGAGGACCCTCCGCCGCCGCCGTCGGCGGCGAGTCTCGGCGAGAGGGCCGAGGACATGCGCACCAAGAACGACGGCACCCTATTGAGAGCCCACCTCTCCGACCTGGCCGCCCGGTCCAACCGGTCCAGCCGCCTGTAGTACCGCCCTCGGCTGCTCCCTTCGCCGTGCCGGTATCCTCGCCTCGAGCAGCCTTCCGGGGGTAGGACCGGTCCAGGCCGGTCCATCATCAACTGCTTCCTCACCTCGGCCGGCAGCCTCAGCGTGAAACGCTCCCTGTCGTCGCCCGGTCGGACCAGCGAGTGCCCGGTCGAGTACGAACGAGGGAATCTCCGGAACCTGCTGGAGCCACGTGTCCGGATGCGATTAGTGGAGCTGTCGATCTCGTTCTTGTCCAATAGATCTGGCGACTGGATTGGCTCCGGTCCTCCCTCCCGCGGGCTCCTCTCTGGCGCGCCGATAGCGGGCGGAGCCGCCTCGGCCGGCGCCTCGACCGACGGCGGCTCGGCGCCCTCCTCGGGCTGCTGACTTTCCGGGTCGTCGGCCGGCTGCGGCTCGAGGTCGGCGCGACAGACGGGGCAGGTAGTGTGGGAGGCGAGCCACTCGCCGATGCAGTCCGGGTGGAAGGCGTGGTCGCACTTGGGGATCAGGCGGAGCGTGTCGTCGTCCTCGAAGTCGTTCAGGCACACCGCGCACTCCAGCGACGCCTCGCCGATCTTGTGCCCCTTCACGGCGGAGTAGACGACGGTCGGGAAGGTCTCGACGACGCCGGGGTCGAGGCCGCGAGGCGGGGCGCCGAGGCGGCGGAGCGAGCGGACGGCGCGGCTGATGGAGCCCTCGGGGGCCGGGGAGCAGTGGAGGACGTAGGCGGAGAAGGAACCGAGGAGGAAGAGGACGGCGATGATGACGACCATGGCAACGCCGATGGAGGGGTTGAAGGCGCCCAAGCCCGCGGAGGAGGAGGAATCGCCGCCGGGCGCGGTGGCCGCTGGCTGGGCGGCGGCGGAAGGAAGCTGGGTTGGAAGGAGGAGGAGGAAAAGAAAGAGGGCGGCGGCACCGGAGGAGGCGGCGAGCCTCCGCCGCGGCGGCGGATGCGAGATCGGAGGCATGAGAGAGAGGCGGAAGAAGCCTGTAGACTCTGTTCGCCTTTTCAGGAGGAGGAGGGGAAGATGTCCGGGAAGTGTTCGGGGCGAGTCCAAGTCAACCGGACGACTTGGAACTTAAAAAGGCCGCTTTCGCTTTGTCTTCTTTTTTTTCTTTTTCTTTTTGGCTTTTTATATGCAAAAATTAAAAAAAACTGACATGGAAAAATATGAAATAAGAAAATCTATCAATTTTATTTTTTCCTCATTATTCGTCATTTCACCTATAAATATATAAGGCGGTGCATTGCAACTTCGTAATATGAAAACATCATTTTCGGAGTGATTCTCAAAATGAAAGATCCCGCTTTGTCAAACCTTAGTCATATGTGCGTGTTCTATTTGGTATGTGGTGTGAGAACAACCTGTCCGAGATGAGGTGTTTTGAATTTCGGAATTCTACCTTTAAAGGCCGAATTTTAACATGTCGACTTTAACATGATTGTCAAGTGGAGTGTGCTCCTCGCGAGTTGATGTGGTGCCTGATAACTTGAATAATTCGATGTACTTGCTTAGCCCCCCCAAAAAAAAAGGTGGGCCCCACCACAAAAAGTTGATAAGAGGATATTGTTCCGTTAAATACTTATAATTAATTATGGGGGACTAATGGCGGGCAACTGTCCCCTTTTTAGTAATCAATCATTATTCACGGCCGTCGCCATTCGATATTGGGTATGAAAACGGGTGTTTATAAATAAATACCATAAACTAAGAATGTAAAAACATATTTCATGAATAAAAAAATATTTCATGAAAAAAGAGGAAAGGGAGTTAATTACTCATTTCTAGTTTTGTGCAGTGTGATCTAAAAATGTAGGCAAGACAAATGTTAACAGGTGTCGCCATAAATAAGTGTCGGGCCAATTTACTATCATTGCCAAAATCAAGTAACATTGCGGAAAGGGAGGTTATTAATTTTACAAAATCAATTGTTCGTGCCATGTACCGTGTTTAGAGCGTCGAGTATTGTTGACGTCATCAGTTCAGCTATCTTGGCCAGGACTGATTTAGGGTTTAGGGAGGAGAACCAGAACATCGAAACTTGAGAAAAGGATTTCGATCCCACCTATGATAGTGATAGATATCACTTAACACGAATTTCGTTATTTCCCTCACATCAAACGTGGTGGGAAACCGCCCTTTTGGTCTCGTGCTGTCAATAGATCGTAATTTCTTTTCCTTAAATTACGTCTCGAGTTCCAACAATAGATCGTAATTTCTTTTCCTTAAATTACGTCTCGAGTTCCAAATGAAAAAAAATCATATGTCGATTTTGAGTTTGTATACAATTCAAATCATTTTTTATTAACTATAATACGATAGAGGAGAGAGATCCTAACAAACAACCTTTTCAATTTGGTTTGAATTGCTCAAGTTTATCTATGGAATGGGCACGCCAATTGGACCAAATCAAATCCAAGGTGCGATGGTCAAAATAGGATTAAAAAATAAAAAAAAGGTGTGGATTGTGCCATGATTTATACGTCCGAATCTAAGTAGTTTTCTTAATGGATATCATCAGTTCGGGTTTAAACTAGCGGTCAACATGGATTCAGGATAAAATCTGTAACTGAATTGAATAGGTCAGAGTAATTGGCTTGAAAAAAGTGGAATTGGTAATGTGCAATTTAGTTCTCGATTCCTGTGTAGAATGGGGACTAGTGAACTGTGGTTATGTATTTTGAATTTTTATATTGTTTATATTTTGCATGTTCATTTTTTTTTTTTAATGGATGGTTGCCATTGATGGATGGAGATTGTTGTTGTTGTGCTTACTTTTATTTTGGCACAATTAAAAATGAAATAGAAAAAGTAAGAAAGAAATGAAACCAAAAAAAGAAAGAAAAGAAATTCGTGAGTTTCTAGATATGCCCTAGAATCGACAAGATAGGTTAAAGTTAGAAATCGGTTCTAACAAGGTAAATTATAAGTTCTAGGTAAAACTTAGACCGACTCTGAAATTGCTTATTCGTGATATAAATTATGACTAAAAAATACTCAAATATGTGAGTTGATCATTACTCTGCAATTCTTTGATTGATTAGTGAATTGTCGTTGGATTTCCTTGTGGAGTAAAGATCGATATTCAAATCGAACCACATAAATTATTTATTATTTATCTGGTGATTTCTTGTTGTTAGTTTTCACAATTTTCTTTAGACAACTTCAATGGAAAATGACACAATAATGTGTGCAACAAAATGCTTTTGTGAAGTTGGTTGATGGGATCGGCACAAGTTAGCATATATGTGACATGTCAATATCTTAAACAACCAGACAATTACCCTAAATTTATTTTTTGACTATCAAAAACTCCAAATTGCCATACTTGTGACAAATTTACTTCAAACTAATTTTTTAACCGTAAAAAATCATGAACTTTACATTTGTGACAAATGTACCCTCATTTAAATTGGATTAATATCACAAAAAATCACAAATCTAGTATACCTATGACAAATAAAGGGTAAAATTTCCAATTAATACACTCGTCAATTGCCATGTGTCATTTAACTCAGTAATTTGATAGTAAAATTTAACATAAATTAACAAAAGGTAAATTTATCACTGATATACTAGTTTAGAGAATTTTTTGTGGTCAAAAATTTGTTGAGGATAAATTTATCATATATTTACCAGTTTGGGGGTTTTGTAATATTAATCATCTTTGTTATTGCACTCACTTTCATATTGCGTAATTGAAAATGAAAAAAAAAAGTAAGAAAAGAATGAAGAAAAAGAAGAAATTGATGGGTTTTTGGATAGACCTTGAAATCAATTGACAACTTAGACTCTAACTAGGTAATAAGTTATGATAATGTAAGTTCTAGATTCTAGGCAATATTTGAACCGACCTTGAAATTGTTCATCCATAATATAAGTTATGATTGAAAAATACTTGAATGCTTGGGCTAATTGTTACTTTGCCATTCTCTAATTGATTAGTAGATTGTTGCTGGATCTCCTTGCAGAGTAAGGACATATACTCAGATCGAACTACATAAATCATTTATTAATTATTCGGTGATTTTGTGTTGATTTAATTGCAACATCTCATAGTTTTCACAATGTTTCTAGACAATTTCAATGGAAGATGACACAATAATGCATTTGACAAAATTCTTTTGTGAAGATGGTTGATGGGATCAGGACGGTTAGCATATATATATATATAGAACAAGTTCGAGAATACATATTATAAAGCCAAACAATGATTCCATAAGGAAAAAAAGGAAGGCAAAACTCAATATGATCTTAGGTCATGAGATCACCAGAATTGTCAACATGGGAGGTAGATGCATTTTATCGACGACCTTTTCAGTTTAGATAGGTAAATCTCAAGTCGAGTACCTATAGTAAAGCATGGGATGATCTCATTGAAGAAGGTACATCAGCTAGGGTCTTTACCTTTTAGGTCATGTTCCCTAATGTTGTTGCCACTAGCTTAAACCAACCAGGCCAATTCTCAACTTGATGAATTGGATGGATTTGCCATTTTCAAAGGAGGCCCACGATAGGTGGTAGTCCACGGGCCTTCCTTATCTCTTCTCTAAAATCGTTTCCCTTGCATCGTCTTCAATTCAACTAAGTCTCCTAGTTCTCCATCCATCGAATTGAAAAAGAAAAGAAGAAAGAAAGAAAAAAAAGGAAGAAGAAAAGACAAGGGAAAGTTGGAGCTTTCCTAGATGGACACGTTGGACATTTACCCATGTAACAAGAGCGGCCAGGTCCGATAGAATTGCAGGTATGGTGGCAGACACAAGAATTTGGTCGGTTTGGAACGATCCTGGGACATTTTACTAAAAAGAGCAAGACGATAGCGGGGACAAATCGCGAGGCACATGTAGCGGCCCCGAGGGCAACGGCCACCACCTGCCCTGCCCCCGCCTTTCCCCGCCATTGCATCCATCCATCGCCCGCTCAGCTCTGCTCTCTCGATCGACGATGATGCGCCAACTCATTCATGATCGTAAGCGCATTTTCTCATGGAAGAGAATCAAATTCTCCATCGGCAACGATGATTATTCCCACGACCCAACAAAGATGTTAGCTCAACTATTTTGCATACCAACTTCGATTTGTTTGGGACCGATCGCTGGGGAAATCGACACGAGAGAGTCACAAGCTCTCTTCTCTTTTCGCTTTTCTCTTTTTCTCTCTCTCTCTCTGTCACTAGAGCTCTAGGCTTATCGATCTCTAGATGGGCTATGGAGTTTTTTTGGAACTTTGCTTCACGTTCAGAGTAACCATGATTACGTACACAAAGCATATGGATGGATTCGGACAACAAAGAGGTAATATGGTCACGAGGGAGGCCGGGGAAACCTAATCATTGTCGAAGCTCTTTTCACCCTTTTCACTCCGGGAAGGATCGAGTCCCACCCATGGATGGAGCCCGCTGCAGGCGTCATCAGGGTGCTCACGCGATGGTAGAATAACACGGGTCGTTCCTTGTTGGCTCAATGTGCAATGTCATTTCAGGAATCTTGATTTTGTCTACTATGATTCTTAAACTATTAATAAATGTTCAATGTAGCCTTCAAACCTGTATGAGAATGTTCGATGTTGGCTTTCTCACGATTTGAGTCAATGGAATTTGCTAGTGTGGCTTCTAATTCATTAAGTTTGAATGGCGAGCAACAAAAGAAAAGCTACAATTGGATAAGCTAAGCAAGGTATGTGTCTCGAATAGGATATGATAATCCACGTTATTAGAAAATGATCCACATGTTCATGCCCTTAGTTTCTTTCATTTGCTAAAGTAAAAGGATAAAAAAAGATGGCCTTGTCGACTCATCATACAACTCAGTATGTAATAATTCACGTCATTAAATAATGTATAATTTGTCATTCGAGCAAGTGGAAGGACTACATTGAACATTTAATAATAATTTAAGGACCTTGTAAAATAAATTAAAAATTCAAAGATGACATTATACATTAAACCAATGTTCAGGGATCATCTGTATTGTTAAACTCTGACGTGATTGTTTTGCACCAACCATTTCAAAATGTGATTATTCTTCGTGTGGCTGATAAAAATTACGGGATGGCTCATCCCAATTATCGTACAAATTGGGCTCCTTAATTAGCGCAACATAATTCACCACGCACAGAGCCTCCGCAAAAAAACAAAAGGAGCGTGCTCGCTCGTAACCACTTGCGACCAAATTTCAACGACTCTCTTGATTCACAATTAATTTTCGGTATGAGTTCCACCTCTCGAACATCGTTACATTTCGAAAAAGGTCGACACCATTAAGACACTCATTGAATTGCCAAGGGCATACAGCTTTTTTTTTTTTTTTTTTTTGGTCATAATTGGAGCTAAAGTTGGCGAAATCGAAATGATGTTAACTCTTTACGTGATTTTAATGAGATATAATTATCATGTGGCCTAGCAAAGTTGTGACACTATTCGAAGTCACGGGAACGAGGTCAAGCGTAGCCTCCAAAGTGGGGCTTGTATATCGCCCACGGCCTTTAACATGTGGTTTAGATCTCACCATATTATTTGAATATTAAAAGAAAAGAAAAAGGATAGATAAAACAAAACAAAATAAAAAATAAATAATATTAGATTAAATTAAGATAAAGAAAAGAGCTAAACATAGACCTATTTGGGGAGACAAAATCTATTCAAAAAGCACGAAGGTGAGAAGCTGACGTGACAGATCCTGGGGCCCACAACGTTCCCAGCTGTGAAAGCGACCGTTGGGGTGCATCGTGAATATATCGCTGTCTATCTTCCCCTTAAAATCAGCCACTTTTCATTTTCCATCGGTGTCGAGTCCAATGAGAACCCCAATCAGGCCTATAAGATTCATTTGTATCACAAAACATAAATTATTTATTATTTTTTTCAAAGAAAATAAACCACTTGTATAATTTGCTTGAAATATTTAACCAATTTTCAATAGCGATAATAATTTTTAAATATTTTCATGGACGATAAAATATTTTTCGTTCATTTATTTTTTAAAGAATTAATATTACGAAAAATCAGTATCAAAAACTGATACATTTATAATAAATTAATTCTAAATTAATTTTTTAACTACAAAAAATCCTAAACTGGTATACTTTTGAGAAATTTTACTTAAACTGGTATATGTATGACAAATTTACCTTCTATTAATTAATGTTAAATTTTATAATACGTGACAGTTGAATGGCATATTAGTTTTAGATTATAATTATATTGATTTTGTGATTTTTTATGGTATTGATCCAATTTAATGGAGAGTATATGTGTCAAAAATGTACCGGTTTAGGTTTTTTGTGGTCCAAAAAATTAGTTTGTAATAAATTCGTTATACATCAATTTAGGGTTTTTGTGTCATTTAGGATAAATTTGTCATAAGTATACTAGTATGAGTTTTTTTTATGATAAAAAAAAAACTAGCTTGAGATGAATTTGTCATGTGTATATCAAAATTAGATTTTTCGTGATACTAATATTTTCTTAAGCGATTCAAATGATTATTTTTCAGAAAATATTTTTCAAACCATTTAATTTTCATAATCTTTTTTTCTTTTTCTAGTGACTCCAGATCTAGAGACATCATCCGTTGAGTAGGGTGACGAAATGAGGCGGTCTTGTTAGGTTTGCTTGTTAGGTTTGCCCGATCGAGCACTCGAATGGGCTAGTAGAGTGTAGCATTTTCAACTTTATTCGTACTTTCCTCTCAAAAAATCCGGCCGGAGAAATTGTCATGTGATTGTTACAGCGTGAGTGACCGATCGATTTTGTTGTCTTGCCTAGCGTACAAAAACCACGTGAGGCTTGGCCCGGTTCCTCTCGATGTTGCAATCACCAATCACGAGACGCAGCCGATGCAACACAAAATACCCTTTTTTTTTTTTTTTTTTTTTCCGAAGAGTCTAGGAGAGGAAAGGGGAACGGGGGTAGGATGTGACGTGGCATCCGATGTGGTTCTTTGCCTTTATTATAAA
Source organism: Corymbia maculata (assembly GCA_014182735.1). NCBI lineage: Eukaryota > Viridiplantae > Streptophyta > Magnoliopsida > Myrtales > Myrtaceae > Corymbia > Corymbia maculata. Next base: position 43,203,748 of record CM024689.1, on the reverse strand, counting down.
AAAAATGTTTTTTTTTTTTTTTTTTTAAGGAAAATTATGACGAGAAAAAGGGGAGGGGGCGGGGGAGAAAAAGAAAACCGCCGTATAAAAAATGGTTTTTCTGTTGCGCCGTTGTTTCCCCTGGGTCGCAGCGGGCGGGCGGGCGGGCGGGGGATCGGAAGGGGCGGCGGCACACCGGATCTTATCGTGAGGGCCAACCCCCGTACGGACAAGGAAGGAGGGCGTGATTTCGAATTTTGTCTTAAGGTGCTCTTTCCAAAATGCCATCGCGTCAAAATAGCCCTTTACGTCAAATCACAATATTTGTAGCCAACACGGGGCAATTTTTTTTTTTAATAAAAAAAAAAAAAAGGGGGAAAATAGCTGGAATTATATATATATTTTTCCCTGTTTTCCCTCTTTCTTCTCTCCTTTTATGAATAATCAATTAGATAACTCTTTCTGGCTTTTTTTTTTTTAAATAATGGAAGTGACGTGTATTTTTGTTTTCGAAAATTTGAAAAGAAAAGGCCTTCCCCTAATTCAAACCCTAGTAACTATTGTGGTTTACCCTACTAGCCAATCTTCTCACGTGAAAATAAGAAGTAGGGGATTTGAATTTCATATTCTCATGAAAGTGTGGGGATGAGAATGATTTAGTTTCAAGAGTATATTTCAACTCTTATGTCTTGCAAGAATGCAATAACAAAAATTTGAGTATTAAAATAAGAGTAGAATAGGATTAACAAAGAAAAAAAAAATCAAAACACAGTTATGACATTTAGGGATGTATAAGATAGATTGGTTGAATCGGACCAAATCAATCGATTGAGTTCACTTTTTGAAAGTGCTAATCTAATGTTCAGTTCTTGAAAGTGAAACCGGTGTTCTTTATTCTAAGGGTGAAATTGGACTAAACCTGACAGAACTGGAACCACTTGAACTGATTATTATTTATTTATTTATATATTTTAAGTGTCTCACGTATGCCTCCTCTCATGTTTTGGTCTTTCCTTTTCCTTTGGTCTCCTTCATCTCTCATGAATTTTGAGGTATACTCTCATTTGAATTCGATTGATTCCGAGATGGGATAGGACTAAGAACCAATCACTAGGATCGGAATGAGAGCCGATCAACCCTAATGATATTTTATTTTGGATTTATCGTCAAGGATTCATCAAGTTTTTTGCTTTGACAGATTAAAAGATGACTTGATATTTTGAAAAATCTCAAATTAGTGTACTCGTGTTACATCTACCCAAAAAGTAATTTTTGTGCCATGAAAATCGAAAATTGATACTTTCGTATTGGTACACACTGGTTGCAATTACTTAAAATGACTTTTAGTAAATTTTCTAGACTTTGTTACTTTTGGGGAAATGAATCATTTAGAATATATTTTCTTAAAAATAATCTCTTGTATTTCTGGAAATTATTAATTAATAAAAAAATTTCATTATCAACACATGATTTATGTTTGAATATTTTCATGGACAATAGCAATATTTTTCGTACATTAATTTTTATAAATAACTCAAGTGGTCATGTTTTAGAAAATGGTTTCCAAACCATTTATTGGGTACGTTTTGTTTGATTTTGGAAATGATTTTCCGTAAAACAAATGCAACCCTAATCTCAAATCGTTTTCTTTCAATTTGGCTTCTCCAAAATGACGTCACTTAGGGAGCCCAATTTTGTTGAATTTTTACATCTGATTTAGATCACATGCTACTTATCTAAGTAAATTGCCAAATGTGTTTCTAACCGGGCAATTAAACGAAAATATTGGACAAAAGCTAACATAAGGTAGTTTTGTCATAGGCATATGAATTGAAGATTTATTATGATACAAAAATTAATGTTGGTTAAATGTAATATATATGTACCGGTTAAAGATTTTTTTGTTGCACGAAAGTTAGTTTGAGATACACGTTATATAAATATATATGTTTAAGATTTTTGGTGGTATTAATCAATGCTATAAGAGAAATTTGGAGATTATTCCTAGCTATATTGCCATGACGCGTGACTGGAAATTTTTTATTCCTGGGAACATTTTGGGGGCAAATGTTTGAGAGTTTCAAAGCCGCATTCGCCGGATAAAACACAACCAGTCGCCTTTTTTTTTACTTTGGCCGGACGACGTTATCAGCAATTATAGCAACTTCACGACAAAGAGAAAGCAAATTGAAATTTTTGGTCTTGATTTGGTTTTGTCTATTAACGTCGTCTTCGAAAGACATATAGAGACCGTGCTCTTCTGACAATACCACTTTTTTTATATATTTTTTTTGTATATATTACAGCTTATTAGAATAGCCAACACGATAAAATCAAGCGCGTGCAACTGTTTGTTCCATAAAGTTTAAATAGTTCAAGACAAATATTGTTTATACTTTTTCGTTTGTACGAAAGACATATTAAGATATCGGAGACATGATAGGATAAATGGTTTGATTAGACGTTTTGATAATAGCCAAAACAGTAGGGATGTCGGGCCCCTCTGCCCCTCCCAAAAAAGAAGAAGATAAAATTAATTGAAGTCTCTAGAAACTCATTGAAATCACGATTAAGGGTGTGTTAATTTGATTGAAAATTTCGCGATAAAGGAAATTTTTTTCCGTGGAAATCATTTTCAAGAAAAAACAATGAATAAATTTTCATTTATTTGATAGTTTAGAGAAAATAGTTTCATTCTTATCAGAAGAGTTAGTTGTTTGCCATCAATCTAGCCTCGTTGTTTAAAGTCCATGGAAATCGATTAATTTGCCGTCATCTAGACACCGAGAAGTTGGAAAGTAATTTCTCGAAGACAGCTTCCCATGGAACAAGTAGACCCCAAGTTAATCGAAATGATTCGCTTCCGTGGTCTTAGATAGCGATGATTAGAGATGTAAATCAGCACTGGTAGGTGAAGTTTAGGAGTGGTGGTCGGCGGGCGATGCCGATGTGATTGCAACTTTTTGGAAGGACAATGATTTTCCACTTGCTCTTTTGGCCTTTGGCGTTGGAGATTCATGTGCAAGGGAGGTCCCATCTTTGCCTTTTGGAATTTAATCGAGTTCCAGCCGCTGATTGGCCGGGTCGGCTTCAGAGGATCATCGGACTGATCGGGGATGGGGATCGGTCCCGATTCATTGAAGCCTCCGCGACTTACCTGTCGATCCGGGTCATTAGACTTTTCGGAGGAGGGCGTTAGCATCATCGCCATCGTCACTGTCGACCACTAAATCTTTCCTTAGATTAGGGTTTTTCCCAAGATGCGTAGACTGTGAGACCCACTGCCAATGAGGCGCTACCATTGCAAGAGAGAAAGAAGGGGAAAACATACCAAAAAAGAAGAAAGAAAAAAAAGAAGAGGACCTCAAAAAGTGCCATAAATCTCCATCTTGATTAGCGCGCGCGACTAAGTCTTCGTCATTCGTTTATTTATTGATTTGCCGTACCCTTTTTTTTATCCTAGATTCTCGATTTTATATGTGGTGAGGACACATGTGCGGCACATAAATGTTGTAATACAAGCGCGTGCCCAATTTAACTCGACCGCTATAGGATTAGCTGTCGAGATTGCAAATAATAAAATGCAATGAGAGGTAGAAATGATATGGTTAAGTGGATCTATATAGACTTAGAGTCAAATGGGGCTTGAACATATTTAGCCTATATCACATGATTCACGCATATCCAAAGTATATTCAGTTTTTTTTTTCTTCACTTTTTTTAAAGCAAATAATATAAAAAAAAATTCCAAACTATACTCAATACCCTTAACTTTCTTTTTCTTTTTTTTAATATCACAACAAACTTAAACTTTTCCACTATTACACAAATACTCTTAATTTTTTTTTTTGAGTTATGAAAAAGCCTAAACTTATACATATGTGTCTTGTATACGCTCTATTTTAGTTTCATCTAGGGTATATTTATCACATTGATATTATTTCAAAGTTTTCTATGACAAAGAAAAAGTGTAGGGTATTTCTATTACAATAGGTAAGTTTATGATTTTTAGTGACATAAAAAAAGCCCAAGATATTTGTGCTACAATGTGTATAGTTTTGAGTTTTTTGTGATATTAATAATTTTTATTTTTATTTTATAAAAAAAGCAGGCCAAATATGGCCGTAAGTTATGTGAAAATGAAACTTGTATTTGATTAACAAATGAAATAGGAATTAAAACTTGTAGATGAAAATCTAAATATCGTCGTTGTACATCAAAGTTCCAAGCAAAATGAGCTGACTTGTTAGCGTAAGAACTTCCTTCTTTACACTCATTTAGACAACCAAAACACTTTTAAGTAGATGTAAGTAGTTTCAAATTCCATACAAGTTCCACATGGAACATAAAACCTATTCGTTGAAACAAATGTTTCATTTTTTGGAACCTAAAACTTATATTACATATCTTGGAACTTGGAACCTACTTTATCACAAGTTTTAGGATCTACTTAGGTTTCATTTGTGTTATTAATCAAACAATTGCGGTGAATTAACATCTTTAATGACAACCACTTACTGTTAATCAACTGATCATAATATATATTTAGACATATAAAGAATATGAAACATTAACAAAGTAAAAATCTTGATCATAAAATGGAAACTTAAACTAATAGTTTCATATTATACACTCATCATCAAATGCCATATACTCATTATCGAATGTCTTGAACATTATAAGATCTTGTGAAGATGCAAATAAATAAAAAAAGTATGAAAACTTATTCCAGGTTTAGGTTATATGTTCCATCTACTTATAACCTAAAACTTGTCAAAATAAGTTGTTTAATTTTAGGAACCTACAACCTACCTTGTATACTTTATAGCCTGGAATTAGACAAGTTCCATTGATTCGGTTCTACAGCTCTAAATTATACTCATCCCTAATTTTAAATTTATCTTGAATACTTGTGCTCTCTAGATTTTGAGTTTGTAGATTGAGATGTTGACTATAGGCACATAGAAGCCACTGCTGTATCTACCCTAGTTGGGCGCTCCATCTTTTGATGACAAGTAAGTGAAGCTTTCTGCAACTATATTTCCTGTTCCAGCTACTCCAGTTGGAATTGTGAAATGGATAAGTAACCTGGCTAGCATGACAATTATAATTTATAAAATCTTCTTCTGGAGGCTTCAAAAGTCATCAGTTGCTGACAAAACGAACTAACCCTACCACCCCGTGCTTTCAATGCTTTTTGTAAACTCATTAAATAAGCTGCATCATTAGCTAGTAGTCATAGGGTTTTAACTATTCGCTCTGCTATGGGAAAGAATGCATTAATTGCCTGATCATAGAGACCAAAGTTGCTGTTGATGATGTCCCATAGAGATTGATGGGAGAATCAACTACTATTGACACAGAATAAAGCCTATTGTGCCTTTGTAAGGTGTGGTGTCTCACCAAATTCCATTACACTAGGTGACATAGCTTAGGTGTATATTATTCGCTATACCTCTAAGTAAAACTTCACAAGAATTTCGTGTTGATGGCCCTAACGAATAAGACCACACAAAATTTATAGAGAGACAATACGGCATGCGGGGTTATGATCATTTTGGGTCCAGCATAGGTTGCGTGTCACAATATCAAGCAATCATCATATAGGGGCGATAAATTTAATGTCATGGCCAGGTTCGAGATTAAATCGGTTCTAATATCACAAGAAGACACTGACATGACACATTACAAATGACAAGAGTTTACAATTTCAAATCGAGTATGGTGTGCGTATGCATGCGAATAAAGACTGAATTCCATGTCGCACATAAAATGCTTAAAGAAAACAAAAGAATATTACCATACAACTAAACCGAATTTGAATACTGGCTTCCAACAAAAGAAAGCATAGACAGATTTTGTTCTTTAATATGCATAACGCAAGTCCGCTAGAATATAGTTCTTTGAAAGGTCTTAAGCCGCTAAGTTAATCTCTATTCAATCATTTTAAATGTTAATAGTTCTTGGAAGTATATGCTCCGATGAATAGTCAATCGGTCGGCAGATACTCTTCAAAGATCGATACATGCGGTTCATCAAGATTCTCTAAACTAATTCCATCGATCAAGGGGATGCATCCAAATTGACTTTGTAAGCTTCTGGATAATAAAATCTTATCGCATCTCTTAGAAAAAGAGTATCATTGCCTCGTTCAGAGAAGAGCCAAATTGGGACTAATCTTTCTACTAATTCCATGAGCAGAGGGAGGAAAGTATTTCAAGATTCCTAAATCATACAAATATACGAAATATAGCCCTAGATGCTAATAGCAATCGGACAAAATCAAACTGCCAATGTTTTCCTTTTGATTTTGTGCAATATATAGATAGAAAAAAATTAAATAAATCATCGTGTGCGAGTGTTGAGTCAACTCAAGATTGAAGAAAATTTGGGGGCAAATGGTGGTTGCTTTTTGGATGGGTCTCTATGTCAATTTTTGACCCATGTTTTGGATTATTGCTACCATCTTCTTTGGCCGGCTTCGAAAATATACAAAATTATTCTCATTTTAATTTGACAACTCTAATCCCGCTCCCCCGCCCCTCTAATTCTTTTAGTTCGTCCTTTTCATTTTTGCTTCTACGAGGGCTGCGAATTCCCGCCTTTTGCTTTAAACCGTGCAAATTGCAAAGTTAAGCTAGCTAATGTCCATGAAGAAAACCGAAACCATGTTCACATTCACATTACATAGTCCTTGACATATTATTAGGGAATCAAAGGAATTCAACATTTGCGTGTCTCTATATATTGATTTATGGAGCATTGTTCATACGAAAGAATTGCATTTGCATGGGGACCTTGCATGGATATATCCGGAGCTTTTAAATTACGTGCACTAGAATTTAACAGAAAAGCTGGCTTATTATAATCAGAAAACAACATCATAAGCTGTTAGGACCTGCTAGGGGAACGTGTTTGCCCTAATCTTGGAAATGGAAGCTCGGCGTGTTTATGTCCACGGTAGGCAATTATTCTTGAATTGAATGAAATGAAAAGCAGAGAAATATGTGGTCATTGTTTCGCTTCGTATGGTCACATGGATTCTCATCTGTCTCTCTGACACTGTACAAGTTCAAGATCTCTCTTTCTCTCCCTCTCTCTCTTCTCGGTTCGTAGGCCTCGTTTTTCTCTTTCCTTCGCAAGAATCTTTACGCGCATCTGTCAGCTTTTTCTCTCGCTCTGTGCGGTCGTACTCTGGACCGTATTATTACCAAATGACGATAGAAAAGTGTGGTTCTAGGGTTTTTTGATCTCCACGATGCACCAAGTAGGTGTCTTGAGTTTATCCATTATTCCCTCTTTTCCCACGATACATCATATAGCTTCATTGGTCATTTCAAATACGACTCTCACTTAAAACTAGCCACGACAAGAACCAAGAATAAGTTCATTTCAGCTTACTCGATCGACCGAAGAAAGTATGGCAGCCTTATCGTGATATATGTTTGACAGGGATGTTTCCATATTAAATTAGGTGAAACGTGTGTTATAAGTTGTATTTACCAGTCGAGTTTGGTTGTTGAAATTTTTGATTAGTTTGAATCTGGTCAATTTCAAATGAAGAAGAATTTTCAAGAGGATGGGTTATCTGAAGTGGAAGTTGGGTTAGAAACCTTTCTTTTTCCAAAATGATTTTGAGAAAATATGCAAAGGAATTCCAAGTGAATTTAATGACAAAAAAAAAAGCATAGACATATGTGTATGATATTTTCTTTCAGCTTTCAATAATTTACTTCGACTTAGGAATATTTTATCATGAAGGTTTCCCAAGGATTGTATTCAAGGGCGTGCACAATGCAATTCTTGCGATATATAAGACATGACCAATTTTGATAAGCAACTAACAACATAACAACATGGAATATAGATAAAGAGGAGTGAAATATTTAGTCTATAAGCAATTTAGAGATTAGGGAAGAGAGAAGGCCGGATAGGCTAATCTATTTTCGTTAAGCATCTAGATGAATTTTTAAGGATTCTTGTTTCGTTTGAATTAGTAATTATATGTGAGAACTAGATGGAGTTTTAAAGATTCTTGTTTAGTTTGGGAAGGGATTATAGAAGCCTTGACATGATTGGAAAGGTAATCTATTTTCGTTAAGCAACTCTTTAGCTAATTGCTTCGTCAAGAGGTTCTCCATGCCGTGCTTTGTTGGTGGTTATGAGCTTAATTAATCAAATGGAATGAAATGATCAATCTTAGACTTAATTTAAGGTCGATGTGACCTGACCCACTACAATTAATGCCCACTTATGGTTGTAATTAACATAATGCCACGATTGTTGCAATAAGTTAGATGTTGCCATCGTTGCTAATACCAATTGATTATTTTTTTTAGTATTAAAGAAGCATCAATAGATGATTTTTGTGATATGAAAGATGTGGTTCTGACCTCATCAACCAGAAATTATTATACGAGGCAACGAGAATTAAATTATCGTTTTGATCATCTTGTATGCCTCCAATGTTATATTTAGGCAATATTACAATATAGACGAGAAGGAGATCAATATGGTAATTTAACACAAGTGTACGATAGCTGGGCAACTTTCTTGCTGCAACAAAAAGATGGAGTCCTTTGTTTTCACATAATCCTTTGAAGCATCATCAAACCATATCTTTGCAAATATATGGTGGTGCTGGCTTTCCTAGATGGGTTAATAATGATGTTATCATAATTTGTTAATGACAAGACATTCTTGTCCCCAAAATGGGCTTGTTGATTTCTTTAATCCAACCCCATCATTCCCCCCACCCCATTACAAAATCTCATGATACCCTTTTGTGTTTTCCTCTCTCTCTCTCATTTTTTTTTTTATTTCTTTTGCAATAAAAACCCTAAAGATAAAACTATTTCACGTGCAATAAGCTGTAGACATTGCAATGATTCACCATGGCCCTTTTAAAAAAGCTTAAACCCCCCATTCCTCCCTCCAACACATTATACCAAAAGCCAAGGCAGTTTCCTTTGGCTTTCCAAGATATTCTCTCATCTCTCTGGGGATCACAGGGAGAGGGGGAGAGAGAGTAAAAATGGCACTAGAAGCAGTTGTCTTTCCGCAAGATCCATTGATCAACTATTCAAGCAGGGAGCTCTACAACTTGCTCGAAAGCAATTGGGGTTGCTTCGACTACGGGTTGGATCGGAACGAGCACGGGGAATTTCTAGACTACCAAACGGAGAAGGATTTCCCTTGCGGCGAGTGGAACAACAATTCGTGCTCGTCAGATGCTGGGAACCACACAGCACAATGTCCCCTGAACAATGACAACAGCAATGATGGATCGTCGAGCCACCGAGCCGCAGTTGTCGGCCGCCCAAAGCGGCGCCGCACGAAGAGCCGGAAGAACAAAGAAGACATCGAGAGCCAGAGGATGACACACATTGCCGTGGAGCGAAACAGGAGGAAGCAAATGAACGAGTACCTCTCCGTGCTTCGATCTCTCATGCCTGAATCTTATATCCAAAGGGTATCTCTCTCTCTCTTCGCTCCACCCACCCACCCCCCACCCCCCCCCCGAACACTTTCTTTTGGCAAACCCTCGATTGTCCTTAGATTCTTGAATATGTCCGCAGAAATGTACGTTTCTCCCTGAAAATGTGCTTTAGTTGGCTTGTGGTTCACTGGTGTGACGTTTTGAATTTTCGCATTTGTGCGCATACGCAGTACAGAACATTTGCTTGTTTTTTTCTTTTAGTCTATTCTTTACAAGGTTTAATTTAATTGCATGTTGTCTGGATAGGCAAAACAGAAAAGATTATTCAAGTAGAGATTTTGAATGACTGTTGTGTAGGGGGACCAAGCATCAATCATAGGAGGGGCCATCAATTTTGTGAAGGAGCTAGAGCAAAAGCTGCAACTACTTGGCGTCCAAAAGGAGATGGAGTGCTTGAAATCTGATGATGACCCTGATGATAAGCCAATTTCACCTTTCTCTGAGTTCTTCACTTTCCACAAGTACAACAACAGCAACAGCAACAACAGCAACAACTCCTCCAGCTCGCCCTCGCCGTCGACGGCGACGGCGATGACGGCTTACTACGGCTCCACCGACGAAGTGGCTGCCGGGAATAAGCGGCCGTCGGCGATCGCAGACATAGAAGTGACCATGGTGGAGAGCCACGCGAGCCTGAGGATAAGGACGAAGAGGAGGCCGAAGCAGCTCCTGAAGGTGGTGTCCGGGTTGCACTCCTTGAGGCTGACCGTTCTTCACCTCAACGTCACCACCGTGGATCGCATCGTCCTCTACTCCATCAGCGTCAAGGTGAGACCTTAATTTTGGTGCTTTCTAGTCACGACGTTCGGGCGATGTACTGGTTCTCGAATTGATTGCGTAATCACCGGCGGTGCATGCGCTTCGTTTCGACAATCCTTGCCAAGATTTTGATTAGATGTGTAATCGAACCGTGACCACATTCTCATTTCAATTCGAGGTACATTCATCGTCATTACTGTCCTAACGTTTTGTACGTCTCTACTCATACCTCATATTATGTAAATGCAGGTAGAAGACGATTGCAAGCTGACAGCAGTGGATGAAATTTCGTCATCTGTGTTTCAGATATTCGTCAAAATTCAGGAAGAGTCGATTTAATTAGATTTTACTGTCACCTTTTAAATTCCTAATCCCCCTCTTACTCTACTTCTTTCATTTTGTAATTTTGTAATTTTTTTTTCCTTCTCTTTTTTCTCTGTTTGTAACCTTCTTACAGACTCATAACGTAGCTTCTCTCTTCTTTTCCCCGTAGACTTGTAGCCTGTTGTCATGTGATAATCCAAAAGTTCGCCAATTTCATTCGAAAGTGATTTCTAGTCTTGTTGATGTTGCTTTCGCATAATGTCCAACTAGGCGTGCGAGAGAAATAAGGCAGCGAGTAATTAAGCTTTCTCCGGGTCGCAACGCTTCAAACCGAGTCGACCGATCCCGCATCCCTCCAAAAACATGTGACCTTGGACCATCGTTACAGGTGAAATCGTACCGCAGCTTGAATTTCCATGGCCCGAGGTAAATCTCCAGTAACTCATTGAATTATTACCATCAGGAACATCTGATTCACCGTGAGTGAAACCGAAATTACCGTTGGGTAATGCTGATTGAACGACAAGGGGGAGTTTGACTTATGGCTGATTACTTAGAACATAGCCTTCATCAGGCGCATTCGTGTCATGTCGTCTGTAGGGGGTATGTCCTTACCAAGTGATGTTGTTAGGAAAGTTTTTAAGCCTAGGGATGTAATTATGAATACGCTTTTCATGATTTTGTAGTTTATCTAGAATAGGTATGATGGTCTACAAATTTGAAACTTCAAATGGGAATCATTAGCGTATTGAATGCGGACGACGTCCCGATGAAGCTGTACGATGTTTCACATCCCAAGGAGGAGAAAGTGGATTTTGTTGTTGGAGGTGGGTCTTGTTTGTCTTCTCGGATTGCAGAATAATTGATAATGACGTTGGAGCACTTGGAATTTTTTCTTTTCCTTTTGGGATATTTATAACCATAGGGTTTTTCTTCCGCAAAAGCACCCTACCATAATATGGCTGTTAACTCGCAAGCTGGCATGATTCAAGTATGTTTTACCGACAAGGGTGCACACAGTGTCTGGACTACACAAGGGGAGTTAGGGAACTTTGCAAAATTTAAGTTAGAAAACACGTCCAACATAAATTGATGAAAATCACACCGAACACCTAGAACTCAGGGGTGGTGGCCCTTGCTAGTTTTCTGGTGTAATTTAGTGAAAGAACTAAGCAGAAAAATCAAAGATCACTCCTCTTATATGAGTAGAGATTTGCATTATCATCGAGCAATACATCTAATGGCTTTAAGAGATTGTCGAGTGGACCAAGACTCACTATGCTAAGGTTCAAGGACACGCATGGTCATGAGTTCAAAATGTTAGGAAGACAAAACTGTCTTTGGTACCTCAAGAGCAATTTATTCAAAGATGATCATCATTAGGGATTGCTTGAGCTTGGCAATTTACCTTGATGATCGCCTACAATCTTGGCGCTTTAACGTACAGACCCACATACGCATGGACAGAGAATCGGTAAGGAAGGCTCAAATGGCCAGGCGCTGTCAGCGTTGCCAGCTTTAAGATAATCTTCGATCAAGGTCATCTTTAATCAGGTCAAACGCGACTCCAGTTGCTGCTGCTACTGAATGAATGAATGTAAAGCGACCCAAGGAGGGGGAGGGGGAGGATCCCGACACTCGCAGCTTTACACGTGGAAGTCTACGATACGGCCTAGTGAGGCGCTGATGAACGAACGAACGAACGAACGCCTCCCTACAGGCCAAAAGAGGGAGAGAGAAAGATCCAACAGCTTTTCATTGATGTGTCCAAGATGCTATTATTTTAATCTATCCATCTGAATTGTAGAGTCTAAAGTTCTCTCACTACCCTCAACCCCCAACCCCCACCCCCCACCGCAAAGGATAGGTGAAAAAAAGAAGAGAGGAAAAATACTGTTGCTTTTGTTCCGTGAAAAATGTGCAGGAGCAGGAGTATTCTAGGGTTTCGTTTTAGAAGATTCCTTCAACCCCCCTAGCCCTTTCTGTGTTTTCCCTTGTTTGTTTCTCATTGTCTGCTTGCGAATGGAACATGGCCTTCAATGATTCCAGTTCTCGGTCTCCCTCTCTCTCTCTCTCTCTCTCTCTCTCTCTCTCTCGAGACGTCAGTGACTTTTTTGCTGTAATTATTGTGCAGAAAGAAGCCATGGATCATGAGCCATTCATGCAAAGCGGAAAAAAGGGGTTGGTGGCGTTGCTTCCCAAAAGGAGAAGAGATGTTACAGACGTTTCATACAATTAACGAAGCGGCACGCAAAGGATAATGATTATTGGGGGGCAATGCGCTTAACATATACGCATTCCATCCGTGTAGACTGAAATCGCGCTTTGCCATCCATCCATATAGATAGATGTAATGAAATGTAATGTAATAATTGAGCCGGGATAGCGACTTGGCCTAGATCGAACAGTCTAAAGCAGCAAGGGAGAAAAGACGCATCCGCATAAAGCAAGGCCGGATATTACCCTCCAGGAAAACAAGATTAGAAGAAAAAGGGGTTGAAGAAAAAGGCACTTTTAAATGGTCTCCTGGGAAAATCAGTGAGGATTGGACTTTATATTATATCCGGTACTACTGAATATTGGCGATCGGCCTAACCTATCATCCATGGTATACACGGCTACGAATAAATACGCGTTAGTCACTTCATATGGACGCAAAATGCAAATGTGATTACTTCTTCTTTTCAAATCGTTTTTGCTTGGTGTAGAATAGAAAGCTCCTTTCGCGGTCGCCCCTTTCCTTTTCGATCGCTCTTTCTTCGTTCTTGGTGGCCCCCCATCAGGATATTAAGGAAGCTGTCCAGGGTTACTATTTGTTGGTGCTTTGAGGTGAAGGTTTGGAAAGGGAAAACCGCGGGTTTGCACCCTTTCGGGGAAGCTTCCTCTCCCTTGTTCATTACCTAACACTATTCACTGATTAAGCTGGAGGAGGAGCCTAAGGCAATCTTGAGATCGCTTGGAGCTAACTAACAAATTGGAGTTGATGAGGAAGGCCATGGCTCATATGATTTTTTGTTAATTATACTAATTGAAAACAAATTGTGAGGCTATTTTGGAAACGATTGGTTAACGGTAAAAGCAATTTGTCCTCTGTGCTCCTTGAGAACTCCGGCATCTTATCGCTTTAGTTCTTGTTTGGCGCAACATCCTGGGATCTAGCAAATACTTACGGTGCGAAGAACTTCTTTGCAGATGCTAGTGTCGATGATCCCTCGTTTTCGAGCGAACGCCACTTGACTATGGGATAAATACAGAAATGAATGGAGTTTGACAGACCGCTTCTATGTGCATAGGATAAACTCAAATCATCCAAGAAATCTAACTAGTGGTTATATACGAACGAGGTTGGTCAAAAAGAGATTAGAAATGATGTGAATTAATAACATAATAATAATAAATAAATGGGCGATTTGTCAATCACGAGCGCATCTGGTGTAGTGGTATCATAGTACCCTCCCACGGTACTGACCGGGGTTCGATTCCCCGGATGCGCACGCCTTGTTTCCTTTTTCGTTTTTGTCGTTCATTGCCCCGTGCACCGGCGGTCCGGCGGTCGCCGTGAACGCAAAGTGCTGACCTCTTTCTATATTTTTTTAGGACAATTTGGTCGTGGGGTGCAATTTGAATCGTTCGGGACGGCGAAATTTATTCCCGAACGGAACCCGAGAGTCATATCCTATGAGTCCTACACGGGAATAACTTGACAAATTCAAAGGCGTCGAATCGAGGACTTGGACTTCGTAGTCAACGATCTTTGTTGTTGGAGGGGAAGTCTGGAGCGCAGTCGGGCCGGCGCTTCTTCTCCGGCCGAGATGGGATCTCTCGTTCTTCCCACCGGCGACCGACCCTAGTCGGAAGTCCGAACCTTTCCCATCTCGCGTGTTGCAGGCGGCGCGGTGAAGATATATCTACCCATTGGGGGGGTCTTTCGGGGCTCCCCTGATAGACCCGCCAGGCCTGCGAAGCCTGAATTGGGTAACTCTTGTTTTTTGCCTTCTTGAATTCACAAAAAGTCGTCGACTTTCGAGGTTTCGAATTCTGGGACTCGGTTCTTTTCGGCGCATTCTCGGGTTGGTGTTGTCGTTGTGTAAATCATTCGGTGGTCGGACCCTGAGTCGTGATGCGTTTCCTGCGTAATGTATTGCTTGGCCTCATTGTTACTTGCGCTTTTTGCATCGATAGGATTGCGATGTTGGTACTGATTAATCACCGAATGTTATTCTGCGATGATACTGATGAATCGGGGTTTGGCATTGCTATGGTTTTTTGGTGGCGAATGTTTCTTTTGTCCAGAGCATCATATGGAGGTATTGTATTCCAGTTGATAGTACCTTTAGTCTCAGTAAGCTTGATCTGAAGTTAAAATCGCAAATCTGCATGATCTGAGAATACTGCAGCTGTAATTACCTAGGTTTACTTGCGATTCAGGGAAATGATGTTGCCTAGTTAATGGGTTGTGAGAATGTCTTCTGCCCTGAACGTCATCAGAATCTCAGACTCTCGCCAATCGACCTCTCACTCTTTTCGCCAGTTTAGAATTTAGGAGTCGAGATGTGGATGTTGAGACGCTATTTATACATGGTAAATTGCTTGCCTGTTTGTAGTCGAAGACTCCCAACCGTCTTCTCTTCTGTTCTTTGCTATAGGTTTCGCCAAAGTATATAACTGGCCCTTAAAGAATCAGGATTACCTCTTAGTGCCTATACACTGCATGATCTTGCTCATGTGGAGTTGAATGTTTTTGATTTGGCGCGGGATACCGTGGCTCGGTTCTTGCCATCCTTTGAGATAATTGGGGAAGGATTCTTCCGCCGAATTTGCTCGTGTTGCTGACAATGAGAGTCGCCAATTTGCTTGCTGTTCTCAGGAGGCTTCTGGAGCTTAAATTCAGGTCAGGGGAAATTCTGAAGTATGAAAATTTCTTCTAGCCTGTACAATCCCATATGCCTTTTATCATATTTTCTTTGTTTACTTGGGTACGGAAATATGCCTGCTCATAATTTGCTTCGAAGAGTGTTAGAAATCCTCTGATTACATTGTTGCTCGTTTGGCAGTGATCCACACTGGTTCAGGTGGCCCTTTGCCTTTCAGTTTTTGGAGCATTCTCTTGCAATGATGGGCCCAAAGACTCTTGCTTTTCCATCTGTCTTTTCACTCTTTATCTCAAGTACAATCATAATCTTAAGTATGACACAAAGGCATGCATCTGGGCTTTACTCAACCGAGGCCTCTATTTATATGCAAACGCTAGCAGCAAGTACGTTGGACTATTTATATAGTACAGACAGATTACGCAATCAAGTCAATGGGATGCAACAATACCCTATGTTCCAGTGTCCCAAATGAGCATACACTGAAACAGATGGTAAAAAAAAGGAACAAACAGCATACAAAATTGGAGGAAGGTTTGGAACACTAGAATTCAGTCTCGCTGCAGCAACCTCATGGTCCACTCTTTGACTTCGATAATCTTCTTCCCACAATTACTGGCAAATGCTGCTTGTTCGCTTTTATGAATGTTAGTTCGGCAAAATATGGCGAAATGCTCACATTATTGCTTAAGAGATTGTAGTTGCCAAAAGCATTGTTAGCGTGAAGCTTGCTCAGCTGTCTCGATGACTTGTTCACGCGATTTGGTAAACGGTAAGGTGGTGCACGTTCCACGTCTTGCCAGCATAAATCCCAGCCGTGACTGTCCATACTCATAGCGGTAAAGTGATCGGAGCTTTTTGCCATCCCGGAGGAAGCAATCGACACAGATTTTGACGACCCCGTGCCTAACGCTCTTTTGGCTTTCGCATTCTGGGAAATTGGGACAACTTCGTTCCTCCTGGCTGGTCTGGGACAGTGATGGGCATATAGTTTTCTTGTCCTCCGTTCGAGTGAAATGGATTACGTATCCCTGGCCGATGTAAATTCCTGCCATATACACCCGTGCGGAACACGGTAAAGAATCAACATTTGCAAGCCCAAATGCACTTCAAGATCTGTTAGAATAATGACAAAGTCTTGTTTTCTTTTTGGACTCAAAAGAGTGAACTTAGGCCCAGTTCCTGCCATTTGGGCTTTTCCTAGTTGGGTTCTGAGGAATGTGTATAGACATCAATTGGACAGTTCCCCCAAGCCCAAAATGAATGGCAAATGTATCCGTGGTGGATAAACATCTTGATTAGGCAGGGGGTTGATGAAATCGAGTGTCATCAGCAGTCATAATTACCTATTTGAATCTGGAATCGTCGCTAAAAATTTAAGTATTGTTAATTCAAGCACTTTAAGACTAAGCGTGTTTAATTGAGTCTTTTAGTCCTACAACTTTTGAACTAATGTTAATTTAATCTTAAATCTTTTGACTTGATGTCAATTTAGTCATTTTGGCTAATTTTGATTAGATATTACTAACATAGATGCCAGTTGGTTTATGTGGCATCACTAGTGTGACTTAGATAATTTTTTTAAAGAATATATTAATAAATTTATTTTTTTTTCTATTTTTTTCCTTTTTTTTTTTTTTTTTCTCTCTTTCCTTTCCTTTCTTTTTCCTTCAAAGAAAAATCTCAAGGAATAAGGGAGCTTTCTAGGTGGACGCGGGAGTGCATAACATCCCCAAGAAATATCGAGTTGTTCATCTGTATAAAAGGAAAATAAAATAAAATACACATGACTTTTGACAAATGATTCCCCCCCCCCACCCAAAAAAAAAAAAAAAAAAAGACGTTCTGCATAACTAGGGCTTTTCATACCGCCAGAGGTGTCGTCGAGACATGTACCACATCGATTTTCCTTGCATCCGACTAGGGTTATTTACAATACCTCACGAGGAATTCAATTCGATCAAGTTAAGTCGAAAGTCAATCCTTTATGAGATATATCGAAATAATCTTTTTATTAACGTACGTCAAGATCATTTAATGATCCGAAGAAAACGTGCTACAATCAGAATTGATAAAACGAGAATCGTATTTTGCCACCATGTTGTACTGATGGAATG
Source organism: Corymbia maculata (assembly GCA_014182735.1). Taxonomy (NCBI): domain Eukaryota; kingdom Viridiplantae; phylum Streptophyta; class Magnoliopsida; order Myrtales; family Myrtaceae; genus Corymbia; species Corymbia maculata. Next base: position 43,186,199 of record CM024689.1, on the reverse strand, counting down.
GACTTTTGGTGATCGGGTGGCCTTATCCATAAATATAAAACAAAGAAAATAAAATAAAAAAAATACAAGTAAAGGAGGGATCATCGAACTTAATAAATAAACAAATAAATAAGCATTATCGAAATTTGTGTGTGTGGAAAGAGAAGCATAAAATACTAATGCAACAGCAAAGGAACGAGAACTTTACCGTGGTGCGTGTAAGCGCCATGTAAGCCATATCGGAATACGTGATCTCCGGCTTCCAGCTCTTCCGGCATCACCTCCTTCCCCATCACATCACACTTCACTTTGCTTCGCTTCGCGTCTTAGTTCGCGAAAGGTTTTGATGATGGAAGACGGAGGAGGGTTCGGGCAGTCTCGACAAGGGAGAGGTTGCCGGGGGGGGTTGATCAAAGCGAAGCGAAGAGAGATGAGATGGGGTTGAAAATGAGCCGATGAGGGCTGAGGGGATGCGGATGATGCGGTGTCGTATACAGAGATGATTTCATGGCGCTCCGAAGTTCACTTGATTTATGGCAGCCCAAAGGCAACAAAGCAAGCCGGTGAGTGGTGGCCCCCATTATCTTTGATTTATGATTTCACTTTCCCCGTCTGGCGTTGAAAATGAGTTCACGTGTTTTATTTGGTGCACCAAGTGAGGCGCTTCGAAAGACGGCCCATTCCCTTTGTCTTCTGGTCGTGCGTCCCAAGTGGACAATCCCCCTCCAGCGTCAGCAGTGTTATCTTACTCCTAGGCACGAGCAAGCTATGAAGTTTGGTTTATTCGCGACGTATTCGTACCCTGCTGCTGGTGATTCGAGCCGTAAACGGTTTGGTTTTTTAGAAAAATCGAACCGATAAGGAAAGATACCGAAACGAACTTAATCGAACCGAAAATGCGGTTTAGTTTGGGATGGTTTTTCAGTTTTCTTATTTTTGTTTTGCTTATTAAAATCTAAGTAAATAATAGATGATAAAGAAATGTTATTGTTCAATTTTTATTGAGAATTTCAGTTGGTTCGATTAACTGAACCGAAAAAGTCAATGATTATTTTTTGGTTAACCGAACCAAACCGAAAATGAAAAAATTTCGGTTCGGATTTTGGTTTCGGTTCGGTTTTTGGCACCTCTACTAGTAATCAACCTTTGTCACACGTGGAGCGGCCTCGATGAACCGTGAACAAAGACATCGGGAGACAAGCCACGCGCTGAGACCCTCTTTAGTGAGTCTCGCCCGTTCACACATAGCACGGGCTCCTCAATCGTCGCCTCGACTTCCTTAGGAAAGGATCCCGATCACACTTCCGGACCGCCGTTGCGGTTTTCGTTCTCATCAAGGTGGACCGAGACACGCACGAGTTTTGAGATTTGTCGGTCGAGTTCACATCAAGGCGGAGGTTAGACGTATTCTTGGTAACCGAGGCTCAAGAATATCATGCTGTGATCGGTGAAAAATTCAAAGGCTACGTGCGCATCAAGTAATCGAAAGCGGGACGAGCCACGATGGGTTTAAACGGAGGATTATTTCCGGTTGGGCTTCGCATCCAGCTGCCAAACACGCAGACACATTGACAAGTCAATTGGCTTTGGCGTCACTACGTCTTACGTACATTACAAGTCAAATCAATCATCTCTTTGAAGACACCATGGTGATATATATATATATATTTTATTTTTTTTGGGGGGGGAAGTTTTGACGGTTCCTATTATTACCCATGTGTCGTCCTTTTAAGTATCTTTATAATAAGACAAGAAAATCACTTGAAGTTAACTTACTGATTAAGCATTGGATATGTTTGTGCACGAATTAAGCCCACGGCGTATGTTCAACTTTTTAACAATAGCATCGAATGCAAATGCAAACAATATTTCTTTAAACCATTTATCTATCGCGAGTTTTGCCACTTACTTAATTTTTACATAACTTGCAGCTTTAAAGCATGAATCGGGTTATCCATCTGGTTTTTCTTCAAAATCAGATGGAGGTGACCGACATAAAAGCAGCCACCATCATCCTAATCGCGCGGAGATTTTTCACTCTTGCTCGCTCAAAGTCAGTCAAACGCTCTCTTCCATAAATTTCCTTCTCCTGAAAAATAGCGTATTCCGTGCGGTCAAATGTGGGGGGCCCAGCAACCACGTGAAACCTCACCCGAGCTTCCTCTCTACGTCTACGTCGCCATGGCCGCTCGGCTCGCAAACCCTTTTGACTTTGACTACTGGAGAAACAAAAGTCAGCATAAGATAAGACAAACCTTCGGGGCCGTTCTTCGCTTGCATCACCACACGGACGGCACGAGATGAGACCCCACGACATCATTATTCTAAGATTTCTGCCCAATCAGGCATGCCGATGTCCACTTCACGGCCAATGGCAGGTCCCGCTCCTCGGTGAACGCGATGCTTGTCGGGTTCTCGTTCGTTTGCTTCCTTAATGCTAAACCACGCGAAATCGTTTACGAATGGAAAAGGCAACAATGCGATTCCGTGCATGTCTGGACTCTCTCTCTCCACACAAATTTTCATCTGCCTGCGTATTTGCAAGAACCTCTTACTTTTGTGCGCCTGTATTATTTTAAAACCCTTTCAAGAAATAATTAATCACAATGGTGCCAGCAAAAAATTTCTCAATGAGAAGGGATACAGACAGAGAATTATAACCACCCACATGGGTGGCGTTCTTTGCTTGTCGCGCTTCTTCCTCTCGTAAAAAAGTCGAGAGTTCGAATCCCGGTTCGTCATGGTGACTTACCCTGGTTGCATGTGTGTGGGCTAAGACGCGCGCCCTGGCATTCTTTCCCCTACCGCTTGCAGCGAGTATGGGGTTCCCGGCCATCAAAAAAAAAAAAAGACAGAGAATTATATCCTCGATAGAGCGGACCTACGTACGTATGACATCAGTGCGAGATTCCAGGGTTGAATTTGCTTGCGGAGTTCAGACAAAAGAAAATTTCAACCTGTCGTCGGCCCGTCGAGAAACTCTACAAGTCCAACTGGGTACTCGTGCTGTCAAGGAGACATCGCTGACATATCGCCTGCGGATAGTACGAAGTCGGTGAGTAGGTGGGTCTGGTGAAAGGCACACATACGTCGACATCATCTTGTTTGTGTGTGGTGTGGTGTGGTGAGGTGGGGGGGGGGCATCGATCGGTTAAAACAATCATACTAATTCAAGACGTGGGGAATCAGACAACTTGAAAAGGGACTTATTCATATTGAAACCACATTAGCACACAATAAATGAGACTGCCAATCATGAAAATGTGACAAATATATAGGAGTTTGTTTTGTTATGTGAATATTTACCTTTTTACGAGATTGGTCTGATAAAATAAGACATAAATATATAATTGATTTGTGTGAGCCCGATAAAGTTTGGCTTATGATGAAATGGTAGGTGGCTTAAAACTCTATAATAGTGTTCAAGTTTCTCATTTAATCCTGATGCATAAATAACTCCATTTAAGAATCATCCAATGAATGCTGAAGGACAATCTCATTAAGTCAGTAATTAAAAAGAGAAGTAGGAGAAGTACTTGAGTTGTGGCTATTCTGCATCATGATTGATAGATTCCACATCAAATGCATAGATCTCTTTTTTTATATTACAGTATTTTAGGTCCGACGTATTCTTGGTAACCGAGGCTCAAGAATATCATGCTGTGATCGGTGAAAAATTCAAACGCTACGTGCGCTCATCCGCTTTCCATGAAGCTTTCCCAGTGCGCATCAAGTAATTGAAAGCGGGACGAGCCACAATGGTTTAAACAGAGGATTATTTCCGGTTGGGCTTCGCGTCCAGCTGCCAAACACGCAGACACATTGACAAGTCAATTTTGCGTCGCTACGTCTTCCGATGATTTGCAGTAAAACCCAGCGGCTTCTGTGAGTTTGACCAGGAGGGCCGTTCGGCCTGGGAATTGACATTTGATGTGGCCATGGACTCCAATCTTTATCTCCACGGGAATTATACGAATTTTCCAATTCCATTCTCATTCTACATCAAGGAAAAAGAAAAAAAAAAGGGAAATCTCTACGGCTCTTCACCAGAACAATTCCGTGTTTCCCCCAACTTGTCTCCCGCGTCATCGCCTTCAACCCCATAACATCATCATGCAGCGATTTATAAAACTGTCTCGCTCTCATTTCTTCCGTGACTAGACAAAGAGGCCACTATAGCTGGTTTCGCGAAGGGTGGCATCCCATCAGCCTATTTAAAACATGTTGGCTTTGATCAGTTTTGTTTTAGTTTGAATTAACGTGGACTTTCTTTTTTGTTGGGAAGGAAGGGGGATAGTGGGATTAGGCGTGTCGGCCTTTTAGGGTTGATTGGTGGGAACGCTACCCGGCATGTAAACTGTAAAAGCCAATGCGTCCAACTTTCATGTGAAGCCGAGAACCTAAGGGTTTCGACAGTACCGTCAGAACCATCTTCTGGTGGTGGTGGGATGGCATAACTGACCGGAAACCATGCATGAATCCGTAAGTGGAGATTGGTTTCGCCCTTCTTTTGGGCTAAAGGGAACTGTCCAGCCAAGTTCCACTTGGGAGAGATCACATGGGCTGTTGGGTAGCGATTGACGATTACCTCGGCGAAAGAGAGGCAAAGGACGAAGCGAAACATCGGACAACTGGCTGTGCCGAAAAGGTCAGCCGTTCTAGAAATACTGAGAGAACCCGACGAAAGATCATTACGTCCCCTGTTGATTTGGCCTCATGGCATAACGTGAGCGGGTTGTTCCGATAGATAAGTATTCATCCGAAAAGATTGTCTAAAAATCTAAACTTTTTACATTTTTACTGATTCAATTTTAAATTTTACAATTTTATCAACTGAATTATGAACTTTTTCACGTTTTACCCATTGAGTCATTTCGGTCAATTTTAGCCGGACAGTTGACGTTATGTAAATGATTTTTTTTTTTTAATTTCTGACTTTTTATTCTTTTCTTTTGTTTTCTTTCTTTCTTTTTTCTTTCAAGTCAGTGAAAGTCGTTGGCCAACCCTCGTTAGCCACGGGTGAGGGCCCATCGACTCTTGTCGATCACAAGCAAGGGCTGTAGACTCTCGTCGGCTAGTGGGTGAGGCCTGTAAGACCCTTGCCAGCCATAAAGCCCACGCCGGCCACTGGTGAGGGTCAGCCTAGATTAGCGACACCCATCTTACAAGGCACTAGCGGTGTCCACATTAGTGATTTCATGTAATAGATTTAATTGGGAAAATATGAAAATTTTTATGATTTAATTGTCCAAATTAAAAAGTTAATGACTGAATCGGCAAAAGTACAATAGGTTAAGGACTTTTTGGACAACTTTCTCATTATTCTTTTTTAGCCGACATATTAGTTATGTAGTAACGGTTGCCAAAAATCATATCCTAGGCAAGTCCCACAAGGAATTTCATGGAGACAACTTAAGAGGCAAAGAAAGATTCCGCATTAGATGACCAGGGAAGCGTCATCTGCATTTGATCCAGACCTGCTATGGCTTCAACAGATCATCTGATGCCACGCACAAGGAAAAGAAAGATGCCCCCCAACAACTCCGGATAACATGGCAAGCCAGTGGCTTTTTCCCGAAGGCCGATTAGGAGGCGCCTCTTTTGACCGATTCCAGAAATATCGAGTCTTGCCCTCATCGTCTGGAAATCCAGAATGCTTGCACTTGCACACCAGGATTGGGGAAGAAGGCATCGTCGACATAAGGGTCAGGTTCTTTATTAGACGTCGTCTTTAGGGGTCTTTGCGAACGTTAATTGGACTCACTGAAAGGAGACGTAGCGACAGGGGAATGATTTGCACGGCGAATTTGAACCTTATCTTGATGGATATGAGAGGTAATAACTCTTCGTCAAACGTCATACCAGAAAAAGGAGCATAATCATCGTCAATGAGTGGTAGGGCCAAGGACCTGTAACTGCTAGGACACCACACACGACCAACTTCCGTGATAAAGTCTTGAACATCGGCTGTCCAGAGCTTGAAATCGATATCTGACGTTACACTCCAAAGACAGTTAGCCAAAAGACCGTTGATTTCATTAGCCTCTCACATTGACATCAAAAGGAGCTTTCAACCTTTCAGAAATTCACAACACTGCAGAAACAAGGGTCGGCACATCGATTAAAGATATACAGGCACCATAACTCATCTTGAAAAGAGTTTCGTTCTGCTATCGTCTCATCTGACAAAGCATTTCGCCATGGAGTGAGCATCATTCACACAAGTGTGGATGTAGCATTTCCTCTCAAAACTCAATTTACTACAACAACGCTCGCTATCCCCTACATCAAATCACATAGGCCAAGCGAAAGCATAAGAGGAAATGTCCCAGAAATGCCCCAACACGGATCATTATCAGGACAGTGTGCAATCCTTGCTTGTGTGTGTGCGTAAACTCAGAAATGGGGAAACTCTTCCCACCATGGTGAGGTAGAAACATCTTGCCTCATTTGCTCAAGAGCCTGAAAATTTGCGTGCTCGATCTGTCGTATGATTGCATGTAAGGAAGCAAACTGTTAGGTTGAAGAGTTCCGGTCAGGTCTGTGATGGCAAGGCTTGTCTCATCGACTAAAGCAAGAAAATGATGGAAAGTATGGGCATTGCTGATGACGGACAAAATGTAAGCCATTGGATGTTCAGTGGGACTGGCATTTCCCCTGCAGTCACAAGCTGCCACAACATCAAGGGAACCACATCCATCGCTATAATCATGTGAACTGCCAATTGCACCGTCGCAAACTGCTCTTGGGAATTGCGAAGATGACTTCGTTTTATCCAAAAGAATGGAGAGCACGCACACAAGGTGTGGCAGGCACAATGGGTCATATACTACGTCAGCACCTAAGCTATAGAAAAAGAGAAATTACGCCTTCACTGACTAATGAAAAGAGAAAACAGTCGAATATCTCACATTAACGCTCAACAGAAGAAGTGTGTTATTGGAGAAACTACTCACATTATTTCTGGTTTCAATCCCTGATGTATGCTCTCAGATGCACATTCTCAAGGCAGGTGTAGACATTTTACCTGGGGAGAGGAAATAATATCAATTTCAGTTCTTATCCCTCCGATTTGCGAATGGTCAACCTGCATCATGATCCACATGATGGCAAAAGATGAATATTCAGATGGACCTTATTCAAAGTCATGCTTTTCTTGAGAAAATCAAACTCTTCAATAAAAAAGGACAAACCCCACCACTTTCGATATAACCAAAGGACTAATGGGGAAGTCGTGCCGCAGGACTACTCTATTATGCTAAAGGCATTATTGTGATGATGCCTACCATACCAATGAAATTGAAATATCTATCATGAGAAACTCTGGGTTGTGTGTGAAATATGAAACTAAAAACATGAAAAGTTGCGCGTTTAGGGTGGAATGTGCAAGGACAATTACATGATCACTCACAGAATCTAAACATTCTGAAGTCACTGGCTCATCATCTTCTGTGCTCATTTGATTCATCTTCAAATTAAGCTTCATGTTGCTTAAGGTTGATAGGTCACCATTACTTAATATTACCTGCATGAATGCGGTCAATTTCTAAACTGCTACCCATGTATCGTCATGAATCCATGTCCAGCGTGTTCAGCCAAGTTAGTCTATGTGCTGAAGGACAGATCACTCGTTTCACAAACAAGTCAGCTTTTGATATCCACCTCATAGGAACAAGAACAATTCCAATAACCAAGTATAGCAAAAGAGTTGCTTGCCAAAACCATAGCGAGTGCAACCCTTACATATCCACATATGCTGATTGATGGATTAAGAACAACACATAAACATATGAAGGCTTGAGTAAAATAAAAAAACCTAAGCAGAAAGGAGCTTGAAGCTCATAGACAGTACCTTGGAAGCTTTCACATGGGACAGACAGATACCAACAAAGCCAACCCCTGAGCCAACCTATGTCCAATATTCTAGTCAGTACCTGAAATTAGTTCTACTGCATGATATATAAAGTTAAAACAGATTGAACTAATCAGATGAAGGGGGAAGGGAATAGAAGGCCAAGTGATTATCTCTGTGTTGTTTTATAGACTACTGGATCTGATGAATTAGATTGCTACTACAGGAAATAAAACAATAGGGTTGGCAAAACTTTTATTACAGAATGCTATAAAAGAACCAAATTCTAACGTGGATGAATCAAGAAATTTGAACCCATAACACCAATGTTCATTTGAAAAATTCTGATGCACTTTCAACAGCTTACTTCAAAACTTTGCTGGAGAACATATCGCGGAAGGTAAGTATGAACTCTGACAAAAATAGACTGGCTGGCCAGATTGAGCACCTGATAAGAGAATGGACTGAAAGCCAATTTCAGTCAGCACATAAATCCACACAATGCACGTGACAATAAACCATCTGGGATTAAAATCGTCTTCATAACTAATATAAAATTGTACTCTTTTGCCATTAAAAAAAAAAAAGAGAGAGAGAAAATACATCCGCGCCTAATCTAGTTGAAGAAAACCAAGCAAGCATATGACCCAGGACAAGCATTCAGTTCTTCAAAAATATACAAGAACCAATAACATACTTATCCTGTATCTCCTTCCAGCATGTTGAGCAAACAATGAAGTGGAACCACCAATTTCCTAAACATTGCATCCTCACAACTTGCATCTAGGAAATTATTTGCCAAAGGATCGAATGATGCATACAAAAAAATAAAACTCAAGGGAAAAAAAATAAACCTGAAAATGAAATTTACCATATGGGTAAAGAAAAGATATACATATTTCAAAGCCCTCACGTTCCCTTCAACTGCATTTTCATCCTAATGAAAAGAGACTTTTTGTCATTGGTTAGCTTGAGGATTAATTAATAAACCAGGAGAAATGGGACACATTATTCTGTAAGAAAAATTAACAACAATGAGCTCTACCTTTAAAGAAGTCATGAACTCACTGTATAGGTCATACAATTCATCTAGCACATCATCACAATTAGACTCAATTTCCAATATGAGCTTCTTCAAGAAGTTTTTCAAGTGCGGAGCATGACACTTGCCATTCTGCAACAACAATCAGAGAATTCTAAAGTAACAGTCCTTCGCTAAAATAATGCAGTAAAAACAGATGCAACGACCCCAGTACTCAAGAACTAATACATGAGCTAGTATTACCAAGCTAGCAGAAATGATAATTTCGGCTACTCTAAATGTCGTCAACGAGTAAAAGGACATTCACTTTAGCAGAAATGACACAGAGGAAACATAATTTTTTTTCTTTTTTGGTCTCTCATTTCCTAAACCAACATCACCTGAACTCAAAAGACACTTAAGTTGAGACATCCTTTTTGTTTCTTGTTTTGGGTTCTTGAGTTTGGGAAAGCCCCTAAACAAGACTTACAGCTTTATTGATGCAACGATCCCGAATGAACCTCTGAACATCGGCTGCAAGGACCCACCGGCCAAGTGATCTGGGTTTCGATTAGAAGAGACAATTGCTTCAAATTCAACGCACACAGAATCTAGAGAAACTAAAGACCAGGTGAAAAAGAACACTTTTTTTTTTCCAAAAAAAGATGAAATTTGGTAAGCCCAATGAAGGGGGCGCAGACAGGAAAAGAGGGAAGACTGTAACTCGCGTGTGAGATCACGCAGTCAGTGGGTTCCATGGCGAGAACCGCAGAGACAAAATGGAGACTCGCAATTTGCTTCGCCATTTGTTCAAAAACATTTCTTCTCACCTCTTTATCTGCAACAGCCTCAACAGGAATTTCGAGCAGGAGGAGGAGGGAAGCAAGCGAGAAGCGGGTGTACAGGCACAAGAAAATCCGTAGTTTATCCCAAACTCATCGACGTGAAGACGTAGAGTGCCAGAACTACGGAGGATTTTAGTATCAAAAGTACGGAAAATCACACTTAAATATTAAAATCAGAGAAAAAAAATCAGTTAAGCCAACGGCGAGAAAATCTGAATAAAATGTTGATATGATATTTTTCCGACGAGTTAATATTGAAACATCTTTTGAGGCATTGACATAACCAAATAAGCTAAAAACAACTTTATTTTGGGTGTCGACATGACCAGATCAATCCAAAATGATGCTTTTTAAATATTAATTAGATTTTTTAAATAATATTAAAAATTAAAATTTTGAAAAAAGACACCAGCATAGGCGGGAGGGGCTCTCGCTGTGGTTGCCAGACTCTAGGCGAGGGCCTTCTAGCGCTAGACACCGCAAGAGAATGGTAACCCTCTCCTTGGGCGAGGGTCACCGCCCTTTCCCGACATTTGGCAAGGGCCTCGCGCAGGTATGGCGACGACCATAGGCGGAAGAGCCCCTCTTGCTAGTATTGTTGCTGCTGCCTTTTATATATATATATATAATATTATTTAAATAATATTTATATTAAAATTAAGCTTAGATTAAAACAATGTTAGTAAGTTGACGTGCAATTTCGATGAGCCACATAGACGTTAAAAATTATTAAAAAATTGCCATATAAAATTTCCGGAGGAGTTGCTGGAGTTTGCATAGAAGTGATCTAATTTTAAATAAAAGTGACACTTAAAGTATACATTTCATAACTTTTACTACTTAAATGATTCTCGTACTAAGTTTTGGCATTTGGGCTATTCCCGAATTCATAAATACAGGCAAAAACTTCCACTCATGTATCCTTCATTTTGTTTTCATTTTTAGATCTACAAAATTACAACAAATAAACTTATTTTTTTTAGAAGAATGAGAGCATTTAAGTGGATGCCTAAGCCAAATTAGATTTACAAGATATTCGAAAAATGAATTGAAAGAGTTCTATTGGACAATGTAAATGATTGTCCTAGAAAAATGACATTAAAATTTGTGCACACATTAATTACGTCTATATTATTCGAAAAATGTAATGTATAAACTTTAAAAAGGGGCATACCTTTACTTAGTTATTTAAAAGGAGATTGGGATGAATCATCTACAACCAAATTTTCTATTTTGCTACAATAAATAAAGTGAAGACTCCATTCGAGAGGGTTTGAGGTTGGGAAAAGTGGAATTATAATTTAGAAGTGGTGAATATAGTAAATGGTTATGTGAATGATTATACTATTTAATTATTAAAATTTTTGGGTTAATATAGGGAAAAACTCTTAAGTGGTATATTGGTGATGAATTTACTCCAAACTAATCTTTTGACCATAAAAACCTAAATTAGTATACATTTGACAAATTTACCTAAAATTGGTACACTTATAATAAATTTACTATCGGTTAATTTTTATTAAATTTTACTGTCAAATTACGAAATTGGATGATATGTGATAATTGACTGGTGTACCGATTTAATATTTCATTCTTTGTTTGTCACAATTATATCAATTTTGTAGTTTTTTATGATATTAATCCAAGTAACAAAGAGTATCAGTTTGGGATAAACATTTCTGATAAATATGTCACAAATGTACTAGTTGAGATTTTTTGTGGTCATTTGAAGTAAATTTGTCACTAGTGTGCCGGTTTGGGGTTTGTGTGATAAAAAAAATAGTTTGGAGTAAATTTGTTATAGATATACCGGTTTAGATTTTTTCATGATATTAATTCTAAATTTTTTGAAGTTGTCATGTTAGACGACATGTGTTAGCATATGCGATATTGATAATGAGGACGTTTCTGAAAGAAGAGAGGAAGTCGTGTTTAGGTGTGGAGTCACTCCATAGAGACATCAACTGAATCTGGGTATCAATTGGTCTCTGCTGAGGAGCTTCCTACAGGTAGTTTTCCTTCTGCTTCTCCTCTCTGCACATTCCTCTGTTCCAATTCGTGCCTGCAAAAATATTTACAGCTGGAGGGGAGTCGAGAGCAATTTTGGCTTTCAAGTATCATTAGCTGAGAATCGTGCAGCCTCTCCTTGCATTTATTTATCCTAATCAGCAATGAAACAGTTTGTCTCCTTCTGAATTTCGTCAGGAGCAATGGATAACGCCACTCATCTGATGTTCATTTTTCATTGCTGCAACCTGCATCTGCAGAAGTACTTCCCTCCAAGTCTCTTCAAACTGGTTTGATAGGTGTTTTGATACAAATAAGGCATGTTGCTGCTAAATCTCAGACAACGCAAAACCAAATGAGGTATATTTTGGCACAGATACAATTGCTGATGCGGCTGTTAGGATTGCTTCTGCAGTCACTACTCTATATGCTCCAAAACAGTGGTGAAGTGTGCCATGTGATCCTTCTCTTATTGAGTCGTTTTTTTTCCTTTGCGCTGAAATTTTAATTCTCTCCTCATCTTGTGGGTCAGAGGTAGACGGCAAGATAGGTTCTGGAACTGTTGTGCATAAGGATGGCTACATTTTGACATGTGCTGATGCTGTCTTTGACACAACAAAAAATATAGTCGGCCGATGGGCACATCAGTGTCGGAGGATGTAATTTGCTGTCCAAATCAGTGGCTCAAGTTCAAGTTTCTCGCTTTGTTATCTTCTCTACCTCATGATCTTGGAACTAATGATATTTTTTTGAGCTTAGACGTATACATGTGAACTGCACGTATAAGTAAGGCTATGAAAGAATACCACTTTGTCAGATTAATTAGCCTTTGACTTTGCTCAATATCTTGCCATTCGATTTCTCTGCACATAAGCATGTTGCTAAATGGCATAAAAAACATTGCTCCGCCAGAATCTGCATGGTTGGTGGAGTTTTGCGTGCACATATTGCTTCCTCAACCCAACGTCAACGAGACTCTTTGAAGAGCCATTATTTTCATTTTTCTTTCACCAGTACTATTTCTGAAGGCCCTTTCAGTTTCTGGGACTTTGGGGTTATGCTCTGTTTTATTCTTGAATGTAACTATGCTGAAAAAGAACAATATATATGGCTGTGTCAGAAAGTCCAAAATGAAGAAGCTTGAGTTATTAGGTGGAGGATGACTTGTATATAAGGCTCAGACAAAACCATATTGCACTTGGTTGAGTACTGGAAATTGCGATGCTTCCATTTTCTAGACTAATCTCAAGGACATAAGCACGGAAGGTCCTGGGCTCTTGGCTTATTGAAAAAATGTCGCGGGTTGCTGCATACTTGCAAGACGTAAAGAAAAATGTCGCAGGCCAAGTTGTTGATGCTTATACGGATCTTGATGTTGCCATTATAAAGATCGATTCACCAAGTTCTCCCCTTTCGAAAGCAAAAGTTGGTTCGTCTAGTAAGCTTTGTCCTGGAGACTACTGGGCAATAGCCATGGGCAGTCACTTTCCCTTCAATACTCAATTATGCTCGGGATTATCTGGTTAATCATCTCGTACTCACAATTTGACCAAGCAATTAGTTTTTGCCCAAATTTCTGTTTTCCTTAGTTGATTGTATTAGCACAAAAGAGCAGATGTAAAATTATTGGTTTAAGGGTCAGTTCCTTCCCTCTTCTCTTCTTGTGCCTAATATAGCTGCGCTTATCGCACTAGTAATGAGTAGGGACTTAAAGGAATGCGCGTGGAGTATCTACCGGCAGATCATGCAATCAATCCAGTAAGATGCAACCATTCCTGTGTTGGCCTGCCTGCCTGTGATTGGTTCGTGTTTCCTTGTGCTGGTGCATTCACATAATCAATGTCAACAATACTAGTCAGGTCTCAGCGATGTTACTGCGATATTGGGATATACTGGTTACGGTCAAACTCCTGGATATGTATTACAGCAACGTGGGCAGAATAGGAATTACAATGGCAATCAGTTATATGGTCACCAGCTATCATCACATTGATGTTGATGATGGAGAATTGCAGACCTTACATAACAACAATGCCAAAAGAAGCATCTGGAGTGAGCTTTGCTGTTGCCGGTTAATTCTATTTCAGCAATCGACTCTGTGTGTCTTCACTAACACCTTCAAACAATACTTCCTTCGAATCTAGAATTAGGATCACGTGCAATGCATGTATGCCAACTAAAAATGGCCAAGTACTTCGCTTTTTTGATCGAGTAATTTGACAAGAATCAATATAAAAGAAAGCACGTAACAACGATTACTTTGTTTCTTCCCTTTCTATGCTCTGTTTATTTTACTTCTCTCTACAGCTATGCACTCGACATTCCACCAAAAACATTGAGTTCCAGGCCTTCACCCCTGAGCGCAACAACCGTCATCCTTCAGGTGAACGCGACAACTTCCGTCATGCTATTGACTGTCGGCCTATGCTCATAAGGAACACCAGATGCCAACAAGCACTTTGTCAACATCCGGACATTGAACATGATGACCATCATTAGACGCATGCCATAAGTTTACATGTATCTTCACATAAACGAGTACATACATGGATAAGCTAAGTTGGGCACAGTTTTCTTTTCAAAGCTTTTTCTTGTGCACGTGTGAAGGTCTGTCGCCGCCCAGTCCAGTCCAGTCCCAGTTGAATATGCCTTGAAACAGATATTAGAAAAACAGACAGACAGAGGATACAAGATTGGGGGAAGGTTGGACTTGATTTCAGTTTCTCTGCAGCAACCTCATGGTCCACTCTTTGGCCTGCTTAACTTTCTGCTCACAAACTCTGACAAATGCAGTCTGTTCACTTTTACCAATGCCAGTACAACAAAATGTGGCAAAATGCTTGCAGTTCTTATTTATGAGGCTATAGCGGCCAAAAGCGTTGTAAGCATGAAGCTTGCTAGCCTGATTGACGACTTCATGAGGCAAGTTGGTATAGAGCAAGTTGGTATAGAATAATGTGGTGCAAGTTCCCAACCTTGCCGGCATGAACCCTAGTAGTGGCCACTCATATTCATAACACTGAAGGGATCGGAATTTATTGCCATCCCGCCAGAGGCAATTGATACAAGTTTTGACAACGCCATGATTGATGCTCTCTTAGTATTCACATTTTAGGCAAGGTGATGAAATTTCTTGCTTCTGGCTAATCCTGTATAATGATGGGGCTATGGTTCTTTTGCTCTGCATTCTGGTGAAATGAATCGCGTAACCCTTGCCAACGTAGATTCTTGTCATAAATAAAGAATCAAATTTTAATCCCAAATGAGCAAAGATGAACTTTGAAACTTGCTAGAAATAATCACAAACTTCTGTTTTTGACTTGACGTGCAGGCCAGTTTTGCTCGAAAGGATTAGGAATCTAAACAAGTTTTTAGTGGTGTGTGTAACTGACGCATCTAATGCATTTCCTCATGAAGTATGGTTAATGAGTGCTTCGAGAACACTCGTTAACAAGATTTAATTAAAAAAACTAAATTATATTTGTGAGCTCGAGGTATAGTTCATGCTTGATTCCTCGAATGCAAAATTTAAGAGATTGCATATATTGATACACGAGCCCTTTCTTGTAGAATATACGGTCAATGTTGGAAAATCGAACTTCTTTTTCCTTAACATTCATGCTTAACATAATTTAGAGCCCTTGTTGACTTGACTTTTGTTATGACGGATAATGTATATTATGAAACAAATCGAGCGAAAATTTTCTAAGTACTTGCAATTCCCCAGCCACCCAACATCGACCCTTCAAAACCAACCCACCTTGTATATACCCCCCACCAGAAAACTCATCCATCGCTCCAGCCTCTTCACACGAACAAATTCGCTCACCCGTCACTCATGGAAGGAATCGAACACAAGAGCATCGGCCGTCGATGGCAAAGGGCCGTGGCCAGGCGGTCCTCCCAGTCCCAGATGCACGCGCTCGCCTTGCCGGGGTAAGACGGATTAACGGAAAGGCAAGGTCCTGTAAAATGGGTCATGATCGGTTGCTTAAGTGGTTTTGGGTCACTAACAAATTGGGCTTTTGGGTGAGCATTACATTTTGGGGTTATAAAAGAGTGAATCTGGGCCAATTCCTGCATTCGGGCATTTTCAGTGGGCTTTTGGGAAATGTATATTTGGGTTGGATTTGGAGCTCTTTCGGTGCAAATGGCCCTGTAACGGTTCACCCATCGTTTCCCCTATAAAGCTTTTCTAATTTCAATAAGAACACGAAAAAAGAATGGAAAAAACTGAATGTAAAAAGAAATCGCAAAATGCCTATGTGACTGTCCTTAATTTACCATAAGAATAACAACTCATTTTAAGCCACAAAAAGAAGAAGAAGAGATAGTTAGAAATTATTGTGGAGTTTATTCACTTAAGAATTTGTGGCTCATAATATGTTGTTATTTTAACCGTATTCTAAAAACCGTTGTGTTAATAAAGTCCAAAGAAATCTATAAGAAAGGGTGTATGTATACATATTAAATAAACATTTTGAATATACATATTAAGTACATAGGGAGGAGAGAGCTTTTCTTATGTGAACGGGGAGTATAGCATTCCCATCCCCCTAAACCGATCAGGCAGCATCAAGTCCATCGATGTGGTCGAAAGAAAAGGTTTAATATCATGTTACGGGACTTTCGAAATCCGATCTAAATGGATGGAGATGTCCTATTCAAGAGTATCAGTGTTTCTTTATAGAAAAATGTTTCGTTGCCAAATGAGTCACCCATTCTGCAAGGCTCGCGAAATGATTTTGCGTGGTGGAAACAATGACAAACTTATGCTTTTCACCGAAATCAAGGCTTGGTACAGGCTAGTTGCCCCATGTGCGTTCACTAGTTATATAGGGGAAACGCCAAATAAGTCCTAAACTTTTTTTTTTTATCGATTCAGTCTTAAACCTTTTGCAATTGTGTCAATTTAGTCCATCGATCAAATTTGACTAACTAGCAAAAATATTTTAATATTATTTTAATATTTTTTGAATTATATTGTTTTTCCTTTTATTTTTTTTTGTCTTGTTCCTCCCTTGCCCTCCCCACCGAGTGGCGGTGGCCAGCCGGCTCCAATGAGGCTTGCCGGCCACCGCGCAAGGGCCGCAAAAGCGCTTGCTGGCGGCAACCGGCGAAGGTCGCAACCCTTATTAGACTACCCACCCTCACCGACGGCCTTGCCCGACTAGGGCAAGGCCTAGGGGCCATGGCGAGGCAGCTTCATCTAGATCTGGGTGAGGCTAGCCTCGCCATGACCTGGCTGCGGTCGAAGAAGGCTTTGCCCGCGACTAGCGAGGAAATGGCGACCTTCGCCCAGGCTCGCCATGGCCTCACTAGCCACATGCAAAGCAATGGTGACCTTTGCTCAGGCTCGCCATGGCCTTGCTAGCCGCGGGCAAGGCTGCCTTCACACACAGCCAAGCCATGGTGAGGTTGGCCTCACCCAGATCTAGGTGAAGTCACCTCGTCACGGTCCCCAAGTCTTGTTGCGACCTCCCCTTCGCGTCCCGGGAGGCTAATGGTTCGGCTGAACGCCTTTCATCGTGCTTACGCCGGGCTCTCCCAAGCCCACCAATTCACGACTTAAGGGTCGAGTCTTAAACCTGCAATTTAATTTCATTTAAAAGGGAGTCGCCACTAATCAGTTTGGGGTAGGTCGATTAGAAACCCAAGTAAAATATCGGGAGAAATATTTTACTCTGCGCAAACCAGAGAAACTAGGATCGGGGACTTGATTACACTAGTTAATCACTAATGCCCTTCCGGTACCTAATCTTGTTTAAACCCTCGGGTTTGATATTTTTGCATTTTTCAAGGATTTTTCATGCATTTGTTGAAACAAACCTTTTTTTTTTTGGCTTTTTCCTTCTTTTTGGAAAATATAAAATATTTTTGGGTTTTTCTGATTTTTAGAAAATATAAAATATTTCTGAATTTTCTGGTTTTTTTTTTTATAGAAAATGTGAAATATAAAATATTTTGGATTTTTTTGATATTTCTGGAAAAATATAAATTATTTTTCGATTTTTTGATTTTTCTAAAATTTTTTTTTTTTTTTTTTTTTTTATTTATTTTCGAAAATACTATTATTATAAAAATATAAACAAACCGGACCCGGCCGGGTCTTCTGGATCCGGCCCGTTGAACTCAGCCCACTCGCATGGCCCAGCCTTGGCTAGGGCCCACCCGTCGAGCCCAAAGGATACCCGCAAATTAAATAGAAATTAGTCAAGCCCAAGCCCAAAAAATAAAGTCTGGCCTTAGATAGTAAAACAAGCCCAATAGGCATATTAATCTCAGCCCATAGCCCACAGGAAGCAAACCCTAGCGGGTCGACCGGGTCATTGTACCCGACCCGGTCATGACCCGACTCATGCCCCGTTTTTTTTTGTTCCTCTGCAGCGTCGATGGGCGGCGATGAAGGGGGGATGGCCAAGCGCCTCTCAGCCACGGCGAGCGGCGGCGGCCGTCGAGAGACCGGTCGACAGAACGACGGCCGGCCGGAGCAAGGGCGATGGCCGGTTGAAGCGGGGCAACGGCTGGTTGAAGCCGGCTGCGGCGCCGGGCGGAAGGGAGGCGGCGGCTAGCTCGGACGCGGCGGTTGGGCCGAGATCTGTGAGCGGGGGGGTCGTCGTGGTCGAACACACGACGGCAAGGCGGCGGGCGGCGACGAGGTTCGGCCGAGATCCGCGAGCGGCTCTGTCTTCGCGGGGCGGGAAAGCAGCGGCGGCCGGAACGGGCACTGTCGTCGGTGGAGCGCGTGAGCGAGGCGGCGTCGGGGCGCGGAGCGGCGGTGGTGGCGTCGGGCGGCTTGCGCGAAGGGATGGCGCTTGATTATGCGGGCGGATGGTAACGGAAGCGACGCGACCCGGCGGTGTCGTTGGTGGTTTGAGCGCGTGGCGTCGGGGGTGGCGGAGCGGTGGTGGCGTTGCCCGGAGCAAGTCGCGTTGCGCGACCGACAATGGCGCTCGACCCGTGGCTCCTCCCCCGCGGCTCCGTCTCTCTCCCTCGAGATCCGGCTCGGATCCGCTCGCTCCTCCTCCTCCGTCTCGAGATCTCTCTCTCGGCTCTCTCGGATCTCTGTTTCTCTCCTCTCTCGATCTGTTTCCTCTCTCTCTCGAGATCTCACTTTCTTCTCCGCCTCTCTGCGCAGATCTCTCTCACTCGACCGGATTTGCTCACTCTCGGACTTCTCCGGATGTCTCTCCGGCGAAGCCTTCCGAGCTCGCTCCTCCTCCGCCCTCCTCGGATCTCCTCTCTCGAGATCTCGCTCCGTGTTGCTGTGTGTTACGCTCTGTTTCTCCCTTCTTCAGCCCGCTTTCCGCCGCTCTATTTATAGGCCAAGGAGGACTCGGTCGACGGAGAGCTTGGCTGCCGGTCCTTGGTGCGCCGACCGATCTCTCTCGTGGCTGAACCGGTGACCTCAGCTATCGTCGTGCCCCGCTCTCTACTCAGCATTGAAAGCTTCCGCCAAGACGTCCCATCCGCCCAGGTTTTGCGCTAGATCTCGCGCGGCGGCATTGATGGCGCATGCGAACGTCCCCATCCGTCGCCGGCTACCCTAGCTTCCGTCCTCCGCTCTGCTCCTCTGTTTCTCGCGTGCAGCAGAAGAAGCAGGGAAGAAGAAGAAGAAGATGGAGAGGCCGGGCCGTGAAGGTGAGGGGGCCGAATGGGCCCTGATCCAAGCGGAAGATCAAAAGGGGAATGGGCCTAAGGCCCGTGCCAGGGAGAAAGAAGGAAGAAGAGGGCTGAACGCGAAAGCCCAGCTTCTTTATGGGCCTCTCTTTTTTCTTTTTTCTTTTTAAATAATAATAAGAATAAACCTGAAAATAGGGTAAAATAAAGATAGAAAATAAACTTAACATATGCAAATGATATTAGTATTTAGGTGGTGCAAAAATCCTTTTTGTTAGGGCCAAATTAGTCCCTAATTTTCTAGACAATTTAATTTTAATACCTAGTCAAAATTTAGGTGTCAACAGCTGCCCCTCTTTGAAGGTGAGTTCGCGAGAGGTTGCCTTCAAAGACGAACCGATACCTAAATTTTATCCATGTATATGCAATAGGTGATAGTTCACCTGGGACCAAGTGTCCAAAGTAAAAAAAGGCAGTAATGCATAATACATACTAAACTGGATAAGAAAAATACCTGTAGTTACTTACCGGGAAAGAGTGATTTGGGGTGCGAACCCCAAGTTTTTGGCAAGTATCAGGGTATTTCCTTATCTGATGATGATATAGAAAACATACCTGTGTGATGATATGGGGGAAACTGCTTTTCCAGGACCCGAAGCTATCTTCAGTCGCCTTTCTGAGCAATGAATTGGTGCCAAGGACCCGAAGCTATCTCCGGTCGCCTCGACGATGGATTGCTTTTCCAGGACCCGAAGCTATCTCCGGTCGCCTTTCCGAGCAATGAGTTGTTGCCAAGGACCCGAAGCTATCTCCGGTCGCCTCGACGATGGATTGCCTTTCCAGGACCCGAAGCTATCTCCGGTCGCCTTTCCGAGCAATGAGTTGGTGCCAAGGACCCGAAGCTATCTCCGGTCGCCTTTTCGAGCAATGAGTTGTTGCCAAGGACCCGAAGCTATCTCCGGTCGCCTCGACGATGGATTGCTTTTCCAGGACCCGAAGCTATCTCCGGTCGCCTTTCCGAGCAATGAGTTGTTTGTCTAGGACCCGAACCATTCTTCGGTCGCCTTGACGGGGGATTGCCTTTCCAGGACTCGGACCATTCTCCGGTCGCCCGTAGAAGCAATGAGTTGTTTGTCTAGGACCCGAACCATTCTTCGGTCGCCTTGACGGGGGATTGCCTTTCCAGGATTCGGACCATTCTCCGGTCGCCTGTAGAAGCAATGAATTGTTAGGTACCTGAACCATTCTTCAAGGATACCAATTTACTTACCTGAACTCTCTCGGGGATGTACCGACTTTTCTCGGGACACAATCTTGTTAAGTGCTTGATTTTTCTAAAGGACACCAGTTTTTTCATTACGACTTCGGGCCACGAGAGGCACGCCACGTCGGTAAAGAGAGACTCCGAGCTATGGAAGCACACGGTGTCAATGAAGAGGGACTTACCTTATATGCTTGAAAAGGTCTCCTACCTCTTGATTATCTGGAATATCGAGGATGCACCTAAGATATCCCTGAAGGTTTCCCACCTCTTGGAAAGTTGGAATATCGAGGATGCACCTGAGATATCCCTGGAGGTCTCCTACCTCATGGTAAGTTGGAATATCGAGGATGGACCTTGGATACTCGTGAAGGACTCCCACTTCTTGGTAAATTGGGAATATCGAGGACGAACCTCGGATACTCGTGAAGGTCTCTCGCCTCCTAGTAAGTTGGAAATATCGAGGACGGACCTCGGATACTCCTGAAGGTCTCCCACCTCCTGGTAAATTGAGAATATCGAGGACAAACCTTGAATACTCGTGAAGGTCTCCCACCTCCTGGCAAGTTGGGAATATCGAGGACGGACCTCGGATACTTGTGAAGGTCTCCCACCTCCTGGTAAATTGAGAATATTGAGGACAAACCTCGAATACTCGTGAAGGTCTCCCACCTCTTGGTAAGTTGGGAATATCGAGGACGTGCCTCAAATATCCCTGGAGGTCTCCCACCTCCTGGTAAGTTGGAGACATGATGATATCTCTGCTCTTTGAAAGTATGTCTCCTGTGAGACAAATATGCAATATGTATAAATGATCTGTGCATACTGTAATTTTTTCAGTTCAAATGGGGTTCATGCATGACAATTTTTGTCAGTTTTCATCACCAAAATTTCACTGGGGAAAATTTTTCAGAAAGACAATTTATACTCAAAATGAGGATGTCTTGAACATGTCAAATGAGGGACCTTCGATCCGAAAGGGCTTTTCACTCACTCTCATTGAAAAGGCTCTTTTGTCCTAACCATTAATGTAGGATCATAGGAATCTCACCCTTTCACTATCATTATGTCGACGGAGGTCCGAATATTCTCGCAAATGATACGACTTTACCAATCGAGAGGTCTTTGTCAGGACCGTAATGTAGGCTTGGTCAAAGGCTTGGCAAAAGGGACCACGAAGGTCAAGAGATGTTGCACAGCCATCTTCGGGTTTACAAGTCAAGAACCCTGCGAAAAGAGATAGGAATGTTCTTGCTCGTACTTCTTCGAGCGATGCTTATAAACATATGAATTCCTATGTTAATTCAAGTGCCCTAGTCAGAAGAGACTTATACAAATGGACACAACGTAAGTTTGGCTCACGGGTTGAGAAACAAATGGATTTATAAGCTCAAAAATGTGTACAAGGGGTGGTGATCATCTTGATGTTGTCACCGGTCTTTTTCCTCATCAATGGAGCTCGTCTTTTTAGAGACTTTTTGCTCGAGCATTATTTTTCTTGAGGGCATTGGCCTTGCTTTTACCAGGCACACTGCTTTTTTCATGCCCCTAATTTTCATTTTGTTTGCTCTTTCAAGACTATCTTAGACTCTCGAGTCTTCATCTTTAGTTGGCCGCTTCGGCTTATACTACTTGAATGATAGTAACCTTCTCTTTGCCCCAATAGGTTTTTTACAGACTCAATGGGGCTGTACAATGGATACAAGTGTGCAGAATAGAGAGAAAATTGCTCTTCGTCATTCTAGGGCACTTAAATTACCACGAGTATTCATATGCAATAAAGACACCCAAAGATTGATGCAAGTTCAAGCAAGAAAATTTCTATCCATTTTCTCACCTTATGATGCTGTCCCCTCCTTCAATATGCCCCAATGTGGGGTGGTTCTTGACAAGGGTAATATGAAAGAAACTTTACAATGGCACGAGGCTCAAAGGGATTAGGCAATGGATGACCTGTCGTGTTTAGGGTGGAGAAACGAAATGCCCCTCATCACTTTGGTCATCGTACCATTCGCGAGAGAACTCTTTACCCTGTAGATATAGAATTTCCTATGCTTACCTCACAAGTGTTTAATCAGGGGATTGTATGTAGGTCATGGTTTACCTTTCATCATCCTGATGTTCCTCATTTAACATGCTCAATTGATCTCACGTTGTTTATTGAATTGTCTAATTTGATAATCCTCAGTGGAATTAATGACTTAGGTAGACAAAACTCATCATGCAAAAACCATTTTGAAAAGGCATGAATTGTTGTAAGCACGAAGGAGTTTGCAACCTTAGAAGGATTTGAATTTACTCAAAAGAAGAAACTTTCTAAGAGCATGAGATGCAAAATTGTCTCTGCAGACATGTTTGAACATAGGGGATTATTAAAAAATGAGCGTTCAAGGATTGTCTCCACTCAAAGAGGAATGACACATGAATGATCAGTCAAGATTGAAAGTCCCGTCTTTGATTGGACAGGCATATTTGTTTTTGGCCCTGCATAGGAGAAAGTGTAGAAATCAATTGCTAAGTAGAGCCAAAAGAAAATGTGAATTAAGGCCTGAAAGATTCTTGTTATCCATTTTGGCAAAACTTAGGACGCCGTTTCACTTAGGAGAGTTGATTTAATATTGTCATCAAACATATCTCTTCCTGCTCTGTTGTCCGCACCTTCGGCGGACAGATGACCCTATAAAGAATAAGAGGGAATGTGTTAGTGTATGAATTTTCCAGAATTGAAAAACTAGAAACGATACAGCATTACCCTTTACCAGTTTGCATTTGTCATCCATACTTTTGGTAGACATATGACCCTACAAAGAATGAGAGGGAATGTGTTAGTGTATGAATTTTCCAGAGTTGAAAAACTGGAAACGATACAACATTACCCTTCGTCAATTTGCAAATGATTGGATAGACCTAGGGTCCTGATGCTTAAAGCGAGCATGAGATACTGAAATTTCGATCTCGGTATGCCAGAAAAAAGCAAAGAGAGAGAAAAGGAGAAGAAAAGAAAAAAAACTTTTTTTTTTAACTTTTTAAAAAAAAAAAACTTTTTTGTTTTCTCTAAAAAAAAAATTCTTTTTTTTCTTTTTTTTCTTCACATGCGGCTACTGCCGCTTCAGGGATTCGAACTCCCGTTCGGACCCAGGCGCTCCATTCCCGGATACCACTCGGCTAAAGACGCCGGCGGTGTCCATGGAGCGCATTCTTTTTTATTTAAGGGACTGGGCCGCTAGAATGACCTGTCCTTTTACACCAAGTTAAGTGAATCCAGCATGGGTCGTCTCCAGGTGCTTGCTTGACCAGTATCGGCTGGCTCGAATTGACCTATCAAATCAATTTTTTTGAATGCCGATGCTTCCTGTCAAAACAGGGAAAATGTATTAGGAATGAAGTCAGAGCGAGGTATTGGGAACGATACCAAGTTACCCTTCTGCAAAGTTTGTATTCGATGACTCCTTGCCATCTTGAATGTTGGTGATTGCTATGGCCTTGCCAAGGTTTGACGCATCATTTTGGGTGGCCTTCTTTGCCCATGGCCCTAGACAAATGGCCGACGATGGTCGATCCGTCTTCAACGCCTTTCTTCTGTGGAAATTTTTCTTCTCATTGTTAGACATCAGCAGCGTTGGGCAAGGTCATGTACCTCTAGCTTCTATGGAATTGTATTGATTTTCTCTTTGTTGACAGTAGCCAATTTGAAGGGGGAAGTGAAGGAGTTCATTTTCCGTGCTGTTCTCTGATGCTTCCTTTCTACAAAGTTGGTATTTGATGACTTCTTGGCATATCCTGAATGTTGATGATTGCCATGGTCCTGCCACAATTTGGCACTTCATTTTGGTTGGCCCTCTTTGCCCATGGCCCTAAACGAATGGCCGATGACAGTCGATCCATCTTCAACGCCTTTCTTCTGTGGAAATTTTTCTTTTCTCGCTGTTAGATATCAGCAGCGTTGGGCAAGGTCATGTACCTCAAGCTTCTATGGAATCGAGATGGACAATCAAAACCTCCAATTTTACGTCGGTAATCACTTCTTCGCGAGAACATGTGTATGCGGAACGAAAGTCATCGGGTGGTTAGAATTTGCCTCAAGCGTATGCTGGATTTTCTCCCTATTGACGTAGCCAATTCAAAGGGAAGTGAATGAGTTCATTTTCCGGGCTTTCGATTTGCCGAAGTTGAACGCCCCGCCTATGAAATTGCAATGCTCGTCCTTCGAGATAACTCGAGAGATGGGGGAGGCCAAAAGCAGCATGGAGGAAACGTCTTAGGAAGCTTTTCTTAAGCCACCACGATCTACATGTTTCAAGTTTGATCGTGTGCATATACCTATTACGTCCCGTCTTTTATTCCCTGCAAATGAAAAGGAAGAAAGCGTCATTCCTAAGATCATGTTAGGAAGCAAGACATACCTTTTTATAAATGGAGTAATCTTTCCGTTTGCCCCAGTTTTCTTGAAGGAATACTCCTGAATTTGTTGTCCACATCCTTGGACTTGATGTGCTGGTTTCAAATGCCCCTTTTTAAAAGGGATGATGTTCTGAGACACGAAATAAGTAAATCAGAAAAACAAACAGGGTTAAATTTGACACCTCTTTTTTTGAAATTCTTTTGTTGCAATGAAATGCTTTTGATTTCACAAACATGTTTTGGAGGAAGCATGAGAAAGCCAAGCCCTCGGGATTTTCCTAGGATGATATTTTTCATGGTTGGATAGCATCACCGGGCCAGTTTGGGATACCCCCTCATGCTCTCAAAATGAAATGTTAAAATTGTACATTCACTTAGTAAAAACAAATTACATTACTGGAATGGAAAATGCAGTATTAACACACTAGATAGGATGGGAAATCATAAAAACAACTGAAATCCATGAAAACTCATGTGAAAGGGAGGATCTTGATAGCGGCCGTGCGTCAACCCCGAATCAAGTGCCCTTGAATTCTTTGCCCCACGTAGACTCGAAGTATTTGCACGAGAGGACCACTTCGTTGAAGTTTACTGAAAGTGCATTCCATGCAACCGAGGAACGAAGCTTACGAGACAAAGCTTTTATGAACAGCTTCATCATTTCCTCCTCGCCAATTGAGGAATAGTTTGCATCACAAAAGCCTCCCACCTTTACGCATATGCTCGGAAATTCTCCATTGGTCCTCTTTTGTCGTGAACCAAATTCTTGTGGGGGAACGTAAATCCTATCTTGTCTTGGTATTGATGTAGGAATGTAGAGGACAGCACATCCCAAGCATGCACGAGGTAGGTCTTTGACAAGAAGAACCATTGCAACGCCCGACCCAATAAGTCTTTCTTGGAAGGCTTGAGTCATGAATGGTGCACAGGTCGGCGTACCGACTTATTTTGGCTGGGAAATATTGCAAGTGGGTCACGGGACAAGTCGTACCGTTATATTTATGGAAATCAACAATTTCCATTCCTTTGGGAATCACCATTCTGTTAAGGTGAGACGGGCCTACCGTATCTTGGTTAAGGAACCATTCCTCTTGCTGTGTTGCCAATCCTTTCATGGCAGCATCAAATTATGCTCCTTCAGGGAAGCTGGATTCTTCTGAGATCATCTCATCATTTTCTTTGGGGTCGAAATTTCCTACCGAGGATGAGGCGTCTATGTTATCCAGATAGTTGGGTGACAAATTCAGCAGCCCATTGGAAGGAAAATCATGAAGGTCGAGCGTTCCTCCACCTAGCAAGCTCTGGGGTCCGTATGTGGGCAAGAGTTGGTTACCACCGTGAATGGTCGCCTTCGTCTCGTATAGAATTGGCAACTCTCCATAAGACGTACCACGGTGATGTTCAAAGCATTGGCGTGGCGTTCTTTGGCTGTCGGACTTTGCCCTGTTTGGTGGCGGGCGTTGGCTTGGATCGTTCCAGCTTTCCCTTCTTGACACCTTGTCCAGACCTCTTGAGTAAAGCCCTTCGTTCTGCTAGCCTGAGCTTGTCAAGGGCACCAGGAGACAGTAGAGTTTCATTCCCCAGGTCGATAGGTGTTAGTGCCTTTAGGACCCTAGCTCTCATAGTAAGTTTGGGAAGCAACGTCATGGTGCCTCGATTTTGAACGGGTTTTACAACTTTAACCATGTCTTCGGGTTCTTTACCTCTCCTGGTAGGAAGCTTCCCATTAATGGAGCATTGTTTGGTGGCCCTTCTGTCATACAGAACCGCTTCGAAGTTTCTTCCTATTGGTCTCTTCTGCTCTGGACCATCATGGGCAGTCAAGTCTCTTTCTGTTGCAGTACATGCCATGACGGACTTTTCCTTTATCACTTCCTTGCTTACAAGCTCCTTGTGAGGTGGGGTGATGTTGACGTCAATGTCATATTCTTTAAGGAAAATATCAGTCAATTCCTCCCAAGTCTTGAGAAGAGTGATTCTCCTCATGATGTACCATCTCCAGGCGGGGCCAATCAAATTTGATTGGTATGATCAAATCATCTTTTGGACTAGGTAAGCTTGCAAGTAGCTTTCTAGGTGACAAGCATTGGCGAATGCCTCACATTTAGGCACCTTGAGCTTCTCTGGGATTTTGACAGCAGTGTAGCTGGATAGATCAAGAGGGTATTGATCCCGCAGCTCACTCAGCTTACTCATGATCTTTGCAAAATGTTTGCTCTGTTGGTCATCTTTTGGCATGTCTGTAGGTGTCAAGAGAGTTTTCTCTCGTGATAGGGCGGTCACGAGATTAGGCCTGGTTTGAGCAAACTCCATTTGCCTCGAGAGTTGTTGAAAGACAATGGGGATTTGCCCCACGTCATCTTCAATGTTAGTAAGGCCATTTTGCACATCACCTAGATCATCCACAATTGCGTGTGGCCATGCACGAATGGCTAGTGGTTGGCGATTCACGATCACCTGTTATCGCAAAAAGGGCATGTGTGAGCACGAGATAAATGAAGATTGACCCATGACAATGGTCTAGTTGTTTTTATTTATCAACAGAGGAATATCAAGGACAAGACATTCCTAGTCATCTAAAATTAGAATTGAAATACTAGATACTAAACAAAAGTCCCTAAACATTGGGACTAGAAGTGAAATTTCCTAAATACAAAAATTGGGGGACATGACTGCCATTTTATATGCGATAAGGAGCCTTGGTCTCGCAAATGTTTTTGCTTTTTGGGACTAGCCCAGAGACGCACATCCAGCTCATTCCTAACTCCGCTCAAAAGACTCGATCTGCTCTTGTTAGGCTGGCTTATCAATCACGTTTGGGACTACCGATTGCGATTGCCAAGGACCCGGGGATTGGGAATGCAGAGTATGGGGGCATGATGAGCCTTCTCTTGTCTTCTTAGTCTCTTAGGCATGATGATCTCTTCAGCGTGGCATTTTCTCCATGCATCCTTGATGATGCGGCTTTCCTCTGAGTGATCTTGGGTCATGTGATTAAGAGGACTGGGAATAAAACGGGCTTGAGCAGTGGAGGGATCTCCAAAAGGGCTTTGCATTGACAAGCCAACCCCTAAGGATAATATGAAGTGATCCTAGCCAAACCAAGTAATGGGATCGGGTTGTGATATTTTAATGTAAAGCGAGCTTCTCCCTCTCTAAACAAATTAACACACCATAGGAATGCCTTGGGAACCAGGTTCGCTTAGGAAATTAAACCAACAAGAGTATATCCTACTGAGGGCATACTTTTCTAAGATTTGAAACCTTTGCAATGAGTGCATGAAATTCTTAATGGCCAAATCCTTTGATATGAGAAAAGATTGTATTTGTAAAATTTCTTGGCGCAGCCCTCAAGATTTTTTGTTTTTTCTTTGAAATGATTGAGGGACAAAAATATTCTTGGTAAAACCATGTTTACAAAATTCAACCCGGCATAAATTTGATTGACAACCCATGCAATTGAAGGATTTATTTTTCGATGTGGGATGATGATGAACCCAAAGAGAACCAGTAGAAATTTTTTTTTTTTTTTGTTTTGCCATGGGTTGTTTTTTTTTCAAAAAAAAAAAATCAACTAAAAATGATAGTGGGCAAACATCCCAACTAACCTTAAAAACCCTCCTTACTAAAGGAGTCGCAATTTTTTTATAAAATTGAGCTAGCCAAATTACCGGTTTGACACAAGCTCACTTCCTAGAGGCATTCCGATGGTAATTCTGTATTTGTCCAGAGTTGGGGAAAACTTGAATTTGCCAAGTATGAAAGTGGAGGTCTCAAGACACTAGAAATGAGGGATCACTTGCATGACTCTAGGGTGGATTCTAATTTGGAGAAATGGGAGGAGATGGCGATTCTATCTTCAACATGTTTTTGACCGGGTCGATCTAACTGGTCCCACCAACGAGGAGCTTTTTCTTGGGAGCGGGAATGAACTGGACATTGTGTCTACCCACGCATATAAAACAAACGACTTAAAAGACTGACCTCAGTTGCCATGGGTTTTAGGAACGTAAGTAAATAACTAAATAAAAAGGGTTAAGAAATTACCTCACTCTCAAAGATCACAATAAACACATAGACATGCGGATGATACGTGTGATTCGATTTCTAACTAGAAATGTATAATGAGATTAAGAGGTAATATGACCGAAGCCTAGCTCGCGTTCGTGCCAAATTCTCTCAACATCGGCTCTTTCTAAAATTTCGGGGAAAAGAAAGGCAGCCCCTACATCGCAGTCTCGCGTTCAAGGCCGTATCTTTCTTAACACCATCCTAAAATATCCTATGGCGGCCCAGGTCCGGTGGCAAGGTTGTGTGTGCCATAGTGTAGTGCTAAAACATTTAAAGCATGCACAATAATTTATACAAATCAACAAAATTGATATTTACCTGCAAGACAAAAACGCAAGTTAGGAAAACATTTAAACAAGTTTTCTTTTTCTTTTTTCATTTTGCACCATTTTTCTTTTTTAAGGCACGGGAAATTTTATTTAAAAAAAAAAAAAAGAAATTCAAAAAAGAAATTCATGGCACGATTCGAGGAAATAAAGGCATAAATTGAACTTTTTTTAAAAAAAAATTTAATGAATTGAACATTTTTTTTTTTTAAAAATTTAATGAATTGAACGTTTTTTTTTTTTGAAATTTTCTTTTAATCCTCTTTTTTTTAAAAAAAAAAAAAAAGGATGGTCATGGCATTAAAATCATAACTAACCTAAATTAATCATGGACCAATTGAGACATACGAGAAAGTAAGTAAATTGCAAAGCACAAGGATAAAAAACTTATTTAATCAAAGGAAATTGATGGCAATCACACATACACACACATGATACGTGTAGTTCGATTTCTAACTAAAAATGTATAATGAGGTTAAGAGGTAATATGACCGACGCAGTCTCGCGTTCGTGCCAAATTCTCTTAACCTCGGCTCTACCTAAAATTTCGGGGAAAAGAAAGGCGGCCTCTACATCGTGTCTCGCGTTCAAGGCGGTATCTTTCTTAACACCATCCTAAAATATCCTATGGCGGCCCGGAGTCCGGCGGCGGGGTTGTGTGTGTCACGGTGTAGTGCTAAAACAATTAAAGCATGCACAATAATTTATACACAAAAATTTATTTCAACAAAATTAGTGTACCCGCACACACAAAAAATACCCAAGTTAGGAAAATATTTAAACAAGAGAAAATGGCCTAAGTCCACAAAAATTTTTTTCCCCGTGGAGTCGCCAGGCTGTCGCGACCTCCCCTTCGCGTCCCGGGAGGCTAATGGTTCGGCTGAACGCCTTTCATCAGGGCTTCTGCCAGGGCTCTCCCAAGCCCACCAATTCACGACTTAAGGGTCGAGTCTTAAACCTGCAATTTAATTTCATTTAAAAGGGAGTTGCCACTAATCAGTTTGGGGTAGGTCGATTAGAAACCCAAGTAAAATATCGGGAGAAATATTTTACTCTGCGCAACCGAGAGAAACTAGGATCGGGGACTTGATTACACTAGTTAATCACTAATGCCCTTCCGGTACCTAATCTTGTTTAAACCCTCGGGTTTGATATTTTTGCATTTTTCAAGGATTTTTCATGCATTTGTTGAAACAAACCTTTTTTTTTGGCTTTTTCCCTTCTTTTTGGAAAATATAAAATATTTTTGGGTTTTCTGATTTTTAGAAAATATAAAATATTTCTGAATTTTCTGGTTTTTTTTAGAAAATGTGAAATATAAAATATTTTGGATTTTTTTGATATTTCTGGAAAAATATAAATTATTTTTCGATTTTCTGATTTTTGGGAAAATAAAACATATTTTCGGATTTTCGGATTTTTCTAAAAAAAAAAAAAAAAAATTTATTTTTATTTATTTTCGAAAATACTATTATTATAAAAATATAAACAAACCGGACCCGGTCGGGTCTTACCGGATCCGGCCCGGTTGAACTCAGCCCACTCGCATGGCCCGGGCGCCGGGCTAGGGCCCGGGCCCGGTCCCGAGCCCAAAGGATACCCGCAAATTAAATAGAAATTAGTCAAGCCCAAGCCCAAAAAAATAAAGTCTGGCCCAAGATAGCAAAACAAGCCCAATAGGCATATTAATCTCAGCCCATAGCCCACGGGAAGCAAACCTAGCGGGTCGACCGGGTCATTGTACCCGACCCGGTCATGACCCGACTCATGCCTCGTTTTTTGTTCCTCTCGGCGTCGATGGGCGGCGATGAAGGGGATGGCCAAGCGCCTCTCGGCCACGGCGGCGGCGGCGGCGTCGAGAGACCGGTCGGCGAACGACGGCGGCGGAGCGGGCGATGGCCGGTTGAAGCAAGGGCGACGGGCCGGTTGAAGCCGAAGCGATGGGGGCGGAAGGGAGCGGCGGCTAGCTCGGACGCGCGGTTGGGCCGAGATCTGTGAGCGCGGGGGTCGTCGTGGTCGAACACACGACGGCAAGGCGGCGGCGGCGACGAGTTCAGCCGAGATCCGCGAGCGGCTCTGTCTTCGCGGGGCGAAGCAGCCCCGGCGGCGGGCACCGTCGTCGCGGAGCGCGTGAGCGAAAGGCGTCGGGGCGCGCGAGCGCGGTGGTGGCGTCGGGGCGGCTTGGCGAAGGATGGCGACTTGATTATGCGGGCGGATGGTAACGGAAGTGACGCGACCGGCGGTGTCGTTGGTGGTTTGAGCGGCAAGTGGCGTCGGGGGTGGCGGAGCGGTGGTGGCGTTGCCCGGGCAAGTCGCGTTGTGCGGCCGACAACGGCGCTCGACCCGTGGCTCCTCCCTCGCGGCTCCGTCTCTCTCCCTCGGATCCGGCTCGGATCGCTCGCTCCTCCTCCTCCGTCTCGAGATCTCTCTCTCGGCCCTCTCGGATCTCTGTTTCTCTCCTCTCTCGAGATCTGTTTCCTCTCTCTCTCGAGATCTCACTTTCTTCTCCGCCTCTCTGCGAGATCTCTCTCTCACTCGGCCGGATTTGCTCACTCTCGGACTTCTCCGGATGTCTCTCCGGCGAAGCCTTCTGAGCTCGCTCCTCCTCTGCCCTCCTCGGATCTCCTCTCTCAGATCTCGCTCTGTGTTCCTGTGTGTTCTGCTCTGTTTCTCCCTTCTTCAGCTGCTTCTGCTCGCCTCTATTTATAGGCCAAGGAGGACTCGGTCGACGGAGAGCTTGGCTGCCGGTCCTTGGTGCGCCGACCGGTCTCTCTCGTGGCTGAACCGGCGTGACCTCAGCCATCGTCGTGCCCCGCTCTCTACTCGGCATTGAAAGCTTCCGCCAAGACGTCCCATCCGCCAAGGTTTTGCGCCAGATCTCGCACAGCAGCATTGATGGCGCATGCGAACGTCCCCATCCGTCGCCGGCTACCCTAGCTTCCGTCCTCCGCTCTGCTCCTCTGTTTCTCGCGTGCGCGAAAGAAGCGAGGAAGAAGAAGAAGAAGATGGAGAGGCCGGGCCGTGAAGGTGAGGGCCGAATGGGCCCCGATCCAAGCGGAAGATCAAAAGGGAATGGGCCTAAGGCCCGTGCCGAGGAGAAAGAAGGAAGAAGAGGGCTGAACGCAAAGCCCAGCTTCTTTATGGGCCTCTCTTTTTTTTTTTTTTTCTTTTTAAATAATAATAAGAATAAACCTGAAAATAGGGTAAAATAAAGATAGAAAATAAACTTAACATATGCAAATGATATTAGTATTTAGGTGGTGCAAAAATCCTTTTTGTTAGGGCCAAATTAGTCCCTAATTTTCTAGACAATTTAATTTTAATACCTAGTCAAAATTTAGGTGTCAACAAGTCTCCCCTAGGTCTGGGCGAGGCCTTTGGCAAGGGTCGCGAGCCACTGTCGGACTGCCCTCCCTCGCCATGGCTCCCAAGTCTCCCTTAGGTCTAGGCGAGGTCGCTAACAAGGGTGGGCAGTTTGAAGGGAGCCGCAACCCTCCCCGATGGCGGGTGAGGGCTTCGTAGCCCTCGCGCGGTGGCCAAAAAGCTTTGTTGGAGTTGGCTGGCCATTCTTTGCAAGGGTGAGGGCAAGGGAGGAAGGAGACAAAAAGAAAAGGAAAAAAACAGAAAAATTAATAAAAAAATTCAAAAAATAATAAAATATTATTAAAATATTTGCATCGGCACTGCTAGCTTCCACATCACCACCAGTCGGTCAAATTTGGTTGGATGGACTAAATTAGAACAATTGCAAAAGTTTTAAAACTGAATCGGTAAAAAAATAAGTTCGGGACTGAATTGGCATAATTACAATAAATTTATTACTTTTTTGGCAATTCTCCCGTAGTTATCCATAGAACTTATTAGTATATCTTCTATCTTCAAAGCCTTTTAAATTTTGCATCCCACGAAACTCTTCAAAGTGTACTTAAGAGAAGCAGCTGTTGCTACTGCACAAGATACGAATACTTGTTGGAAACTCCTAGTTTTGATGTTAACAAATCATTTTATGTAAGTATTTATACATATCTCCAGAAGCAATAAGCCACAGAGTGGTGTATGTTTTTGAGTCTGCAAGTAGCAGAAGAAAAACATACGGTGTTTATGAGTCTGACCGTACCAGACGGAAGACTTGAAGAAACACAGATTTTGAGTTTGTCCGTACCAGATGCAAATTTAAGTCTGTCCGTACCAGACGCAAATTTGAGTCTGTCCGTACCAAACACAAATTTAAGTATGTCCGTACCAGACGCAAATTTGAGTCGGCCGTACCCACGAAATCTTGAGCCGGACTCGAACTTGAGTCGGCCCGGACTCGGTTGAAACTTCAGGAACTGATCACCAACGGTCAAGTATTTCACTTACCTTGTTTACATTGATTCTGTTTTATTGCAGGATCAATTAAAGTACAACTTCCAAAGAAGAATGGAGTACTTATGGAAGCTCGGATTCTGATTATATGGGCGAGCAGAATCCAAGGGGATCTGATCTACTTCCAACGGTCAAAAAGACTTGCCTTATAAAGTCTGTCGGGAAAGGGAAGACTAAACTCTCAAGGGAAGAGCCAACGGTCGAGTATGGCTTGGAGAGTATATAAGGATAGGATGAGACCTAGGAGATAGTAAGGATAAACAAATTCTAAAGTGCGATTCTATTCTTCAGTTGTCTAAAAGTGCGTTTTTGAGAAGTCATAGTGAATTACCAGAAAGAGTGACTCAGTGAGATTCATCATCACCGGGTGCTAACACTTAAGAGTGTGTAATCACCTTTGATCTTATAGTGGAATCCAGCCAATTGGTTGATCACCTGAAGAGTGGACGTAGGTTTATCTAAAGCCGAACCACTATAAACTGTGTTTGCATTTTTCTCTACTCTCTCTATTTAATTTTAGTTTATAGATTGCTAAGGTCTTGTTTGAATCGTGCATAAAATTCCTTGACACCTATTCACCCCCCCTCTAGGTGTTAATACTAGCTCTAACAATTGGTATCAGAGCCCTGTGCTCAGTATTTTGAAGTGTATATTACTTCGGAGTTAAAGATCCTCTATGGCTAGTATTCTTGCACCGGGACTATCGAGGGACGAGCAATACGCGACCACCCTACTTTGATGGCAAAGAGTACAATATATGGAAGAACAAGATGAAGGCCTTCCTCGGATCAAAGGATCCACTTTGGAGTGGGATGTAGTTGCTAGAGGAATTGACCCAAATGCTGAAATCAAAGGAACTTCAAAGAAAGATGATGGGAAAGCAACGAAACATCGGCTACCACTTCTCCGAAAGAGCGACAAGAGACAAACTCTTGATGCTAAGGCCATCTATTCCCTTTCTGTGCTTTATCACCTAATGAATATAATCGAATATCTTCTTGTGATATAGCAAAGGAACTATGGGATAGACTGCACGTAACCTATG
The DNA here is from genome assembly GCA_014182735.1 of Corymbia maculata. Classification (NCBI taxonomy): domain Eukaryota; kingdom Viridiplantae; phylum Streptophyta; class Magnoliopsida; order Myrtales; family Myrtaceae; genus Corymbia; species Corymbia maculata. The sequence continues at coordinate 43,151,403 of CM024689.1, read as the reverse complement.
AAGGAACCGATCGTGTCAAGGAGACCAAAGTAAACATATTACTTGGTCAATACGAATCTTTTAAGATGAAGCATGGAGAATTCATAGGAGATATGTTCAGTCGCTTTACAGAAATTGTAAATGGATTGGCATATCAAGGACAGCCTGTTCCTGGACCCATGAAAGTCAATAAACTTCTAAGAGGACTGTCAAAAGATTGGAACAATGTGAAGACATCTATCAGAGAAACTCTGCGAATTTCACCTCTAACAGTCGATGAACTCATTGGTACTTTGCAGTCCTATGAGGCAGAACAAATGAACGAGGAAGTGGAATCCAAAGGTAAAAAGTCAATTGCTCTTAAGTTTAACACTGATTCTGATGATACAGATTCTGAGGAAGAACTGGACGACGAGGAACTTGCATTGCTGATCGAAAGGTGAAAAAAATTAAACAAGAAGGGCGGGGAGATTCAACAACAGGAAACAAAATAGACAATCTGGTCAACGCAGAACTGATGACGAGGATGATTATGCCAAAGATGTAATTTGCTTTGAGTGTAAGAAGAAGGGACATATTAAACAGAATTGTCCCAAACTAAAAAAGAACAAAGGGAAATTCGATAAGTACAAGAAGGCTCTTAAAGTTGAAACATGGAGTGACATAAAAGTTGAGAATAGTGAAGACGAATATGGAAACATCTGTCTTATGGCACACTCAGACTCAGACTCTGAAACAGATTCAGACTCAGACAGAGAAATCGAGGTAAATCATTCTGACATTCCTACAGAAGTTTCAGATTATATAAATGAGCTTTGTTCTAATCTAAAATCCACTCTGAAAAGGATCTCCATATTAAAAAAGGAAAATTACAAGTTGAATCAACAAAACGCTTCTTTGAAAGGAAAAATGGATGATTTCAAAAAGGAATTTTTGGAAATAAAAGAAAATCGAGATTTTCTCTTTAATGAAAACGAATCTCATAAAAAGGAAATAATGGAGACAAAAGAAAATAGAAATTATTTACTAAATGAAAATGAGTCTCTCGAAAAAGAAATTTTGAACATTACCACAAAATTTTCAAAAGGATCGAAAACCCCGCATATACTTTCTATTCAGATTCCCTATTATGATAAGTCAGGACTTGGGTTTTATAAGGAAAGTGATTTGTTAATTGATTTTCCTAAAGTCAAGGAGAGAATTAGGAAGAGACCTCCTCGACAGGCCTATAGAAATCATTTCAAAAAGACTTTCATAAAACCTATTGGTCGGGATCATCTCAGATGCTCTAATTGTGGAGAAAAAGAACATTTTGAAAACAAATGTCCTAAAGTTTGGAGACTTGTTCAGAAGAAATGGGTAGACAAAGCATACACTAACACTGAAGGACCCAAGAAAATCTGGGTACCAAAAAGGAAGTGAATTTGCATGTCATTTGCAAGTAAGTTTCAAGAGAAAGAAGAAATGGTATTTGGACAGTGGATGTTCAAGACATATGACTGGAGATTCAAGAATGTTTGTTGTTTTAGAAAAAGTTAAAGGAGGGATAGTCTCTTTTGGAGGGAACACCAAGGGAAACATTGTTGGATCTGGAACAGTCAAGATTGGAAGTTTAATTATTAACAATGTATCTTTGGTTAAAGGACTGAACTACAATCTTCTGAGCATCAGCCAACTATGTGATGCTGGATTCAGAATTAACTTCAAGGAAAATTTATGTTCTGGAACTAGCAATGATCCTTCTCGAGTCATTCACTTTGGACGAAGACATGGGAACATCTATCTTACGGATATAAATAAAGACACTGCCAAATGTCTAATTTTAGTCCATGATGAAGCAAACTTCTGGCATCGTAAACTTGGACATGTCAGTATGAATCAAATCTCCAAGCTACACAACAAAAAGCTTGTTCAAGGATTGCCCTCATTAACCTATAAGAAGACAGAGCTTTGTTCCGCATGCACCTTGGGAAAACAGGTTAGAAATTCTTTTAAATCTATGAGACAAGGTTTCCACTAAACGTGTACTTTGCGAGTACTTCTTCATATGGATATGTTTGGCCCAACTAAAACTCAAAGCATTGGAGGTAAGAAATATTGTTTGGTAATCATAGATGACTACTCTCGTTTTACATGGGTGTTCTTTCTTGCTAATAAAAGTGAAACTTTTTCTTATTTTTTGTTATTTACAAAAAGGGTTCAAAATGAGAAATGTTATTCTATTTCCAGCATTAAAAACAGATCATGGAGGAGAATTTGAAAATCGAACTTTGTAGACTTTTGTAACGAAAATGGTATACGGCATACGTTCTCCTCTCCCTACACTCCATAACAAAATAGAGTTGTAGAAAGGAAGAATAGATCTTTGCAAGAAATGGCTAGAACTTTGCTTATTGAAAGTAAAGTGGCAACTCGTTTCTGGGCGGAAGCAGTTTCCACATCTTGTCATATCATTAATAGAGTTTTTTTGAGACCAATTCTTGAAAAGACTCCTTATGAGATTTTCAAAGGAAGAAAACCAATTGTTTCTTACTTCAAGATTTTTGGTTGTAAATATTTCATTCTTAAAAATGCTAACAATCTTCCAAGCAAGTTTGAGGAGAGATCGAGATGAAGGTATATTTAAGGTTATTCGGCGACCGATAAAGCATACCGAGTGTTCAACAAAAACACTCGAGAAAGTGGAAGAATCTATGAATGTGAAGTTCCTAGAGCAAGACTCATCCAACGAGAGCGAACGAAATTGAAGATCCGAAACAACTACTCTCCTGAAAATTCAACTCTCAACAAAGAAGCTGAATCATCTCGAAAACGACACCGAGGGAAATCATGAACAAAGATTGACTCAGCTAGATACTACTCGATTACAAGAAGATACGTGACGGCATGGTACAAATCAAAAACTGGAAGCATAAGTCCAGCCATCCTCAAGAGCTTGTCATTGGAAATATCAGTGAAGGAATTCGAACCAGATCGAAGAATAAAAAAGAAACAAGTAATGTGGCACTAATCTCTGAGATTGAACCCAAAGGAATAAACGAGGCCCTTACAAATGAAAGTTGGATAGAAGCAATGCAAGAAGAACTTCAGCAGTTTAAAAGGAATGATGTATGGGAATTGGTTCCCAAACCCAAAGAAAGAACCATCATAGGCACCAAGTGGGTATTCAGAAATAAAGTGAATGAACTTGGTAAAGTAACTAGAAACAAAGCAAGACTTGTAGCCAAAGGCTATTCACAGTCAAAAGGAATAGATTATGATGAAACTTATGCACCAGTAGCAAGATTGGAAGCTATCAGACTATTACTTGCCTATGCTTGCTATCAAAACTTTAAGTTATTTCAGATGGACGTAAAGAGCACTTTTCTAAATGGGTTTATCAAAGAAGAAGTCTATGTGGAACAACCTCCTGGGTTTGAGGAACCAAGAAAGCCAGATCATGTATACGGACCGAAAAAAAGGCTCGTATGGATTGAAACAAGCGCCTCGAGCACAGTATGAACGTCTTAGTAAGTTCCCACTAGACAACAAATTCAAGAAAGGTATGGTTGATACAACTTTATTTATCAAGAAGGAAGGTAAGGACATTCTTCTAGTACAAATATATGTAGATGATATTATCTTCGGTTCTTCTAATGAATAATTGTGCAAGAACTTTTCAAAGTCCATGCAGGAGGAATTTGAGATGAGCATGATGGGAGAACTTACATTCTTCCTAGGACTTCAAATCAACCAATCAAAACAAGGAACTTTCATCCATCAAGAAAAATATACCAAAGACTTGATCAAGAAGTTTGGAATGGAGAACTGCAAGGAGACTGAAACTCCGATATCAACGTTCGTCAAACTTGATCAAAATGAATCAGGGAAGAAAGTTGACCAAAAGACTTATAGAAGCATGATTGGGTATCTTCTATATCTTACTACATCTAGACTAGATATTATATATAGTGTGTGTTTATGTGCTCGATTTCAAGCAGATCCTAGAGAATCTCATCTTACAGCAGTTAAGCGGATTATTAAGTACATAGCTACTTATCCATCTCTGGGTCTGTGGTATCTTAAAGGAACATACTTTACTCTCCTTGGTTACTCGAATGCGACTTAGCGGGATGTAAAGTAGACGAAAGAGCACATTTGGAACATGTCAATTACTAGGACAGATGCTGGTGTCGTGGTCTTCTAAAAAGCAAAACACCGTAGCTCTATCAACTGCAGAAGCATAATACGTTGCCCTTGGAAGCTGCTGCTCTCAGATTTTATGGATGAAACAGCAACTACGGGACTATGGAAAGGAAGAGGCCAGCACTGAAATAAGGTGTGACAATACAAGTGCAATAAATCTCACCAAAAACCCAATTCTACATTCCAGGGCAAAACATATTGAGATCAGGCATCATTTCATCAAAGATCACGTACAAAATGGGGATGTATTCGTAGAATATATTGATTCGAAAAATCAATTGGCAGACATCTTCACAAAACCGCTGGACAAAGGTACATTCAATTCAATATGTAGTAAATTAAATATAATTAATCCTTTTGTATAAAATTTCGTCAAGACAGGATATAGTCTGGGAGAAACATTTGAACCAATATTCTACATAGCTCTAAGAAGAAATTGAAGGTATGTTTAAATTCTGGCATTTAAATTTTTGTCTGATTAATTCTGGTAAGATATTATTAGCAAAATAATTGATTTGCACAAATTTTCGTACTTGCCTAAGTTATCTACATATATTATTATTTTCGAAAAACTGCTATTTTTAGCCAAAAGTCACGACTTTTCATTTTAAAAGAGTCCATAAACCCCAAAAAGGTGCGAACTCTTCACAACATTCTTCTCAAATCGTCTTTCAGAAACCCTAAAAGGAAAATTTTTCTCTCTAAAACAAACCAAACCCTCTCCGAACAATGGCTTCGAGATCCTCCATGTCCAGATCAAGGTCTGTGTCTCCATCTCCCAGAAGAAGATCCAACAGGATTGTTGGCAGAGGACAAAGAGATGTAGAGGGAGGACAGACACATTTCGATCTGACGCAAACTTCTGACGATTCCCAAGACCAATCTCAAAATGCTTTGATTCAAAGGGATGAAACTGAAAATCTGGAGTCTCAGAGAAACTCTCCATCAGATTCTGAGAGAAGAAATGTCTCCAGTAGAGGTACGTCTGGTTTAATCCTGCCTACACCAGAAAACCCTCATTCTGTCATGAGAATGTATCAACGCTTAATGCGAAACAATGCTACGGAGCAGATGAAACTTTATCTGTTGAGAGAAAAATGGTATGCGAATGAACTTCGTCTGGTTCAGGCTGTGCAATCTATAGAACCACCTTCCAGACGAAGTGCACAGGGAAGTGAAATGAGAAGGGAAAATGCCATGGTAGAAAAGGAAGATGATGAACGACTCTATAGAAATTTTGAAATTAGAATGGGAGTTGCAGCAGTGGTTAGAAATACCACTGGGAAACTATTCTGGTCGAAAGACCATAAGAATTCTTATATTAGATTCTTTGGAACAAGGAGTTATGCATCACCGGATTGTAGACTTCGATTTCTTGGATGTTGCTGATGTGAACTGCGAGAACATTTTGAAATGTTGCAGATGGACCAATTTTGCACTGAATCTGCTGTTGTTTACCCTCAACTAACAGCTTATTTTTACTCAAATTTGACATTCTTGTCTCCAGATAAAATGCAGTTCAATGTGTTCGATAGGTTTTATGATGTGAGTACGGATGTTACTAGCGACATAATGAAAGTTGAAAGGAGACCTTTCATGCCAATAGAAGTCACCTATGAGACTGTCTGTAAGTATCTTACAAAGTCTGTTAGGCCTACTATTACCTATCCTTTCTTAACTTCAGCAAGAACTATTCTGAATAAAATCATCATAAGCTGCATACGTCCCAAAGCTTCATAAAAAACTGATGTGTCAAGATTTGAGGCCAAACTAATGTGGGCAATTGAGAAGGGAGTTCTATTCTCACTTCCTCACACTGTTCTTTTACACATGTATCTAACAATTTCGAAAGATAAAGGACAGTTGCCTTATGGAGCTTTAGTGACCAAAATCTTTGAGCATCACAAGATTGATATACCGGGCAGACTGCACTACAGAACTTCCAACCATGGCTATAGATCTTAAAATGATAAATAAGATGAGGCTAAGGGATGTTGCGGAGACATGGAAAAGGAAAGAAAAGGAATTGGCAAAGGCATCAACAACATTAAAGAGAAAGGGAAAAGAGATGGTCAACTCGAACCTAGTTCCAAGAAGAGAGACAACTCTTAATACATGATGAAGATGATGAAGAGGAGACAATTTCTGAAATCTGGTAAAAATGGGTCGATTGTACACGAGAACAATAGGAACAGAACTACCTCCACTAACAGTGACAGAAGAAACTCTTCCTAGTGCAACACCTCAATCTGATGAGCATGAGGAAATGTCAAAACCAGAGGAAGTTGAGTCTAATAAAGGTGAACCAGAAGCAAGGGAAAATATAGAAGAAGAAGAAATTTGAACAAATGAGGGTGCTATTCCTGATGATGAAGGGGATAGAAATATATTAGACCAGCAAGGACAACCAGAATCATCAACTCAGGGGGAGCATATGTTTCAGACTGGTATTAAAGATATCCCTGCAACTTCATCTGATCGTGCCGATTCTCAGAAGATATTGGCTTTGCTTATGGAAATAAGAGATCGTCAAGTTGCTATGGAAAGCTCTCTCAACTCCAGACTAGAGACTCTCGAGAATACAGTTCACCAATGTATCAACAGAATCGAAGAGTCTGCTACGGATATGGAGGATTTCACCCTTGTTTGGACCCCCAAGAAGAAATCTTCTTAAAGAAATCATCTTCTGGTTTACATTATTTGAAACTATGTCAAGTTTTTTTAATCTTCAGAATAGACTTTTTGATTGTGACAAAAAGGGGGAGTAAGAGCTAGATTGACCCTGCATTGGATGTTTAATTGGATGTGTTTGAACTTGCACTAGATGTTTGTGTTTGAACTTTTTGCTGAATTATTGTTTGCTGCTTAGTCTATGCGTGAAGCATGAATTATTTGATGTAAGCATGTGAGCATCACTATTCCTGTTATATTTGGAAGTATACGTTGTTAATCATATTTTACAGGGGACAACAAACCAATAAAGCATAAAAAGTTTTGTCATCATCAAAAAGGGGGAGATTGTTGGAAACTCCTAGTTTTGATGTTAACAAATCATTTTATGTAAGTATTTATACATATCTCCAGAAGAAATAAGCCACGGGGGTGGTGTATGTTTTTTAGTCTCGCAAGTAGCGAAGAAAAACATACGGTGTTTCGAATCGACCGTACCACGGAAGACTTGAAGAAACACAGATTCTGAGTCTGTCCGTACCAGACGCAAATTTGAGTCTGTCCGTACCAGACGCAAATTTAAGTTTTTCGTACCAGACGCAAATTTAAGTTTTTCGTACCAGACGCAAATTTGAGTCTGACCGTACTAGACTGAAATCTTGAGCAGACTCAGATTGAAACTTCAGGAACTGATCACCAACGGTCAAGTATTTCACTTACCTTGTTTACATTGATTCTATTCTATTGCAGGATCAATTAAAGTACAACTTCCAAAGAAGAATTGAGTACTTATGGAAGCCCGGATTCTGATTGTATGGGCGAGCAGAATCCAAGGGGATCTGATCTACTTCCAACGGTCAAAAAGACTTGCCTTATAAAGTCTGTCCAGGAAAGGGAAGACTAAACTCTCAAGGGAAGAGCCAACGGTCGAGTATGGCTTGGAGAGTATATAAGGATAGGATGAGACCTAGGAGATAGTAAGGATAAACAAATTCTAAAGTGCGATTCTTCTTCGCCTGTCTAAAAGTGCGTTTTTGAGAAGTCATAGTGAATTACCGGAAAGAGTGACTCGGTGAGATTCATCATCACCGGGTGCTAACACTCAAGAGTGTGTAATCACCTTTGATATTATAGTGGAATCCAGCCAATTGGCTGATCGCCTGAAGAGTGGACGTAGGCTAGTCTAAAGCCGAACCACTATAAACTGTGTTTGCATTTTTCTCTACTCTCTCTATTTAATTTCAGTTTATAGATTGCTAAGGTCTTGTTTGAATCGTGCGTAAAATTCCTTGACACCTACTCACCCCCCCTCTAGGTGTTAATACTAGCTCTAACAATACTATGGCTCCGTTCGTTTCACAGAAAATGTTACTTTTTTAGAAAATATTTTCCAAGAAGTTATTTTCCAGGAAAATGTAATTATTTTCCGGTGTTCGGGTAAAACTTGATTTTGAAGTGGAAAATATTTTCCGCCGTTCACTTAGGAAAATATTTTCCTTTATAAACTCATTTTCAATATTTTTTTATTTTATTTTTAAAATCATTATTTTATTTTTAAAATAGATTATTAAATTTTTTTTTTCTTTATTTTATGTTCTCTCCTTCCTTGGCTAGTCGCCGGCCATGCCTCAAGCTCACCTTGCTAGCAAGGCTCAAGGCTCGCCTACCTCTGGCGAGCTCGTATGATTAGCTCACCGGCAAGGTGAGCTCAAGGCAATGAGGCTTGAGCCTCGCAGATCGACATCGCGAGTTATGTAGCTTCAATTCGGAAAGTAGTTGAACTACCAAGAGGAAGAAGAAGCACAATGCCGTGCAAAAGCTAAGTGAGGGAGATCGACCAATTAGGGCAAGCAATTGACTTTGTTCTACTTTAAAAAGGAGGGATTTGATTATTTTGAAGGGAGCAAAGAGAGGCAAGCATGGGGGCGCTGGGTTCGTGAAGCGAGGGAAGAGAGGATTACAGTTTTTTATTTTAAAATGGGGTAAATTTGGAAATAAATTTCCGTCTTGTGATACTTGGGCGTCACCGATCTGGCAAGCTCGGCTCGCCTGTTGTCGGTCACCGGCCATTGCCGTGGCTGACGACCGGCTGAAAAAGAAAAACAGCAAAAAGAAAGACAGAAAAACAAAGAAAAATAAAAAATCGATTTTATTAAAAAATTAAAAAAATGGAATTTATAAAAAAATAAAATAAAAATCTAAAAATAAAAGAAATAAGTGAGGATTAATAGAGAGTGTAAGATAAGAGAGAGTGAATGTGGAAAATATTTTCCACTTTTCAAAAGTGGAAAACATTTTCCTTCACTTTAGAAGATTTTTTTTCCTTCATGGAAAAGGTTTTCCTCAATGAATTTATTTTCCGTGAAACAAACGTCGGAAAATCCGGAAAACGTTTTCTGAAAGTTATTTTCCGTGAAATGAACGGAGCCTAAATGAAAAGATGAGAAACAGGAGGGGTGCAAAATGAACTTTGAGCGATCCCGCAGTTTTAGCAAAAGAAAGGAAGGAGATAAGATAATTAGTTACCTAAAGAGGAAGTTCTAGCCACTTCATAACACCCTTTTGCTCATCTTGTTTTCTCTATTCAGTGATAAAAGAACTTTTATGGACACGAAGTTACTTTCATATCTCCTACTTCATATGTTAGTATTCGTTATTCATCCGTGCTATAAAAAAAATCCATTATAATGTGGACAGCAAAATGATCTCCAATCTTTTTCAACAAGAATGATAAAAAATTTCTTTTTTATTCTTATATCGTTAGGGACAAAACAAGAAAAGAAAAGAAGAAGTGGCATTTCCACACATCTTTTTCTATCGGTTACACCTACTTTAATCTCCTACATCATGGCCAAACCTTACGTTATGCCACGGTTTATGCCCTATCTTGCTCTCATATTTTTGTGAATTGAAATACCCCACCATTAGTTTCACGAACAATTAAGCCTTTTCAAATATTTTAATTGTGACTTGTAGTTGTGGCCAAGCGTGTAGAAAAAGTTGATCGTGCCGCGGTTTGATTTTATCCCCGAGTACATGTGGACGGTGGAGGAGGAGTCAGTGTTGTCAGGGTTTCACTGTTTTGCAAGGTTTCACCATTTATCACCCACAAAAGTAGTTAGATATAAATTGTCTAAATAATATAAGTAATCATAACTCATTTTCGCAAAATGAATTCTAAATTTTTTAATGATTGTCAATTGGAATAATGATATTCGATCAAAAAAAAATTGGAATAATGATACAAAAAATTCTGTAAACTTTTGCCCAATATGCAATTTGGTCTGTAAACTTTCAATTTATTTGACGTGCAATTTGTCACATGTTTGATAAAGTCTCTAAACCATATAAAAATATTCAATATAATCATTGGTCTTGAATTAATGGAAAATGACTACATTAAAAATTTTCATACAGTTCAAAGACCATATTGAACATGTACAAAAAGTTGAAGAATTACATTTAACAAATTAAAAGTCAAGGGACTACATTGTATATTAAACTAAAGGCGACGGATCAAATTGAACAAATTAAAAGCTCATGTACTAAATTGCGCATTAAGTCAAAGTTTATGGACTATTTGTGTCATTCTCCTTAATTTAATCCTTTTGCCCTATTTTTACTAGAAATTGATGTCATAGATGCTAGTTGTGCCACATAGGATTCCAAGCTAACGTGGACAATTTCAATACTTTTAATAAAAATCATATATATATATATATATATTATCATTTATTTTTTCTTTTTCTTCCTTACTTTTTCCTTACCAAGCTTAGCTAGGGTCACTAGTCAACCCTTGTCAATCACAAGCAAGGGCCGGATGAGCCTTGCTACCACAGGTAAGGGCCTCGTGACCGTTGCCAGGTCTGGATACCGGCACCTGGCAAGCTTAGAAAAAAAGAAAAAAGGAAAACAAAGAGAGACAAAAGGAAAGAGAAGAAAAAATAAGATAAAATTCAAATTTTTTCATAAAAATTTATAAAAATTACTCATGTTAGCACTAACCATCTTACGTTAATCGTGTTACATAGGACAAACGACATTTACGTTAATGATTTTCATTCAAAATTGATCGGAAAGACTATATCGACAAATTATCAACAAATTTAAAATGGAATTGACATAAGTTCAATAAGTTTAAGACTTTTAAGGTGATTTCCCAGCTTCCTTTATGATTCGTGAACTAATGACTGTAGCTTCAATACACTTTTATAATTGGAAATAGTAAAGCAGAGGAGACAGGGCACAATTAAGGTAGGATTGAGTGGACAATTAAATTAAAAATACTACGTTAGCATTTTTCGTTAGTCAAATTGATAATGTTAACTGAAGGATTTGATTACATCGTTTTGATGAGTTTTAAGATTTGATTCCATTTTTAAAATTTTTCAGGGAAAATGCAATAAAAAATCCCAAATTATGCCACTTGGGACAATTTTACCTTGAATTTTTTCTTATGCCATCAAAAACCCTAAATTATGTCATTTGTAACAATTTTATCTTGAATTTTTTCTTGTGCCACAAAAAATCCTAAACTATGTATTTTGGGACATATTTACCCCAAACTTTTTTAATTAAAAGGCATTTGCGCATTTTTACTTTTTACTTTTTTACTTTTTTTCCCTTTCTTCCCCCTCTGCCTTTGCCATAGCCAGTAGAGCGAAGTTGACGAGGGCCACCCTGACCAGTGGTGGCGTCTAGCAAGGGTGACCCTTGACCGAGTGAGGACACCCCTGCCAAACTTAGGCATCCCTCACTTGGGCTGACTCAGGCGAGGGACGCCCTCGCCAACTCGGGCAAAGGTCGCCCTCGCCTGCCCAAGGTGAGCGTCGTTGTCGCCCACCGCTGTCATCGACAAGGGTGGGCCTCGTCGACCTCTAGAGGGAAGAGGGAGAAAGGAAAAAAAAATTAAAAAGACGAAAATGCCTTTCAGTTAAAAAATTTGGGATAAATGTGTCCCAAGTGGCATAGTTTAAGTTTTTTGTGGCACAAGCAAAAAGTTCAGGATAAAATTGTCCCAAGTAACATAGGTTGGGGTTTATTATGGCACAAAAAAAAAATTATGGTAAAATCGTCTCAAGTGGCATAATTTATGGTGTTTTATGGTACGACAAAAAGTTCATGATAAAATTATCCTAAGTGGTATAGTTTGGGGTTTTTGGTGACATTTTCTCAAATTTTTATGACTTCCAATGAATATGTCACTTTCATTTCACTAGCAATCATTTTTTTCTTGCCATCCTCTAAAAAAAACGGAAAGATGACATCTTCATAACCCCAACCCCATTATTGATAAAAAATAGAAAATAGGAATAGAGACTTTTTGTATAATTTGATGATATAGTAAGAGGAATACAATGGCTTATTTAGAGGCTATACAGGGAGACTAATTATAGTAATAGAATATCATATATTCAATTACAATCGATCATAAAGTTATTCAGAATATTCTAGATGTCTAGAATATTTTAAATTTTTAGAATATTAAAGAGAATCGGAATATCTAGAATATCGTAAAGATAACCTAGAATATCTCAATATATCTAGCATTCCACCCCCCACCTAAAAAAAAAGAAGAAGACTTAAGGTGACATTAAAGAAGTCAGCTTGAGGTTGAAGAAAAGATCTCAAGGTGGATGTGCCTTAGTGAAGATATCAAAAGTTTGATCAACAGATAAAGTGGAAACAAGTCATACAGTGCCACAAAGCAGATGATATTGTACGAAATGATAGTTAATTTCAATGTGCTTGGTGCGCTCATGAAAAACATCATGATGAACTCTTTGAATAGAATTCCGATTATCGTAGTAAATTATTGTTCCACCATTATGACGGATTCTCATGTCTTTTAATAACCATTGTAACCAAAGTAATTTTAATGTTGTATAAGCAAGAGCACAATATTCTACTTTAGTCCCAGATCATGCGACAACAGTCTGTTTTTTGCTATGCCATGATATGAGCAAGGTACCAAGAAAGAAGCAATAGCCTGTAGTGGAGCAACACCCAAGAGGGTCACTAGCCCAATCAATATTAGAATAAGCCTTCAACTCCAAAGTGGAATTTGTAGAAAAATGAAGACTGTGAAATAAAGTACCTTTGACATAGCAAATAATAGGAAGGACAACAACCAAGTGAGCTGTACACGGTATAGCTATGAACTGGCTAACTAAGTGAACAGCATAGGCAATGTCAAGACTAGTTACAGTGAGATATGCAAGGTTGCCAACTAATAGTCGATAAAGTGTAGGATTCGAAAAAGTAGTGTCATCGTTTGCATAAAGTTTGACATTTGCCTTAGTTGGAGTGCGATTGATAGTGTATACAGCAATATGAGAAGCCTCTCCCCATAACTGTTATGGACAAGAGGTTGAGCTTAGAAATGTGCGAACAACATCCAAGATGAATCAATGTTTATGCTCTACTCAACCATTTTGTTGAGAAGTCCTTAGATAAGAGTGATAAATGACAGTACCATTTTGAGAAATAGTTTGAAGAAATTCCATATTTCTATATTCCATGGCATTATCAGTATGGAAGATCTTGAAGTTTTGAGAAAATCGTGTTTTGACCATGGCAACAAAATCATGGTAAATGTGAAATGGTTTAGATCGATGCTTCATAAGATATAGTCAGGTATAACGAGAATGATCATCCACAAAAATCATAAAGTAGCAGGATCCTCTCATAATAGGAGTAGGAGATGGTCCCTAAATATTAGAATGAATTAAGTCGAAGGAAGCATGAGAGACATATTCACTAAGATTAAAAGGTAAGCTGTGATGTTTTCCCAACTTACCTGACAAGCGATCAAACTATTTATTATCAATAGAACCTAAATGACTACTAGAAATTAGATGACTTAATATAGAAAAAGAAGTATGACCCAAATGAAAAAACCTAAGTTTTAGAAGATACTATGGCAGTATAGCTACTAAGAGTAATAGGAATCTTTAGAGAGATAAGCTCGAATAGGCGTCCCATTTTACGACATGTTCCAATTATCTGTCCTATCTATGGATCTTGCACATGACAACCGTTAGAAGAGAAATGAATATCAAAGCTGAGTTCACATAATTAGCCCACATACATCAAGTTCAAGGAGAGTTTAGAAACCACGAAAGTGTCTGGTAATGAAAATGTGGACATTGAAATATTTCCTACACGGCTAACTAGCATCTGTGAATTATCAATTGTATGAATAGTAGGTGTATGTGAAAGTAACCACTTTGAGTTTAAAAATTAGCATTTGAAGTCAAGCGATTGCAACAGAAAGAATCAAGGAACCATGAATTAGAAGTACTTGGAGTCACAGACAAGGCAAAAGTGCTTGGGATAGAATTAGAGGTATGGGATTCTTGAAGAATGGAGTGGAGATCCTCTAAAGATTTAATAACATATGAGTAATTGGAAGAACCCTCGATAATAGCAACAGTGGTGGATCTCTGTGTTGAGATCGGTTGTTTGCCCCTGAAGATTGCCTAGATTGTTGCCAATAGCAAGTGTTTACAAGATGATCAGTTTGATGACAATATGTACACTATTTGTTACGCGATGAGGAAAAAGTAGTTGTAGCAAGAATAACATCTATAGGAGTGGATAAAATAGAATAGTGTGCCTTTAAAGTAGCAAGCTGAGTCTCTTCAATTTATAGTTCCAACATAATTGCCTCGAGAGGATCACCGGTCCTAAATTTTATTCTTCAATCAACAAACAGCTATAGTTCCAACAGACAACATCACCAAACTTAAATTGACTACGTTTGTTCATGTTCTTACTAATACGCGTACTAATTCTTCATTTGTTTTCACCTACTAAAGCAGTAGGCATGGGTTTGCCAAATTCTCTTCTACGGATATCCTCACTCATAATTAAATCTCGAACCCCATCAAATGTCAAGTTGGTTGACCTAGAGGAATTACTAATAGCAGTAATAGTAGTATTCCAACTATTAGGCAATGAGGATAATAGAATTAAAGCACGTACTTCATCTTCAAAGTTAATATCAATTGAACTCAATTAACTAACAATCACGTTGAATTCATTAATATGATCTATAATTGATGCACCTTCATTCATTTTCAAATTAATAGACTTTGTTGATCGTAGAGGGCTTTTCGTACATATCCGACAGGGCTTTTATCAAACCTACAGTGGCATTCTCCTTCACAATGTTAAACGTGACGTTACGAGCCAACGCCGGCCGAATAACAATCATTGCTTATCTATCTAGCAATTCCCAGTCAGTTTTCTTCATCATCTTTGGCTTCTCCATAGATAGGGATATGTGCAATTTCATCTGAGAAAATAATCTTCAATTTGCATTTTCCAAAAGCGAAAAGCCTTCCCATCAAATCTATCGATTCTAACTTTTACTTCTTTTATCACCACCAATTCACTTTAGTTGAGCCAAGCCTTGGCTATGATACCAATTGTTGTAGAAAGGGCAAACGATCGAATAATAAAATGGACAAAACAAGAAAATAGAGCAAACATCATATTTACGTAGAAACCCTTATAGAAAAACCACGGGGAGAGCATCAATTACAACAGATAGCATCACCAGATTGTTATGCACAAATGTGGAAGCTAAAAATGAAATAAGAATTGAGATGAATAAAAGAACACTAGAATTTACGTAGAAACCCTTGCAGGAAAAACCACTGGGATAGGAGAAACAAAAATAAGGATTACAAAAGGTGGCTCTCAAAAGCTTAAACACTTTCTGTCTCAACTTTATATTATTAGGCAAGAATCCAATTTAAAGTAGGAAACCCCTTTTCTAGGAAACCTACTTCAACTAGGAAGCCATTCAATTGGGAAACTTACTTTAAATAGGAAATCTATTTGAATAAAGAAACTTTCCTTTTCGAACTTAAACTAAACCTATTCAAAATAGGAAATTACTTGAATTAGGAAAGTTTCCTTTTCGTGCTTAAACTTGAGACATATTCTAACAATCTTCACCTTGACTTGAAATTTGAGTTAAGTTATAATAATTCGGCTTGCATTCTACAAAAGCAACGAACGATCTTCTCCTCTCATGTGAGCTTCTCCTTAATTCATGTATTATTCTATGTCAAGATATGAAGTATGCCACCAGCTTGCATTGTTAGATCACAATGTCCATTACTCGGAAATTATGCATTTTGCTATCGGGCCTACATTATTCATCACAATGCCCACGGCGTAAAAATTATGCATTATGCCATCGGACCTACATTGTTACACTGTAATGTCTATTGCCCAAAAATTATGCTTTTTGCCACTGAACTTGCATTGTTACATCATAAAGTCTACAGTCTGGAAATTACGATTTTTGCCACCAGACCTTCATTGTCACATCACAATGTCCACCACTTGAAAATTATGCTTTTTGCCATTGGACTTGCATTGTTACATCACAATGTCCACCATTCGAAAATTACGTTTTTTGCAACTGGGCCTACATTATTAGACCACAATGCCCATCACTCAGAAATTACGCTTTTCACCACTGAGCCTACATTGTTACGCCATAATGCCCAACGCTCGAAAATTATGGCTTCTACTACCGAGCCTACATTGTTAGACCATAATGTCCACTGCTTGGAAATTACACCTTTTGCCATCGAGCTTGCATTGTTAGATGACAATGCCCATCATTCAGAAATTATGCCTTCTATCACCACACTTGCATTGTTACACCATAATCGCCTGGAAATTACACCTTTTGCCACCGGCCCTACATTGTTAGACCATAATACCCACTGCCTAAAAATTACGCTTTCTATCACCAGGCCTGTATTGTTACATTACAATGCCCACTACCTGGAAAGTACACCTAACTTCATCTAACAAACACCTGAACAAACCATTGGCTCTCTAATACCAATTTGTTAGGAGCGGATAGTAGAAGCACAATACCTTTCTCCCGAGGAGATCACCAAGAGGGAACCTAAGTCCGAGCCTCTCATAATCTTCATAACTCCACCTTCAGCTTCAGCCATATGAAGAGTGAAGAGTCGCTTTCATAACTCCACCTTCAACTTCAGCTGTATGAAAAGTGAAAAGTCACCTCTTGAGCCTCAATTGATTGGTGAAGGATTTTGTCAAAAAAATAATTACTCTCCAATTTATTCCATAAACCCGTTATTGTTTTCTTATCTAGTACCTCATACAAAACTTCATTCGTGAGGCACAACCGAATAGCAAATAGTGTTTTTTTTATCCAATTCTTTCTAGGTTTCGTTTGAGGTGCTTTCTGATTTTTTCCCTTTCCCAAATAGAATTTTCTTCAAACCCTACTACATAAGAATGACCAACATACAAACTTGCCATAGGTTGAAACCGCCGCTCCCATCAAACTTCTCAATAGCAAATTTCATTATTGAACTTGAAAGCCATAACCAGAAAATCGAGAAAAATTGTGAGCTCTGATACCAAACTATTTTGAGCGGATGCAGAAACGAAAATGAAATTGGAACGAAGAAGAATAAAAGTTAGAATTGACAAATTTGATGGAATATCATAAAGATAATCCAGAATATCTCAATACATCTAATAGTCATGATTTTATTTTGAAAAAACAAGAACATTTATATTATATTAGTTCAGTTTCCTTGTATCAATGTGTCGTCATTGTGCGTATTTTTTTAGGAAAACAGGAAACCTGCCAGGCATTTTCCATCTTTCTAAACGAAAACCCCAACAATTAAATGTAAGAATTATTGTGGCCCACATGATGTGATTTATTATATGGTTTAATAATTATTGAAATGCTATAAAATAAATATTGGTTACGAGAAGTTGCGACTCTAATAAAACGAAAAGGTATAATCCTCAAGGGAAGTTCTTGCTTTTACAAGAGGTGCGACACTTATGGAAGTTAAAAGGCGCTTTGATGGAAGGGACCTGTTGAAAGAATGTATAAATAGAGTCCGGTCCTCTCTCCACCCATATGAACAATAATAACTGAAAAGAATTCAGTATTCTCTCCTCCATCGATAGAATACATAAAAGAATAGTGGGTCAAGGGAGAGAAATCAGATTTCTTCATTTTGGATTCAAGTTCTTTCGTTTTCCACAACAGAAAGGTAACGCTATAGATAAAGGTACGTCTTTATTTATTTGTGAAAATTATGAAGATCAAAGATCACTGGTTTTCGAATTTCCGCATCAAAGAATTATGTGTATTTTTCTAACAACAAGGTATCGAGTATGGTTTATGATCTCATGATTTTTCCATTTATAGAAATATTATGATTTATGTATGATGATTCGTTGAACGATCCTGTTCATATTATTTGTTGATGTTGAAATGCTTTCGGAGGGTTTTCTCGGAGCAAATCCGAATGATGGATGTTTTCACGGAGAAAGGACAAAAATGGAGGAATTCGGGGAAAACAGGGCGAGCGAAAAAAAAAAAAAAAGGGACTGATCGGCGCAACAAGGAAGGCGCGTGGAGGCCACGCGCGCACTGCAGCCGCCGCTGCAAGCCAGCGTCTAGCGCGTGCACCGCACCCGCCGAGGGCACTGCCCGTGCGTGCGGTGCACGCGCCCACGCGGAATAAAGGCGCGTGGGCCGCACGCGCCTTCGCTCCGCGTCCCGCCCTCCGAATTTTTCCCTAATTACAGTTTTGCTCTCTTCTCTTGATGATTATTTATGGTTATGCCCTTGTCGCATGAAAATAAAATTACAGTTTCGTCCCTGCGATATTTATTTACTATTCTGACCCTATTTATTTATAATTACGATTCTGCCATTGCTGATTATTTACCATTTTGCCCCTGGATTTATATATTTATGATTATGTCCTTATGGAATTATGATTTTATGATTTTATCCTTATGCTTTGATTACGGTTTTGTCCTTGTGTGCAATTTGGTAAATATTTGTATTTTACAATATTGAAAATTCATATTATGAATGGTTTGTTAGTCACCAAAGTGGCCAAACCTTGATGTTTTTTGAATTTTTGATATTGTAAATTGTTTTATTCAATTATCCATGATTAATTGATGCTATATATGAAATTGATATGTTTCATATCATTATTGGTGTTATGGGTATATTGAAGTTCATTTATTATAAGAACTTAGGATTAACCCAAAGGTTAATTATTTTCTTATAATTCATGAACATGATAGTTGGTAATTAATATGACTTGTTAAATTTGTTTGCATATCCAAAGATAGCAAATAAATTTTAATAAGATATATTTACAATTACCAAATAAAAGTCATTAGCATCATTATGATTTATGTATATTTGTATATCATAGGATCGCCCAAAGGAGAACTATGATGTACATGTGTAGTTTAGTTTGAATCTGATTAGGTATATTCTCAAAGCATTAATGTATGAGTATTTTCTTGCATATTTGCAGTATCTGTACCTGTTTCACTTCATTCACATGCTTCGTCTGTTCCCTTATTCAATGGAATGAATTTTCTGATTGGAGTGAACAAGTCCGGTTTCACTTAGGTGTCTTGGATCTTGATTTAGCGCTTCAAGTTGAGAAACCAGGCTGCTATGCGATAAAAGTAGCGATGATGAAAAGTCTTTCCATAAAGTTTGGGAAAGATCGAATAGACTAAGCTTAATGTTCATGCGAATGACAGGTTGCAAACAACTTAAAGACTTCTCTTCCCAAGATCGATAATGCTAAGGAATTTATGAAATTTGTGGAAGAGCGTTCTCAAACTGCTGATAAGTCACTTGCTGGTACATTGATGAGCACACTGACATACAACCACTATGACTCACATTAGTTTTCTTTACTTAATTGTGATTATTATATGATTGCCAATTTAATGAAAGAAAACTAATGTGAGTCATAGCGGTTGTATGTCAGTGTGCTCATCAATGTACCAGCAAGTGACTTATCAGCAGTTTGAGAACGCTCTTCCACAAATTTCATAAATTCCTTAGCATTATCGATCCTTGGGAAGAGAAGTCTTTAAGTTGTTTGCAACCTGTCATTTGCATGAACATTAAGCTTAGTCTGTTCGATCTTTCCCAAACTTTATGGAAAGACTTTTCATCATCGCTACTTTTATCGCAATAGCACTGGTTTCTCAACTTGAAGCGCTAAATCAAGATCCAAGACATCTAAGTGAAACTGGACTTGTTCACTCCAATCAGGAAAATAAGTAACCAAATGTTGATTTTCTTGTATCAGCACATCCGGCTAAGTCTGAATCTGAATATCCAGTCACCTCGAGATGATTGGATCTTCTATAAGTGAGCATATGATTCTTCGTTCCTTGCAAGTATCTAAGAACTTTCTTTGCAGCTTTCCAATGATCCATTCCAAGATTACTTTGATACCTGCCTAGCATTCTGACAGCAAAACTGATGTCCGGTCTGGTGCAAGTTTGTGCATACATCAAGCTCCTCACAATAGATACATAAGGAATATTTTTCATTTGTTCTCGTTCCAATTCACTTTGCGAACATTGCATAAGGCTAAATTTGTCACCTTTCTGAATTGGAACTATTCCTGCTGAACATTTACTCATAATGAATCTCTCTAAAATTTTCTCAATGTAGGTTTTTTTAGACAACCCTAACAATCCTTGTGATTTATCACAGAATATTTCTATCCCTATCACATACATTGCCTCTCCCATATCCTTTATTTCAAAATTCTTAGAGAGAAATTTCTTGGTTTCATGTAACAAACCAAGATCATTAGTAGCAAGCAAAATCTCTCTAAAATTTTCTCAAGAGCGTTCTCAAACTGCTGATAAGTCACTTGCTGGTACATTGATGAGCACACTGACATACAACCGCTATGACTCACATTAGTTTTCTTTACTTAATTGTGATTATTATATGATTGCCAATTTAATGAAAATTTTATAGCATAATATTATTGTGCACATTATAGTCTTTATTAAACCATGAAAGGAAGATCATATGGGCCAAGTGGGAGAATGTAAGAATTATTGTGGCCCACATGATGTGATTTATTATATGGTTTAATAATTATTGAAATGCTATAAAATAAATATTGGTTACGAGAAGTTGCGACTCTAATAAAATGAAAATATATAATCCTCAAGGGAAGTTACTGCTTTTCTGAAGAGGTGTGACTCTTATGGAAGTTAAAAGGCGCTTTGATAGAAGGCACCTGTTGAAAGAACGTATAAATAGAGTCCGGTCCTCTCTTCACCCATATGAACAATAATAACTGAAAAGAATTCATTATTCTCTCCTCCATCAATAGAATACATAAAAGAATAGTGGGTCAAGGGAGAGAAATCGGATTTCTTCATTTTGGATTCAAGTTCTTTCGTTTTCCACAACAGAAATGTAACGCTATGGATAAAGGTACGTCTTTATTTATTTGTGAAAATCATGAAGATCAAAGATCACTGGTTTTCGAATTTCCGCATCAAAGAATTATGTGTATTTTTCTAACATTAAAAAGCTTTTAATCAACGACTTTGACTTTGGAGTCAACGATTTAAGGTAATGTCTTTGCAAGATCAGAAGTTCGCTAGGTGCGGAGTCATTCCATGGAGACAGCCACTGAATGTGGGTATCACTTGAACTCTGCTGAGGAGCTTCCTACGGGTAATTTTCCTTCCGCTTCTTCTCTCAGCACATTGCTCTGTTCCGATGCGTGCCCGCAATAATTTTACTGCTGCAGGTGAGCCTAGAGCAATTTTGGCTTTCAAGTGTAGAGAAAACTTTCATTCTTTTTCTTTTCCCCACCCGCGTAAATTTTAATACTGCAGATTGCGGGAATTGCCGTTGCCGGTTCTGGTCTGTTTTAGGAAAGTTCTAATTTTTGCGGTTCAACGCATCTTTTTGCGTATCTTTGCTTTTAGTGGAAGCTGAAGAGTTCGTTGGATATGGTGCGCTTTAGAGTGCTTGTAAGCCGTACGTGGCGCAACCCGTGCAGCCGCCATTCCTTCTAAGTAGAGATGTTGATGCTATTGCGTGTATATGGTGAATGAAGGTTTAATAATTCCAAATCCTAGGGCAAAGGTGAGTCTCGTGAGAGACCCGTTAAGTCTAAAGGGTCGAAATGCATTGTCTCGCATTCGTTGGATTCATATTAAGGATTTTAAAGTGTGTAGTTGCTGTTAGAGCCTTCTGAATGAAGTGCCTTGTTTGATTTGAACGCCAGAATCAAGTCTAACAGTATGGATGCCTGCCCAATTGCATAAAGAATTCACCCCACCTCTCCTGGAACTCATTTCCTTAGATCAGCTGCGACATGGTTTATCTCCTTTTCAATTTTATAAGACGCAATGCTTAACACCCTTTTTTACTTGGTCATCCTATATTCGTTTTTCATTATGCAATTGACAGAACTACTTTCCTCCAAGTGTTGTGATCTAAATAAGGCAGTTTCTGCTAAATCTGAAAATATGCCAAACCATTAAGTAATATCTTGGAAGAGATACAATCACAGAAGCTGCTGCTAAGATTGCTCCTGCAGTTTCTAATGTATATTCTGCAAAATGAGAGCAAAATATGCCATGTGATCCTTCTCTTATTGAGTTGTCCTGGACAAAAATCTTCTCTTACTTGTTGTTTGAGTTAATCTGAAGTTTCTCCTTATCTTGCTGATTAGAGGTAGACGAAGATATAGGTTCTAGAATGGTCATTCATGAGCACGGCTACATCTTGTCTTCAATTCTACAAACATGATACGTCTGGCTGATGGGGAGGTCGGTGAGTGAGGATGTACTTTGCTGCCCAAATTTAGTGGCTGCAGTTCAAGTTTCTCACTTTGTTTTCTTCTCTACCACATGATCTTGGAACTAATGATATTATCTTGAACTTGAAGTAGACATGTGAACTGCGCGTATGGTTAAGGATGGGAAATAACACCTCCTTGTTAGATTAGTTTGCCTTCATCTTTGCTTGATATATTGTCATTCTATTTCCCTGCACAAAAGCACGTGAATAGAGGGCATACAATCAGTCCTCTGCCTGTATCTGCGTGACTTGGTTTATAAACTGTTTTGTTCTTGAATTTAACTGTGCTTGGAATAAAAACAGCTCTTTTTAGAAAGTCCAGAAACCAGAAACTTAAAAATTTTGGTGGAGGGGGCTGTATCTGTATATAGGCTTTGAAAGCCAAATCAATTCACCAACCCCTCATGTAGTTCAATACCTTTATCCGGAGAGATCGCCAAGAGGGAACCTAAGTCTGAGCCCGTCAATATATCTAGTTGGATTTACCTTCACTCAAAAATTTAAGCCAATGAGTTATGAATCAACTATGGTATATTAATTGCTCAACGCTACATCAATTCTCAATTCTCCCATGTGAGACTTTTTTTATAACAACTCGCATATCTATCCTAACAATACATTTGCAAGATCTGAGGGAAAACATTTTAGGCAATACGTCTAGGGATCTTGACATTCCCATTATAAAGATTGATTCCCCTAGTTCTCCCCTTTCAACAGCAAAAGTTGGCTCATGTAGGAAGCTTCGTCCTGGAGACTGGGCAATAGCCATTGGCAGTCCACTTTACCTTCAACACGCTATTATGCTAGGGATTATCAGGTCTTTCAGCTCATACTTACAATTTGACCAGCAATTAATTATGTCCAACTCTGTTTTCCTTAATTGACTCTACTTTGCTCTTCTTTTGCTTAATGTAGCTGCATTCATGGCACGAGCAATGAGTTGAGATTTAGAGGAATGCCCATGGAGTATCTACAGACAAGACTAATCAATCCATTAAGATGCAACAATTGCCATGTTTGCCTACCCGCCTATGATTTGTTTGTGTTTCCTTTTGCTGTTGCATTCCCACATTCAATGCTAATGATACTAGACAGGTCTCCATGCATTAGCCTGCTATATTAGGATTCAAGTTCTGGTCATACTCCCAGAATTTCTATGTTTGTTAAGGCAATTTTTGGGGTTCCTCCTTGCAATATTGATGGAGAACTGGTTGGTGTCAATGTTTTTTTTTTTTGGTTTGAAATATAAGTATCATTTATAAGATGACGTACAATAGCTTAGGGGCATTCCCCATCATTACAAAAGATAACTAAGAACTCAAAAAATGGAGTGAGGGATTCTCCATATAGTAGCCAAAATTACATTTGTCTGGGAAGGTTCAAAATTTTTGTAAAATGATGTTCGGCCCCTGACAAGCTTACGAATTTTAGCCACAATGATGGAGACATCATTTGACTTGTTTTGGAAACATCTACAGTTACGTTCCATCCAAATGCAGTAAATGGTTGCTAAAAAAGTTACTTTAAGAAGCCTTGCCGCCAAATCCTTGCCTTTGGTAGCCCTGATCATCCATTGCCTTTGGTTGGTGTCAATGTTGACACTATATGAATGCAGAAAAAGCATCTGCAGCAAGCTTTGCTGTTACCGGTTGATGTTATTTCAGCAATCAACAATATGTATGTCTTCATTAATACTTTCAAGCAGTTATTGATTAATATGAAGAACTAGAACCGCGTTTTAATCACGTAAGATCGACTGTGTTTTCGTCTCTTTGTATGCTTTGTTTTTTGTTACTTCTCTCTCCGGTTAAACACTCAATATTCTACCAAAAACATGGATTTCCAGGCCCTCAACCCCAAACTTAACAGCAGCCATCATCCTTCTAGTGCACACGACAACGACCTTGACCCTCCTGCTGCTGCTGCTGCAGCTGCCACTTGTGGTCGGAGTTTTACTCTTCCTCAGCCTCCTCCTTTGGCAGCGGATGACGGAGGTCTCGTGGTCCCCATGGACTCGGACGGGAAGCTCCCTTTAGTGAAAAACACTATGCAGTGATGAGGGTGGTGTAGAGAGAGAGAGCTGCGTAGGTTAGACAAGGACAAGCTAACAACTTTGTCCTTGGAAAATTTAATGGGAATGAAGGAGCATCAGGATACGTGTATATATATATTTACAAATACATCTCCACATAAACATGTCCACACGCGAATAAGCTGAGTAGGGCACATTTTCTTTTCTAAAGTTACACACGGTGAAATAGAAGATTGGAGGAAGGTTGGATCGGTTGAGTTCTGTTTTTCTGCAACAACTCCGTGGTCCATTCCTTGGCTTCCTTAATTTTCTGCACACATTCACAGAAAAATGCTGCCTGTTCACTAGCACGGTTGTTGGTCCGGCAATATGTGGCAAAATGCTCGCAGTTGTTGTTGACGAGGCTGTAGTCACCAAATGCATTGTCAGCGAGAAGCTCGCTGGCCTTATTGACAACTTGAAGGGGCAATTTGGTATCGAGTAACGTGGTGCAAGTTCCTCTCCTTGCAAATTTAAACCTTAGTAGTGGCCACCCGTATTCATACCGGTGAAGGGATCGGAGTTTTTTGCCATCTTGCCGGAAGCAATCGAGACAAGTTTTGACAACCCCATGGTCGATGCTCTCCTGGTATCCACATTCTGGGCAAGGAGACGAAATTTCTTGCTTGTAGCTAGTCTTTGAAAGTGATGGAAACATGGTCTTTTTGCTTTGTGTTCGGGTGAAATGAATCACATAGCCGTCGCCGGTGTAAATCCCTATCAAACGGACATACAAACCATTAAAGAATCAGATTTAGTTCAATATGGAAAACAAAACAATAACGAAATTCTAGAGGGGACAATTTTGACATAAAGGCCGGAATGTACTATGAATACGCACAAAACTTCTTTCCTTAACCGGATGTCTAGGCCGGTTTTGGATTAGAAATCTGAATGAATTCCTAATCTTTGGTTTGGTTCGATAGATAAAAGTGAAATGTGCTGTAGCTCCGGCGCAGCTCTAGAATTTTCTCTCCAGCTTTCTACTCAAGAAAAGGGAACAAAATTTCCACGCAGCTAAAAGCGAGGACAGCATCAAAATAGTAGAAAAACCATTATTTAAAGACAGTTTGGACTTTAGAGTCGTCGAGCTGCTCGGCCGACCATTTTGCTATAGTTAGTCTCGTTGACAAGTCCAGATCTCAGGCTCTTGAAATGGAGTTGAAAAGCACTGCAAGGTCCGAAAGATCACGCGCTATGGCCGAAATAAATTAAGCGAGCATTATTTTCTATGTTTGCTTCTGTTCTGCTTCCTTGCTATAAATGATTAATTATAGTCTTGACCTGCAAAATTAACTACGGTCATTCTATAAAGGGTAATGCTAAGACAACGGCACGGTTATTCTCTAGGAATAACGGTGCCTTTTCAACCACAAAGTCACTTTCCTTTCTATTAGGCAATCAGCTGTAATAAGTTTAACAATAATTTTGATTTAAACAGAATTTACTAAACCTAAGTTACTGAAAAAAGTCACAAAACCAAATTCTAAAGTATGTTATACAAACATAGGGTTTTTGTGCAAATAAAGAGAATTGAATTTTTGTAGTTGTGCATGTCAAGCCAAAATCTGGGAAAAATTCCGCCCCCCCCCCCAACCGGCCCAAAAAAAAATCAAGAATCTAGGGTTTCCATAGTATTATTAGAACCTATCATGCCTTTTTCTCTGGCAAGATGGCATGTTGGACTGAACTCAGATACGAATTGAGTTGCAATAAAAGAAAAGGAAATGAGAGGAGAGTTAAACCGTGGGGGTGGATCAAACTCAACACTGATATAGCAGACTCAGAAAGATGACCCCAGTTTAGCTGAGGGGATTTTATCATTCATTCTGGGCTGAGGGAAGTGTTTAAGCTTGGCTTGGCGGAGATAGTATGAGAAAGTGGACTCACAAGCCATCCATCATGAGAGCGAGCAATCGGAGAAATCGGATTCGATTTGTTATGAGAACTTTTTATGCCTTTTGTCTGGCCACAAAAATCATGGGAAGAGGAAGAGTAGAGTCGAAGAGGATTGACACCGAGATGAACAGGCGGAAGATATTTACTACGGTTGACTTGCATCTCATTTGGAAGCATCCTCCAAAACTATTTTACTTTCTGCTGCGGCTTCTAGGTATAGTTGGAAATGGAGACAATCAGTGTAAACCAATCGGTTAAAGAGCAAAAAGATTTGCCAGAAGAAGAAGAAGGAAATAAGAAAAAAAGGACTAGTGCAAAATCAGGAAGATGAGGAGGACTCACCATGATGGCTGTGCAATCCATACAACCCATATCTATAAACGTGATCCCCAAGTTGGAGATCCTCAGGTCTCACCACTTTCCACATCAACTGCTTCAATATCGTCAATAACTCTTTGATGATCTTCATCACTATGTCCGCTTGTGGCCCTTTTTTACTCTATTGGGCTTGTGCTTGAGCTGATTTACCGGCCAAAAAAATTCACCAAACTGAAAATAATTATTTCAGTGAAGAGAAGAACAAGAGAACTCAGGCGAGGAAGCTAAGACGATCACCAGTTCTGCCAGACAGGGATGATGAATATGGTCCACTGAAGAGAGGAAAGAAAAAGGAAGAAGTGAGTGAGAATGAAGTGGGAGAGATTTGGCCACGGTGACGAGGTTATGGTATGAGGGGGTGCTTCAAGTGCACGCGGGCGTGAGAGAGATGGCGTAAGAGAGAGGAAAGGAGAAGGAAATAGTGAGTGAGAATGAACTAGGATAGAGCAGGCGATGCCGATGGGGTTATTGTATGGGGGTTCTTCAAGCGTGTCAGAGAGAGACTGAGAGAGATGGCGCCCGCAGACGAGAGAGTGGGCGATGGCGATAAGGTTATTGTATGAGAGTTCTTAAAGTGCGTCTATCTCTGAGAGAGAGACCGCAGAAGAGAGAGGAAAGGAAGAGGAACAAGTGCGTTGGGGGGGAGAGTGCGCGATGGTGACGAGGTTATCGTATGAGGTTTCTTCAAGAATCTGTGTCTCTTCAAGTAGCGTGAGAGAGATGGCGGAAGAGAGAGAGAGAGGAAAGGAATAGGAAGAAGTGAGTGAGAATGAACTAGGGGAGAGTGGGCGATGGTGATGAGGTTATTGTGTGAGCGATGGCGATGAGATTTATGTTGTATGAGGGTTTTCAAGTTTGTGTCCCTTCAAGGGCGCGTGTGAGGGAGAGATGGCGAGAAGAGAGAGGAAAGGAAGAGGAAGAAATGAGCAAAAATGAACTGCAGGGATAGAGGGCCATGGCAGATGAGGTTATTGTATGAGGCTTCCTCTGCGCGTCTCTTCAAGCGCAAGGGGGAGAGAGAGGAAAGAGAGAATACGACGGGGAGAATGAACTGGGGGAGGGTGGGCGACGACGGTGAGGTTTGACCGGTGGCGGAGCAAACTCATGGTGATGCTGCAAACGGCGCCCCCTCTCTGCTTACACTCTAGCTTGTCGCTGTCGTCAGTCGCTGTCGGCATCTCAGGTCAGAGGGATGACGAGATAGGTCACGCCGCGGAGATCCTCGAAGCAGTCGTCGTAATCCTAAGCGTCACCTGACGTTGTCCTTGATTGACGGGGGAATATGCGGTGGGGAGTACCCGAAAAAAAAAGGACATTACTTTTATGGCCAAACAAATTAATTTAAAGTAAATTTATAACGAACATATCAAATAAGAAATATTTTAAGGTGTTAATCTAAAAAGAAAATAAAGAAATTATTTTTTAACGGCTTTCTCGAGTTTGACTAGGGTGACTGTTTGGCCTTGGAAAAGATATGTAATGTGGCCAACTAAAAAAAACTCCAATCTTTTTCTCCATAGGAATTATATAAATTTACAAATTCTATTCTCATTCCGTGAAAAAGAATAAGAAAGAAAGGGAAATTTCTACAGCTCTTTATTTATGCGAATTGAAAAAAACAATATAAATAAAGTTTCATGAGAGAGGCGTCCAATTAGACCATTTCAAACATGTTGCTTTTAACCCATTTTCAAATAAGAAATTGCTGGTTTAGTTGTGGTTTGATTTGACATGGACTTTGGGGGATGCTTTTGACTGGTTGGAACGAAACTTGCATGCGAAGCCAGGAATCTAAAATGCTTCGAGTGTGTCATTAAAACCGTCTTCTGGTGATTGATGGCATATTTGACCCAAAACCATGCATGAATCTGTAAAATATAGTGGGAACACGAGGGATGGCTCTAAAAATTTAAACTATTAGAGAAATGCACGATCTTTTAGGAGAATCATCTTGAAACAAAAGAAGAACAAATCATGAAAGCACAAAAAGGCGGGATGGGTTGGACTTATAGAAAAAATTACCCAACTAATCGTAAACCTATTGTACAGTTTTTACTTCAATCATCAACTTATGATTTTGTCAATTTAGTCTCTAAATTTTATGTAAAATTCTACTGTAATCATTTCGATCAGTTTTCATTGAAAATCACTAATGTATAGAATAGTTGGCGATGATTGCAACTTTGAGTGACAACTGATCGCATGGACTAAATTGGAATTTGGTGCAAGAGATTAGGACTAAACTTGCTAAGTTGAAAAGCTTAATGATTAAATCAGCATTCGTATAATAAATTTATAACTGGTTTGATATTAATGAAACATCTCAACATAACTCGGGGTTGGACTGAGAACTCTTGAAGATGAAAAGGTGGAGATTGGGTTTGTCGTTCGTTTAGGGTTAAGGGAACTGTCTAATCAAGTTCGGCTTGGGAGATCAAACGGTCTGTCGAGCAGCATAGCGAAGAGAGGACTTCGGAAACTTGAGGACGAAGCTAAAAGGGGATGGATTTTCACGTGACGTTGCGACATCGGACCACGTTATATCCGAGTCAGAGGTTCTAGAAAAGCTAGGACAAAAGGGAAGAAGGGAGAGAGACGGACAGAGGCACACGTTCACACAAGTTATCATTACGTCCCCAGTTAATGTTGGCCACGTGGCGTTGACATTGTCCAGAAAAGCAAGAATTACTCTCTTGAGATGGTTGTCCAAAAATCTGGACTTCTTACAATTTTTTTACTCAATCATAAGCCTTATAACTTTATCTATTGAATTTTAAATCTTTTTTATATTTTATTAATTGAGTCAATTCGGCTAATTTTAACTAGATGGTAAGCATTCATGTGGATGATTCTTTTTTTAAAAATTTCTGATTTTTTCTTCTTTTCTTTTTCTTTTTTATTACTTTCAATCTTGGTGAAAGTCACCAACCGACCCCTATCAGTCACAAGTGGGAGCCAGTTGACTCTTGTTGGTTATAGGCGAGGGCTGGCCGACTCTCGTCAACCATTGGGTGAGGGGTTGCAAGGCACTTGCTAGCCATGAAGCCCTCACCAACCACAAACGAGGGTTACCCAGTGGCCCTCATGAGACTTGATAGAAGAAAAAAAAGAAAAGGAAGAAATAAAAAAAAAAGAAAAGGAAATTTCAAATTTTTTTCAAAAAAATTAAAAATATCGTTAGTGATGACCGTCTTACATATAGCAGCCGTGTTCATGTCCACAATTTCATGTTAAAGTTGACCTAATAGAGGGTTTATGATTCAATTGGTAAAATTAAAAGATTTATGATTGAATTAGCCAAAGCGTAATAGATTTAAAACTTTTTAGACAACTTTCTCGTTATTCTTTTCTAACTGACGTATTGGTTATTAAGTCATGGTGGCTAAAAATCATATCCTTGGCAAGTCCTCCAAGGAATTCCATGAAGACAACTTAAAGAGGGAAGCAAGATTCCGCATTCGATGACTTAAAGAAACATTATCTGCATTTGATCCTTTTTTAATTAATGTCTCCTTCTCCTTCATATCACAGCACAAGACAGGGATAGCTAGCTAGGCATCTCCTTCGTATCACTACTGTTCCAGACCAGCTGTGGCTTCAACAGAACATCTGATGCCACGCAAGGTAAAATAAGGATGCCCTCCAACAACTCCGGACGAGATGGCAAGCCAATGACTTTTCCTGAAGGCCAATTAGAAGGCGTCGTCCTTTGACTGACTCCTGAAATATCGAGCCTTGCCCTCATCTTCGGCTATGATTGGGGAAGAAAGCATCGTCAAGATAAGGATCAGGTTCTTTGATATATGTCATCTTTAGGGGTCTTTTTGGATCTGCTGAAAGGAGACGTACAACAGGGGATTGATTTGCCCAGAAAACACCTAATTTCTTGATGGATCTGAGAGGCAAGACTCTTCGGCGGTCATTTGTCAAACCAGAAAAAGGAGCATAATCATCGTCACTGGGTGGTAGGGCCAGGGACGTGTAACTGCTAGGACACCACACACGATCAACTTTCTTGATACGGTCTTGAACATTGGCTGTCCAGAGGTTGAAATTGACATTGGATGTTGTGCTCCAATCGCGTTAGCCAAAAGATCCGTCGATTTCGTTAGCCTCTCACTTTGACATCGAAAGGAGCTTCAACTTTTCAGAAATATGCACCATCGGGGAAACAGGGGTTGGCACATCCGATTAAAGATACACATGCCCCATAACTCAGCATCCTGAAAAGAGTCATTCTGTGATCGTCGCCATCGAGTAAGCATTGTTCACACAAGTGAGGATGTAGCATTTCCTCTCATAACTCAAAAGACTCCAACAATGCTTGCTATCCCTACATCAAATCACACCGGCCAAGTGAAAGTATAAGAGGAAATGTCTCAGAAATGCCCTGACATGAATCACTATATGGACAATGCGCAATCCTTGCTTGCATGAGTGTGCTAACTCGAAAACGGCACAACTCTTTGCACTATGGTAAAGTACAAACAGCGAGCCCCATTTGCTCTAGAGCTTGAACAGTCGATCTGTCATATGATTGCATGTAAGGAAGCAAACTACTGGGTTGAAGAG
Organism: Corymbia maculata; assembly: GCA_014182735.1. NCBI lineage: Eukaryota > Viridiplantae > Streptophyta > Magnoliopsida > Myrtales > Myrtaceae > Corymbia > Corymbia maculata. Next base: position 43,119,949 of record CM024689.1, on the reverse strand, counting down.
TTCCGGTCAGGTCGGTGATGGCAAGGTTTGCCTTGTCGACTAAAGCAAAAACACGAGGGAAAGCATTGGCATTGCGGATGACGGACGAAATGTAAGCCATTGGATGTTCAGTGGGACTGGCATTGCCCGCACCGTCACAAGCTGCCACAACATCATGGGAACCACATCCTTCGCTATAATCATGTGAACTGCCAATTGCACCATCGCAAGCTGCTCTTGGGAATCGTGAAGATGACCTCGTTTTATCCAAAAGAATGGAGAGCACGCGCACAAGGTGTGGCAGGCACAACGGGTCGTATATTACGTCAGCACCTAAGCTGTAGAAAAAGAGAAATTACGCCTTCACTGACTGATGAAAGGAGAAAACAACTGAATGTCTCACATTAATGCTCAACAGAAGAAGTGTGTTAGTGGAGAAACTGCTCACATTATATCCGGTTTCAATCCCTCAAGTACGCTCTCAGATGCACATTCCCAGGGCAGGTGTAAACATTTTACCTGGGGCAAGGAAATGATATCAATTCAGTCCTCATTCCTCCAATTTGCGTATAGTCAAACTGCATCAGGATCCACATGATCGCAAAAGATGAATATACGGATGGACCTCATTCAAAGTCATGCTTCTCGAGAAAATCAAACTTTTCAATAAAAATGGACAAACCCCACCACTACGGAGGTAACCGAAGGACTAATGGGGAAGTTGCGCAGCAGGACTACTCTTTTATGCTAAAGGCGTTACAATAACAATGTCCTACCATACCAATGAAAGAAATTTCTTTCATGAGATCTAAGAACGAAAATTTTGGGGGGTGTGTGTGTGAAATATCAAACTAAAAACTAAAAAATTGCGTGCTTAGGGTGGAATGTGCACGGACAATGACATGATCTCACAGAATCTAAACTTTCCGAAGTCACTGGCTCATCATCTTCCGTGCTAACTTGATTCGTCTTCAAATTAAGCTTCATGTTGCTTAAAGTTGATAGGTCACCATCACTTAATGTTACCTGCATGAATATGATCAATTTCTAAACTGCTACTCATGTATCATCATGATACCATGTCCAGTGTGTTCAGCCAAGAGATCACTGGTTTGACAATGGAATCAGCTTTTGATATCCAGCTCATAGGAACAAGAACAATTCCAAGAACCAAAAGAGTTGCTTGCCAAAACCATAGTGAGCAGAACCCTAGCATATGCACATGTACTGAATGATGGAAAAAGAACAATGCACAAGCATAAGAAGGTTCCAGTAAAAGAAAAACCTAAGCAGAAAGGAGCTTGAAGCTCAAGGACAGTAGTACCTTGGAAGCTTTCACATGGGAGAGATAGATACCAACTAAGCCAACCTCTGAGCCAACCTATGTCCAATATTCTAGTCAGTACCTGAAATCAGCTCTAGCAAATGATATATGAAGTTAAAACAGATCGAACTGGTCAGATATAGAGGGAAGGGAATAGACGGCCAAGTGATTATCTCTATGGTGTTCCATAGACATAGACTACTGGACCTGGGGAATCAGATTGTTATTACAGAAAATAAAACAATAAGTTTGGCAAAACTTTTATAGCGGAATGTCTATAACAGAACCAGATATTTACTTATTACAAAAAAGAGGAGCAAAAAAAAGCTTTCTAATCGTAATAGCAAAAATTAAAAACCGAACAAACGGATGGACAAAAGAACTCTATAAGAAAGGATGCATGTATTTTTATAAATATTTCGAATTGGTATGGGGGTTCATGAAATTGGGTCATGTACAGTCATAATTATCCATTTGAATCTTGAATAGTTAACTTGAGCACTATACAACCAAGCGTGTTTGTGCAAGCCTCACAGGTGATACACGATGGGTATGTGGATGTGAATTAGAGGAAAATTGTGAATTCCTTACCCAATCATATGATCAATTTTTAGGTATCGATGCCACTTGCGAGACAAACTCCCCGCCCCAATAGTTTTAGATGTTAAGAAATAGTCTCAAATGAAAATTTGAGATTTTATAAATCTCATGATTGGATTATATTTATTTTCAATTAAAGAACGGTCTCACTCAAGTATATAGGAAGAAGAGAGCTTTTTTTACGTGCAATGGGAGCATAACATTCTGATCGACCTGAACCAATCAAGAAGTATAGAGATATTTGCTTCGTAAGCGAAAAAGGAGAAGAAAAAAAACATAATTCATGACTATTGATATCTAGTCTAGATAAATGCTGACGCCATGCTTCAAGAGTACATTTCTATATGCATAGAAAGATGCTTTGTTGCCAAATGAACCAGCTGCTCTGCAAGGGGACCATTTAATATGAGTTGCAAAATGGGTTTGTGATCTATTTTATCACCTTTAAGAATAATTGATTCAACTTCAAACAAATCAGAAATAATCACATGCCTTTTTTTTTTTTTTCCATTGAAATCAAAACTTGGCGTTAGGCCAATTTTGGGACAGATAATAGAAGCTTTTCATTGATGAGGTCTCCCGCGACCTTCCTTCGTCCTAAACTCTATGATATTATTGAGATTGGTGGCCATCAATTATTATCCTTAAGTCAAAGTGTACTTGCGGTCGGATTTGTCACCACCTAATCTTTGATTTGACTAAGTTCGGCTTGGAGGCAAATAATGTTGATAGAAACGCGCTGTGGGTTGGTGCTTTAGGAAGATCTTCATGCGCACTATAATTAAATAAGTCACACCGAAAAGCACTATTTTCTTTGAAAATATTGATCTAACGTTTTCCTAAATATATGTACGGGCATAATTTGATGTATGAAAGCAAACATGCTGCATTCCGAGAATCAATTAAATAAGCATTTTTTTTTGTTAAAAAATATTTAAATAATAAACCACGCTACTGACAACTTAAATTTTTAGAATAGTTGGCGGTGATTTTATATAAGTTCATAATTTTACCGCATAATGTACTATTTGAATAAAATTTTAGTAATATGGTGGTTTTAGAAATGATTAAAAAGAGAAACAAAAGATAATTCTTTTTTAAATACTCAAAGAGGAACCCTAGAAGATTAAAAGTGGGGATTGAGTTTGTCATCCATTTTGGGCCGCGGCAGCTGTTCAATCAAAGCTTGGCTTGGGAAAAACAGCGCAAAAGGAGATTGACTTTGTCATTAGCATTTTGATTACTGGAACAGCAGACGAGAGAAAAAAACGATAAAAGAGAGAAAATGTACTGATCAAACAGCAGATGTATTGGCTCACCGTGATGGAAAAGCCCGTAGTGCAAGTTCAAATCCGTTGGTAGCTACCCTTCCACATCAACTGCTTGAGAAGGGTCATCACCTTCCACATCGACTGCATGAGAAGGGTCATCACCTTCCACATCGACTGACGGCACTGTCCGAGATGAGACCCCGGCCTATGACATGAAAGGGAAGCAGATTGCTGGCGTCTTCGGAAGGATTCTCGCACCAATCTGAGCGGACACGCTGATGTCCACTTCTGTACCTACCGTTCTTTGCTTGCATCACCGCTGGACGCATGAGATGAGATCACGACATTATTCTGAGATTTCTGCCCAATCAGACATGCTGAACTTCACGAATGGCTCCCGCTGCTCGGGTTCTCGTGCTTGTCGGGTTCTCGTTTGGTTGCTTCCTTAATGCAAAACCACGCGAAATCGAAAACGACCGTTTACGAATTGGAAAGGCAACGTGCGATTGCTTGCATGTCTGGACTCTTCTCTCTACACAAATTTTCCAGCGTGTAACATGAGGTACATAAACAAATAAAACCTTCTCATCCATTTACTCTGTTGATAATAGTTTTCCCTATTCGCATAATATTTTCAGTAGATACCAAGAATAATAGGACCCGGGATTCATTGATGGATCGAAAATAGGACATTCTTTTTGCTGATCAAACTCAAACTTGGCCAGCGCCTTTTACTTAAATATCATAGATAGAATTTGGGATTCGAAAGTTCGTAGCTGAGAGCGTTTATAGAGTTAAACTTGGCATTCAAAAAAGTGATAAATAAAACAAATTTCTTCTTATCAGGTAATAATTCCATCTGTTATAAATCGGTTTAATTCCTAAGTTGACGCACCAGATAGAAATCCAAAGAAAACTCTCTTTTATATTGTTTATGTTTCTGAATGAAATCAAATTTGCAGTACATGGACATTTATAGCAATAGTTGTAACTACAAAAAAATAAAAATCTAAGGATAGTATAATCAAACTAGGGTGTAAATAACTATAAAACCCTAACTAAACTTATAAATCCTAGATCAAAATAAACAAACACTTATGGAATCCTAAAAGTATTGACGAGAAGAAAATAAAATGGAAATCTCCCTTCGATCCATTATAAAAATTTCAAGATGACGATAAGTTGGCCTTGATGGAGACATGTCACCTAAAAATGCAGTTTTTTCCACTGCATATTATAATGAAATGACTAGGGAATGTCAACCAAATACCAATGGATAATTTATTAAGTCTTTGGATGCAAAATTATAAACATAACTGCATGGTATTTGCAGGCATCTCTTAGTTTTGTGCGCCTTTATTATTTATAAATCCTTACTAGAAATAATTAATTACAATGGGGCTAGCAAAATGGACTATAATCTTTCTCAGTGAGAAGGGATTTAGACAAAGCATCATCATTATCCTACGTACATATGATATGAGTATGAGATTCTAGGGTTGATTGGGTTCGTGGAGTTAAAAAATTAAGATGTATTTGTTTCGCAAAAATCGTACCATTTTGGAAAATATTTTTCGAAATCATTTTTCATGAAAATGGTTAGTTTTCTTATATTTGATGATATGTGATTGAAAATATTTTTAGGCTTTAGGCGTTTGAAAAATTTGAATAAATTTGATATAATAAAAAAGGTTAAATTTCAAAACCTAATAAAAAGAGAAATTGTTCGTCGTAAAAATTCCTAAATATAATATTTATGTTGATTGGAAAGTCTTTCCATCGATCATATCATATCGAAATAGTGAAAAGTTCGAAAAATATTTTCCAAAAAACTACTTTTATTGAAATAAACATACGTAAAGGTTAAATTTCAACAAAATCTCGAGTGCCCGACTTTCCATGAATCTTTCACGCGTGCTCGTCTCCCAAAATCAGTCACGAATCACTGACGTATCACCTGCGGATCGTGCGAAGTCAGTCGGTGAATACGTGGGGTCTTACGAAAAGCACTCATACGTTGACAGCATCTGGCGGGGCGGGGGGGCATCAATCGGTTAAAATAATCGTCGGTAGGAAAGATAAAACCAACACTAATTCAAGACATGGGAGCATCGGACAACTTGGAAAGGGACTTATATTGAAACCACGTTAACTGGCATTCGACATGACGGCCGATCATGAAAATGAGGCAAATACGTAAGAGTTTTATTATTTTTATTTATTTTTTTTATGTGGGTTATATTAATTAATACTGTAATTTATCATTTTATGAGATGTAAGATGAGATATAAATATAGGGCTAATTTGTGTGGGCCCAATAAAGTTCGGTTTATAATAAGAGGACTTGTGACTTAAAACTTTATAAATTGTAAAGGGATCTATTCATATTGAAATCACATTAGTAGGCATTTGACAAAATAATCAATTGCAAAATCGAGCATATATATAAGATTTTTTTATAATAATGTGAACTATATTAATTGATATTATAATTTACTATTTTACAGGATTTGTCCAATAAAGTAAGATGTAAATATAAGATTGGTTTATGTAGGCCTTGTAAAGTCCGGCCCATAATGAGAAAGTCTGTAGCTTAAAACGCTATAAAGTACTCAAGTCTCTCATCTAATTTTGATGCACAAATAACATCACACAAATAGTATTTATTGAATGCTAAAGGGTAGTCTTATTGAATCAATAATAAAATAGAACTAGGAGAAATAGGAGAAGTACTCAAGCTATCTTTATTTCACATCAAGATCGATAGATTTCAAATTAGGTTTGCAAAACCCTTTTTCTATATTATTGTGTTTTAGACTGTAATTATGGAGATTTTGGATGCTGTTTTGATTGCTTACAGAATATGCTCATCCTTCAGCGGCTAACCCGGGGAAGAAGAAAGTGGAAACTAGAAAGGACGCTATTCATGGGAGTATTGACTTCAAATTTCATTTATCTATTGGTGCTGCTAAAGCAAGGCTTGTATCTGCAGAAGTAGAGAAAACTGCAGGACCCAATCCCGCTTAACGGATTCCACATTTTGTTGTAGTAAATCGTCTCCTCTTAAGAAAGAATTCGAAAAGGAAACTGCAGGATCCGATTCCGCTTCCATTCCCATATTTGCTTTGTTGGTCAGAACTCGTCATTAGTTTTTTTTTTTACTTGAATAGCATAACTTTTTTTTTTTCGATTATTTATGTGTCATAAAATTTTTCAATTGAGCACTCAATGACTTTTTAAAAATGTTCGCCACATGTATTATACCACGTTAGATTTCTTGCACTCGAGTGAATGTTTGTAAAATTTTTTTTTTGCATTTAAGTGAGCATTTTTTAAAAGTTATGATATTTAAGTGATTAAAAAAAAGTTATGGCATTCAAATGAGTATTGTACAAAGCTTATAACACTTGTTGTGTGCTTATCCCATCCTTGACCTCTTTGCTTGATCATTAAAGCAATTTTGCATCATGAATGGATTGCTCTGTGATTATTATAACTTCAATTGGGTTCAAAATTTAACATCTAAAAGCAAATAATTTAATATGATCCTTCTTCCGTTTAGTGGGGACTAATCCAACATGGTCATCATAGAGACACGAGACATGTGATTTCCTGATTTAAGTGAGGCGACATTCAGTTTAAGACAAAACAACGAAGTCCAACGGCAAGAAATTGCATCTGGTTTAGTAGCACCGTAGCAGTGTTTAAGTCGACTCTGTCTTCCATGGGCCTTGTCATTGGGCAACTGATCGCCATTAGAGATGCTAATCATTGTGGCAAGGCCTAGCTGAGCCTCGAGTCACACGCATTGTGGACGACCAAGAGCAAATAAAGAAAGTAGAAAATAAGCATGGCACGTTTATGACGTGCAACTGTAGAATACACATGCATAATCAAGGAGAAAATTAGCTCCAAATCATTCAGAGTTAGACTTAGTAGTTAACAAACAAACAAACACGTGTGTAGATTAGGCATCCAACAAGTGTTCGATTCATTTCATCGCCAGATGCAAACAATCTTCTGCTTGGGCTTCAGAACACCCAATTCAAGATTCGACGCATGTTTAACTGACTCTCGACGAGGTTGGCAGCGTATTTCATCCGGAGGATATCCTGATTATGAATGGGCAAACAGTTGATGTGGAAAGGGCACTTTAATTAAGGACTTTTGACTCCGTAGTCAACAATTTCTATTGCTGGAGGCAAGTGGAGAGCAAGTTTGGCTTTCAAGTGTGGACCGCAGCCTGTGCTGAAATCGTCCACTTCGCCACTCAGACCTGAAACAGAGCGCAATCATATTCATAATCGTAAGCATGACACAAAAGCATGCATTTGGGCTTACTCAACTGAGGCCTTCATTTATATGCAAAAGCTAGCAGCGAGTACATTGGACTATTTACATTGTACATACAGACTGTGCAATTAATGCAGTAGGATACAACAATGCCTTGTGTTCCAGTCCCAATTGAGTATACACTAAAACAGATAGTAAAAGAAAGGAACAAACAGCATACAAGATTGTAGGAAGGTTTGGACCACTAGAATTTAGTTTCTCTATAGCAATCTCATGATCCACCCTTTGGCTTCCATAATTTTTTGCTCACATTTACTGACAAATGCTGTCTGTTCACTTTTACGAATGTCAGTCACACAAAATAGGGCGAAATGCTCGCAGTTATTTTTCATGAGGCTGTAATTGCCAAAAGCATTGTCAGCATGAAGCTCCATAGCCTTCTCGATAACTTGATCACGCGATTTGGCATACGGCAAGGTGGTGCAAGTTCCTGGCCTTGCAAGAATAGAACCTAGCCATGGCCATCCATACCCATAATAGTGAAGCGAACGGAATCTTTTGCCGTCCTGGCAGAAGCAATCAAGGCAAGTTTTGATGACCCCACGCTTGATGGTCTTCTGGTTCTCACATTCCGGAAAATTGAGACAACTTTGTTGCTTCTGGCTAGTCTTGGACAGCAATGGGCATATGTTTCTTTTGTTCTCCGTTCGAGTGAAGTGAATCACGTAGCCATTGCCAACGTAAATTCCTGTCACATTCGCCGTGCGGAACACGGTAAAGAATCATAATTTAAAACCCGTTAGAAATAAGGACAAAGTTCTACCTTTTGATTTGAAAGAGTGAACTTAGGCCTATTCCTGCATTCGGGCTTTTTCTAGTTGGGTTTTGTGGAATGTTCATTTGGGTTGGATCGGAATGCTTTCGGTCCAAATGGGCTTGTAACGGAACATGGTTCACCCATCGTTTCCCGCATCGGAAACAATGAAGATATTTACTTGTAGAATTACAAATAATACTTTCCTAATCGCAATAAGAGGACATAAAAAGAAATCTACAACAAGGGATGTCCGTACAGGCGTGGGGCTTAATGCAATTGAGTAATTAACAGTTGTGATTATCCATTTGAATCTTGAATTGTTTCTAGAATTTAGTCATACTTTTAAAAGCACTCTAGGGCAAAGCGTGTTTGGTGAGGGTATTATGGATGTGAACAAGAGGGACACTTTTGAACTTCTCGCTCGATCTAGTGACCAGTTCTTTGTATCTTGCCACTTGCGGGACGGACTCACTTGTCCCCGATTTCATGTGTTGAATTAGTTAATTTTTTAGGCGACACATGTCGTGTTGGGGCCACCTTGCATAAATCTTCCTCTCTCGTTTGTCCATTCTTATTTCCTCTCTCTCTATCTCTCTCAATTTATCAATTGCTTTTTTCCTCATCTTCTTTGTTGCTTTTTCCCATGGTGCATGCATAGCCACAAGACCGAAGCTCCAACAATGGTGGCTTCCACGAGTTTGAGATCAAGTGATGCCATGGTTGTAAGCTTGAGATATGGCAACTATGGTCGTGTCCTTGTGCTCAAGCCGTCATGGCTGCTGCTCGCTCGAGTTTGAGCTAGCAACTTTAGGCCCAAGCTCAAACTCCATGGCCATGGAAGCTGGAGACTCCATATTAAACGTCTATGTCCTCGAGTGTCTCAATCAAATGGCCATGGATGGGAGTTCAAAGCTCGAGCCACCATGGCCAAGAGTTCAAAGCTCAAGTGGCTGTTGCCACAAGCTTGAGGCTGAGCTTGAAATTTGAGTGGCCAAGGCTACCCCAAGCTCTGGGTTCGAGGTCAAGCTCCATGGCCAAAGCTACATAGGCTTGAGCCTTAGCCATGGCGGATGCAAGAGGAAAGAAGAAAAGCAAGTGCTAAATAAAGAAGATGAGGAAAAAGTAAGTGCTAGAGAAAGAGGAGAGGGAGGAAAAAGTAACGGACAAAGGAGAGAGGAAGATTTTAGCAAGGTGGATCCGATGCAACACGTGTCATGTTTTGAATGGACTAATACTTTCCTCAGTTAGCGCAATTTGGGCACCAAATATTTTGTCCTTTCTCTCGTCATTAACATTTTTCTCTTTAGCACTTGATTTTCTTCTCTCCATTTTCATCCGCCATTGCTCGAGCTTGAGTCAAAGGCTCATGGCTACTTTTGGCCACGGAGCTCAACCTCAAATTGGAGCTTGGGTACCCTTGACCACTTAAGTTCCTCTCTCTCACTCTCTTTATCACTCCACCAGGCTTGAACTCGAGCCAAAGGCTAATGGCTGCTTTGGCCATGGGGCTCGACCTCAAACCTAGAGCTTGGGATAGCCTCGGTAGCTCGAGTTTAGAACTCTGCCTCAAGCTTGTGGCAATGGCCACTTTAGCTTCGAGCTTGTGGCCATGATGGCTCCCATGCATGGCTTGTTAGATGGAGATCTTGAGCTTACAGTCAGGGTCACCTGAGGTTTGGCATCCTACTGTCATGGTGACTCTTGACCTCGATCTTGTGGAAGTCATGCCCGTTGGAGCTTTGGGCATGTGGTTATGGATGCTTGATGGGAAAAGGCAACGGTGAAGATGAGGAAAATGTGGGTGCTAGAAAGAGGGGAGGGCAATGGAGAGAGAGGAGAGAGGTAATTTTAAAATTTCTAACAGGTGGGCTAATGAGCAACGATAACGTGGGAAAGGGCTACTGCATACACGTGGCAAGGTTATTTTATACTCTCTTGTGAGCAATTCAATTATATTAAGATAAAAAAAAAAGAATGAGTTGGTTTGAATGACACTCCTTAGAAATATCAATCCAAATTTCTTTCAAATGTACCTAAATATTTTAATGTCCAAAAGGAGGACATGCCACTATCAGAATTAATTACATGAGCATTATTATTTGCCCATTGGCTGTACTGTTCGAATGAACTTGTAGTAATCTGGTGGTTTTTTAGTCAAAAGGACAAAAAAATAATAAAAATGGAGAAATTAGCATTATCTAATTTTAATTGCACAAAGAGGCTCTCTTGAAGATCAAAATATGGAGCTTGACTTGGCCTTTCCTTATCAAATAATGGATACGGCTATAGTGCAAATGTTTAACCAAACGTTAAAGTTCTCATCAAGCTGAAGCAGAAAGGCTAAAATTTGCTTACTCAAATAATCCATCAACCCTGCAAAGGGAACTCTTGAGTGCTAGAAAGTATCTTGAGAATGGAAAAGAAATACTAATGCAAATAGCAAGTAATAAGAGCCGGTTCCGGCATCGGCATGGCTAAACACCCTCGAGTGACCAATAGTGACATAGGTCGGGGAGTGTGATTTTTTATATGAAAGCCCATTTTTTTTTTTTTTTTTCTATTAATAGTAGGTTGGTTACACTTAAAACAGAAATGGAACTTTCACAAATCCCTAGAAAGATAGGGTAGATCGAGAGATAAGTAAAGTTCAACTCACCATGATGCGAATAAATACCATGTAATCCATATGTGTAGATGTGATCCCCGGCTTCCAGTTCATGAGGCCTCACCACCTTCCAGATCAACTGCTTGGATATCGTCATGACCTTCTCGATGGCATCCCTCTCCATTTCTGACCCTTTGTTTGCGTTCTTGGCGAGTGCTTCCCGATGAAGAAGCTTATAACGTATGATTACCTGAACTTTGTTATAGGGTCTCCAAACACCGCTTCGATTTCGAATTTATAGGGTAGAAATATCCCTTCGATGCAACAACTGAGCACATCCGAGTGCCGAAGTGGGCTTATGGATCATGTTTTGATTTTTCACCAATCGTGCAGATTTGCACATCAATGTCAGGTGAGGTAATGTGTGAGGTAATTTTGTGAGGTAATGTGGGGACGGAGAGCCAAAGCCGGGGGTTTCTTGAAATCGGAGGACTGACAAAAGAGACGTGCAGAAAATGACTTGACAGCCAATCCAACCGCGACCATTTCAGATATGCAAAACGAATACTTCACCTATGGGAGCGTGATTCATACTCCTCATAGATAGATAGGAAGGAATGGAATCCCACTCCCTAGTGAATGGAAAAAAGGGTTTGGGGCTGCCATCGAAAGGAAGGAACAGAACCTAGCTGGTTCGGGGGCTGCCTTTGGTGGCCCGAAATGGGCAGGGTTTAGCTCTCTCGGCCGCTAGAGAGTTTTCATAGTCTTAGTTCATGTTTTATTGATAATTTAGATATGGACCATGAATAGCTACTAATGACCTAAGATTTTATTGAATCCTAGAGTTTTTTATACTGCCTATATATAATCTTATTCTTTTATTATAATAGAGAGGTCTAAAGTGCTAATTACAATAGAATCCTCTATTGAATGTAGCCTTAATCTAAAAGATGAATCGGGATAAATCTTGTGCCACGATTTCTCATTCTTGCCTCTACTCACTATTTCGTAGTGTTTATCTGCATAATCCTCACAACACTGACTTGTCTTGCTCCTCCGGCACAATTAATTTGCACTAGAATATTTCAAAATTAAATCTTTTGTATGGTTCCTCAGAGTTACGTGGCACAACCAAGTCATTCTTTTTATTGTGATGAAGTTCTTTCCTTAGCAACTTCAACGACTTCCGGTCGTTGACGCCTACGGGAAGTTTTCGAGGACCTCCCTTACACCTCACTTCTTTTTCATTCCAAGAATTATCACGATGAGGTGTTGTGAGAAAGGCAAAATCCGGCGGCGGCGCCTAAGCTGTTGCCTGCTTATGGCGTCTTATTTAAATTAATGGATGAGATTTGCCGTATGGAAGTACGAATAATCAAAATGATGGATAATATCCGACCAAAAAAAAATGATGGATAACATAAGACACGTAGGCATTCTATATCCAAAATCACTTTCCAAAGTACCTATGACCCTATATTACGATTCCATCTATTTCGCAAAAAATAATGATTTACACAACATTTTTATAAAAATGATTGTTTATATCATTTACAAAAATAAAAAAATATTTTTATTATACACAAAAATATTTAAATATAAATTATTATTGGCAATAAAAACATTCTATATTGAATGATTATTTTCAAATGATACAAACGATTATCTTATAGAGAAATATTTTTCAAATCATTCATTTTCCGTGAAATAAATTGACCGATACTAATGATGAGGCGTGCCGCAATGAACACACCAGGAATTTGCGCATCCTTCTCGAAGAAGCAAAGCAACCAATCAATAATGATCATTAAAAAAGAACCAATGGAATTCTCTTTCCAGATATCATTATACTAATATCTATGGGATTGAAGCACACTAACATGAACTCAAAAGAAGGCCACAGTTCTCTCGCACTTGCGGCAAGAACGTGGTCGATGGGGCACTTTCCACCCACTCGAGTAAAGGAGGAGAAGTTACGTCCGACATATTGCTCTCTTTTCCTTTTTGACTTGGGAAAATATCGACCCTTTTCGATGGTCAATAGGTGATCTACTAGATGGACGTCGTCTATGGCAGCTCGCCAGCGTTTAGGAATTTGGTAAAGAGGCGGGCTATAAACATGAAACGGCACTCTTTATGATGACACTAAAACCAGGCAACTCAAATAAGGAAAGGAAAGAAATATTTTCACCGAGCAAAATGAGTTGTATCGTGACTCCCTAATCGATAGTAAATGTTTTATAAGTTGTCGGTGGACGGGTGGAAAGAAGGCGCGTGGATGGCGGCAAGAGGCGGGTTAATATGGATGCTAGAAGGGCTCCTAGGGTTTAGAGACATAATCAAGGCCCTTGTCTCGGGAAAAGCTAGAGCAATTAAACTGTCTTCACAAAGGTAGGAAATAACGACCGATACAATCATTCCCTTCAAAATGTTGCCATAAAATATGTTGTTATTATCTTATAAGATTATTATGAGTGTGATGAATAGTTACTTAACACCCAAAATACTAGAGCGATTATATTAGGATTTGAATTTTTTTTTCATACCATGCAGGAGATTTTTTCTGTTGTATCTGTGTTCATTTCTAATCCCGTTTCGGGTTTGAGCTTCTCAAAGGTGATTGATGTTTATATGGAAGATAACAGAGTGATTACATTAGGATTCAAACCTTTTTTCAATACCAAACGGGTGATTTTTTTTTTTTCCTAGTCTCTGGGTTCATTTCTAGTCCCATTTTCGGGTTTGGCCTTCTCGGAGGCGACTGATGTCAGCAGGTGGACGGGGAATGGGTGAAGTCCAACCAAATGCTTCCAAAATTGCAGCCTAACTTCTTATCGGCTTAGCTTATGTGGTTATATGGTCATCCATTTAGGCTAGAGGCTTTCAGCACAGTAAAGAGACTAACCCTGTCCATGGCCTCTTCACTTTGATCATTCTATCAATTTTGTGTCATAATCGGATCAGTCTACGATTATCATAACTTCGATTTTGGGGTCGAAATTTAACATCTAACTAGACTGATCACACATCTTGGATTTGTACTTCCTTTTTGAAGGCCCATGACTTGTCTCATATGTTTAAATGTGACTAATCTAATGTGACCTTCCTTTTGTTTAGTGGCGACTAATCCAATGTGATCGTCGTAGAGACCCGTGATATGTGATTTTGTGATTTAGGTCGAGCGACATTCAATTCTGAAAAAATAATAAATAGACAAAACAATGTGGTCCAACAACATGATATTGCTTCTGGCGTAGGGGTATCATGACAATGTTAATATCCACCGTCCGTTTCGCATGAGCCTCTGTCATTAGGCAAATAATTGCCACTGGGTGGGTAATCATTGTGGTCAGGCGTAGCTGAGCCTCACGTCACACGCGTGGTGCACAACCATTAGCAAAAAAAGAAAAAAAGAAGAAGGAAAATAAGCACAACGCGTTTACCCACATATGTGTGTGTATTTATGTGTGTGTATGTATGCATGGGACATGCAACTATATACGCATACATAGTTATGGAGAAGAGTGGCCTCAAATCACGAAGAGTTGATTTAGTGGTTATGAAATTATTATGTGTGTACATTAAACGTATGACGTGTGCCCGACTCTATTCATTGCCAAATGCAAAAAATCCTCTTTTTAGACTTTATACCGCCGAACTCGACACACATTTAATTTCACTCCACGAGGTTGGCCAGATTTTTCATCCAGCAAATATCCTTAAAGTTGGGAATCATGAATGAAGAGAAAAACAGTATATATTTATTAATTAATAGTATACATGCCTACTTATAGGCTTTACATAACGACTATTTAAAGTAACAAATTATGATCAATCGATGAAATAATACAAAATCAAATGATAAAATACAGAATTACAGAACATCCTAAATATATATCTTACATCCCTCCGTAAACTCAAGATAATTTGAAAGATATTAACTTGAGTTTGGAAAATAGATCTAGAAAATGCCTAGGTGGATGTGTCTTGGTGAAGACATCGGTAGTTTGTTCAACGGAGGAAGTAGAGACAAGTCAAATAAATCATAAAGAACGTGATATTAGATCAAATGACAATATATTTCAATATGCTCGGTGTGTTCATGAAAAAAATCATTATGTGCAATTTGTGATAACTCTCTAGTTATCACAATGAATAACTGTTCTACTATGATGATGCATTCTCATATTTTCTAATAGTCATTGTAACCATGATAACTTTGATGCCATATAAGCAAGAGCTCGATACTCTGCTTGTATACTAGAGCAAGCATCTGTTTATCACTATGCCATGAGATAAGTGACTTGCCTAAAAGGAACAACAACCCATGGTGAAGCAACAATCTTGAGGGTTTTTGAAACAGTTGTGGGTTTCCCGAGTCCAAGATATGATGGCATGTGGTGGTGCATGTGGTGGCATCTATTGTCAATTGGTAACAAAATTTCAATATTTTGATTGTCTAAGGGTGGCAAGTCTAATGGTGATAACAATTTTTGAGATGAGCAACAAAAGTATGATGAACAACAATTAAAAGCTTCGATCTTGGTGGAGAATTGGTAGAGATGTGGCTAGTGCGGCTAGTGTTGCGGTTGCACTTGGTGAGTGCAACTTAGGTAACAATGGCTCTGATGTCAAGTTGGGAATTATGGATGAAGAGAAAAGTACTATTCTATTCATTAACTAGTGAATAGTACATATGACTATTTATAGGCTTTACATAACTATTTAAAGTAACAAATCATGATTGATGGAGGCAAATATATAGAATTGGTGAATATCCTAAATATATCTGTGCATGTGTAAACAGTTGATATGAAAAGGCCTTATTTAATCAAGGACTTTGACTTCGTAGTGAACAATTTTTATTGCTGGAGGGAAGTGTGGAGCAATTTTTGGCTTGCAAGTGTGTACGGACGGCAGTCTCTGCCCAAACCATTCACTTCGTCACTGGACACCAAACAGAGCGCAGGTTCGGCCACTTCTCTGGCTGAATGGGAGCTCTCGTTCTTTCCTCTAGTGACCCTGCTTCGAAGTCCCAGCTTTCCCATCTGGCGTATTGCAGGTGGCGCAGCGAGAAGCTACCCATTGGGGTCTTTCGCCCCCTATAGACCGGCTAGGGCCGCGAAGCCTGAATTGGGTAACTCTTATTTTTTGTGTAAATTGAATTCTTAAAACTATCGACTTTCAAGAGTTTTGAATTCTGGGACTCGGTTCTTTTCAGTACGTTCTGGGGTTGGTGTTGTTATTCTGGAGGCGAAATTGGCTCATGATGCCTTTCCTGTGTAATATATTACTTGGCCTCATCGTTCGACACTGGTGCTTTGATGAATATGGATATGTTGCTTGAACTTTTTCCAGTGATGTGCATATGATGTTGGTACTGATTTATCACTAATTGTTATTTTGCAATGATGCTGCCGAGACGGGGTTTGGAGTGCAGTAGTTAATGCACCAGTAGAATGTTTTCTGCCCTCAATGTAATTGGAATCCCGGTTGCTCGTGCAACCTCTCAATGTGGATCTTGGGATGCTGTTTACATGGTAAATTGCTCCCCAAAGTATATGCTGCCCCTTCAAGAATCAGGATTACCTCTTGATGCCTATATGTTGCATAATCTTGGTCATGTGGAGTTGAATGCTAATGCTATGGCAATGTGATACTGGGGTTCAGTCCTCACCATTTTTTGAGATTCTGGGGAAGGATTCTTCCCTGACTTTGCACGCATTGCTGATGACTAGAGTTGCCATTTTGTTTGGTGATTCCAGAAGCCTATGGAGCTTGGATTCAGGTCGGGGAACTTTTGGTTTGCAAATTCTTCTCGCCCAGGCAACTAGATATGCCTTTGTCATATTCTCTTTGTTTACATAGGTATGGACATATGCCTGCTCATAATTTGCTTCGCAGAGAGAGAGAGATCCTCTCATTTCGTTTCTGCTGGTTTGACAGTGATCCACGCAAGGATCAGTTAGCCCTTTGCCTTTAAGTCGTTTGGAGCATTGTCTTCCCAACTGTGGGCCCATAGACTCCTGCTTTTCTTTTGTCTTTTCACTTATGATGTCATGCGTGACACAGAAGCACGCCTTCTGCCTAATCAGCCAAGGCCTTCATTTACATGCAAATGCTAGTAGTAAGTACGTTGTGTATTTCATGCAAATGCTTCTGTTATGTGTTGGTGCATCGAGGTTTAATATGTTGCAATTCGGACCAGTTGCCTTGAAACAGGAAGTATGTGCAGTGCCCATTTTGGGTTAAAATTCTAATTTTTTCAGTTTTAGAGCATCATTGCGGTTGTCTGTATTACCACAAATGTGTGGATGTATAATTACTTAAGTGATGGTTCCATCCCCCTGTGCTTATATAGCTGTATTCATTGCAAAAGCAATGAGTTGGATCTAAGAGGAATGCTGATGGAGTACCTGCAGACAGATTGCGCAATCAGTCCATGAAGATGCAACAATGCATGTGTTTGCTGTTGCATTCGCATACTCAATCTTAATAATACTAGACGAGTCTCTGTGCATTAGCTACAATATCAGGATAGTAGTTCTATTCAACCACCTAGGTGTCTGTTCCATCAATGTGGGAGGGAATGGGAGTTATATTGGGAAAGAAAGTCTCGAATAGGAATTGCAAAAAATTATCAAGTTTCACCGCCCGTTCTAGTTCAAATTGAATATGCCTTGAAACAAAAGGTGAAAACAGACAGAATACAAGAGTGGAGGGAGTTCGGATCATTTGAATCCAGTTTCTGTGCAGCAACCTCATGGTCCATTTTTTGGCTTCCTTAATTTTCCGGTCACAATTGTTGACAAATGTCGTCTGTTTGCTTTTACGAATGTCGATCTGCAAAATGTGGCATGAGGCTTGTAATTTCTGTTTATGACGCTGTAGTTGCCAAAAGCATTGTTAGCAAGAAGCTCATTAGCCTTCTCGATGATTTGATGGGGCAATTTGGTACCTCATAAGGTGGTTTATGTTCCTCGCCTTGCTAGCGTAAACCCTAATAGTGGCTACTTGTATTCATAATGGTGAAAGGATCAGAATTTTTGCCATCCCACCGGAAGCAACTGAGACAAGTTTTGATGACCCCGTTTGTTGGTCTCCTTGTATCCACATTTTAGGCAAGGAGACGAAGCTTCTTGCTTGCGGCTAGTCTTGGACAGTGATGAGAACATGGTTTTTTTTTTCTCTCTGATTGGGTGAGATGTATCACACAGCCCTTGCTGACATATATTCCTGTCATATATACCCGCGTGGAGCATGGTAAGGACCCATATTCCTGTCATATTAGGTTAAAGTTCTGATCTTTTGCTGTTTAGGGTATCATTTTGGTTGATTTCATTAGCGCAAAGGGTAAACGTTTCATCATCACTTAAAGTGACAGTTCCTTCCTCTTGTGCTTAAATAGCTGCGTGAATCGCACGACAATGAGCTAGAACTTAAGAGGTATGCCCATGGAGTATCTACATAGTACATACAAATTGTGCAATCAATCCAGTGAGATGCAGTAATGCTTTATGTTCTGGTCTCAATTGAGTATACATTGAAATAGATAGTAAAAAAAAAAAAAGAACAAGCAGCATATAGCATACAAGATTGGATGAAAGTTTGGATCACTAGAATTTAGTTTCTATACAGTAAACTCATGGTTCACTCTTTGGCTTCCATAATTTTCCCCTCACAATTAGTGACAAAAGCTGTTGGCTCACTTTTACAAATGTCAATTATGCAAAGTAGGGCAAAATGCTCATAGTTGTTTGTGATGAGATTGTAATTGCCAAAAGCATTGTCATTGTGAAGCTCAATAACCTTCTCAATGACTTGACCACGTGATTTGGCATAAGGCAAGATAGTGCAAGTTCCTGGCCTTGCAAGCATAAACCCTAGCCAACGGCCGCCGACGCCATATTTGGCTCACCGGCGGTCGTAACCCTTCGCTGGTTTGGCAAATGGTTTAGTCCAATTTTAAAAAAAAAAGATATATATACACACACACACACATATAATACCCATAGAGATATGACAACCATGGTTGAGACCTTGTGCTCAAGTCGCTATGGTTGCTACTAGCTCAAGTTCAAGCTAGCAACTTTAGGCTCAAGCTCAAATTCTGTAGCCATGGAAGCTAGATGCTCTTTTTAATCTTTCATGTCCTCAAGTGTCTCAATCTAGTAGCTATAATCAGGGAGTTCAAAACTTGGGCCACCATGGCCAAGAGCTTGAAGCTCAATTGGCCATTGCCACAAGCTTGAGGCCAAGCTTGAAACTCAAGTATTGAAGGCCACCCCAAGCTCCAAGTTCAAGATCGGGCTCCATGGCCAAAGTAGCCATGAGCCTTGGCCTCAAGCTTGAGCTCTAGCCATGGCAGATGTGAGATGAAAGAAGAAAAACAAGTGCTCAATAGAGATGATTAGGGACAGAGAAGAAGAGGAAAAAGCAAGTGCTAAAGAGAGGATGGGGAGGAAAAAGTAACAAAGAGAGAAGAGAGGAGAGAAAGATAAACAAGTGCTCAATAGATTAATATTTTGCGCAATTTGAGTACCCAATATTTTCTTATCTCTCTCCCCATTAGCTTTTTCCTCTCTTTCGCACTTGCTTTTCTTCTTTCCATTTTTGTCCTCCATGGCTCGAGCTTGAGCCCAAGGCTCATGGCTGCTTTGGCCATGGAGCTTGACCTCAAATCAAAGCTTGGGGTAGCCTTGGCTGCTCGAGTTCCTCTCTCTCACTCTCTTTAGCACTTTCTTTTTGCCTTTCCTCTTGCGTCCGCCGTGGCTTGGGCTTGAGCCCAAGACTCATGGTTGCTTTGGCCATATAGCTTTCTAGCAATCTTGACTTTCTTGCCATCCTCTGAAATAAACGGAAAGATGACATCTTCATGGGCCCAACCAATTTCAAAATTTTTGAAGACCCCATTATAATTTTATTTTGAAAATAGAGAGAACATTTATATTATATTAGTTCAGTTTCCTTGCATCCATGTGTCCTCATCGTACGTATTTCTGTAGTAAAACAAGAAACCTGCGAGGCATTTTCCGTCTTTCTAAACGAAAACCCCAACAACTAAAAAGCATTCAATCAACGACTTTGACTTTGGAGTCAACGATTTAAGGTAATGTCTTTGCAAGATCAGAAGTTGCGTTCGGTGCGGAGTCATTCCATGGAGACAGCCATTGAATCTGGGTATCACTTGATCTCTGCTGAGGAGCTTCCTACGGGTAATTTTCCTTCTGCTTCTTCTCTCAGCACATTGCTCTGTTCCGATGCGTGCCCGCAACAAATTTTACTGCTGCAGGTGAGTCTAGAGCAATTTTGGCTTACAAGTACAGAGAAAACTTTCGTTCTTTTTCTTTTTCCGCCCACGTAAATGTTAATTTTACAGATGGCAGAAATTCCTGTTGCTGGTTCTGGTCTGTTTCATGCAAATGCTGGCAACAAGTACCTCTGGTCTATTTCATACCGATGCTTCTGTTATGTGTTGGTCGTCTGTGTTTAATATGTTGCAGTTCGGTCTGTTTGCCTAGAAACAGGACGACATTTAGCGCACGGTATAGGTTAAATTTCTAAATTTTGCGGTTTAAGGCATCTTTTTTGCATATCTTTGCCTTAAGTAGCAGCTCAAGAGTTCTTCAGAAACGGTGCACTTCAAAGTGCTCATAAGCCATACGCAGCGCAACCAGTGCAGCCACCATTCCTTCTAAGTAGAGATGTTGATGCTATTGCGTGTGTATGGCGAATGAAGGTTTGATAATTCCAAATCCTAGGGCAAAGGTGAATCTGGCGAGAGACCCATTAAGTCTAAAGGTCGAAATGCATTGTCTCACATTCGTTAGATTCATATTAAGGATTTTTGGTGTGTAGCAGATCCCCTAATTAATTTAGTGTTTTCTTGCAGTTGCTGTGAGAGCCTTTTTAATGAAGTACCTTGTTTAATTTGAATGCCAGAATCAAGTCACTTCTCCTGAAATTCCTTAAATCAGCAGCGATATGGCTTGTCTCCTTTTAAATTTTATCAGAAGCAATCTTAACACCATTTTTTTTCCTTAGTCATCCTATGTTCATTTTTCATTTTGCAACTGGCAGAACTACTTCCCTCCATGTGTTTCGATACAAATAAGGCAGTTTCCACTAAATCTGAAAATATGCCAAACCATTGAGTGATATTTTGGGAGAGATACAATCGCAGAAGCTGCTGCTAGGATTGCTCCTGCAGTTTCTAATGTATATTCTGCAAAATGACGGCAAAGTATAACATGTGATCCTTCTCTTATTGAGTTGTCCTGGCAAAAAATCTTCTCTTACTTGTTTTTTACGTTAATCTGAAGTTTCTCCTTATTTTGCTGATCAGAGGTAGACAAGGAGATGGTTCTAGAACGGTCATTCATAAGGACGGCTACATCTTGTCTTCAATTCCACAAACATGATATATCCTGGCTGATGGGGAGCTTGGTGATTGAGGATTTACTTTGCTGTCCAAATTTAGTGGCTTCAGTTCAAGTTTCTCACTTTGTTTTCTTCTCTACCACATGATCTTGGAACTAATGATATTATCTTGAACTTGAAGTAGACATGTAAACTGCACGTAGAGTTAAGGATGGAAAATAATACCTCCTTGTTAGATTAGTTTGCCTTCAACTTTGCTCGATATGTTGTCATTCTATTTCCCTGCACAAAAGCATGTAAATAAAGGGCATACAATTAATCCTCTGCCTGTATCTACGTGACCTGGTTTATATACTGTTTTGTTCTTGGATTTAACTGTGCTTGCGAAAAAAAAAACAGCTCTTTTTAGAAAGTCCAAAAACCAGAAACTTAAAAAATTAGTTGGAGGGGGACTATATCTGTATATAAGGCTTTGAAAGCCCCATCATTTCTCCAACCCCTCACGTAGCTCAATACCTTCATCCGGAGAGATTGCCAAGATGGAACCCAAGTCTAAGTCCGTCAATATGTCTAATTAGACCAACCTTCATTTAGAAGCTTAAACTAATGAATCATGAGCCAACAATAATATATTAACTACTCAATACCACATCATTTCTTCAATGTGAGTCTTCTTTAAGACAACTTGTATGTGTATCCTAACAATATTTTTGCCAGACTGGAGAAAAACATTGTAAGTGATGCATTTGGGGATCTTAACAGTCCCATTATAAAGATTGATTCCCCAAGTTCTCCCCTTTCAACAGGAAAAGTTGGATTATGTAGGAAGCTTCGTCCTGGAGAGACTGGGCAATAGCCGTTGACAGTCCACTTTACCTGCAACACGCTTTTATGCTTGGGATTATCAGGTGTTTTAGCTCGTACTTACAATTTGACCAGCAATTAATCATGTCCAAGTCTGTGTTTTCCTTAGTTGACTCTACTCTGCTCTTCTTTTGCTTAACGTAGCTGCATTTGTGGCACAAGCGATGAGTTGAGATTTAGAGGAATGCCATGGAGTATCTATAGACAAGATTGTAATCAATCCAATAAGATGCAACAATTGCCGTGTTTTCCTGTCTGCCAGTGATTTGTTTGTGTTTCATTTTGCTGTTGCATTCACACATTCAATGTTAACGATACCAGATGAGTCTGCATGCATTAGCCTGCTATATCAGGATTCCTGTTCTGGTCAAACTCGGGCAATTTCTGGGGTTCCTCCTTGCAATGTTGATGGAGAACTAGTTGCTGTCGATGTCAACACTATATGAATGTGGAAAAAGCATATGGAGCCAGCCTTGCTGTTACTGGATGATGTTATTTCAGGAATCAACACTATGTATGTCTTCGTTAATACTTTCAAGCGATTATTGATTAATATGAAGAACTAGAACCACATGCAGTGCACGTGTGTTACAGCCTACTAAAAATGGCAAAGCACCTTTTTTTTTGTTCTGTTTTAATCACGTAAGAACGACCACGTTTTCTCCTCTTTGTATGCTTTGTTTTTGTTTCTTCTCTCTCCGGTCAAGCACTCAATATTCTACCAAAACATGGATTTCCAGGCCCTCAAAACCCGAACTTAACAGCAGCCATTATCCTTCTGGTGCACACGACAACGACCTTGACCCTCCTGCTGCTGCTGCTGCTGCAGCTGCCATTTGTGGTCGGGGTTTTACTCTTCCTCTGCCTCCTCCTTTGGCAGCGGACGACAGAGGTCTTGTGGTCCCCATGGACTCGGATGGGAAGCTCCCTTTAGTGAAAAACACTATGCAGTGATGAGGGTGGTGTAGAGAGAGAGAGAGAGAGAGAGAGAGAGAGAGAGAGCTGCGTATGTTAGACAAGGACAAGCTAACAACTTTGTCCTTGGAAAATCTAATGGGAATGAAGGAGCATCAGGATACGTGCATAAATATATATATATATGAATATATTTACAAATACATCTCCACATAAACATGTCCACACGCGAATAAGCTGAGTAGGGCACATTTTCTTTTCTAAAGTTACACACGGTGAAATACAACATTGGAGGAAGGTTGGATCGAATGAGTTCTGTTTTTCTGCAACAACTCCGTGGTCCATTCCTTGGCTTCCTTAATTTTCTGCACACATTCACTGAAAAATGCTGCCTGTTCACTAGCACGGTTGTTGGTCCAGCAATATGTGGCAAAATGCTCGCAATTGTTGTTGACGAGGCTGTAGTCACCAAATGCATTGTCAGCGTGAAGCTCATTGGCCTTATCGACGACTTGAAGGGGCAATTTGGTATTGAGTAACGTGGTGCAAGTTCCTCGTCTTGCAAATTTAAACCTTAGTAGTGGCCACCCGTATTCATACCGGTGAAGGGATCGAAGTTTTTGGCTGTCCTGCCGGAAGCAATCGAGACAAGTTTTGACAACCCCACGGTTGATGCTCTCTTGGTATCCACATTCTGGGCAAGGAGACGAAATATCTTGCTCGTGGCTAGTCTTGAAAAGTGATGGAAATATGGTCTTTTTGCTTTGTGTTCGGGTGAAATGAATCACATAGCCATCGCCAACGTAAATTCCTGTCGTACATACATGCAAACCATTAAAGAATCAGATTTAGTTCAAAATGGAAAACAAAACAAAAAGGAAAAATCATTATTTAAAGAAAGTTTGGACTTTAGAGTCGGCGAGCTGCTCGCCGACCATTTTGCTTTAATTAATTTCGTTGACAAATCCAGGTCTCTCGCTCTTAATGTTGAAATGGAGTTGAAAAGCACTGCTTTTGTGATATCTATCTACATAAGTCAAGGTACACATGCTACGGTCGAAATAAATTAAGGGAGCATTATTTTTTCTATGTTTGCGTCTGTTCTGAATCCTTGCTATAAATAATTAATCATAGTCTTGACCTGCAAAATTAATTAAGGTCATTTTTCCAAGGGTAATGCTAAGATAACGGCACCGTTATTCCTAGAGAATAACGGTGCCTTTTGAACCACAAAGTCACTTTCCTTTCTAATAGGCAACCAGCTGTAATAAGTTGAACAGTAATTCTGATTTTAACAGAATTTGCCAAGCCTAAGTTACTTAAAAAGGTCATAAAACCAAATTCCAAAGATGGTTATCTATGTTATACAAACATAGGGTTTTTGTGCAAATAAAGAGAATTGAATTTTTGTAGCTGTGGGTGTCAAGCCAAAATCCGGGAAAATCTCTCTCTCTCTCCGTATCAAAAGTCTAGGTTTCCGTAGTGTTATTAGAATATATCATGTCTTTTTCTCTGGCGAGATGGTATGTTGGACTGAACTCAGATATGACTTGAGTTGCAATAAAAGAAAAGGAAATGAGAGGAGAGGAGAGTTAAACCGTGGGGGTGGAATAAACTCGACACTGATATAGCAGACTCAGAAAGATGACCCCAGTTCAGCTGAGGGGATTTTATCATTCATTTGGGCTGAGGGCAAGTGCTTAAGCTTGGCTTGGTGGAGATAGTATGAGAAAGTGGACTCACAAGTCATCCATCGTGAGAGCGAGCAATCGGAGAATTCGGATTTGAATTGTTATTAGAACTTTTTATGCCTTTTGTCTGGCAACAGAAATCATGGGAAGAGGAAGAGTAGAGTCGAAGAGGATCGACACCGAGATGAACAGGCAGGAGATATTTACTACGATTAACTTGCATCTCATTTGGCCACGCATCTTTGTAGCCATTTATTCTCTGGTGGCTTCTATTTCGAAGAAGCATCCGCCAAAAATATTTTACTTTCTGCTGAGGCTTCTAGGTATAGTTGGAAATGGAGACGATAAGTGTAAACCGATCGGTTAAAGAGCAAAAAGGTTTGCCAGAAGAAGAAGGAAATAAGAAAAAAAAGGACCAGTGCAAAATCAGGAAGATGAGGAGGACTCACCATGATGGCTGTATAATCCATACAACCCATATCTATAAACGTGATCTCCAAGTTGGAGATCCTCAGGTCTCACCACTTTCCACATCAACTGCATCAGTATCGTCAATAACTCTTTGATGATCTTCATCACTATGTTCGCTTGTGGCCCTTTTATACTCTATTGGACTTGTGCTTGAACTGATTTACCTGCCAAAAAAATTCACCAAACTGAAAATAATTATTTCAGTGAAGAGAAGAACAAGAGAACTCAGGCGAGGAAGCTAAGATGATCACCAGCTCTGCCAGACAAGGATGATGAATATGGTCCACTGAAGAGAGGAAAGGAAAAGAAAGAAGTGAGTGAGAAGGAAGTGGGAAGGATTGGGCAACGACGACGAGGTTATGGTATGAGTGGGTGCTTCAAGTGCGCGCGGGTGTGAGAGAGATGGCGTCGACGGAATAGAGAGGAAAGGAGAGATGGCGTCGATGCAATAGAGAGGAAAGGAGAAGGAAATCGTGAGTGAGGATGAACTAGGATAGAGGGGGCGATGCCGATGAGGCTATTGTATGTGGGTTCTTCAAGCGTGTGAGAGAGAGACCGAGAGAGATGGTGCCCGCAGAAGAGAGAGCGGGCGATGGCGATGAGGTTATTGTATGAGAGTCCTTCAAGTACGTCTCTCTGAGAGAGATGGCGGAAGAGAGAGGAAAGGAAGAGGAAGAAATGCGTTGCGGGAGGGGGGGAGTGGGCGATGGCGACGACGTTATTGTATGAGGGTTCTTCAAGTTTCAGTGTCTCTTCAAGTCATGACAGAAAGAGAGATGGCGCAAGAGAGAGAGAAAGGAAGAGGAAGAAGTGAGTGAGAATGAACTAGGGAAGAGTGGGCGATGGTGATGAGGTCATATTGTGAGGGTTCTTCAAGTTTGTGTCTCTTCACGTGCGCGCTAGCGAGAGAGAGGGATGGCGGAAGAGAGAGGAAAGGAAGAGTAAGGGACTGAGAATGAAATGAAAGAGAGTAGGCGACGGAGCTGAGGTTATTGTATGAGGCCTTTTCAAGTTCGTATGTGTCAAAGTTGAGCGTCTCTTCAAGGGTGCGTGTGTGAGAGAGATGGCGGAAGAGGCAGGAAAGGACGAGGGAGAAGTGGGTGAGAATGAACTGGGGGGGAGAGAGTGGCGACGGTGATGAGGTTATCGTATGAGAGTTCTTACAGTTTGTGTGTCTCTTCAAGTGAGAGAGAGAGAGAGAGAGAGAGATGGTGGAAGAGAGAGGAAAGCAAGAGGAAGAAGTGACTGAGAATGAATTGAGAGGGAGAGAGAGGGGGCGAAGGCGATGAGGGGGGAGAGAGGAGAGAGGAAGGGAAGAGGAAGAAGAGGGTGAGAATGAAGTGAGCGATGGCGATGAGATTTATATTGTATGAGGGCTCTTCAAGTTTCTGTGTCCCTTACAAGTACGTGAGGGAGAGATGGCGAAAAGAGAAGAAACGAAGAGGAAGAAATGGGCAAGAATGAACTGCAGAGGGAGAGTGGGCGGTGGCTTACCAGTCCTGTCGACGGCCGCTTGACCGGTGGCGGAGCAAATTTCCGGTGATGCTGCAAACGTCGCCCCCTCTCTGCTCATGCTCTAGCTCGTCGGTCACCGGCCACGGCAACCGACAACCTCAAGGAACCAGGGACTGCCGACCGGAAACGGCGATCTCAGCCGGACACCGTACTCCTTCACCCACGCATCCAAGCTCTCCTGGCGCGAGCGGTCGACGAGCCCCGGAACTCCCCGGACGTGCGCCAGGTGGACGTCTCGAAGCTCCGGGCACGGAGCCGGCGAGAACTCCTCCTCCACCATGTCGCAGGACGAGATGATGACGCCGCCTCCGCCGGCGGCGAACACCGGGCCGAGGAGCCTGGGAGGGACGGTCGCGATGTCCCTCCATGACCACGAGCCCCAATCGAGGACCTCTGCCCTTATCGCACGATCTTCTACCGGTAGGTCAGGCGGCCGACCCGATTCCAATTCTATGCCAGCGCTGCCACTCGTGCGATGGCTCGAAGCTCGACGGCGACATCTCGAGTCAGAGGGATGAGGAGATAGGTCACGCCGCGGACGCGGAGGTTCTCGAGGCAGCGCCATCCGTGACCCGGCACCACGACCTCACGGCAGAGTCGGGCGGAACTCGCCGTCCACCGAGAATCAGGGCTCCCCCAGCTGTGGCTCGGCTCTGAGCCGGAGACTTCGGACGCCGCTCGTGGCGCGTGCGTGGTGGCGGAGTGCGGATCGCCGATGACGTGGCGCCGTCAATCCTCTGCAGACGGACCTGAGAGCTTTGCGGAGGGAGCTCTGGAAGGGAGCGGCCAGCGACCTCGTCATCATCGACGTTTCACACCGAGAAGAAAAGAAAAGAAAAGAAAAGCAAAGAAGAACGATAGGTGTGAACATCGAAGAAGACGAAGGGCTCTCATCCCATCCCACTTGGTTTCGCGGCCATCAAAGCAGTCGTCGTCATCCTAATTGCCACGTGGTGTTGTCCTTGACTGATGGGGCAACAAGAAAAGGACATCACTGTTCTTACCACCCTCGCTTTGAAAATATCAGTTGGGAAAAAACAATGTTTCCCTGCACCACCGCCGAGCTAGATTGCCAACGGCAACTGCGGAAACGCAGAAACGAAAAACTCCGCATGCTTCGTGTCGTACATCCCGACAATGCTACTACGAAATGTAAACAGAAGACAGCGACCCGATTCGAATTTGATACCTAGTGTTAAACCCTTTGGAGCTAACGTGATGATTTGTTAAAAATTTGTGCTCGGTCTCTTGTCGTTTCGATTCTTACACTTTCTTTCTACTTCCATGTGAAGTACGTGGAAGTAAAAATTTGTTGCATAGATCAGCATATTCAATAGTAAAATTTAATAGAAATTAATAGAGAGTAAATTTATTAATTTTGGATTTTTTAGAGTCAAAAAGTTAATTTTAAGTAAATCTGACATCAATGTACTATTTAGGGTAAATTTGTAACGAATATATCAGTTTGAGGTTTTTCATGTGTTAATCTAAAAAGAAAAGAAGGAAATTATCTACTAATCGAACTCTGATGTATAGAATTTGGGATTCCAAAATTGGTAGCTGAGAGACAGAGAGACAAGAGAGAATTGGTTAGGGAGATGCAATTGGCTTTCAAGCAATATAAAATTGGGTAGAGGACCATCCGTCTAGGGCCCCCTCCATAAAATTATAAATGGGCTTAAATTCCCGCATTGGCCGAACGCACCGGACTCGAGCGCAATCGATTGGTTTAGGGACGGGAACCCAAAGCAAGCTCTCTTTCTTTATGTTATAAGGTTACACAGCACATGAGTCGTTAAAGCAACATATATGACCACATAAACCTAAAGATAACGTATATAAATATCCTCGGAATCCTAAAAAAATATCGAGGATAAGAAAACAATGTAAAAGTCTCGTACGCGGATAATCACGCATTTGTATTGACCCAGTTGTAATGCAAATCGGCTAGTAACTATGCGATCTCAAATTTCGAAGCGCTAAAAAATGACCATATCTTACCAAGCTATCTAGAAGTAAGAAATTTCAGATTCCATACAAAGGTCCACTTAGAACCTACCTATTGGAACATGTAAAAAACTTGAAACTTACCTTGTGATAGATTCTAGGGTCGATTCTAGTAGCTATTCAGGTTTCACCTATATTATCACATTTGATAACCACAATTTACTACTACAATTCACCAATCATATATTCTATTAAGACATATGAAAAATATAAAACATTAACAAAATAAAAGTTTTAGTCATATAATAGAAAATTAGACTAGTGGTTCCAAGTTATGCACTCATTATTCAATATCATAGTATATCATATGATCTCACAAAAATATAGACCAAGAAAAACATGAGAACTTATTCTAAATTCTTATCCATCAAAACAAGATCTCTAATTTTGGAACCCGATAACTTATCATACATATCTTAAAACTTGAAACTAGACAGGTTCCTACCAATTTGAATATGCATATCCAAATTCTACCTCAAAACTATCCTCACTTCTGAGATTCCTCAAAGGTCATGTAGCATCACAAAATCGATCTTTTTTTCTCCGTGATAAAGTTCTTTTCCTTAGCAAACTTTTAACAACTTCTGATGCTCAAGAGCAAGATGGGGTTTCTCGATGATCAAATCAACTTGGTTTGAAGTCACGCGAGGATGACAAAACACAATGGCTTTCGCGAGTTTGACTAGGGTGACCGTTTGGCCCAGGAAATGATATATGATGTGGCGACTAAATGAACTCCAATCTTCCTCTTTATAGGAATTATATGAATTTTTCAATTCTATTCTCATTCCGTGAAAAAGAAAAAGAACGAAAGGGAACTCGCTTTCATCTATCAATTCCTCTTTCCATTTGAGCAATCACATTATGCCACGATGTATCTCTTTTTTTCCTTTTTTTTTTTTTTTTTTTTTTTTTTTGCGAATGGAAAAGGCAACATGAATAAAGTTTCATGAGAGAGTGGCATCCCATCAGACCTTTTTAAACATGTTGCTTTCGACCTCTTTTTACATGTGAAACTGCTGGTTTCGTTGTGGTTTGATTTGACATGGACTTTTTTTTTCTTTTTTCGGGGGGAACACTGGATTTTGGCGTTTCGGTCTTTGAGGGTTTTGACTGGTCGGAACGAAACTTGCATGCGAAGCCAAGAATCTAAAGGGCTTCGAGTGTATCATTAGGACCATCTTCTGGTGCCCGGATGGCGTGTTTGACCCAAAGCCGTGCATGAATATGTAAAATTTCATGGGAACACAACGGACGGCTCTAAAAATTCAACTAGTGAGAGAAATGCACACTCTTTTAAGAAAATTGTCTTGAAACAAAAGAAGAACAAATCACGATAGTGCAAAAAGGCGAGATGGGTTGGACTTAACAGAAAAAATTATCCAACTAATCTTAAATTTATTGTACGATTCTTACTTCTATCATGAACTTTTAATTTTATCAATTTAGTCACGAAATTTTGTGTAAAATGCTAACATAATCCATTCGATAAGTTTTCACCGAAAATCATTAATGCATAAAATAGTTGGCGATCATTATAACTTTGAATTGGAAATTTACACAAAAAATTAGGATTGAACTTACCTAGGTGAAAAGCTTATGATTTAATCGGCATTCGTATTATAAATTTACGATTGGGTAGATGTTGGTGTAGCATCCTAGTGGGAACTCTCGAAGATGAAAAAGTGGAGATTGGATTTGTCGTTCGTTTAGGGATAAGGGCACCGTGTGGTCCAGTTTGGCTTGGGAGATCGAACGGTCTGTCGAGCAGCACAGCAAAGAGAGATGTGATTTTGGAAACTTGAGGACGAAGCTAAAAGGGGATTGATTTTCGCCCCACGTTGCGGCATCGGACAAGTGGCGGTGCCAAAAAGGTTAGATGGTTTGACGCTGAATCCGAGTCAGAGGTTCTAGAACTGTGGGAGAAAAGGGAGAGAGGGAGAGAGAGATGCCAACACAAGTTATCATTACATTTCAGTTGATGTTCGCCACGTGGCGTCGACTCTTTCTATAAAAGCAACATTTATTCTCTTAAAAAAATTGTCCAAAAATCTAAATTTATTACATTTTGACTTATCTAATCATAAGCCTTATAATTTAATCTTTTTATATTTTGTTAATTGAGTTAGTTTAACAAATTTTAATTTTATTTCTGATTTTTTATTCTTTCCTTTTTCTTTCAAGTCCAAGGAGAGTCGCTAACCAACCCTTGTTAATCGCAAGTGAGAGCTCATTGACTCTCGTCAGTCATAGGCGAAGGCCAACCAACTCTCGCTGGCCATTGGGTAAGGGTTGCAAGGCCATTGCTAGCCGTGAAGCCCTCGCCAGCCAGGCAAGAATCAGTTGGCAACCCTCGTCAGATTTGGTAGAAGATAAAAAGCAAAGGAAAAAATACTAAATTTAAAAAACATCAACAACAATTACCTTACATGATATTAGTAATGTTCACGTCAACAATTTTATGTTAAAGTTTATAATTGAATTGACAAAAGTGTAATAGGTTTAAGACTTTTTGAACAGCTTTTTCATCATGCTTTTCTAGTCGACATATTGGTTATTTGGTCACAATTGCCAAAGATCATATCATAGGCAAGTCCCACAAGGAATTTCATGGAGACAACTTAAAGAGGGAAGCAAGATTCCGCATCAGATGAGTGAGCGAAGCATCATCTGCATTTGATCCTTTTGTGAAGTATATCTCTCCTTCTCCTTCATATCACAGCACGCCACAGGAATAGCTAGCTGGGCATCTCCCTCGTATCGCTGCTGTTCCAGACCTGCCATGGCTTCAACAGATCATCTGATGCCACGCACAAGGAAAAACAAGAATGCCCTCAAACAACTCCGGACGAGATAGCAAGCCAATGGCTTTACACAAAGGCCGATTAGGAGGCGTCATCCTTTGACTGAGTCCAGAAATATCGAGACGATGAGTCGCCCTCATCGTCGGGAATCCAGAATACTTGGCACTTCAAACTGGGATTGGGGAAGAAAGCATCGTCAAGATAAGGGTCAGCTTCTTTATTGGACGCCATCTTTAGGGGTCTTTGCTAACGTTAAATTGGATTTGCTGAAAGGAGACGTACGACAGGGGATTGATTTGCACGGCGAAATGGATCTGAGAGGCAAGAGTCTTCCGCTGTCATTTGTCATACCAGAAAAAGGAGCATAATCTTCGTCAATGGGTGGTAGGGCCAAGGGACCAGTAAATGCGAGGACACTACACACGATCAACTTCTGTGATACGGTCTCGAATGTCGGCTGTCCAGAGCTTGAAATCGATACCGGATGTCACGCTCCAATGACGTTAGCCAAAAGACCGTCGATTTCATTAGCCTCTCACTTTGACATCAAAAGGAGCTTCAACTTTTCAGAAATTCACAACACTGCGGAAACAAGAGTTCGGCACATCCGATTAAAGATATACAGGCACCATAACTCATCATCCTAAGAAGAGTTTCGTTTTGCTATCGTCTGATTAAGTATCTCACTGTCGCGTAAGCATCATTCACACAGGTGTGGATGTAGCATTTCCTCTTAAAATTCAAATTACTACAACAATGCTCGCCATCCCCTACATCAAATCACATAGGCCAGGTGAAAGTACAAGAGGAAATGTCTCAGAAATGCCTTGACATGGATCACTATAAGAACAATGTGCAATCCTTGCTTGCGTGTGTGCTAACTCAAAAATGGAGCAACTCTTAGCAATATGGTAAGGCACAACCAGTAATCCTCATTTGCTCAAGAGCTTGAACAGTCGTATGCTCAATCTGTCGTATGATTTCATGTAAGAAAGCAAACTGGCAGATTGAAGAGTTCTGGTCAGGGATGGCAAGGTTTGCCTCATCCACTAAAGCAAGATACAATCGAAAGTATTGGCACTGCGGATGAATGTAAGCTGTCAGATGCTCAGTAGGACCGGCATTTCCTGCAGTGTCGTGGGCTGCCACAACATTATGGGAATCACATCCATCGCTATAATCATGTGAACTGCCAGTTGCACTGTCACAACCTGCTCCTGGGAATTGTGAAGATGACTTTGTTTTATCCAAAATAATGGAGAGCAGGCGTACAAGGTGTGGCAGGCACAACGGGTCGTATATCACGTCAGCACCTAAGCTGTAGAAAAAGAGAAATTACACCTTCATTGACTGATGAAAAGAGAAAACAACTGAATATCTCATGTTAATGTTCAATAGAAGAAGTGTGTTAGTGGAGGGACTACTCAAATTATATCTGGTTTCAATCTATGAAGTACGCTCTCAGATGCACATTCCCAAGGCAGGTGTAAACTGCATTTGTGAATGGTCAAACTGCATCAGGATTCACGTGATTGCAATAGATGAATATGAATGAAAGAAATATCTATCATGAGATCAAAGAAGGAAAACTCTGGGGCATACGCGTGAAATATGAAACTAAAAACTTGAAAAATCGCGTGCTTAGGGTGGAATGTGCAAGGATAATGACATGATCACCCACAGAATATAAACATTCCGAAGTCACTGGCTCATCATCTTCCGTGCTCATTTGATTCATCTTCAAATTAAGCTTTATGTTGCTTAAGGTTGATAGGTTGCCATCACTTAATATTACCTGCATGAATACAGTCAATTTCTAAACTGCTACTCATGTATCATCATGAATCCATGTCCAGTGTGTTCAGCTGAGTTAGTATATGTGCTGAAGGACAGATCACTCGTTTCACTACCAAGTCAGCTTTTGATATCCAACCCACAGGATCAAGAACAATTCCAAGAACCAAGTATGCAAAAGAGTTGCTTGCCAAAACCATAGTGAGTGCAACCCTAGCATATCTACATATACTGATTGATGGATTAAGAACAATGCATAAACATATGAAGGTTCAAGTAAAAGAAAAAATCCTAAGCAGAAAGGAGCTTGGAGCTCAAAGACAGTACCATGGAAGCTTTCACATGGGACAGACAGAGATCAACTAAGCCAACCCCTGAGCCAACCTATGTCCAATATTCTAGTCGGTACCTGAAATCAGTTCTAGTTCATGATATATATAGTTAAAACAGATCGAACTAATCAGATGAAGGGGGAAGGCAATAGAAGGCCAAGTGAATATCTGTGTGTTGTTTTATAGACTACTGGATCTGATGAATTAGATTGCTACTACAGGAAATAAAACAATAGGGTTGGCAAAACTTTTATTACAGAATGCTATAAGAGAACCAAATCTAATGTGGATAAATCAAGAAATTTGAACCCATAATACCAATGTTAATTTGAAAAATTCCGATGCACTTTCAATGGGGGAGAGAGAGAGAGAGAGAGTACATCCACGCCTAATCTAGTTGAAGAAAACCAAGCAAGCATATGACCCAGGACAAGCATTCAGTTCTTCAAAAATATACACGAACCAATAATATACTTACCCTGTATCTCCTTCAAGCATGTTGAGCAAACAATGAAGTGGAATCACCAATTTCCTTACCATCGCATCCTCACAACTTGCATCTAGGAAATTATTCGCCAAAGGATCGAATGATGCATACAAAAAAAATATTACTTAAAGGAAAGAAATAAACCTGAAAAATGAAATTTACCATCTGGGAAAAGAAAAGAAATATATTTCAAAGCCCTCACATTCCCTTTGACTGCATTTTCATCCTAATGAAAAAATAACTTTTATCATTGGTAGCTTGAGGATTAATTGATAAACCAGGAGAAATGGGACACATTATTCTGTAATAAAAATTAACAACCATGAGCTTTACCTATAAAGAAGACATGAACTCACTGTACAGTTCTTACAATTCATCTAGCACATCATCACAATTAGACTCAATTTCCAATATGAACTTCTTCAAGAAGTTTTTCAAGTGCGGAGCATGACACTTGCCAATCTGCAACGACACTCAGAATTCTGCAGTAACAGTCCTTCGCTAAAATAATGCAGCAAAAACAGACGCAACGAACCTGGTACTCAAGAACTAATACATGAGTTAGTATTACCAAGCTAGAGCATCAACTCCAATAGCAGCAACATGAACGATAAATTCCACAGAAGCATATAATCATTTCGGCTAGTCTAAAAGTTGTCAAAGAGTAAAAGGACATTCACTTTAGCAGAAATGACACAGAGGAAACACAATTGCTCTTCTTCTTCTTCTTCTTTATCACTTATTTCCTAAACCAACATCAACATGTGACCTGAACTCAAAAGACACTTCAGTTGAAACATACTTTTTGTTTCTTGTTCTGGGTTCTTGAGTTTGGGAAAAGCCGCCAAACAAGACTTCCAGCTTTACTGATGCAACGATCCCAAATGAACCTCTGAACATCGGCGGCTGCAAGGACCCACCGCCAAGTGATCTGGGTTTCGAATAGAAGAGACAATTGCTTCAAATTCAATGCACACAAAATCTTGAGAATCTAAAGACCAGGTGAAAAAGAACACTGAAAAGATGAAATTTGGTAAGCCCAATGAAGGGGCCGCAGAAAGGAAAAGAGGGAAGACTGTACCTCGCGTGGGACATCACGCAGTCAGTGGGTTCCATGGCGAGAACCGCAGCGACAAAATGGAGACTCGCAGTTTGCTTCGCCATTTGTTCAAAAATGTTTCTTCTCACCTCTTTCTCTGCAACACCCTCAACAGGAGTTTCGAGCGGGAGGAGGAGGAGGGAAGCAGGGGAGAAGCGGATACACAGCCACAAGAAAATCCGAAGTTTATCCCAAATTCATGAAAACAGGTAAAAACTTCTCCTAATGTATCCTTCCTTTGTTTTGATTTTAAGATCTACAAAATTACAACAAATAAACTTATCTCTTTTTAGAAGAATGAGAGCATTTAAGTGAAATGCCTAAGCCCAATTAGACTTACAAGATATTCGAAAAATGAATTGAAAGTGTTCTATTGGGCAATGTAAATGATTGTCCTAAAAAAATGACATTAAAATTTGTGCACACATTATTTAAATCTGTTTGTATTCGAAAAATGTAATGCATAAGCTTGAAAAAAGAGCATATCTTTACTTAGTTTTTTAAAAGGAGATTTGGATAAATCATCTACAACCAAATTTTCTTTTTTGCTGGAATAAATAAAGTGAACACTCCATTCGAGAGGGTATGAGGTTGGGAAAAGTCAGAATTATAATTTAGTAAGTGGTGAAAATAGTATATGGTTATATGAACGTTTATATTATCTCATTAAATTTTTTGAAGTTATCATGTTAGTCCACGTGTGTTAGCATATGTGACATTGATAATGAGGACATTTTTGAAAGAAGAGAGGAAGTTGTATTTAGGTGTGGAATCATTCCATGGGGACATCAACTGAATCTGGGTATCAATTGGTCTCTGTTGAGGAGCTTCCTACAGGTAATTTTCCTTCCGCTTCTCCTCTCAGCACATTCCGCTGTTCCAATGCGTGCCTGCAAAATATTTTACTGCTGGAGGGAGTCTAGAGCAATTTTGACTTTCAAGCATCAGTAGCAGAGAACTCGTGCTGCCTCTCCTTGCATTTATTTTCTCGAATCAGTGACGACACAGTTTGTCTCCTTTCGAATTTTGTCAGAAGCAGTGGATAACACCGCTCCTTTTCTGTCATCTGGTGTTCATTTTTCATTGTCGCAACCTGCAGGAGTAGTTCTGTCCAAGTCTCTTCAAACTCGTTCGATAGGTGTTTTGATACAAACAAGGCAAGCTTCTGCTAAATCTGAAGAAGATGCAAAACCAAATGAGGGATATTTTGGCAGAGATCCAACTGCCAATGCGGATCTTAGGATTGCTTGTTCTCCATATAGTTGCGCTCATCGCACAAGAAATATGTTGGGACTTAAAGGAATGCCTGTGAAGTAACTATAGATAGATTGTGCAATCAATCCAGTAAGATGCAACCACTCCTATGTTGGCCTGCCTATCTGTGATTGGTTTGTGTTTCCTTTGTTCTGCTGCATTGACATAATCAATGTAAACAATACTAGACAGGTCTCTGTTTAGTTACTGTGATATCAGGATATACCAGTTATGGTCAAACTCCTGGATATGTATTACAGCAACGTGGGGAGAATAGGAATTACAATGGCAATCAGTTATATGGTCACCAGCTATCATCACATCGATGTTTATGATGGAGAATTGCAGACCTTACATAACATCAATGCCGAAAGAGCATCTGGAGTGAGCTTTGTTGTTGCCGGTTGATTCTATTTCAGCAATCGACTCTTTTTGTCTTCACTAACACTTTCAAGCAATACTTCCTTCGAATCTAGAATTAGGACCATGCGCAATGCACGTATGCCAACTAAAAATATGGCCAAGCACTTCGCTTTTTTGATTAAATAATTTGACAAGAATCGATATGAAAGAAAGCACGTAACAACGGTTACTTTGTTTCTTCCCTTTCTCTGCTCTGTTTATTTTACTTCTCTCTACAGGTATGCACTCAACATTCGACCAAAAAACATTGAGCTCCAGGCCCTCCCCCGTGAACGCAACAAGAACCGCCATCCTTCAGATGAACACGATAACTTCCGTCATGCTATTGACTGACGGCCTATGCTCATAAGAAACCCCAGACGCCAACAAGCACTTCGTCATACATCCGGACATTGAACATGATGGCCATTGTTAGACGCATGCCATAAGTTTACATATATCTTCACATAAACAAGTACATATATGGATAAGCTAAGTTGGGCACAGTTTTCTTTTCAAAGTTTTTTCTTGTGCACGTGTGAAGGTCTGTCGCCGCCCAGTCCAGTCCCAATTGAATATGCCCTGGAACAGATATTAGAAAAACAAGTCCAGTCCCAATTGAATATGCCCTGAAACAGATATTAGAAAAACAGACAGACGGAGGATTCGAGATTGGAGGAATGTTGGACTCAGAATTCAGTTTCCCTGCAGCAACCTCACGGTCCATGCTTTGGCTTGCATAATTTTCCGCTCACAAGCTCTGACAAATGCAGTCTGTTCGCTTTTATGAATGCCGGTACAACAAAATATGGCGAAATGCTCGCAGTTGTTATATATGAGGCTGTAGTTGCCGAAAGCGTTGTAAGCGTGAAGCTTGCTAGCCCTATCGACGACTTCATGAGGCAAGTTGGTACAGCATAACGTGGTGCAAGTTCCCAACCTTGCCAACATGAACCCTAGTAGTGGCCACTCATATTCATAACAGTGAAGGGATCGGAGTTTATTGCCGTCCCGCTGGAAGCAATTGATACAAGTTTTGACGACCCCGCGATTGGTGCTCTCCTGGTATTCACATTTTAGGCAAGGTGACAAAATTTCATGCTTCTGGCTATTCCTTAGTAATGATGGGGCTATGGTTCTTTTGCGGTGTGTTCTGGTGAAATGAATCACGTAGCCTTTACCGACGTAAATTCCTGCCATACATAAAGAATCAATTTTTAATCCCAAATGAACAAAGATGAACTCTTGATTAGGGATGATTCCGCGTGAACTTTCAAACTTGCTAGAAATAATCACTAACTTCTGCTTTTGACTTGATGTGTGGGCTGATTTTTTCTGGAAGGATTTGAAATCTAAATAAGATTAAAGTGTTACATGTAACCAATGCATCTAGTATATTTTCTCATGAAGTATGGTTAATGAGTGCTCTCGTTAACATGACCTAATTAAAGAACGAAATTATACTTGTAATTTCAAGGTACCTTTCATGCTCAATTCCTTGAATGCAAAATTGAAGAGATTGCACATTTTGGGTTTTAAATGAGTGAAACTGGGCCTATTCCTGCGTTTGGGCTTTTTCTAGCTGGCTGTTGGGAAATGTATATTTGGGTTGGATTTGGAATTCTTTCGATGTAAATGGGCTTGTAAATGGGACCAAGTTCACCCATGGTTTTCCCTATAAAGCTTTTCTAATGACAACAAGAATACGTAAAAAATTTAACCAAACTGGATGTAAAAAGAAATTGATAAATGCTTATGTGGCTGTCCTTAATTTAAGGTGTGAATAATAGCATTTTTTGTTACCACCAAATAAAAAAAAAAATCAAATCAAAAATTATTGTGGCATCCACTCATTCAAAAATTTATAGTTTGGATGAGTCTAACATGTTAGATACAATGGATATACGGATGTGAATAGAGGGACTGTTGAGAATTCATTAGTCAATCTCGTGACCTATTTTTTGGTATCACGTCACTTGCAAGACAAACTCACTTATCCTAGAAGTTTAAGATGTCAAGAAATAGACTCGAGCAAAATCTACGATTACGAGTCTCATAATTAAATATATTATTTTTCCTTTTTAGGTGCACTGGGAGTATGGCATTCCCATCCCCCTAAACCAATCAAGAAGTATCAAGTTCATCGATGCGGTCGAAAGAAAAGGTTCAATATCA
The DNA here is from genome assembly GCA_014182735.1 of Corymbia maculata. Classification (NCBI taxonomy): domain Eukaryota; kingdom Viridiplantae; phylum Streptophyta; class Magnoliopsida; order Myrtales; family Myrtaceae; genus Corymbia; species Corymbia maculata. Next base: position 43,080,870 of record CM024689.1, on the reverse strand, counting down.
TACTACGGGACTTTTTCAAAACCGGTCAAAATGGATGGAGATGTCCTATTCAAGAGTACATTGGTTTTTCTCTATAGAAAAACGTTTTGTTGCTAAAAGAGTTGCGGCCCCGGACCTCTAAGAACAATTAGACCAACTTCAGGACGTGGTGGAAACAATGACAAACTTATGATTTTTCACCGAAGTCAAGGCTTCGTATAGGCCAATTGCTCCCATGTGCGCGTTCACTAGTTATCTTCAAAGCCCTTTCAATTTCACATCCCACCAAACTCTTCAAAAAGTACTTAAGAGAAGTAGCTTTTGCTTCACAAGATACGAATCCTAAGTTAAAAGATGAGAAGAAACAGGAGGGGCGCGAAATGAACTTTTAGTAATCTGGCGGTTTTAGCAAAAGAAAGAAAAGGAGATAAGATAATTAATCACCTAAAGAGGAGGTCTTGGCTACTTCTTACCACCTTTTTGCCCTTCTTGTTTTCTCTATTCAATAATAAGAGCAATTTCATGGACACAAACTTGATTTCATATCTCCTACTTTTTATGTTAATGTTCGTTCTTCATCCATGCTAAAAAAAATCCATTATATATGTGGACCACAAAATGATCTCCAATCTTTCTCAATGACAATGATAAAAAATTTCCTTTTTATTCTCGTCCGTGTTTATACCCTCTCTTGCTCTCGTTCTTTTTGTGAATTAAAAAACACCATGATTAATTTCACGAACACTTCCGCCTTTTCAAATATTTTGATTGTGACTTGGCCAAGCGTGTAGAAAAAGTTGATCGTGCTGCAGTTTGATTTTATCCCCGATAACAGGTGGACGTTGGGGGAGGCGTCGGTGCTTCTAGGGTTTCACTCTTTTGCAAGGTCCACAGCTGAGGATCCACGACACACTCCACCCAGGTTAAGGCAGCCTGCGTGTGGGCCCTAAAAATATCCCTACCTCCCTCTCTCTCCCACTTACAATCTAGGGTTTCCAGAGTATTATTAAAAGGAGGAGGAAGAAACGAGGGGAAGTGGGCCCTGAAGGTCTCTCTTTTACTGTCCCCTCCCCAAACCAAGAATCTAGGGTTTCCAGGGTATAGTTAAAGATGGAAGAAACGAAGGGAAGTGATCTCTCTTTCACACACACACAAAATCTATGGTTTCCAGGGAATTTTTAAAAGGAGGAAGAAACGAAGGGAGAAAGAAAACCTGGGAAGTACTAAATTTAACACTAATGGAGCATCCAAAGTGAATCCGGGGCTCGACCCACAACTCTTAAAGATTAAAAGTGGGAAAATGTTAACACCGAGCCGAATTTGAAAGCTCAACCCCCGATAGAGGGTGGTTTGAATCCCACATATTTTTATTTAAAATGAAAATAAAAATATAAGAGAGAAAAAATAACAACGCAACAGCAAGTAATGAGAACTTACCATGATGGCTATATAAGCCATATGACCCATATCTGTAGATATGATCTCCGGGTTTTAGATCCTCCGGCCTCACCACCTTCCACATCAACCGCATCAACATTGTCACCACCTTCTTGATTATCTTTGTCACCATCTTTGGCCCTCACTTTACACTCTTAGTATACTGCTTGAGCCGATCCTCTGAACTGCCTAAAAGACCCAAACTGACCGTATCGGGGTTATGGTCTCGTATAAGTACTATAGTGAAGAGAATAAGAACAAAACTTTCGGGACGAAGAAGCTGAAATGATCAGTTACCTGACCGTGCAACGTCGGAAAATGGAGAAGAAGTGGCACTGCTAAAAGGTCGACGGCAAGACGATGAGAATGGAGAAGAATGATGACTTTAGTTGAGGAGTGCCTTCAGTCAGTGGTTATTTAAATTGAGGAGAGAGAGGAGGGGAGCACCGCGCACAGATCCCTAGGCGGACGGCCAAAGATCCTTGCGGACACCATCGCTCTCAACTGTTCATACAGTCTCATCAAGACTGAAGCTTGGTAAGAGCTATTGGAGTGAATCTATACTCCCGTGATGTCCCTAGTTATTTATTCCTTGTTTATTACTTTACTGTTGCCAAAAATCGTATCTTAGGCAAGTTTAAGAGGAATTTGATGAGGACAAATTAGAGGAAGGCATGATATTTTTGGAGTCCGGCTAGCCTAATGGTAGGGCTTTTGTGGCGGTAGGAACGGTCTAACATCAGCCACACCTTTTGGAGGAAATAGGGAGACTGGTTCCGGTTTTTTTTTAAAGACTTCTGGCTTCCTATTTTCTTGGTTTAATTTAGGATTAGATTAGAGGAGTTGAAAAGGAATTTTATTAGCCAATAGCTACCGAATCACAAGTGGAAAAATCCTAGTAAGTGGAACATTTTGAATATGAAGAATGGAAAAGAAATTTATACCGTAATATAGATAATCATAAATATATTATCACTAATTTAAAAGAAATCATTAATATCATCTATTAAATATTTAAAATGTCACCTTTACAACTAATAAGGAAATCACTTTGCAATGAAATGGCTCCCCTTCTTTCGCTTAAATCAAATTGCATAGAATGACTCTTTGATGACCTAAAATAAAAAACCTTCGATGCCGATTATGCATAAAAACAGATGAGTTAAAGAAAAGATTAAGAGAAGAATAATAATTAGTATGAAAAGAATTATCCCATAAATGCAAATCTAGTAGATGAAGATTGTAAGATGAACTCCATCCACTTGAATGAGATTTGCAAAAAAAAAAAATTTAAGCTTTGTATGTCTAAATGACGGTACTGTTAGCTAATCATTTTCTATATTTCTCTCTTCTTTAAATGTAGTGCATGAGATCAAAAAATTTGAAGCGCAGTATCTTCATTGGATCTTTCCTGAAGTGTCCCCTTCATATCACATCATGCAATAAGAATAGTTCATTGAGCATCTCCCTTAACCTGCATTTTTGCCTAGCATTCAAGTTGTTGTAGCAACTATGCTTCTTTTTTTTCGTCCATCCGTCTTATCCCTAATTTTTAACTCATTCTCAGACTTTTACCTTACTTCTTTATAGAGTGTGTAAGTTGAAACCCACATCTAAAACTAATTGTCCCAATCCTAACCCCATTTAAGAGATGGGGATTTGAACTCTCAACCTCTTCATTCCAATGTGAGAAGGGTGGCCAATGGGATAAACCCGAGTGCTTTGAGTATGGCTTTTGGAATGACATGATCACCTAGTAATTCCAACAAATTATGAATCAGTTAAATTCCCACATTGATGCAGTAGAGATGGAATAAATATTGGTAATCAATCCGAAATACACGCACTCAAAGCGCAATTAATCGCTCACTGGCCAAAATTTCAAAGCAAACTCTCCTTTGGGTTACTAACTAAAATCAAGAGTTGTCGTACATGAGCATTTAAAGCAATGTTAATAACTACAAAACTCTAAAGATAGTATATTCAAACTAGGAAATAGATAACTATAAAATCCAAATAAGACAACCCTAACCTAAGCTCGTAAATTGTAAATCGAAGTAAACAAATATCTTTGAAACCCTAATGATACCAAAGTGAGAAAACGATATAAAAATCTCCTTCACCACTATCATTCTCCTCCAATTGGAAAAACTCGATCTCATTGAATTGTATGTACTCATTTGAACTTTGGAACGTAAAATTTGAAATATTTCCTCCTAAGCGGGGAAGAAAAATATTTACTCAAGAATTAAGGGGCTCTTCCAGGTGGGAAGGATAAACTCCACTGCAACTCCTTTGAAGGTTGTTTGAGGAATTGGTAGGCCAGTATAGTAGCCGTTTGAGCTAAGCAACTCCTTTGAGGGTTATTTGAGGAATTTGTAGGTCAGTATAGTAGCTGCCTGAGCTGGTGAAAGTGGAAGAGAGAGATAAAAGCCCTCATGCTAGGCTGACCTGTGTTTCGCATAATGTGTTTTAACCAACTTGTTGGCTTAGTACCCTGGTTAAAAGATATTGTGCAGCTAATAAATATTGAGTCTCAAATATTGAAGTGCTAAAAACCGATTGTTTTATGCCGTACTACCAATTTCGAATTGCCTCGACGATCCATGGACTTCTTCCCCTTGAATATCTCAAGAATTAAATCTTGCACACGATTCCTCAAAGTTACGTGGTATCACTGAAAAATAACTTTCGGTGATTAAGTTTTTTCCTTTGGCAACAACTTTAACAACGTCCATCGGTTTTAGCAAGATGTTTCTTTTCCAGAAAGATGGTGCTCCAAAATCATGAAAATTGATGCTCAAGATGGGTTCTTGATGGTGATATCAAACTTCTTTTCTTCAGCTCACTACGTTGTTCGGTCATTGGTGGACCCATCAAACGCCGCTTCCTTTTCTCTTTCTCCCCCACCCCAACCCACCGCAAATATATATATATATATGTATATATACGCGCAATCCACGGGGCATCAACTATTTGCCCCGATCAAGTATAATGTCAGCCAACAAAATGAACTACGACCATTGTCGTAAAGGGCAATGCGAATTTCCGTTTTATTCTCGTTCTGTCGAGAGAAAGGACATTTCCATACCTCTTTCTTTACCAGTTCTCCGTTCCACTTTATCTCCTTCATTGTAACCGTTACCACGATTTGTAGACTATCTGGGTGCTCATTTTTTGTAAATTGAATAGCACCATTCGTGAGAGTGCTTCCTATCAGACCATTTCATACATGTTGGGCTTCGACTGTTCTTGAACGGTGGAGCATATAAAAACGAAGTTGATTGTGTTGGGGTTTGGTATGAGATGGAATTGCGGATAATGGATTTGGCGTGTTAAACTCGCACGTGAAGCCAGGGATCTAGGGTTGGCATGGTATAATTAAACTATTCATGGTTTTTCCTCTGGTGGTGGGATGGCATGTTTGACTGAAATCAGGTTTGTAAAATTTTGTGGGATCATAGCGTGGAAATATATAATAGGGGAGGAAAGTAGGAATTTGAAATAGCCAAAGGACTAATGGGGAAGTCATGCAGCAGACTACTCTTTTAGGCTAAAGGCATTATCGAAACAATGTCTTCCGTACCAATTAAAGAAATTTCTACCATGGGATCTAAGAAGGAAAACTATGGGGTGTGTGTGTGTGTGAATAATGAAACTAAAAACTTGAAAAAGCGGACGCTTAGAGTCAAACGTGCAAGGACAATGGCATGATCACTCACAGAATCTGTACATTCTGAAGGCACTGGCTCATCATCTTCCGTGCTCAATTGATTCATCTTCAAATTAAGCTTCATGTTGCTTAAAATTGATAGGTCACCATCACTTTATATTACCCACATGAATACGGTCAATTTCTAAACTGCTACTCATGTATCATCATGAAACTATGTCCAGCATCTTGGCTTGTAAATATGCTGAAGGACAGATCGCTAGTTTCACAACCAAATTAGCTTTTCATATCCAGCTCATGGGAACAAGAACAGTTCCAAGAACCATATACAGCAAAAGGGTTGCTTGCAAAACCATGGTGACACAACCCTAGTATGTCTACGTATAGTGATTGATGGAATAAGATGGAATAAGAACAATGCATAAACATATGAAGGTTCAAGTAAAAGAAAAAAACCTAAGCAGAAAGGAGCTTGAAGCTCAAGGACAGTAGCTCGGAAGCTTTCACATGGGTGCGACAGATTCCGACTAAGCCAACCTATGTCCAATATTCTAGTCTGTATCTGAAATCAAATCTAGTGCATGATATATAAAATTGAAACAGATAGAACTAATCAGGTAAAGGGGGAAGGGAATGGAAGGCCAAGTGATTATGTGACAACAATGCTGATCTTTGCGGTAATTCATAGACTAGTGGGTCTGATGTGTCAGATTAATGCTACAGAAAATAAAACATTAAGGTTGTCAAAACTTTTCTAATGGAATGTCCATAAAAGAACCAAATCTAAGGTGGATAAATCAAGAAAATTGAACCCATAACACCAATGTTTATTTGGAAATTGTGTACTTTGGACAGCTTACTTCAGAACATGTTTTGCTGGAGAATATATACAGAAAGGAAAGCATGAACTCTGATAAAAATAGACCGTCATGCTTGACCGAACACCTGATGAGAGAATGGACTGAAGGCTAATTTCAGTCGGCACATAAATCCACACACTGCATGTGACAATAAACCATCTATGATTAAAACCGTCTGCATAATTAAGATTAGATTGTGCTCTTTTGCCAAAAAATAACAAAATAAATACATCCACGCCTAATGTAATTGAACAAAACTAAGCAAGCATATGACCCAGGACAAGCATTCAGTTCTTCAAAAAGACATATGAATCAGTACCATACATACCCTGTATCTCCTTCAAATACGCATTTCTGAAAGATGTCCATACACTAATAAGCTGAGTAGGGCACATTTTTCTTTTCTAAAACAACAGACAGACAGAGAGATACAACATTGGAGGAAGGTTGGATCACTCGACTTCAGTTTCTTCGCAGCAACTTCTTCATGATCCAACCTTTGGCTTCCTTCAATATCCGCTTACATCCACTGAAAAATGCTGCCTGTTCACTTGCACGGTTGTCGGTCCTGCAATATGTGGCAAAATGCTCGCAGTTGTTGTTGATTAGGTTGTAATCACCAAACGCATTATCCACATGAAGTTCGTTGGCCTCATCGACGACTTGATGGGGCAATTTGGTATCGAGTAACGTAGTGCAAGTTCCTCGCCTTGCGAACTTAGACCTTAGTAGTGGCCACCCGTATTCATACCGGTGAAGGGATCGGAGTTTTTTGCCATCCTGTCGGAAGCAATTGATACAAGTTTTGACAACCCCACAGTCAATGCTCTTCTGGTATCTACATGTTGGGCAAGGAGACGGCTTGTAGCTACTCTTGAAAATTGAAGGAAATGTGCTTTTTCTTCTCTGTGTTGGGGTGAAATGAATCACGTAGCCTTCACCAATGTAAATTCCTATAATATGTACGTGCAAACCATTAAAGAATCAAATTTGTTCAAAATGGAAAAAAAATAAAAAGAATGAAATTCTAGAGGGACAATTTTGACACAAAGGCCGGAATGTACCATGAATAATTGAATACTCACAAACTTCTTTTCTTTAACTGGATGCGTAGGTCAATTTTGGATTAGAAAACTGAAGGAATTCCTACTCTTTTGTTTGGCACGTTACATAGAAATGAAATGTTCTCTAGCTCCGGCGCAGCTCTAGAATTTTCTCTTCAGCTTTGTACTCAAGACAAAGACACAAAATTTCCACGCAGCTAAAAGCGAGGACAGCATAAATAAAAGAGGAAAAACCATTATTTAAAGACTGTTAAAACTTTAGTGTCGTCGAGCTGCTCGCCGACCATAATTAATCTCGTTAACAAGTCCAGATCTCTCGCTCTTCTTGAAATGGAGTTTTTTTTTTTTTGCTCGGTTTCTTGAAATAGAGTTGAAAATCACCGCTTTTGTAATATCTATCTACAAAAGCCAAGGTCCGAAAAAACACATGCTACGGTCGAAATAAATTAAGCAAGCATTATTTTCTATGTTTGCTTCTGTTCTGCATCCTTTCTATAAATAATTAATTATAGTCTTGACCTGCAAAATTTATTACGGTCATTCTCCAAAGGGTAATGCTAAAAAACGGCACCGTTATCCCTAGAGAATAAGGATGCCTTTCGAACCACAAAGTCACTTTCCTATCTAAGAGGCAATCGCCCGTAATAAGTTGAACAATAATTCTGATTTTAAAAGAATTTATCAAGGCTAAGTTACTGAAAAAAGTCATAAAACCAAATTCCAAAGATGGTTATCTATGTTATACAAACACAGGGTTTTTGTGCAAATAAAGAGAATTGAATTTTTGTAGTTTTGGGTGCAAACCAAAATCCGGGTAAAATTCTCTCTCTCTCTCTCTCTCTCTCCCCCATCAAGAATCTAGGGTTTCCATAGTGTTAGCAGAACCTATCATGCCTTTGTCTCTGGCCAGATGGCATGTTGGACTAAACTCAGATATGAATTGCCTTGAAATAAAAGAAAAGGAGAGGAGAGGAGATTGAAACCATAGGGGTGGATTAAAATCAACGCTGATATAGACTCGGAAAGATGACCCCAGTTTAGCTGCCGCTCGTCCCAGGACTCTTTGAGAGTGGGAATGGATTTTATCATGACAGCAAGCAATCGGAGAAATCGGATTTGAATTGTTATTAGAACTTTTCACGCCTTTTCTCTGGCGACAGAAATCATGGGAAGAGGAAGAGTAGAGTTGAAGAGGATCGACACCAGGATGAACAGGCAGGTGTAATTTACTACTGTTAACTCTACTATTAACTTGCATCTCATTTGGCTATACAGATTTGTAGTCATTCATTTTCTGGTGGCTTCAATTTTGGCGAACCATCCACTAGAAATATTTTACTTTCTGCCGAGGCTTCTGGGTGTTGTTGGAAATGGAGTTGATCAGTATAAATTATATTTACCAGAAAAAGAAGAAGGAAAAAAATAAAAATAACACAAGTGCAAGAACAGGAAGATAAGGAGGACTCACCATGATGGCTGTATAATCCATACGACCCATATCTATAAACGTGATCCCCAAGCTGGAGATCTTCAGGTCTTACCACTTTCCACATCAACTGCATCAATATCGTCAATACCTTGTTGATGATCGTCATCACCATTTTCGCTTGTGGCCCCTTATCACTCTAATGGACTTGTGCTTACCTGCCAAAAAATTCACCAAACTGAAAATAAATATTTCGGTGAAGAGAAGAACAAGAAAACTCAGGTGAGGGAGCTAAAATGATCACCTGCGCTGCCAAAAGGTCGATGACCGGGATGATGAATAGGGTCCACTGAAGAGAGGAAAGGAAAAGGAAGAAGTGAGCGAGAATGAAGTGGGGGAGATTGGGCGACGAGGACAAGGTTATGGTATGAGGGGGTGCTTCAACTTTGCGCAGGCGTGAGAGAGATGGCGTCGATGGAAGAGAGGGGAAAGGAGAAGGAAATCGTGAGTGAGAATGAAATAGATAGCGTGGGCGATGGCGATGGGGTTATAACGTGAGGACGAGCTTGTGCATCTCCAAGTGTCAGTCTGTGAGAGAGATGGTGGGAGAGAAAGAGGAAAGGAAGGAGAAAAAAAGGTTGAGAATCTCTAAAACGGGGAAAGAAGAAGGGAAGGTCAAAGCGGGGGGTCATATGATCAGATCTCTAGTGTCATAAAAGAAAACGGGTTCACTGCTGCTACGCTATTGGAAATATTTAATAATCGGCTTTGACGTGTGCGAGTGGTCCAACCTTCGCTTGTCTGCTTGTTTTTTTAACTCTGTTTCAATGCATGTTCGAATAAGAGGCCCTGTATTGCTGCGCTCTTTGGCTTTCTTGATTTTCTGCTTACAATTACTGACAAATGATGTTTGTTCGCTTTTATGGACGTCGGTTCGGCAAAATATGGCAAAATGCTTGCAATTGTTGTTTATGAGGCCATAGTTGCCAAAAGCATTGCTAGCATGGAGCTCACTAGCCTTATCGACGACTTTACGAGGCAATTTGTTGAGGGGTAACATGGTGCAAGTTCCTCGTCTTGCGAGCTTAAACCCTTCGGAGTTTTTTGCCATCCCACTGAAAGCAATCGAGACAAGTTTTGACCATCCCACGCTTGATGCTCTCTTGGTATTCGCATTCTGGGCAAGGAGACGAAATTTCTTGCTTATAGTTAGTCTTGGACAGTGATGGCAATATGCTTCGTTTTAGTCTTGGACAGTGATGGCATATATGTCTTGGACAGTGATGGCAATATGCTTCGTTTTAGTCTTGGACAGTGATGGCAATACGCTTAGTTTGCTCTCTATTGGAGTGAAATGAATTACATATCCTTTGCCGATATTGACTCCTCGACTCCTGTCATATACGTGCGTGTGGAGCATGGTGAAGAATCGAATTGTAATCCCACATCAATAAAGATGAACTTTTGGTTATGAATGATTTGGTACTAACTCTAAAATTTCGCTAGAAATAGCTGCAAACTTCTCTTTTTCACACGTGTGGACTGATTTTGACCGAAAAGGATTAGAAATCTAAATAACTCTTAAGTGTTATGTGTATGCAACATCATAAAAAAAAATTAAAAAAAATGAAGGAACTAATCTGCACACGCAAAAGTTTCAGATGTCAACAACCAGATTCGAGCAAAATTTGAGGTTATTAATTTGATAATTAAGTTACAAATTTTCCTCAACTTAATAACGCTCTCAAGTCTATAGGGAGGAAGTGCCTTTTAGGTGAACATGGAGTATAACATTCTCATTCACCTAAACCAATTAAGAAATTTGACAAAAAAAAAAAACAATTAAGAAGTATTATGTTTCTCATTCGTTTGAAAGAAAAAGATTTAAAATCACCTTACTTGTCGAGAGAGAGAGAGAGAGAGAGAGAGAGAGAGAGAGAGAGAGAGAGAGAGAGAGTGATAATAATGTCTTCCTTTTCTTTTTGACTCCTTCTGAGGTTGTTATTGCAATCTAGGCCGACACGAAAACGCATGACGTTGATTTCAATGTCACGACAAGGCTTTGCATCCTTTTATCTTTCAAATGTTGATTTTTCTTGATCTGAATTCAGCTTTATATGTAGGCAAGGTCGGTAGGGACACGTGGCATGGTGCTTTATAATCTACCGTGCACAATTCAATTGCATCAATTTAAGTTGGAGAGCACTCCTTTTTTAAAGAACATCGATCGAATTTATTCAGAAATATATCGACATGGTTTGATGTCCAAAAGAAGACATGCTACAATTTGGATCAATTAAACGAGCATTATTTTGGCCATTGGATTTACTATTTAAATGAACCTTTAGGGCCTGTTTGACAATTATTTTGTTTATGAGAATAATTTCTGTTTTAAATTTTTTTTTTTCAAATTCTACTCCTTAAATGAGTTTTTGGGTATTCGAAAGCAATTGACAACTGCATAAAATTTCTATTTTCTATTCTCTAAGTAGAAAAAGAAAATATATGATGATACGACCCTTATTTTTTTTTATAACATAGAATTTCTTTTAATTTTTAAATAGTTTTATGAGATTTTTCTTTTCTTTTTTCCTTCTCCTCTTCTTCTTCCTCTAGCCAGTCACAGGCCATCGTCAAGTATGGCAGGCAGCTAGAGGAGGAAGAAGAAGAAAAGAAAAAGAAGAAAAGAAAAGAGGAAAAAAGAAAAAGAAAAATGGCTTAAGCTTGATTCGAATAAAGAAGTAACTTTTTTACTATTCCAAAATTTATTCCCGATAGTAGAAAAATTAATTGATGTTACTAAATAGATTTTTATTTTTATTTTATTCCGAGGAACAAAATAATAGAAATAGTCAAGAATTAGCCCGTTATCAAAAAAGCCCTCAATAATATGAGGGTTTTAGAAGAAGCAAAAAAAAAAAAAAAGGGATGAATGATCAAATTAAGCTTTATTAAATTTTAGTAATAAATAAATGAGCATTATAATGTTTTAGTTACATAATTAAATTAAGAGGAACTCTATAAGATGAAAAGTGGAAATTGACTTTGTCATTCATTAGGCTGAGGGTATGGTTATAGTTTTGGCTTCGGGAGAAATAGTGGGGTCAGTAAGTAGACTCACAAGACAAGCGTTAGATTTGATGGCCGACGTAATCTACCAACCCGATATAGAGGAAGATACTAATGCAACAGGAAGTGATGAGTATCCAATTATCAAATTATATAGCAAAACGTTGATGTGGTCATAGCACGGAATCTTCTACAAATCAGCAACCTCGAATCCAAGTTGAAAAGCAAAATTCGATTACGGAAACAAATCTATGAATCCATAGAGGGAATAAGTGAAAAGAAGAATAAGAGAGAAAAATACTCATGCAACAGCAGCAAGCGATGGGAACTCACCATGATGGCTATATGGGCCGTGTAATCCATACGTGTAGATATGGTCTCCGAGCTTCAGATCCTCAGGCTGCACCACCTTCCAGATCAACTGCATCAGTATTGTCATGACCTTCTTGATGATCTGCGTCGCCATTTTTGGCCCTTAACTCCACACTCCTGGGATGGTGCTTCGGACGAGAGGTGCCACCAAAAGGTGGACGGCGGAGGCAGACGATGGGAAGGGAGAAGAAGGATGATGGACTTTGGGGCCTTGGTTAGAGAGGAAATGAAAGAGAAGGAGGTCGCTGCATGCTTTTCGTAACTCCAATTGGGGTCGAAAATTGATATCTGCTAAATCGATATTAATGGCAAGACGTACTACGATAGACATATCGCAGATTTGTGCTTTCTTTTCGAAGGCCGATTGATTGTTGTATGTCTATTTGAAAGCAAATGAGTTTGAAGTGATCCTTCATTTGTTAATTGGCGACTAATACAAGATACGCAATATCTTGGTGTAGGGGTATATCATAACAGTGTTTATGTCGATTATTTATCCCATATCAAAGATTCATATGGTTACATTGCTAGTTGAGAATAGCTACGACCTAGATTTTAACGTACCTCAATCACGATTCATGAAGATTGTCTATATCAAAGATTCGTATCGCAGATTTGCACTTTCTTTTGTAATTATGTTCTACTAAGGTCTCTCTTTCTATCACCTTCGTTTCAATTAACTTAGCATCCCCACGTCCTGCGTAATCTAAAGCAAAGTCAAATCGAGCATGATTTCCATTGCTTGGTCTTCTACCTTTAATCTTTATCCTTGACTTCTTATCCTCCCTCCCAAGGAAAAAGAAAGTGAGCTTCGTGAGCCCCGACCACTAACGAAATCTTTGAAGACCCCGCTATGATTTTTACTTTAAAAGAAAAAACCAAGATTTATCTTAGTTCAATTCCAATGGATAGGCATCGTGTGTGTCTTTGTAATAAAATAAAAAATATATATATTGCTTGGAATTGATTTAGTGATTAAGGAATTAATAGGTATGTGTATTAGGCGCACGATATATGTTCAATGATCTAGTTTAAATGCATTTGTCATGACCACGAGCCCCGATCGAGGACATCCGCACTTATTGGGCAGTCTTTAGCGAGAGAACAGCTCACCGCACGATCTTCTACTGGTAGGTCAGGCGGTCGACCCGATTCCAATTCTATGCCGGCGCCGTCACTCGTGCGATGATGATTCGACGCTCAACGGCGAGACGATGTCTCGGGTCAGGGGGCTTGAGGAGATGGGTCACGCCGCCGAGGTCCTTGAAGCGGCCCCACCCGTGACCCGAAGCTCGAGCTCACAGCCGAGCGACAATCTCGCGGCCAGAAGGGAGACGACCTCGTGGAGGAATCTTCAGAAGGGAGCGGACAGCGACCTCGTCCCCGGCGTTTCACACCGAGATATTGAAAAAAAGAAGGAAGAAGGACAAAAGGTGCCCAATACCCATCTTGCAGAAGATGTGTTCTCTGGTTTTATCCAACTTTAATTTTCTATAAATCAAACGTACCAGACCTCATCCTAAGTGCCACTTTTCAAATTAGCTGTGCGAGAGAGAGAGAGAGAGAGAGAGAGAGAGAGAGAGAGAGAGAGTGATAGTTTCCAGCCGTTGCCCTTGATTGATGATTGATGGGGATGGCCCCGCGCCCGCGGGGGGGGTGGTGGGTGGGGAAGAGAAAAGAACAACACATCTAAAATCCTAAGAAATATTAAAGATTAGAAAATAATATAAAGTCTCATTCGCAGCTGATTCCGTGCATGTACCGACCCTAGTCGTATGCACCTCGGCTCCTAAATATGCGATCTCAAATGCCAATGTGCATTAAAAAACAAATGACTACCTTGCCATGCTATCGATTCTGAATCCCTCAAGAATCCTGAATAGTCTTGCAGCTTTTTTACTACGTCCGATGCTTTGAGCAAGATTTGGGGTTCATGATGATAAAATCAACTTTGCCTGAAGTGATGCGAGGATGACAAAATCTTTTCGTCAGCAGCTTTTTAACTACTTCCGATGCTTTGAGCAAGATGGGGGCTCTTGATGATAAAATCAACTTTGTTTGAAGTGATGCGAGGATGATAAGATCCAGCGGCTTTCACGAGTTTGATTAGGAGGATCATTTGGCCTAGGAAATGATCCGATAATGTGGCCGACCTAATGAACTCCTATCTTTTCTCCATGAGAATCATATGAATTTTCCAATTCTATTCTCACTCCGTGAAAAAGAAGGAAAGAAAGGGACAATCTCTACGGCTCTTTATCCATTCATTCTGCATTCTACAATCTCATCTCCTACATAACCATCGCCACCATCACATTATGCCACGATTCATCTCTTACTTTCTTCTCTTCTTTTTCTTCCTTTTCTTTTTGCAAATTAAAAAAAAATAACGTAATTATAGTTCCTAAGAGAGGGGCATCCCACTAGAGCATTTCAAAGATGGGGTTTTGACCACTTCCTGAGTGAGAAACTGCTGGTTTTGTCGTGGTTTTAATCTGGTATGGACTTTGGGGATATGGTGGGATTTGGCGCTTAGGTCTTTTAGATCGACTGGTTGGAACGCAATTCGCATGTAAAGCCAATAGTATCAACTTGCTTGTCAAGCCAACAACCTAGGGTTTCGAGTGTACCTCTAGAACCATCTTCTGGTGATTGGATGGCATATTTGACCGAAAAGCATCCACTAATCTATAAAATTCCGTGTGATTAAATAAATTTTTGTTTCTAATCTGAATGCTAATGGGGCCTCCCAATGTGACCCGGGCCTCCCCTGGGAACTCTCGAAGGTCAATAACTGGAGATTGGTTTGGTTTGGTTTTGTCCACCTTTTTGAGGTAAGGGAAGGGAGAGGAGGACTTGGAGAAACGTGAGGATGAAGCTAAAAGCGGGGTTCGATTCACCTGATGTTGCCACATCGGACAAGTGGCAGCACTGAAAGGTCTGATGGCAGACGCTCCATCGGAGTCAGAGGTTCTAGAATTGGAGAAAGAGGCCCGACACAAGTTATCATTACTTCCCCAATTGATGTTGGCCACGTGGCATAATGTGAACGTATGGTTGCCGTACAAGGTGCGATTGTATCCTCTCCCCCTCTCCGCCCCCCCCAAAAAAGAAAATTATCCGAAAATCTGGTCTTATTACAATTTTATGCCGATTTAATCATAAATTTTTTAATTTTTTTATTGAATTTTAATTTTTTTTTTTACATTTTACCTATTAACATGGACAATTTTTACAAAATTTCTAATTTTTTTCTCTTTTTTTTTTCTTTCTTTTTTTTTTTTTTTTTCAAGCTGACAAGAATAGTTGCCAATCCTCATCAGTCGCAATTGAGGATTCATCAACTCTCGTCAGTCATGGGCAAGGGTTAGTTGACTCTCGCCAGCCATAAGATGAGAATCGCACTAGGTGAGAGTCGCAAGACCCTTGCCAATCATGAAGCCCTTGCCAGCCATGGACGAGGGTCAACTAGTGACCCTTATCAAACTTGGGAGAAAACAAAGAAAGAAAAAGAAAAAGAAAATAACAAATTTCAAGTTTTCTATATTAAATATTAGAAAAAAATTGTCGCGTTAATGATCAGCAATTTCATGTTAAAGTTAATAAAATAGATTCAATTGACAAAATGTGAAATGTTTATGATTCAATTGGTAAAGTTGAAAAGTTTATGATTGAATTGGCAAAAATGTAATAGGTTTAAGATTTTTTGGATAATTTTTCCATTGTTCTGTTATGGCGTACATATTGATTATTTAGTCATAGTTCCAAAAAATCATATCTTAGGCAAGTCCCACGAAGGAATTTCATGAAGAAATCTTAAGAGGCAACTATCGTCTCTCTTTCATATTACAGCATGCAACCGTGATGGGTCGTTGGGCATCTCCTTCGGATCACTGCCGTTCGAGACCTGCTATGGCTTCAACAGATCATCTGATGCAACGCATAAGGAAAAAGAAAAAGGAAAAAGGATGCCCTGCAATAACTTTGGACGAGATGGCAAGCCAATGGCTTTTCCCAAAGGCCGATCAGGAGGCGTCCTTCAATAGACTCCGGAAATACCAGGCCTTGCCCTCATCGTCGGGAATCCAGAATACTTGCATTTTGCTCTAGGATTGGGGAAGAAAGCATCATCAAGAAAAGGGTCAGGTTCTTTGTTAGATGTTACCTTTAGCGGTGTTCTTCGCTTGTGCGTCGGCTGTCCAGAGGTTGAAATTGACGTCGGATGTTACACTCCAGTCACGGTAGCCAAAAGACTCGTTGATTTCATTAGCCTCTCACTTTGGCATTAAAAGGAGCTTTAACTTTTCAAAAATTTACAACACCAGGGAAACAAGGGGTCAGCGCATTTGATTAAAGATATACAGGCCCCATAACTCTGCGTCCTGAGAAGAGTTTTGTTCCACTATTGTCTGACAAAGGATCTTGCCGTCTAGTAAGCATCATTCACACAAAAATGGATGTAGCATTTCCTCTCAAAACTCAAATTACCATAACAATGCTCGCTATCCCCTACATCAAATCACATAGGCCAAGTGAAAGTATAAGAGGAAATGTCTCTGAAATGCCCCGACATGGATCACTATAAGGACAATGCACAATCCTTGCTTGCGTGCATGTGCTAACTGGAAAACAGTACAACTCTTCGCACTATGGTAAGGTACAAACGGCAAGCCTCATTTGCTCGAGAGCTTGAACAGTCGTATGCTTGATCTATTGTACGATTGCATGTAAGGTAGCAAACTGGCGGGTTGAAGAGTTCCAGTCAGGTCTGTAATGGCAAGGTTTGCCTCGTCAACTAAAGCAAGAAAACGATCAAAAGTATTGGCATTGCAGATGACAGACGAAATGTAAGCCATTGGATGCTCAGCAGGACTGGCATTTCCCGCACTGTCACAAGCTGCCACAACATCACGAGCACCACATCCATCGCTGCAATCATGTGAACTGCAAATTGCACCATCACAACCTACTCTTGGTAATTGTGAAGATGACTTCGTTTAATCCAAAAGAATGGAGAGCACACGCACAAGGTGTGGCAGGCACAGCGGGTCATCTATTACATCAGCACCTAAGCTGTAGAAAAAGAGAAACTATGCCTTCATCGACTGATGAAAAGAGAAACAACCCAATATCTCACATTAATGCTCAACAAAAGAAGTGTGTTAGTGGAGAAATTACTCACATTATATCTGGTTTCAATTTCTGAAGTACGCTCTCAGATGCACATTCCCAAGGCAGGTGTAAACATTTTACATGGGGCAAGGAAATGATATCAATTTCAGTTCTCATTACTCCAATTTGCGCATGGTCAAACTGCATCAGGATCCACATGATCGCAAAAGATGAATATTCGGATGAACCTCATTCAAAGTTATGCTTTTCTTGAGGAAATCAAATTTTTCAATAGAAAAGACAAACCCCACCACTATCGAGGTAGCTAACGACTAATGGGGAAGTCATGCAGCAGGACTACTCTTTTATGCTAGAGGCATTATCATCAATGATGTCTACCATGCCAATGAAAGAAATAACTATTATGAGACCTAAACTCTGGGGGATTTTTGTTTGTGGGGGGGGGCGTCCGAAGTCACTGGCTCATCACCTTCTGTTCTGATTTGATTCTTCTTCAAATTAAGCTTCATGTTGCTTAAGGTTGATAGGCCGCCATCACTTAATATTACCTGCATGAATAGGGTCAATTTCTAAACTGCTACTCATGTATCATTATGAAACCATGTCCAGCGTGTTCAACCAAATTTGTATATGTGCTGAAGGACAGATCACTCGTTTCACAACCAAATCAGCTTTTATCCAACTCATAGGAACAAGAACAATTCCAACTTCCAAGAACCAAGTACAGCAAGAGATTTTTTTGCCAACACCATCATGAGTGCAACCCTAGCATATCTACATATACTGTTTGATGGAATAAGAACAATGCATAAACATATGAAGGTTCAAGTAAAAGGAAAGAAACCTAATCAGAAAGGAGCTTGAAGCTCAAGGACGGTACCTTAGAAGCTTTCACGTGCGAGAGACAGATACCAACTAAGCCAACCCCTGAGCCAACCTGTGTCCAATATTCTAGTCAGTAACTGAAATCAGTTCTAGTGCATGATATATAATAAAACAGTTCAAAATAATCAGATAAAGGGGGAAAGTAATAGAAGGTCTATTGATTATCTCTTTGGTGTTCCATAAACTACTGGATCTGATGAATCAGATTGCTACTGCAGTAAATAAAACAATAGGGTTGGCAAAACTTTTATAACAGAATGTCTATAAGAGAACCAAATCTAATGTGGATAAATAGAAAATTGAACACATAACCCCAATGTTTATTTGAAAATTCCAATGCACTTTTGACAGCTTACTTCAAAACATGTTTTGCTGGAGAACATGTCCGGAAAGGAAAGTATGAACTCTGACAAAAATAGACTCAATGGCCAGATCGAGCACCTGATGAGAGAATGGACTGAAAGCTCATTTTGGTCGGCACATAAATCCACACAATGCAGTGGAACCAAGCAAGCACATGACCCAGGACAAGCATTCAGTTCTTCAAAAATATACATGAACCAATAACATACCCTGTATCTCCTTCAAGCATGTTGAGTGAACAATGCAGTGGAACCACCAATTTCTTTACCATTGCATCCTCACAACTTGCATCTAGGAAATTATTAGCCAAAGATTCAGATGATGCATACAAAAGAAAAATGACTCAAGTGAAAAAGAAAACTTGGAAAATGAAGGTTACCATCTGGGAAAAGAAAAGAAATATATTGCAAAGCCCTCACATTCCCTTTGACTGCATTTTCAGCCTAATGAAAAGAGACTTTGTCATTGGGTAACTTGAGGATTAATATATATGAACCAGGAGAAATGGGACATATTATTCTTTAAGAAAAATTCATACAATTCATCTAGCACATCATCACGATTAGACTCAATTTCCAAGATGAGCTTCTTCAAGAATATTTTCAAGTACGGAGCATGACACTTGCCAATCTGCATCAACACATCACCTGTTCAGAGAATTACGCAGTAACAGTCCTTCAAAATAACAATGCAGCAAAAACAGATGGCAATGAACCTGGTAACTCAAGCATTAATACATGAGCTAGTATTACTAAGCTAGACCAACAACTCCAAATGTAGCAACATGAACAATAACTTCCACAGAAGCATATATAATCATTTCGGCCAGTCCAAACGGTGTCAACGAGTACAAAAACATTCACTTTAGCAGAAATGACACAGAAGAAACAGAAAAGATTGTTTTTTATTTTTTGGGTCACTCATATCCTAAACCAACATCAACATTTGAGCTGAATTTAAAAGACACTTCAGTTGAGACATCCTTTTTGCTTCTTGTTTTGGGTTCTTGAATATGCGAAAAGCTCACAATCAAAACTTACAGCTTTACTGATGCAATGATCCCAGATGAACCTCCGAACATCCACTGTCACGGACCCCCCACCGAGCGATCTGGGTTTCGGTTAGAAGAGACAACTGCTTCAAATTCAATGCACGCAGAATCAAGAGAATCTAAAGACCGGGTGAAAAGGAACAATTTTTCGCCAAGCTCAGTGAAGCGCGCGCAGAGAAGGAAACAGAGAAAGATTTTACCTTGCGTGTGACATCACGCAGTCGGTGGGTTTCATGGCGAGGAACGCAGAGACCAGATGGAGACTCGCCGTTTGCTTCTCCATCTTGTTCAAGAAAAAACTTCTTCTCGCACCTCTTTCTCTGCAACACCCTCAATAGGACAGGAGTGGAGCAGCAGGAGGAAGAGGAGGAGGAGGGAGCCAGCGAGAAGAGGAGATGGGTTTGGATCGGTTTTTCGGGTTCGGGTTGGCTTGAAAATGAAGAAATCTCAAATCTAATTATTTTAGCTATAAGAAAAATCCGAAATTCATCCAAAACTCGTAAAAAATGATAGAAACTGGCATGGTAGCTAAAACCCCCAACTTTAGGTCTTATCCCATTTTTACTTTGAACTTTTTTTGTCTCATAAAAAAACTCAAATTTTAAGTTGTATCTCAATTCAATTTCAAATTTTTTGATCCCGTAAAAAATCGAAAAAATCATCTAAAAAGTCATAAATTTATTGCAAATGTGTTAATTCAACTGTAAATTTTTTTTACCAATTCGGTCATAAATCTTTTGTAATTATGTCAATTTGATTAATTCAACTAATCTTGGCTAGTCAGTGCTAACGTGTAAAATCAACCGACGTAAATAATTTTTAATAATATTTTTATATTTTTTTCAAAATTTTATTATTTTTTCTTTTTCTTCTATTCTTCCCTCTTTGCTTCTTTTCCCCACAATGGCCAACGAGCCTTCGATGAGGATCACAACCCTCACTTGGCCTCACCATGGCCTTGGGGTAGGTGAAATTGACCATGGCCTCACTAGCCACGAGCGATGCCACCTTCACCTTTGGTTGAAGAGGCCATGATGAGACTGGCCTCGCTTAGATCTAGGCAAAGCTACCTCGCGCATGGCCTCTAGGCCTTGCCCAAATTTGGGTGAGATTGTGACCCTTGTTGCAATTAGCAATAGGGGTGAGCAGTTTCATTTTTTTTATAAATTACATTTGAAATTTGGAACTTAACCTTAGATACAAGCTCCTCATTTTGGAACTTCAAACTTACTTGTCAGAACCTCTAACTTGGAACCTAATCTATTATAGGTTTCAGGGTCAGTTCTAAATTCTAACATATTCTTTTTTTTTTCTTTTTTCTTTGATTAAGCAAAACGAAAATAAACATAACCATAAAAATGAATAAAGATTTTTATTCTCGATTGCCTAAGAATAAATATCTATATGCATCTATCGAATAATATTAAGAAAATTTTACAGTTTTCAATGCACCGGTTGCTTTTGTATTACACAAAATCATTATTTTGAAAGAAACAATTGTCCAAACATAACTACATCAAAGAAGCGATTAGAGCTTCCATTGATTTTATGGTTTACGAGAACACATTAGACATAAAAGATGTACACATATCATGTACTAAGAAACCTTATCTTGATTTCATTCATAAAGTGAGATTTCTCATCATTCTTCCATATTTTTTAATAGCCACATAGATAAGGTTATTAACGGTAGTGCCTAAAAATCGAAGGCATATTTTTTTCATCTATTAAGTCATGTAATCCACAGAGGCAATGATAAGAGAGGGGGGAACAAAAAGACCTATTGAGTTAAATGTAAAAGTCTTTAATGTCAAAGAAGATTATTGGATAGCAATTTCGGAAGTTCAATACCAAATGCACACAGACATTCCCCTCTTACTGCATAAAGGGATAGTTTACACATCAATGAACTCTCGCCCAAAGCAGACACTTTTATTATCCATGATGCTCGAGACACATCCACCTTTTAAGTGAGTTTTAGTCACTATCCTCTCCAAGTTTTGCAATGAGAGAAAAAGAGACAACTATAAATAGAAAACGATAACAATGTTTCGTACATGATGCACACATATTGCAGAACAAAAGGAATGGAGGTAATGACAAAGATGGATGGGAAGAATGAAGCCAAATTAGGGATTTGGCTATTTAAGGGTTTGGGTTTCCAGTTCCGGTTCCAGTTCCGGTTCCTAAAAATATGGAATTGAACCGAAACTGAGAACCTATTTATCTCTTCATGGAACCGGGAAGGTCCAGTTCTTCGGTTCTTGATTTTACTCTAGAGTCATGCTCACCCTTAGTCAGTAAGGGATTCATGGCTTGCCTCGCCCATTGTGGGGGAAAATACAGTAAAGAAGGAAGAAAAGAAAAATAAAAAGTTAACAAAAAATTTGAAAAAAATAAAATATTATTAAAAATTATCCACGTTAGTTTCAGTCAACATCCATGAGAGAGTTTGATGATCAAAATTGACTAAATAGATGGAATTGACATAATTACAATAGGTTTTATGACTTTTTTTGGCAATTCTCCCAAAACAAGGTGTAGCAGGCACGACGGGTCCTATATCACATCAGCACCTAAGCTGTAGAAAAAGAGAAATTACACCTTCATTGACTGATGAATAGAGAAAACAACTGAATATCTCACGTTAATGCTCAACAGAAGAAGTGTGTTAGTGGAGGAACTACTCATTATATCCGGTTTCAATCCCTGAAGTACGCTCTCAGATCCCAAGGCAGGTGTAAACATTTTACCTGGGGAGAGGAAATGATATCAATTTCAGTTCTTAATCCTCCAATTTGCGAATGGTCAAACTGCATCATGATCCACATGATCGCAAAAGATGAATATGAATGAAAGAAATATCTATCATGAGATCAAAGAAGGAAAACTCTGGGCCGTACGTGTGAAATATGAAACTAAAAAACTTGAAAAATTGCGTGCTTTGGGTGGAATGTGCAAGGATAATGACATGATCACTCACAGAATCTAAACATTCCGAAGTCACTGGCTCATCATCTTCCGTGCTCATTTGATTCATCTTCAAATTAAGCTTTATGTTGCTTAAGGTTGATAGGTTGCCATCACTTAATGTTACCTGCATGAATACGGTCAATTTCTAAACTGCTACTCATGTATCATCATGAATCCATGTCCAGTGTGTTCAGCCAAGTTACTATATGTGCCGAAGGACAGATCACTCATTTCACAACCAAATCAGCTTTTCATATCCAACCCATAGGAACAAGAACAATTCCAAGAACCAAGTATGCAAAAGAGTTGCTTGCCACAACCATAGCGAGCACAACCCAAGCATATCTACATATACTGATTGATGGATTAAGAGCAATGCATAAACATATGAAGGTTCGAGTAAAAGAAAAAATCCTAAGTAGAAAGGAGCTTCAAGCTCAAAGACAAAACCTTTGAAGCTTTCACATGGGACAGACAGAGACCAACTAAGCCAACCCCTGAGCCAACCTACGTCCAATATTCTAGTCAGTACCTGAAATCAGTTCTAGTGCATGATATATATAGTTAAAACAGATCAAACTAATCAGATGAAAAGAGAAGGCAATAGAAGGCCAAGTGAATATCTCTGCGTTGTTTTGTAGGCTACTGGATCTGATGAATTAGATTGCTACTGCAGGAAATAAAACAATAGGGTTGGCAAAACTTTTATTATGGAATGCTATAAGATAACCAAATCTGGGAGAAGAAAACAATAGGGTTGTTAATTTTATTTAGTGCAACCCATCAAGTCGCTCCAAAAGACGGCCCCTCCCCTCGTCTTCTGGTCGTACGTTAGAAGTGGACTAAAGTCCGCATCGGATAGCGTCACTACGCCTTGCGTATACGAGAAGTCAAATGAGTCAGCTTTTGAAGATGCCATGATGTTTTTTTTTTAGTTTTGACCGTCTCTTAGTACTCACGTGTTCGTGGTTCCAAGTATATCTGTAATAAGTCAAGAAAATCATTTAAAATTAACTTAGTGATTAAGCAACGGATAAGTGTGTAAATTAAATGCACGACATATGTTTAATTTTCTTTTTTACCGTAGCGAATGGAAACAACCCTCTGTTTAAACCATCCACGACCAGTTTTGCCACGTCCTTAATTTATCAACAGTTTTGTTTTGTTTTTTATTTAACTTTGAATTTGCAAGTTTTAAAACATGAATCGGCCTTTTTTCCTTGCCGTCTCCCTCTCACTTTCACTCACACTCACTTCGAGGCACGTGTCGGTGGGCCCCGGGCGAACGCGCTGTCCAGGACAGAGAGGATGGCGGCGACCCAACCCGACCCAAGCACGGCGGGTGGGGGAAGGGAAAATTGGTAGATGAGAGAGAGACAGTCGGTGGGCCCCGCGGACACGTGTGAGGGGCTCGCCGCTGTTGGGATTCGGGGATTACGAGGACAGAGAGGATGGCGTCGACCCCACCCGACCCGAGGGGGAAGGGAAAGTTGGTAGATGAGAGAGAGAGAGAGAGGTATGTTAGGTAAATGCAATTGATTTTTCAAACGGTGAGGGCCCAATATAGAATTGGCTTTCCAAAGGGCAATGCCCAACATAGAATTGGGTAGGCGCATCCGAGACGGAACCAATGGGGAGCTTTCTTCTTTACGTTTAATGAATAAAACGACGAGTTACATAGTACATGAGTTGTTAAAGCAACACAGACCACAGAAACTTAAAGTGACAATGTATATAAATATCTTCGGAATCCTAAACAATATTGAAGATAAGAAAACAACATAAAAGTCTCATTCATGGCCAATCTTGCATACATACCGACCCAAGTTGTATGCGCCTCAACTAGTAAACATTAGGGGTGTGCATGGTCCGGGTGGGCGGTTCCCACCCTAGAACCGGGAACCGCCCACTAAGGACCGGTTCCAAAAAATTAGATCCGGGAACCGCCCGTTGGTTCCATGGATCCACTCGAGAACCGGCCCGCCGGTCTAGTCCGGTTCTCAGGTGGATCTATGGAACCGTCTTACAAGCGGGCGAAGAAAATAAACTCCATTGGACACGTATCGAAAACATAGTCTATTTAGAGATTTCGCAAATGTTCTCGCGCTTTTTTCTTTATCTCTCTTGGTAGATTGCCTCAAATAGAACAATAAAAATTATAAACATAGGGTTTCAAAATTTTAATTTTTTTTTTTTTCAACTAAAAAAAATGATTTTTTATAATAAAAATTAATATATATTATTATTATAATACCGGTCCGGTCCGGATGGGCGAGCGGGCAGATCCGCCCATGGAACCGAGAACCGGACCGGTACCCACCGGTTCCAATTTATTGGAACCGGGAACCGGACCGGTCCCTTTAGGAACCACCGGTTCCGAGCCGGTCCGGTCCGGTTCCGGGCGGTCCGGGCGGTTCCCGGTTCTTTTGCACACCCCTAGTAAACATGCAATCTCAAATTCCGAAATGATAGAAGATGACCACACTTTATCATGCTATCTAAAGGTGAGCGATTTTAGGTTCTAAGTTTCAAACTTGAAATTTATCTGTTAAAACGAATTACTTATTTTTTAGAATTCAAAAGTTATCATGAATACCTTAAAACCTGAAACCTACCTTGTTACATATATTAGGATCAACCCAAATTTCACCTATATTAGTAATTTATGATTGCAATAAATCATCATCTTTTGATGACCACTACTTTGTTATTATAATTTACTAACTATAACTTATATTTAGATATACAAAGAATATGAAATCCTAACAAAGTGGAAGTTCCAGTTATAAAATGGAAGCTTAGATAGTGGTTCCAAATTATACAATCATCATCGGATTATAAAATACCATAAGATAATGTGAAAACATAGATTAAGAAAAATACGAAGATTTGTTTTAGTTTTCTACCCATTAAAACAAGTTTTCTAATTTTTTAAATTTAGAATCTACCCCATACATTTTAGAACCTAGAATTAGACCAGTTCCTATTGGTTCGATTCTTCGATTTCAAAGAACCCAGAACCATCCTCATCCCTAATCCTATTAGTTTTGAGTCTCCCCAAGAATCCTCAAAGTCGTTGAGCGTCACAAAAAATCGATTTTTCTTTCTATGAGATCAAGACGTGTTCCTTAGCAAGCTCTTTTTAACAACTTCCGATGCTATGAGCAAAGATGGGGTCCTTGATCACAAAATCAACTTTGCTCGAAGCGATGCGAGGATGACAAAACCCAGCGGCTTCCGCGAGTTTGACCAGGTGGGAAATGATATTTAATGTGGCTATCTAAATGAACTCCAGTCTTTATCTCCATGGGAATTATACGAATTTTCCAATTCCATTCTCATTCCACATCAAGGAAAAAGAAAAAAAGAAAAAAAAAAGGGAAATCTCTACGGCTCTTCACCAGAACAATTCCGCGTTTCCCCCAACTTGTCTCCCGCGTCATCGCCTTCAACCCCATAACATCATCATGCAGCAATTTATAAAACTGTCTCACTCTCATTTCTTCCGTGACTAGACAAAGAGGCCACTATAGCTGGTTTCGCGAAGGGTGGCATCCCATCAGCCTATTTAAAACATGTTGGCTTTGATCAGTTTTGTTTTAGTTTGAATTAACGTGGACTTTCTTTTTTGTTGGGAAGGAAGGGGGATAGTGGGACTAGGCGTGTCGGCCTTTTAGGGTTGATTGGTGGGAACGCTACCCGGCATGTAAACTGTAAAGCCAATGCGTCCAACTTGCATGTGAAGCCGAGAATCTAAGGGTTTCGACAGTACCGTCAGAACCATCTTCTGGTGGTGGTGGGATGGCATAACTGACCGGAAACCATGCATGAATCCGTAAGGTGGAGATTGGTTTCACCCTTCTTTTGGGCTAAAGGGAACTGTCCAGCCAAGTGAGGGTCGCACAGCTCTTGCTGGCTACTGGGGTGGGGGTTGTAAGGCCCTTGCCAGCCCTAAAGCCCGCATTGGCTACATGCGAGGCTTAGCCCCAGATCAGCAACGCCTGTCTTACAAGGCAGTAGTGGTGTCCCGCGTTTTTGGATAATTTTCTCATTATTCTTTTCTAGCCGACATATTGGTCATGGAGTCACAGTTGCCAAAAATCGTATCCTAGGCAAGTCCCACAAGGAATTTCATGGAGACAACTTTAGAGGTAAAGCAAGATTCCGCATTAGATGACCTAGTGAAGCATCATCTGCATTTGATCCCTTTGTGAAGTATATCTCCTTCTCCTTCATATCACAGCAGGCCACAGGGGTAGCTAGCTGGGCATCTCCTTCGTATCACTGCTGTTCCAGACCAGCCATGGCTTCAAAAGATCATCTGATGCCACGCATAAGGAAAAAAAAGAAGGATGTCCTCCAACAACTCCGGATGACATGGCAAGCCAATGGCTTTTCCCGAAGGCCGATTAGGAGGCCGCCGTCCTTTGGCTGATTTCAGACATATCGAGCCTTGCCCTCATCGTTGGGAATCCAGAATAATTGCAGTTACACACTAGGATTGGGGAAGAAAGCATCGTCAAGATAAGGGTCGGGTTCTTTATTAGATGTCATCTTTAGGGGTCTTTGCGAACGTGAATTGGATTCACTGAAAGGAGACGTACGACAGGGGATTGATTTACACGGCAAACTTGACCCTTATCTTAATGGATCTGAGAGGCAAGACTCTTCGGCGGTCATTTGTCATACCAGAAAAATGAGCATAATCTTCGTCAATGGGTAATAGGGCCAGGGGCCAGGGACCTGTAACTGTGAGGACACCACATGCGATCAACTTTCATTACACGGTCTAGAACACCAGCTGTCCAGAGGGTGAAATTGACATTGGATGTTACGCTCCAACCGCGTTAGCCAAAAGACCCATCGATTTCATTAGCCTCTCACTTTGACATCAAAAGGAGCTTCAACTTTTCAGAAATTCACAACACCAGGGAAACATGGATCGGCGCATCTGATTAAAGATAGACAGGCACCATAACTCATACTATCATCTGACAAAGTATCTCGCCGTCGAGTAAGCATCATTCCCATAATGTGGATGTAGCATTTTCTCTTAAAACTCAAATTACTGCAACAGTGTTCGCTATCCCCTACATCAAATCACATAGGCCAAGTGAAAGAATAAGCGAAACTCTTCAGAAAGTACTTAAGAGAAGTAGCTGTCGCTGCTTCACAAGATGCGAATCCTAAATTAAAAGATGAGAAGCCGGAGGGGCGCGAAATGAACTCTGTGTAATCTGGCGTTTTTAGCAAAAGAAAGGAAAGGAGATGACATAATTAGTTACCTAAAGAGGAAGTCCTAGCCACATCTTACCACCCTTTTGTTCTTCTTGTTTTCTCTATTCAATAATGATAGAAATTTCATGGACATAATATTAATTTCATATCTGCTGCTTTATATGTTAGCATTCGTTGTTCATCCATGCTATAAAAGAATCGATTATAATGTGGCCCAACAAAATGATCTCCAATCTTTCTCAATAAGAATGATAAAGATTTTCCTTTTTATCCTCGTTCCGTTAGGGGCAAAAAAGAAAGAAAAAAGAAAAGAAAAGAAGAAGAGGGATTTCCACACATCTTTTTCTATGGGTTCCACCTTCTACTTTAATCTCCTGCATCATGGCCAAACCTTACGTTATGCGACGGTTTATACCCTATCTTGCTCTCACTCTTTTTGCGAATTCAAAAGGACCATGATTAGTTTCACGAAACAGTTAAGAATTTTCAAATATTTTAACTCGTGGCCACGCGTGTAGAAAAAGTTGATCGTGCCGCGGTTTGATTTTATCCCCGAGTACGGGTGGACGGTGGAGGAGGCGTCCTTGATTTTTTTTTCATGAGTTGGGATGCAAAGTGCCCCTCAAATCACTCGACGATTTTGGAGAAAAGGAAATCCAAATTCGTTTCCTGGGCGTGCGATTAGAGGCAAGCTTGCATTGAAAATCAGCTATTTGCCCCGATTAAGTATAATGTCAGCCAACAAAATGGACTACAACCATTGTCGAAACAGAAAGATGCGAATATCAGTTTTATTCTCGTTCTGTCAAAGGAAAGGACATTTCCATAGCTCTCCCTTTACCAGTTCCGCGTTCCACTTTATCTCCTTCACCGGAGCCGTTACCCATCGCGCTACGCCATGATTTGTAGACTATCTGGGCGCTAATCTTTCGTGAATTTAAAAGCACCATCGTAATTTTCAGGAGAGAATGCTTGCGATCAGACCATTTCATTCATGTTGGGTTTCGATTGTTCTTCAACGGTGGAGCATACAAACACGAAGTTGATTATGTTGGCGTTTGATATGAGATGGACCTGCGCATAATGGTGGAACCGATAGAAAAAAGATGTGTGGAAATCCCTCTTCTTCTTAGACTGCTGGATCTTGTGTCAGATTGTTACTACAGAAAATAAAACAGTAAGGTTGTCAAAACTTTTCTAATGGAATGTCCATAAGAGAACCAAATCTAGCGTGGATAAATCAAGAAAATTGAACCCACAACACCAATGTTTATTTGGAAATTCTGACGTACTTTGGACAGCTTACTTCAGAACATGTTTAGCTGGAGAACATATCCATAAAGGAAAGTGTTGAAAATATGATACACGGAAACGACAGGATCTTGCAATTTACGTCAATACGAAAATACTAGAGAAATAAACGAGAAATAATGAAGACACTAGAAATTTACGTGGTTCAATCCGAATATCAGTACCTACATCAACAGGGAGAGCCAGCAGCAAATAATCTACTATAATCGAAAAATCAAAGGTAATCAGAGTTACAATCACTCACACACTCGAGTGTTTCTCATACCTAGATTTAAACTCAAACCGAAAGTGTTTACCAATAAATAATACAAACTCACAGCACAAAATCATCGAGTGTTCAAGCCCTTGCAATTCACCCACGTACATATGAAAACAAGAACTCCGTTCTTTCTTGTATGGTCCGTACGGAAACTGCAACTTCTTGACTTGGCTTCTATTTTTGTGCAGTGCTCTCTCTTGAAGAAACCTTTGCTTTATATATATATATATGTAAACCAAGCACTACTAGATTTCTCTTATAGATAAAAGAGGAAACCCTTGTTTTTATCCTTTTGTGCAAAAGTAATCCTAGTCAAACTTGGAATGACAAGAAAACCAATTTTGAATAGAATAGGAAATATTTTGATCAAATCAAAATCTTTCTATGGATCAAGTTCATGAAAATTTAAATTCGAGACATCATAATTTAACGGAAAGCATCAACCCTGACAAAAGTATCGTTAGGTTTGATCGAACACCTGACGAGAGAATGGACTGAAAGCTAATTTCAGTCGGCACATAAATCCACACAATGCATGTGACGACAAACCATCTGCAATTAAAACAGTCTTCATAACTAAGATCAGATTGTGCTCTTTTGCCAAAAAAAAAAAAAAAATACATCCACGCCTAATATAATGGAACAAAACCAAGCAAGCATATGACCCAAGACAAGCATTCAGTTCTTCGAAAATGTATATGAACCAGTACCATACATACCCTGTATCCCTTTCAAGTACACATTTCTGAAAGATGTCCGTACTCAAATAAGCTGAGCGGGGCACATTTTTCTTTTCTAAAACAACAGACAGACAGAGAAATACAACATTGGAGGAAGGTTGGATCACTCGAGCTCAGTTTCTTCACGGCCACTTCTTCATGGTCCATTCTTTGGCTTCCTTAAATTTCCGTTCACATCCACTCAAAAATGCTGTCTGTTCACTTGCACGGTTGCCGGTCTGGCAATATGTGGCAAAATGCTCGCAATTATTGTTGATGAGGTTGTAATCGCCAAACACATTATCCACACGAAGCTTGTTGGCCTCATCGACGACTTGATGGGGCAACTTGGTATTGAGTAACGTAGTGCAAGTTCCTCGCCTTGCGAACTTAAACCTCAGTAGTGGCCACCCGTATTCATACTGGTGAAGGGATTGGAGTTTTTTGCCATCCTGCCGGAAGCAATTGAGACAAGTTTTGACAACCCCACGGTCAATGCTCTCCTGGTATCCACATTCTAGGCATGGATACAAAACTTCTTGCTTGTAGCTAGTCTTGAAAAGTGATGAAAATATGGTCTTTTTGCTTTGTGTTCGGGTTAAATGAATCACATAGCCATCACCGACGTAAATTCCTGTCATCCATACGTGCAAACCATTAAAGAATCAGATTTAGTTCAAAATGGAAAAAAAAAAAAAAAAAAAGGAAAAAACATTATTTAAAGACAGTTTGGACTTTAGAGTCGTCGAGCTGCTTGCTGATCATTTTGCTATAATTAATCCCGTTGACAAGTCCAGATCTCTCGCTCTTAATCTTGAAATGGAGTTGAAAAGCACAGCTTTTGTGATATCTATCTACAAAAGTCGAGGTCCGAAAGAACACATGCTAAGGTCCAAATAAATTAAGTGGGCATAATTTTCTATGTTTGCTTCTGTTCTGCATCGTTGCTATAAATAATTAATTATAGTCTGACCTGCAAAATTTATTACGGTCATTCTCCAAAGGGTAATGCTAAGATAACGGCACCGTTATTCCCAGAGAATAAGGATGCCTTCTGAATCACAAACTCACTTTCCTTTCTAATAGGCAATCGAACGTGATAAGTTAAACAATAATTCTGATTTTAACAGAATTCATCAAGCCTAAGTTACTGAAAAAAGTCATAAAACCAAATTCCAAAGATAATTATCTATGTTATACAAACATAGGGTTTTTGTGCAAATAAAGAAAATTGAATTTTTGTAGTTTTGGGTGCCAAACCAAAATACGGGTAAAATTCTCTCTCTCTCTCTCTCTCTCTCTCTCTCTCTCTCTATATATATATACCTATTAAGAATCTAGGGTTTCCATAGGGTTATCAGAACCTATCACGCCTTTTTCTCTGGCGAGATGGCATGTTGGACTGAACTCAGATATGAATTGCCTTGAAATAAAAGAAAACAAAAGGAGAGGAGAGCGAAACCGTGGGGGTGTGGGTTAAACTCAAAACTGATATAGACTCAGAAAGATGACCCCCAGTTTAGCTGCCGCTCGTCCCAGGACTCTTCGAGAGTGGGAATTGATTTTATCATTCATTCTGGGCTGAGGGGGAAATGTTTAAGTTTGGCTTGGCAGAGAGAGTATGAGAAAGTGGACTCACAAGCCATCCATCATGAGAGCGAGCAATCGGAGAAATCGGATTTGAATTTTTATTAGAACTTTTTACGCCTTTTCTCTGGTGACAGAAATCATGGGGAGAGGAAGAGTAGAGTTGAAGAGGATCGACACCAGCATGAACAGGCAGGTGAAATTTACTACTACTTATTTGCATCTCACTTGGCTACATAGCTTTGTAGTCATTCATTTTCTGGTGGCTTCAATATTGACGAACCATCCACTAGAAATATTATACTTTCTGCTGAGGGTTCTAGGTGTTGTTGGAAATGGAGTTTATCAGTATAAATTGATCGACTAAAGAGCAAAAAGATTTTAAAAAATAAAAATAGGGCAAGTGCAAGATCAGGAAGATAAGGACTCACCATGATGGCTGTATAATCCATACAACCCATATCTATAAACGTGATCCCCAAGTTGGAGATCTTCAGGTCTCACCACTTTCCACATCAACTGCATCAATATCGTCAATACCTTGTTGATGATCGTCATCACCATTTTCGCTTGTGGCCCCTTTTCACTCTATTGGACTTGTGCTTGAGCTGATTTACCTGCCAAAAAATCCCCAAGCTGAAGATAATTTGCAGTGCAGAGAAGAACAAGAAAACTCAGGTGAGGCAGCTAAAATAATCACCTGCGCGGCTAAAAGGTCGATGTCAGGGATGATGAATACGGTCCACAGAAGAGAGGAAAGATAAAGGAAGAAGCCAGTGAGAATGAAGCGGGGGAGATTGGACGACGATGATGGGGTTATGGTATGAGGGTGCTTCAAGGTGCGTGTGCGCCAGAGAGATGGCGTCCACAGAAGAGAGAGGAAAGTAGAAGGAAATAGTGAGTGAGAATCAACTACTGGAAGATGGCGATGAAGTCACTGTATGGTGGTTCTTCAAGCGTGTGAGAGAGAGACTGAGAGAGATGGCGTCCACAGAAGAGAGAAAAGGAAAAAGGAAGAAGTGAGTGAGAATGAACTAGAAAATGAGTGGGCGATGGCGATGAGGCTATTGTATGAGGGTTGCTCAGTTGTGTGTCTCTCTCTGAGAGAGAGATGGCGGAAGAGAGAGGAAAGGAAGAGGAAAAAGTGCGTGAGGGGGAGAGGGGGCGATGGCAACGAGGTTAGTGTATGAGGGCTCTTCAAGCTTGTGTGTGTCTCTTCAAGCGTGAGTGTGAGGGAGAGATGGTGAGAGAGAGAGAGAGAGAGAGAGAGAGAGGGAGAGAGAGGGGAAAGGAAGAGGAAAAAGTGGGTGAGAATGAACTGGGGGAGAGTGGGCGTTGAACATGGGGTTATTGGATTAGGGTTCTTCAAATTTGTGTGTGTCTCTTCAAGTGCGAGAGAGAGAGATGGCGGAAGAGAGAGGAAAGGAAGAGGAAGGAGTGACCGAGAATGAACTGAGAGAGAGTGAGCAACGGCGATGAGAGAGGAGAGAGGAAGGGAAGAGGAAGAAGAGGGTGAGAATAGGTTAGGTCAGGAGTTCATGAAGTTGATTGAACTGGGATCCAAAGCTCTAGCTCCGAATGGATGTCCCATAGATTATGAAGGTCTTAAATTTTTAGTACAATTTAGGATATAAAATTAAAAATCTGCTCTGCTCTCTCTCTCTCTCTCTGGGTCCGTCGATTTCAAACTGTCTCTGATCTTGGATGCCTAGATATCGAACATAAGGAACAAAGGAAAGGATTGTGAAGATGCAGAGGTTGAAAGGGACGGTTATGATCACATCGTTGTACCCACATTTTTATTTTATTTTTTTACGAAATGTACCTACCTAGCTCTAAAATCATAATGGAGTAAATACAAGAATGAAAAAATCAAGCCGAGGACAGATGAGCTAAGAAATGATATATAATGTGGCCGACCAAATGAACTCCAGTCTTTCTCTCCATATGAATTATATAAATTTTCCAATTCTATTCCCATTCCGTGAAAAAGAAAAAGAAAGAAAGGGAAATTCCTACAGCTCTTCTTCTATTAATTCCGCTTTCCATTTCTCCTACATCATCGCCATCACCCATCACATTGTGCCCCGATTTATAATTTGTCTTGCTCTCATTTCTTTTGTGAATTGAAAAAAACACGAACGCCATAATTAGTTCCGCGAGAGAGTGGCCTCCCATCGGACAATTTCAAGCATAATGTTTTGGCTGCCTTTCGAATGGCTAAGCCGATAAAGATGCCGCTGTTTTTGTTGTGGTGTGATGTGACGACGGGGGAAACAGTGGGATTTGGCGGTTTTGATCTTTTAGGGTTATGACTGTTTGGAACGCAAATTGCATGTGAAGCCAAGAATCTAAAAGGGTTTCGAGTGTATTATTGCAGCTATCTTCGAGTGGTGGGATGGCATTTAATGAACGAAAACCGTGTATGAATCTGTAAAATTCGTGGAAACACAGTGGACGGCTCCAAAAGTTTAGACCGTCACAGAAATGAGTGATCTTTTTCAGAAATTCGTCTTGAAATAAAAGAACAATTAACAAAAAGTGTGAAAAGGCAGGATGGCTTCAACTTAACAGAAAGGGTACCCAATTAGTCCTAAACCCATCATTCGGTTCTTACTTTGATCGTGAATTTTTTAGTTTTGCTAATTTAATCTTGAATCTTTGCGTAATATAGTCATTGCGATCAATTTTGACTAAAAATCGTTGACGTGATGGAGTACCACATAGAATGGTTGGTAATTACTGGAGTATCACATTAGCAACTTCCAATGAAAAATAGCCGGTGGAACTACATGAAATTTCACGCAAAAGATTAGGACCGGACTGGCTAAGCTGGAAGGGATGCAATATACAAATGATCCCATCAACCTGATACACAAGCAAGGGAGAGCAAAATACAAATGCAACAGGGAAGGAAGGAGGAGCTCGCCGTGATGACTATAGAAGCCATATAATCCATATCTCTAGATATGATCTCCTGTTTTCAGATCTTCAGGCCTTACCACCCCTCCACATCGACTGCGCCAGTAGCATCATTACCACTACCTTCTTGATGATGTGCGTCGCCATTTTCGGGCCTTCACAATCTATTTATGCCTTTCGGGGAATCCTGACCCGAACTAGGTGTTCTTTTAGACTCTCTCGGAAAGAAGAAAAAAGTAACCCACATGCCGAGGCAGGCTAATCAGGTTGTGAGGGTCGCTGACCAAGAAAGACAAAAAAGGTTTTCTGTGGTCCAACGTCGTCACAACTGCGACAGAACTCGTGATGTGTCTCTTTCTGGACACTAAATTCCATTATGGTATCGTTCATTCCTGGGACCCGCATTTCTTGCACTGTCACGAGCTGCTGCAACATTACCGGAATCACATCCGTCGCCGGGAAGGAAATTAAAGCTGTTTCATATGACCAGTCGCAGAAAGCTGTTCGAGGAACGCCAGCTGACTTACTGAAAACTTAAGATCAAGGCGATTTGTCCTAGTGTCTGTGGTTTTGTAACTATGGAATTAGGCGTTGGCTTGCATTGTGCTATATTGAAATGCGTACTGTTTTGCGGAACAACTTTTGGATGCACATGCTACTTCAGCTTCAAAAAGGTTTTCTATATGTGAACACTACATCCATCACCGCGTATCATTATATGATGCACAGTACATGGGGTAGATAGTGGGTGTGAATGCGCATTAGATTTGATCATCCCTATGCTGGTTTGTTGCAGTGAAATGCATTTCATGTCGATGCATAGATAGCCTTCTTGAGTCTTAAATGCATTTCGAGATGGTGGAGTGCCCCTATTAATCATGAGATTCTATATGTTATTACGATATATTGTCTCCTTTTGAATGAAAAAATCAAAAAGGAAATTGTTGGATCCAATACCACTTTACTTTTTAACTCCCATTTAAAGAAGTATGAACGCATCATTTCCAGTCAATTCACCATCACTTTCCCTGGCCTATTCATGAGATCATTCTAGCAATTTTGCCTGTCATGTCTAAGGCTTATGATTAGATGTGACACCATGAGCGTGCCACGGATTTGCACCTGCTTTTGGGAACCCATGATTACACGGACCAAAACACAATGGACGGCTCTAAGAATTTAAATTGCCGGAGAAATGCGATATATTTTTAAAGACAATTATAGTGAAACAAATGAAGAACAAATCGCAGGAGTGCGATAAGGTGGGATGGGTTTGGTTTGATGGAAAAATTACTCAATTAATCCTAAATTTATTGTATGGTTTTTACTTCAATCATAAACTTTTCAATTTTACTATTTTAGTCATAAATCTTTACATGAGATTTCAATATAGTCATTCCGACTAATTTTCACCGAAAATCATTGATATGGTGAAGCGTCATGTAGAATAGTTGATAATGATTAGATACAAAAAGTAGTTAGAAGGACTAAATTGAAATTTTGCGTAAAAAATTAGGATAGAATTGACAAAGTCGAAAAGTTTATAATTAAATTAGCATTTATATAATAAATTTATGATTGATTGGATATTAATGAGGGGCATCTCAGTGTAACCTGGGATTGGACCAGAACTCTCGAAGATTAAAAAATCGAGATTGGTTTTGTTGTTCGTTTTGGGCCCAAGGGAAACGTTTAATCAAGAAGGACGAGGGAAACTTGAGGACGAAACTTAAAGAGGGCATTGATTCACTTGACGTTGCAACATCGGACGAGTGGCAATGCCGAAAGGTCAGATGGCAGATGCCGAAACTGAGTCATTGATCCAATTGCCCGACGTATTTCCCATTTTATTCTGAATTTTACAGAATTGAATTTTAAATCTTTTTATATTTTATTAATTAAGTTTATTAGATCACTTTTAATTAGAAATTACTAACATAGACGTCGGCCATTATAAACGTCAGCCATCTTACCTAACATAATTAATGCTAATGTATACAATTATTAAATTTCTGATTTCTTTTATTTTCTTTCTTTCTTTTTCTTTTTCTTCCTTCTTTCCAAGCCCAACAAAAGTTGCCGGCAAACCCTTGTCAGTTGCAAGTGAGGGTCCGTCAACCCTCGCCAGTCGCAAGTGAGGGTTGCCTGATGCTCGCTGGCCATTGGGTACAGGTTGCAAGGCCCTTGCCAACCATGAAACCCTCCTCAATTGCGGGTGAGGTCACAAAGTCCTCACTAATGACCCTCGTCAGACTTGGTGAAAAAAAGGAAAAGAACTTAGGAAAATTAAAATATAAAAAATCATCTACATCAGCACTAATTGCCTTCCATGTCAGCAATTTTCTGGTTAAAATTAATTGAATAAACTTAATTGGCAAAATGTGTAAAAATATTTAGAATTTAATTGGTAAAATTGAAATGTTTAGAATTAAATTAGCAAAAGTATAATCAATTTAGGATTTTTTGGACAACTTTTTAGACAACTTTCTTATTGTTTTCTTCTAGCCGACCTATTGGTTATTTAGTCACGGTTGCCAAAAATCATATCTTAGGCAAGTCCCACAAGGAATTTCATGGAGACAATTAATAGCTTAGCAAGATTCCGCATTAGATGACTTTGTGAAGTATCGTCTGCCTTTGATCCTCTTCTGCGAAGTACATTTCCTTCTCCTTCATATCACAGCATGCAACAGGGATAGCTCGTTGGGCATCTCCTTCGTATCACTGCTATTCGAGAGCTGCCATGGATTCAATAGATCATCTGATGCCACGCTTAAGGAAAAAAGGGACACCCTCCGATAACTTCAAATGAGATGGCAACCCAATGGCTTTTCCCTGAAGACTGATCAGGAGGCGTCCCTGGACCGGTTCCAGAAATATCAAGCCTTGCCCTCATCGTCAGGAAGCCAGAATACTTGCATTTTGCACAAGGATTTGGGGAAGAAAGCATCATCAAGAAAAGGGTCAGGTTCTTTGTTAGATGTTACCTTTAGTGGTGTTCTTCGCTTGTGCGTTGGCTGTCCAGAGGTTGAATTGACGTCGGATGTTACGCTCCAATCACGTTGGCCAAAAGACTCGTTGATTTCATCAGCCTCTAACTTATTATTTTCAAAAAAAAAAAAAAATAAATAAATAAATAAATATATATATATATATATAAATATATTTATTATATTAAATATATTTTTTTTTTCATTTTCAACAGTGCAAATATTTTGATAATTCGTTTTATCAAAAAATTTTGATTTTGGAGGGGTTGCCTGAGTTGCATATGGCGGGCGAAGGTGTTGTGGAGCTCATTCGGAAAAACACGAATTAAATTTTCATTTCCCAGATCTCGAGGTCAGAGCAGATCAGATCTCGCCACGTGTAAGCGCCTTAGTCACGCAGAATCGTCGTGTCGCACAAGCACAACACGAAAAAAGGGACACGCCTACGGCAGGGAGGGATAATCCAGGGACACGTTAAGGCGCGAAGTGGGCCGTACAAACATCACATCCCAATCACCCCTCCCCCACCAAAAATAAATAAAGAAAAAAGAAATCCACACAAAAAAATGAAGAAAAAAATTGAAAACTAAAAAGAAATAAAAAGAAGCGAAAAAGGTGGGATTTTCCTCGTACGGCGGGCCGTTTCTGTTTTGTCGGAGAGCGCGGGGCGACACGTGTCCCCCCCTCCTCGGCGGCTCCTCCGCGGCTGCGGCAGCCCTCTCTCCCCACCCTTCTTAGAGGGCTCCATTCTTTTTATTTAAATCTTAAAGAAGCCTACGACCGAGCAAGTTTTTAAATTATTTCATTTGAATTGAGATATAAAATTTGAAGGTATTCTCTAGTTAGAAGGGAATAAAAAATAGATGTAATGCGTATGAGCCCTCCAAGATAAAAATAATAATAAATAAAAAAGTGGGAGTGTTATATCTTTTCACCTGACGGTAATTAGAATATAAGCCTCAATGTGAGTGTTTACCTTCATCTTGGAAAAGCCCCCTCTAACTTTGGAAACGAGGGGTTGGCGCAATCCAATTAAAGATATACAGGCCCCATAACTTAGCGTCCTGATAAGAGTTTCGTTCCACTATTGTTTGACAAAGGATCTCACTGTCGAGTAAGCATCATTCACCATTGGAAATTTGGATGGGTAGTTTTAGAAATAGATTGTTAAGACAAACGTCCAATACCAACCAAAGACATGGCTCTGATACCACCGTTGGATATTTGCGGAAGCGTGTGCTTGTGTATGTGTAAAATAGACTAGGAAATATTGATGTATTTTTTAGAAGGTTATTTGACAAAGGAAGCACAAGGGAAAAATAATGAAAATTTTTATTAGTTGGTGGGTAATACAAGGGGAAAAGAGAAGGAGTTGAAGTTGGTATGTTGGGGATCCTTTTAGTGGACATCCCCTTAGCTTATTTATAAGCATACATGACTGACTTTCCTTACAAAAATCTGATCAAAAGTCATATTATCATGGTCTAGTTGCTGATTTTTCTAGACTACTCTAGTTTCTTAAGTGATAGATAATTTGTAAGATTTTTCTAGACTTTTCTAGCAAAAGTTTATATTAGATAATTATAGAAATTGGATCAATATTTTAATAAGCTCTGCTCTAAGCTGAGCCATGAGCTCATGGCTGAGTTGGGGAGCAAAGTTACCAAGAACTCATCATCCACAGCAAATCGGCGCTCTCGACTCTGAGCCAGGCGCCATCCTCCACGTTGTTTCCCACAAGAAACAAAAGAACTATAGACTTGGACATTGAAGAAGAAGATGCACTTTGGTTATCCAACATTTTTTTTTCCTTTTTCTTTTCAGTCTTTGCTTTAACTTAAACTTAACCAAACTGACGTTGGTTCGATCCAAATTGAACAATTTATTTCTTTTGAGCAATTTCTTATGTAGTATAAATTGAATGACTTATACATAACTCCATCCATAAATCAAATCTAGGAAAATTCATACTTGAGATAACAATGCAGAGTGAGTGAGCCAAGATCAAGTGAGGGTAAGAGCAAACGAATATAAATTAGTTGAGTTTAAGTATGCTAAGAACCCATCTAATTATCATATTATTTTGGGCGCTATCATTCTACATCTATTTACCAAATATAATTGACTCATATAATAACTCGACCTATCAAATATTGATTAAAAGATTAATTTTGCAATTTATTTTTGACAGGTCTAATGGAGGCGCAAACGAGAGAGGATGATGATGCGGTACCTTGGAGTCTGGATCTTTCATTGGATCGCACGAAGATTTCTACTAACCATTTTCTTGAGACGGGGAAGAAAGATTTTCTCAAGAGTTCAATAGAGCAACGCCGCACATGTCGGCAAGCACGTCTGGGGAGAATGGAATTCCCATCAATTATGAACGTCTTAAATTCCCATCAATCTGAAACACACGGACTCAAAGCCCAATTAATTTATACGCAAAGAGACCTAAGGATAGTAGAAAATCCATAATATGTTTGGTACAATTTAGGATAGAATTGAAAACCTTTGAAAATGCTGCAAAGAAAAATTCATGAAATCTAGAAAGTTTTTCCCTTTTTCCACCACAGCCACTTCAACAGACGCTGTTACGGACCCAAACCGGTCGCAATTGTTTTTTACCTGGAGTCCGAGTTGTAGAGGTCTCTGAAAATCTGAAAACCAAACTGAGGAGGTTCTGCGTTTTGCGTAGGGTGGGTGTGGAAAGAGAAAGAAGATGGACCACACCCATGAACCAACGTGAAGACGCGCTCCTGATGGAAAATTCCCATCTTTTTGTTTGCCGATGCATGCACATCTCCCGCTCTCATCACTGGCTTCCACCCAAACACCCCCACCCCCCTCCCTCCCCTCTCTCTCTCTCTCTGAAGGTCGACATGTTTGCATCTGCTTTAGGCAATTATTTTCTCTCTGAAGGTCCCTCTTTTTCTTTTTTTTTTCTTTTTTTTGGGGGGGTGGTGTTCAGAAATAGGTGGATGTTGGTATGCTTCGTACAGTCACATGGGTTCTTTTAATGTCGTCTTCGACATTGTACTATCTCTCTCTCTCTCTCTCCTCCTATCAACGCTTTCACGGTTCATTTGGTATTGGTGTGCGTGCTCCGAATCCAGTGTTGAGCCGACAGGATATTCGTATAAGCGAGAACAGATCGTTGGATGCCATGAGGTTGAAACTGTAAAGGAGAAGCAGAGAATTGACAATGAAGATAGAGAGATTGTAAGGGACGGTCTTGATTACCACGCTGTCAATGATTGACGGATTTCGTGGACCGACCTAACTACAATATCATGATGGAATGAACACGAGATCAAAACTTGGCGGTTCGGTCTTTTAGGTTTTGACCGGTAGGAACAAAACTAACATGTAGAATCTGAAGGGCTTCGAGAGTATCATTAGAACTATCTTCTGGTGGTGGGATGGCATTTTATGAACGAAAACCGTGTATGAATCTGTAAAATTTCGTGGAGACACAGAGGACGGCTCTAAAAATTCAAATTGTCAAAGCAATGAGTGATATTTTAAGAACATCGTCTTGGAAAAAAAAAAAAAAAAATCACGATCATGGATTAGACTTTACGAAAAAATTACTCATCTAGTTTTAAACCTATTGTATGGTTCTTACATAGGTCCTGAACTTTTCGATTTTGCTAATTTAGTTCTGAATCTTTGCGTGAATTACTAGTATAATCCTTATGACTAGCTTTTGTCAAAAATCTGATGTGACAGAGTGTCACGTAAAATAATAGACAATGAGTGGATTATCACGTTAGCAACTTCCAGCAAAAAATGGCTTGAGAGACTACATTAGAATTTTGCGCAAAAAATTAGGATTGAATTAAATAAGTTGGAAGGCTTATAACTAAATCAGTATTCATATAATAGGTTTAGGACTGATTGGACAATTTCTTTTAAGTTTAACACTAATGGGGCATCCCTATGTAACCCCGGCCTCTACTCGGAACTCTCCAAGGTTAAAATGTGGAGATGAGGTTAGCAACTTCCGGTCCGGTTTCTGTTAAATTGGATTAATATCATAAAAAATTAAAAAATTAATATACATGTGATAAATAGAAAGTAAAATCTCAAATTGGTATCAACCGTTACGTATCATTCAACTCAATAGTATTTACAGAAATTAACGAGAGATAAATTTATCATAAATGTACCAGTTTTGAGTTTTTTAGTAATTAAAATTTTGTGATTTTATGTGATAATAACTGTAAATATGCAATAACTGATCCTTCCTAGCCTACGCACTGTTTATTTTGTCACAATTGCCCAAAAATCATTCTTGGGCAAGTCCCACAAGAAAGCATCATCAAGAAAAGGGTCAGGTTCTTTATTAAATGTTATCTTTAGCGGTGTTCTTCGCTTGTGCGAAGTGCGAAACTGCGAATGTTCATTGGATTCACTGAAAGGAGAGGTAGAGCAAGGGATAACAATCTACAAAGAGGACACCTAATTCTTGATGGATCCCAGAGGCAAAGACTTCTCCGCGGTCATCTGCCAAACGGGAAAGGGAGCATAATCATCCTAAAATGGTGGTGGGAACACGGAGCTTACGTGAAGGACACCACGGACGACCCAACTTTCGAGATAAGTACTTAAGCAACGGCTGTCTAGAGGATGAAATCACGTTAGCCAACCTCGAGAGTTTCAAAAAATCACATTAGTGGGGAAACAGAGAAGGACCTTCAAGGGAAACAGGGGCGCATCCGCATTATTGATATGCGCGCCTCATCACTCATTGTCCTGAAAA
Organism: Corymbia maculata; assembly: GCA_014182735.1. NCBI lineage: Eukaryota > Viridiplantae > Streptophyta > Magnoliopsida > Myrtales > Myrtaceae > Corymbia > Corymbia maculata. The sequence continues at coordinate 43,038,794 of CM024689.1, read as the reverse complement.
GAGTTTTTCCCCTATCGTCTGATGACATATCTCGTCGTCGAGTAAGCATCATTCACACAATATTCAAATTACTATAACAATGTTCATTGTCCCTCTAGATCAAATCACATAGGCCAAGCGAAAGTATAATAGAGGCTCATAAATGCCCCCAACATAAATCACAGTGAGGACAGTGTGCAATCCTTGCCTGATTGAGTATGTAAAGCAAAAAATGGGCCAACTCTTTGTTGGGAGGTCCTGAGCCTTTCTTATCCCAAAAATTACTTAAAGTATGAGGCTTTTTTCTCACACTTATAAACAGATCTTCAGCCTCTTCTATAACTGATGTGGGATGACGTCACTCTTTTCACTATGGTAAGCTACAAACAGCAAGCCTCATTTGTTGGAGACATAGTGGACAGCTTCAAGCGTATCATTAGGACTATCTTCTGGTGGTGGGATGGCATTTTATGAACGAAAACCGTGTATGAATCTGTAAAATTTCGTGGAGACACAATGGACAGCTCTAAAAATTCAAATTATCAAAGCTATGAGTGATATTTTAAGAACATCGTCTTGGAACAAAAAAAAAACAAAAAAAAAATCACGATCATGGATTAGACTTTACGGAAAAATTACTCATCTAGTTTTAAACCTATTGTACGGTTCTTACATCGGCCCTGAACTTTTCGATTTTGCTAATTTAGTTCGGAATCTTTGCATGAATTACCAATATAATCCTTGTGACTAGTTTTTGCCAAAAATCTGATGTGACAAAGTGTCACATAAAAAAATGGGCAATGATTGAATTATCGTGTTAGCAACTTCCAGTAAAAAATGGCTTGAGAGACTATATTAGAATTTTGCGCAAAAAATTAGGATTGAATTAAATAAGTTGGAAGGCTTAAAACTAAATCAGCATCCGTATAACAGGTTTAGGACTGATTAGACAATTTCTTTTAAATTTAACACTAATGGGGCATCCCTGCGTAACCCCGGCCTCTACCTGGAACTCTCCAAGGTTAAAATGTTGAGATTGGCTTTGTCATTCGTTTTGGGCTAAGGGAACTGTTTAATCAAGCTTGGCTTGGGAGATCAAATGGCCCCTCTAGCAGCGGCTTACAGTTACCGTAGTGAAGAGAGAGAAGGACGAGGAAACTCAAGGATGAAGCTAAAGCAATTGATTTGCCCGACATTGCTGCAACATCGGACCAGTAGGAATTTCAGAAGGGAGTTGCAGACGCTGAATCTGAGTAAGATCTTCTCGAGTAAAGAGGTTCTAGGAATGCAGGGAGGAAGGGAGGGAGCAAAAGAACGAAAAAGGTAGGGACAGAGAGAACCGACACAAGTGACGACTGTGTCTCCGCCTGTCGGCCATGTGGCGGAGCAAGGAACGTGCTGCAGTAGGCTATTGTTGTCGCTCCTTGATACGAATGTCTCGCTTTGACCAAAAAAAAAAAAGTGCTGAGGTAGAAGGTAAAAATAAGACATATTTAAGTATATCGATTAATATCATAAAAAATCTTCAAATTATTATGTTTGTGATAGATTTATTTTAAGTTAATTTTTTAACCATTAAAAAAATTCAAATTAGTGTATTTGTGATAAATTTACTCTTTATTAGTTTTTATTAAATTGGATTGATATCACGAAAAATTAAAAAATTAATATACATGTAATAAATAGAAGGTAAAACCTTTTGTGGCAAATCTCGGCTCTCCCACTTTTGCATGATCCGGACATCTTCAGTTGGGTGGAGGATTTCTCTGGAAAATTCTCGATAGCCTCAACTTGGGTTACTATTCGCGGTAAAGCCAATCCGGTCTCCTGGTCTTCTTTTGTCTGGAATAAGACATTGGCCTCTAGAAACCAATTCCTTTTGTGGCTTATTTCCAAGAACCGTCTTCCAACCCAAGTCCTTCTCATGTCCTATGGCAGAATATCCATCTCGGTTTGCGCTTTTTGCAACTCTAGGCCTGACTTTGTCAACCACTTGTTTTTGAATGCTGCATTCCTAACTCCCTTGCCAACTTTTGGGCTGCGAAATGCAATCTTCCTTGGACTAATTCGGCTTGGCTGGACAACCTCCTTTGGGTTAGCAATATTCTTTCTGGCAAGGGGTTCTATCGTGAGATAACTCGATTTTCCTTTGGTGCTCTTTGCTATATCATTTGGAAAATTAGGAATGACACCATATTCCGTGGCCGAAATTTTCAAATACCTTCCATGAAGCTATAGCTATTTAAGGCGGTCAAGAATAAGGCCTTGACTTTCAAAAGGGTTGAAGACAACCCTAGGAACAAGAGGATGCAGCGCTGTTGGGGGTTAGACTCTCGTATTTTTGATATAGAGCTGTCTTTGGTGCAATCTTAGGACCGCTTGGGACCCTTTGGTCCTCTTTTGATCTGTGTGTTTGTACATGTTTTGTTCTCAACCTATGATCGTGGTACCCGATCACTCCAACAATATATTGTTTAGTTTAGTACTTGTTGGTGCCGTGCCTCACCCCTGTTGTACATTTTGTTGGTCAATAATTTATAATCTTACCTTACCAAAACAAAACAAAAAATAGAAGGTAAAACCTCAAGTTGGTATCAACCGTTACATATCATCCAACTCAATAGTATTTACGAAAACTAATGAGGGGTAGATCTGTTACAAATATACCAGTTTCAAGTTTTTTTGTGATTAAAATTTTGTGATTTTACGTGATAATAACGTAAATATGCAATAACTGATCCTTCGTAGCCGACACACTGTTTATTTTGTCACAATTGCCCAGAACTCATTCTTGGGCAAGTCCCACAAGAAAACATCATCAAGAAAAGGGTCAGGTTCTTCATTAAATATTATCTTTAGCGGTGTTCTTCGCTTGTGCAAAGTGCGAAACCGCGAATGTTCACTGGATTCACTGAAAGGAGGGGTAAAGCAAGGGATAACAACCTACAAAGAGGACACCTAATTCTTGATGAATCCGAGAGGCAAAGACTTCTCGGCGGTCATCTGCCACACGGGAAAAGGAGCATAATCATCCTCAAATGGTGGTGGGCGCACGGAGCTGTACGTGAAGGACACCACGGACGACCCAACTTTCGAGATACGTACTTAAGCATCGCTGTCCAGAGGTTGAAATCACGTTAGCCAACCTTGAAAGTTTCAGAAAATCACATTAGTGGGGAACAGAGAAGGATCTTCAAGGGAAACAGGGGTTAGCACATCCGCATTACTGATATACGGGCCCCATAACTCATTGTCCTGAAAAGAGTTTCCTTCCCTATCGTCTGATAAAGTATCTCGCCATTGAGTAAGCATCGTTCACACAAAACTCAAATTACTATAACAATGCTCACTATCCCTCTACATCAAATCACATAGGCCAAGCGAAAGTATAATAGAGGCTCAGAAATGCCCCAACATGGATCACTGTGAGGACAGTGTGCAATCCTTGCCTGATAGAGTGTGCAAACTCAAAAATGGGCCAACTCTTTGTTGGGGGGTCTTGAGCCTCTCTTATCCCAAAATTTGCTTAAAGATTAGGTTTTTTTCTCACACTTATAAACCAACCATCAGCCTCTTCCATAACTGATGTGGGATGACCTCAACACTCTTTTCACTATGGTAAGCTACAAACAGCGAGCCTCATTTGCTGGAGAGGATGAACAGTCGTGTACTCGATCTATTGTATGATTGCATGTAAGGAAGCAAACTTGCAGCTTGAAGAGTTCTGGTCAGGTCTGTGATGGCAAGGTTTGCCACATCAACTAAAGCAAGAATATGATGGAAAGTATTGGCATTGCGAATGATGGACAAAATGTAAGTGTTGAAAAATATAGATGTGTACAAAGCATGGTTTTGATATTAATGATAATTTTTGGTTGGTGAAGTGTGCAAGTGTATGATATCATCTGTATTTGATAGAGAATGGATGAGGGATGAGATAGGATAGTTCAAGGGACAAGGATAGTTTCACTATTTTATAGAAATGGTTTTACAATAGTTGGAGGTGGAGGAGGTGTTGGTGGAGTAGCATCTTGATATGGAGTTTAAGCTCACCCCCCCCCCCCCACCACACACACATACACGGTGTAGGGTTCACCCCACACACATTCAAATGATGAACTACAAGTCTATTTATAACCAATTACAACCGACATAGTAGCACACGATTTTTTCATCTTTTCCAAGATAATTACTTCAAAACATGGTATTCATTTGTATTTGCGGTAATGGTATTCTGATAATTTAATTAATCGATGTTTACATTAGCAATTGTTTGCCTAAATTGGCCAATTGGATTCAATTTATATTAATATGAAAATGTTTATAACTAAATTAATTAAATTCAAAGGTTTATGGCTGAATTAGTACAAATGAAATAAGTTTATGACTTTTTTTGTATTTTTTCATTAAACTGAACGTGTACCAAGAGTTCATGAACCTCATTACACATTGAGATAAAGTTTAGGGAATCATTTGTATGATTATGCCAAAAAGAAATTAGGAAGCCGATCATACACGTGAGTTTTCCATTTTTCATCTTTCATTTCTATATTCTTCCTAACATGCCACGAATTTGTGCTTTCTTTTCGAAGATTGTGACTCGTAATACATTTAAAAGCAACTCATCTATTCATGTTTTTTATTTTTTGTTTAGTAGCAACTAATTCAATATGATCATACCCACCGGTGGGTAGCTACGCTAGTTGAGATGCCTCTCCCTCGTGATGAGGTTGAGGGTCCTAAACCCGTAATTGCTAGCGTCTTAAGTGGTGGTAGGGTCTTGTGCTAGTCTCCCTTCAAGTATAGTCGGTGGTCTCCGTACGACTTGCCGGGCTGGCGGTGGCCGTGAGCACACGTAAGGTGTGCCAAGCCGAATTCTGGATATCAAAAAAAAAAAACTAATTCAATATGATCATCATATAAGCACTTGATATTTGATATCCCAGCTCTAAGTCAGGTGACATTCAGTTCATAAAACGTAAATAGATAAAACAACAGAGTCCAACGACAAGAAATTGCATGTGCGGTAATGGTATTGTAACAATCTTTATGTCGATTATTTCTCTCCATATAAAAAATTACACAAAAAGAAAAAAAGGAGCAGGTTGTATTATTTATTCGAATATTTGGGGGAAAATGCTTTCAAAGGTCTTACTTATTATATAATTCAATGAGCATGTTACGAGAATATTCAAAGGAAGGCCTTAGTTCTTTGGTAATTACGATCGTCGGGTATCTTTAAGGTTAAGCAAGGAAATGGTTAGCTATTGGTATGCACAATGGAAAGAGCTCTCTCGGTCCCTGTCCCTTCCCATCACCTTTGTTTCAATTAGATTAGCAACCACTACATATATATGAACGGAAGTCCTAAAATTTATCATGAAAATATAATCAAGTCCTAAAACTTGCAAAAAGTGTAATTAAATGCTAAAATTTATCAAATTAATACAATCAAGTCATTTCATTAGCACCGTTAATTTGACTAATGAAAAATATTGACGTGGTATTTTTAAATTAATTTCTATTTCCTACATAGCATTTTTTATTTTTTTTATTCAATTGTTGTTTAAATTAGATTAAAAAAAAACCTAAAATTCTATTAAAAAACTAGAGAGAGAGAGAGTGGCAGGCGATGGGCACTTCCCCAGCCCATTACCAGAAGCATCGACAGAGGTTGTCAAACTTAGATGAGGGCGATGCCATGCTCGCTCAACCCTTAGTGAAGGAGCACCCTAAAGGAACGAGCCTTGCCCGGGCTTGGCAATGGTCACTAGCCTCAGGCAAGGGCCAAAGTCGCCCATATTTGGAGGTCCTTGCTCAAGCTTAGCGAGGGTCATTGGCTCTCACTTGGGGTCAATGAGGCCACCCCCTAGCTGAGCAAGGGCGGGCAACCTCCACTAGCCCCTTTGGCAATGGATAGAGACAGCTAACGTGCCCATTGACGAGCCCTACCATTTTCTTTTTTTAGTTTTTTAAATAATTTTTAGCTTTATTTTTAATTAAATTTAATTTTTTAATAAGTAATAATAAATGCCACGTGGAACGTTAGCATTTTCCATTAGTCAAATTGACCGTATTAAGAGAATGATTTTTTTTTTTGGTCGGAATATTAAGAGAATGATTTGATTGCACCAATTTAGCAGGTTTTAAAACTTGATTATACTTTTTAAAATTTTTAAAACTCAATTATATTTTCGCAATATATTTTAAGACTTTCAATGAATATATTTTTTTATTTTTTATTTCCTAACAATCTTGACTTTCTTGCCATCCTCTGAAAATAAGAACGGAAAGATAGCATCTTTATTAGCCCAATTAATTTCAAATTTTTTTGAAGACCCCATTATGATTTTATTTAGAAAAAAAAAAGAACATTTATATCCATGCGTCGTCATTGTACGTACTTTTGTAGTAAAACAAGAAACCTGCGAGGCATTTTCCGACTTTCCAAACGAAAACCCCAACAACAAAAAAGCATTCAATCAACGACTGACTTAGGAGTCAACGATTTAAGGCAATGTCTTTGCAAGATCAGAAGTTGCGTTAGGTGCAGAGTCATTCCATGGAGACAGCCTCTGAAGCTGGGTATCACTTGATCTCTGCTGAGGAGCTTCCTACGAGTAATTTTCCTTCTGCTTCTTCTCTCAGCACATTGCACTGTTCCGATGCGTGCCCGCAATAATTTTTACTGCTGCAGGTGAATCTAGACCAATTTTGGCCTACAAGTACAGAGAAAACTTTCATTCTTTTTCGTTTTCTGCCTCCGTAAATGTTAATGTTACAGAAGGTGGGAATTGCTGTCGGTGGTTCTGGTCTGTTTCATGCAAATGCTAGCAATAAGTACCTTTGGTCTATTTCATACAAATGCTTCTGTTCTTTATTGGTCGTCTGTGTTTAATATGTTGCAGTTCGGTCTGTTTGCCTAGAAACAGGAAGTACATGTAGTGCACGGTTTAGGTTAAGGCATCTTTTTGCATATCTTTGCATTAAGCAGAAGCTCAAGAGTTCGTCAGATATGGTGCACTTTAGAGTACTTGTGAGCCGTACCCAGCACAATCCGTGCAGCTGCCATTCCTTTTAAGCAGAGATGTTGATGCTACTGCGTGTTTCTGGTGAATGAAGGTTTTATAACTCCAAACCTAGGGCAAAGGTGAATCTCACGTGAGACACATTATATCTAAAGGTCCAAATGTATTGTCTCGCACACGTTAAGATTCATATCAAGCATTTTGGAGTGTGTAGCAGATCTCCTAGTCAATTTAAAGTTCTCTTGTAGTTGCAATAAGAGCCTTTTTAATGAAGAGCCCCCTTTGATTTGAATGCCAGAATCAAGGCTATCAGTCTGGATTTCTGCCCAATTGCATAAAAGATTCACCCCACCTCTCCTGGAATTCATTTCCATAAATCAGCTGCGAAATGGTTGGTCTCCTTTTGAATGTTGTCAGGAGCAATGCTTAACACCATTCTTTTCCTTATTCATACTAGTTCTTTTTTCTTCTTTTTTCACAACCTGCAGAGGTACTTTCCTCCAAGTGTTTTGATATAAATAAGGCAGCTTCTGCTAAATCTGAAGAAAATGGCGAACCAATGAGGGATATCTTGGCAGATATACGATTGCAGAAGCTGCTGTTAGGATTGTTCCTGCAGTTTCTAGTATATATTCTCCAAAAAGAGGGCAAAGAATGCCAGGTGATCCTTCCCTTATTGAGTTGTCCAGGCTAAAGATCTTCTCTTGTTTTTTGCACTGATCTGAAGTCTCTCCTTATCTGGCTGATCAGTACACGAGGAGATAGGTTCTGGCCAAAAATCTTCTCATAAGGACGGCTACATCTTGTCTTCAATTCTATAAACATGATACATACGGCTGATGGGGAGGTTGGTGAGTGAGGATGTAACTTGCTGTCCAAATTTAGTGGCTTCAGTTCAAGTTTCTCACTTTGTTTTCTTCTCTACCGCATGATCTTGGAACTAATGATATTATCTTGAACTTGAAGTATACATGTAAACTGCACATATAGTTAAGGATGGGAAATGATACCTCTTTGTTAAATTAGTTTGCCTTCAACTTTGCTTGATATATTGTCATTCTATTTCTCTGCACATAAGCATGTGAATAGAGGGCGTACAATCAATGCTCTGCCTGTATATGCATGACTTAGGTTTATGTACTGTTTTGTTCTGGAGTGTAACTATGTTTGGAAAAAAAAAAACAGCTTTTTTTGGAAAGTCCAAAACCAGAAACTTAATAAATTAGGTGGAATTGACTATCTGTGTATAAGGCTTGGACAACGCTTGGTTGGGTACTAAAGATTAATGTTAGGCTCTTGGCTTAAATATCAAGCCAAGATTAATGCTAGGTGTTGTACCTGTTAGGAGCACGCAGTGACAACCCCTCACATAGTTTGATACCTTCACCATCAATATATCACATGAACTCACTTTCATTCAAAAGTTTAAGCTAATGAGTTATGAGCTAACTATTCAAAAGCTTAAATCAATGAGTCATGTACTAAATAGGATATATTAACTACTCAACATAACATTAATTCTCTGATATAGGATTTTTTTAAGACGGCTCAAAGCATTGGAGGCTAAGTTGTTGATGCTTATGTGGATCTTGACATGCCCATTATAAAGATCGATTCCCTAAGTTCTCCCCTTTCAACAGCAAAAGTTGGCTCATGTAGAAAGCTTCGTCCTGGAGTCAGAGCAATAGCCATTGGCAGTCCACTTTACCTTCAACACACTGTTATGCTCCGGATTAAATTGTCTTTCAGCTCATACTTGCAATTTAACCTGCAATTAATTTATGTCAAAGTCTGTATTTTCCCTAGTTGACTCTACATCACTCTTCTTTCTCTTAATATAGATGCGTTCATGGCATGAGCAATGAGTTGAGATTTAGAGGTATGCCCATGGATTATCTACAGACAAGACTCTGCAATCAGTCCAGTAAGGTGCAACAATTACCGTGTTGCCTGCTTGCCTGTGATTTGTTTGTGTTTCCATTTGCTGTTGCATTCACACATTCAATGTTAACTATACCAGACAAGTCTTCGTGTATCTGCCTGCTATATCAGGATTCCAGTTCTGGTCAAACTCCCAGAATTTCTTTGTTTGTGAAGGCAATTTCTGGGGTTCTTCCTTGCAATGTCGATGGCGAGCTAGTTGGTGTCAATACATCAACATTGACACTATATGAATGCAGAAAAAGCATCTGGAGCGAGCTTTGCTGTTACCGGTTGAAGTTATTTCAGCAATCAACACTATGTATGTCCTCATGTATACTTTCAAGCGGTTTTTGATTAATATGAAGAACTAGAACCACGTGCACTGCACGTGTGCCACTGCCTGCTAAAAATGGCAAGACACTTTTTTTTTTTTTTTAATCACGTAAGGACGACCACGTTTTCTCCTCTTTGTATGCTTTGTTTTTGCAACTTCTCTCTCCGGCCAAGCACTCAATATTCTACCAAAAACATTGAGTTGCAGGCCCTCACCGATAAAACTCAACAGCAGCCATCGTCCTTCTGGTGAATGCGATACTACCATGATCCTCCTCCTCCTCCTCCTGCCACTCGTGGTCGGGATTTTATTATTCCTCTGCCTCCTCCTTTGGCAGCGGAAGACGGAGGTCTCATGGTCCTGATGGACTCGGACGGGAAGCTCCCTACCAGAGAGGGTGCCCAAATGTTACTGGTGGACCTTTGCCACCAGGCACGTTGCATAATTCGAAAGTGCAAGACAAGCTCCTCTACTTTCAGGTGGCCAGATCCGTACCTGTGATTTTATCCACCATGGGCATGAATTTATTTCAGCAATCATAAAGCCGCCATGATAAGGCCGAAAGCCACCCCCGCCTCCAAGTGTAAGAGTCTTGGTTAGTGTTTCAGGCCTACTCAATGATCAAGTTTAACAGATGAAAAACTAGGATATGAAGAAATCAAAGACATGAGGCACTATTATTTGGGACGCTGTTCACACACTCTTTAGTGAAAAACACTACGCAGTGATGATGGTGGCAGGGGTTTTTTTTTCCCCCGGGGGGGCGGGGGGGAGCTGCGGATGTTAGACAAGGACAAGATAACAACTTTATGCTTGGAGAATCTAATTGGAATGCAACGAGCATCAGAATACGTGTAATGTGAAACGAAGGGGGGGCAGAACCAATGCCATCGGCTATGATCATATTTCCGGACATTGAATATAATGACCATATATATTTATGGATACATCTCCACATAAACATGTCCATACACGAATAAGCTGAGTCGGGCACATTTTTTATCTCTAAAACAACAGACACAGAAATACAAGATTGGAATAAGGTTGGATCACTCGAGTTCAGTTTCTCCGCAGCATCTTCATGGTCCATTCTTTGGCTTCCCTAATTTCCACACACATTCATTGAAAAATGCTGCCTGTTCGCTTGCACGGTTGTCAATTCGGCAATACGTGGCAAAATGCTTGCAATTGTTGTTGATGAGGTTGTAATTAGAGGTGTCAATATGGGTCATAAACCCATATTATGACCCACTTTTAGTTAAATGGATCAAATATGGGTCAAGTAAAAATTAAATGTGGATCAAATATGGGTTAAGTGAAAGTTAAATATAAGTCAAGTATGGATTAAATGAAAGTTAAATATATGTCAAATATGGGTTGATTGAGTTATTAGGTAGACTCATCATCTATCTCCTTCCACCCCCATCTTTTATGGGTTCTCGTCCTCCATTATCAATCCGATAAGGTTCACTCAACAATAATTAAAAAATCAATTTAAAAAAAAAAATTATTTTCCTCCAACTATTTCAATTTAGAGGTATTCACATATTTTTATTTACTAATTTTTTATTATTTAATTTACTTTATAAATTTGATGTGAAATTTTTATTCAAATAATTTATATGTGAAAAGTTTAAAGTGGACTAAATAAATGGGAGTAGATTTTCTTAAATAAAGTTAAATATTAATATGTGTTGGTAATATGAGTCAGGTATGGGTTGGGTATGGGTTATTAAATTTACATTGCATGAAAATGGGTCAAAACGAGTTAAATGGGTCGACGTGGGTCGGACCATTTTTGACCCGACCCAAACCCGACCCGACCCACCCATTTGACACCCCTAGTTGTAATCACCAAATGCATTATCCGCATGAAGCTCGCTGGCCTTATCAATGATTTGATTGGGCGATTTGGTATCGAGTAATGTAGTGCAAGTTCCTCGCCTGGCGAACTTAAACCTTAGTGATGGCCACCTATATTCATACCGATGAAGGGATCGGAGTTTTCTACCGTCCTGTCGGAAGCAATTGAGACAAGTTTTAACAATCCCACGGTTCATGTTCTCCTGATATCCACATTCTAGGCAAGGAGACAAAATTTTTGGCTTGTAGCTAGCCTTGAAAAGCGATGGAAATATGGTTTTTTTGCTGTGTTCGGGTGAAATGAATCACATAGCCATCGCCAACATAAATTCCTGTCATACATATGTGCAAACCATTAAAGAATCGAATTTAGTTCAAAATGGAAAATAAAATAAAAATTCTAGAGGGACAATTTTGATGCAAAGCTTGGAATGTATGTAAATACCCACAAACTTCTTTCTTAGGAAAATTCCAAATAAAGGTTGGAAGCGCTCTTTTTTTCTCAAATAAGGGCTTGAACTGGACCTTGTATCACATAAGGGCTTGAACCGGACCTTGTGTCACATAAGGGCCTAAAGTGGCCATGGTAGTTTAAAATAAAGGCCCTAACCTTGCCAATCACCAATTGACTAAATATTCCGGCTAGTCAAGGACCTTTTTGTAATTTTAAGATTACTTTTTCTTTTCTTTATCCTCTTTTCTATTTTTTTTTCCTCTATCCAGCGAGGACCTACAAGCCCTCACTGGCTGCTAGCGAGGGCCAAGACCCTTGCCTAGGTTGGCCTCACCTATTGGCAACAAGGGCGGCCTCACCCAAGGCAATGGTTATCTTGCCTAGGTGAGGGCATCCTTCACTTGTGGCTGACGAGGGTGGCTCTCGCCAAATCAATCACCGGCAAAAAGAAAGAGAATACTAGAAAAAAAAAAAAAAAAAAAAAAAAGAGAAGAAAGAAAGAGTTAAAAAAAGATAAAGATAAATGACAAAAATATTCTTAACTAACCGGAAAGTTAAACCTTTCTTTAAAATTAATATAGTCACTCTAGACACTTATTTAAAATAAAAATATTTTAAATTTTTATTTGAAAAAAATGATGGCATTTCAAAACTTTGTTTGAATTTTCCCTTCTTTCTTTAACCAAATGCGCAGGCCGATTTTGGATCAGAAATCTGACTGAATTCCTAATCTTTTGTTAGGCACGTTAGATAGAAATGAAATGTGCTGCAGCTCGTACTCAGCTCTAGAATTTTCTCTCCAGCGTTCTATTCGAGAAACTGACACAATTTCCACGCACCTAAAAACGAGGACAGCATCAAAAAGGGAAAAACCATTATTCTAAAGACAGTCTAGACTTTAGGGTAGTCGAGCTGCTTGCCGACCATTTTGCTATAATTAATCTCATTGAGAAGTCCAGATCTCTCCTTCTTAATCTTGATATGGAGCTGAAAAGCACTCCTTTTGTAATATCTATCTACATCAGTCAGGGTCCGAAAGAGCACTTGCTACGGTCGAAATAAATTAAGTGAGCATTATTTCTGTGCTAGCTTCTGTTCTGCATCCTTGCTAGCCTGACCTGCAAATTAATTACGGTCATTCTCCAAAAGAGTCGAGCAGTTTTTCCATTTCATTCTCATTCCGTAATTTTATTTTATTTTTGCTTGGAGCTCATTCGGCTGCATCTTTTGCAGCCATCTTAGTCTCTTTTCCTAGGTACAATCATTACGGTCTCATTTGTCGTGAATGGAAAACCACCATAGTTAATAATTTCACGAGAGAATGCTTCAGACCAGGCCATTTCAGACAAGTCGATGTTCATTTATGTTTTTATGGCTGTGCAAATAAAGAGAATTGGATTTTTATGGTGTTGCCCTGAGATGGACTCGTTGTTGGGATAGCATGGGTTTATCTTAAGATTATAGTCTTTTTCGGTTGATTGGTCGTTGATGTCAAGACAAAATCAGTGTACTCTCTCTCTCTCTCTCTCTCTCACACACACACACACACACACACAAAAGAATCTAGGGTTTCCACTGTTATCAGAACTCCTCATGCCTTTTTCTTTGGCATGTTTGACTAGACTCCAATATAAATTGCCCTAAAACAAAAGAAAAGGAGAGGAGAGTGAAACCATTGGGGTGGATTAAACTCAACGCTGATAGAGCCTTGAAGGTGACTCCAGTTTAGCCGCAGCTTGTCCCAGTTCTTCGAGAGCGGGAATTGATTTTATATCATGCATTCTGGGTTGAGGGCAAGTGTTTAAGTTTGGCTTGGCAGAGATAGTGTAAGAAAGTGGACTCACAAGCCATCCATCATGACATCAGAGAAATCAGATTTGAATTGTTATTAGAACATTTCACCCATTTTCTCTGGCGACAGAAATCAGATATGAATTGCCTTGTAATGAAGAAAATTGGTGGGGAAGGTTTAAACTCAACACTAATGGAGCCTCCGAAGCAAAAGGTAAACCAGGTGGAGCTACTCCTCAACCCACATTTCTTCGAAGATGAAAAGTGGGGATTGATTTTATCATTTACTTTGGGCTGAGGTTGGCTTGGGAGAACTAGCTTGAGAAAGTGAACTCTACACGCCACAAGTGCAGACATTAACCAGTGTCCTTCACTTAACACTCGGAATTGAAAGGAAAGAATTTTGATAGTTGAAAAAAGATTAATGTGCAGTCAACCCAAACGTCCGCTTGCCTGTTGATCTTGTTCTATACCGTCTTCAACAGGAGAGTGACCTTTGCCGTGAATTTACTATATTTGCTTTGTGAGAGAAAGGAGAGAAAATCATGGGGAGAGGAAGAATAGAGATGAAGAGGATCGACACCAAGATGAGCAGGCAGGTCACATTTACCACCATTAATTTGCATCTCATTTGGTCCACAGCTTTGTAGTCATTTATTCTCTGATGGCTTCAATTTTGACAAACCATCCACTAGAAATATGTCACTTTCTGACTGAAGCTTCTAAGTGTCGTCAGAAAAGGAGTTGATCAGTGTAAATTGATCAGCTAAAAAGATTGGCCAGAAAAAGAAGAACGGAAAAAAAGAGAGAGTAGGACTAAGGCAAGATCAGGAAGATGAGGAGGACTCACCATGATGGCTGTATAACCAATACAACCCGTATCTATAAACGTGATCCCCAAGTTTGAGATCCTCAGGTCTCACCACTTTCCACATCAACTGCATCAAAATCGTCAATAACTTGTTGATGATCTTCATCACCATTTTCGCTTATGGCCCTTTTCAACTCTTTTGGACTAGTGCTTGAGCTGATTTACCTGCCAAAAACCCCCCAAACTGAAGATAATTATGTCACTGAAGAGAAGAACAAGAAAACTCGGGTGAGGAAGCTAAGATGATCACCTGTGCTGCCAACAGGTCGATGACAGGGATGATGAATACGGTCTGCTGAAGAGGAGAAAGATAAAGGAAGTGAGTGAGAATGAAGTGGGCGAGACTGGACAACAACGATGAGGTTATGGTACGAGGGTGCTTCAAGCGTGTGTGTGAGAGAGAGAGAGACGGCGTCGACAGAAGTGAGGAAAGGAAAGGGCATAGTGAGTGAGAATGAACTAGGGTAGAGCGGGCAATGGCGATGAGGTTATTCTATGGGGGTTCTTCAAGCGTGGGAGAGAGAGAGACTGAGAGAGATGGCGTCCGCAGAAGAGAGAGGAAAGGAAAAGGAAGAAGTGAGTGAGAATGAACTAGGAACGAGTGAGCGATGGCGATGAGGTTATTGTATGAGGGTTGTTCAGGTGTGTGGCTCTCTCTGAGAGAAAGAGATGGCGGAAGAGAGGAAAGGGAGAGGAAGAAGAGGGTGATGCCGATGCCGATGCGATTTATAGCGCACGAGGGTTTTCAAGTGCGTGGAAGGGAGAGACGGGGGGAAGAGAGAGGAGACGAAGAGGAAAAAGTGCGTGAGAATGAACTGCGGGGAAAATGGGCGACGGTGCACGAGGCTTCTTCAAGCGTGTGTAATATAAAGAGAGCCAGTGGATTACAGGCGTTGCCCTTGATTGACGGGGGATGACGCGGCGGGGACCCCAAGAAAAAAGAACACCGCATCTGATCGTACACAGAGTAGTAGTGCGCATCCGGACCGATTTACCGTATCCGCCCGAAAATTCTCCCTTTGGAACCGATCTAAAAAGGGGTTCCAGATTTCACTGCTAAAAAGCAGAAAACTCTGATTTCTTCTTCCCATAAATTCTAATATTAGCACTTATTCATCCTTTATTCATTCTCAGAATTTCTCATCAATCTTTCCCTTTTTTCTAAATTTTAATGGACGAATGGGAAATTGAAATATTTTTTTTTCTTCTTTATCGTTTAAAGTTGTACTTGACTACATATTCATCTTATATATTGTTATTTTTTGTGGATATGATGTTACTCATCTTTTATTTTGAATCGTTTTGCCCCTCATAGTCTCATATAATTTTGATGTAAAAAATGAACAAAAAAAAAGGAATAAAAAACAAGTTCTGGAGTAGACATCGGAATCGGACTAGAAAAACAGGATAGATTTTGAGGTTCAAAAACTGAAAACCAGTTATAAAAATGTAAGTTTCTGATTCTAGCTTTGGAACCTACTTGTCTTGGAATTGATCACCCCAATACAAAGATGATTGTATGTATATACCAAGAGTAAAGTAAGACATCAGGATCACTGATTAATTGAAAAAAAAAAAAGAAATTATCAGTTAATTGAACTCTAATTTAATCATAAATAGAATTTGTAATTCAGAGAGAGAGAGAAGGGTAAGGGAGATGCAATTGGCTTTCAAAGGGTGATGAGCAATACATATGACTACAGAAACCAATGTATAGAGAAATCCTTGAAATCCTAAGAAATATTAAAGATGAGAAAACAATATAAAAGCCTCACCCGTAGTCGATCCTGCTATGTACCAGCCTGAGTTGTATGCACCTCGGCTACTAAATACATGATCTCAAATGCCAATGTGCTAAAAAATATGATAGTACTTTGCCATGCTATCGATTCTGAATCCCCTTAAGAATGCCTCAAAAGTCATGCAGCATCACAAAATCGAATTTTCATTTTCCGTGATGAAGATCTTTTTGTTAGCACCTTCTTAACAACTTCCGATGCTTTGAGCAAGATGGGGGTTGTTGATGATTAAATCAACTTTGTTTGAAGTGATGCAAGGAATGACAAGATCCGGCGGCTTTCCGAGTTTGTCATTTGGCCTAGGAAATTATACATATAATGTGGCCAACTAAATGAACTCCAATCTTTGCAGGAGAAAATATTAGGTGGAGCTCTTTATCCATGAATTCCACATTCCATTGTCTTTATCCCTACATCGTCACCATCACCCCCATCACATCATGCCACGATTTATCTCTTACTTTCTTTCTTTTTTCTTTTTGGGAATTGAAAAAACAACGCAATTATAGTTTCGTAAGAGAGGGCATCCCCTTAGACCATTTTAAACATGTTGGTTTCGACGACTTTTGAATGAGAAATTGCTGGTTTTGTTGTGGTTTTGAATTTGGTATGGACTTTGGGGGGATGGGATGGTGGGATTTGGCGCTTAGGTCTTTTCGGTTGACTGGTTGGAACGCAACTCGCATGGAAACCCAATATTATCAACATGCATTTGACGCCAACAAGCTAGGGTTTCGAGTATATTACTAGAACCATCTTCTGGTGGTGGGATGGCATATTTGACCGAAAACCATGCATGAATTTATAAAATTTTGTGAGAACACAGTGGACATCTCTAAAAAAAAAAATTATCTATAAGATAAATGCGCGACATTTTGAGAAAATGATCTTGAAACAAAAGAAGAACAAATCACAAAAGTGCGAAAAGGTGGGATGGGTTAAATTTAACAGAAAAATTATTCAATTAATCCTAACTCTATTGTACAGTTTCAGTCCTAAGTATTTTGATTTTGTCATTTTAGTTATAAGCTTTTGCGTGAGATTTCAATATAGCTCTTTTGGTCAGCTTTCGTCAAAAATTGCCAATGATAGAACGCCCAAAGATAATTGGACCGCCATGTTACCGACTTCTAGTAAACATTGGCAAGGATGGACTGCTTTCGAATTTCACGTAAAAGTTTAAGACTAAATTCATTAAGTCGAAAAGTTTAGAGCGAGTTGATATTCAAATAATAGATTTATGATTTGTTAGATAATTTTTTTTTCTAAACAGAACACTGATGGGCACTCAAAGCACTCAAAAGATTGAAAATGGTGATTGTTTTGTGTCCTTTTTGGGCTGAGGGAACTGTTTAATCAAAACTTCGGCTTGAAATATCGAATGGTCTGTCGGGCAGCGGTTTCCAATCACCGGAGTGAAGGGAGAGGAGGACTTCCGGAAACTTGAGGATGAAGCTAAAGCCGGTTGATTCACCGGACACTGCAACGTCTCCGACAAGTAGCAGCGCCGAAAGGTTAGACGGCAGACGCTGAATCTCAATCTCAGTCAGAGGTTCTAGAACTGCGGGAGAGAGACCCGACAAAGGTTATCTATCATTACGTCCCCAGTAGAAGTCGGCCACGTGACATAGCGTGAACGGGTGTGGTTGCGATAGGAAGTGCAATCGAGGCAGGAACCTTCGACTGTATCTAATATCAGCAAAATTAGCAACAATCGTTTCCCCCAACAAACATTCTAAATTTTATAACTTTAGCGATTGAATTCTAAATCATTTTATTATTTGTTATTTGAGTCAATCCAAACGATTTAATTGAACAACCAGCACTAATGTAAATGATTTTTAAAAAAAAAAAAAAAAAATTAGTATTTTTTATTTTATTTTTTTATTCTTTACTCTTTTCTTTTCGTATGTTTACTTTCTTTCCTTTCCTTTTCTTTTTTCCCTTTTTCTTTTCAAGCCTGGCAAGAGTTATTGCCAACCATCGTCAAATGTAGGTAAGAGCCCATCAACTCTCGTCGATCACAAGTGAAGGTCAGCCAACTCTCACCGACCATGGGATGAGGGTCGTAAGGCCTTTATGAACTGTGAAGCCCTCACTAGTCACGGGCAAGAATTGATCGGCAACCCTCACTGCACTTGGTAAAAAATAAAGAAAGAAAAAGAAAAAATTAACCAATTTCAATTTTTTTTAAAAAGTGAGAAAAAAAATGTCCAAATCAGTGACGCCTGTCTTAAATGGAACTAACGGAGTCCACGTCAGCGATTTCATGTTAAAGTTGACCAAATATATTCAATTGACAAAACGTGAAAATGTTCATGATTTAATTGACTAAATTAAAATATTTATAATGACAAAAGTGCAATAAATTTAGAACTTTTTGGATAACTTTCTCATTATTCTTTTGTAGCCAACATAATGGTTATTTAGTAACAATCGCCAAAAATCACATCTTAGGCAAGTCCCACAGGAATTTCATGGAGACAACTTAATAGGTAAGCAAGATTCCGCATTAGATGACTTTGTGAAGTATCATCTGCCTTTGATCCTCTTCTGCGAAGTATATTTCCTTCTCCTTCATATCACAGCATGCGACAGGGATAGCTCGTTGGGCATCTCCTTCGTATCACTGCTATTCGAGACCTGCTATGGCCTCAAAAGATCATCTGATGCCAGGCTTAAGTTAAAAAAGGGATACCCTCCAATAACTTTGGATGAGATGGCAACCCAATGGCTTTTCCCTGAAGACCGATCAGGAGGCGTCCTTTGACCGGTTCCAGAAATATCGAGCCTTGCCCTCATCGTCAGGAAGCCAGAATACTTGCATTTTGCACAAGGATTTGGGGAAGAAAGCATCATCAAGAAAAGGGTCAGGTTCTTTGTCAGATGTTTATCTTTAGCGGTGTTCTTCGCTTGTGCGTTGGCTGTCCAGAGGTTGAAATTGACGTCGGATTTTACGTTCCAATCACGTTGGCCAAAAGACTCGTTGATTTCATTAGCCTCTAACTTTGGCATTAAAAGGAGCTTCAACTTTTCAAAAATTCACGACACCGGGAAACAAGGGGTCGGCGCATCCGATTAAAGATATACAGGCCCCATAACTCAGCGTCCTGAGAAGAGTTTCGTTCCGCTATTGTCTGACAAAGGATCTCACCGTCGAGGAAGCATCATTCACACAAAAATGGATGTAGCATTTCCTCTCAATACTCAAATTACTATAACAATGCTCGCTATCCCCTAAATCAAATCACATAGGCCAAGTGAAAGTATAAGAGGAAATGTCTCTGAAATGCCCCGACATGGATCACTATAAGGACAATGCACAATCCTCGCTTGCGTGCGTGTGCTAACTGGAAAACAGTACAACTCTTCGCACTATGGCAAGGTACAAACGGCAAGCCTCATTTGCTCGAGAGCTTGAACAGTCGTATGCTTGATCTATCGTACGATTGCATGTAAGGTAGCAAACTGGCGGGTGGAAGAGTTCCAGTCAGGTCTGTAATGGCAAGGTTTGCCTCATCGACTAAAGCAAGAAAACGATCGAAAGTATTGGCATTGCGGATGACAGACGAAATGTAAGCCGTTGGATGCTCAGCAGGACTGGCATTTCCTGCACTGTCACAAGCTGTTGCAACATCACGAGCACCACATCCATTGCTGCAATCATGTGAACAGCCAATTGCACCATCGAAACCTACTCTTGGTAATTGTGAAGATGACTTCGTTTTATCCAAAAGAATGGAGAGCACACGCACAAGGTGTGGCAGGCACAGCGGGTCATATATTACGTCAGCACCTAAGCTGTAGAAAAAGAGAAACTATGCCTTCATCGACTGATGAAAAGAGAAACAACCCAATATCTCACATTAATGCTCAACAAAAGAAGTGCGTTAGTGGAGAAATTACTCACATTATATCTGGTTTCAATTTCTGAAGTACGCTCTCAGATGCACATTCCCAAGGCAGGTGTAAACATTTTACGTGGGGCAAGGAAATGATATCAATTTCAGTTCTCATTCCTCCAATTTGCGCATGGTCAAACTGCATCAGGAACCACATGATCTCAAAAGATGAATATTCGGATGGACCTCATTCAAAATTATGCTTTTCTTGAGGAAATCAAATTTTTCAATAGAAAAGGACAAACCCCACCACTATCAAGGTAACTAAGGACTAATGGGGAAGTCATGCAGCAGGACTACTCTTTTATGCTAGAGGCATTATCATCAACGATGTCTACCATAGCAATGAAAGAAATAACTATCATGAGATCTAAGAAGGAAAACTCTGGGGGATGGGGGGGGGGGGAGTGTGAAATATGAAACTAAAAACTTGAACTTAGGGTGGCATGTGCAAGGACAATGACATGATCACTCACAGAATCTAGACATTCCGAAGTCACTGGCTCATCATCTTCTGTGCTGATTTGATTCATCTTCAAATTAAGCTTCATGTTGCTTAAGGTTGATAGGCCGCCATCACTTAATATTACCTGCATCAATATGGTCAATTTCTAAACTGCTACTCATGTATCATTATGAAACCATGTCCAGTGTGTTCGGCCAAGTTTGTATATGTGCTGAAGGACAGATCACTCGTTTCATAACCAAATCAGCTTTTATCCAACTCATAGGAACAAGAACAATTCCAAGAACCAAGTACAGCAAGAGATTTTCTTACCAAAACCATCGTGAGCGCAACCCTAGCATATCTACATATACTGTTTGAGGGATTAAGAACAATGCATAAACATATGAAGGTTCAAGTAAAAGGAAAGAAACCTAATCAGAAAGGAGCTTGAAGCTCAAGGACAGTACCTTAGAAGCTTTCACATGCGAGAGACAGATACCAACTAAGCCAACCCCTGAGCCAACCTGTGTCCAATATTCTAATTAGTAACTGAAATCAGTTCTAGTGCATGATATATAAAGTTAAAACAGTTCAAAATAATCAGATAAAGGGGGAAAGGAATAGAAGGTCTATTGATTATCTCTTTGGTGTCCCATAAACTACTGGATCTGATGAATCAGATTGCTACTGCAGTAAATAAAACAATAGGGTTGGCAAAACTTTGATAACAGAATGTCTATAAGAGAACCAAATCTAATGTGGATAAATCAAGAAAATTGAACACATAACCCCAATGTTTATTTGAAAATTCCAATGCACTTTTGACAGCTTACTTCAAAACATGTTTTGCTGGCGAACATGTCCGGAAAGGAAAGTATGAACTCTGACAAAAATAGACTGGATGGCCAGATCGAGCACCTGATGAGAGAATGGACTGAAAGCTAATTTTGGTTGGCACATAAATCCACACAATGCAGTGGAATCAAGCAAGCATATGACCCAGGACAAGCATTCAGTTCTTCAAAAATATACATGAACTAATAACATACCCTGTATCTCCTTCAAGCATGTTGAGTGAACAATGCAGTGGAACTACCAATTTCTTTACCATTGCATCCTCACAACTCGCATCTAGGAAATTATTAGCCAAAGATTCAGATGATGCATACAAAAGAAAAATGACTCAAGTGAAAAAAAAAAAAAAAAAAAACACTTGGAAAATGAAGGTTACCATCTGGGAAAAGAAAAGAAATATATTTCAAAGCCCTCACATTCCCTTTGACTGCATTTTCATCCTAATGAAAAGAGACTTTGTCATGGGGTAACTTGAGGATTAATATATATGAACCAGGAGAAATGGGACATATTATTCTGTAAGAAAAATTAACAACAATGAGCTTTACCTTTAAAGAAATCATGAACTCACTGTACAGTTCATACAATTCATCAAGCACATCATCACGATTAGACTCAATTTCCAAAATGAGCTTCTTCAAGAATATTTTCAAGTACGGAGCATGACACTTGCCAATCTGCATCAACACATCACCTGTTCAGAGAATTACGCAGTAACAGTCCTTCAAAATAACGATGCAGCAGGCAATGAACCTGGTAACTCAAGCATTAATACATGAGCTAGTATTACTAAGCTAGAGCAACAACTCCAAAATTAGCAACATGAACAATAACTTCCACAGAAGCATATATAATCATTGCGGCCAGTCTTAAATGGTGTCAACGAGTACAAAAACATTCACTTTAGCTGAAATGACACAGAAGAAACAGAAAAGATTGTTTTTTTATTTTTTGGGTCACTCATATCCTAAACCAACATCAACATTTTAGCTGAATTTAAAAGACACTTCAGTTGAGACATCCCTTTTGTTTCTTGTTTTGGGTTCTTGAATATGCGAAAAGCTCACAATCAAAACTTACAGCTTTACTGATGCAATGATCCCAAATGAACCTCTGAACATCCACTGTCACGGACCCACCACCAAGCGATCTGGGTTTCGGTTAGAAGAGACAGCTGCTTCAAATTCAATGCACGCAGAATCTAGAGAATCTAAAGACCGGGTGAAAAGGAACAATTTTTCGCCAAGCTCAGTGAAGCGCGCGCAGAGAGGGAAACAGAAGAAGATTTTACCTCGCGTGTGACATCACGCAGTCGGTGGGTTCCATGGCGAGGAACGCAGAGACCAGATGAAGACTCGCGATTTGCTTCTCCATCTTGTTCAAGAAAAAACTTCTTCTCACGCCTCTTTCTCTGCAACACCCTCAATAGGACAGGAGTGAAGAGCAGCAGGAGGGAGCCGGCGAGCAGCGGAGAAGGGTTTGGATGGGTTTTTCGGGTTCGGGTAGGCTTAAAAATGAAAAAATCTTAAATCTAATTATTTTAGCTATAAGAAAAATCCGAAATTCATCCGAAACTCGTAAAAAATTATAGAAGGTGGCATGGTAGCTAAAAACCCTAACTTTAAGTCTTATCCTATTTTTACTTTGAATCTTTTTTATCTCATAAAAAAACTCAAACTTTAGATATAAATTTATTTAAAAAGTTCCAAATTTATTGCAAGTATGTCATTTTAGCTATAAACTTTTTTTGCTAATTCAGTCCTAAATTTTTTATAATTATGTCAATTTGATCCATTTAGCTAATTTTAGCTAGTCGGCGTTAATGTGCAAATGACGTAAATAATTTTAATAATAATTTTATTATTTTATTAAAGTATTATTATTATTTATTTATTTTTTCCTTTTCTTCTTTTCTTCCCTCTTTGCTTATTTTCCCCACAATGGCCAATGAGCCTTCGGTGAGGGTCGCAACCCTTACTTGGCCTCACCATGGCGTGGGGCAAGCGAAATCGACCATGGCCTCACTAGCCATGAGCGAGGCCACCTTCATCTTCGGTTGAAGAGGCTATGGTGAGGTTGGCCTCGCCTAGATCTAGGTGAAGCCACCTTGCCCAAATTTGGGCGAGATTGTGACCCTTGTTGGCAGTTAATGATAGGGGTGAGCAGTTTCAAATTTCTTATAAATTCTACTTGAAACTCGGAACTTACCTTCGAGTACAAGTTCCTCATTTTTTAGAATTTCAAACTCACCCATCAGAACCTATAACTTGAAACCTACTATATTACAAGTTCTAGGGTCAATTTCAAATTCTAACATTTTCTTTTTTTCTTTTTTTATCTTTAATTAAGCAAAATGAAAATAAACACAATAATAAAAATGAATAAGGATTTTTATTATCGATTGTCTAAAAACGAGTATTCATATGCACATATCGAATAATATTAAGGAAATTTTATGATTTTCAATGCACCAATTGCTCTTATATTAGATAAAATCATTATGCTAAAAGAAGCAATTGTCCAAATATAACTACATCAAAGAAGCAATTGGAACTTTGACTGATTTTATGGTTTATAAGAACACATTCGGCATAAAGATATAGACATATCATATTACAAAATAAACTTTAACTTGATTTCATTTAAAAGTGATATTTCTCATCCTTCTTCCGTATCTTTTAATAGCCACATAAATAAGATTATTAATGATAGTGCCTAAAAATCGAAAGCAAATTTTTTCATCTATTAAGTCATGTAATCCACAAAGGCAACGATCAAAGAGGAGGGAGGTTAAACATCAAAGTCTATAATGTCAAAGAAAATTATTACACAACAATTTCGGAAGTTCAATACCAAATGCATGCATAGAGGTTCCCCTCTTACTACATAAGGGGATAATTTACACATCGATGAACTCTCACCTAGAGCCAACACTTTTATTAGCCATGATGACTTGAGACACATCCACCTCCTTAGTGAGTTTTAGTCGTTAATCTTCTCTAAGTTTTGCAATGAAAGAAAAACAGACAACTATAAATAGAAAACAATGACGATGTTTCATACATGATGTACGCATATTGGGGAACAAAAGGAATGGATGTAATGAAAAAGATGGATGGGAAGAAGGGAAAATTCCAGAAAAGGGCTCCAAGTACCATAAGTTTCTCAAATAAAGGCTCAAAGTTAACATTGTTTTAAATAAGAACATAAAGTAGTCATGATTATTTCAAATGAGGGCCTAACCTTAACGGTCACTGGCCGGCCACCGCCCAACTAAATTTTCCAATTGATCAAGGACATTTTTGTCATTTGCCACTTTTCCTTTTTTTTTTTTTTTTTCATTCCTTTTTTCTTCTATTTCATCTTCTTCATCATCGCCGGTGGCCGACTAACCATTAGTGACGCCCACAAAGGGCTGGGTGAATGTTGCTCTTACCCGATCCAACAAAGGCCACCCTTGCCAGCCATAGGTGAGGGACAGGCGAGGCCGTCTCTCGCCCTGTAAAGTCTACCTCATGGCCATCTGCGAGGTCGGCCCTCATCGACCGAAGGCGAGGTCGACCTTGCCAGATCTGGCGAGGGTCGACCACCTTTGCTAGCCCTAAGCGAGGGATAGGCAAGGTCGTCTCTCACCTTGAGGGAGGTTGCCCTTGCGGTTGTCCGCGAGGTCAGCCCTTGTCGATTACGGGCGAGGTGGCCCTCGTTGGCCCTTGTCAACTGCGGGCAAGGCCAACCTCACGGACAGCTACGAGGGGCGGCCTCTCTAGGGCAAAGGTCGCCTCACCTATGTGGGGCCATCCCTTGCCCAGCCCTATGTGTGTTTCATCGATGGGCGGGCGGCCACTAGTGGTGGAGAAGAAGATGATCAAAAAAAAGAAGAAAGAAAAAGTAGTAAATGATGAAAATGCCCTTGATCGCCGAAAAATCAAGCCCTTATTTGAAACAAATATAACTATTTTAGGCCTTTATTTGAAACAAGATTCACTTCAAGCCCTTATTTGAAAAAGTGATGACACTTCAAGCCCTTATTTGAAACAAAGTTAACTTCGGGTCCTTATTTGAGAAATTGAAGGCATTTAGGGCCCTTTTTTGGAATTTTCCTTGGGAAGAATGAAGCCAAATTAGGGATTTGACTATTTTAGGGTTTGGATTCCTAGTTCGGGTTCCTAAAAATGTGGAACTAAGAACCTACTTGTCACTTCATAGAGCCGAGAATCGGACTAGACCTATCGGTCCAGTTCTTCGGTTCCCAGTTCTACTCTACAATTGTGTTCACCCCTAGTCGACAAGGGCTTCATGGCTTTTGCCTCGGCCATTGTGGGATAAAAATAAAAGAAGAAGAAAAAGGAATAAAAGAGAAAAGAAAATGAAAAAGAAAAATTAACAAAAAATTTGAAAAAATAAAATACTATTAAAAATTATCCACGTCTACGTCAATCAATATCTAAGAAAGCGTTTGATGGCCAAAATTGACTAAATGGATTTATGACTTTTTTGGCAATTCTCCCTAAAAAACCTTGAACTTTTGGTCCAATCTCAATCTATCATAAATTTTCTTTATCTCATAAAAAAACCATTAACTTTTATTTGGGTCCCAAAGCTACCCGGTTAACTCTTGGTTCGAAATTTCTTTTGACAAACAAGGGATGAAAAAACTCCCGAGTGCAAGTTGTTCGAGCATCTTGAACTTGAGTTCTTCAGCCTTGAGAGTTGGAAGACTCTTGAGCACGAGGGGTTGAATATTGAGTGCCACATCAAAGATTCCCAAGCGACATAGAAGAAAATTTTTCATAAGACTAAGAACAAGTGAAAAAGGTCAACCCTAATTGCTCTAATTTTTACCCAAATTTTAGATTCAATAAGATGTTGTTTGGAATGAGTGAAGATTCATCTCCAAAAGATGCTTCTTGGATCTAAAATTTGGGAAAAACTAGAGCATTGACATGGAAAATGCCATATTAATAAGGGCGATTTTGGACGGAGTGTTAACAAAGGTTGGTATGAGACTCGAGTAAAAGTTGATGACTTTTTATGAGACAAAAAATATTTATACTCAAATAAAAAAGTAAACACTTTTGAGAGAGTATAAGGTTTGAAAATAGAAGCATAATTTAGAAATGGTGAAAATGGAAAATGGTTATACGAACTTTCTTACTATTTAAATTTCTTACTATTTAAATATTTAAATTTTGTAAACTATCATGTCTGTCCATGTCTGTTAGCATATCGAAAAATTGATGACAAGGATGTTTTTGAAAGAAGAGAGGAAAGTGATTTTCGAAAATCAGAAAAAACTGACATGAGTATAAACCATATTAAATGGCATCCACCTCCTTTTCTCTGATTGTTTTCCCCTACTCCTTTTCTTTTTGTCCTGGAACACGCCAAGAAACTTAATATATCTTTCTTGTTTTCTCCTTATTCTATTTTCTATTTTAAATTATTTTTGCTGCCCTTGCAAGGAAAATCCAACGTCTTGCTTGCAGAATGGTGTCCGCCTTGCTTACTCAAATTCTCGAACGCTTTTCCGCAATTTCATTTTTGCCTTTTACCCTTGATTGCTAGGATTGTTGACAGACTAACAGCAGCTGTTTTCCATTGCTTCCTTACAAAACATGTCCCAAGCTTTTGAAATAACAAGATGTTAGAGAATTCACTCACGTAATTTTGGTGGATACTTAGGAAGGTGGACATCAATACTTAGGAAGCTTTGTGTTGTACCCATTTCGATAATAATTACATCCATAAAGTTTCTCAGATTATTATTTTAGCTGCAAATGCAATGACCGTGAGCATAGTCATAAATTACTCAACCACAGTAAAATTACAATCAACCAGTGCAGTTCTGCTGAGGTGCTTATAGCTGAAATGTATCCACCAGGGGCAGTTTAGTCACCTGGTAGGACAGTGGCAGAACTGTAATTTAGAGGAAAAAGAATAAATCTTTGGCTTAGGGCATTCATGTTGCCACCTCCAGTGGCTTAAAGCAAGCTCCCCCTGGTCACATAAAATACCAGCCCAAGAGGCCCCAAAACTCTCTAGGTTTGGATACTTGCTGCAGTCATCACAAGGAGCCATGCCCACCAAAATCCTCCCTCTGTTTCAAATTCTCCTCTCATTTTCCATCTTCTTACCTCTTGCAACCTCCACTGACTTCAACTTCCCAGCTGTCTTCAACTTCGGGGACTCGAACTCCGACACCGGTGAGCTTGTTGCAGCGCTCGGCCTCCGCCTGGCCCTTCCCAATGGGCAGACTTACTTCCAGGCCCCGTCAGGGAGGTTTTGCGACGGCCGTCTCATCGTCGATTTCCTCAGTAAATTAGTTACCCATCATTGTTCTTGCAAAAATTGCAGATTGTGCAGATTACTCATGCCATTTATGTGTTTGTACTGTTAGAGATTATTGTTTTCAGCTATGTTTGTGGTGTCTGTGGTCTATGGGCTCAAACTAGCAAACAAGGATTAAGTCACATGTGTCTACCTTGAATAGTGAATAACTATTTAACATGTGAGAGAACAGTAAATTGTCTCCTACTTGGTTGTCCTACAAAAAAATGAGATGAAAAAGTTCTACAGCATAAAAGATATTATTCTAATGGGCTAACATTATCAATCCAGTATTGTACAGGACATTGGAAATAAGATAAGATTTTGAGGAATTCTACCCTCTAGTTGGTGAACAAAGACAGAAAACAGGGGGGAACATTGCTTCTCAAATATCTTATTTTATGGGTTTCCTTTCATAGAAAGCAACCAAGATCCAATAAAAAAACATTACTTCTTTAATCATGAGAGGGGACCATGACCTACATATTGATGGTAACCAACGCTCAAGAGAAAATCGCAAGCTTCCTGCGACATCATCCATGGCCTCCCAGACCTGCATTGTCATCTTGGCTTTGCTCTGTTCATTCCCTCTGGGCAACTCGATTGATTTGTTCGACTTCCCAGCCGTTTTCAACTTCGGCGACTCCAATTCTGACACAGGCAATCTTATTGCGGCCGGGATCGAGAGCCTCAACCCTCCTAATGGCCAGAGCTACTTCCAGCAGCCATCCGGGCGATACTGCGATGGCCGTCTCATCATCGATTTCCTGAGTAAATCACCGATCAATGCAAGAACAACGGTTTTGATGTTGCTTGGGTTCTCT
Source organism: Corymbia maculata (assembly GCA_014182735.1). NCBI lineage: Eukaryota > Viridiplantae > Streptophyta > Magnoliopsida > Myrtales > Myrtaceae > Corymbia > Corymbia maculata. The sequence goes on along the minus strand of CM024689.1, from coordinate 43,010,396 downwards.
CTGTTTCAATTTGTTGGTGTCATGTCATTGTTTGTTCTATTCCTTCATTCTGCTCATGCTTTTGCCGTTGCTGTTGCCGCTAGTTATTATCTTTCTTTTATATGATTTAGATGGACTTTGCTTTCAAGAATAGAAATTGAACCCGTCTTGTTTGATGCTGCAGTGGATGCAATGGACCTTCCGTTTCTAAATGCCTATCTAGATTCAATTGGCACACCAAATTTCCGGAGAGGTTGCAACTTTGCCACAGCGGCATCCACTATACTTCCGGCAACTGCAACATCGCTGAGCCCATTTTCATTCGGAGTTCAGGTGTCTCAGTTTCTCCGTTTTAAAGCCCGTGTGCTCGAGTTACTGGCCAAAGGTTTTTAATCTTTTTCTTTTCTTTTTTTTCCCTCAACTTCACGAAAAGCTTTGCTGTCAATAGCCATTGACAATTTCATGCCTCTCTGCAAATTCTGTTCCAGGTAAGAAGCTTAACAAGTATCTACCAGCAGAAGAATACTTTGCACAGGGCCTTTACATGTTTGATATAGGACAGAATGATGTCGCTGGTGCATTTTACTCCAAATCGCTGGATCAGATACTCGCCTTGATTCCGACAATTCTCATAGAATTCGAAAATGGATTCAAGGTACATTTTATCTTGATGACAGCATGTCCATTATTTTTTTAACTTTGCACACACCCATTTCATAATTTCGACATATACAGGAATTCTATCTAAGGATATACATCATAATCAGGAAAGAACCTAGCATAGATGATAGACACGTAATATGGTCCGATTTGCTTTGCTGTCTTGTTACAGACATTGTATGATCAAGGGGGTAGAAATTTTTGGATACACAACACGGGTCCTCTCGGATGCATAACTCAGAATGTTGCAAAGTTTGGGACCGATCCATCAAAGCTTGATGAGATTGGATGTGTCAGCGGACACAACCAAGCAGCTAAGCTGTTCAACTTGCAGCTCAATGCTCTATGCACGAAATTGCGGGGCCAATACATTGATGCAAACATCACATATGTCGATATTTTCTCCATAAAGTCCAACCTCATTGCCAATTATTCCCGCTATGGTAAGTCGCAGCCTGCAATTACCTCTTCCTCAATTTCATCCATGGCGTATTTCATCCTGCCAGTTCTTAGATTTGAAGATTGCATAGAGAAAAATTAAGGTCTCATGGTTCATTAGGATATTACTATGTCAGTTTGGAACACCAATGGCTGGTTTGTGACAACAAGACTCTTCATCTTTAACATGGATGATCAATTTATAGAAGATTGAATCTGGGAAGAAAGATCAATTATTCTGCAATGTGTTTTACAGGATTTGAGCAACCGCTCATGGCATGTTGCGGCTATGGGGGTGCACCCCTGAACTACGACAGCAGGATTTCTTGTGGGCAAACAAAGGTTCTTAATGGGACTGCAGTCACGGCCAAAGCATGTGATGACAGCACCGAGTATGTCAATTGGGATGGGATTCATTACACCGAGGCTGCCAACCAGTTCATTGCCTCTCAAATACTAACGGGAAAATACTCAGATCCACCTTTTGCAGACAAAATGCCTTTTGCAATGAAGCTCAAGTTCTGAAGGATGATCATCCTCTTAAGCTATAAAAATTCGACTCTTTCTCAGCATCTGTTGGACACGAAAATCCTAGAAGCCATGCATGATAGTCAAATGACAACTCATGTATTTGAGTGATTACTGATTTGCTATATGCTAACAGAGTATGCACTTGACAATTTGTTGTAATCATTCGACTGGGAGCAATTCAATCTAGTGAAAATGCCATCTATGGTTTAATACAAGCATGCACTCTGCAGGGCTGGAAATTTCTTCTACTTGTGGATCCGTTCAAACTTGGAAGTTTCGTGTATGTATACTTTCCCACTGTATAATGAAAATGTAACTGAACAAACAAGCCTGTTTCAGTTAGAGAACATATTAAAATACTTACGATACTGCTCACATGCCAAAATCATATTATCCTCTGATGTGCAAACTTCTCATACATTTATTTAGTATCATCATGTTCACAACTGTCAGGTGTTGAACATGCTTTTTCTAAATCAGTGCAGGAGAATTCGGAGAAGTATCTAGCTAAAAAACATGTACATTTGCTCATTTTTTGGAGACATAAGCATAATATTGTGCCATCGGAACGACAAATGCTATTACCAACAAACCACCAACTACAAGACTAAATTGCCCCCTTTTCTCCTCAGTTTCGTCCCTGGTCTTGAAATTGGATTCTCTCTTATTGTCCTTGAATTGAGGCCCACCTGGATCAGGAAGCCCATCAATGGCAGCGACCAGCCTTTTGGCACTGCTATAAACTGCTTCATTGTACTTCTCCTCTGTTGCCAATACTGCAATGAATAAAACAATATTCTGATTATCAAGATGGTAGCATCAAGAAGTAGAACCCAGCTTCCTCTTTAAGTGAGGAATGTACATATTTTCATGAAAATCTTAGCATAGTCTGATGTGAACTCCAATAACTTAAAACATCATGGCACCCCATTGAACACCAGTTTTTTTTTTCCCCTTTTGGTACATGCATACCAATTGGTACTAATGGAAGTGTCTTCCAAAATGTGGCAAAAGAAACTACCAAGAGTCTCTAATAACTCTTGACATCTGGACAGAATAATGCAAATATAGGCATGATTGAGGTACATCACCAACATTCTTGCTTGCGTGGGAAGGGCAACTCTAGATTCAGATGCTTATAGAACACATCAAGGGTTGTTAAGAGGTTCATCCTTATTGGAAAATTATTTTTTACAAGTGGCAGTCAACGAAGGACAAGGATAGCACCTAGTAGACAAGAATTTCTCAGAATTCAATAATCAATAACAGACTTGAATTTTCTGATCCATTGACCATTGGACAAAGCAGCCATGGACTGTAGATCACATAAGAGAGAATGCAATCTTACCTGGAAGATTTTCTGAGACAGTTGCATCGAGGATATTATCTCCAACAGCCTTGACGAACTCGGGGCCTCCTGTGATTGCTCCTTCCTTTTGACTTGTGATAAGAACAACAATACCCTTGTTGTTGCCCTCTTCCACAGTTGGATACCACTTCTCCAAAACTTGATCAGCATACTCAAAAGCATCGGCTTTACTCTGCAGCAAAATCAAGAATTACATCACCACTTAATCTCACCATGAACCATCATCCTCTTGCTGTGCACACACAAAATGAAGCTGTGAGCTGCTTAAAAAAGATGCAGCCTACAAAATTATACACGTACCCAGAGAGCACTGATATGTTTGCTGGTCAACCATCCAATAAGCTTTTAATATTTTCAAGGAAAAATTCTAGGTGTAAATGGCGTACCAAATCGGTATACCGTGGCAAACTCTAACCAGGAATTGAATATGTCCGCCTTAGTTGAATACCCACCAGTATTTTGCCACGGCAGTTAGAACACCAAGGCACTATACTACTTTCAAGTGGTTCATACGTCAGATCAAGTCATGAACACCCTATCGTGAAGCTTCCATCTCAGTGATGAGATTGGTTGAAATGCAAATAAAGATAAGTCAATATTTTCTAAGTCATTTTCATCAGGATATAAAATAAAAGGGAGTATCTTTGCAATATAAAGGTTCCAAGAATCTGCAGTCATCAGACACAAAATGGCTTCCCACAGAAAAAAATTAACAAAATGTAATTACACGGAACTTACCGTCAGCTTTCGGACAGTGATGAAATTGATTTTGAGGTTCTTCCTCGACTCCAAATCAGACAACAACCGTTTCAAGTCAGACTTTGTAACTCGGCTGAGAACTCCAGCATCATCAACCACATAAGATTCCTTTGGTGGCCCCTCACTGATTACATCAAACTCAGAAGCCAATGCAGGACTGTCTAGCGATACAGGGCAAAAGTTGAGTGCCAGAGTGAGAGCTAGAGCTGCTAGTCCTTGTTGGGCATGAGAGAACCAGTTCCTGGTCTCACTTAAAGATGGGTTTTTGGAAGCTAGATGGTGTCTTTTAAGGATGCAAGAGATGGGTTTGGTGTAAAAGAGAATGCTTGATCTGGTCTGGGGAGACTTCGAAGAAGAGCACGCCTTGGGAGTGATGAGTGGGGAGAGGGAACGAGGAGAGAGAATGGTCTCCATAATTTAGAGATCAAACGGTCTTCAGAATCTGCTAATCATAAGAAAGTGATGACAATACATAGCAAGTTCTTCTTCGGATTGCTCGCTGCGCTCGCTGTGTGTTCCTGGTTTGTGTTGGTTTCAGATTTTTGGGTGGATGGCATTTGTTCGTGTGTGGATTTTTGGCTGATATTTGGTGGAGGATAACGCCTGCGCGGGCCACGGAAAGAGTTGAGGGCTTTTTGGTCCACTTTGCAGAACACATCGATGTCATTTTGACAGTCGAATGTATGAGGTTAAGAAAACAGCTTAAGGCCTCATTTTGTGGTAATGGATAAGTTCTCTGTTCAAATAAGCAGACAGACGCTCCTTACCATTCCAACGGCAGAAACCAAAATCTTCACCTCCACATTAAACATGGTTTGCCGATTCTTCGCAAATATAGGATCTATCTTATCTTGTTCTTTCACAAATTTTGCTTTAGTGATGGACAAATGTCACTGAATTTGTTTGTTTTGGTACTGTGAAAGGACACTAATGTTGGTTCTGCATATGTAGATTTCTATGCCAGAAGTACCCCTCGCTTTTTCAGTAATCTTCTCGTTTGCAATCAAAATGGCACGTATCAAAGTCTCCACTCTAACCCCACACATTATCTCCCTCCAATTTTTTTCTGCAGCCATGAATATTATTACTATCGCTCTCCCAAATGGCTATTCCCATTTGCCTGTCCCTCTCTCCCCACCCACCAAACATCCCCTCCATCTCCTCCTCCTCCTCCTCCTCCAAAGATAACGACCCTCGTTTCATTAAGTTCTCAAAGAGAGAATTCATCTCCAAGACAGCTAAACTCTTGATCTTTTCACTCGCACCCGCATGGACATTCTCTCAGTGCTCAGCTGAACCGTCCGCACCTCCAAAGTCAGCTCCTTTGGGAATCGCCAACACCAAGTCGTGGTTCCAGTTTTATGGCGCTGGGTTCGCAATTCGCGTCCCTCCTCAGTTTGAGGACATTACGGAGCCCGAGGTATTGCTCTGTTGTCATGTTGGACATTCTGCTGTCTTTTTTGGCCAGTCTCTGTTTATATGCTGGAAGAAATTAAGTGGGAATGGCTTATAGGGTGTGTGGATTGTTATTAAGATGGTTTCTTTTTATTGAACAATCAATCTTGGTGAAGTTTTATCTATTATTTGTGTGAAAAGATTTGATTTTTAGGGTCCGACGGTGAAAAGGAAGTCTCGGGTGGTTTTACAATCTTTGGATAATCATTTGAGAGAGAGAAAAACCGTTGGCTATCGTTTCTCATCATATTCTCTCTTGTTGATTGTGATCTAAAAGGTTTGGTGATATCAGGATTTTAATGCTGGTATGTCTCTCTATGGAGATAAGGCGAAGCCGAAAAAATTTGCAGCTCGGTTTGCATCGCCTGATGGGTATGTTACTCATGTTGTGTGCTGTTCGTATTTCTTTGCATCTCCCTTTCGTAGTAATGGCTGGTAACTGAAGCTCAAGTCTCTTTGCTGGACGGTAGGTCCTGATTGTTTGAAAGATATTTGTATTAACAATTACTTCAGTGCTAATCTGATGCAGATCTGAAGTCTTAAGTGTTGTGATTCGCCCGACCAACCAACTCAAGATCACATTTTTGGAGGTTAGTGTATATACAATAACCAAATCACGAATTCTTATGATGTGCTATAAGTATTCTTGAAAGAGCTTTTTGCTATTGAGATAGCTTTTGTGATGTGACTGTAGTAGGACTCCAGTTATTTTGTTCACTATGTGTTGTGTTATTAGGGGAGTTTCTTTGCAATTAGTTGAGAAAATTGAAGAATGAGGCTGCTGGTCTGTGTCTTTTTGGATTAAGGGTAAATAATGCTCTTAGTTGCTGCTTCTATTGGGAGGATAAGGTTCATTTTGCTGGCCTAAAGATATCCTGGCAAAAACCAATGAGCATAAGAAGCAGGATTCATACTGTAGGGAAATGAAGGATTGCCCTGTGGTAGCTGAATGGATACCCATGAAGATGTTTAAGCTTTCCTTACAAAGATATTAATCCCCATCTTACCTAGCTCTCAAAAAAAAAAAAAAAGGATATAGAAATTATGTGATCCTCCATTTCGACTTATGCTTTGCTGCACCTAGAACATTAACTTCTTTGCAAATTAATTTTTACAAAATGCCAAATTGGTAGTGCTGGTGCTACATTTCAATGGGTCTGGATCCTTTTTGTTACATGTTTGATCGACTGTTGGGTGTTCTGTTTTTTGGGATTGTCATTGACTAGAAATCTTTACAGGCTCAAGATATTACCGACTTGGGTTCCTTGAGGGAGGCTGCCAAAATTTTCGTTCCAGGTAGGAATCTGTTACTGAGTGGTTTTTCACCAATATGTGCCTTCAGAGTTGTTGAGCAGTTTCATCTCCTTCTTGTTCATGATTTCACTGTAGATGGATTGTTTTTTATTTTTTTTCCAGCTGTTTTACTTTTCATGGTTCTCTTATTATTTTGCGTGTACTGCATTGCAATGGCAGTTGGTGCAACTGTATACTCTGCCCGAAATATCAAAATCAAGGAAGAAGAAAGTTTCAAGTGAGTTTATTCTTCACTTTGCTGGAAATGTTTTGAGTTCTCCAATTTCAGTGGCCGCTGTTAGTGCAGCAACACTTTCTTATCAGTAGATGCACTATGCGAATTTACCATTTGATATCACATAGATCCGGTGTTTGAAAAAGATTTCTTGTCATGCGGCTCTACAATCCATACTGATCTAATGCTTTATTGATACAGGACATATTACTTTTATGAATTCTCTAGAGATGAGCAACGTGTTGCGCTGGTTGCTGCTGTAGACAGTGGAAAGGTTTGTTGATGCCCTTCAACTGCTAAACTCCTTTGTCATACAGAGACGACACTTCTCGAGTAATTTACTGGGGAACTTTGCTGGTAGAAGGTCTTAACAACATTCATTGAACTCTAAAATCTTAGGAACTTTGAGTAATGCCAACCTGCTTGCTCCAAGAATTACTATGCTACTTTCACACCCAATATTTAGAACATCCTCAGTTATACGCTGAAGAAATGATATGTTGATCGTATGGGGTTTTTCCTATAAATGATGTGGGAGTTCAGAACATATGCATTCTTATATGTAGATGGTGATGGTGTTATAGCACCAGAATTGACACCCATAAGAAGGAAGTATAAAGGTTGCAATTTTGCATGCAAAGAAAGTTGAAGAGAAGACTCTTTTCCTCTTACATTTCTTTAAAATGCATGGTTTGCCATCTACAGACATTTATTGCTGGAGCAACAGCACCACAGTCCAAATGGGATGATGATGGGGTGCGCCTCCGCTCTGCTGCTATATCCCTCACACTTCTCTAAACATGCTGCTGGACTTAGAAGGTTGCTGCAATAATGTTGTTTTGCACACGTTTAGTTCGAGTTTTATCAAGTAGATCGACATCCTAACTTCTGAAGACCTTCACACTTGCCATTCTCATGGAACACTTATGGTTTTTTCTTTTCCAGATAATGTTGTATGCATTCTATTGCAGCAACTTCTGTTGGGCTTTACACTAATGGATCCGGCTACATGTGAGAAGTTTCTCCATTGGAGACAATACCTACATTCATTTGTAATTGCTTCAGTACCTGGAGACCTGGCTTCATGCAGTAGCTAATTATGTTCTGAGCACGGAGAAGCTGATGGAGAATTCTTGAATAAGGGAAATTTTGAACCTTGTTTATCCCCAAGCCATCTGTGAGGGTATATTTAAACTTCTTCGGAGATTGGTCATGTTGAAGTGCCAGATCTGATTCTTTTGGTAAATAGCATCTATATTCGAATCAATGAGATGCGTAGATATTCTCCGTCTCTGGAGAACTACGTTAAGAAGGGCTAAAAACTCGTTCTCTTATTCCCCTCTGCCATAGTTTGTGTATGGTTCTTTTCATTCAGGTTTTTCTCCAGCTCTTTTTGAGGATCATCCAGAGCAAGTTTCAGTCTCTAAGAATGCACATAATTGTTCTTTATAAGTGATAACAGGTACCAGATAATCGACTTTCTAACCAAATTAAGATTAAGTCAAGAGCATTTAGTGATCTCAAAGACAGCAACATGGATTAATCAGGCCACCGTTAAGCGTTTGCATTTTTGTTTCTCGCATATGCTGTTCATTCCTTATATGCCATAATTCGTATTCACTTCCTAGAATCATCCAAAGTGACCCTATGTTTCCTCTCTCCAATCATCTGCTCTTTTGTTTTCTTTTTCCCTTGTTTTCTTTACTATATGTAGGTAGTTGTTTCCTGCTAAAACTTCATCAATTTTTCCAAATGAAGAAGTCAATAAGCTCATGGATCTTGCTTGCCTTGGGAAGCAATACATATCTCTCAAGCAACGAACTCCCATTTCAGTGACTCGTTCAAAATACACAAGCTCCCACTTTTAGCGAGACTTTTGGTTTTCAGCATGACTACCTTCCTTTTCCATTTTGGCCTACGAAAGAACTTCTGCCAGCTGTAAATGCAACTCACCAAAGCCACGATGATCTCATGACAGGGACACTTGTCACGTTGCATATGATATTTCTCACGGTGCTATCCTCCGGCTCGTCCTGTCCTCCCCACAGATCCAAGGTTTCGCCCATGATTGCGACAGGATACGACGAATCGTAAGGCCCTCGTAAAAAGAACGAATCGTAAGGCCCTCGTAAAAAGAAAAGCACTGGTACTTATCATCATATAAAGGACAGTGGTACTTATCATCATATAAAGGACAGTGATACTTATCGTCATCACAAAGGACGGTCATCATTGGTCGTTGATCAGTAGGTTAAGACCTCAGAAAGGCACACAGCTACTAAAAATGAGAAAATGGGTTGCAACATCAAGAACTTTAGGTGTACTTGTCCGAGGGTCTGCTCGTTCGAGATGCCGTAATTGAAGGGTATTAAGCAGTACTTTCTCAGAGTCATGGGTTGCAACATCAAGAACTCATCAACACCCAAATCTCTCTTAGACCCAAGAAACCCCTCGATTTCCGCACCCGCTTCCCAGAATGTTCTTTTATTTAACCTCCTTTGTTTGGCCTAATTGTACTACAGAGATCTGATTCCTGCACTCCAATTTATCTACATCATCATGCAGTAGATCTGGAATTTAACTCAATATTCTATTCCACTTCATTATCTCTCTGATACCTTACTTTCAAAACACTCACTTATTTGTTTTGGCCCCCCAGTGATCAACAAGGTCCACGCAGCAGCCGGCTCCAGGCCTGCTCTCGTCGCATCAGCCATTATAGTCTAATGCACGTCTCTTGATCTAAATGGCAACAGCTACATACGACTGAAATAAGTCTACAGAAATTGTCAGAGCGTCACCTAACGGCCAAAGGACCTGCTTCTGTCATCATCCTATACAGAACGTCCATTGTTACACCCCATATTCCCTCCAATGAACAAGGGCTAAGCTGAGAAAATTTTCCGAAATGTAAAATCTTGGCTTAATTAGTCTGTTATATTTTGTATTTTCCCATTAATGTGGAACTTTTAGCTGGAATTGGTCAAGGGATTGAGAGCCGCATAAACAAAATTACAAGAATCAGAGGATCAACGTCGACTCGTGGAGGTGACATGCACGAATAGAGGGGCGACACGTTTCAGGCGCAGCAACAGGTGCGAATTTGTGCCCACACTTGATGCCAACCCTGGCTCAACTGTCGGTCTTCCCTCCACTTTGAATCTTGAATCACCCCAGAAGATGCTCGATCCTGAAACACACACACAACAGGAGGGACATTACGCAGCCTCTTCTCTCCGCTGTCTTGTCACGCCTCAATTCAAGAGAGAACCAGGAAGCACTCATCATTAAAAAAGCCCCCGCGGAATCATTTGGAACCATCTCCACCCCCCGGCCCTTCTTCCCCAAGGCACACAAGTTGTAAATGCCAAATTCAGGTCAAGAAGCTCAAACATGGAGGTTCTTGAGACCACGTTGTCACAGTTGCCTGCACAAGTCAAGGGCTCATCGTTCCTCAACTTGACAACCGTCATTGCTCTTTGCGTGTTCTTTGCTCTCCTGTGTGCTTGCATCATCATTGGCCACCTCCTACATGGGAACCGGTGGGCCAACGAATCCATCACAGCCCTTTTGTTGGTATGTCATAATATAGTGTAAATGAATCGTTTTGGTTCTCTCTGATGACTTTTTGTGATGATTCTTGTTCGATTATTGATGGATGGTTACGTGGGTACACAGGGATTGTGCTCTGGAGGTGTGGTTTTGCTGGTTAGTAAAGGGCAGAGTTCTAAGTTACTCAATTTTAGCGAGAATCTCTTCTTCCTCTACTTGCTTCCACCAATCATCTTCAATGCTGGGTATGCTCTCTCTCTCTCTCTCTCTCGTGTGTGTGTGCGTGATTGGAACAGCACACTTGATGTGTTAGCGCTCATATTTGTGAGAGGTTATAATGGAATCTGAATTGAAAGAAATGGTTGATTGACGAGCTGCAGAGTAAATGTGTCAGCAATGAAAAAGAATTTCATTTCTTCTGTCATTTGACAATTGCATCTCTTCGTCTGATTGCAGGTTCCAGGTCAAGAAAAAGCAATTCTTCAAGAATATTTCAATGATATTGTTGTTTGGAGTGCTCGGCACTGTCATTTCCTTTTGCATCATATCGCTTGGCAAGATATCAAACTTTGAGCTGGTTATGCTATATTAGTTTTTCAGTCTTGTTTGAACCTATTAGTCCAGAAGCACTATCATAAGCAGCTTGCTGGACCAAAGTCTCAGCTACTCATTGCTCAGTTGCTGATTCTTTGTTTATTCACACATAGTTTAATATTGTCGGTTCTCATTGGCGATTTGTAGGTGTATTTTTGGTGTTCAAGAGAATCGGTGTGACATCCCTTGATGTTCAGGATTACCTAGGTAGATCACCGTACTTTCTTAAATTTAAATCTACACATTCTTACGCTGATAAAGAGGGCTTTGTATGTGCACAGCTGTCGGTGCAATACTCTCCGCCACTGATTCGGTTTGCACGCTACAGGTATGAGTTGGAGTGTCAGTTTCGACATAGCTTTATTACACAGTAATAAAATATTCACTTATACAAAAATAATCTGCTATTATAGGTTCTCAATCAAGATGAGACACCCTTCCTTTACAGTATGGTGTTTGGAGAAGGAGTCGTGAATGATGCAACATCTATCGTGCTTTATAACGCTGTACAGTCAATTGACTTAAAAAATATTAGTGGCCTTACAGCTTTAGATCTGCTCGGGACCTTCCTCTACCTATTCTTCAGTAGTACCGCTCTTGGTATTGTGGTAAGTTATGTTTAATTTCTATGTTAATTATGTGCACCAGATCAATCTGACAATTATCAAGAGCAAAGCATTTTTTCAGACAACTCCCAAAATGTTTTATGCATTGCAATATACTGGTAAACACTCGTTCTTGTGTAAGACACCAGAGCGTATGGTTCCAAGTTTTGCCTTCGTGCACTTGAAGTGGAATGTGACTCTAGAGGCTTCACTAAAAGATTTCCTCCAATGAATTATTTGCTTTGAGATATACATAGTATGATTTACTATAAAACTGGCATTGTGTACACTTGGAAATAAATTACCAGTAGCATTCGATTAGCCAACTTATATTGTTCAAGTCTCCTAATAAATTCATAATCCTGACTGAGATTTTGTAATTATTTCAGGCCGGACTTTTGAGTGCTTTCATCATAAAGACACTTTACTTTGGAAGGTAAACTAAAGTTTCATGTTTCTTTCTGACTCCAGCATCAAGGTTACATTTCTCTGTACTAAAGATTTCCTGCACTGAGGTTTTTAGACATCGTCTTAGATTTATTGCTGTTTTGCTTAAATTCTGGTATTCCTGTGAGTTCTCGAGTTTATGCATTGACCGAGATCGTTTGTGAAAGAGGTTCTGATTGTAGACTTATGACATTACTGGTAATTGACTAACAGGCATTCAACAGATCGCGAAGTCGCGTTGATGATGCTAATGGCTTATTTGTCATACATGTTGGCTGAGGTAAATATATCCTTCTAAATGCGAGAACTTTCTATTATATAGATCTATATGTTAAGATAAACTCGAAGCATTAGTAGCTTTAAGCCTATCCTTTGCTTCTCAACTGTGATTCTGAAGCTTTCATATCAAGAAAATCTCAAATTATGTTCTTCTCAATTGCATCCCAATCCCACTTGCCTGAATTCTCCACTAACCTATCATGAGCATGTGATATTCTTACTGAGGAAAATGTCATCAATTCAGAAACCAATATATGACCGCCCTTAGCAAAAGGGAATTGAGATTATTGTATTGCTGCTGGTATTTGTTCATACTGGATCTCATAAGATGATTAATTTGTTTCTGTGCAGCTTATGGATCTCAGTGGGATATTAACAGTTTTCTTCTGTGGAATCGTCATGTCTCACTACACATGGCACAATGTCACAGAAAGTTCACGGATAACAACCAAGTATGCATCACCTTCGCTTCACCTTGTTTCCAATAAAGTTTTAGCAAGTCATGTCTGAGAAGATGACCAAGGAATTCTGACTGCATCCTTATTGTTCAAATGGCTCGATGATTTCAGGCATGCATTTGCGACGATCTCATTCATTGCTGAAAATTTCATATTCTTATATGTTGGGATGGATGCCTTGGACATTGATAAATGGAAAAGCAGCAAGGCAAGGTACCTTCCTCCTTCATATAACCATGCAGTTCAGCAGTTGAAATCCTGGACATGTTGCATTGGATCTCTGAAGAGAAAGTGCATGGGTGGCTTGATCAAATATAGTAATAGAAGATAATTTGAAAATTTATGTATATTTTGCATGTAACTATACTATTTATTTTAATCATATTAAGTGCAATTAAGAGCCCTAGTTGAGTGAAGTTCTTAATGATAGGCTGCATATGCAAATGTGTGTTTTTTAAGAGAATCTGCAAATGCAGGCTATCATGAATTGCTCTAGTAGAACAAGCCAACAACATTTCAAAAAGTACATGCCAGACCCCGCTAAAGAAAATGAACCCATAGATTTCCTTCCTGCTCTGTGATAGGTTCCATCTACTGTATGGACTGTAGACTGCATCTACCCTAATTTTTCTCATGACAATGACTTTGAGACTGCTTCCACGTAGTTGATTTGAATGGTTTGTCTGGTCTGCAATTCAAGGACAAGAGGTCAGTTGATTTGGTAATGTGCGAAGAGCTGTCCTAACTTGCCTCATCCACTTTTGATTCAGTGCAGGAACTTCGATTGCCGTCAGTTCAACTTTGTTTGCACTAGTATTGGTTGGAAGGGCTGCATTCGTGTTTCCCATTTCAAACATCAGGAATTGCATTAAAAGAGGAGGTGGAACAAAAATCGAGTTTCGCCAACAGGTGCGATCTTCTGGCATCTGAGATCGATCCCATCCTCTTGCTCAGGTTTTGTCACATTACTAACCATTCAGGTTTTCAGTTCATAATATGGTGGGCAGGTTTGATGCGAGGTGCGGTTACGATTGCATTGTCTTACAGCGAGGTAACTAGCTTTCCCTACCACAAGTTACGGTTCTCTACTTGCCGGCATTATCAACTTGCTGATCAATTCAATCTCTTCAATTTTCATGCAGTTTGCATCGTCATCAGATACCTCATCACAAGATAGTTTGATGATCACTTGCACCATAATAGTTGTTCTATTTAGTACAGTGGTAAGTTAACTCTGCACTGATCTCCAAAGTTTTCTTTGTGCATATTGAACCAAGACTGTCATGTTGCTCACAAAATAGTAGGGCAAAGCCATTAATCCTTTGGCATTGCATGGAGGAAGTACGATGCGACTTGGATGAATACATTTTTTCCTATGATTTTCCTATGTCATGGAATCACTTGTATTTGGCAGCACTATTGATTGAATTTCCTCAATTGCGGAAATTCCGGACACTTCAATTTTTTTTGGATAGGTGTTTGGTTCCATAACGAAGCCTCTAATAGAAGCATTGTTGTTACGGCACTCGAGACCGATGCTTTCTGATGCCACTGATTATCCCAGCCTAGAGGACTTGAGATTCCTGTTCATTGAAAACGGCGACTCGAGCGAACAGGGAAGCAATCAGAGAAAGAGAAGCTTGAGGTTGCTCATGACGAACCCAGGCATCAGCGTTCATTACCTGTGGAGGAAATTTGATGACAGGTTCATGAGGCCAGTCTTTGGTGGAAGGGGTTTTGTTCCATTCGTTCCTGGATCACCAACTGGCGAAGTAGAAGAGAGTCAAGAAAATTCCTAAATTAGATGGCTTGTACAATTATTTTTCCCTTTGTTTGGTCCATGGAATCATTAATATTACTTATAGAGGATCAGTAAATGTACACGAAAGCTCAAGGTTGGCTATAAAAAGTAGGGGAATACACTTTATGGCGATTTTGCATATTTTAAATTGTTATTACACGTTTTCTCTGCTTTGCCGCCAAGTTTATGTAACTTTGTTTTCCATTTTCCTGAAAAGGGTTAAGTGACGAAATAGAGGGAAGAAGGTTATCGTTGTAAGAAATTCTTTGTGGAGTTCTTCATGAGTTCCTTTCGCTGTCTGCTTAAGTAGTAAGTTTTGGGCTAAGATTGTCCCCAAGTAAAGAAAAGAATATGTTCCGCAGGCAGGATAATTTAAAACTTGCTACTCAACTTCAAACGTTTCACATCTCTTTTCTCTGCTGTTTCAAATTCTATATCAAACACCGAACTCGACATCGTCAAAGAAAAGTACACGAGATGGATCATAGAGAGGACCAATTCCAATCGCAGACCATATGCCAAAAGCTATTCAATATCATCATGGATTGGCTAGCATCGCAGACTCGCAAGACTATCACACTGGGCGATCCTGGGCTCGCCAATAGATTAGCCGAAACACCCAGCTCTGTTGAATCTCAGGGCAGTTCCAGTGCAGGTGCAGAACGAAAGTTGGATCCTTCAACTCGAAATCTTTCACGTCAAGGTTTGAGTTTCAAAAAGGCGAACTCTGCTGGAAAGGTGGCTCCGAATGAGCATGACGAACCTCAATCTGTAAACAGCACCAGCGACGATGTTAACAATAAGGAGACGGTACGTTCATGTTATGAGGATCCTGGCGAAAAGAGCAGCAAAATCCAATCCCCAAAGACCAGTCTCAGGAGAAGGGTATGAGAAGGACTGTTAGCTTTGATCACAAGGTAGAGATAATTGTACGGAAGAAGAGGAAATTGAAAAAGATCAGATCAATGGAGAGGACGAGCTCGTTGGAGCGCGACAATGACGTCGAGATAATCAAGCCGATTCTGAAGATACGTTCTGGGCTGGATGCAACATCGGATCCCAGTACCCAACAGCCAGATGAAACCAAGACATCATGAGTAATTAGGGTAAGAGGAAAAAGGGATTCATACGCAGTAGTTTTTCTTTCTTCTCTTTCTATTGGCTCCAACACAAACTGTTCCAAACAAGTTGTTTTAGGATATATTACAACCAAAGCAAAGGGTGGGACTTTGCATGTACATTTTAACTCAAATAATCTCAATGATGTGGTCCTTAGGCGTAATGAAGTAAGACCTTTACCGTGTTATGATACAATTAAACTGAATCAATTAAACGTTTGGTAAAGTAGAAATTCAAGAACATCTTATGCAAACTAATAGGCCTAATAGGGGAAAAGAACACTCCAAATGTCAAAAGTTATAAAAGATACATTTTTTTCAAAAAAATTGGATCACTTATTAAGTGCCAACTCCGGCAAAGCCGTCGGAAATCTGACATTGCTTATTTTAATAATTTATAACATCTACGTAGCTTGTCGAAATTCCATGTCAACTCAACTTCATCAAAAACTATGTCGTTTTGGTCAAAGTTTGATTTTTAGTATAAATATGAATTAAATAATATTAAAAACGAAAATTAATTAAACAAAAAACAACAACAGCATAGGCGGGGGAGCCTATGTTCACTGCCCCATTGTTGGTGGGTGGTAGCGATAAACAGCGAGGGTTGTCAACACTTGGGCACGGATTGATGAGGGTCGGCCGGCCCTCGCCTCCGATTAGTGAAGGTCGCCGGCCCTTGCCTAGGCATGAGGGACCCTCACAGCCAACACTGCCACCCCAATGGCGATGGGTCGGCAGCCATAGGCGAGAAGGGCTCCCTCACTTATGTTGCTGTTATTTTTTTTTTTAATTTCGTTTTTAATATTATTTAATTAATAATTATATAAAAATCTTATTAAGGTCAAAACAGTATATTTTTGAGCTGATTTAGTCACGTTAGCGATTAAAACAACGTCATTTTGGGCTTATTTGGCTATGTCAGCGTCCAAAACATATTGTTTTGACCTCAACTTGTCGAAAAAGTGTCACATTAGTATTTTAGTCAAATTTTCTCGTTATTGGCACTTAACTAATATTTTTTTTCTAATCTTGGCACTTTAAGTGTACATTTCAAACTTTTGATACTTAAGTGTCTTTTTGTATCAAGTTTTGACATTCCAAAGGTCCGCACATCGACTTGATAGTGGCAATTGTTTGTCAGCTAACGTTCACAAATGATGCCCAACTCAGAAAACTGTTGTGCTCTCACAGCATATTCATTGACGTGAGCACGCTAACAAAGTACATTATGCTTTGGAGAATATATAATCGGTTGGTCTGGCTCGGGAATGAAGCCGCCCATGTTGGACATAAGCAAAGCATTTGCCCTCTTCGGGATTTATTCCATTGATATAGATGGAGTAAAGTTAAGGGAGCGAGCATTTTGTTTTTCATCAAGCATTCACTTTGTCCTATTGAAGAACCAAAATAAAATAGGAAAAAAAAATACAAAGATCAAATAAAGAAGATGCGTCGAACAAAAATAAAATAAAATTGTAAAGAAGATATGCTCTGTGCTAGTGACCGGTGAGGCACCATAAAGCCATGTCCAGATTCAATGCATTCTCAAAATACTCTCCCCGTTTGAATATGGAAAGCATGCAGAATCAGTCCCGAAGAAAGGCTGATCAGAATGAATCAGCTTTTGGTCAAAGAAAAATAAAACCATCTTTTCATGGAATCTTTCGGTGAAGAAATGGTTCTTACGAAACCCGAAACTTGAAGAATTCTCCGTAGAGATCCGGTTTCTAGAACAAATTATGCGCCTGTCTGGTAAGAAATATATAACAAATAAAGGCGAATCCTTTTTCGTATTATATGAGGGGATATGTGCCGTGGAAAATTAAAACGGAAAAGCAACTTATACATGTATTTATGTCGGCATTTTACATTAGGCATCCTGAGTTAGTTGACAATTAATTAATTCCTAATTGATATGGCGACATATTTTGCTACTATACTTGGCCATTACATACAGTGTCGTTGGATCGCCAACTAGGCACCGCAAGAAGAAGAAGAAGAGAAAGAGTAATCTTATAATTTGACAAGCCAAGACCGATTTATATAATCAGTATATTGGATGTGTCTGTTCTACCAAAAAAATAATCTGAAAAAGATTTTCTTAAATGGTCGGTAGAAGAAATTATTTTCGTGTATATTTCTAAAAAAAAATATTTTCAGATCAATTACTTATGAGACAGGTCAAGAGGTGAGTACTAATACCTTTGGCAACATAAATGAAGAAATGGACAGACTGGGGTCCAATCTGCAAAATGCTGTTGAGGTGGAGAATATACAAATGTTTGCCCCAAGCCAAAGCTGACCACCCCATTGAATAAGAGAAAAAAGCAGGATCAAATGAATGATGCTCAATCCCGAACAATGCAAATTAGATTTGTCTTGCTTTACTGCCAGGGCCACGCCTCCTTTGTGCCCAAGAAGATCCCTTTCAGGTAGTCTGAAAAATCCCAAGAAAGCCAAGTCAAAAGAGAACGGGCTATGGGAGTCGTCCAGTCATCTCCTTTAGCTCTCTCCACCACTGACACTTGTTTTATCCCTGCGACGTCCGCTCTCCTTCCTTGCGCATCCAAAGTATCGAGATCCAAATCGAACTCTTCCCTTTCTGGCCGGATTTGGAGGGCTGATAAAATCCTAGAGCCACCCGTTTCGATATTCAGGAGTGCCGTCGCCCAAAATCCGATCTTTTCTCGGTCTCTCCCTTTGAAGTGCGCGAGGTTCGAGATGGAGACCAAGAAAGATGATGTCGCGGAAAAACCCACGTTTGATTTCGGTGAAATTGAACAGGGTTTGGCTGATCAGATGGTTTATGATGCTCTCGTTTGGAGTTCTCTTCATGGGCTCGTCGTTGGCGACAGAAATAATAAGGTCAGTGCCCCCGTAAAGATACCAAGTTGACATTTTTGAAGTGTTTGTGGTAAAGGCATTTTTGGAGTTCTCTTCTGGTATAGTATCGTTGAATTGTTTCGAAAAGTTCATTAATATTCTAGCATCTGGTATACTAAAGCTGTTAGCTTTATCAGAAAAGTGGATGTTTTCGGGTTGATGATTGTAAAGATGCTTTTTTTCTATGCTTAAATAAAGATTATGCGAATTTCTGATATGCCGTTTGTGGAGTTTCTGGTTGAATTTGATCTGGGTTTTTTAATTCTGCAGTTTGATTGGTAATGGTATGTATGAAATATGTGCTGCAGAGATCAGGAAAAGTACCTGGTGTCGGTTTGGTGCATGCTCCATTTGCTTTATTGCCCGTCTCATTCCCGGAGAGTCATTTTAGAGAGGCTTGCGAATTAGCTCCTATCTTCAATGAGCTTGTTGATCGCGTGAGTTTGGATGGAAAGTTTTTACAAGATTCATTAGCCAGGTACTTATTAACAGTTATCGATTTTTAGTTAAATAATCTGTGAATGAACATGAGTACTCTCAACCAATTCAATGAAGTCAATGATCAGTCATCAGTTTCATGGCTTATCTTTCCAATTCATGTCACTGGTATATCCTCATTGAGATGTGAACTTGTGTGTAGTTTGATGCCATCTCAATCCAACATGCCAGTTATTTTTATTTTTATTTTCAATGATCAATGGAATGCATAGCTTACTCCTTTTTGCTGTATTTGACATATGATCTATATAAGTTGTTCTCTCAATTCTGATGGCCTGTGCTAAATTAACACTCACACTTTAACCTTGTATATTATTTATGCTACCTTAGCATGAACCTTTGGAAAAAATTTCTGCTTTATCTATATGTCTACGGAATGTAGTTTATACTTTAAGTATGTGGTGTCCAATTTAACAAGATTAAGACAATCGTTTTGCATGAATTCTTAGGTCTGATTTAATTCTCACTCTGCTTTAGCTTGTATCATATTCTCTTGGTTGTTTCTTAGCTTATGACACATTCAACTCCTTTAACTCTCCCATTTTTTCTTGTAAGCCTGTTATTTTGGATATTGTGAGCCCTTTTACTTTCCTTGCAATTTGTCTTTCGCAGTGGTTAATTTGTAGTTCAGTTTTAAGTTTGTCACATTGATGAAGCAAGTCCTAATTTACTGTTGAATTACATGATGTAACTTCTTCCCATTGCAGAACAAAGAAGGTGGATGCTTTCACCTCTCGACTCTTAGATATCCATTCCAAGATGATGGAAATTAATAAGAAAGATGTAAGTTCATGGACTTAAAATTTTGTGAAAGCTTTACCTTCAGTTTGGTTGCAATAGTAGATTAAAATTGGCTTTTCAAGTTCTTGTTACTTTGATGGTTGCTTTCCTTGTCTGAAAGAAATATATGCTAATTGCTGACTTTGATTGGTGTGCTGAACCCCATTATTTTGCTCTCTCAATTCTCTACAGGAGATACGACTGGGTCTGCATCGATCAGATTACATGCTTGATGAACAAACCAAATTACTGCTTCAGATAGAATTGAACACCATATCATCCTCATTTCCGGGTCTTAGCTGTCTTGTTAGTGAGCTTCACAGGTTAGGTTGGTCATATGTACTGACTCTTACATTCCCTATGATTTCTCTAAGCCTGTACACACTTGTTCACGTGCACAGTCAAAGATGGTCATATAAAAAAAAAAGCTTAATCTTAACGTTGGGTGGTGATGACACAGGTCCTTGCTCAACCATTATGGAGAAACTCTTGGGTTAGATCCCAGGAGGATCCCTACCAATGCCGCCGTGAGTCAATATGCAGAGGCCTTGGCCAAAGCTTGGATTGAGTTCAATAACCCGAAGTAAGAACTGCAAAATTATTATGGTCGGCTTCTTTTCTTTTGTTATTCCTAGGTCTGCATGTGTGGAGTTCAGTTTCATTAAGATCTGATTACAATTGATTACTTTTAACAGGGCCGCTGTTCTGGTTGTGGTTCAGACAGAGGAACGTAATATGTACGACCAGCACTGGCTTTCCTCTGTCTTGAGGGAAAGATATCCTTCTATGTGTGTATAACTTCTCAGTAATTTTAACATTGTTTAGAGACATCAGAAGGGCAGGTTATATCTGTGATTCTCTCTCTATCTCTCTCTCTGTGAAATCTTTCCTTGTATTCTACATCTATCTGCTATGATGCTCTGTGCGCAAAGATCTGCTTTCCAAACTATAAAGTGCTCTATTTCTGTCCATCAGTCTCTTCATGTCCTTAGTTTGCTTTGGATGCTTCCTTAGCTTTATAACACACATAATGTGAGGTCTATTCGGAAGACCTTAGCAGAAATCAATGCAGAGGGGGAACTTCAGCCTGATGGGACGTTACTTGTGTATGTAGTTGCTCATGTCTCGAACTTGTCTTGGTGAATTGTGGCTTTACATGCATGTTTCACTTAAGTAATGAAGCTTTGCTATTGCAGAGGTGGAGTCCCTGTAGCAATTATTTATTTTAGAGCTGGGTATACCCCAAATGATTATCCTTCAGAATTGGTACTTCCTTAATCCTTTTCTTAATTATTAGCTAATAACAACTAAGAAATGATTGTCTTTCTTGAAATATTGACTGTAGTTGTGATTAATTTTCAGAAATTTCTCCTTCCATTTGAGTTTTACCAGATACTATCTCTTGTAGATATGTTTTATTACCATACTAGTGAAAATCCCACTTTTTGAGGTGGGTTTTATTCAAATATTATAAAAATTTTCTGTATCAGCAATTCTTACAATGTTATAATGACCACGTCCTTATTCTATTTTTCATAAATATTTACTCTTAGTTTTAGTATCATCATAATGAATTATGTAAGTCGATTTTTTCTACTAGATTCATGATTATAATGCACTTCTCTTTTCCTGCACATTTTGATTGTCAGGATTCCTTCGTTACTCTGTCATAATTCTATGATACCTGCCACATTGAACAATACTTGATAATGTACATATGAACATTAGTAAGCCAAGCTTGGCTGAACAATTGACTTCATGCTCAAAACATATATTGCTATGCAATGTAAAAGAATACTAAACAATGTAATCATGCCATTTCACGGCAAAAGTGGACCTTGTCCCCGAAAATATCATCAACTTAAAAAAATTTCTTGGGTGGAACGCAAATAATTATCCAAAGAATCAGTAAACAAAGTGAATGGAAAGAAACCAATAAAAAAAAATCATATGAAATCCATTCCTCAACAAACCTAACTGAAGAAGTTGACAGTGTAAAAATAGTTCTACTTGAAAACCCTACTTTATATAATAGGTAGTCGTGCGGAAATCTTAAGCCCTGGGTCAATGCTTGAAAGGTGTGACTTAAGTTTCGTTTCTTGCTGTGTTGTAGGAGTGGAGAGCAAGGCTACTTATGGAGGAGTCATCTGCAATTAAGTGCCCATCAATTTCTTATCATTTAGCAGGCACAAAAAAGATTCAGCAAGAACTCGCAAAACCGAATGTACTTGAAAGGTGATATATTTAGTTCAACTGATCATTCTTTATCCTCTCTGCTTTATACGGAATCATGTCGTTCCTAGAAAAACTCCTTGAAGCACACATGCATATAGATGTGTGCATACGCGTACAATAGCTAATATGATGATGTTTGGTTGAATTTGAATCTTAGATGTAATCAACAGCACTCAGGGCTGCAAATGAAGAACTACTTTTAATAACAAATAGCCATTTTAGTTCCTTTCATATGTCTTAAGTGAACTGTCTCAATAACAGATCAATGGAAAATTTAGAAGTCAATTTAATTAGAGGAGAAGATGCACTGTCGAATAGACTTTTATCTCCTACGTGTTTGATCACTTATGGGACTCCATTGGTGCATATATCAGATTCCTTGAGAACAAAGAACACATTGCCAAGGTCCGAAAATGCTTCGCAGGGTTATGGAGCTTAGAAGACCCTGATATTGTTGGTAAAGCAATTGAAAGTCCCGGCTATTTGTCATGAAGCCCCAGAGGGAAGGGGGAGGTAATTATCAACCGCGTTGATTATTATTGAAGGATTGCTTTATTATGAGCCATGCTATCTTCTTTCTAAAATGAAGTCATTTCTCTGTTTAGGGAATAACATCTATGGCAGTGATCTGAGAGAAGCCCTCTTAAGGCTGCAACATGAAGGGACTGAGGACGATGCTGCCTACATCCTTATGCAAAGAATTTTTCCAGCCATTTCTCTCACAACTCTCATTCGTGATGGCATTTGTTATAAAGATCATGCTGTGTCAGAAATTGGGGTATATAGTGCTTATTTGAGGTAATTATTTGATGTCACTCCATCTCCGCTCGCCAGTTTGATGGATGTGATCTCTGGTTAATTGAAATTGATGAATTGGATCTTTTTGCAGTTGGAGTCAGATACCAAAACCGTATAACTGTAGCTGCTTTTGTTCTTTTTTTTTTTTTTGCTATGCCTTCTATAGCACAGTTGTTTGCATGTTTTAGCACGAGTAAATTCAATGACAATGTTTCTAAATGCATTTGATGTGCTCATGGTAATCTGAGATTCATCTTAACAGGAACAAAGATAATGTCATCGTAAATGAACAGTGTGGTTATTTAATGAGAACAAAGATATCATCATCAAATGAAGGTGGAGTCGCTGCTGGATTCGCAGTTCTGGATAGCTTATATTTGACTTGAGAATTGAGACGCTTGGATTTCAGCTGTATTCTCTTGTTAGGTTCTTCATTGTGATGACTATCAGTGATTGATGCTGTGTCCTCACAAGACCTCTGGACAAGTTCCGACACCTCATCAGATGTGGAATTTTGCAAGTCGATAAAGTTAATGTTCCAACTGAAGATTTTTGAATGGAGAAGAAGCCGAGGGGATTATATGCTTTCCAATTTGTTGGCAAAAGTCGGTGCAGGGTCAGTGAAAACAATAAGTAGCGTCTGATCTAATGTATTTTCACTTGACATTACATAATGATCTGAAAAGGTCTAGATGGAATGCTAATATTTTTTTTGAGCTTTACATGGGGGATCATTTCAAGTTATTTTGAATTTTCTCTGAATTGTTTGAACCCGATTATTGGTAGATTCAAATTCTGAATTGAATTGGATCTATACATTAGGAATGAATGGTATCAGGTGAGCCAGTTCCTTCCTAAAATTGGAAATTGGCCCACCTGGTCTTGGAACCGGATTGTACCATACCGACCGGTTCGGTTCGGTTCGGTTTCCAGGTGGATCCATGAAATTCATGTCCTTTTTTTTTGTTCAAGATGATAGGAAAATGAATTAAAATTGATGTAGAGAAAGCAAAATTCGGTCTCTGTGATCACAATCGGTCAAAAACGCAGCAAGAGGGGAAGGCAAGAGTTGAGACTCGAGACGAGACCGCAAGACAGATGCAATTCTAGTGAGAGGGTGGCGTCGAGGCGAGAGGGCGTGACTAAATGTGAGCGTTGTGAAGCATCAAGCGAGGTTGCGAGAGGCGTGAGAGTGAGCGACTGAGTGTCGTGACTTAAGGCGTGAGCAAGCATGAGTCATGACTGAGGGTTTGTAAAGAATAAGATTAGTATTTTGGCCTCTTTTAGGTTGGATTTGTGAAGAATGAGAATAGGATTTTCACATTTATTATGAATTGAAAAAAATTGATCTAATTCGGGGTGATTTACGTGGTGGTTCCACCCATAGAACTAAGAACTGGACCGACATTCAAGTCTGGGAATTGATCAGTTCTTATTGCCCACCCCTAATATGCATGATCATGAACATTACGTGGTAGCTCGACCTACAAAATTCACATCAACTTCTTTACAGCCTGCAGTGAGAGGCATATCTTATAAGTCCTATTGTCGTTCTCTTAGGGAAAAAAAAAAAGGCTACGGGAAGACTGACAATGAACTAGAGAATGGTGATGCACGGACATTCACTCAATTTATGCCGAGACCGAGAACAGTCCGAGTAGAAGCTCGTTCTCAGAGTAAGAAGGCAAGCAATTTGAGAACGAGTCGTGTTCTTCATCCTTGCAAGCAATTACAGCCCTCGATCTTCCTATTTCGCAAGTTCTGACTCCTACATTGTAATCTTCTGCATCTTTTGCGTGTGTTCTAAGACAGACATCACGGTGCTAATGCCTTGCGATTTCACCAGCTCTCGCGTTCAACCTGTAAAGCAGCAATGAATTAGCACCTAAAATGGACGATTGTAAGCAGCGAAAGAGAAGAAAAGAATAGTTGATGGTATTTCTCAATCACTGCCAGTAAAATGATTGCTTTGCGTTTATCTCCCTCTTCTATCGTATTTAGCATAATCACAAACCCGAAAATACAGAGGTTAAAGGTTACACGGCTTCAATGCTAACAGTGTTGAAATAAAATAAAATAAATTATTATATCTGATTACAATCGGCCATGTCAAATTGGAAATGACCCAATTATTAGCAGCACCTATGCGCACTGACAATCATCCCCTTCTCCTGCATTATCATCCGAGTCAGCGAATCCATCGAAAAAAGCATTGAGGTACCAAGGGCAACGTTCGTTCCATTCACCCTTCCTCGCACAAGCTCGCCATTTCTGATCTTCAATCATCTCTGAGGAAAGGCCCCACTTGAGTAATTCTTCCTCTGTGTGATGGATTGCAAGGCTGTACTCTCCACCTTCCCCCAACTGCATCACGCGGAACTCGCAATTCCCTGGATTGTTGAGGTGCTCAAATTGCTCGACCGTCCACTTGAACCATTTCATGAGGAAGACACGTGATGTCAATCCGTGAGATACAATGATGAGATTCACATCGTGAGAAGAATCAATATGAAGCCTATTCATATCGATGTCTCTCCATAATGATTCCATAAAACCTGCAGAATTGACATAATTCTTAAGTGCAGTTCTACAGTATTATAAGCATGATAAAAAGCTCACAACTTTATACAAAACCAAGACTTTTTGGAGCTCGTCTGGCTGTCCCTCTTGGGGTAGAACATCTTCTAAAGAGCACTCTACATCACTCTGAAAAAATAAATGAAAGCTGGATATTCATGCGTCAGCTTACCTTACCTCCCTGATAATCATAGAACAAGAAAACGACTGCAACTTAATGTTAGAATACTAGCCAGGTCAAAATGCTTCAGCCATCTTATCTCCTCAGCAGTCGATGTTGTTCTTCTTTCTGATCTTCTATAGCGATTGGTTTGAAATTTCTGTAAACATTTACTTCACCATACCGTACATTGTATTGGTAAAGCACACCGTCAACATAAAAAGCATAGGTATGTTTATGAGGTGACCGAGAAATGTGGAGGCCAGTCATCAAGGTACTTTCACCCTAAAAAATTCGACCTTCAACTCTCTCTCTCTCTCTCTCTCTCTGTGTAAGAAGAATTCATTCCCTCAAAAGAAGCCAAGAAGAATGAATTCTTCTCAAAAGAAGCCAAGAAGAATTCATTCCCTCTCTCTGTGTAAGAAGAATTCATTCCCTCAAAAAAAGCTGGCAAGCTGGCCAGAAACCATTTAGGCAAGATCAACGGGAGCTCTAACTGGGAACAGTTGCAGAGCATTGACTGAAAAATATGCGAGTCTCATCAGGAGTCGAACTTCAACAATCCAAACTCGGTCCGTTATGAAATTCTAACCTCTCTTTTCTCTTCCCAATATTGAGCTCGCTCAGTCAGCTAAATCGGCAGATTGAGCAAGAGCATACTCAAGCAAACACGACAAACAGCAAACTTCTTCAACCGATAACGAAAACACATGATCGATCAAGCAAGACGTCGGTACGCCATCCACACACAAATCCATTTCTTGAATCCATTTCTCTTGTGAACACTCTCAGACCAGTAACGAAGCAAAGCCGATATCTACGAACGCAAAGTCGGACGATGAATTCAAAACACCATTAAACTCAACATGCGGCGCTTCACATGAAATCGCATTGATCGAACACACAAGAACCATGACGCGCAATCCAAGACCGAAGGATGGAAAAAAAAAAAAAACTCACTCGAAACGCGATCGAACACGTCGGCCGCCGATTCCCCTTCCGGGAACCGGTAGAAGAACCGGCCGAACCGCTCCCTGGTCTCCTTCACCGACTTCATCCTCTCCTCCACCTGGAAGTTCCCAAAATCCTGCTCCCTGATCCGGCACTCCTCCCTCACCCCGATCACCCGGCTCCGCTCGAACGACCGCCCGATCTCGCGGAGCGTCGACCGGGTCCGCTCGTACGGCGACACATAGAAGTAGACGCGCCAGCCGCCCCCGGAGCCGCCGCCGTCGCCGCCTCCGCCGCCGCCGGAGAAGAGGGAGCGGAGGCGTTCGCCGGTGGAGCGGGCCTGGGAGAGGCCCAGCGGGGTGAGGGGGATCTTGTGGTCGGGCGTGGTGGTGTAGGCCGACGGCGAGAGGTTGCCCTCCGACTCGCCGTGGCGGACGAGGATGATGCGCTTCGGGAGCAGCGAGCCGTGCTGCGGGTGCACCATTTCCGCCCCGCTCCTCTCCTTCTTCTTCTCCTTCTTCTTCTTCTTCTTCAGTCTCTCTCTCTCTCTGTACCCCTCGTTTTCTGCCTTTGCGTTCGCACTGTTGCTTACTTGTAACGGGAATGCGTGTGGGATTACATTCGGATGATGGCATAAAGAGACTCGAACTTCGGTATAATATATAATTTAATTTTTAAAATTTTAATTTATTTAATATAATCTTAAATTTTAATTTAATATATAATGTGATTCTTTAATTTTTAATTTACTCAATATAATTCATGAATTTTTAATACGTAATTGATATATATTTGAATTGTATAAAAATATTCAATATATTTTCTAATTTTGAATTAATGAAAATTGACTGCATTGAATATTTTTAATTATTTCAATGATTATATTGAATATATATAAAAGATTCGGGAATTATATTGAACAAATTAAAATTTTAAAGATCACACTAAGCATTAGGCTAAAGTTCAAAACTAGATTGACTAAATTTAAAATTTAAAAATCAAATTAAATATTAAGTCAAAATTCATGAACTAATTATATCTTTTCCCAATATATTAAGATTTCTATATTTTTTTTTCCTGTTACGTGCGGATTTGTGTGCGTCGCTCGTTCGTTGGCCTCTGTCTTGTCGTTTTGACTTTTGACTTTTTTAAGTCTAGTCTTTGTAGCTTTACCAATAAAAGTTCGATTTCTGCATTGCATTGACCAATTACGCAGATTAAGAACTAATATTTTCTTTTTGTCGTGGTCGTCGGGTTGCTTATGTTTTGGAATAATACCCGGTACCTAAATTAAATATTCAGCCGCAATTTCGGGATAATTTACAAATTTCTATCAAAAAGTGTGGACAATTTGCGTACCGACCAGACCATCGACATCTTGACCACGACGTGTCGACTGATAAAAGTAAAAAATGCATGCCAGAGGAAAATTTACAGAATTTGGTTCGTGTACTGATGCCCCATTTCGAGCTTGGCTCCCTTTTTACTTCATTTTATTTTATTTTATTATTATCCAAGTTCAAATGGAAAAACACTTACAAATGTTGGGGACCGATTCGTCACGTTGGAAATTTCAAGTAAATTTCAATTGGAATTTCATTCATGCTCTATACATATACAAAAACTTCTCTTCACTATGAGTCCGTAACCCTCTAATGGGTCCTGAGTTGAGATCGACACTCGATCACATCCCACACAGCTTTTAACGTAAAACCAATGTTTCAAACCTAGGACAGGTCCATCCTATTGCCGTGTCCATCTCATAAAAACCAATGCCAGGATTTCTTGCAGCCACCCTAGAATCAAGAACACCCAGGACCAGGACCGGTCCACCCTATTCCTGGGTGTGGGTAGAAAGGTGAAGCCATCGTCAAAGCCCTACACCTTCTAGCATTGCTGAGAGTCATCATCATCAGTAAGATCCATATACCCAGGAGCTTCTAATTTGCCAATTCCAGGATCATAGAACCATGCATCCATGGTAATTCGAGCTAAGACTTCATATTCATCATCGATGCGATCGCAAGTCCAATTGAATTGGTATCCATTGATGCTATTGCAAGTCCAATCTCCAATGAATTTCAGCATGCATGATTATATGTTAGGGCCGATATGGGCAAAATTGAGCAAAAGATCTTCTCATAACACAAGCATGCCTTATTCGGTGTCGACCATGCGCTATCACAGCGCTTGGGACATTCGCTATGTGCACATATTAAAAAAATCAAAAAGCATGTACGCCGTGTGTGGAGTCTAGGAAATCCAAAATTACAGTTAGGCCACCATCTAAGTCGCGTCCAGTCTCGAGCACTGGATGGCTTCTCTGCCTAAGCTTCTTGCTTGCTTTTTTGCTCTTCAAACTTATTGATGGCCGTCTGGAGCTCATCTGAACCACCGACAGCTCTCATCGTGTAGAAATACACTCCAAACACAAATGCTGTCAGACCACCCGCGACAACCAGGTTCTTCGTCTTGGGAGCAAGACTCCTGTATGCAGATGGCCCTGCCATCTGCATGTCATGATCATAATAACCTCATCTTAAAATTGGCTTCGATATTTGTACAGAACAGTTACAAAATTCTTGAATATATCAGATCCCGTACAGCATTATATCTGGGAATTGCCGCAAGAGACAGCATGCATTAAAGACATATTTTGGTATAAAAATAAATTCGTCGAGTGAATTGCAGCATAGAATGACAGTGAATCCCCACAGGAATAGGATGTAATTGACCTGAGTTGAGCCATTCTCGATTTAAGCTTAAGCCCTCAATTCACATACTCAACACCTAAAACTCAATCAGAACTAAATCGAGTACGTACTCGAGCTTGATTGCACCACTTTTATGTTCAAATAGGCAGAGAAGAAGCACCATAAAATTCAAATGACCCAAGGAAAAATACGTAACCGACCTGAAGCCATCAACCCAAAAACAAACAGTCCAACGATAATGTATTGAGATAGAAGTAGAAGAAGCTGTGGAACATAGAAAACCACTTCTGAGATCCACCAAAATAACTAAAAAAGATCAATATAAAGCTTGAAATCCAGATTCAGACTATAAAATCCGGGAATGGAGAAACATCTTCTGCATTTTAACCCAGAAAATAAGATGAAAATTGGTCTAAAACGTCATGTTAATTGAGTTATAAAATACTTCAACAGGCTTTCTCTTTAGAAATTACAGAATAAAAAAGTTCAGCAATTATTCACTCATGTTAACTAGGGCATCAAAGTTCATACCCAAGGAGGTCAACTTTATTCCTCAACTGATTCTTTTTGCATCTATAGCAGACAAACATACAAGTGCAGTCATAATGATGATATCATACTTCCTTCATAACATTTCAAAACATCATGTGCAGGATACTCAATGAAGCTCACAAGCCACTGGGTACTCTAAGCTCGAGTCCAGAGGCTACTTGAGCTCCAAAAAAAAAAAAAGAAACCCAAGTCGAGTTCTGACTGATTAATGAGTAGAGCCCAAAGAGCCCCTACGTGGCTTGACTCAGTCTCGACTCTGCCCCTCCCCACCCACCCAAAAAGAGGCCAAACCCGAAAAGGCCGCATCGGGAAGTATTTCAAAATGCCAACATCATCCTGTGACTCTTGTCTCGACTACACTCTTCCAGGTCCATATAAAGCAGAATCGTTGGCTCACTTTGTTTACAATAGCAAAAATTCACAAAGCACTGCCCGTGCCATGATCCTAGATGACGAGCTATAACCAACCCGAATTCACGACACGTCCCAATCCACTCCGTAATCAACTATACCAACAATCTCCAGTTAAATCAAATTGAACAGAAAAAGAAAAAAAAAAAGGTCCACACTCAGCATTTCTTGTTCTAATTTGTCACTGTAATCTACCCGAACACAAGGCGATCTCAGAGCATTCATGCCTAGATGGTTAAGATATTCCGGGCGTGTACAGAAATGCATTAACACAGCTAAAATAAGCACAGCGCAAAAGGGATACGGAAAATCACTTGCTCCGTCCAATCCCCACCTCCCCAGAGCAAGAACTAAGAAACCCAGAATTCTGATCTTTCCGAACGACAAGCGGCGAAAGAATCGCGAAGGTTAGAGAGCCTTACCGTTTTCTGACGCGAGCAGGAGGAAGAGATTTGCGGCAGCCGGAGTTTCGGAGGGGAACCGAAGGGGGAGTGAAACCCTAGCAGACTTGAAGGATTCAGCTGAAATCTGAAACGAGAAAGAAAATACTTCGCTACTTTGTTTTCTTCTGGTTTTTTTTTTTTTTTTTTTCTGCTTCTTTTTACGCCTCCCAATGTCGTATCATTGGGCCGAGGAAGTGGGTTGAATCGTCCTTCAACTCCGGCCCAACAAAAGCCCATGGCCGGTCCAATTCCTTGTTTTCGGTCGGAGTTCGGCTCCATTGAATTTCCGGTTCTCATTGTAATTGCAATTTTAGTTCGTTGGAGAGTAAGAGTGAAGGGTGTAGTACAAAACAAACCACCTAAACCGCGAACAACCCAGACCAGATTGAATTGACTGGTTGGGTTTGATTTTCACGAATGTCGGTCTAATTCCTGATTCCTAAAAGTGGAACCGATGTTCGAGCCGTCCAATTTCCGATTCCAAGGGAAAACCATACTAGACCAACTACATATCATTTTCTTATTATTTTTTCAAAAAAATTAGTAAAATGTGAGCTAAAACTATCTTAGTTCGGTTCCTAGTAATGGGGAAAAAGTATTGGAAAAAAAAAAAGACCTATTCATTGAATTAGACGGGACCGACGGTGTGGTCCGATTCTCCATCCACTCTTTGGTTCTCATTTTTGGCAACTGATCCTCTCAGTCCAACTCCTAGTTCCACGTTGGAGCCGGATTTGATCGAGAACCGATCACACCTAATAAGAGTCATTGATTTTTATTAGGTAAATTGTTAGTGTAATTAAATTTTTGACACAATCATCATCAGTGGTAGTGTCACCACACTTATCCACATGCTGCTTATCCAACAGTATAAAAATTCACATGTATAAAAAATTGTTTTACATTGATAGTTGACCTAATAAAAACCTACAATCGAATAGGCTTGTTACAAGTAGGGTGGAGTAAGGGGATAGAGTCAATTACGGTGAGCGAAATACGATAATCTTAACAATGTTGGAAATTTCCTATAATATGGGCTTATATTAATTAATTAATTTTCTATTTTAAATAATTGGGTTAATGGATGTTTAGTTAAACCCTTAAGTGATCTTATTGAATTGGGTTCTGGCATTTATCGATAACATGCCTAAATGAGTAATAAAGTGTAGACCATTATGTTTAACTAAAATCGGCAATGAGAGGGGCCCGATTAACATACTATTGATTTAAATTTGTTAAGTCTCCTTTCTAGCTTATAAAAGGATAGGTTATACCTATCGGTCGCTTAATCTCATTAAAAGTTATTATACTAAAATAAGTCATAGAGGGGAAGATCTAGTATTCTAATAGATTGTTGATTACAATCAGACTAATCTATCTTTTTTCGAGTGAAGTAATGGCTTAAATAGGTACATTTTTAATTTCGTTGTGCACATTTTTTAGTGTTTTACATTTATATATGGATATGATTATTCTTGATTAATTAATTAATTATGTGAAGAATTTTTACATGTGATATCAGAGTATGTCATATATGATTGTAGAATTAAAAAAAAAATTAACAAATTCAAAATTTCTTTTTAGACCCGAACACGGTATAAATTTTTCTTGATCAATCGATTCTAAACTTGAGGGCTTTTGTCGAATTTGTAATGCTTGATGTTCATCGTGTCTTGTCCTTTGTGATCTAGATGGTGCTGATTGTATGTGCTTTTTGGTTTTCGAGAATTTCCTTTGTCAATCGTTTGATTTTTGGAAAATTTCGAATTTAGAGCGCTTTGGGAATCAACAACATGGTTTCGAAATGGTTTGATCTTTGGGCACGTGATTTTATGCTGCGAACGGGGGGAGATGAGAATCGGCCCCCTCCGTTTCCTTTTCGAGCAAAGCATTCTTCCTCTTGATTTATGCCTTAACTAGGGCTATACTTTATCTACGAAAGCTTTCTGAAAAGTGAAAAGTGTTTTGGAGCACTAGGGCGCGAATGATAACATTTCTCAGTGAAATTGGAAATCATTTTGATTCTGCATGCCCTTTTTCTATTTCTTTTTGGATGAGTTTTGAGCCGAAACGCGTTTGATAACAACAAAAAATTTCTACTCTTGGGAGAGAAATTCGTTTAATAATCAAAAAATTTTACCGCATCTAAGTAGTGGTGATAATGAGAGGAGCGGGGATCGGCGGTGGCGGACGCGAGCTACAACCGGCAATCGGCGGCACCCGGCACACCAATGACCGCCGGCGGCCGCGGCGGTCGGCGGTCGCCGTGTGCTGGGTGCCGCCGGTCACCGCCGCCAGTCGCCGCGTGCCAAGTGCCGCCAGTTGCCAGTCGCCAGCCGCGGACGGCAACCCAAAGGTGGCGGATGATGGGCGGTGGACGACGGTGAATGGCGGCGGCCAGGGCCAACGATGGGGGTGGTGGTGGTGGTGGTGAGTGACGGACGGAAAAAATTTCTTCGAGTGAAGAGTAAAAAGAGAGAAACAATTTCGATTTACGTTCCCCGAGAAATAGAAAGGTAAAAAATTTTTGTTTCGATTTTACATTTCTAAACCTATTTTTGGAATAGAAATTTGTTCCAAATATAAATGAAATTATTTTTACCAAACGGTTTCTATTCCGAAATAGGTCTGGAATATATTTCTATTCTAGAAACATAAATAGAATTGTTACCATGCGCGCAGCCCTAGTGTTTCGCATTATTCCAAGGATTGCTCAGTGAAATTGGAGAAAGACCAATCTGATTCTGCATGCCCTAATTGACTACCGGTCTTTGGATTAGTAACTTTGTCTATTGATCACTGAGTTTTAGCTGATTTTATGTTCAAATTACTGAATTTTGATTTTTTTAAATACCAAATGTATTCATTAATCAACAAAATTTTCACGTTCAGAAATCCCAAATTGTTAGCGTGAACATGCACTAGTTGAATTTTGAGGCCTCTAGAATTATTGTTCACAAGAGAGATAACCAATCAATTATAAACTTATTGTGCAAAATACCAATTCAGTCATAAATATTTTAATTTTATTAATAAAAATATATATAACCAAAAAAAAATTATGGAGATTTGCTAAGGGGGCAAGAAAGATTCCATGAGGATTTGCTAAGGGGACCGAGTTCAAATCAAACATCTTATACTCACCATATATTACCAACCGTGACATTATGATTTTGACCTCTTCTTATGCATGTCCATGAGACCATAGTCCCACGGGATGAGCTGTGAATTATTAGTAGGTTACGCCGAGATTTGTGGGTTTTTAGATTAATGCCATCATTCTGATAATTATCTCAAGAATTTTGAAGTTATGCGTCCCTTTTAACTTGATGGGGCTTTAGCACCCGAAAATTAAGAAAAATAAAATTGTGCCTTTTAAAAAAAATTAATTTATGGAAATTTATTGTAACGTATGAGGGGTAGGATAACAATATTCACTTTCCCTAGTTTAGCATAAATTATCTATACAAATTATTTATACTCTCTTGTTTTAGTTTAACTAGGTAATCTTAGGTGTTTAATTGTAGAAATAGATACATCAAATTGTAGCAAAAATTGGTGTTTGATAAATGCAATATGATTCTAAAAGCACATGTGGTAAAGTGTTTCATATTGCTTGATAAATTTTTGGGCATTAATTAAATGGAACATTATTTATAAATTGTCAAAGTTTGTAAATTGTTGTAGTTCCTTATTGATAAAAATTAGTATTTACAATCACCATCCAACGGGGGTTATTATGTATATTAATTTGAAAATTACATGAAGATAAATTTCAAATTTAAAAAATGGGGATGTTAAAAAATTTATTTGCCCAAAGGAGATAAATTTTTTTTTTCAAAAGTTATGTGTAATTTCCATCTATATTAAAATATTAAAGATGATTGATGTAGATGCATAACTCAAAGAATTTATCTATCTAAAGGGGATAAATTTTGAGAATAATGTGAAATCCCCTTCTATGTTGAGATAATGAAGATGTATAATTTAAAGATTTTTGGTTTTGTTTTCCCAAAACAAATAAGTCTTTGATGATTATATATGATTCTCTTTATCGTCTCTAATTATTGATATAATAGAGATATATAATTTAAAGGATTTGTTTGCCAAAAAAATATGGATCTTTGACAATTATGTGTAATTCTCCTTATTGTCGTTTTATAAACTTCTATGAAAAATAATCGTGTATTATAGATTCTGCCCAAATGGGAGTTTATAATGTGTTAGTTATTTTATTGAATTGCTCATTGCCTAGAATTGATATTGATGCATTGTGTGTTTTATTTTAAGAATGACAAGATCAACAATACATCCAAACACATGAAGATCAAATATTATATTGTTAAGGACTTGGTAAAAAAATGGGACATTGTAAATGAAATTATTAGAATTGAATCCATGTTCGCTGATCCTCTAAGAAAAGATTTGCGATCCATTTTGTTTTAAAAATATGTAAAGAATATGAGTTTTAGATTTTTTTCATGCCTTTTGTTAGTAGAAGATATGTATAGTTTGCCTTTCTGAATATTGTAATTATATGCAAACTAATAATATTTTTTATGATCTTTATTAAGGCATTTACTTTTGATGATCATTATTATTGATTCTATTATTATCCTTTCTCTCGTCGATTGAGAAAATGAAAGTATAAAACAATATCTTTAAATAAATTTTAATTTAAAGATGACTAAATGTCATTAATTATGATATCTCAGTTGGATTGTGACATAATTATGCAATTTCGTGTTATTTAGAAATTACACTGAAGCAATTTCATGTTGTTTGGATATTATATTAATGTAGTTTCATGTAATTGAGAAATTGCATTAAGAACAAATAATAAATAATGTAAACATATAAGAAAAAATGTATATTTTTTATCACACGTTGTCATTATTTCTTACTATAATGCTTATTATATGTGATTATAAAAGGTCATGTGTTGTGGTATTTTTTTAATACCTTGATTACTATAATCTTATACTGAGATTATATAGGATTTGGTTGGTTTTGAGATGCCATTATTGGAATATTGTTTTTCAAAATTGTAGCCCACATAAAACAATTTTTTAGTTATTAACCTGAGATGTCGTTTTTAAAATAAAAATAAGTTAATTAATGTAGCCCAAGTGGAAGAATGTTAGAAATTTCCATAATATGGGTTTACATTAGTTAATTCATTTTCTATTTTAAATAATCAAGTTAATGGATATTTCAATATATGTTAAATCCTTAAGTGATCATATTGAATTAAATTTTGGCATCTATTGATGACAAGCCTAGTTGAGTAGTAAAATGTAGGCAGTTGTATTTACCTAAAGCTCATAATGAGATAAGCCTTATTAACACACTACTGATTATGGTTTACTAGGTCATCTTTCTAACCTATAAAATGATAGGTTATACATATTAGTCATTTAATCCCATTAAAAGCCACTATATTAAAATATGTCATAAAAATGAAGACCTAACATTC
Source organism: Corymbia maculata (assembly GCA_014182735.1). Taxonomy (NCBI): domain Eukaryota; kingdom Viridiplantae; phylum Streptophyta; class Magnoliopsida; order Myrtales; family Myrtaceae; genus Corymbia; species Corymbia maculata. The sequence goes on along the minus strand of CM024689.1, from coordinate 42,974,342 downwards.
CAATAGATTGCTGATTATAATTGAATTAATCTATCTTTCTTCGAGTGAAGTAATGACTTAAATACATACGTTTTTAATTCTGTTATGCATATATTTTTCGTGTTTTATATTCATATATAGATCCGATTAGCTCTTGATTAATTAATTATTTATATGAAAATTTCTATAGACAATACATTTAAATTAATATAAGTAAAGAGGATAATCAAATGGAAGCGCTAAGTGACCAATTAAGGTAAGGAAATTCCACCGTCTAACGCATCGTTTCAAATATTCGCAGTAGCTTTTGATGTATAACTCTAGTGAACTCAAATAACTACTAGTAAAATCCAAATTAAAGTTTGTTTATTACAATATAATAAGATATTGGAAATTCTAAAAGAAAGACGTGGTGACCTACTCAAACCAAAACCGGCTAAACAGTTCGCCAATTACAGAATATTCAATGAAAAGGACTATCGTGTGTTGAATTGTACTGGTCATGCACGATAAGACCATGGTTTTGACTTACGGGTCACTGAAACTTTCTACTGGGTCTTGCTGAAAGTCTAGGATGCACCCAACACAACAAAATTCAGACCTCCAGCACTAGGATCATACCGAAAACGTCATATTTTGAAGCTTTCGAAATCAGACATCCAGCACTTAGACTTGAGGATAAGGATACCACTATCGCCCCACCCCTAGAAGGAAAAAATTATTAGTTGCACTTGCACTTGCCACGAAGCAATAGGGGTGTGCATGGTCCAGATGAGTAGTTCCCACCCTAGAACTGAGAACAACTCACTAAGGACCGGTTCTAAAAAACTGGATCAAGAAACCGCCCGTTGGTTCCATAGATTCATTTGAGAACTGGACCGCCGATCTAGTCTGGTTCCCGGGTGGATCCATGGAACCGGTCTCACAAGTGGACAAAAAAAAAAACCTCCACTGGACACATATCAAAAATATCATCTACTTAGAGATTTTGCAAATGTTCTCGCATTTTTTCTTTACCTCTCTTGATAGGTTGTCTCAAATAGAATAATAAGAATTATAAACATGGAGCTTCAAAATTTTAATTTTTTTTCAATAAAAAAATTATTTTTTATAATAAAAATTAATATATATTATTATTATAATATCGGTCCGGTCCGAGTGGGGCGGGTGGACGGATCCGCCTATGGAATAGGGAACCAGACCGATCCATTTAAGAATCACCAGTTACAGGCCGATCCGGTCTGGGTCCAGGTAGTCTGGATGGATCCTGTTTCTTTTGCACACCCCTAAAAAGCAGTGAGAGCACATGAAATCAAGACCAGAAAAAGTAGACGATGACGAAGAAGAGAGTGAAATATTGTGTTTAGCGACCATTTGCAGTCTAAGCGGTAATTACTCGTACAGATCTGGCTAAGTTTCTAAATCTAGAGTCATGGCCGCGAGTGAGCGAAACGATAGCTTCATATCGAGAATTCGGCCTGGCCAAATTTGGAGGCATCCGTCATGGACAACAAGGACAATTTAGGGGCGCGGCTCGACTTGGACCCACGGCAATGTCAGCTTTAATGCAGTGCCGGTGACTTTGCCACCATAACAGGGCGTCGAAGGGAGGAGGCTTGAAGGTTGGTGATGCCGACTGCAGATGGAAGAGAAGAAAGAGAAAGTAGAAGGAAAAAGCCACGTGAGAATAGACATTTTATGAATATAGCCACGCAATTTATAAGAGAATCCATATGGACATTAATATCTAATTACAAATGCCACATAGAACTTTTGGCTAGAATGTTTGGTAACCATTATTTCCTCCCTAAATGAGTTCCTGAGCATTTGAAAGCTAATTACCCAAAATTTCTATTTCAGGAATAAAAATCTATTTGGTATGATCCTTAATTTTTTTTTTGTAGTTTAGAATTTTTAAAAAAATTTAAACAATTTTATTATATATTTCTCTTTTCTCTTTTTCTTTTTTCTCCTCCTCCTCTTCTTCACTTGGACAAGGTCAAGCCTCGCTAGTGGCCAAGCAAGCCTTGCGCGAGGCTCGATCTAGCTAGGCCAGGGTGAGGCCGACCTTGTGTTGGTTGGGCAAAGCTCCAGCGAGGTCGTCAAATCTCGTCCAGTCGATCACAAGGCATCGCCGTGGTCGGTGACAAGCTAGAGGAAGAGGAAGAGGAAGGAAACAAAACGAAAGGGAAAAAAAGAAGAGAAAAAACATAAGAAAATGGTTTACTTGATTTTGGTTCCTGGGAATAAAAAAACAACTTTTTCTTCCAAATCTATTCTTAAAAATAATTTTTTCTTGAAAATAAAAAAGTTACCAAATGAATTTTTTATTTTATTTCAAGGAATAAAATAATAAAATAAGGCATTATATGGAACGTTACCAAACATGTCATAAGTATTTTTTTTTTTACGACTTGACACTTAAGTAATCCGATAAAATATTTAAGTACTAAAGTAATATGTATGAAAGTCATAGCTGTTTTAATCTCATTTTTCCCTTATATTTGTAATAAGATGCAGACAAACTACACAACTTTTACAGGTACTTTTGCTTTAATTGATTCCTAGCCCCTGGCTTTCCTTTTGTCAATTCAAAAGAGGTCTCCCTCTATTCCTTTTCATCAACTTTGTCACCGTCTCCCAGTTTATCTCATTTTCTTCTTCTGTCCAGAGATCATGAAGACGTAATCATCGAGATTTCTTCTGATATGGAGACAAAGATAGGACCATATGTGGGGAAGAAAGGAACAGTTCCTTACAAAGACAGAATATACCATGCGGCACCAGTCCACATTCTTACCACGTTGCTTCTCTCAGAACCTCAAAAAAGGAGCAGAAAGATGAAATTATGACATGACAAGAACTTGTGTGTGTGTGTTTGCAGGCAGTGTCTGGTGGCGGGATGCTTCTGGGATTTCAGAATCTCCTTTCTCTATCTGAATACATGCCATTTATATTTGACAAGATGATGGCGCGTGTTGCTAAGCTCTAGTAACTGAAGAACAACTAAATTTGGTAAAAAACATAACTGATATTTTCACATCTACTATCTCTGTCTCTGTAACCTCCAGATGCAGACCACATTGCTGTCATTTCCCATTTCCAAAGATTCCACCTTTATCCACATCAACCGCTTGTGCCCGAAAACTTTGGTTGATCTTGAGACACATCATCACCTCTCTACCTCTGTAACCCCCCTTCTCTCTCACAAAATTCAGCAGATATTATGCACAACCCAATGACAACGAAAAAGGAAAACACATTAATCCTCGACACGGAAGAAATGGCGCTACCTTCTTTCCCATCCCAAGTCCTTTTCACGCAACCGCGTGTGAAACATGTGCTGACTTTATCTTGTGGTCACACAAGGCTGCCTCCACACATGTAAGTTATTGTGGTGATGGAGGTGATGCTGGTGGTGGTGGTGGTGGTGGGGGTCGCAGTGGTTCACCAATTCGTGCCATCTCCCAAACCCTTCATTGCTCACTTGATGATGATGATGAAGCCTCCACTCGCTCACCCTTTCCTCTTCTTCAAACTCGAATGTCTCCTCGTCGTGATGACCATCCTCCTTTTCGCTGATCCAGCAGTCCATGGAATCGCCGGAATCCTGTACCTCGCAGCGGTCGCTGTCCTCCTCCTCCTCCTCCTCCTCCTCCTCCTCTTCTTCTATTATTTGCTCCTCTTCATCTTCCAGTTCTTCTAGTTCTTCTTCCTCCTCCTCTTTTCTAATGAACTCCAACCGCAGCCGCCCATCCTGCCGTGAGGAGCGGAGGATCTCGGGGCGATCGATCCTCACCTCGGTCAGCTCCAGCCTCCCATTTCTCCTCACAGGCCTGAGGAAGAAGCTTGGTTGGCCCTTGTGGTTAAAGGAGGACAATGGAGGTGGGAACTTCTTCTCCCTCCTCCTCTCGCTCTCTTCCCTCCACCTTGTCCTCCCCACGTGATGCCCCTCATCATCACCATTCTTGTTGTTCATGCTCTCTATGTCCTCCATCATCAAGTGGTCGTCGACCCTCCTCTCGTCGGAGCTCTCGAACCCTAGGCTCTCAGTGCACGACATCAGCCCATCGACCACCTCCCCTACATCATCCAAGAACATTCCCATGTTACTATTCCCATCCGGGCCCTTCTTCGCCGATGCCGCCAGCAACGATTTGACGGCAGATGATTCCAACACGTTGGGCTGGCGGCACATGTCCCCAATGGCCGTCGTGAGACCCGCTCCTCTAGCCAAGTTGACGGCGGCTGCAGCGGGAGATGACGATGTGGTGGTGGGGCAGGCGACGCCCACGGCGGCGGTATTGCTATCGAGGAAGTAGGTGAGGCCCAGAAAAGAGTAGAGACCCTTTTTGCAAAAGCTCATGATCATAATTTGGAGAAAGAAAGGGAGGGGCAAAAGGGGGAGCGAGCATCAACACACGCTTTTTTTCTGGAGTGGAAGATTTGAGGGAAAGGAATGATTTATATAAGAGGAGAAAAACAGGGTGAAGAATGTAATTAAAGAATGGCAGGAATAATAATAATAATAATAAATGATAATCGAATAGATAAAAATGAAATATCCAAATAATACACGAAAATTGAAAGAAAAGGAGGGATGGGAGTGTTAATAATATCCGCATGCCAAAGATAGGGGGAAGAGAGAGAGAGGGAGAGAGCTGGTGTGGAATGGTTAGAAGAGCGCCAACAAGACGAAAGGTGTTAAAAAGGATTAGCTGTACCGATAGAGCAAAAACGGTGCCCGGGTCCCACGTCAGATGCGCCTTGGCCCTCGCCAGATCCGCCCTCTCCTTCCACTCCTTTTTTTTCTTTTTCTTTTTCTTTTCTTCTTTTATAGTTTCCTTTCATTTTCTCTTGAAAAGTACTCTTTTATGAAGGCGTGCTCATCTCCCGAACGATTCCATTCCATTCAGAAACCGAAAACCAGATCGATGGGACTCTGGAACAAAAGACCAGGCTGTGTAGTCACGGGACCGATCAGATCTAGTTCTCGAATGGGTAAATGGAATCGATGGCTCTACTTCAAGTTACTAGTGATGAGAAAAATTAGAAGTGAGTGTGATTTCAGGATACAACTTGAAACTTGATAATGGGATTAATGGAAACCTATCCAAATTCAAGTTCAAGTTATAGATTTCAAAATTTGAAAAATCTATTTCAATAGATAGATTCCACATTCTAGATAGGTATAATTTGGAACTTGAAACTTGAAATAAGTTTTTTGTATTTTTCTTGATTTATGTGTTTGCATGATCTTATGGTAATTCTATAATATCCAATAATAAGTGTATAATTTAAAATCACTAGTTTGAATTTTCATTTTATAATCATGACTTTTACTTTGTTAATACTTCATATTCTTCATCTGTCTATATATAAGTTATGGCTAGTAAATAGTAGTAGTAAATAGTGATTATTAAAGATAATGATTTACTCCAATCATTCAATTAATAATACAAGTGGAACCTGGTAAACCTTGAAATCAACTATGGAATTTGTGATAGGGTAGGTTCCAAGTTTCAAGCTATTCAGGATATGTTTTGAGTTCCAAAAAATGATGAACATGTTTCAATAAATAGGTTCTAGGTTCCTAGTGAAATTTATACGAAACTTGTAACCACTCACTCCTTAAAAAGGCGAATCGACCAAACCAATAACCGGATTGGATCGGACCAATTTGGTTCTTAGGAGTTTCGATTTAGTTCTTGGTTTCAAGAAGGAACTGAATTTCTTGGACCGATTTTTTTTATATATTTATTTTAATTTTTAAAATATCTCATGAATGCTTCTTCTCCTTTTTGGGTCTTTCCCTTTTGCCCCACGACACTCACGCCTTCGGTCTTTCCCTTTCTCTAGGTCTCCTTCACTTCTCATGGAATTTGAGGCATTCTCTCCTTTGAACTCAACTGGTTACACTGGACAAATTGGGAATCAAACCAAACTAGTTAATCCAGTCCGGTCCACAATTTGACAATGGAAGATACTTGGCAGTAGAAAGGCAACATGATCAATCCCCTCACAAGGACAATCACAAACAATTTCTCGATTCTTAAGATAAGGCAATCTTCTAGCAACGAATATAGATCCACATGATCAACTGATTGTGCCGTGCTCGGAAAATGGAGAATCAGGGAAATCATCGAAACTCGATGCGGAAGACAGTTTAAGTAAACACGATAGTTACTAGAAGCGATTCACTTGTTCAGAGTTCACAACATCGATTCTCACAACACTAATGCCGGCATTTCCTTTTGAACAAATTCCTCAGAGCAACGGTGAAAATAGGAAACAGATCGGTGGATCGCGAACCTGGTAAGCTTTGTTCTGTATCTCCAAATCGTGAGCTCTCTTCTCGTGGTCCGGTTGATGCTGCTGCCGCTTGTCATCGCCAACCGGAGAACGTGTCGCCGTTGCGGATAGCAACAAGGATGAGGACAAGCTGTGCTCGCGAGTTACTCAGGCGACGGGGTCAAGCGATTAGGGCTCGAAGTCAAGCAAAAGCGATTGAAAAATAAAAATATTTTTTATGAGTTCATTTTTTTTTATGTAATACAAGCAATATTTTTAAGAAAATATATCTTGAATCATATATTTTCTATGAAACGATGCACCTAAGCATGATTTTGTGGGTATTCCCATAACATATCTGTCGAGCTTGCAACTAAGAATTTGATAATGTTCACACTTTGATGTAGTTTGCTTGCTTGTGTACAGTCTTAAAAGTTGAAGACAACATGAACCTGAGTTATTTTCTGCGTAGGTGATTTGTAACTTCTTCCACTTTTCTTTTTCTATTTTAAAATCATTGTTGCTGGGCTGGCAATTCATGTTATGTCACGGTAATTTTATCGTGTGGAGACAAAAATATAATAGGAATTTTGTTGATCTGAAATGACATGTTTGACAAACTTGTTAAACTACTTTGATACACCTAATAAAGCAGGTCACACAACACGATACGTCAACTTACTTATCAATTAATGATAATATGTATGCACGATAAAAATACACTTCAACATTTGATAACCTCTGTAATGAGTTTTAACATATTTCTAAATAATATGAATAATTTCACTTCATATCAAATCTAAACTATTAGCCTTTTCTTTTGATATTCTATGAATTTTCCATCCCTAATTTTGTTTTTCTTTTACCTTTTACTATTTTAACATGGGGTCACTTTAGATATGATTATTAAATGTGCTAAAACCTGTTTAATCTGATGACGTGGTAATACGTTAGCTTAAACGTGTCCATTCATGTCTAATTAGGTTAAGCAAATTAACTCATGTAACATACTATTTTTATTGTTATAATCGGTCAACTCACTTATGACATACGAACTCGTACATGCTAAATTCAAACCTATTTAGCTGTGTAGTATCAGATCGTACAACTGGGTCATGTCAAAATTTGTCTGCCAAGTGTTGGTTCATGGAAATCAAGTTATAAGTAACAAAATTAGTAAAGCTAGCATTGCTTGGTCTAAGATTGTGTGATTGCTATTTTAAGCTCGATTCATGGGGATGAAATTTTAAAAAAAATCAAGTTATGTGATGATTGAGGCAAAGGGTGTCAAATGTTGACACCGGGTCAAGCCAAGAAGATGTTAATCCGAACAGTCGTATGTGTTACAAAAATAAGGGAAAATGAAGAGAGATAAGATAAAAGCTCCATGACTAATCCATCCACGAGTGATCCATACCTTGCTTAAATTTGCTATTTACATGCATGTTTCACGTTTTGTGCATGCAAAATGGCAAAAGAATAAAATTGCAGTTATTGGATAATTTTGATGAAATTATCTAGAATTACGTTGCGCATGTCATATGTGTATGTTTAAGTTTTGTATAAATTTAAATTATCTATAGGTCTTTCTTTCCTTCCTTTTTTTTTTTTTTTTTTTTTTTAAAGTTCTTTTATGGGTCTAACCGCAACCTTCTGATATAACAATTCAACCTCGTTCCATCCATGACCAATGATTATCGGGGCCAAATTAATGTTTTAAATATTGTGAGCTTGGTTCGTCATATCTATTTACCATGTTCAAGATAGATATCGCATTGCTATCGAAATGGTGATGGTCTTTGTGAAGAAAAGGAGACATCGAGCCGTCTTCATCGGGGAAATTAAGCAACAAAGGCGGCCGATTGGCATGTATGGCAAGTTGCGAAAAGAGGCTGAGTTTCAGTCGAAGACCCATACAGCATGTACTGCAGTCGACCAATCCATGGAGGGAGTGGAGCCTTTTTGACTTTTCTTCATGCATCATTGAAATACACAGGAAAATTTGACATGTACAAGAAAAAACAATTAATTTATATTTAGTAGATATCTCGATGGATGTACGATGTGCTGTCGTATCTTTTTGGTTTTTTATTGGAATGCTTTTATGAATGGTATTCAAGAATGAAAATTTGGCATTTCGAATTTAAATTGATGGTGCTTAATGGAATGGTTACGTGCCTAGATGGGCAAAGACCTTGGGATATTCCCTAACGGGGAACCAGTATGGTGAGTGTTTTGTCTTCCTCTATTGTGATTCAAGATAATTTCACGCGTCGGCAACTTTTTGGAGATAGCGACCCTAAGGCGTAACTATTATTGCAATTTCATGCTATATGCTCCGATATGACTATGGTCTTTAGGATAGGTCCAAAAGAGTTAAAAGCACACCACATATTCCTTATCATTCCCTTCCATTACTTGAAAAGACCACGCGTAGTAGCACGGGTGGAGCCACATGGCTAAAGGAAAGACGGTTGATTCCTGGGATTTGCTCCTTCTCTTGGTCCTCGCATGTCATATGGATCAATCATGTCCGTTGATGTAAACATGGAAATTGATAGGATCCAGACATTTGAGACAATCAAGAAAGCTATCATATCCGATCAATCATATCCGTTTTTGTTGAACATAATGATTGTCAGTTTTGTTCTTCTTGAGGCTTTGTGGTCCTATTGAGATTGGAGTGAACATTCATGCAGCTTCGTCAGAAAGTAAAGTATCTATTTTCTGTAAGTTTAAGGGCAATGCTAAATTAGGATTGCTGCTGTTTATCTCGTTCTTCATATGCTTTGTTGTCTCTTTGTCATTTGGTATAATATATTGTGGCATATCCAGTGTTGCATACTTTGAAAGTGTTCAATAGTGTGATTGAACCGCTGTGAAATTGCCTTGCATCTGCCCAATAATTTAAGGATTTACTGCCAATTCATGTGATGTGGTCTGCTAATTGAGTTAGCATGCATGATCCCCGCGAAAGCTAGATCTACTTTGCTCCTAGCTCATGATCTCTTACCGCCTCTTTATAGATGTTTCTAGCTTCACGGCACGAATGCATTATCTGACTGATTTAGTTTTATTGCAGCCTGATTTCAAGGCAATCAACAAAAGGATGAAGGACTTGATCACCCGATCATGCGGAGAGAGACAAAGACAATTCCAATTTGTTCATATATCTAGCATGACACATTCTAGATGATTGGAGATCTAGTGACTTATGCTCCTGTGATGGCAGGGGAACAAGTTTGGCCTTTGTCGACTTGAGCTCGGTGCCTAGGCACCACGGCTTCAGGCTTAGCCTTAATGAACACAAGCATGGGCATTGGGGGTCTAGGCACAAGCACCAAGATCTTAGGCTCTATCTTGATGGACCCAAGCGAGGGTGCTAAGGATTTGGACATTGGCACTAGAGACTTGGTGTTGGATGTTGGGGACCATGAACCAGCATTTGGTTTCCAAGTCTAAGCACATATTTTGAAAATTGATTTTTTATTTATAAAGATGATATTATTTTCTTAAATTTAAGTAAATATTTTCCGTTGACTCATTTTTCTAAACGGATCAAACACCAAAAAATAAAGAAAATATTTTTTACAAAATAAACAGATTCTAAATGTTACAAGTTGGAATTTTTTTCATATTCACTTCTAAATATCGGTAAGACATGGTTTGAACCAAGCAAGTCACATCAATACAAACTAGAGTCAAGCGAAAGCAACGAGGAGATCGTGCTCACGTCAAACGCGATTGGCGGTCTCACTTGGGCAGGAGACCGACCTATAATAGTGAAAAGATTCTCTGAGCAACGATGCCTCTTCCCTTCAAAAGCAAAGAGATTTCTATTAAACTGTAGAAAAAAAAAATATGAAGAAGGCGGAGCTTCTTTATTGTCTTTGAAGTGGAGAGATCCTGCTGTGAAGAGGCTGCCATCATAGACCAGCCTCACCAGAACAGCTAATATCTCCCCATTGCTTTGGCTGGATTCTAATTGGTATCAATGTGACTTGGTCTGGTTTCTTATTGACCCATCAAACGAAATGTATTAAAAGACTCGAACTTGTGACATGGATATATCTCTTTATATAATAAAACAGATTCAAATGCACTATTTATTTCTAACTTTGCCCCTATGGAAGCTATGCATTTATTTTTATATAATAAGAAGACTGGATCGAATAGCTTTCTCTTGTTGTATCAAATGTCAAAATCTTAACTTTTTACCATAAACGGACACTATTGATTCATGTGACATGTGAGGGCCATGGTAAAGGAGCAAAATTTTGCCATATAAGTCACCAACCTTTTTGGTCTCGGGACATTTTACAAGGAGAGAAGCAAACTTCCGTTTTCAAGTGTCTTCCTTTCAGCCATGTGTTTCCACTTATCCTATTACATGTGCCCTTTGTAAGTTATGAAAGGGAATTATAATATAAGTGTTTCTTTGTAGCTCTTTTGGACATTTTCTATCGTCTAAATTTTTTTAAATTTATTGTACTTTTACTAATTCCGTTCTAAAATTTTCAATTTTACCAATTGAATCCTAAACGTTTTACATTTTGTCAATTAGTCCATTCGATTAATTTTAATTGTAAATTGCTAACGTAGACGCTAACCATTTTATATGACACGACTAACGCCATGAGAATAATTTTATAATTTAAAAAAATTGAATTTTTGAATTTTTATTTCTTTCTTTTTTTTTTTCCAAACTAGGCAAGAGTCGCCATCCAACCCTTTCCAGTCACAAGGCAAGGCTCATCCGACCCTTGCTTAAATCTGATAATTGTAGCTTTCATGTCACGCGCATGCAAACTAGCAAAAGAATAAAATTGCAGTTTTTTTTTGATAATTTCGGCAAAATATTTTAAAAATCTGTTGTATGTGTCATTCAAATGATTTATAGGTCTTTCTTTCTTTTCATTTTTTTGGGATGTCTCGTATGAGTCGAACCACTCATTTTTTTCTACTCTATCGGCCTACCCTCATCTCATCTATTACAGGTGACCACCGCGTTGATTGGCTAGGACCAAAATAATGCTCTAGAATGCTACTGTTAGCTCACTTCATCATAGTTGTTTTTTTGGGTTCGGATTGGTTCATCATCATAGATGTCGCAATGTGATGATTTTTCTTTCGGAAGAAAAGGATACGCAGTGTTGTATTCATCCGTGGAATTGAGCGACGAAGGCGACCAATTCTCGTGTATTGCGGGTTCCGAAAAAACGGCTACTTTCGGTTGAAAACCCACACGCATGTACTTCTTGTCGGCCAATCCAGGATGGTAGTGGAGTCTTTTTGACTTTTCTTCATGCATCATTGCGAGCACAAGAGAATTCGACAGAGACAAGAGAAACAACAGATTAGCGTTTAGTAGATATCTCGATCGATATTCGAATTTAAATTTATGGTAATTAATGAAATAACACGTCCGAGGATGGGCAAAGATCATCGGGATAGTTCTTGACGGGGAATACACGCGTAGCGTGTCTTTTCTTCTTCTTCATTTATAAATTCAATATAAACTTGAAGCGTCAATGACTTTTTGCGGACCGTGACCCTTATAGCTTGTAACAATTATTGCAATTGCTTGGAACTAGATTACAAATCGTCGGTGGTCTTTAGCGCATGTGCGAAAGATTTTGAAAAGACACATCATTCGTCTTGTCATGGCAAAAGTGGTGCCACAAGGCTAGAAGGGAAGATGCTTGGAAAAAGAGCAATTGCCTCACATGTCATACGGATCGATCGTGTCCGTATATGTAATTTGGGGATTGACAAGATTTTGACATATGATACAATCAGAGAGAGCTGATATTCAGTCCTCTTATTGTGTATAGATGTATGGAGCACCCTCTTCTAGATCATGAGCATAATTTGCTCCAACTTATTTTCGTGCCGAGAGTACCCTAGGTGTGATTAGAGTTAAGGGATTGCAATAATTTCTTCATATTCTATCTAATGGTGATACCTTGATTTGATCAGACAATGATTTCCACAACAAAAGACTAGTGACAAGAATTGGCTCATAAAATGGTGTGGCTAACACATCTGCGGCTCGAGAAGCCATAGACGTGTTAGTTGCATCATTCAATGAGCCAACATTTTCTTGGGCTGTAGACTTGTTAGCTGCACCCTTTTATGAGCGAATTATTGTTAATATGATTTGTTTCGGAGAGATTTTTATTTTATTTTTTATCATTTTATCATATGAATAAATGCTTGAAACGACTTGAATTTTTGCTAATTTTCATCGTGGGAACTTGGGTCTAAATCTGTTGACAGATCAATATCAACGCAGATTGGCAATCACCATGATTTCTTCACGCTAAAGTCACTAGAGATTCCTCGCCGCCTCTCTCTGCTGTGGTCTCCACTCTACGATTTGACTCACACTTTCGAATTGACGCCACCCGAATCTCCCTAGTTCACCACCACCATAGGGATTCCTCAACCTCTATTCTCTGTTTTCCGTAGCAATCAATCGCTCTGAATACATTGCACTGGAGCATTGCGACGATGGCCAAGCAAAAATTATCTGTACTAAGCACTTGATAAATGTGGATACATCCACATTTATGATTCGGAAATTTTTTCCCTCACTTTATCCTGTCTTATTCCAATTCTCCATTGTGCATATTGTTAACATTCTTTGCCAATATAGAGTAGTGTATACTGTTAAACTATTTGCATTTTAACAACTCACTAATATCTAGGGATGTCCAAAAAAACCCATCCAACCCGACCCGAATATGACCTGAACACGAAATAAGTATGGTATATGTTTCAGATCTTAATACTGTTCGGGTAATAATTATAAATACAAATGGTATACATGTTTTGGGTCAAGTTAATACATGTTTTGGGTCAAACACACCCACCCAAGCATCCAACATGTCTCATTTCACGAGTGACGCAAGTCAGCCCCCATCAATTTCTCTCCCTCTCTCTCTCTTCCATATGATTTGCTTCTTTTTCGCGGCCGACGCAGAACTTTAGAGGAGGGAGTATTATTTGTCTGCGGAGATGTTCATGGACGAGTCGGACAAGGTCTCGCGGCCTCACGTAAAAGCATTTTGAATTCCCTTTGTCATATTTTTTTATTAAAAAATTATCTGTCTACGGAGATATTTATAGACGGATTGGACGAGGCATTGCGATGTCATGTAAGAACATTTCAAATTCTCTTTGTCATAATTTTTTATTAAAAATTTATCTATTTGTGGAGATATTTACAGACAGGTTGGACGAGATCTCGCGACGTCACGTAAAAATATTTTGAATTCCCTTTGTCATAATTTTTTATTAAAAAATTATCTATCTATGAAGATGTTCATGGACGAGTTGAACGAGTTCTCACGGCATCATGTAAGAGTATTTGGAATTCCCTTTATAATATTTTTTATTAAAAAATCCGAAACCCGACCCGAACCAACCCGTTTTTTTTTTTGCTTCATGTTTTATGCATTTCGGATCGGGTCAGGTTGGGTCAAATGACATGACCTTTATTGTTCGGGTCGGGTCAGGTAACATCAAGACCCAACCCAACTCGATCCGTTGACACCCCTACTACCAATGCAACGCCGGTGAGCACCAAACACACTCTAGATTGTCAAGAAGAGGTTGGTCAGCAAACCGATGAAGTAGAGATTGAATTGAAGTATCTGAATTTCCTTTTAAGAAGCTGAAGGACTATGAACTTGAAGATGTGTTTTCACATGAGGATTTCGTTTTCTTTTTCCACCTAGAAAAGAAATGCTTTTTGAAAATCGTTCATATCAAATTGATCTAGATTTTGAACCCATCAAGGAGAATGTTGTTGAAGCTGAGGACAGTGACTCGAAAATAAAGAGATTGTCAAGAGAACAGCGCGCGCTATTCAAAAAATAGTTAGGTAGCTACGAGAAATATCAATGACTCTCTTCCCTTTCCTAATGCTGATATTTAATTATTTCTTTACTGAAAAGTTCTTTTGGAGTATACTAGCAAAGGAAAGCATAGTTTTCCGGGATATGAATGAGAAAGGTGCAACAGGCTTTTTCAAAGGTCCAACCAAGTTTTCCAAAACATGCGCCACAAAAGTCCAACGGGCTTTTTAAAAAAGCCCAAAAAGTTATATAATTATTCTTGAAAGGAAAAATAACACAAATAATCCCTAAATTTTAATCAATAGTTATCATTCACATTCTATTTATTTAGAGGCCGCGCTATGCTTTCCAAACTTTGCTTCCATTTTTTGCCATTTGCCTTGGTTGCTACAAAGAAAAAAGCGAATCATCTGCAAATAAAATGTGTGAGATTAAAGCCCTTCAATATGCTTTGTTCAGGTCTAATGGTAGAGCAAATTCTTCTTTTTTTACCTTTCTGCCTAAGCCTCAACTAATGGGAAGCCTCATGCGCAATGATAATGTTGTCCTGGATAAAGCTTCCTAGAGATGAAAGCACTTTGATGAGGTACTGTCAATTCAGACTGGATTGGATTGTCTATTTGCAAGAATTTTGGAAACTGTTATAAAAAGAAGCACAAGCTGATGGCTGTAAATTAAATAGGTTGTCAGGATGAGGGTCTATGATGTCTAGATATTTACCCCTGATGTGGAAGAAATGTGTGAATGTGAACTATAAGCCTTTAACCATTGGGATTTGCCTCAATAACCACCATTCTTATATGAGAAAGGGGAAGTGAAGAGCTTGAATCTCCACATTCTCAAGCGGGATCGGGGTGGGAACGATTTAGTTTTAGGAGTGAATTTCGACTCCTACGCCTGTAAGAAGGCAAGGCAAAAGTTTGAGTGTGTTGAGTAAAAATAGAGTAGGACTAACTAAAAGAAGAAGAAGAAGAAGAACTATAAGCCTTTGAATTGTCATAAGGTAGATATGTAGCATCCCTTTTATTTGTGTTCACGCTATTCGGTAGCTTTCCGAATTGGAGGTGCTGCAATTGGTGACTAAATCACCCCAACTCATATGCATGTAGTAGAAAGAAAGTGGAAAAAGAAGAAGAAAATCGATGAGTATTGATGTTATGGAAACCTCGACCTTGATATAAGCTTTCAAAATCATCTATGACTTTGAGTTAGAATCGAAGTTGGTTCATTGGTCAGTCCACACCACAATGTGCATGTTATCTGCTAAACGGGACATCGGGGCGCTGCTATAGATATTACTTGAAGATCTTACCATTTGTAAATGACGCAAAATAGACATTCGATTTCGTAGTTCCATGCCTACTAAGCTCACCCTGGAATGTAGCACATGTAGAATGTGTTCACCGGTACCCTGGGCATGCTACAGTAAGCTGTCTCCGTGCCTAACCTCATTCTAGGTACCTCCCCTTCAAACAAGTTCCTTCTCATTCTGTCATATGAAATAATGCTTCATTATATCCCTCAAATATCTTCTTTGTTCGGAAGGGAGTCTTTTCAAGCAACACATGCTCTAATTTTAACCAGAAATTCGAGCTATTAGCCCTTTTGTGGATTTGTTTCCATCTTCAAACAGATATTCTCTAATAAAATGATATTCTTATAATGTTGACTATGAAATACAACGTAGGAAGAGCTGCGTTGCAAGATCATCGCAATGGTGAAGCAGTCAGCTGCACTTAATCATCCGGGTGCTGAGAATTTGAAGTAGAGGCAGCTTTCTGATGCTTATATATGAGGAGGTTGGGTAAGTGATTAATCTCTTGGATCTCCATTTGATGCATACATCTTGTGAAATCATTCAGATTGATTGGAAATGCCGCTTATCCTGCTTTGTACATTTTCTTGATGTGTCGTCCCTATAATTAAACGTGATGGTACTTCTACGGTAACTTATATATGTAAAATCATTGGAACTATTCTGGGACTGCCGGCCTCCCAATCTATTTCCGTTCATCAGCTCGTGATGAAGGCAACATTCGCATAACGTCTATATCTTTCCAACAAAGAAGAGAAAATGGTTATTATCTTGCATCGGGTACCTTTTTTGGGTAGTCTGGTCTCGTCTATCCTCGACCAATTAGCATGTGAGCTTGACATGGAAATTTTTTTGGGGGGGAAGGAATATGGGTCTAACTTTTAAGGTAAATGATGCATATTTCATGTTTAATGAGAAAATTACCAAAACAACCCTAAATTTATTGCAATTTTCTGTCCTGATGGCCATGTAAATTTGCCAACCGACCTCGACCATGGACCAGCGAGGCTCGATCGTCGTCAAATCCAGCGAGGCCGAGCCTCGCCTAGCCGCTAGTAGCCCTTGCTAGAGGCCACGCAAGGTCGCGGCCTTGGACCTCACAGCCTTTGGCAAGGTAGGGCCTTGCCCCATGGCCAGTGAAACTTGATCCTCTCCAAATCAGGTGAGGACGAGCCTCACCAACCCAACAGGCAGCCTAGGCGAGGCTGCTCAACCACGGCCAGGCTTCTCCGAGGCCAATGACGAGAGAGAGAGAAAGATTACTAAAAAATTTGAAAAAATACAATATTATTAAAATATTGTCACATCAGCATCAATTGGTAAAAGTTGGCTGGATGGACTAAATCGGCACAATTATAAAAATTTTATGACTGAATTGGTAAAAAAAAATATTTAGAACTGATTTGGAAAAATTGCAATAGAATTAGGAATATTTTGGTAATTTTCTCATGTTTAATGTTTGTCATTCGACAGGGCAAATTAAGAATGATATTTATGAGGTTGTACCTCTACAGTTCCTCTATCTATGAGATTCGTCTCCCTTGAAGCACCCTAATGTAATTAGAAAAATTCGCATCAATAGACAACTTCTCGTAATTAAGGCTAGACCAGACAAACTAGCCACGAATCTATTTTAATATGGAACACACACGTGTACTCTTGGACTCGAATTTTCTTCGAGTCATATTTCCTTTGAATTCATATAATTCTTTTATGGATAATTCAAGGCACGAGCATGAAGATCGATTCCCTGGAGGTCCATGAACATCTTGCACGCCCCATGAACCACTTTATGGCTACATCAGCTGGTCGATGTCCATGTGATTAAAATTCAATCAAAATTAATCGAAATGACTGAATTGGCACCAATTCAAAAAATTTATCACTAAATTAACACTAATAAAAAAGGTTTATGATTAAATTGGCACAAATGCAATAAATTTAAAACTTTCCTAATGCCCATCTTTTTGAGGATTAGGGTGGAAATGATTATTTTCATGTGTGGCTTTCGACTCCCACCCCATACAAAAAAGTTAGAGCAAAAGTCTAACAGTGAATTAAAAGTTAGAGAATGACGGAAAAAAAAAACCAACAATTCACACTTTTTCAATCCATAAAATTAATTTTAAATTCATGAAGCCCAACTCTCAGTAGATCTTAATAAGTATGCACCGTATCCATATATATCGTGTGACTGTAAATATGTAGGACTCGCATGTGGACAATGGCTCTTTTGTGCCATTACGTTGTGGCAAACAAATAATGGATCGATTAAGTAAATAGAAAAAGGAGATAAATCAAACACCAAATTCACATAGTTTGATTGGTAAGACCTACTCTACGAGGAGACTAGCAGAGGATTTCATAATTAAATAAGCAAAACAATGAAAAATATAATCATACGAGAGTTACTCAAAAGACTCCGAGTATTTTTCCAATTTTCAATCATACCTGATAATCTCACATACGCATACACTATTTAGCCCTTGCAATGTTTCTACCAATATTTCTACCTGAACATATGAATGAGAAGCTTCCCATATTACACATCACTAATGCATATGAATTGGCATTAGTTGCTTTCTATCTCCTCTGCCTGCCATCTCAAATTCAAAAAGTTCAAAGGTGTGGCATCAGCTCGCATTCAATTCCTAGACCAGAGTTAAGCATTCGACCCCCACTCGGCTCAGCATAAGAGCAAGCAAACTTCTTTTTCGCGATCATAGAGATATAGTAGACAAAATATGCTTCGTTGAGGACCTTGTTTCCAGGGGGAGTTACGAGGTCATCAACGCCTCTATTTCCTCGAGCGTGCGCCCCTTGGTTTCCGGCACCATCTTCGCTATGAAAAGTACTGCAGAGCAGCAGATGCCCGAGAACACGAAGAACACGCCTGGCACATTCGACAGACTGATGAATATATATTAATTTCACACCTGAATTTGGCACTAGGAAAAGCAGCGAGGATGAGAAGTGAAGAAGCATCACCTGCTGAGCTCCATTCAAAGAAATAGTTGAATGTGTAGGCCACAAGCCAGGAACCACCCCAGCTGACCAAATTCACTAGGCTCCCTGCCGATCCCTTCACGTTTATTGGGAAAATCTGGCACAGCAGAAACCGTTTTAATAAGATGAGACATTGAGACGATTTGGGATCACGTCAAGCACTGTGAACTCTTTGAGCATGCAGGACTAGAGAAAAGTAGTGAGAGCATGAGATTTCTCACTGACTTCGGCCATTATGATCCACGGTATCCCTCCTAAGCCAAGCGAAAAAAACCCGCTAAAAACCTGAAGTTTTATAATGTGCACCTCATTAATCCATCTAAGCGGATCAAAGTTCATAAGAATGCTACTGTTGCATTTTATTTGCATTTTGAAACAACAAATAAAGCATTTAACATGGCAAGATAAAAAAATCACCACGATCCCGACGAAGGTCAAGGTGGATACGACATCGGTTGATTGATGATAGTCCTGCACTTTGAATCTGAGACTGTGTTCCATCGAGAGCATACCATACTAAATTCTTATGAGGATAAACAGGAAGCATGTCTAGAAAGGAATCTGCAGTAGGAATGATAATCCAATAAGGAAGCCAGCCAAGCAAGCTCCAGATGCTGAAACCTGCGTATTAGCTAGTTGGTTTCAGGAACAGCAAAGTTTCAACTGCATTCTGAAGCATTATATTTATCAGCCATTTTGAAGCATTATTTTTTTTGAGTAAATATGATGAGCATAAGAATGATCCACAGTGCTTCAGCTCAATAACTACCAGCAGTAACGGTCGTCTTCCAAATTTATCCATCAGGAACACGGCTACAATATTTGCTGCCAACTGTGTGTCATGGATATGAAAGAATTATTCACAGGTTAGGAGAGGAGAAGAGAAGAAAGGCTCAATATATACACAGGTATACAAACCTGGACACCGGCCGAGGTGATGGACCCCGCAGTACTCGAAGCACCTGTCGCAGAAGCTAATTGTTGTCAGTATATTATTCATCTTGAGATGGAAAGCTTTCATTGAATGATGGATCAGCGTAGATAAAGTTACCGGCTCTTTCAAGAATTGAACTCAAGTAACATCCATACGCATTTAGTCCTCCCAATTGCTGAAAAACCATTAGGCCTAGTCCAACCTAGATCGAATTCACATGCTTGATTTCATCGATAACATGAGATGGGTAAAGATCAAGATAAATAGTAAGAATTCAGCTACAGGGCTTACGGTGAGTGCTTTTACATATTTTCGCTGAAATATGTAGAATGTCCTATGTTCTGATACTAGTCGAAGAGTTTCAATGTAACCCTGCAGAAAACGAAGCACTACCTCATGCTAAACCGCACTACCTCATGCTAAACCGTTCTCGAAAGTAAAGCCAATTGGACATAATTAAGCCATGAGTTCAAAGTGAAAATATTCTGCTGCAATGAAATTTTTTACTTCGATTTCAGATATTTCTTCGGAGATATCTGCATTCTTTCCCCTGAGACGCCGCAACGCAGCTTTCATGTCCTTTTCTCGACCTATCATTGCCTGCACACGGCAATCATAATTTATATATCAGTCCCGACTGATTGATCTGCCAGTCTTATTCATGCAAGCAACAAGGCGAGGGCAAAAATTGCATGAAAGTTTCTAGATTTCTATTTAACATGTCATCTACTTTCCACCAGCAGTACTCTGAAATTTCATTCAAGAAACTCACCAGCCATTTAGGAGATTCTGGAACAAGGAAAATACCCACCAGCTACAGTAAATATGGAATAGTTCCTGAAACACGTTAAATGAGAAACCTTAAAAATCATATTGAAAGCATATGAACAGATAATTACTCATAGCTCATTGGTGAGTACCTAAACAAGCCAAGATACGCCAGTTTAGTACCGAACCGATGATAAAAGTCATTGACATGCCACGGGCCATCACCAACTGTATATCATCCACCAGGTCAAAAAAGAGAAGTTATTTTTGTTATATGAAAGGATAGCCACAAGATCCTCCAGTGAAAAGATGTGCTTTGTATTATGTGAGAACTAGTCAGGAAAGATATTTGGAATGCCTAAAATGACATCGAACAGCCTGAGCTTGTGAATTATACAGACCCTCAGTGTAATTCAACCTCGGGTAGAGACTAAAGCCGAAGCAACAACTTATGAAGCTTCTAATTACCATACAGAGCGAAACAAATCCTCCCCTTAAATTCTTCGGTGTTACCTCTGCAACGTACACCGGTACCTGTACAATTAAATGCACAATCAATCAACATGTTGTTGGGGACGCGAATATGTGGCGAAAAATAAAGTAGGGAAGAAAAGGAGGGCAAGCAGGAATTTTTACGTGGAAAACCCTTCTAAAATCAAGAAGGAAAAAAACCACGGTGCCGCACTAGACAATCTCTTCACTATCAGTATCAGTGTTACAAGTTTAGGGTTACAAAGCTTCAGCGTTACAACTATAAAAGAAATTGCCCTATTTATAACAGGAGTCTAGGGCATATATATTAAAGGAAATTACATATATGCTATTAGCAGTAATATAAACTCTATTTCCTTTAATATCTCAGGATGGGTGACCTACTAGGAAATATCTACCCACAATAATATCTTTCTCCATCAGACTCCACAATTCCATCAATCTCCCACTTGGAGGCTGATCTTCAAAAAAACAGCAATAATCTTTTATAGTCTTCATCTTTTCAACCCAAATTGTCCTAGTGCGGCGGCCTCCCTCATCACTTACCATGAAGGCCAACTGAGGCAATGCACAGCCTCAGTTTCTCAGTGGTGACAACCTTTGTTAACATATCTGCTGGATTTTCTGCACCAAGAATCTTCTTTAATGACAATGTCCCGTCATCTATCAACTGACGAATTTGATGATATTTTAACTCAATGTGTTTTGTCCTTGAGTGAAATACCGGATTCTTTGCAAGACAAATAGCACTTTGACTATCACTGAAAAGAACATTGTTATCTTGCTCTTTGCCTATCTCCTTCAGAAAATTTTTCAACCAAATCATCTCTTTACCAGCTTCAGATATAGCCACATACTCTGCTTCAGTGGTTGAGAGAGATACATAAGTCTGAAGTCTAGACATCCAACTTATTGCAGTGCCACCTAAGATAAAAACATAACCCGAGATGCTCTTCCTATGATCCAAGTCACCACCAAGATCTGCATCAACAAAGCCTTGTAAAGTTGCACTATTTTTCATAAAACATAATGACATACCCGAAGTGCCTTTCAGGTATCTTAATAACCACTTTACAGCTTCCCAATGTTTTATTCCTGGATTTGCCATGTATCTGCTCACAACTCCCACTGCATGAGCTATGTCTGGTCTAGTACACACCATTGCATACATTAAACTACCAACAGCTGATGCATAAGGCACTTTAGCCATATACTCCCGCTCTTCATTCGTCTTTGGTGACTACTCCTTTGAGAGCTTGAAGTGACTTTCTAAAGTAGTACTTCTGGGCTTTGCATTCTGAACTCCGAATCTGTCAAGCACTTTTTCAATGTACTTTTCTTGAGATAACTTTAGAATTCCTTTAGATCTATCTCGCGTAAGCCTCATCCCAAGAATCTGATTCGCAGCGCCCAAGTCCTTCATCTCAAACTCTTTTGACAATTGCTGCTTCAATATGTTGATCTCTCTCATGCTAGATCCTGCAATGAGCATATCATCCACATACAACAGCAAAATAATATAGCAGTCATCAATTTTTTTGAAATAACAACAGTGATCCATGTCACTTCTAGTGAACCCGTTACCACACATAAATGTGTCAAATTTTTTGTACCACTGTCGAGGAGCTTGTTTCAAGCCATACAAACTTTTCTTCAATTTGCAGACATAATTTTCTTTTCCAGGATTTTGAAAACCTTCCGGTTGTACCATATAAATATCATCCTCCAAATTACCATGGAGGAATGCAGTCTTAACATCTAGCTGCTCTAGATGTAAATTCTCTGCAGCAACAATACTCAATACTGATCTAACAGTAGTCAATTTCACAACTGGAGAAAAAATCTCCGTATAATCAATTCCTTCTTTTTGCTGAAACCCTTTTACTACTAACCTTGCTTTGTACCTCTTGCTGCCATCGGGTTCTTCTTTGACCCGATACACCCACTTGTTCTCGCAATGCCTTCTTCCCATCTCGGTAACCGAGTTAACACCCAAGTTTTGTTTTTCTCGAGTGAATCCAACTCATCCTGCATTGCTAACTCCCACTTAACAGAATCTTCAACCTGCACTACTTCCGAAAAATTTTCTGGTTCACCAGCGTCAGTCAAAAGCAAATAATGCAATGACGGAGAATATCTTTGTACAGGTTTAGGTGTTCTACTAGATCTTCTCAAAATGGGATCAGGTGTACGTGCTTCTTGTTCAGCAATAGTTTTAGGAATTTCAACCATAACACTTTTAGAATTCTCTTCCAATTCAATCTCTGTATTTTTCACCAAATTTTCCTTCACGCTAGATTCTGCCACGGATTTGTCCTTGTATAACATATTCTCATTAAACGTGACATCAGCAGTTCTTATTATTTTTCTATTTTGTTCATCCCAGAACCGATAGCCAAAATAATCAGAATCATATCCGATGAAAAAACACTTTTTAGCTTTTGCATCAAGTTTATCTCTATTTTCAGAATCTACGTGGACATAGGAAACACAACCAAAGACTTTCAGATGCGAGAAACTTACCTTATTTCCACTCCATTCTTCTTCTGGTAACTTAAAATCAAGTGGAACCGAAGGTCCCCTATTAATTAGATATGCTGCTGTATTAATTGCATCTGCCCAAAACATCTTGGGTAATCCTGCATGCAACCTCATACTTCTTGCACGCTCATTCGAGTTCTTTCATCCTCTCAAAGCAACTCCATTTTGCTGCGGTCTATTGGGAACAGTTCTTGTCATTCGATTCCGTTCTCTCGCACAAAATTGCTTGAATTCCTTGCTATCATATTCACCGCCATTATCAGACCTTAAATTTAATTTTCAGGCCAGTCTCGTTCTCCACTTCAGCTTTCCATCTTTTAAAAGTAGCAAACACGTCAGATTTATTTTTTAGAAAATAAACCCATACCTTTCTGGTGGAGTCATCAATAAACGTGACATAATAGCATGAACCTCCAAGGGATTGCACAGGAGCTGGGCCCCACACATCTGTATGCACCAACTCTAATTTTTCTTTCTTTGGTTCTTTTCCAATCTTTGAAAAACTAACACGTTTATGCTTACCCATAACACAATCTTCACATAGACCAATATCTATGGACTTCAAATCAGGCAATTTTCCCTTAGATGCTAATATCTTCATTCCTTTTTCGCTCATATGTCCAAGCTGCGGTGCCATAATTTAGAATCAATTTCGATTCAGCAATTGCTGCAGTTTCTCTATTGATTTCAGTTATGTAGAGCGTTCCTGACTTTGTTCCACATGCTACAACCAGAGCACCTTTAACAATTTTCCAAGAGCCATTCCCAAAAATAATCATGTAACCTGTGCTGTCTAGTTGACTTATAGAGATCAGATTTCTCTTAAGTCTTGGAACATATCTGACATCATGCAACTTCCATTGATATCCGTTAGTAGATTTTATATAAATATCACCATTTCCCATAATATCCAAAGGTTCATCATCAGCAAGATAAACCTTTCCAAATTTTCCAGCAACAAAATTGTGCATTAATTCTTTGCATGAAGTAGAGTGAAACGACGCACTTGAGTCAAGAATCCACGACTCAATTGGACTATCAATGCTCAAAATTAAGGCATCACTATTTTGAGTCTCTTCAAAAGTTACATTTACGGATTTTTCTTCCTCTTGATTTCGATCTCGATATTGAACCTTCTTCTTTGGAGCTCTACAATCCCGTTTCAGATGTCCTTTTTTTTCGCAATTCCAGCAAATAATTTCACCACGAGGTCTCGATTTGCTTCTCCCTCTGGACTTTGATCTACCATGGTATTGGTTTCGTCCCCGTTGATTGCTTCTCCCTCTGCCTTCAATATTTAAGGCAGCACCCAAAAATTCATCCAATTCTCTTCTGCGAATATCCTCACTAAGAATCAAATCTCGGATTGCTTGAAGCTTCAACTTTTTCTTACCAGATGAACTGCTTACTGCAGTCACAGTTGCACTCCAACTTTCAGGTAGAGAAGATAATAAAATTAAAGCCTTTACCTCGTCATCAAATTTGATATCCACCGAACTTAACTGAGTTGTGATCACGTTGAATTCATTGATGTGATCTGTCACAGAAGCACCCTCGTCCATCTTCAGATTGAAAAGACGACGCATCAAATATACATCGTTTGATGCAGAAGGCTTCTCGTACATGTCAGACAACGCCGCCATCAAATCCACCGTTGTCGCCTCATTGGCAATGTTGAAAGCAACGTTCCCCGCCAATGTAAGACGAATCAAACCTAGAGCTTGTCGATCTAACAATTCCCACTCTGCTTGCTTCATAGATTCTGGTTTCTCTCCAGACAGAGGTTGATGCAAATTCTTCTGATACAGCATATCCTCGACCTGCATCTTCTAGAAACCAAAATCCTTGCCATCGAACCGATCAATCTTCACCTTTCCTTCGTCCATATTCGCTCCCACTATTTCGCCAAAACCAGGCTCTGATACCAGTTGTTGGGGACGCGAATATGTGGCGAAAAATAAAGTAGGGAAGAAAAGGAGGGCAAGCAGGAATTTTTACGCGGAAAACCCTTCTAAAATCAAGAAGGAAAAAAAACCACGGTGCCGCACTAGGCAATCTCTTCACTATCAGTATCAGTGTTACAAGTTCAGGATTACAAAGCTTCAGCGTTACAACTATAAAAGAAATTGCCCTATTTATAACAGGAGTCTAGAGCATATATATTAAAGGAAATTACATATATGCTATTAGCAGTAATATAAACTCTATTTCCTTTAATATCTCAGGATGGGTAACCTACTAAGAAATATCTACCCATAATAATATCTTTCTCCATCAGACTCCACAATTCCATCACATTGAATCATTGCTTTTACAATGCTATATGATCTGAAGAAACTGCATTTATTACCACGTATGAGGCAAGACCAACTCCAAATCCCAGTAATAATCTTCCAAGGTCAAGAGACCAAGCACTCTTCAAAAAGTTAAAAGTTTGTTAGTATTATCAAGTGCAGATAGTAAACTATGCCCACAAAAGAACAAGTTTCTCCATTAGACGTCAATGTCGATAAAACCTGAGGTCAGACATCAAATTTTTGTAACGACTTTGCCAGCGTAGCAAGTCAAGCAAGCCAAGGGAATAAGTAAAATGGTTAATGAAAAGTAATAATGGACCAATCGGGCACATGAACATGGTACCTCTGAAAGAAATATGGTGCACCATCCGATGATGCCCGATACGTCAGTAACCCACATAGCCTGGGCAAAATTATCAGCAAAGGTAGAATTTAAAGTTTCAAACAATTTTGTGACCCTCAAAGTTGAGACAATGCAGAGGTAAATCAACATTTAAAAGGTATCGGCGAGAACATTTGCCCCTCTCCGGCCTATTAGGTCAGCTATTTTACCACTGCATAGTGCCCCTAGAAGTCCTCCAACCGTCACGATGGAACCAAAAACCGAGTACTGCATCTCACCGGCACTTCAGTTCAGTCAACCAAAGAAAATTTTGATGTTCAGACTAACACGTGCAAAAATGTACACACAGTTGGGTAAAATTTTCCGTGTCTTTTTTACTTCGGTCACAGGAAATTGACAGAATGTGTAGAGTTTTTTTCTTTTCTTTTCTTTTTTGTAAGAAATGAAACATTCAAAGTAAACACCATAGACATGACCAGTAGAACCAACAAGTGGATTCTCACTCAACACCGCAAAATGTCTTAGTCTATTTAAGCAATGCTTCCATTCACTTAGTTTATACTAAGGGTGATCTATCCCGATCCGGTCTGGTTCCACCTTGCAACCGAGAACCGAACCGAGAAGACCAGTTCCCAAATTCTAGGACCGTGAACCGGACTAACTAGTCCAGTTTGGTGAAACTGGTAACTTTGCTTTTTTGACCATAAATTAGTTAATATTGCAACATATTCTTAAAGACAACCCACTTCTTTCATGCACTAATTTATCTGTACGAAAGAGCAAGAGTTTTTCTTAAGACTCTTAAGAATTTTCTTGTCTTAATTTTTTTGGAATTCTTAAGAAATTTAAAATTATATTAATTTATATATATATGAAAAAGTACCGGTCCAGTCCAGTTAGTCCGATTCCCAACTTAGAACCAGGAACTAGATTGATCGGCCACCGATTCACATGACTGTAGTGTCGGCTATGGGAACTGCCCAAAACCGACCAATCCGACCCAGTTTAGTCCAGGCGGTTCCCGGGTTGGGCGGTTTCTGTTACATACCCCAAGTTTATACTTTTAAATGAATTACACAAAATATTTAAAACGGTGAAAGAGCAAATAGTGATGGTCACTGACCTCTGCCAAAGAAAGGCCCAGTTCATCCATAATTCCTGATTCAGCAGGAGATGAGTAAGACACCTGAAAAGTCGTATCTTTCAGCCAATTAGACAGTAACTAGGAGTGAGAACTACACTGTGCTCAGAATCTTCAAAATATTTATTTTGAATCAAGACAAGGAGACACGCCAAGTCTTGTTCTACCTAATCAAGGCAATATTGCATATCAAGAAACCGTTGTCACACTGACTCCAAGACAAAAGGCAAGTCTGATAAGTCATCCATACAATTAGTTGGTCGACGTAATATTCTTGTTCAGATCAGAGTTCGCTTTTCCAGGTGACAGAAACAGCACAAAGAAACACGGATGGCTAGGGATCAAAAAATAAGCATATAAAAGGACAGACAAATCCTGCTAGGAGCAAAGCTTTAAGATAGGCGAAGTGACTACAGCATTTCCGAAGGCGTAGGAGCGGCAGACGGCGAAAAATGCCCTGAGAACGAGGACGAATGTGATTCTGTCTGGAACCACTTCTTCTTGTTCTTCAAGAAGAGGGATCCTCATTTCTCTTCCTGGTGTCCCCATGTCTTCCTTGTTTGATGCTTCCTCTCGAAACACTCGCTCACTTATTCACTCATCACTCGCACGCAGAGAGTGAGATAGAGAGACATTTGAGACCTATTGTTTTAGGCCCACTCCCCTTGATCTAGATATCCCACCACACCAACGTCATTTCAACTCAAATCCCCACCTCAGCCCAGCCAAGTTGGGCAAGAACACAAAATTGCCATGACTCCTTAATCGCCTTAGTCTGGCCAAGCTTAGCAATATCGCACTATCTACCACGTCAATCAAGAGTCCCATCCAAGATTCTTTTTCTTGATGTACTCATAAATTGCCGATCCACATATGTTGGGCCTAAACCCATCCAAATCATCATCACCGAAGATCGGGAGTCCAAGTTCGACTCCTCAATATGTCCAATTTGATTCATAATCATACAAAAAACTCACACTTATGAGTTATAAATTAATCATCAGATTCCTCTGGCATACCCTCACACGTGCACCTAAAGTTTTTTACAACGTGCTTATATATTCAACTACTATTCTTTCTTGAAAAGGCACTACTTTTCTTTCTTGAAAGGAAATACTTTTGCTTGTCGCACAAAGCGAAGTTTGACTTTTTAGGTGTTGCCAGCGGCAATTAATGTAGTGGCCGCGTGCGAGTGTTTTGAGAGAGAGAGATGGGCTAACGTCAGAGTTCTCGGCTAAAAGTTGGAATATGACGCAGACTTCAACCTTCTACTCTTATGGTGAAACATGCGATCTTAGCGTAAAATTATGATACAAGACTGACACGGATTTTTCGAGCTGTCCTGGAGTTTCCTGAAACTAAAGTCCTGCTGTTATTTTAATCGGGGAGAATTGCCAAAAAAATCATAAACTTATTGCAGTTATGCCAATTCAGTTCTAAACTTTTTGTTTTTACCGATTCAGTCCTAAACCTTTTGCGATTGTGCCAATTTAGTCCATTCAACCAAATTTGACTGACCAAAGCTGACGTGGACGCCAGTTGGCACCGGCACAATATTTTAATAATATTTCGATTTTTTTATTATTTTCCGATTTTTTATTATTTTCTAATTTTTTTTTATTTTCCATTTTTTATTTTTCTGTTTTCTTTTCTTTTCTTTTCTTTTCTCTTCCTCCCCTCCCCCACCGATGACAGTGGCCAGCCAACTCCAACGAGGCTGCTGGCCACTACGCAAGGGCCGCGAAGCCCTCGCGCAGACCTAGGGGCTGCGGCGAGGGTCACGACCCCAACGACCCTCACCGAGGGCCATAACCTTCGCCCGCGGCCTCGCCCAAACTTGGAAGAGGCCTAGGGGCCGGGGCGAGGCCGGTCCCGGCGGCTTCGCCCAGACCTAGGCAAGGCCGCCTCACCACATCCCCCAGGCCTCACCCAAACTAGGCAAGGCCACTAGTGAGGGTGGCTGGTCTGACGGGGGCCATGACCCTCGCTAGCCGCCGGCGAGGGCTTTGCGGCCCTCTCGTAGTGGCTGGCAACCTCGTCGGAGCTGGCCGGCCATTGTCGCCGGCGAGAGGAGGAGGTGAGGAAGAGAAAAAAAAAAAAAAAAAAAAAACAGGAAAATTTTAAAAACAATAAAAAATCAGAAAAATAATAAAAAATCAAAAAATAATAAAAATATTATTAAAATATCTTTGCCGGCGCCGGTCAGTGTCCACATTAGCTCCAGCCAACCAAATTTGGCCGGATGGACTAAATTGACACAATTGCAAAATGTTTAGGATTGAATCGGTAAAAAAAAAAGGTTTAGGACTGAATTGGCACAATTGCAATAGGTTTAAAACTTTTTTGGCAATTCTCCCATTTCAATTTGCATCAGATTATTGAAGTTGCTCTGGTGTTTCCAAGATGCAGAGGAGGTGCGTGTTCGGCACATCCTTTTGGTCTTGGAGCAATCTGGTTGGATCCTTTGAGGCACTTGAGTCTATGGGACATCTTGGGACGGTGTCCAGGGTCATGACGCTGAGGTTGTGATGTTCTGTTTAGGTTCAGAGCGTTTTTTTGGACACAATCGTAAAGTTGATATGGAAAACGTGAGCATGTACGTTTTTCTTTTGGTCGAAGAGCTTGTACTGGACTTGGTTCATTAACATTGATATTGTGCTCAGTGCCATGACTTACTGACATGAAAAAAAAAGAAAACGATCGACAAGAAAATGAAATTAATCTCTGATTCAGATGAATGCTATTGGAGAAACTGCTTAGAGAAAAAGGATGAATATATACACTCACCAGCTGCATAGGAGATTCGAGAATGAAAAATAAAGCAAGAAGCTGTAGCAAAAATGGAAGTTTTCCCGTGACGAATCACATCATAGCAGATTTCATGAAACTGTGCCTTACACGCTTAATTCAATCACAATATGGGAGACTGAAGAGTTACTTATCAAAGCTAAAACGCGCCAATTGACAAGAGAACCAAAGGGAATGCTTTCCCAAGACCTATCATCAACTGTTAAAACGGATTAAGCAAAATCATGTGACTTCATATGATTCTGATATGCAAGATAAGCATGTCAAAGGAATTACATGAAACTCTTTGTTTCGAGGTTATTGGTCGGGTGCATTATGATTTAGCTTAATACCAATAAGAAACTTTAATCGATGTGACACACTTTCACAATGACTTGCTATAAGATCATTTTGCTATGAGGTTATCATTTACCATGATTGACTATTTTATCACAAATTATGGCTTTGATGTAGTAAAAAACAAATGGGATACTAGCAAATGCATATACAAATCTTTGACCACAGATTCTAGTAGCGTTTCTCTCGTTGACAACTATAAGTCATTTGGTATCTATTGGTGCAAGCAAAGACATCTTTTTGAATAGTCACACCCGAGATGTCCCTTTTATTTACTTAAAAGTAGCTTTAATTACTAATATTTGTACTTTAGTAAAATAGAAAAGAAAAGGTCGTTGGGATATTAAAGGCAGAAGTATATAGAGTCCGCGCTTTTTCAACCCATAAAATTAATTTTAAACTCATAAAGCCCGACTATATGAAGATCTATGATGCACCATACCCATATCTATGGTGTGACTATAAATCTATCGGACTCGCATGTGGACAATGGCTCTTTTCTGCCATTACGTTGTAGAAAATAAATAAACAATTAATTAAGTAAATAGAATAAGGAAATAAATCGAATACCGAATTCGCGAAATTGAATTGGTAAGACCTGGTCCATAGGGAGACTAGCATAGGATTTTAGTATTAAACAAGCGATACCACGAATAATATAACCATACTTGAATTACTCAAAGTTTCTCATTGTTTCTCATCTTCAATCATACCCGGTAATCTCACATACTCATATAGTATTTAGCCCATATTACACATCGCTAATGCATATGAAATGGCATTAATTGCTTTATCTTCACTGCAGGCCATCTCAGATTCGAAAAGTTCAAAGAAGTGGCATCAGCTCGCATTCAATTCCTCGACCAGAGTTAAGCATTTTACGCTATTTAATCCACACTCGGCTCAGCATAAGAGCAAGCTAAGTCCTTTCTCGCTATCATAGAGATCGAGTAGACAAAATATGCTTAGCTGAGGACCTTGTTTCCAGGGTGAGCTATGAGGTCATCGATGCCTCTATTTCCTCGAGCGTGCGCCCCTTGGTTTCCGGCACCATCTTCGCTATGAAAAGTACTGCAGAGCAGCAGATGCCCGAGAATACGAAAAACACGCCTGGCACGTTTAGCAGACTAATAAATATAATAATCCATACCTGGATTTGGCACTTAATAAAGCGGCCAGGATGAGGAGTGAAGAAGCATCACCTGCTGAGCTCCATTCAAAGAAATAGTTGAATGTGTAGGCCACAAGCCAGGAACCGAACCAGTTGACCATACTCACGAGGCTCCCTGCCGATCCCTTTGCGTTTATTGGGAAAATCTGGTACAGCAGAAACCGTTTGAATAAGATGAGACGTTGAGACAATTAGGGATCACGTCAAGCCCTGTGAATTCTATGAGCATACAGGACTTAAGAAAAGTACTTAGAGCGCCAGATTTCTCACTGACTTCGGCCATTATGATCCACGGTATCCCTCCTAAGCCAAGCGAAAAAAACCCGGTAAAAACCTGAATGAGTTGTATACTGTGCACCTCATTAATCCATCCAAGAGGATCAAAGTTCAAAACAATGCTGCTGTTGCATTTTCTTTGCATTTTGAAGCAACAAATAGAGCATTTAACATATCAAGAGAAAAAAAATCACCACAATCCCAATGAAGGTCAAGGTGGATACAACATCAGTTGATTGATGATAGTCCTGCACGTTGAATACAGTTTTCCATTAAGAGCATACCGTACTAAATTCATATGATAATAACAGGAAGCATGTATAGATAAGAACCTGTAGTAGGAATGATAATCCAATAAGGAAGCCAGCCAAGCAAGCTCCGGATGCTGAAACCTGCATATTAGTCAGTTGGTTTCAGGAACAGCAAAGTTTCAACTACATTCTGAAGCATTACTTTTATCAGCCATTTTGAAGCATATTTGTTTTGGGTGAAAATGATGAGCATAAGAATGATCCGCAATGCTTCAGCTCAGTTACTACCAGCAGTAACGGTCGTCTTCCGAATTTATCCATCAGGAACACGGCCAGAACATTTGCTGCCAACTGCGAGTCATGAATACAGAAGAATTATTCATAGGCTAAGAGAGGAGAAGAGAAGAAACGCTCACTATTTACACAGGAATACAAACCTTGACAATAGCCGTGGTGATGGACCCAGCAGTACTCGAAGCACCTGTCTCAGAAGCCAATTGTTGTCAGTGTATTATTGATCTTGAGATGGAAAGTTTTCTTTGAATGATGATTCAGCATAGGTAAAGTTACCGGCTCGTTCAAGAATTGAACTCATATACATTCCATATGCATTTAATCCTCCCAACTGTTGAAAAACCATCAGGCCAAGTCCAACCTAGATCAAAATTATGTGCTCGATTTCATCAATAACATGAGATGCGTAAAGATCAAGATAAATAGTAAAAATTTAGTTGCAGGGCTTACAGTGAGTGCTTTTGCATATTTTCGCTGAAATATGTAGAATATCCTATGTTCTGATACTTGTTGAAATGTTTCTATGTAACCCTGCAGAAAACCAAGTTCTACCTCATGCTCAACCACACTACCTTCCTCAAAAGTAAAGCCATTTGGACATAATTAAACCATGAGTTTAAAATGAAAACATTCTGCTGCAGTGAAGTTCTATACTTCAATTTCAGATGTTTCTTTGGAGATATCTGCATTCTTTCCCCTGAGACGCTGCAACGCAGCTTTCATGTCTTTTTCTCGACCAATCTTTGCCTGCACACAGTGGTCATCATTTATATACCAGTCCCGACTCATTCATCCGCCAGTCTTACTCATGCATGCAACAAGGCGTGGGAAAATATTACACGAAAGGTTCTAGATTTCTATGCAAATCATGCCATTTACTTCCCAGCAGCAGTATCCTGAATTTCCCTTCAAGAAACTCACCAACCATCTAGGAGACTCTGGAACAAGGAAAAGACCCACCAGCTGCAATAGACATGGAATAGTTCCTGAAACAAGTTATGGGAGAGAGCTTAAAAATCATATTCAAAGCATATGAACAGATAATTACTTATAGTTCATTGGGAAGTACCTAAACAAGCCAAGATACGCCAGTTTAGTACCGAACCGATGATGTACGTCATTGACATGCCGCAGGCTATCACCAACTGTATATCATCCACCAGGTAAGCAAAAGGAAGTTATATTCGATATACGAAAGGATGGCCACAAAATCCTCCAGTGAGAAGATGTGATTTGCATGACGTGAGAACAAGTTGAGAAAGATATGTGGAATGCCTAAAATGACATTTGATAAAAGCTGTGAAGAAACAGCTGTGCTTGTGAATCATACAGAGGATCAATGTAATTCGACTTCAGGTATAGACTAAAGCCAAAGCAACAACTTATGAAACTTCTAATTACCATACAGAGGGAAACAAATCCTCCCCTCAAATTCTTTGGTGTTACCTCTGCAACGTACACCGGTACCTGTATGATTAAAGGCATAATCAATCAACATTGAATTGTTGCACTTACAATGCCGTATGATCTGAAGAAACTGCATTTGTTACCACGTATGAGGCAAGACCAACTCCAAATCCCAGTAATAATCTTCCAAGGTCAAGAGACCAAGCACTCTTTAAGAAGTCAAAGTTCGTTAGTATTATCAAGAGCAGACAGTAAACTTTCCCCACAAAAGAACCAGGTTCACCATTGGACATTAATGTCTATTTGCTCGATAAAACCTAGGGCCAGACATCGAATTTTTTGAAGAACTTTGCCAGCGGAGCAAATCAAGAAGGCCAAGGGAATAAGAAAAATTGTTAATAAAAAGTAATCATGGACCAATTGGCACATAAACATGTTACCTCTGAAAGAAATATGGCGCACCATCCGATGATGCCCGATACGTCAGTAACCCACATAGCCTGTGCAACATTATCAGCAAAAGTTGAATTTAAAGTTTCAAACAATTCGTGACCCTCAAAGTTGAGATAATGCAGTGGCAAAACAACATTTAAAAGGTATCGGCCAGAACACTTACCCCTCTCCGGCCAATTAGATCAGCTATTTTACCACTGCATAGTGCCCCCAGAAGTCCTCCAATCGTCAATATGGAACCAAAAACCGAATACTGCATCTCACCGGCACTTCAGTTTAGTCAACCAAAGAAAATTTTGTGTGCAGACTAATAGGTGCCAAAATATACACATAGTTGGGTAAAATTTTCTGTCATTTTATTTCGGTCACTGGAAATTGACAGAATATGTAGAGTTTGTTCCATAAGAAACAAGACATTCAAAGTAAACACCACAGATATGATCGGTAGAACCAACATGTGAATTCTCACTCACGCCACAAAATGTTTTCATCTATTTAAGCAATGCTTCCATTCACTTAGTTTATACTTTTAAATGGATTACACAAAACATTAAAAATGGGGAAAGAGCAAATAGTGATGGTCACTGACCTCTGCCAAAGAAAGGCCCAATTCATCCATAATTCCTGATTCAGCAGGAGATGAGTAAGACACCTGAAAAATTATATCTTTCAGCCAATAAGATGGCAACGAGGAGTGAGAACTACACTGTGCTCATAGTCTTCAAAATATTTCTGTCACACTGACAACAGGCAAGTTTGATAAGTGATCCAGAGAATTGGTTTGTCGATGTAATATTCTTTTCCAGATTAGGGTTTGCTTTTTTGGATGACAGAAACAGAACAAAGAAACATGCATGACTAAGGATGGAAAAATATAAACATATAAAAGAACAGAATTCCTGCTAGTAGCAAAGCTTTAAGATAAGTAGAGTTATTACAGCATTTCCGAAGACGTAGGAGCCACAGACAGCAAAAAATGCACTGAGAACGAGCACGAATGTGATTCTGTCAGGAACCATTTCTTCTTGTTCTTCCAGAAGAGGGATCCTCACTTCTATTCCTTGTGTCTCCATGTCTTCCTCGTTTGACTCTTCCTCTTGAAACACTCGCTCACTCATTCACTCATCACTCACGCAGAGAGTGAGAAAAAGAGACATTTGAGACTTCAACAGTTCGTATGAGGCAAGCTGAAGAAAAGTAGGAAGCATACTTACCGTTCAAACAGTATCACCCATTTTTGCGTGGTCCCTAATAACAGCACTAACCAATGAGGCAAGAGCAATGAAATTCAGGGACAACATGATATCAGAGGGTGACGTACTCTCCGTATCCAACTCTCGTCTTTCAACTGATTTGAACTGGACAATAGAGCTTCACCCAGGGAGATCATACGAAGGAATTCCAAATCTGAGCTAATTAGACTCTTCTTTGCTCAAAAGCATAATGAAAGAGTTACAATTTAATTAGGATATATTATTGCTCCACTTTAGACCATATTCTGTTCTTAATAATTCACAACAAATGTTTAGTCCCACTCCCCTTAATCTAGATATCCCACCGCACCAACATTAATTCAACCAAAATCTCTACCTTAGCCAATCCAAGTTTGGCAAGAGCACGACAATGCCTTGACGACTCTCAATCAACTTACTCCAGCCTAGCTAAACAAGATTGCACTATCTACCACGTCATCAGGAGTCACATCTGAGATTCCTTTTCTTGAGATACTCATAAAATTGCTCTCTAATACACTTGTTGGGTTGATGCAGTAAACGCCCAATACATTCACTTCGAGATCATCAAAAGAGAGTAAGTTTGATTCCATCTATACATATACATATACAATTTGATTCATATTCACTCAAAAAGCTTTGCACAAATGAGTTATAAACCTATTGGGATACACTAATGGCTTCATTTTACACCACATTAGACTTCTTTCGCATATTACCCTCATACGTGCACCTCAATATATTTTACAATGTGCATCTATATTTACCTACTGTTCTTTTCTGAAAAGAGGATTTGACTTTTAGTTGTTGCCTGTAACAGTTGTTGTAGTGGTGGCCCGCGCTTGTTTGAGACAGAGATAGGCTAATGTTTTCTCAGCTACAAGTTGGATTATGACCCCCTCTGATCATCTCATTTCACCTACATGCTTCAGGCTTCAGCTCTTAAGAGAGTTCTTATGATTTCTATAGAGGTTGAAAGCAGTCATGAAGCAGCTTTGCGACATACATGATGAAGCAAATCGATGTTTTGGATCATCAGCTCACTACAAAACAGAACGATTTGGATATATCAAATTCATTGCTAACGGGATCTTCGACCGTCTACAATCTATCTACTGGTGTAACATGCAATCTCAGGGTAAAATTATAATACAGGACTGAAAGAGATTTTTCGAGCTATCCTGGATTTTCTGAAACTAAAGTCCCATTGTTTTTTTAATTGGTCTCTGATTATTGAAGTTGCTCTTTTTACAAGATGCAGTTAGGCACAAATTTCTGGTCATGGAGCAATCTGGTTGGATCTTTTGGAGGCACCATTGTCTTTGAGACATCTTGGGACGGTGTCCAGGGTTATGAGGTTTGTGATGCATGCTTTGGCACATCATGTTGCTTCAGGTTCCGAGCGTTTCTTTGGACACAGTCGTAGAGTTGGTATGGAAACGTGAGCTTGTACTGGACGTAGTTCATTCACATTGTTCAATGTGATGACTTACCAATCGAAGGAGAAAAAGAAAAGAAAAGGAAACTAGTATCTGATTCAGAAGAATTCTATTGGAGAAAATGCTTAGAGCAAAAGGAGGAAAAAGCATCAATAGGTTTTACAGAAAATTAGTCTTTCTTCTTTTGTTTCCAATTCTTGATTGCACCACCTCTTTCTCATGAAAAAGAAAACTCAGTCATGTTTCATCTACATTATAAGAAAGCTCATCTGATTGCAAGTTGGTTCATATGAAAATGAACACGTGAAGATGATCAAGGCAGAGGACCCAAGATGGCAAGCTTGGTTCACAACAGTTCGCACCAAAAAGTGGACCTAAAATAAGAACTAGGAAAGGGACAATTGGCC
Source organism: Corymbia maculata (assembly GCA_014182735.1). Lineage (NCBI taxonomy): Eukaryota > Viridiplantae > Streptophyta > Magnoliopsida > Myrtales > Myrtaceae > Corymbia > Corymbia maculata. Next base: position 42,937,299 of record CM024689.1, on the reverse strand, counting down.
ACGAGAACAAACCTTTGGATTTTAATTATGCATTGTTGGCCAATTGTGTAAGAAAGATTACTAATGGGGTATGTGGTATGTGGTATGGGTTTGATTTAGATTATCAAAAGGGGGCGACCCATTTGAGTTTAAAATTGCAACTACCTAATCCATAAGGTCATTTGATATTCTGTAAGGGAACTTGGTAAAGACAACCCCATTCTTTGAGCCTTAACTATCCTAATGATGACTCTACTATGTTCTCCTGTAGATTATGACAATAAGTGCTTTTGTGAAAGAACATCACTCGCCTTGTCATTGAAGGTTTCTAACTGAGTTACAATGAGATTTTGCAATTTCTAGGATTCTTCGATGAGTCTTGATGGCTCAGAATTCAGATTGTAGGTTCTTGTCCCTATGGTAGTCTTGAGGGTCAACAACACTTCTGCAGCTACTAGGAGATCAGGAGGTAATGGGACTTCTCATGCTGAGATTGGTCATTTGGTCATCTTGTGTGGAGTCTTGAAGAATGATTTATTTATGCCTTTCTCTGCTGCCATAGTAGCTCTATCTGCATTCATTGGCATTGTCATTGACATTGTCCAGATGAACTGCTTTGGACTCACTAAGAAGTATATCTTATTAATGCATATCATGTGTTGATCATGAATTGGTTCATTTCTTGCCCTTCCTACTCAGTTACCATCAGATAGGCCAGTATTTAAGTTGTCCAGGATTTTCAGAAACTAAAATCGTGCAGTTGTTTCGATTTGTCTATGATTCAGATTAATGCTAAACCAGATGATGCTTAGAGCAAAGGGATGAAAATAGTCTTTATAGATTTTACAGACAATTACAGCTCTCTCCTTTTCTATTTACGCTCCTTGATTCAACCACGTCTCCCTCATGTTTTAGCTATTCTACTGTCAAAAAGCTCATCCTTTGATTCACTCCTCCAATTCAGGGATCTTCTCATCAACTTTCCAGGATGCTCTGTACTTGGATATGATTACACAAAGTATACCCCACACGAAGCTCCTACTTTCATGACAAATTATGGTCATTCTTATTGGTGATGGAGGCATGTATTTCTTCCAGCGTCCGCCCCTTAGTCTCAGGAACAAGTTTTGCGATAAATATAACACCAACCGCACAAATGCCTGCATATATAAGGAATGTCCCTGAAGCAATGGCAGAGAAGACTGAATTTAAGCAGAAGGGCAGCATAAAAAGAAATGTTCCAAGGGAGATTTTGAAGAGATGCACCTGCTGAGCTCCATTCAAACAAGTAGCTGAAAGTATAAGAGATAAACCAAGATCCTATCCAGCTGACCAAGTTAACTAAGCTTCCAGCTGAGCCCTTTACATTTATCGGGAATATCTGCCAATGAGGAACCACAACGTGTATACCATTTGCATTGTTGAATGAAAATTTCAAACAAACAAGAAATCAATTGCAAGTCTGAGGACTATACCTCCGACATTATAATCCAAGGAATTCCTCCCATCCCAAGTTCAAAAGAGCCTAGAAATACCTGAGTTAAGAGCAGTTGATGCATTTTATTTAATTTGGAGAGATGAGGAAGAAGTGAGAACAAAATAGGATGTTAACTAGCCTTACCAAAACTCCAACGAGCACCAAACTGGAAACAAGCACCGCTCCACTGTCAAGGTCCTGAGGGAATACACAATGCTTCAGAAAAATCTACTTACCATTAGCTAGAGTGGGATATTAAAACCAACCCTGTCTGTGAAACTTTTTTCATGTCAATTGCCAGTGGTTAAACTAAAACCTCCATTTGGATACGAAGAACAAACCTGCAAGAAGAATGACAATCCTGTGAAGACACATCCCAAGCACCCTCCAGCTGCAGATACCTACAAAGATAAGTAGCTATTCATACGCCAATTTATGACACGCAAATGGCCAGGGGAAAGGAAGAAAAACAACATGGGTCTTTGACTTATGCTAACCAATAGAAGTGGGCGTCTTCCAGACTTGTCCATCAGTAGCACTCCCAAAGTTGTACTAAGAATCTGCATACAAGTATTTGCAGTCTTAGGAATGTAACAACAATCACATTGGCACTTAATTTAGAATGCAAGATCAGAGTCAAGACCTGCACAACAGCTGCTGCTATGGTTCCTACTGTTGTCGAAAAACCTATAAGAGGAGGAAATTTTTATGAAAGTGTTCCTTCTTTTCAATTTGAAGTATAATTAGCCGCTTATTGGTATAATTACCAGCTTCTTCAAAGATGGTACTTGTATAGAACACAAAAGCATTCAGGCCTCCACATTGCTGAAATATCATCAGCCCAACTCCAACCTGGAGGAATCTTCAATCAGGGATAGACGTAAAAAGGACATAATTTTGTCATGAAGCGGGCAGCTTGTGCAGAAATAGGGATGCTCACAATTAATGGATAAGCATATTTCCACTGGAGAAGTTCTGTAACTCCATCCTCAGACATGCGACGGAGGTGTTCCATATAGTCCTAAAGTGCAAACGGAAAAACATACGATGCTCATTTAAGTGGTCATCAATCTTCTCATTTCAAGTGATGCACAGTTAATAAATAACTAGCATCAGATTTGTACTTTAATATCCGATGCCTCTTGAGAGATATTTGCATTCTTGCCTCTCAAACGCTGGAGAGCCACTTCAAAATCTTTTTCTCTGCCAACTTTTGCCTGTAGACCATTAGGAATACTAGTTCAGTGCTCCGCTAGATCTGAGTCAACTTAAATAACTTTCTCTAATTGTGAACGGCCAAAATCAGATTCAGAGAGCATCTCAAACTCTATATGTACACTCACCAGCCACCTAGGAGATTCGGGAATGAAAAATAAACCAAGAAGCTGCAGCAGACATGGCAGAGTTCCTGTGATGAATCACATCATAACACAGATTTCATGAAACTGTGCCTTACATGCTTTATTCAATCGCAACATGGGAGACTGATAAGTTACCTATCAAAGCTAGAACGCGCCAGCTGACAAGAGAACCAATGAGAAACATGAATGCTTTCCCAAGACCTATCATCAACTGTCAAAATGGATTAAGTAAATATCATATGGACTTCAGATGATCCTGATATGCAAGATAAGGATGTCAAAGGTACCTGATTAAGAGATGTGTATACTCCCCTAACATTCTTGGGTGTTATTTCTGCAATGTATACAGGTACCTGTGCGGATACAGATCATTAGATTGGTGGATCAATTAGGTTAATCTGCTAAAGATATAAAGTTTGCAATGATTGTTACCACATAAGAGAGAAGCCCGATTCCACAGCCCACAAGCAGTCTTCCCGCATCAAGCCACCAGGTACCCTTTCAATAACACGACACCTCATTTAGTACAGATACTCTGAATCGAATTGAACAAATAACTATGCATAGCTAGTTGAGCTAAATAAACTGTCAACATAGGTGTCTTGGCTAACCATAAAATATCCAAAACACCCATCATTTTGGAGGAGCATTTCAAGAAATTTCTCTTGGATGTGAATGGGTGACAGCTTCAAAATGTCACTCGTACATAGCATTTCAATATGCTTAGGAGATGGTATAGATGCATCAAAGTCTGTCGTAGATTTCTTTTCTGGGATAGATTAAGCATCTTATCAATAAGTTTCGTTCTGGACCATGTGAAGATGGGACAAGTATAGTAGAAAACCCTTCAAATGGCATGTTAACACACTTCAACATTCATTTCCTTCAGACTTTGCTTTCAATAAAATGGCACATAATGATTAATTTACTGCTCAGTTATACAGATGCCATGGAACATGCTTCAAAGAGGAGGAACATAGAAGAAACCTTCGCAAACAATATTGCAAGCCACCCCGTGATGCAGAACAGTTCTGATAACCACATAGCCTGCTTTCCCATATTCAATGGTGTAAGTACTCATAAAGGTTGTTCATCATCAAGGACACATGGTGGTGAGAGAAATTTAAAAAGTACTTACACCCCTTCGACCCAGTAGATCTGCAACCCTCCCACTCGGTACTGCTCCAATCATTGCTCCAATTGTCAATGTTGACCCAAAAACAGAATACTATATAACCAAAGACATGACATGGTTAGAACCAATGTGAATAGGATTCCTCAGACAAGGTTCTGAAATGTTGACAATATCCATTACAGAACATAATAAGAAGAAGAAAATTGACTGATTTAGTTCTATGCCCAAGATTACCCAATTAGCAGCCTTTTCTGGGTTAAGTTCGGTTGATTCAGGAGCTTTCATTGAGACTTTAAATAGTTTGGCATGATCTAGACAACGCTAGAATGAGGAAACTGCTGTGAACCTTTATAGTCCTCAGCAGTGTTGTACGATCCAAGGCCGTCTCTCTAAGTCATGATCCTAACAGAGTGGGTAGACCTCATCGACACAAGCAACCAACAAAGATTCACTTCCTCGACCAATAGACAACTCAGCATTTGAGGCTTCTGCTTGCATACTTGCAGTGTCTTTTCAAATAAAACTGCAAACATGTTTCTAAATATAGAATGGACATAGATAATCTTAGTCCATTTCTTGATGTGAACAAGTCGGCACAGCCAAACTCAAGGATTTTAGCTGGTTTCATTATGTAGGGCCACCATACTTTTGAGGTATCATAAAGTAGATAGCCATCTGATGCATACATTAAATACGGCCAAACAAGATTCTGAAAATGAAAACCAAAATGGAACCTTAAAATAGGTCCATCAGTCCCATCTAGCATGCTCTAAATCTTGATTTGGCAACACCCCTATCTTTTCTCTTTGGCCAGAAGCAACACCCCCTGTTCATTTTTCCTGGCCAAAAAAAGGAAAGAAGCAATACCCCTGTTGAATTCAACTATTTCAAGTTGATTTCCGGCTAAAGGGAAAATGAAAATGAAGGTTGATGAGACTTTTAAGCTGACAATTACTAAGTGGCATGGACTTTCTAAGATCCTGTGACCCCTGTGACGTGACTTCCTGGGAAGAGTTTGAACCTTGTGGATTCTTCTCCTCTTTCAACTGGGAGAGATGGCTGTCTCAACGCCCTAAATATGATGAGCAGTACTTTACAAATGGGGGGTAATTTCTTCACACCCAACAGCGATAAGCGAATTTAGAAACGTTATTGTCATCAATCTATCACGATTTGTCTTTTTTAGAGGCATTTCACCTCGAGAGGAGTATTTGACACTGCGTATCAAGAAGTTCTGGGTGAAACTGTCGGAGAGGCTGAAAGAATCAACATTGGAGGTGGTCAGAAACGCAATCCCATCTCCAGAGGGAACGACACTGGGGAAAATTACAGTCGAGAAGAAGAAACGGCATGGGAAAGATGTGGTGGAGTTCGTCCGGAAGCCAAGAAACTCCAGGCTAGAGTAAAAGATAGGTTCTAATTGAAGCTTTGAAAAGGAATTCCCAGCGTGCGTAAGTTTTCTTGGTTTAGTCCTCAATTAACAAAGCCTGAAAGGAGAGAAGCTTTGTACCAGGACTAGAGGTAGCAAAAGAAAGGTGCTGCTCCGAACAGGAAGATACTTCTTGTTTTCCGTGGGCAGTCCCTGGTCAATCTCAAGGAGATTTTGGGAACCATACGGTCTTTCCCCTTTTGTCGAGTTTCCGGGCTAGGATTTCTTGATAGCGAGAGTGGGGGGCAGATAGCAACACCTCGCCATTTTCCCGCACCAGTGCGTGGTAATACTGATACCCGACTATCTGATCCCAGTAAATCACCAGACTTGCAGATAGTCTGGATGTTAGGTAAAAGCGTATTTTCCATTCATCCTGGTCCACCTAGGTAGTCTATTAACACTTGAATTACAGGAGCGTAACCAACTTGACTCCTTACTACCTGACCCACATAAACGCTGCGAAGATTTTTCTTCATATTGCTTGAGTATCTATGTCTGCTATGAATGACTCAAAGCAGAGGATATGCATCTCCCTGTCGATCCTGGCCGATAAAATCTTTCAACTTAACTCAGATTAGACGTGGCAACATTAAGAGCAAAGAGTTCTATGTTGGTCTATTGATGTCATATTCTGCCTTGCAAAATGATCTGACCAATAAATTCCTGCTTACTTCTGCTAATGAAAGGCCTAGATCGTCCATGATTCCTGTCTCGGCAGGCGACGAATATCCAACCTACAAAAACAATCAGAAAAGCACCTCATCAAACGTTTACAAGCTCATGCCATTTGATACTCAGCTTAGTGGTGCCCTAAGAATTTATGGAACTCGGCTATAAGAACAGCAGTACTGAACTTTCACGGTCCAAAGTCTTGAGGATATGAGAAAACAGAATGACAGATCAGGAAACTATTGATCATGATACATAAGTAAACAGATATTGGGGAGGTTATGAGAATAAGACACTGGAACAGGTTCTTAGTGCTACTTGAATTTGGATTTTCTATTAGAAAAAAGATCCCTTCAAACCCAAGCCCTTGAAGTGGCATATGACTATCAAACTTGTCATCATGCACCATCTGGAATCTTAATATCCTCAGAGTCAAAAGGGACTGTCCTTGACTTGATTATGCATATTCATTTGTATATTGCCCATCGTTTTCATGTGTAATGGAAGCCCCAAGAAGCTGATTATATAAAACATGAATGCATAACACACCTATAGGTTCTCACATAAAATAAACAGGAGCGGACAAAGCTTCAAACCTAATAATATCAGGCCCGCAAATGCCAGAAGAATCTACCTGAGATAATAATATACTAATGGCATTCACCTTTACAATATATTTCTAGGTGAAGGAAGATGGGTTCATTGAATGTTAGGTAAATCAGTGAAGACCTTCTGCGAATTGCAATGATCGAACTTGTACCAGCTATGGATGAGAAAAATCTCATGATAAGATAAGTTTAGCCCCATAAACATCAAGATACCAGTTGGGTACTTTAGTAATTAACCCCACTTTCAGTTTACCAGCTTAAGCTCTGAATGAGTTGCAACTGATAAACCATGCTTCTGTCTTTCATATAAAGCTTTTTACGTTGATTAGCAATGGTTTTCCCTAATTTCTTCCCTGAAGAAACGAGGATATTGTAATCAAACCCCAATGCCAAAATGGCAAAACACGAATAACAGAATAGGTAAGATCTCCGTTGATCCCACTGTCCCTGTTAAGCCATCAAAGCCGGACAGTAGACCCGTTTGGTTTCGAGAACTGTTCGGTTTGAAAATGAAAGTGAAAAAAGCGTCAGAAGTCCATGCTTCTATTTTCTTGAAAGTATGTTGAGCATACGAAAATGAGAATTCTCATCGAAAAGAAGTTGGCAAAAAAAAATGCCCGGTTATGCCATTTTCAGAAGCGAGAGACAGACAGACAGACAGACAGACAGAGCAACCTTCCAGAATGAAAACGAAGGAAAATAAAACAGAGAAAGCACCAACATATCACTTTCATTCTTTAAGCTGGAAAGTTCAAGAAAAATGAGATAATAGTGATCACAAGAGGATTCTAATTTTTCTGTTCCCTTTTAACACAAGATAGCCCAGTTGATCATAACTTTGTACAGAATCGCGGAACAGCAAGAAAGAAATGCCCAAGTTTATCAGCTCCCTTGATAGGAAAATCACCATATTAACTGGTACCACATTTAGCAAGAAGAAAGAATAAAAAGAGAAGCAATTTTTCTTGAACCTACAGCAGAGAAACAAAAGAAACGATCGAGACTCACCGCATTTCCAAAGGCATAGGAACCGCAGACAGCGACTAAGGAGCTGAAAAGAACCACCGAATTCCCTGAAGAAGAAGAAGAAGAAGAAGAAGAAGAAGGAACACTTGCAGCGACTGATCCGAGATTTTGGCTAGTCCCAGACTCTTCGTCTTCATCGGGTCCTGATGCTCTCAAAAGCAGTGGCTGGTCTGCTGATCCCGCCCCTGCCATAGACGTCCCTGCAATTGGGTTTTGTCTGTCACACCTCTTCAGCTCACGTCCGCGGTTTTCCAGACAGAGAGCGACACAGAGAGTGAAAGGGAGTCCACGGTGCGTGCGTAAACCACTTGATAAAACTTTGGCTTTCTCTCCCTGTGCAGTATTTATCATATACTACTTACTCTGTCCCATCAAATTCAAACCATTCGCGTCAGTACCGATACAATCCGACTAACCAGGGTTATTCTTGGAAAAAGCATTCTGAAAGTATTAAAATTTATTACGACAATATAATTAAATTTTAAAATTTATTATCAAAATACAATTAAGTTATAAAATTTTAAAAAAAAAATGTGCAAATAATTCATAGAACAAGCAAATTGATCTAATCAAATCCTTCCATTAATTGTATATTTTGAAAGTTTTAGGATTCAACTTCTATAATAAGTTTTAAAACTTGATTGCATAAATGGATTAATCCAAAATTAGTTATTTGTCTTCATTGATTTGGTTGAGTATTGAATCGGAGACTTTATGTTTCATGTTAAATGTCACTCTTGAAAATATAACAAATATCATTTCAAAAAATTGCATTTTAAGTATTTTGAACCTTTTTTTTTCTTTCAATGCTCTTCAAAACTATAAGTAAAATAAAGGCAAAATGGAGAAAATTATCAACAAAAAAAAAAAGTCAAATATATTATACAAATATTAATTTAGTTACAAACATTTTAATTTTATCAATTTTATCATAAATTTTTTAAACAATTTACTAATATAGTCATTGCAACCAATTTTGATTAGAAATCGCTTATATAAACGCTAGTCATTTCACATAACACGGACAACATTAATGTAAATAATATTTGCAATTTCTTTATTTTTTTGAATTTTCATTTTTTTATTTTTTTCCATTTCCTTTCTTTTCTTTTCTGGTTTTCTTATTTCCCTTCACTGGTCCACAGCCCCACACTGGCCGAAGGAGGTCGTCGACACAAGAACGCCCTCGCCTAGCCCAGATTTAGATGACGACCCATGAGTCGTCGGTATGGCCGATGAAGGCTTCAGGCAATGGCCATGATGTTGACCACTGTAAAAAAAGAAATCAACAAAAGGAAAAGATTACAAAAAAAAAATTATAAAAAGTTCAGTTTTTATAAAATTACAAAAACTATCGACGTCAACATTGATCGTGCTACCTAAGACGGTTGTCATCTATGCCAATAATTTATAGCCAAGATTAGCCGAAATAACTATATTAATAAATCATTAAAAAGTTTATAACTAAATTGGCCACCATTCGATAGGTGAAAGAATTTTTTAGTAATTTAACATATAAAATGCAAATTTTACAGGGCTTTTAAAAAGTAAAGTCAAAAGCACAAGTTACAAGTAAATTCATATTTGATTTTCTCGAGTAATCCCGTGACATGAAAGAATCTAAGCCTATCTATTAATACAAATGTCCGAATCGTAAGTATAAGCACGAATGCAGGAGTTCAATGTAATCTTTGAGCAATCTAGCAATGAGAAAAATCCTTGAATTTTCTGGTCAACCTTCCAATATGTAATGCTGGAACCGTGTTTCGCCATTTTTGACCCACCTATTCTGCACCTTCTTGCAATTTAGTCCCGCACGCCATTTTGACCCACTACGTTGAAATAGGAAAAAGCTCGGAACGCCATTGGAGCTCACCTAGCATTCTTGGGCAGTGAAAGGTAAGATAGTGAGCTGCTTGAAGGACCACATTGAGACTCGAGCTTGTTGATCTTTTGGTGGGGAGAGGAATGACTGCAAGATGGATGAGAGATGGAAAGCAAATTTAAGGGCATGTGTTTAATACATGTCTTTGTACACCTACGTAATCGCTGATTTGAACTCAGATTCGAAAGTGTACTTTAAAATTGTACAAATTTAATAAATGAGCGTGTTCTATTATTATAATATTAAATCGTCAAAATTCTCTGATCCTTTCTTTCATGAATAGCAATTCGAAGGCCCTGACACTTCACAAATCGGACATAAACATAACGAGTTTTGGATCTTCTTCGCGAATTGGATCTATCTAATGGGAGGCTACTTCCAGACATTGATGTATTAAATGTTTGCGAGTTGCTTTTTGATTTTTCTTTTGGAGGCTGAATCTGAATGCGAAGCAAGGCCAGTCATCTTCGACTTGAGAGGGCAAGTTATCAAGGCCTTCTCAAGTTTCATGGAGAGGACCTGAAGTTTGTGAGGTTTAATTAGTCAAAATTGTTTAATCAATCGTATAGAAAATATTTTTCTTAAAAATGATGGCTTATATCGCTTAATTAGTCAAAATTGTTTATTCGTTTTTGTGAATGATATAAATGATCATTTTTTAGAAAATAATTTTTCAAATTATTCATTTTTCACAAAACAAACTGAGCTTAAGATTTTTCATCCATAGACTTGAGAAATATCTAGTCTACTTCAAGTTTCACTTGGATAAATGTCAATTTAAGTTATATGATTGAGTAATTGTCGAATAAGAAATCACTAAATTAAAACTCATGAATTTATCTCTCATTTCTTTTATTTGCTAAGAAATATCTCAATCTCAAATTAAGAGGATTTTGGGAAAAAAAACGTTCTTATTTAAATTTATTTTTAAACTAATTTGCTTCGCATGATATAAGCTATACGTGAAATAACAAATAAGTGCAATTTAAAGAAAGTGGATTTTAAAGAAGGAAGTAAAATTGAAGGAAACACAATTTATATAATTTACAATTTTCATTCTTTTATCATAATGTTTAAATTCCGTGAACATTAAGTTTTAATTTATTATATAAGTTACCCTTCAAATTATGAGCATTATCCATTTGGTATGATAAATTTCTCTTTTTTTATATACATTTCAAATTAAATGCATTAATTAGATATTTAAAGATACTTTATCTTTATTTACTTAGTTTACAAATTTAAAATCAACGAGATAAGCTGAAACCGATAAATATTGGGGAAGTATAATGTAAATTTATTCGAGATATATAATCTTTATTGTAATCTATTTTGTCGGTTGAATACATTTGATAAATAAGATACTTTCTTTTCATCAATTCTTAAACTTAAATTACTTAAATTTAATTAACAATGAATGGCTGAGGATGACAAATCACGAGATGACAAATCACTGAACTCATGCTAATTGGATCATCATGGCCATGTGGCACGATCATGCACTTATCGTGTGGCGATGATTTGCGCCACATGATGACCGCTGGACCAAACGCTCCCTTTGCCCTATCTAGTTATATTTGATGAGATTGAATGCCTACCTAGTTATATTTGATGCGATCGAATAGATTGGGCGGTCCATTTATGTCTGCAATTATTTGTTTTCGCAGTCCACTGGGACAGAACATTAAGAGTGAGTGAGATGGTGTCTTCTTCCTCTCCCCGAGAGATCGAGCATTATTGGCAATGAATAAACCCCCGAATGCGGACGACGAACGTTGGAACTGGCCTTCAACGCTTGCGACGTTTCAGCTTCTCCTCCCAGCTACAAGTCATCGACACCGTGTCTGTATCTGAAAAAGTTAAAGGGGTGTTCTCGTCATGCATCTGGAAGCCCGCTCTTCACAAGTTCGAGCTTCGAGTTCCGATCTCTAGCCTTTACTCTCGTCATTAGTGTACTTGAGGTTGTCTGTTTGATGTGGCCGCATTGGAAGATGGAGCTCAATCTATAGAGAACTGATGAATTTCTGAGGAAAAAGAATCTCAAACATATTACACGTATATCAATTCAATTCAAAATATTTCAATTATATCAATCGAATTCTAAATATTTTAACAATATACATAGTATATTTGGCCAATTTTGACCAAAAATTACTGACAATAACATTGGACATCATACACTACATGATTGGTACTAGTGTAAATAATCTTTTTAATTTTTATGAAATTTTTATTACTTTGTTTCTTTTTTCTTTTTTTTTCTTTTTTTTTTGTCTCATCTACCATAGACGAGGGCTAGCAAACCTCACCCAATGTGGGCGCGAGTACAGAGGCCCTTGCCCCACCCTTGCTCATGGCTAGTGAGGGCCTCAATGCACTCGCCAGACCACGTGAGGATCGCCGGTCTTCACAAGCCCAAAGTTGTTAAAAATATATATATTTGAACATTCATAAAAAAGTATATAATTTGTTCATATTAATTTGGGTTATGTCACGTAGGACAATCGGCGATTATATGAATAATTTTTAGTCAAAATTAACCAAATAGGCTATATTGAGAAATTGCCAAAATGGTATTTTTGATAATTTACCCGAATTTCAACCCCTCCACTTTTGCTCATAAGTGGATCTAGTTCATTATCCTCGTTTGGGCCGAACACGGGTCACGGTTTTTGCACGAGGAATTTCCGTGTAAGACCAATTTAAAGCCGGGATACGTTGCGAGTTCGACATTCCATAGCTTTTAGACAAATGAAACGACGTCGTTCTCAATACTAATTTTCTCATTGTTTACTGTATGAAATAATATGTCTTCCTGTCCTCTTCATGTTATTTCCTTCTGTCTTGTTCCCACGTTGTATCTCTTTCTAAAGTTTTGTGTGTGGTGGAACTTGAGCTTGGATATTCCATACATATTTTAAATAATAGAACAATAAAAAAAGAAGAAGAAGGAAATATTGAATTATTCAATTCGAGAGCTGACAACTGCGTACTCATTTTCGTATTATATAAAGTGGGTTTTTTAAGTAATGTATTTTGACACCTGTCTGCTTCTTGAGTTGGGTTTGGTGAAGAATAGAATTCTTAGGCTCCGTTCGTTTCACGGAAAATAACTTCCAAGAAAACGTTTTCCATATTTTTCGACGTTCGTTTCACGGAAAATAAATTCACTGGAGAAAACATTTTCCATGAAGGAAAAAAAAATTTCTAAAGTGAGAAAATGTTTTCCACTTTTGAAAAGTGGAAAACATTTTCCACATTCACTCTCTCTTATCTTACACTCTCCATTAGTCCTCACTTATTTCTTTTATTTTTAGATTTTTTATTTGTTTTTTTCATAAATTCGAATTTTTTTGTTATATTTTAATAAAATCGATTTTTTGTTATTTTTTTTATTAAAAGTGATCTTTTTGTTATTTTTTAATAAAATCGATTTTTTATTTTTTATTTTTCTTTATTTTTCTGTCTTTCTTTTTATTTTTTTTTTCTTTTCGGCCAGTCGTCGGTCACGGCAACAATTGGTGACCGACGACAGGCGAGCTACGCTCGCCAAATCGGTGACGCCCGAGTATTACAAGACGGAAACTTATTTCCAAATTTACCCCTTTTTCAAAATAAAAAACTATAATCATCTTTTCCCTCGCTTCACCAACCCAGTGCCCCCGTGCTTGCCTCTCTTTGCACCCTTCAAAATAATCGAATCCCTCCTTTTTAAAATAGAACAAAGTCAATCACTTGCCCTAATTGGTCGATCTCTCTCACTCAATTTTTGCACGGCTTGTGCTTCTTCTTCCTCCTACCAGTTCAACTACTTTCCGAATTGAAGCTGCATAACTCGTGATGCCGATTTGCAAGGCTCGAGCCTCATTGCCTTTAGCTCACCTTGCCGATAAGCTGATCATGCGAGCTCGCCAAAGGTAGGCGAGCCTCGAGCCTTGCTAGCAATGTGAGCTCAAGGCATGGCCGATGACCGACCAAGGAAGGAAAAAACACAAAATAAAGAAAAAAATAATTTAATAATCTATTTTAAAAAATAATAAATAACGATTTTAAAAAATAAAATTAAAAAAATATTGAAAAAGAGTTTATAAAGGAAAATATTTTCCCAAGCGAACAACGGAAAATATTTTCCACTTCAAAATCAAGTTTTACCCGAACACTGGAAAATAACTACATTTTCCTGGAAAATAACTTCTTGGAAAATATTTTCCAAAAAAGTAATATTTTCCGTGAAACGAACGGAGCCTTATTTCCTTATTCTTTTCTCCCTCTCTTTTTTCTTTTCTTTTGTTTTGTTTACTTAATCTGTGGATTATCATTAATTCTTTTCCATTTAAAAGAAAGTCTTTTAAATTTATGATATCTAGGACAAGGTCCATTTTTACCATAAACGATTAAACAAAATTCTTCACTTGGAGGAATTATCATGATTATGTTATTTAATATTCTTTTATATTGCTAATGACGTATGTGTTGAGGATGAAATCAGTTCTCTAGCTAAGCCTGGCTTACTAATGTTCATGCGTACCTTATCTAGCTATGGCATGGTAATGAGGTAATCGCAATGGTTCAAAATGTGTAGGAAAAAGAGAAATAAATCATAATCGTAAATCTAGTAGAATTGACCAATGTAGTTGAGGGACCTTGGGCCATGAGCAAGCAATGTAGTCAAGTCTCCATCCTTCTGCATATCCTGTTCTTTTGCATATCCAGAGGCAAGGCCAATGAGGGCGAGCAATGCCCTCGCCTAGGTTGTCCATGGTTGGCGAGGCTAGACCCTCGCCAAATTCGACAAAAGCGAGCTTTGCCCAACCACTAGTAGCTAGCACGACCTCTAGTGAGGTTGGACCTTGCCCCCATGGTCGACAAGGCTTGACCCTCACCAAATTCGGCAAGGTGAGTCTCGCCTAGCCATGGTTAGGCTTCCTCACTGACCTTGCAGAGTTGACCCTACATAGAAAGAAAGAAGAAAAATTAATTAAAAAATTCAAATAAAATAGAATGTTATTAAAATATTTGCCACATCAGTGCCACCTAATGTCTATATTAGTGTCGACCTCTTCTGGTTTGGTTACAGCTTCTCCTCCGGCCGGTTCCAAGGATCCACCCGGGAACCGGACCGACCGCTAAAATTGGTCGAACCGGACGGATCCTGGTTCCCAAGGGTACGGTCCCGAAACCGGTTCCCCGGTTCCAGACTAAAAATTTAATTTTCAATATGTAACAACATTCAAATTATTCAAAATAATGGTCAAGGCCGATATAATTGCAAAAGATTTAAAATTGAATTGACAAAAAAAAAAAAAAAGTTTAGGACTGAATAGAAAAAATTATGATAAGTTTAGGATTATTTTGGTAATTTTTCCTAAAAATTCATCATGAGGATACTGATGATTGTTCCTTTTCAATTGTCAAACTCAGATAGAGTACAAACTTATGAAATATATAGTAAGGTCGTGATCATTATAACGCATTGAGGAATGTGGATATAGAAAAGTCTTACAAGAAAATAAAACCTGCTGGCTTTTCACCGATATTAATGATAGGAAAGTCACTGTAGATGTTTGAATCACATGCACAACATCTAATATGATAAGTATTCAAGCTTTTCATATAACAAATGTATCTATCTTTCTGAAAAAAATATTAAATTATTTAAACCATTTTAAATTGATATGATCATATGGAAATTGATCTTTTCTTGATCTTGATTCGCATCATTAATCTTCTCCGAGCGCGTTCTTCTTTGGCTCTTCATTTTAGGCTTTAACATACATAAATATTAATAGTGGCAGTTGCCAAACGGAGAATTGTGTTTGGTATTATGAGATGTGTTCACATCAACCAACTCCTCAAGAGAAAAAAATAACAACAAAGAGCATAAGAATTTACTTCATACTAATCAAGTAATCATTTCCTTCTAGAAACAATATCACAATACAAAACTCCATTTATTTGAATGCATAAAATAATTAAGTTATTGACATTGTCATATCTTATTTGATCAGTTACCTTCTTTTATTGACAAGTAATTCGTATTGCAAGTTTTCTTCCCTTGCTTCACCCGGCAATAAGGCTAGTGAAGGATGAACACAAAACCTCGTGGAGCCCTTTTCAGACAACAGGCTAACAAATCTGGATGATCATTTACACGTCATCTTTACATGATTTTAATTGAAAGAATCGACCTAACCCAAGGATATTGTTTCTTCTGACATCTATGTACTCCAAAATCCCCAGAAGAGAATAAGCAATTTGCTGTAAAATTGAGCCTCCCGGTGACATCTAGGGAGTTTCCTCCCATCAAACTGGACATTCATTGTTCAGGTTCTAATCCTGTTTCAGAATCCAATGAGTGACCTTCAAACCTAAATGGCCGAAGCTTGCTGGGGCTTGTCGTGAAGCAGTGTGAGCCACTTGAGCTTGCCGATTGCTCCACGTTCTCGATCTCTGCTACTATGGGGATCGGGCGGTCGGGTATCGAAGGTACCGGCGAATTGCTTTCCAGGATCTTCACGACATGGTCCATGGTGGGCCTAGCATACACCACCGGATGAGAGCAAAGCACTGCCAACAGAACATACTTCTCCATCTCCTCAGGCGCACCCAGATTAGGTATACCCTCGTCAACGATGTCCAAAGGTCTGTTTTCCCTCACTAGGGACCAAGCCCAATCCACCAGGAGCGAGGCCTCGCCTTTTTCAACTGAAACAACTGCCTTTTTGCCGCTCAGTAGCTCTAGGAGCACAACTCCGAAGCTGTACACATCGCTCCTTTCTGACAACTGCCCGTACAATGCGTACTCTGGGGCCACATACCCAAGGGTGCCCGCCACTTTGGTGCTCAGATGCGACTGGCCCTCAGGTGTGAACTTGGCAAGGCCAAAATCGGCGAGCTTTGCGTCAAAAGCGTCATCCAGGAGTATGTTGCTCGCTTTCACATCCCGATGGATTATAGAGGGCTGTGCACCATAGTGCAAGTAAGCCAGCCCACGTGCTGTCCCGAGGGCAATCTTCCGACGGGCAGGCCAACTCAGAGGCTTCTGCTCTTGCCCGAAGAGGTGGTCAAAGAGGCTCCCACCGCGCACCATTTCGCACACGAGGATCCGTTGGTGGCCTTCCATGGGCACGGTCGCAGTGCAGTAGCCCTTCAGTTCCACGAGATTGACATGTCGGATGCTGGCAATGATCTCTACCTCATGCACGAACGCCCCATCGCCAGCGGTCGAGCAGTTTTTGAACCTCTTGAGAGCAACCTCTGACCCATCTGTCAAAGTTCCTCTGTACACATTCCCAAATCCGCCCCTCCCAATTATGTTGTCCCTAGAGAAGTTGTTTGTGGCCTTTCTGATTTCCTCAAGGGTGAACCTGGTGACTCTGGCACTTGCAGTCATCATCTGATTTATCTCCATTCCAGAACCAGCATTGCCCGATTCCATCTGGGCCAAGCTCTTTCTCATCCACCTCTTCCTCCAATGCCATGTCCAACACAGCCAAATCACAATCACTGTGCCGAAGAAGCCGTTGCTACAGCCCGAGACAATTCCCCAGAAAACCACCCCATACTTCCTCTTCTTCTTCTTATCTGCACTGAAATTGAGTGAAAACAAACACTTGAGGTCCCCTTCATCGGTCGGTCTGAACTGGTGGGCATATGCAGCCGCATAGACGAACGGATACCCATTGCAGTCCGACTCGTTCCCGTTGTTAGGAACCCCCAAAAAGGACCCTTGCACGCGGGCCAGGCTGTCCGTACACAACGTGCAGGCAGATGGGTCATCCAGGGACTGATTGCAGAACTTCTGGACATTGCTCAGCTCGGTTCCTGACACAAGCTTCTCGAAATCCGATTGGGTCGTGACATTTGCGCACGTCTCAGACATGAGGCTAGTCTTGAACCCACAGTTGGACCGGACATTGAACCCGGTAATCTTGGAATTAACGATGCTCTGGTACTTGTCCCAACAGGCCTCAGACGAGTTGGGAGGAGGGAAGAAATACCCGGTGGTGTGGAGATACTCCGAGCGAACCAGCCGGAGTGCCTGGAGCATGTAGCCACACTCAGTCGGGACGTCCAGCAGCAGGAGCCGCTGTGAGCTCCCATTAATGAGCTTGCTGAGATAATCAAAGTTCAGCGGACAGGAAGGAGAAGCAGAAGGATCGGCAGCTTCCAATTCTCTCTTTGGGACTTCATATTCTGTGTGTCCTGAAGAGTTGACGAAGGACAGACTTGGGTTCAGTACCAGAACAATAAAGAGAAAGATGAGCATTTGAGAGAGGGTATTTGAGAGCTTGGTTTCTTGATTAAAGGGTAGAGAGCGAACGCAAGATTATGAACACCCACGAGGTCAGGTCGAAATTTTATCAATTATATCAGACTCTTGACTGACTGATAAATAAAGATTTTAAGAGGAGCATTAGTTGACCTTTTACAGGGTCAAGACTCAAAGAAAATGGTTTCAGCAAAATACTGGGGGAAAGCAATGGAAACAGCCTTGAAATTGTTATCTTTAGCTTCCAGTTAGTGAATATTAATCGAAGTCCTCATCTGCTTTAGTTTGTGAATGTACCCGGAACATAATATTTCACCACTAGGATTTGCTTTAATATTTTATTTTCTGGGTTAAAGCATTAGACCGACGATGTCAAAGAGTCGAGTTGAGCCGTGTTCCCCAAGTTGATGCGGCTAGGACAAACCTGACCTTTTCATTCCTCTCGAACCAGCCGCATGATCTGAAAATGCAAAACATGGACTGTGCAGAAACCAGACCAAGTTGGAACGGAAGGTTTACGTGCTTGAACGATTCAAACCTTTCCATTACGTTTCATCGGTCGGATTGTTTGCCACTAGCATAGACATTGAAACAAGACAACAGGGAGTTGAAGACAAATCGCCAACCTAAATTGAAACGAAACCTTAAAAGATTAGAATCTTCCACCACTTCTGGACAAGGCCTCGTGTCCCATTCTCGACCACATGCTCGAGAAATTGTTCCCTTCTTTGTTCTAGTTTAGAATCTGTAACTTGGAACGACTCCAGTAGCATCGAAGAATCAAGAAACTTCCCCATCGAATCACGGAAGTTCGAGCGAGTTCCCCGCCTACTAAGCAAAGATTGATATTTCTTTCGTGTCCAATGAGTGATGTTTGCGGGATCGACCATGTCTGCAAACAATAATCGTCGACGATGATCTCGAAAGCTAAACGCGGAAAAGCAGATTGATCCGGAGACTAGAACGCATGTGACGACTGGCTATAATACAAACAGCATCCTCCATCAAGAAAATGGCCAAAAAAGTCAGCCGGATTAGGGAGGCTGCAGTTCGCCAGTGGGGAAAGCACTGAGCCACGGCAAATCATTATTAAGTCAAGAAAATCAAGAGGGGGGAGTCGGTCTCTCTTGACATTCTAGGAACGTTCTATCGGGTCGTCATCAAATTGAACTGGAGAACGCTGGCGCCTATTCATTCGATATTTATATTTCAATGTCATCCGAGGCGTGCGGCGCGAGACTTGCCCCGTTTCGTGGACGACGGGATGGGGAAGAATCCGCTCGGCTGCGTCCGTGGACTTCCATTTGCTCATCAATGTCGTGATTTGTTTTGTCTTATCAGATGTTGACAGGTTAAATGCCCTGCTTGGGGGGTTGGTGCGTCATTCTCAAGGAAAAGTCCGGACTTCCTGTCATGGACTTCTCTTTGCCTTCACTTGGAATTTTGGTCGCAAGGATGACGTGATAAAGCTTGTTTTCCCTTGGCTCTTTTTAATATATTGGGGACCTCCGACATCAGCTGGCAATCGGCTAATTTCTGGCCAGGCGTGTATGATTATCCTTCCGACCCCGATCAGGCCGAATAATCATAAAATGCGCGGAGTATGTAGCTTTCTAGGGTTCGCTTGAAGGATTGACGGATAGAATTTGGCTAGTGAGGGGTATGATACCAGCCTAAAAATCATTGGCAAGAAGTCGAACGATATAAAAGCAGTAGTGCATGATCTTCACAAAACGGCAGGCTCGGGCATGCATTGGTTGGGCGTAGGTGGGTGGAGTCGGACCGTGACAACCTGAATTTTCTACACTCAACGATAATATTTAATATGATTTTTGTGACCCTAATTGCTCGGAATACGATGATTTGGGATTAAATGGTTAAATGTCATCACTACTTAGTGAGTAGAATGAAGGTAATTAAATCGCTGCCATAGTAGTTATAGAGAATGTCCAATATACTCTGAATTTCATATTTTCTAATATTTGAGTTTCAAATTTATTAAATTGAGATTTTCCTAATTCTAAATATCTTTCATTGATGATTTAGTAGATTTAAAATATTTTCAAACTCACTAATGTTCATAATGAATTTCAATTTCCCTAAATCTCTATTTCTCTTCAATTCACACACCACTTCTTTTTCTCTACCAAAATTTTTAAACCTATGCTTTAGTTTGAGACATTTAATTTGATCAGCTTTTACATCATGCCTGATATCACCATTTTAACTGAAGCTCATTAACGTTTTGGATGGCCCATGCCTATAGTCATTAATATTTTGATGACTCATGCCTACATACCTATAGTTCAATGTTTTGGGTGACTTATTACTATAGTTCATGAATATTTTAGTGACCCATGTTATTTATATTATTTCGGTGATTCATGCACATTATTGGCCAAAGAAGAGGATCTCATCTTCACCTCTATCAAAATATATTTTTGTGGGGGCCATTTGTGCTTTAATTATTCTCAAGGTCACTTGAAACTTATTCATTGGAACACATACCATTTCTATCTTTAGACCTCATAATTTTAACCCAAGGCTTGATTACCTTTAACCTTGATTATATGTTCAAGCAAACTAAATTTGGACATATGTGATCAAAGTGATTATTACCTTTGAGTCTTGGTCTTCTAGGATCATTCCTCTTAGCCGCATCATTTGAAAGAACCCATGTGATGATGTCGCTTGTGATTTTTAACTTGACCACCTCTCTTGTACTTCCACCTAGCATTATTTCTAACTCCTGGTCATCATTTCTCTTAACTTAAGTTACTTGTTTTTATCTTGCTTGGCCTATAAATAGGTCTCCTGATTTCTTCAAGCTTCCAAAAGAATTTCAACTTGTTCTTGCAAACAAACAAAGAACGAGCTTCCTCTTTTATTTTCACATTTCAATCTTTTGTGTGAAAGAAAAGATGATATTCTTATGTCATCAAAGCTTCGAAATATCATTTTTCAAGAACTTACAAGGTAATTAAAACTTTGATTTTTGCTCAAGTCACTTTCAAGATAATGTAGACTCTAGAGGTTAAGTTGGGTTGATCTACTTAGTACTATTGACTTGATTGATTGATATTTGTTAATTTTGTTTATATTTGATGGTAAGTGAACCTATAAGGATTAAGTTAGATTGATCTACTTGGTACTCTTAACATGGTTAGATGTGAATTTGTATTTGACTTTTGTTTCAAGAGTAGATGAGCTACAATGATGGTATGTGAAATCTTTATGTTCACTTGAATTGGATTGTTGAGCTTGTCACATGTCTAGGATGTGTTAGATGGATTTTTTATGGTGTATTTGATTATTTCTCTCATATGCAAAGGCAATCTTATAGTGATAAGAATGTAAAAATAACAAATATTAATTTTGAAAGTGACATCTTTATAATTCGACTAAGTTATTGACTTATTAGCTAACTATATTGCCGATGTTCACATTGTCAATTCTCTAAGTATGTTATCATTACTTGCATTAGTAATGAAGGGAGATAAGTATGTCATTAACTGCATGAGATAGGATAAAATCATGAGGATTTAATATAGGATGAACCAAAGCAAACAACACCTTGAGAGATGTCAAAGCTAGACCCCCTTTGAAAGGTGTGTGGTTTGGGGGCTCACAAAGCGAAAGCTAATGGGCTTGTAACAATCTAATCCAATGATAGCAGGAATGATCACCAAGGTGAGAGAGTCCAAACAAAAAGCGGCTCCTAGCATACTTCTAAAATGGCGAATGGGGTAGGAATGAACCAAATTGTACATCTAAAAGGGGAGAAGCGAGTTAGGTATTGTCTCAGAAGTGTCCAGGATATCTCTTGAGGTTAAATGGATCATGGTCAATGACAAGGATAGACTCACCCATTTGTGCTTACAAGTTTCACGATAAATATAAACTTGCTTATATATATTATTATTATGTATGGTGGTAAGTTTCTAAATGATATTAATGTATTATGAAATAACGCATTATCTACATGCTTTTGAGTAAATGAACTTACAATGTTGTTAATGGTTTCCACTAGTATATTGTGATAGTAAAGATAGAGTATTTGCTTATGCATTTGTTGTACATGATTGTTTTTTATTTGCTTTGATTTCACATTGTTTGTTGTTACTAAATTGAGTGATAAGCCAATCTCCTACCTTAGACTTAAAGATTTCATTTACTAGGTTTCAGTTTCACCCCTTATTTTTGCAGATTTGAAGGATGGCCCCCTAGATATGTCAATAAAGGGGACAAGATGATGATTAAGGCCATCAACCCTTGAATTAGATAGTGGCTTGTTTAATATTTCGACTCGCTTTTAGTTCAATATGAGGATGATGGTGTTAAGTGACCCTAACCTTTCCCGGGACTATGTATTTTGTTGTGATAAAACTATTGATGTTTATAACTTGAAAATGTGTATATCATTAAACTCATGTGATTTTCTTGTAAGGGATGTTGTGAAAATTTTATTGTACTTTCGCATGCATAATTATAATTATGAGTATAAATGAAAAAGATACGTATTGCACGTTACATTCTGAGGTTTCACACAACCCAAGATGGAATATCATTGTCCAGACCTCTTCAAGTCTTTTTATAATGGAACATTTAAACTCAAGATCTCTTGCATGACAAATATGGTCACCATGTCGACGGACTAGAGGTTAGGATGAGACTTGGGTATAAATTTTCTTTTTTCTTTCATTATTTTTTCTAGGTCATACCAATTTTGGTAATGAAAGGGGAGACATGTTTTTTTTTTTTACTTGAGAAACTAATTTAGGGCCTAGAAATAGAAAAATCTTAGGGACTCAAAAAAAAAAAAAAAAACAGTCTACTTACGAACAAATGATGCCCAATTTATCGAATGAAAGGAATATATTCACTAAAAATCCTAAAACTTATCACGAAATTACAATCGTTTCCTAAAATTTACAAAAAGTGCAGTAAAATCCTAAAACTTATCAAATTTAAACAATCGAGTCCTTCTGTTAACTTTGTCCATTTAGACTAAAGAAAAAAAGGTTGACGTGGCTTTTTAAAATATTTTTTGTCCCAACATGGCGATGACATGTATTAAATTCTAATTTATTTAACCAAAATATTAATTACATAAAATAAAAGGTATTTTAAAAAACATGAAGAAGGGGAGAAAAAAAAAGCTAATGGCAAGGGCAAAAAAGGAGGCGTGCCCTTGCCACTGGCCACCGCTGTCCCCATCGCCCAAAAGGGCCAGTAGGGACTCGATAAGGGCCAACGACCCTCACTAACTGCAAACGAGGGTTGAAGAGTCGTTGCCTATGATCAGCCAAGATCGCCATTCATGACTGAGGCCCTGGCGACTACTGACCCTTTCCAACAAAGAGGGCACCACCCTTTTTGTGTTTTTAAAATATTTTGAATTTTATTTAAGTAAGATTTTATAATTTAATCCAAAATGACGTTATTTTAGTATTCCATGTTTTAGCAAAGTCATTTTCGCGTAGGAGAGAGAAATATTTAAAAAACCACGTAAACACTTTCCATTAGTTTAATTGGATAAAATCAACAGAAAGATTTGATTATACCAATTTAATAAGTTCTGGAAGTTAATTGGGTTTTTTTGTAACTTTTATGATTTAATTACATTTTCTAACAAATTTTAAGAATTTTAGTGTACTTATTTATAAATGAAAAAAGATTGATAGACGTCATTTTGTTGTCAAAAATTGGAAGTCCACATTGACTAGAAAGATCCTTCCAAAGAAAATTAACACCGCGATTTTCTCTTCCTTTTTTTCTTTTTCTTTTTATTGGGTTTCAGCACCACGAGCTTGACCGGCCTTTATCAGGAAAAGTCCACAGTACTAGACAGATAAAACTAAAACTATTAGCATTATAATTTTCGTAAAATGTGTTTTTCACATCTCAACTTAACATTTCTTTCCCATTTAAAATTGCATAAATTAATTTTGAAATCACAATGCACTAAAACGATGCCATGAACCGAAGCTACCTATGCATCTTTTGATTTTAATTTCTTTTTAGATAAGTCGGCAATTTCATTTGATTAGTTTCATTTATGCATTCTTTAATGAAAAAAATTCAATTAGTATATTTTTCCTATTCATTATTATGAAAATCTCCTTCGTGGGAAAACAGAAGAAGAAGAAGAAGAATTCTTGCTTTTGGCCCATCAAGGTGGATTGGGTCAGATCCATAACAAACGTGAAATGGGTGGGCCTGCGAATGAGGCAAAAGGCTCAGATATGAAGCCTCAACCCAACCCAACCCCACCCCACTGACCAATGAATACATAACATAAAAGAAATAAATGAAGCAAAAGCAAAAACCAAAATTCCAACTTGACTGATCACCCAAGAAATAAATGAATAAATAAATAATTTTCCTCTCTAATCGACTTAAGTCATATTGATAAATATCTAAATTATTCAAATCTGAAGGTTGAAATTCCCCTTTCATCTATATGAGGAATAAATCAAGAGGACTTGATAAAAATCCGTAAACTAATTCAATGAGGCTAAAAAAAGAACTGTCGTGATCATTTACAAGATTAGACATGAAACCCATAATCAAGCACATCCACATATCAAAAACTCAATATGTAACCTACATGCTCGTGTATGTCTCACATCGAATTTTAATTTGATCGAGTTTGTTCATAAAGCATGCAACTTTTAACTGTAGGGATCCGCTTGAAAGCTAGCCTTAAAATTTGTGAAATCGCATACGCTTGAAAATGTGGAGGGTGCACAATGCGGACTATCTAAACGAGGCGATTCTATGATTCCCAGGAGGTACCGTGCCCGATGTAGTAAAAGAGGTTAAATGAGGAATAGAAATATTCACCACCCACTTGGGTGGCGCTGTTGGTTCGCGCTCTCTTCCTCTCGCAAAAGGTCGAGAGTTCGAATCCCAGCTTCGTCATAGAGTGACTTAACTAGTTTCACGTGTGTGGTTCTTCAAGACACGCGACCCCCTGGGGTTTACTCCCCCATTGTCACGGGGTGCGGGGTTCCTCGTAAAAAAAAATATATATATATATATATATATATATTCCATCTTCCTTCTTACTCATGACTTGTTCACATCAAATGACAAATGAAAAGAAAAAATAGATGCAACAAGACCAACCGGCAAGTTGGGCCCATAAAGCTATAAACATCCTGACTCTTATTTTCACAGGACAGTGATGGTTCACATACCTAACTTGCATAATTTTTGCTGCTGCTCATGCATCTCCCAGAGTCCCATAACATGGGCAAACCAAACTCAGTCAGCAGCAACAAAAAAATATATTAAAATAAATAAATATATATGTTCCGAACATAATTTTTATTCTCTATATAATACTTACCCTCATTACAAACCGTACAATTACAACCCTAATTGCTATTAGCAATATGTCACTTATGACTTTCTATACTTTTATTTGTCACATCATATGACAATGGCTCGCCCATTATAGAATGTGTTCAAGAAGTACTAATTCACCTATAATGGGGTGTGTTTAAGAAGCACCCTTTAAAGAGGTGCGAGTATTTGTCTCTTAAGGAAAGTTAATGTAACTTTCTCATAAAATGCAATCTAGACAAAGAAAAGAAAGTATGTTGAAATGCTCTCCTCTCTTTCTGAAAAACACACGAAAAGATTCTATTACTACTTTGAGAAAGCGGTGAACGACAATATCTTCTTTATGATTACATTCAGATCATCATGAAATTATAGATCCATCCCTTATTTATCAGTAATTTATCGTATATATTTCCTTTTGACAATAAAAAAACACACACACACACACATATATATACACACACTAGGTAATTCTGTTTGTTATACATCAAAAGGTTAGTTGATTCTTCCCCGATGTTTGACTTTTATCCAACATTACTCGGGTTTGTCAATATTGATCACTCGAACCGTAGATGCTTCACACGATTTAGTGAAAAAGGTGTTGTTCTCGACCACAATGGACGGAATACGGACTCGCCGATCTTGCCTTCGGCTGCCGGGCAGCACCAGTTTTTGCTCCGGCATCGTCATCAGCTCTGAGCTTTGAACGGTGAGCGGAGCAAAAGCTGGCATGTCCCTTCGTCCTTTATGCACGTCGGCAGAGAGAATGCACCACGCTCCCCCTCGCGCCTCAGACACGACACGACACGATCTTTAAGTAATCGGTCGGGTCCAATTCATGTGTTGAATTGGTCATATACTAAACAAGGACTTTGCACTGCACTCGCACATGTTTGTACCACGTGCGCGTGTGGACACGCAATGTAGATTGCAAAGTTGAAGAAATTTATATTGGAAATGGCTTTTTCCATGAATTATGCTATCATGAAAGAGAGAGAGAGAGAATCAACTATATGTGAATATAGAATCACCACGTGATGATCAAACATACTTAAGCAAAATCCAGAATAAATGCCCAATTAATTCTAAACCTATTGTATAGATGTCAATTTAATTCTAAAGTTTTCTATTTTTGTCAATTTAGTTCTAAACTTATATAGAATTTCAATGTTATCATTTAGATCAATTTTCATTGGGTAGCGGTTTAGTTATCGCCGGCCGTCCTCAATAGCTTTTGGTGAAAATTAACTAAAAAGACTATATTGGAATTTCGCACAAAACTTTAGAATTGAGTTGGCAAAATTAGAAAGTTTAAAACTAAATTTGTATTCATTCGATCCAATTAGGACTTCTTGGACAATTTCTCTAGCAAAATCTACGAGAGCTTTTATTTAGGTCGACCTTTATTTCCCTAAGTTTTGCTAACACTTACATGAACCTTTTTTTTTTTTGGCTTTCTGTTGGTTACATCTTACTTTGACCTATCCATTGAACACGACTTGTCAGGTACATTTTCCTTGCTAAACATAAAAAATGTAAACTTGGCATTGGGGATTATCAAATGCATAGCTACCAGTACACACGTTATGATATTTCTCTTGTCTATTTTTCTTTTCCTTTTCCCCCCTTCTTAGCCACCATTTCCTCGAAATATGCTAAGAAGATATTAAGCAAGAATCTCCATGCACCCACCTTGTGGGTGCTATTATATCTACAGATTCAAACAAAAGAAATTACATGTTGCAGATTGGCTAAGTTACGACAGAACAGGAGTCCTTAAACTCCGGGCTTGCAAGACCAAGGACCAAACCCTAATCTAAAGTTATGACATTGCTTGTTGTCCAGCACTTGATCCCTTGATCCCTTGATCCACTTGCTAGCACAGCTGAATCAGATTCTTCTCTATTTCTTGTACTTTACACTTGATCCCTTGTTTCTTGCAATTGGGTCCTTAATTTAATGACAGGCCTATGTACATAATATATGTCCAGCAGGTCGAGTGTCTCATGTCACCATTGTAGTTGAATGCTTGCAGGCTCAAAGTAAAGGATTGGCTGGAGGATATACTTTCATTACTATTCTCATCTATCTTCATTTGCATGCGTCCGGTCCATGCAAGAATTTTTCCAAAGCAGAAGTCGATTCTCACTTTCGGCTATGTCGATACTCAATCTGTTGAATTTTAAAAAAAGACTGAAGAGTAGTCCAAGATGAGTGATCAGTCTATGTGAAATTGACCTTTAGAAAACAGGGAACTCTTCCATCCAGCCGGCATGATTCAAGAAAAAGGTGAGACCGATACCTGTAGTCAATAAGGTACTTTAATTCCTGTAAGCACGTGCTTGACGCATGAGCACAAACAGTCACATGAGTAATAGTGAACATTAATACGCACGTCACATCTTGTCGACAACTATAGAGACTGATACTTGTTAATCAACATTAATACACATCAGTAGCACATATTCGGTTGTCGATACACGACGAACTGCTAGCAACTATGGATATGGATACTGACGATGGGTGAATAGTGGAATACCATCCAAGTTTTTTAACAAGCATTAGCAGCATAGTTACCAGTTCAAAATAATACAATCGGAGTAGTGAAGTAAGTAACTAGCGAATGTCCATTTAAGGAGCATAGAAGCACGACTACAACAATACAGTCTAGAATAACGAGAAATGGATGTAAATTTTTTTAGGGAACAATTACCACTTAGGGACAAGATCGTGGGACAATCGTTACTAGAAAAATAAATTGCGGGACAACAACCATCCAAAAATAGAGTTGTGGAGTAGTTGACACACGATATGATAATAACGGCCGCTAGAAAGTAGAATCATGGCATCGTGAGAGAATGGGCACGCAATTCTCGGAGATGAGAGAACGGGGAATTAGTCGAACCAGTTGGGGAAATGGAATTGCTAGAAACCACCAAAAAGCGGTTACTAGATCATCAAAATACCACTAGTCATTTACTACCCCTGACCACACAAATCAAACAAATTTGACATTTTTTTGAGATCTTTACTTTCTTACACTGTATTTTTATCTTCTAGATTCGCGTCGTCGGTTAAATTCTGATATGTGTCTTTATCTTAGTGTACTTGGGCTTTGTTATTGATTAAATTCTAGCATAAGTTATTTATGTTTGGTTCATTTGTAATAGTTGTACTTTTCAAACCTTGTCGTTAATTAAATTCAGACATGATTTACTTTTGTATAGTAAAGTTATTGATTTTCTTATTTTTCTGGTTATTTCCTGTCTAGAGTTAGCGCAAAACTCGGTCCTCTAATAAAAAGCAAAAAATGATTATCCTCCAAAAATATTTCGTTGGGGGACAAATTCCAAAATTTCAGGATATTAATGAAAGAATCCGCAGTTTTTTATTGGCAAGGAGACGTTAGGTCTTGTTTGATCGATGCTAGAGCCCTCTCATCTTTAGCTTTTCCCACCTCAAGCAAAGCTGTCTCTTGCTTAACATACATGAGATCTTCACTCAGCAACCTAGGAAAGAAAATGGCATAAGTACAGCGGAAGTGCCATAACTTGGCACGGAGGGACACTTAAGTGCCATAACTTACAAACGGTACACTTAAGTGCCACTTTTCAAAAAAAATGGATCACTTAGGTGCCAAGTGGTCGGAACCTTGCCGGAAATCTTACGTGGCATTTTTTTATTAATTTTTTTGCCTACGTGGCTCGCCGGAAATACTAAATCGGTGAAAAATCAGCCAAAACGACGTCGTTTTGGCTGACTTGGATTTATTAAAATTTATTAATAAAATAATATTAAATAATAATATTATTATTATTATTATAAAATCGATTTTATTTATTAAAAAAAAAAAAAAAAACAGAAGAAGGAGGGGATCGACAAGGGCTGCATAGCCCTCGCCGCCGCCGGCATCGCCCCCACCCTCGCCGGGAAGGGCCCGGCGAAGGTGGGGAGGGTCGGCCGGGTCACCGGGCCCCGGCCGGCTCGCGGCAAGGGCCCGCAGGCCCTTGCCCAGATCCGGGGCCCTGCGAGCCCTCGCCGCGGGCCGGCCGAGGTCGCCGACCACTGGCCGGGGCCCGGTGACCCCGGCCGACCCTCCCCACCTTCGCCGGGCCCTTCCCGGCCGGGGTGGGCGGCGGCGAGGGCCGTGCGGCCCTCGCGGATCTCCTCCTTCTTCTGTTTTTTTTTTTTTTTTTAATAAAATCAATTTTTAAATTTTTAAAATCGACGTGGACAATTTTTTTTTATTAAAATTGCCAAGTGGATTTTTTATTTTAAAAAAATGCTCCGTCAACAAATGAAGTCACCGGAAAATGGACACGTGGCAATTTGGCCGGATTTTCTCGCTGTTGGCACTTAAGTGATCATTTTTGCTCTGATTTTGGCACTTAAGTGTACCATTTGTAAGTTATGGCACTTAAGTGTCCCTTTGTGTCAAGTTATGACACTTCTGAGATCCGTACGTCAAAGAAAATTATGAATCTGATCAAATGGAAGTAATCAAGGAATGGAACAACATAAATGGGTCAGCTAGTGCCCTCCATTATCATTTAGAACACCTACAAATTCCATAGGACTGATAGATGTTGAAGCTCTTACTGTTCCTTGGCCCGTCCCATTAAACATTTTTGTCTAAATCTTTTAAAGCAATGAAGCTCTTTTTGTGACAAACAGTAACCGCATTCAATCACCAAGTCCAAGAACCATGTTTCCTCTTCTCGTGTCGGATTTTTCCTTTGCCATGTTAGGTAAGAAAATTAAAAGTGCATTGAATTTGGCAGCAACGGTATTTCAAAACAAATCTTCCTTTTCTGAATGAGTGTTTAATTTTCTAAAAAAGGATGCGTTTTGCAACTTGCCAATTTTTTTATTCTTTTATTCTTTTATTTTCTAAAATAAAAAAAGAACATAAATCTATATGGTAATGTCCACTAATATTTTCATTCCCCGTAATATACAGTTATTCCATAAAATAGATTTGAAATAGAAATGAAAAATAGAAAAAAATAGTTTCTTCTTCTTAGAAAGTTATTTCTTGGATCGCTACTATTTGTGACCACTGCCAACCGTTGCCTGCTGCTCACCGCCCAACTACTGTTGGTTGCCGGTTGCCGTTCGTCGGGTCATCGGTCCGCCAATTATTGCCTCCATTAAAAAAAAAAGAATAAAAAGAGTTTTGTTGATCGGTACAAAACACATTTCTATTTTTTTTCTATTTCAAGAATATAAAATTTTTGCAGTTATCAAATGCAATGTTTTACTGAAAAATTATTCTATGGAGTAGAAATAGAAAAGAAATATTTCTAAAAAAAATTATTTCCGGAAATAGAAATGTTACAAATGCATTTAAACTTCTCGATGTTGAAACAACTTTTAGAAAAAAGAAAAACTTTCCATGGCAAAGTTCATTATCGATCAATGCTGATGTGATGAATAAAAGCAATTACATAACAAGATATATCAATAATTATGTCCAGGATAGTACACGTGCTGTATATGATATATACCAAGTAAACAATCGATCAGGCCGTGGCAAGAGTCTTTCCAGGATATATTACCTGCCCATAATTCCTAATTCTGCCTAAAATAATGGAACACTATTTAAAGATATCTATAGTTTCCCACATGTCAAATTAAATAAAGAAATACTAAATTCTCTCCTACTTGAGTGGCTCAGGGTTTGGTTTACCCAAAAAATTCACCTTAAATGGCCAGTACCAAATGGACAGCCTTTCCTAACTGCTATATGAAATGGACTTCAAAGTTTCTTTAAGTTCCTCACTGGAATTAAAGTACATTATCGACTTCAGAAGTCGATTTCTCCTTTTTCTTTGAATCATGCAAGTAGGATGGAAGAGTTCGGTGGTTTCTAAAGGTCAACTTCATATAAGATTGGTCACTCATCTTGGACCTTTCTTGCCAACGTTTGACAGATTTGAGTATTCGCATGGCCGAAGGGTGGAAATCGACGTCCGCGTATGGAAAGAACTCTTGCATGGACCGAACGCATGCGCCCGACTCTTTTGACAGGCTAGATATGGACAGTGACAGTCGACTAGATGAGAAGAGTCAGAGCAGTGTCCTCCAGCCAAGTCCCTTTTTTTAAGCCCGCAAGCATTCAACTACAATGGTGACATGAGACACACGAACCACCGAACATATATCACATCTATAGCCGCCTTATTCATTTAAGGACGCAAGTTGACAAACGACGGATTAAGGGAAAAGATAGAAAAAAGAATTGTTTACAATAAAAAAATACCAACTTTTAGTTATTGTTGACATGTGATAGATTTTGTCGATGAAAGCAGAGTTTGATTATTTATGAACAAAATCATCAACAATTAAAGAATTGACAAGTCATAGGGATTGACAAAAAGTGGGTTTGATAATCTCGAGTGCAAACGTTAAAGCAGTAATCATTAATGTAGTGGAATAAAGCAACCGTTGAAGTGGAGTTTTTGATTTCCTTATTTACATGGATAATTTATGTCCGGAGCATCTCAAGACTCGTATTCTCTAATTAAAGCCAAAGAATGACTTCTAATGTAAAATACTTCGTCATGGAAGAAATTCCGGCGAAGTAAGTATGCTCTTTTGTCGTGCTAACAAGCAAATACAAATGTTTCATTTCACATATGCAAGCGTTAGTGCCGAGGTGAGAACTAAGTTTAGATTACGGTTTGGCCCTTGACTTACATGCCCGGGAGTTTTTTTTTTTGGTCGGAACATGCCCGGAGTTTAACGACTCGTTTATTGTCCGGACTTAGTAAATCTGCAATATATGTATATCTGTACATGTAATTTCCTTTATCTAAATCTATAGAAATAATAGTACATACAATGTATTTGCATGGAGTTTTTTGTTTGATATCTTCTTAGCATATTTTGAGGAAATGACGGCAAAGTAGGGGAAAATGGGTGGGCGGAACTAACTAACAAAGTGATTTTGCATTACTTTTATCTAGGTTTTGTTGTGAAACAACGCAAAAGTTAACGGATTTAAGTGTGATGCAAGAAGAAGCAATTAAGAGAAAAATCAATAATGAACGATAAAGAACATCGGAGATTTACAGAAAAATTATCCAAAAAATCCTAATTTTATTGTATTTTTGCCAATCAAGTTTTAAACCTTCTAATTTTGTTAATCGAGAGTATGTGGCTAATTTTGCCAATTCGGTTTTGAACCTTCTAATTTTGATGACTACCTTAGAGAGGCAGACACTTATTATAGGAATGAAATGGTTTTTGCTATTGAAAGTATTAATTAGGTATACCGTCCAAGTAAAAACAGCTTACGAGGGACCTCACATGTTAAACGACCACCTTTTAGCTTGGATTTTCCTTGTGGCGTGC
Organism: Corymbia maculata; assembly: GCA_014182735.1. Lineage (NCBI taxonomy): Eukaryota > Viridiplantae > Streptophyta > Magnoliopsida > Myrtales > Myrtaceae > Corymbia > Corymbia maculata. The sequence continues at coordinate 42,904,749 of CM024689.1, read as the reverse complement.
GTAACCATTATCAATAAATTGGATCATTCCTCGTTAAGTATGACCAATATAGACTCAAATTAAGATACTGGATCATAGGGACTTAATTTACAAAAATATTTCCTGACTGGAAACGTACCATCAAACCATAACAATTACCGTCCTTCTTTTTCCTGGAAAATTATTTGATTTTAATTTAAGGTAGTGAGAAAGCTCAGAAAGGTAAATAATAAATGTTGAGAACTACCAATTTAAAGAAGAAGAAGCAGCAGCTAAAGAGATTCAAGTCATTCAAAGGTCAAAACTTGGGGAAAGTACAGATAAAACACCCAAAAAGAACTGCAGGATTTTTGCCTGAAAGAGACCCGAAAGTTCTGATTTTGGCGTTTACCTCCAAAAGGGACAACACGTTCTTACGCTTAAACGGTCACCCGTCTCCTTCTTTCAACGCTCTCTCTTCAAAATGAAAACCCAAAAACTGAAGGACAAGGAAAAGGCAAAAAGGAAAATTAAAAAAACAGAAGAAGAAAGACAAAACAGACAAGAAAGAGAAGAGAACCAGTACGTTCTTTCATAGCGTTTGGAAGCGGTTTTAAAGGTGGAGAGCAGAAGTCGCTGCGAAGCATTCACCACCTGTCAACAACCAGCAGAGAGAGAGAGAGAGAGAGAGCGTATTTTATAAAAGTTAACGATACTGAATTCTCTGCCATAGGTGGAGCTTAGTGCGTGTGTGTGTGCTTGTGTGTTTAACCAATATCCATGTTTCTGTTTATGGGTTGATAATGTCCCGGTTTTTCAGCTCAGGATGATTGGCTTCAGAAGCCGAGAGCTTCACATTGTCTAACTACGGTAAACTCTGTTATATCTCTCTCTATCTCTGTTCTTCTTCTTTTGTTTTTTGTTGGGTAATTTTATTTTAATGTCTGTTTTGGGCTTTCAATCGTCTTCTTTTTTCCCCTTCCTTTTTTTCCTTTTATCCCTCCTTTCTCTGACGAGTTGTGCTTTGTTAATGGCGGAGGTTGCAGTAAGAATGGCACCTCCTACTTTCTTTTTTTCTGGTTATCTATGGTATGCTTCGTCTTCTTCTTCCTGTTCGATCATTTGGGTTATGCCTTGTTCGCTTTTGGGTTCACCATTTTTGTTTCTCTTTTAGATGATCCTTTGATGAAGAAGCATGAGTTCGTCATTTCTCTTTTCTGAATAATCGATCCTTCTCTATACTCAGCTATAGATATCTTCCTGAGTTTTAGCTGCTCCATTTTGCGTTTTATGTTTTTTTTTGTTTTCGCTTTTGTGGCTAATTTAACATCGGTTGTTGGGTTGATGCTACTTGTTATGAGTTTAGAAATTGGGGCCCAGAAAGAAATATGATGCTGTGAGGTTCAAGATGGTTTTTTTTGTCGGGGGATTATTTTTTATCATTTGTCCTTTTCGTTAAATCCCATTTTATGGAATCAGTTTTCTGATTGTTGGATATTCGATGCTTGAGCAATTTCCTTTGGATTGTCCCCGGTTACCATGTGGATGATAGTTATCTGACTCTTGTTCTCTCTGTGATTATTCTCTCTGATTTATTTTGATAAAAGGATATTTTGCATCTGCATTTTGAATTTAGGAACTTCTTTTCATATTGATGTAGCATAGTTTATGTCTCTGTATTATACTCTTGAAAATGGAAGCTCCTAATTTGTATTATCCATCTGGTTTAGGCATATGTTGTCGAACTTTTGCTTGTGGTTGTTCATTCCAATAGCAGCTTTATGTTGCTTTTCATTCTTCAAGTTTCATAAAGATCTGCTGCAGGTATCCATTAACAGGCTATTGGTTCTTTCAATTTGCATCAGAGATGAATTTTGCAGTTTTTTTCAATCAATATGAACTTCAACTGTGAAAATGCACGATTATTTGAAGGAAATAATGGCTTGTGTTGCTATTTGGCACACACTCTCTTGCATCCTTCTCACGCATGCGTGTCAGAGAAACAAATGAGCACATTATATTTTCCCCAAGTTTTATATTTTTCCAGCTATTCGTTTGATCTTGCATTTGTAATATTGTTAGGCATCATGATGTGGATCATGGCACAAGGCCCGTGAAGATACTGATAGATCCATTAAAGCAAAAAAAGCGGGATCCTGTATTAACTTCCTCTGCTTCTGCACTAGGTAGCAGAAATTGTAAAGCCTGTCCTTGCTTGATCATTGCTTCACTAGCATCTCTGCATTTTCTTTGTCTCATTTCATGCTTCTGCTACTTGTTTGTTAGATTTGAGACTTTTAGACATGGAAAAGAAAAAACATGATGAGTCATCCCCAAGAGGAGTAATAGAAGCCTGCATCAGAAACATGGAACCAGAAGCAGAATCCCCCGAGGACAAACACAAGGAACAGGAAATTCACTGCTCAAATTCAGGGGCACTTTCTCATTGGAGAAAATTTTTCACTCTATGGAAGAGAAAATCAATCAAACGGTTAGCCTCTTTTCCTCCGCTTGCCGTGCCGAAACTATCCAAGAGAAAGAGCAGAAGCACTAGAGAGAACATAACTCCCGTGTTGAGTGATATATACAACTTCAAGTCCTCATTGGTGCATTTCACCTTTTCTGAACTACAAATGGCAACCAACAACTTTAGCCCTGGTATGTAGTTTAATCAACGAATTCAATGCATTAGTCGCCTTGGTGCTTCTACAGACCGATTTTTTTCTCTATATGACCATTAAATATATGAGGTGCCTAACTTATATGCAGAAAACTTAATTGGCAAGGGTGGATATGCTGAAGTATACAAGGGGTCTCTGCGGAACGGACAGTTTGTTGCGGTGAAGCGGCTGAACAAAGGAACAGCAGATGAGAGGATCACAAGTTTTCTCTCTGAATTGGGCACCATTGCCCATGTAAATCACCCTAACATTGCTAAGTTAATTGGATGCGGAGTTGAGGGAGGAATGCACATCATTTTTCAGTTATCTGCTCTAGGAAGTTTAGGATCTGTTCTTCATGGTTGGTTCATGCCTTATGCAATGAAGCTCTCAAGTTTTCTTCCATTTCTGGATACATTTTTGTAAATTTTTCTTTTCCCTCGTATTACACTTTCCAGGATCAAAGGCCAATCTAGGATGGGATAAAAGGTATAAAATTGCTCTAGGGACGGCAGATGGTCTTCTTTATCTTCATGAGAGTTGTCAAAGGCGAATCATCCATAGAGATATCAAGGCTGATAACATCCTTCTTGCCAAGGATTTCGAACCTCAGGTATATATTGAATGGAGTGGACAATATGGTTTCAATGTTTTGGCCAACATTGGCATTGTTTTAATGGCCTATATTGTCAGAGTGTGGTGCACCGCTGCTTTGATTAGTCCTGAAAATGTTTCTCAGTGTAAATTCTTTCTTATAAGCAATTGACAACTTGGAGGCTATAAATTTTCGAATCCGCACATATTGTCAGAGGCTATAAATTTTCGCATCCACACATATGCATGCATGTACTCATTCATGTATATGTGTATATAGTACATGCATGTGTGTATATGCATGCAAATTAAATAGCTGGAAGAGGACTGCCAGCTGCATCAATGCCTTAACGTATGCTAAAATGCCCATCATAAAGAATCCACTGGGGAAGATAGCCACACGTAGTTGCCGACAAATTCACATCCTAGATAGATGTCAATGCCCCTAATGTGTAACGCTTCTGCTGTCGATCTTCAGTTTCGTTCTTGTCTTTGAAATGCTTTTGTCATTTGAAATGGATAAATGAAATTAGGTCAATGTCGCTTTTATAATCACCTGCAAACCAGCCTTGAGATGCAATGGCAGATAACTTTCTTTTTTGGGCCATCAACGGCAGATGACTTTGTCTATTTCTATCCCTTATAAGAGCCCATTTTATTCTTTTTCAAGTCTAATTTATATTGTTCTGCTGCCTATGTGAAGTTGTTTTGCACCTCATCCTATTCTCTTGGTCATTGATTCACTAATTACTGTTATTGTTAATAGATATGTGACTTTGGGCTTGCCAAATGGCTACCAAAACAATGGACTCACCACAATGTGTCCAAATTTGAAGGAACATTTGGGTCTGTAAGCCTTAAGCTTTTTATTTTCAACTAGCTAAATGTTGCCACTGGATCCTCATTCAGATATATACTGACAGCTACTTTGCCCCCGAGTACTTCATGCACGGGATAGTGGATGAGAAGACTGATGTATATGCCTTTGGGGTTCTGCTTTTGGAGCTCATTACTGGCCAAAAAGCATTGGATCATCTAGGCAGAAGCCTAGTTCTTTGGGTAAATCCATGTTCTGTCAGATGGGCACATTTGATGATGTCCTTATAAAGTTAGAATAATTTCGTTCATCCTCGCAGGCAAAACCTCTTCTGGATGACAATGTTATTGAGGATCTCATTGATCCTTCCCTTGGTGATGATTACAACTCCGACGAAATGGATTGTGTGATAATGACTGCTTCGTTGTGCATCCAGCAGTCTCCTATTCTACGTCCTCGAATGAATCAGGCAAGCCTATTTCCAGAGACTCCTGCATCTCAAACGTATCTTTGACCTTGCAAAAGTGATTAGCAACCATCTGGCAAGAATCTTTATGCATAAGATTACCTTTGCCATCTGTTAGATGCATGGTACTTATCCTTTTTTCAACTGTAGATAGATGAAATACAGGAGTGGGAAAAGATTAATGTCATATGAATTACTCTATAAACTTTAAACTTATAAAGAACGCTTCTAGGATTTATCTAATGTACTCAATATGGAAAGTGTATCATGTTTATTGCTCCTATCAAACATGATTACTCAAATTCTTGATTATCTCCTGAGAGGGTAAAATCATTATCTGAGATTGATCTGTAGTAGAAATGCAGTTTTGATATGTCAGTGATAGTTTTGTGGGAGAAAACCATGTGGGTCATCTGGTTATGATGTCTAGGCATTAAGTCTTTTGAAACATCAGATAATTGAGGGATAGGGTTTTCAATTATTTCAATGACCTTCACCCTATGGTGAATTCCTGCCCCTCATTTGCCCATGAACGTAGGCCAAAGGATGAGCCATACATTAGTTTTGTTGCACATTTCCTTTCTTTCCTTGTTATTCATCGTTGTTGGTCGCTTTTCTTCCAAAGAATATCTTGGGTGTTTCAGCCCGAGTAATAAGCTCAGAGATTTGTTATTTGTCAATGTCTCTGTCATGAAAAAGGATGAGAAAGATTTTCCAGTTGAAAATCTAGTGCTCTAATGCATCCTTTCTAGTTTGGGCATGTTTTGACAGACGACAGCATTTATATCATTTTTTACTAGGGAGATGTTAACTTTTAAGATTTCAGTTCTCAATGAAGCCGTTGCAGTCTTTTCTATATATTGATTGACTCTCTCTATGGGTGATTGCATGTGGTAACTTCACGTGTCATTCTGCTGGAATGCAGGTCGCCATATTGCTGAGAGGAGAAAGTTTCATCTCGGAGTGTACAGGAGAAGGTCCGAGGCATTCCCTCCAGAGAACCTACTCTGAAGAGCTTCTGGACGCACAAGAATACAACTCAACGAGGTACTTGAGCGATCTCAAACGCCACAAGGAGGTGGCTTTGAGCTCTTGACACCGACCATTCACATCACATTACATATTCCACCAGTTAGCATTAGTTAAATAGAACCCTTTTTCTGAGCCGGAGAGGGTTTAGGAGTCCCCTGGTAATGCGATGGATTATGCGTAGTTACTTCATGGCATATGAGCCCATTTATGATCTCCGAGACACAAGCCCTCGATGAGATCCCGGATCATAGTGAATTCAAATTCATCCTTCAGTTCTTACGCGAGGATAGGATTCTCTCCTGTCGAATTCCTGAATATACATGAGATGAAATTATTTCTCGAGGACACTTTAACTCTCCCTAGGCTCTTACAAATTTTTCTTCTTTGTACATATGTCCGAATTAGTACATGCGGGATATTGTAATGTGATGCTGTGGTGGAGCTTATTAGAACATAGAGAAACAGGATTTTGAGCTTCCTTTTCGGGGAAGTCCTTGCCTCATTCCTTTTCTGCATTGCACTTGCAGGAGCTGAAATTTAAGAATTTGGCAATTTGTATTTAGCTTTTGTGAGTAAACACGTGTCGTGAACTTCCATGGAAAGCTGCATATATCAGGAGGAAAATAGTGCTATCGGCAACACTGTAATTGCAGCAGAAACTTGTGTTAGCCACTAGTATCGTTGCTTTAGCCACTAGTTGTTGCTGCTCTGTTTATCCATTTACTTTGGATACTCTTGCGACAATCTCTGTGAGCTATAAATGCTGATGAATCTGGAAATCTAGATCTGGACCCAATTGAAATGTTGACCTATACGAACAGAGAACAAAAACAGACTTTATTCCCAACATGTTCATCCAGCAACAATCTCAATAATGAGTACTGAAAAACATAAGAAAGATCTGCCCATACTATGGAACATGTCTGCTCAATTATTCGGAGCAGCAGTCCTTACTCCTAAAGTGGTCCTTCTGTTTCATATCGCCAGGTGGCATTGTTTGTTGAACCATCATGCAAGAGGTTAAATTCACTCCTCTGGTCGGGTTCAGGTCGGGTTCGGATCGGAGAGCCTATGAGAGCAGGAATTAACATCGTACACGGGCTCAAACCGCCGTGGATCGTGTGACCAGAACGTCGGATGATGTGACGCCTTCGGATCAGATGGAGACAAGAGAAATTCCCCTTAGAAATTTCCGAACGCGCGGTACTGTATGGAGCCCCCGGCGTGCCTGAGCAGTCCTGTCTCGTTATAACATTGGAGACTTTTCCAAGATCATGTTGGGCCTGAGGATCCTGAATTAAAGGTGGGGGAAAGAGGGACGGAAGGCAAGGGCCTTTGTCGTTTGACAGCTTACAGTGTCGTATTCCATCCGAAGCTGAGTACTGATGGGTCTGGGGTCCCCCGACGTCAGCCCAAGGTGCTAGCAAACGACAAGCCCTCATGCTAGGGTTTGCCAGCCATACTTCATTTGCTCCCCCACCACAACAACAATGGGAATGAACGAACTTTTTGAGCGCTCGATTAATTTGGTTACTCTTTAAATGTGCGAAATAGTGGTCCTCGATGAATGTAGCCCGACCGGTCCGTGCCCTAGTAAACCGACATAAGTTGGGGGATTCATGTTCGGGTCTTGAATGAGAAGAACATGCTTAGCATTCTAACAGTCCTCTGCACGCTATCATTAACATGGGGAATTCAACATGGGAATTTGTAGAGAAAACTATAGGTGAGATACGTTCTCTATCTATCTTTTGTTTGAGAAACAGTTTCGAAATTTTATACTACAAAAACTCAACCGATGATGATATTTTATGACCTAAATCTTGAAAAAAAAAATTCAACTTTAGGTCAAATTTCAATATGTTCCGAACTTTTTTTTTTTGTTTAAAAAAAGTCAATAATTTTCTCTCTAGTCTCAAATCTTCTTGAACACTCTAAAATTGTCATTAATTTCTTTAAAATTATCAACATAAAAGTCATTTAGAGATTAGAACCTCATATTCATTAGTACTCCAGCTTTCATATGAAACAACAGCAATCTCCCAAAATTGTTACTTTGGAAGAAACCTAGGGCGACATTTGGACGCATGGATAGATTTGAGATTAGAGTAAAAATTTTAGATTTTTTCATAAAAAAGAAAATTCAAGACAGAATTAGAATATGATCTAAAGTTGAATTTTTGTTTTCAAGGAATTAGCCCTACACAATAATTATGCTAATTAGAATATGGCTAGTCTTAAGAACATGGGATTCCAATGCCACTTTCGAAGTATGGATGAAGAATAGCATGAGGGAAGTAGTGACAACATTACCTATTTCTGTTGCTTTGTCCAAGGTCGTTGATTTGGAAAGATTTTGGGAATGATTGACGACATGAGTCATTCTTGATGCTAAAAAGGACTAGCCCTAGAGCTCTAGCCCTAGGTGTCGTACCCTAACATATCTTTTATTTATTTTAGAGAATTATTGGTGCCATCTTTTTGCTAAGATAATGCGATTCGATGGCCTCGAAATCAGCTACAGCTATTTCTTGGAAAATGACACGAAATAGGAAAAAAAAGTGCTAACAGGACTTTTTAATTCTCTCCTCTTTAAGTTTTATAGTAATTTTCAATCGAAATTTCTTTTTCATAAATTCTATTTTCCAAAAATATCACTTCTACCTCATATAAAAATAAAAGAATAATTTTTTTTATAGTTCTTAACTTTTCCTATTTTCCACAAGTGACATGAGGACCATACTTTTTTTTTTTTTGGTCAGAACATGAGGACCATACTTCCTAACGGGGAAAAGTTTATATGTCAAATAGCACCAATATTTTCTCTAACAAAAACTGCGAAAGGCAATGGGAAAATGAAATTTTTTAATGAGTAAGACAAGATCAAAACACAAAAAAAATAAATGAGTGTCGGAATTCCGTTTCAGTCCATTCTTGACTTATGAGTATTTAACATGCCCTTTAAATGAAAGGCTTTTATCTTGTGTTGGCGAAATCCAAAAGGGTTAACCTGATTATAAGATGATCATGATCTTATGCCTCAAAAAATATGAAATTCCAAGACCCGTTTTTATTTAAAAAGGATCAATCGAGATTCAATGTCTCAAGAAAGTAATTCTTCATACAAGATAGGCACAATATTGTGCATGATAAGTGATCTAAGATAATCACTAAGAAGGAAGGGAGAGGTGGGAAATTCAATTCCCCATCTTTTTCTAGATTCCCCACTCTATTGGGGTTAGGGGTGGAGACGTTTAATTTTAAATGTAGGTTTTCGACTCTCACGCTCTATAAAAAGGCAAAATAAAAGTTTGAGAATGAATTAAGTGTTGAAGTACGATAAACCCAAAAAAAAGTGATCTAAGAAGTTGTCTCGTTATAAAATTTTATAAAATCAAACATTCATTTTTTCTGGTGCAAGATGGCACAGTACATGCTTCTTTCAGAAATGTAATAATGTGAAAGGTGGAATTGAATCAGATGCCATAATATAAGGTCCCTCTTTGAAGTACCCTGCGTCCAACACTTGTTGCAATACTGGCTCCACCCATAAAACTGCAGTAAGGAGCCCCTCTTCCATGATGTCCTAAGTTCGCGACAAGTGGCTAACTTGCAATATGCACGCCGCAGAAATTTGATATCTCTGGGCTCCATCCGCTTTAATCATGAAACTTTACTGGATGGAGAGCAAAGAGATTGTCAACACCAATTATTTAATATGGGACTTTTACATGTTCATCATATCCCTAAAAGGGAATTTGGTCTAAGCCCATCTTAAGTCAATAAATTTACAGGCCAATCAAAATGTATTAATTTTTCGATGTAAGATTTTTCTAACACGGACTTTATCAAAAAGATAAACAGTGCTTTTAGAAGAAACAGGAAATTGAAGAAGCCGTTTCACCTTAAACTTTTTTCCTCAATGGTTTTCAAACTAAGGAAAGTTTAGCCACTTAAACCTGTGAAATTCTTCATAAAAATTTCATATTTCTGGTCACAACAAAAACAGAAAGCTGAAAAAGCCCCCCCATTACCAGGCAAATGAAGCCTATTTAAATTCGTCCTTGACCGCATGGAGATCAAGAAATTTCAAGATTTTGTAGTTCCCTAAGCTCAGGGACTGCTCATTCTTCTTCGGATGAGACAACATCGGCACCACAAAACGACAGGAGATACGAAAAAGATAAGAAAAAAAAGATGGCAGCAATTTTGATGGGAGAGCATCTCGAAAAGACTGAAAGCACAGGCGTGATAATAAAGGATAAGGGGGAGCGAAAAGCTAAGGGAGAGAGTAGGTAGATCCTGAAAACGATACGTGCCTAGCCCATCTCCAACTGCTAGTCCAAATGCTTTTTATTTTCTCTTTTATTTCTTTTTCACTGCGAGAGTTACCAATGCAGAAGGAGATTTCAGAGTTCACCATTTGTTGTGTGCTGTAGGATTTTCCTTCCTGCATTATTTTCCCTTGATAATTTTCCCTTGATAGAGAAACGAAAACCTCCAAAAAAAATTCTCACATGCATAGTGAAAGGTGACAAATGGCAATTTCAGCTTCTGGGTCATGTCTAAAGATGCTACTTTGTTCTCTCTTTGCTCTAAGGGGAGCATTTTTTTTCTCAAATTTCTTGCCACTTGGACAATTTTTAGTTCAGTCCAGAAGTTGATCGCCCCATGTTATGAACACATAAAAATACGTTGGTTTATTCTGGTACAATAGTTACTGTCTCTTCTTTTGTTAAATGCACATTAGTTACTCTCTAATGCACTTGACAGCTGAAAAGACTCGGATCAAGTGGATAGAACAAGAAAGAAAGCAGAATAAACAGAGAGAGAGAGAGAGAGAGAGAGAGAGTCATCATAATAACCGAAAGAGAAAGATGATAAGGTGAATGACTGGATGGTCGTGGTATCAAGCTTTGGATCTTCTGATAGCTCTTGTTTTGGACTGTCTCTAAAAGAATTTGTGTTGTTATTGTGAGTGCGAGATAGTTAAAAGAAACAAAAGCAGACACTGCCAGACGAGAGTGACTGCATACACTGTATGAGACAAGCCATTCCTCTGGAATCTTACTTATATACTCACCCAGCCACAAACTTCAGTTCAGTGCCATTATAAAACCAACGCATAAAAAACCTCTCTCTGGATGTCCACAGCTTTTAAATGAGCGAAGAATCTCTGAAATCATAACAATGGATGTAGCTCAGTTGAAGAGGCAGTTATTTGAGTACACCACTCTACTATTTCATGAGGTGAGAACAGCAGAAGTTTGCTCTCTTTTCCTTCTTGTTATTTCTTTTTTTCAAATGGTACCCTCAAAGGATGAGTTTCGCTCCTCCTTTATTTTGCTGGTGAGAAGGGATTTCTGGATGAGCAGTTCACTCAGCTTCAGCAACTGCAAGATGAGAACAACCCAGACTTTGTCGTGGAGGTGGTGTCACTGTTCTTTGATGACTCTGAGAGGCTTCTAAATGAGCTGGCCAAAGCACTGTGAGATTTATTTTCATTATCCAAATGTGTTTCAATTTTCCGATACCCTTTTTAACATAATATCTCCTTGAATAAATCAGAAAAAATTATGCGTTTCTTATGTTTTCCTTTTTTGTGTGTTTAGTGATCAGCAGAATACTGATTTCAAGAAGGTGGATGCTCATGTGCATCAACTGAAAGGCAGCAGCTCCAGGTACTTGCCATTTTCAAAGGACTGTTCCTTTCTTTCCTTTAGCATATTAAACTATTTGCTTATAACAGCAAAGTCATGAGCAGTTTGAGCAACAGTCGCCCTTTCCCAGTAGTCCTCATCGCAATTCTTGTATAATGAACATGTTCCATTAAATGTTTTGTCCAAAGTCTTTTCTGGTCCAAACAGAAGATCATACTCCTTTGGAAAAAGAACGAACAAAAAAAGAACAGTAAAAGTAGAAACTCGTGTGGTCATGCAAACAACCACAGCTATGTTCAGGAATGATGGCTCTTCCAATTTCCAAATCCTGAGCAAGATGAATTGTTCTTTGGAATTACAGCATCGGTGCGCAGAGAGTTCAAAGAGTCTGCATTTCCTTCCGCAACTACTGCCAGGACAAGAATGTCGAAGGGTGAGTGAGTCCCTCCGCATCCCAGCATGATATTAGTGGGAAAAATAAAAGAAAAATTTTCACTTCACAATCTCACCATGCAAAAAAGTTTTAGTTTCTGATAATGATGATCCATTTGAAAACCGTCCTACTAGAAGAGGCCGCTTATTTTTCCTTGTTGTAGGTGCCTGAAATGTCTGCAACAAGTAAAGCACGAGTATTCCCTGGTGAAGAATAAGCTTGAGACTCTGTTCACTGTAAGCATCAAGTAGAAGATCCTAATATTCCAAATCATTTCTCCGATTCCTTTAGTTACTCAGAAGTCCTAATGTTCTGTTTGGTTGATTAGCTGGAGAAGCAGATTTTGGCAGCTGGTGGGTCAGCTCCAATGTAATGAAGTGCGAATGGATTTAGCAAATTTCACAAGAATGAAGAAATGTGACTATGAATCCATTATTTTGCTTTCATTTGAGGAGAGATGGTCCTTCATTTGTTTTTCCTCTTAACCCAATTTCAGCGAGAACTTGGGTGGTTGCATCAGCTTTTGATCTTCTCTTGTGGCAAAATCCAAATCAATGAATGATCAGGAAAGATCAATGTGAATAAACTTTTCATCAGCTTTTGTCTATGTATTGTTTTAGCAATAAAATCGACCGCATCTTGTTTCCTACTTGTTGAAAAGAAAAAAAATAAAGAAAAGCTCGCGTTTCAGTTGCACAAGGTAACATTTTGCGGATTACCCAGTCATGAAAAGCCTACGCAAAAGTGAAGTTTGTATGTCCACAAAGAGGAAGGGGCAAAGGAGCTGATTACATGGCTTCCAGGACAGCAATCTGATGTTTTAACCTCCTTTTAGACAATGGCCATGATTATCCCCTCTCTCAGATGTTGATGTTCAGGGTCTTGAAGTCTTTCTTCCATTTCTATCAGACCCTCTTACCAGATCTATCATATACAAGCGAAGTGAACATCCACCTGTACTTGAGAAATAAAATTTGAAATATCGATTTTCTTCGTCTTGCGCTGAGGGACATCCATTATTCTTCTATTGACCCAACAAACAGAAAATGGTGAAGCGACCGGCCAGTATGGTTAGCCAGCCAAAAGCTGGTTATATAAATTTTATGGGGAGCTGAAGCTGAACATTGGTTGGCAATATTATTTAACTTCGACGATGCAGACCACAGTTTGTAAAGGATCTTCTATAATTTTTGGCTCAAGTTCAGAGCTTCCTGTTTTAATAGCATTATCGTTTAGGTTTCTTTGATCGCCAAATCTTGATGTCAACTACACATAAATTGAACTGTTCTACTTTTTTGAGGTCAACCGTTGTCACTCATGGTTGGCGCATGTCTCCTTGTCTGAAGATTAAGTGCGAATAACAAAAGGCCTTTAAATTTAACGGCACATGGCCGCACAAGAGGCCGAGAGGACTCTTGTAGCGCCCTTGTAGCGCCCGAAAGGGTTCGATATATTATATCTTGCTGTGCAACTTCCAAAGAGATCAAATTGCTGTGCCAACCTCCAATCAAATTAGCTCCATCATTTCATCTCTCTCCTCTTCTTATTTCTCTTCTTCTGACTAATCGTGGCCGAACGAAACATTGTTCTTCGAGAACAAGTAATACCCGTCTTAAAAAAGCACTTGCACCAACACATTTGATTCTTCATTAGCTCAATCCATCACATGTCTGAACAGGTATCGATATGTGGTTCGTTTCCTCTTTATTCTGCTCTATGTCTAAGGTAACTTTAGATAACAACTAACAACTGTCATTCTCAACGTTTGACAGAGTAGCTTCGAATTGTTTATCGATGTTTTGTGAATGGTGCCAACCACACTAGGTTATGAGTATCAAGACACATGAAATGCATCAAGAACTGCAACTGGCAACGAATAATATAGTGTTTCCACTGAGACAGAGGACAAACCTTATTAAGGAAAAAAAGAGGTTGTTTGGAGGTCCTAAACTGATTCCCTTCCATGCGTCTAGTATTTTAATGCGGTTAAATGATACCAAAACCAAGAAGATATCTGGTCTTATGTCCTTTTCACTGTGTCAGAAGCTCCACTATAATTTCTGGTGCTGATGCATGCATGTAGAGATCTGGAGGGAACATACACCCCTCGAAGGACTTTGTTTCATCCTATATTGACAATTCTATAATTAAAGCTCCAATATCTCCATAGTCTAAACTGTCTTCACCCCCATGGCTTTTCGCCGACAAATGCAGCAGCTCTTAAAATTTTTTGCTCCTTATTAGCGAATAGTGGCCCACACACCATCGGTGTGCTCTACTGTTGCCTAGTTTTTATGCAGGCCACCATGTATAAACAAAGTGAAAACAGAATCAATCCGAATTCTAAGGGCCAGAGGTTAATGGTTTCCCTCATGATTACTGTCACTCCTGCCTGGAGTTCTGTATCTGCTCTTTGTGGCTCACCGTAGCTCCCCAATACAGCGGACTGTCTTTCGTGACCTAGTACATCCGCAAAATGCTCGTAGTAGGCCTCCTCATTAATGTTTCTCAAAATCTTCACTGGTTTTCCTCGCTTTTCGTCAATGATAATTTCTCCGATTTTCGATTCATCTCCATCTGCCAAGATTTTGAGAGGCTTGAACTCGAAAGTCCTGTTTAAGTGAGAAATATTGCTGGCTAATATCACTGCTCCCAGAATTTCCCCCAAGAATAAATCCTGCATAGTGATATATTATAAAGTAGATTTTTTAGATGTGTCAATTCTCAAAACAGAAAAATGTGCAATCATTGCCATATCTCCTCTGATTTTCTTCCCTAAATACTTGAATTAATGCAGTGCCACTACTCTATGAGCAATAATCTTCAACAAAGTAAATTTCTTCAACTGTAATATTACCCAGAGAGTAAATATTCATATGTACACGACCTTCAGCTAATTCTCAGGTGTGATGATTAAGCTCTCATACCATGTGATGATATCTGTTATGTTTCCGCTGCAAGTTCCACAGAGTTGTTAGCAAATGATGGGCCAATGAAGCTTCAGGAGTCCTGTTTGCAACTTGTAATTTGTTTAATATCATCGGGAAGGAACTGACCCTCCTTTGCATACTGAGTGGAATGAGTGTTATGTTAAGTCCTGAGGCAAAAACAGCCTTTGCGGCTAGAGGATCAAGAAACATGTTGAATTCTGCAAATTTGTTACAAGGTACTGTAAAGAGATTTCCTCTTTCATTGCCATCGCCAACATGTCCCCCAACAACATATATATCCTGCAAAATTGAATCGAGACAGTGGAAAATTTCATCATATAGGCCTTTTTTTTTTAAGGAAGTGGATAAAATAGAATTGTCACGACATTCATAATGTGATTTCATACATGTGCAAAACAACCTATCATAAAAGTTCTCAGGTTCTCACATTTTAAAACTAATAATGGAATCTGAAATTCAAGCGCAATCACTGATCTTTATGAATCATTTATACTTAAGCCCATGATGACAAATTTATCCTTGTCATTGGATTTACCTGGATCACCGAGCTTGAGTTTTTCAAATGAATGATTGAGGCCAAGTTTGTTAAGGGTCCATTGCTCAATATGGAAATTTTGGCAGCTGGGTCTAGTGATTTGACAACAGATTTCCAGACATCAACTGCAAGAGGCTGTCTAAATTCAGGGTGATCAGTATTTCGAGGAGCTCCAAACCTCATGGAATTTTCTGCTGTGTATCTGAGACAGAAGTTAAGAGCCGAGATCAGCAAATTCTGAAAGACGCAAATGCTTTAGTTATTTTTTCTCCCCTAAGCTAGAGAGAGGAATTTACTAAATATGCTAAGCAAGAAAGTGCCAAGCGAATAAATAGCAAGACAGCTTATCATGCGCGCGAGCATTAAACTTTCTGAACAGACAAATTTTGCAAAAGAGAGAAGCAACAATGAGAGGTACAAAACCTTCTAGGACTACTAGGCAAATCACGAGATAATCCATAGAGCGTATCAGCATCTAAGAAGCCGCCACCACCATGAGGAATGGCCTTTCTGTACTTGCAGTCCCCTATAGCAGGAAAAGTTGGATCTGTCTGTTCATGTGCAAATGCATCTCCAAGACCAACCGGGATATCATCCCGACCCATCATGTGTAACAAATCATAAACAATGTCAACTGTTGCAGCGGTAGCCCAGCCAGTTGAACCTGCTATTATGCCCTATTTGTCCATAAGCACATTAGCAGCAGTTCTTAGAAATGGTTCAGGGAGAATTTGAGCTACACATCATAAATTGTAAAGGGGCTCGTACAATTATCAATTGTTATCTGATTTGTCAATGAGTGGTACACAATCGCAATTCCTACCTTAAGGTCAATAATTTCCCTTGGCACTTTCAATAGATACAAAAGAGATAGAAAATCTCCAGCACTCATATCCATGTCGAAGACAACTGGTTTTCCGGTGGACCTCATATCACTGTCTGGCTTAAGCAAAATTTCCTTGTACTGAGGAAACTGTGTCGTGATGTTGAACCTTCCACTTTGTTCCGGATTGTTTAAAACCTGAAACATCACCAAAAATCTTGCTCATTGCGCTAAGGTAAATAACATCAGCTTAAACAATGGACTACCTATCCGCATGGCATTATTCTATTTGGTGCCGTCAATCCACTCAAAATTCGCCTTTATAGACACACAAAAGAAAGATAACCTTCTCCATTTCAAATAGTGAAACAGAACATATTGCACTTCGAAAAAAAGATCTCACGGTAGTTTACATTCAAGAAGCTTTCATAGAACTCCTTGTTCAGCGAGCTTTCGGTGTCTTGACTTGGCTTGGCTTTTGTTGCAACAAGAACACGCACTGCTTCTGGACCAGTTATCTCCTTCGTGTAACCATCCTACAATAAAGCTTAATCAACAATATCAGCATTGCTTTAATCTTGCGCTTCATCTTTATGTGTAGTAAATGAAAATAGCGATTGCCTGATCAACCATTAAATGCAGCAGTACATGATATTATTCGTGAAACACTGATGCTCTGGAAGGGGAAGATGGGCTTTACTTATAGGGTTTGTACGCACTTTCTTGAGCGTGTAGCGGGTCTTGCGCACCTGAGTTTTGCTGTGAATAAAATAGTGACTTATTGAAAGCAGAAACATTGATGCGCTAGGCACGGATATTATTACCGCAAAGTTATATAATTCCTTTTTTTCTTTTATCGAAAAAGTCATATAATTCTAATGGTAAGTGAAAGTAACTTATCGACTAATACTGACTTATCAGAAAACAAGAAACATTAATGCCCTGGGCACTAAAATATTACCACAATGTCCTATAATTCTAATGGTATAGGTAAAAGTAACTACCTGACATGGCCCTTTATTCTCTGCTTTGCAAAATGGATCTCGCATTCCCATCTGAACATGACCACTGTGCACTCCATTGTTCCTTAGCCTGAACTTTGGGACTGGAAGCCCATCAAAGAAGGGATTGGAGCCATCTGAAATTCCATAAGGTTTGTTTGAAGTAACAACCGTGATGTTCATGTACTCCATCTCAGCAAATGCATTTTCGTCTTCCAAGTTTTGCTGATTTCGCATTTTAGATATTGCCACTCCAACCATAAACGAGTCCCACATGCAATAGTTCTGGAAAGTGATCATTTCATAATTACCAATCTTGTCTAGGCAACTACAGCACTATTCTAACAGTCCTGGAAAACAGAAATGTGTCAGGACGTACCTCATGAAAACCATCACTGAACCAAGTATCATGAACCATTTTCAATGATTGGAAACAATATTGTGCCTCATACGTATCTTGCCTCCTTTCAAATGTCTGGAAGAAGTTCTTATCAACAGGAATGGTTCTCGTTGCGTCCAGAGGAACAAGTGTGACGGGGATTCCTGAATGAAGTACCTGGACTGCAAAACACTCTTAGGATAGATAAGACCTTGAATGCTTACAACTTTTTATCCTTATGCAATGTATCATCATCACAAACAAAAAGAGCATCAAGATTACGAATTTACCTCATAGGCAGCAAAAGGATCTCCAAAAAAGTTGAACTCTGCATATGGGTTGCTATCTTGAGGAAACAAGTTGCCAATGTTAGCACAGACAGCTGGTTGAGAAGGGTCACTGACATTCGAGCAAGTGGACCTAATAGCACCACCCATGGCATATATGTGCTCGACATTTCTCTTCAGATGAGGATTGGTCATGAGAAAAAGTGCAAAATTGGTATGTGTTCCCATCAGAAATACCGTGATAGGACCTGAAGATATCGCATCTTTCATCACTTGCTGCGCACTAGCTTGCTTGAGAGGAATATATTTCCTGCAGCCCTGTTAATATCAAGTTGCTAGGGCTGTATCTAAAATAAAGTATTTAACGCAGAGGAAAAATGATACGTCACAGTGGCAAACCAACCTTGACACTCGACAATAGAAGATGAAGGCAACAGCTATCTCATATAGTAAAACTCTAAATACAATTGGCTTATGGAATTAGTCACATTGTAAATATGTTTCTGTCTACTAATAATAATCATGAAACAATTTGTAGCGACTAACAAAATGCCTTATGGCAAATAGAGCCTTGGGGTAACAATGCACATCTCTATCCAGCACAACATATTACTCCTATCCCAAAAATGAAGTTGTAAGAAACATACATCAAGCACTAGACCATAGTAAACACAGACAATCTGCGTGAATGACAGTACATAAGGACGCGTGATATGATTGACCGTATTAACTTTGGCTACCTTTGGAAGAAACCCCTTTCTTAAGCCATAGTTTGTGTTGATATCCAGCTGTCCCCTTAGACCCAGCGGGATTGCTTGTCTATACCGGCACCCTCCCTTTGTTGACATTCCCTGTGAGAGAGAGCTGTGATTAATAAATAGAAAAGAGAATGTAAGTACTGAAATGAGCTTTATAGTACCACCTGGTCAATAATAGGAAGATAACCGCCAACTTCTGGCATAATAACCCCATTTGGCGAAATACCACCTTCTCCGCCCACCCCCACTGGAATATTGTCGCGATTCATCATGAAAAGGATATCATATAAATGATTGACTGCATGCCCAGCATCACTCCATCCATTTGCATTGATAGTAATTGCCTGCAATGATTTGTTAGCGTGATTTAGGCTTATATGCAAGTTTCTGCTCTGGTTGAATTCAAAAGAGCTCCTCAAACTTCAAAAAAAAGAAATCACCTGTAAGTCAAATTCACTCCTGTTCTGTTTCAACAAATAAAAGAGTGCGAAAATGTCATCGATGTCGAGATCAGTATCAACAAGAATCTGGCGAGGCCTAGCATCCAAAATGTTCATCATAAAAATGCCACATCCAATCAACACCATTATTCGAAGAATTCCAGTTGACGCCATGGTTCTGTGGTCCAATCCCAGATGGCAAGAAATTTTCATTCAATCATGAAACCAAAATTTCACAGAGAAAACTCGAAGCATGTATTCTCGAAGCATGTATTCAGGTACTGGTTGACTAAGATACAATTTTCACCACTCTTCTCATAGCTTGCCAGTGAATCACTGGTAGAATCAGATGTGAATTCAATGACATCTTTTGTTTAACAGAAAAAAATAAACTTTTCACTTCAAAGTGATTGATACAGTAATGACATGTACATCAGCTGCAAATTCTTTTCCACGCAAAAGCAAGACAATTTTTCTGCTATGGCCTACATTCTTTCTGGCAAGGAAACAATCTGATATCATCTAGAAAAATTCTCATATAAGAGAACCATAAAAAAAAAAGCAACAAAAGAAGACTCAACAACCGCTTGAAACATTTACCTGATAAAACAGAGCTCCTAGAGAATCCTTGTTTGTTGGAAAACTCTATTCAGACTCTCATAAATCTTTCAAATGGTAAAAAAAAAAAAAACACTTCTTCCTTTCATCTTATCATGAAACTCATGGAAAAATGAATCACAAGTAAGCTCTTTATTAGGAATGAATAACCCGGGGAGGTGTTTTTGTATGGTACTGCTGGTCATGGAAGATCTGTCAGCTCTGGAGGAGATATAGGGAACGGTTCCGTGTGTGTCCATTAGACACATGGAAGGTCAATAGATTGGGAGGATTGTGGAAAATTTGGGAATGAGATGATGACTACTTTTTGGAATGCCAATGAATGAATGGAGCACAAAAGGCAAATGTGGGTCTAAAGCCTTCCTCGATTTACAGTAGGATCAGATGTGAATTCAATGATATCTTTTGAAATTTAACAGGAAAAAAAAAAGTAACTTTTCACTTCACAAGTGATTGATACAGTAATGACATGCACATCAGCTGCAAATTCTTTTCCATGCAAAAGCAAGACAATATTTCTGTTGTGGCCTCCATTCTTTCTGGCTAGTAAACAATCTAATATCATCTAGAGAAATTCTCCAAAAGAGAACCATAAACAAAGCAACAAAAGAAAACTCCATGATGGCTTCAAACATTTGCCTGATTATACAGAGCTCCCAGTGAATCCTTGTTTGTTGGAAAACTCTATTCAGACTCTCATAATTTTTCTTTCCATGATGAAACTCATGGAAAAATGAGTCAGAAGTAAAGCTCTTTATTAGGGATGAATAACCAGGGAGGTGATTTTGTATGGTACTGCTGGTCGTGGAAGATTTGTCAGCTCTGGAGGAGAGACAGGGGACAGGTTCCATGTGTGTCCATTAGACACGTGGAAAGTCAAATAGATTGGCAGGGTTGTGGAAAATCTTGGAATGAGATGATGACGGCTTTTTGAAAAGCCAATGAATGAATGGAGCACGAAAGGCAAATGTGGTCTAAAGCCTATCTCGATTTACCATGTAAAGTTGGTGTAGGAATGAACGTGGACCATTTGTCTTCCACTTTTATCTCTACTTTCTGGGTGGATGTTTTAGGGTTTTTGGTCAATTGGTGGGGACAACCCTTCTTCAGGCACAACAGCAGGAGTGCACTTTCGTTGTCACAGATCGAGTCTTCCTAAAATCCCTTCTTGTCGTTTAGTCATGAGAGTGAGAGTTCTGTTGGGTTAAATTTGTGCAGTCAAATGTTCCAAGAATGGCCCCTCATCTTCGTTACGTGGGAATGGCCTTGATTTTGTGTCGTTTTTCTTCTTATTTTTTCTTGTGCACAGAGTTTATAAGGTAAATTATGTGTGATTAATGGGATGAGTATACTAGAGTACCAAAAGTTATATAAGATATTCGGTTGGCACCGCCTCACTTAAGTGCTAATGGTGAAAAATTTCTACTAAATTGATTACATGGCATTTACAATTAAAATTATATTATGACTTGGCAAAATCTTTAAAAAACTCTAGCCCATGTGGCGTGCTTGGTACTGAAGTAATTGCTTTTTAACAATGATTGGCACTGAAATAATCCCTTTAAATAAAATTTGGCACTTAAATAATCACTATTTACAACTTTTAGGTGATGTCGTTAAGATTGAAAAATTAATAAAATATAGCCACATTGAATTTCCGACAACCAAAATCAGAGTTAGTACTAAAATGGTCGTTTTTTTCTAAAAATGGCATTGGTCTAAAAAAAAAATCTTTCGGTACTAAAGTGAGCCATACATAGTTTTTGACAATTATAATGCACTTGTGATTAATGATTTGCATAGTAAACAATTTGGCTAAAAATGGCTCTTCTTTTTCTTTTTCTTTTTTTGCCAAAACATAAAAAAGGATAGGCTAAAAATGTAACAATCTAGTCCTACAAGGGATAGGAATGCAGCTCCACCTCAAGGACAACAAAGGGGAATGAATCAAATCTCACATCGCTTGGGTGAGTAAGGTAATGTGCCATATAAGGTGTAGCACAAGTCTTAACGTGCATTGAAGTCTTTTATGGGTGAGGCCGAGAAAAACAAGACCATGAGGGCAATGGCAATGCGATTGCAGCCAAAAGTGAACAATATCATTGTGACTTGAGTCAAAGGTAGGCCTTTATAAATGGTATCAAACCCAAGCTCAATCAAAATTGTGTAGTTCGAGGACAAACCAAGCAAAAACTGATGGGCCTATAACGATCTAGTCTTGTGAGAAATGAGAGTCTGACAAGGGGCAAAAATGAACCGAATCTTACATTACCTAGGGCTTTTCTAGGCAAAGCCCAAAAGAATAAAATCATGAATGTGATGGCAATGCGACTATGGCTCAAAGTGGACAACATCATTACAAGTACGGCCAGAGGTCGGGCCTTAAAAAAAAACGCATTGAAACCATACTTTTATTGGGAAGCAATTGAAGGACATCCTCCCCTCTTTTTTCTTTTTTCTTTTTTCTTTTTTGGGTCAAAGCGAACCAACTTCATTTGAACAGCAAAACTAAAACTACAACGCGAATTAAGATCCAAACACAGCAAGTCCCAGGAGTCGAGGGGCCTAGAAAGCCACTTAGAATGGGGCCTAATCGATGGGCTTTAGCAATCCGGTCTACGCAATAGTTTTCTTCTCGTGGACGATGGACTGCCACCTCATCATCCAGCTGGGCCAAGAAATTCCTACAATCCTCAATCAAGTGCCGAATGGGCCCATGGGCTGGAAACATAGTCCGAGAGGTTGGCATGCTGTCTCACAGCACTTGCACGCCCGTTTCTGTTCCTGTAATTTCAAAGCTTCGTGTACAGCTAGGGCTCCTCCTCGAGTGGCATTTCTTTTGTTATATTGGGTCTTCGAGCATCTCAGCATTTGGTCCAGCTTGATTCCAAGCATAAAAAATTTAGTGTTGGGTATTGTTGATATAGATTCGGGTTGGGCCGCAACTCACCTTCCTTGTGTAAATTCCAATCATCTCGTGAACCGGGTGTTCTACATGCCGCGAACAAGAAAGCTGTGGGATATTTTTTTGGACCCTCTATGCTCGAGTTAGTGTGACCTTTAGGTGACGAATGAAATTAGCTGAGTAATGGTTAATTTTTCGAACCCTTGTCCGGGCTCGCCCTCACATATGGCGGTAAGGGTGTGCAAAAGAATCAAGAATCACCCAAAACCAAACTGAACCGGATCAAAATTGGTGGTTCTCGTGAGGGCGAATCTAGTTCACGGTTCTAATTTAGTGGAACTGGTGAGTACCGATTCGGTTTTCGGTTCTAGTCGTTGAACCACCTACTCAGACCAAACCGATATATGTATATATATGTGTATGCATTTAAAAAAAGAAATCCTATCTAAATTACTTAATTATTTTGTAGTTTTTTGACCAAATATATATATGTACATATATATTAGTAGTTTTTGGACATTAATAACTAATTTTATCTCTTGAGTGTGTAATAGGATTAACACCTACTTTTTTTTCCATTGTAATAATCATTTACTTGTTTTCTCAACAAAAACAAAACAAACAAACAAACAAAGAGGGAGGAGAGAATTGATGGAAAATGTCCATAAATGTCGTAGCGTTTTGTTGTCATTATATGAAATTAAGAGCCAATGACTCATTTTAAGAGTATAATTAGGTATCTTCTTAGCCATTCCTATGATTAAATTAGGTTGATGTTGAAAAAAGATGGATTAAGCAATTGATGTTTTAAATTTTGTGGAGGTTAGGATTTCTAACATGGAGTCTAATTCTCCACATGTTTTCGATGTGGGGAAACCTTAAGGATACTGCACCATAACTTTCGAAGAAATTAAGTTGTTAGCTAATGAAAAGTGTATTCATTCTACCTACGGTTGTCAATACTTAATCAAAATCAATGGACTGCAATTCAACTCGAATATAAGCCCAAACAAACTTTGGTTCTCTAAATAGAAACTGGGTTTGCCATAATATTAATTGACGAATGCAATTTTGTATGGATTAGGGACTAGTTCCATGAACCCACTCGAGAACTAGACCGTATTGGTGGTCCGGTTCCCAAGTGAATCCTTAGAACTAACGAGCACATCCCGATTCCAATTTTTCAGAACCGGTCTTTAGTAGGTTGTTCCTGATTCCAAGATGGGAACTGCCTACTTAGACCATGCTCATCCCTATATAGTGGGCAATGGCAACCCTCACCCAAGTGAGGTTGGGCTTCGCTTGTGGCTCTTGACCAGTCATCAACAAAATAAAGAAAGAATTTAAAAAATGAAAAAAAAAAAAAAAAAAAATATTATTAACATTTGTTCACATCAGTTCTAGTTGTGCCATGTAAGACGATTGTCATTCATAAATTCTAGCTAAAATTGATTTAATGCACTCACTTAACAAAATATGAAAAAGTTTAGAACTAAATTAGCAAATGCACAATAAGTTTAGGAATTTTTTGGAAATTTTCCTTATTGAAATGGTCAATTTAGTCACCCAATTCAATGGCAAGTCTTGCTCTCGTTGTCCACTCTCTAGTCAATTACTCCAAAAAATCTTGAGCTTTTATTATCTCAATCACCGATGGTTTGCATCAAGGTTATCATTAGCCCCCGATGTCAACCATCGAAAACAATCACAATTGGCCAGTAGCTATAGGGGTTAGTATGGTTCAGTTGGACAATTCCCACCCTTGAATCGGAAACTAGAAGCCACTCGCTAAGGATTGGTTCCGAAAAATTGAAACCAAGAACCAATCCTTAGTGAAAAATTGAAACCAAGAACCACTCATTGATTCTATGCAACCGGTCCCACCTAGCTTTCTTAAAAAAACAAAAAAATGATAAGAGAAAGAAGTCCGTTATCTTGATATTTTATTGTATTTTGTAACTTTTCAAGCTTCTACACGACGTGCTGCAAGCCTCAAATGGCTCTCATTTATGCTAACGAATTAAATGAGCCTCAAACCCTTGGAGACGATGATGCATTGCGAGTAACTCATTCATTTTCTTTCTCTTTTTAGGACAACAAGCCAATGTCATAGCTAAGGTAGGGTCGGTTTTGTTTCTTCGACTTTCACTTTCATTGAAAGTGAACTAATTTTCATAATATATGTATACACATATCCCATTTGGTATGAGTGGGTGAGTAGACGGTTTCACATCTAGATCTAGTAACCGAATTGGTATTTATCGGTTTCAATTTATTGAAATCGAGAATTGAACTGATTTCTATGGGAATTGTCGGTTCTAGACGGATTTCGGGTGGTCTAGGCAATTTCCAATTCCTTTCGTAAGTAGTTCCGCCACCGTACACCGGGTCAAGAATATGCAATTCGCAAGCCAGCCCCATGGCCCATGCACACATTTTTTTTTTTTTTTTTTTTTTTGGCTAGGGTTGGGGGCGACGTCGTATCAGTGTCATTTTTTTTTTTTTTTGGTCATATATCAGCGTCAAATTACACGGCGCGCGAAGGAGCAGAGTCAAAGTTCGCGAATGCCCCCAAAAAAACTCATATTCACTTCCATTTCCCGCGAGAATCAGATCCGACGGTCCGCGTGCCCGCCACGCTGGCGATCCGCGTGACCCCGAAGCCGGCCAATCGCCTCGGCATCTCGCGCTCTATATATACTCTTCCGCATCCACCCCCCTTTCTCCACGATCGATTTCTCCATCGGCCCTTCCTTCCAATCTCCATCCACCGCAGGCGCTTCCCCAAATCGCTTCGGTCCTTTTTCTAGGGTTTCGCTGCGCGCTGTTCTTACGGTTTCTCTTGAATCGGAGAAGATGAGCTCGAAAGAAGGCGGCGGCAAGGGAGGCAGGGGCAAGCCCAAGTCCTCCAAGTCCGTGTCCCGGTCGCAGAAGGCCGGCCTGCAGTTCCCCGTCGGCAGGATCGCCCGGTTCCTCAAGGCCGGGAAGTACGCCGAGCGCGTCGGCGCCGGAGCTCCGGTCTACCTCTCCGCCGTCCTCGAGTATCTCGCCGCTGAGGTTCGATTTAGTTTTGGGTTTGTTCGGCTCGATTAGTGTTGGGTTGCCTTTTGAAGTTCCTTGAACGTGTGGTGGAGTGTAGGGTTTGATGAAGTCGTCGTTTGGCTCGGGAAGGGGGCTTTGTTGATGGGTTGGTTTTTATGATTTGGTGTTTCTCGATAGGAAGTTTTCGACTTTTTCGTTCTGGTTATCTTCGGAAATCAATGTCTTGGCTTCGCTATTTGTTGTTCGATTGTCAGTGTCAATCTGCGATGAAATCTGATTCTCTTCATCTGAATTATCTCCCCGCCCGCCATATGGAAAACAAGATTTGTCCTTTTGGTCGTTCTGTTGTCTGGAATTTCCTGTATTGTTTTGGTTTTGTTTGTGGATGCTCTTTCGAGCCCCCTTGAACTTGTATGTTAAGTTTGGTTTCGTGCTTTAATCTAAAGGAGCTTGCTTGGGTGGGTTTTAGGTGTTGGAACTTGCTGGAAATGCCGCCAGAGACAACAAGAAGAACAGGATTGTCCCGAGGCACATCCAGCTTGCGGTGAGGAACGATGAGGAATTGAGCAAGCTCCTGGGCTCTGTGACCATTGCTAATGGAGGAGTGTTGCCCAACATTCACCAAACCCTGTTGCCGAAGAAGATGGGCAAAGGGAAGGGAGACATTGGGTCCGCTTCTCAGGAGTTTTAGGGAGTTTTTCGTTTGTAGTTTGGGGTCTTGTATCAGAGATTTTGCCATGGGATGACTTCTAGTGTATATGTTTGAATATGGGTTTTTCAGGTTCTCTCTTGCTGGGAGTTCTGATATCTTATTAGGATTATGTTTGAATCAAATCAAAAGGTTTTTCTTTGTTCATGTTTCAGATGAGTGGATCTATTGATCTTGAACCAGGACAAAGGGTATATTCACTGTCTGATGTGAATGTACGCTAAATTGAGACCAAAAGAGGATCAATATCAAACTTGAGTTTGAGACAGTACGATTTGTTGTTCCAAGCATTGATTACGAATGTTGAAATTCAGTCTAGTTGAAGGGGCAAGAGGGCTCTTCAGATCATCTGGATAGACCTCAAAACGGTCTTATGGTTGTGGATTTTCTCATCCTTAAATCACTGAAGCAGCCTTTCAGGATGAATCGCTTCTTTTTTCCTAGTACTTACAGTGCCATTGAACTTTTTAAGCATCAACATCATCACTCTGCAAGCTCATACAGGGGAATGAAAACAATGAGCGAGTTACCTGGTTAGGCTGGTTTTATTTCTGATGTAGAGAGTTCTCTATGATATTGATGCAGGATCCTATAGATTTTCCTGACCCCATGGCCTTGGCTAATTGTAGCCTGGTCTCGTGATAGTGGTGCAGGATGAAGGCAGTGTTCAGTGATGCCCATTTAACATGAGGTTTTGCTGCAGATTCTGCTAAGCCCAACCATCTCATCACTCTATCCAGCTGTTGAATTGCATCAGAGCATAATGTTACGCAATTAGAACAACTGAAAGTGAATATTTTTCAAAACTCAGGGTGCGACAGTGTTGAAATGACCTTATCAACATCTGAATGCAATCCTTCAGAGTAACCAAAAGAAAGAAGCTCTGCAACTAAGCCTCCTAGTATGACGCAGGAAAAATTGTTGAAAGTCTGCAAGTTTAGAGCAATTTATAAGCAGTGAGCACTTCGAAGGAGTAACTTTTCACAAATTCAGATTACAAGCCCCATTGTGTGAGCAGAGACCACACTCAGGCTTGTGAATATTAGCAGAACAAAAAACCATGTTTCGTTTTCTTTTATACGACAATAAGACACGATCACAAGAATAATCGAGTAAGAAAACACTACCTTGGAGGATATGCATCTCTTATTAACCTGCATTTATCGGATAAGAGAATTAGCATAAATCTGAGTAAAAGCAAACCAGAACCAAAACATAGTCTCAGACTTCATTTAAAGAGACAGCCACTGCAGTCAATTTCCTTCTCTTTGTCCCCTAACAGCAGATTTCTAAAATGTAGAGACTCAAAGCCTCCTGGACATCTTTAAATGCTTGTAGCTTGTCTCTTGTGAGGTAAGTATGTTCATAGTGACATACAGGTGGATTGGGGAAGGTTCTGTGAGAAGTGGATTGGGGTGTTGTTAAGGTTTCAAATGCTGAAGAGATACTATGACATACAGAGGAGAAGAAAATAATCTCACTTTATAACTTGATTCTGTGCTGCCCATGGATTCATATAATGTATCCAATCGAGGAACCTGTGTTTCAAGACAATCAAGAAAGGACATATATTAAGAGAGGAATTGGCATAGAAGCTGCATAAGCTCACACCATTTCAGAGCAAGGTTCAAAAGCATAAACAATCTTGACCTTACAGATCGACCTACTGAACAGCCTAATCCTTGATTTACTCATCAACGTTGCAATCACAAGAAAAGCATGACCAGGTCAAACTCACCCCTTAAACAGTCAGAGCCCCCTTACCTCACTAAGAAATTCAAAGCCCACAAACTTCACAGTCCCTCCAGCAAATTGATCCTGGCTTGAATTCCCTCCCTTCAGCACCTTATATTCTTTCGGAAGGACCCCTAGTAGATAAGCAACTAGGAAATGACCTGCTTCGTGCTGCAAAAAATGCATTTCTGTTCAAACAGATCCCAATGTGAAGGAGACATAAAAGTCGAGAGCAGCACAAGGATCATATAGATGACAAAATCAAGCTCAGTCATGTTCAACTACCAAGCTACAAATGAGCAAAAGGTTGATCCTTGAATGATGTTCTATGCCTCGACTGAACAATGCATCACAGGTCTTGCATTCAAAAAACAAAAGTTAAAATCTTTCAATGTCGACTGCTTCTTTGCTTGACGAAGCATTGGAGCTCAGTGCTGAAACGCTCGAGCCACTAATTAGAGACCAAAGAGGATAGCTCTTACCTGTGTACACATGAAGATGTCTTCTTCCCCGAGAGACTGATCACTTTCTTCTTCAAGCACTGCACTTTGCCTTCTTCCCGACACCTGCAACAGAACACAACACAACACTCTAAACGAGGCAAACGGATTTCATCGCAGATTTCATTCTTCGCTACAAACCCAATTTGCACAATCTCTCCATATGATGCATCAGTCTTGAAAAAGAAAGAGCCAGTGAAAGTGCATACACAGTCTTCCTTTCGAGCAAAATCGAGGCAACTCTGTATCGAATCCAGAACTGAGTCCACCAGTGGACTAAGATACGACAAGTCCAAGCCATTCAACTTCAAATCATCAGGCAACGATATCCTTTTCGGAACCTGCAGATCCCATTTAACAACAAGAATATCGCATCACAGTGATGAGAGAGAGAGAGAGAGAGAGGGTACCTGCTTGGCGGAGCCGAAGCCGGCAAGACCACCGGGCTTACCCTGCAGCTGCTTAGCGATGGCCAAGGCGTGGCCGTAATTACGCTTTCCGAGCTCCCGGTCCAGCCGCAGGAGAGACCGACGGCGTCGTTCGGAAGGGTCGGAGCGCCGGACGCGGTCAGCCGCGAAGATGCACCGCCGGTGGCCGGAGACGCCGGTGGAGTCGTGGCGTGTCAACGCATGCATTTGCTCAGCGCAGCTTCCGCAGCCATGGCCACAAAATCTGCATCATCATCATTTCCATCATCCCACTTTCAGCAAATTTTTTGTGATAAATAAATTTTATATTTTTATATTCTCTTATATCACAAAAATCTTTTCTTTTTATATTTAATATTTTGGGTTCTTGCCTAACTTTTCTAGGCCACCTTAATGCTTATTCCAGCAGTCAGCTTTGTGTGGTCGGAAATGAACGAAACGGGAATTTCTCCGAGCACCACCACCACCACCACCTAGAGATGTACTGAACTCATGTAGAAGAAGCTACTCGCCAACGTTGGCCTCTGCTGAAGCGAATTCCCTCCGAGGATGGGGACTGTCGGCTTCTACGGGAGCTTAGCGCACGACCCTCGATTGAAAGCTCCAATCTTGAAGACGATCGTCATCAGAGCGTCGTCGGCGTCGCAAGTCGAATTTTCAAGAAGACAGGTTCTTGAGCGAGTGGACGAGGAGCTAGCTAAAGGGAACGAGAGGGCAGCGGTGGCTCTTGTGAAGGACTCGCAGGGCAAGCCAGGCGGTCTCCGTTGCTTCGGTTCCGCGAGGCAGGTTCGTCGGTTGCATCACTTCTTTGTGTGCGTACGATGCTGTGTTTGAATCAGAGCGCTCGATTCATCTCTCAAGTTTTTGTTAGCGAGGAGTGTGTGTTTCTCGGATATGAAAGGACGCCTTTCATTGTTGGAGCAAATGCAAAATTTGGACCTTGTTTCATCTCTGTGGCTATGTATGTGGGCAATGCAGACTTGGATCGTGCACGGTTTTTCCAATGATTCTTGTAATCTTTCTCCTATTCTTTCTCCATTGATGTGTTATTGGAGCAAAGTTATGGAGGAAAGTCCTGTGTTTTTGTGGGCAATGATGACTTGATGACTTTAGAAGATCGTTGGTGGGACAGGCAAGGAATGGAAGTGTAATCTTGAATAAGAATCTTGCCAGTTTTGTATTGAATTCTTTAATATCATCAAGCTGTTGACATATGTGAAGCTATTCTTGGAAGGGAATGTCTCAAAGTGGTGAATTTACGGTGTGCCCTGTACTCATTAACTAGGTTCCGATTGCAGGTACCGCAGCGGCTTTACACTTTAGATGAACTGAAGTTGAATGGAATTGAGACGGCATCGCTCTTGTCTCCAGTAGACACAACTCTTGGTGCGATAGAGAGAAACCTGCAGCTTGCTGCTGTCGCAGGAGGGCTCTCTGCTATGAACTTGTTGGGTCTTAATCCTCAGCAAATCTTCTATATTTCTTTGGGCCTTTTGTTTCTGTGGACTTTTGACTCGGTAATTTGCTTGAACTATGTATCGAAACTTGAAAGCCAATAATTCTGGTCCCGATTAAATGACAAAAATAAATTTTGTTTTGGGACGGCATTAGGCTCTTCAAAATGTCCGATACCTCTGGTCTGGTTCCTTTTTCTGTCATTTGTGTGCGACATCTAGATTGAAGCTGGAGGTCAGTCACAAACACCCCCCACTGCTTCCCCCCTACAAAAAAGAGGCTAAAAATTTGTAACTAGTAGACTTAGTGGACTTAAAAGGAAAGTTGACCTAGATTGTCACAGAGTCTGCTATACAAGCAATTGAGGAGTGCGGCAGTTTTTGCATATCTGCTACACTTCTAAAACTTGTTCTGGTCTTTTGAGTCATTTGGATGTCTTTTCAAGAAAACGTGCAAATCTTACTATTAAAATGCAAATAATCGCTTGTTCATGTAGGTATCTTTCAATGGAGGAGTTGGCAGCTTGGTTCTTGATACAGTTGGCCATATTTTTAGTCAGAAATATCGCAATAGGGTTCTTCAAGTGAGACAAATCTCTCTCTCTCTCTCTCTCTCTCATGCTCATTTACAGCCCTACTGAGATATTTATTGGCCCTCTCTACTCATGGCATCCTTAAAATTGTCTATTTTCATTTATATTTGACAACTAAATTATTGGTGCATCTTAATACCCTGACATGTATTTCTCACTGTAGTCTTCTCAAACTTTGGCAAATACCTTCTTCAGTCCGAGAACATTTTCCTAGTGATGAGAGCTTCCCTGTCATTGATTGAAAGGCTGAAATGTTGCGCAGCATGAAGCTGGACATTTCTTGATTGCTTACCTGGTCGGAATTCTTCCTAGGGGATATTCAATCTCCAGTTTGGATGCTTTAAAGAAGGAAGGCTCTCTCAATGTCCAAGCGGGAACTTCTTTTGTGGATTTCGAATTTCTTGAAGAAGTAAATTTTCTAAAACTCTGCCCCCTCGGTACTCATTCATTACTTTTCTCTCTGTCGGTTGATGTGTGTCGTGAATCATTGTGCCTCATCCCCTTTAACACACAATCCGATTGCTCTCGGTCATGAAGAGACTCATCAAGATGTGAATCTGTCAGTTTATTGAGTGGAGGATGTATTTAAATGTTTTACTTATGGCAGCATTGAGGAATTTCCTGTTGCCTGGCAGGCCCAGGAAAAAGAAAAACAAACGATCTATGGTCTGGTTTCACTCCGCTGATATAATAGTTGTAGATCGGTGTTCTGAAATATCAGTGTTTAGTAAGTGGGCTCTCTTCAACATGCAGGTCAATGCGGGAAAAGTATCGGCAACGGTATGTGTTCTCCAACATGCCCATGATCGTAACCATTTACATGCATTCGCGACATTGCTACACTAAGGGACCCGAGCTATTTCTTTTAGACACTCAACAAATTCTCCTGCATAGCACTTGCTGGCGTGGCGACCGAATATCTTCTCTTTGGATGTGCTGAGGGAGGTCTCGCAGACATAAACCAGGTAATGCTCAGTCCTTTTGGTCCCCACTTCGCGAGCAAAGAGCTAAAATGATGCAAACTTTTAACACCCTCAAGTGAAATTCTTGAGTTTGTCGAACAGTTGGATTCATTGCTCAAGGGCTTGGGATTCACCCAGAAGAAGGCGGATTCTCAAGTCAGATGGGCGGTGCTGAGTACGGTCCTGCTACTGCGCCGCCATGAAACGGCACGGGGGAAGCTCGCCGAGGCAATGTCCAAGGGGAAGTCTGTTGGATCTTGCCTCAACGTCATAGAAGACAACATCAGCAATGCAGACATCTAGATCTGATCGCAAATCATCATCGATTCTACTTTCTTGGGTCGGCAACAGAGTTACTGAGATCTCAAGCCCTGTCATATACATATCAGGATCAAGATAATTCTGAGTGACTTCATTGCAAACAACTTATATGAATTCGATGTATGTAATATAGTCAGATTAATCATGTGGTTGCTTCAAGTCTAGAGCAGTTCTCTGGGGTTTCATTTTCATTGTGGATATTTGTGAAAGCTTTCCAATTATCCGCGTCCTTTTCCCCGCAATCTCTTGCTACATTGTTTTGTTTTTTGCCTGCTATGTTATTTGTTTTTTTTTATATGTTATTCTATATGATTTCCTAAAATGACAATTTTCTTCTCATTTCAAATTTCAATCCATGGTGTAATTTTCAAATTTTTAAAAACACCTTTTAATTTAGGATTATAAAAAATTCCAAAGTCGTATTTATGATAAATTTATTCAAAATTAATTTTTTGACTACAACAAATCCTAAATTGATATATCTATGATAAATTTATCTAAAATTAATTTTTTTAATCACAAAATATCCAAATTTGGTACATTTGTAATAAATTTATTCCTTAATTCATTCTTTGACTTTTATCTTACTTTTTTTGCAGAGTGTGAAAATCTAAACCCATACTTTTGTGATAAATTTACTTCTCAATCGTTGTTTACCCATCCTTGAAGTATCTATTCTTTCTTCCTAGAATATCTTCGTTTGACTTATTCGCATTTGGTATACTTTGATAACCCAAAAAACCCTTACCTTTTTATTATTATTTCCCTTTTTGAAGTCAAATCAAATTTCTAATAGAGGAATTTCAAGGACATTTGGAACTAGATAGATTTGACAACACGACTTCCTATACCGACTTCCTTTTTGAGATTATTTATGCACTTGCTCATAATCATGATTTAAATAAATTGATTTTGTTTGAAAATGCAAGTTATGACAATAAATCTAGTTTAATAATTATGAAATGTTTAATTACTCGGATGTATCAACAAAATCTTTTGATTTTTTTGGCTAATGATTCTATCTAAAATCAAATTTTTGGGCAAAACAATAATTTTTATTCTCAAATTATCTTTGAAGGATTTGCAATCATTGTGAAATTTCCATTTTCCCTAAGATCAGTATCTTCCTTAGAAAGTAAAGAAATAACAAAGTCTCATAAATTATGATCAATTCATTCCATATTTCCTAACAAATCTTCTTTGCAAAGCATGAAAATCCAAACTCACACTTGAAACTAAACGTCATCTAGGAAATCGTACCATCCAACTCCCTTTTCTTTTCACGTGAGAAGAGTGGCAACTAGAACAACCCTAAGTTTTTGCTATTTATTTTTGAAATAATCATGCAAATTCTTTGTTCGGATTGAGAGAAATAAGATATAAATCTATAAAATGTACCTAGTTACATATAATGCCAATATTCTCTCAATCATCCTAATTTACTTTAATAATATCGTGAAAAATTTCAAACTGATATACTTATTATAAATTGACTCTAAATTAATTTTTTGGCCACAAAAATCCCAAACTAGTGTACCATTGATAAATTTACTCTAAATTGGTACATTTGTGATAAATTTACATTTTTTTAATTTCCGTTAAATTTTATTATTTGTTTTGGATGACATGTAACGGTTGACTAATGTATTTATTCTTCATTTGTTTGTATTAGTTTTGTGATTTCTTGTAGTATAAATCTAATTTAACGGATGGTATATTTGTCATAAATGACCAATTTGGGATTTTTGGATGTCAAAACATTAATTTGTGATATCACAAATGGACTAGTTTAAGGTTTTTATGGTCATTTGAGGTAAATTTATTATAAATGTATTATTTTGGGATTTTTTCGTGGTATATTAATCTTTTTAAATAAAACACACGACTAATTGGATTAGAATAAACTTCAGTATAGAAATAACAAAACTAAATATCACAAACCTAAAGTGAAAGAACAAGGGGTCGGCATGAAATAAAAATCAAAGTGGTAATGTCATCAATGACAAAAAAATTTTACAGAAGTTAAAAATTCTCAATTTACACATTTTCCTTGCGCTTTGATGATGAAATAAAGAGAGAGCATTCTTTTAAGTGCTTCGCTCTCAAGCAGAGCCCAGAAGAGGAGAGCGAAAGAGAGTCGAAGAGGGAAGCCGGCTTCTCTTGAATCTTCATTCATCGGACTTCCTTGAGCCTCGACCGACCGGAGGTGAGTTCGACTCGCTGCTTCTTCGCGATTTCGTGACCTGGAGAGTACCCTCAATTCGCCCGACTGCTGTTTCTCTCCCTATTTTATTTTGTTCTATGTCGTTCTGCGCGCGCGCTCTGTTTGTTCGATGTTCGTCGGTGGATCACGTTCCGGCTTGATGGGTCGTGCTTGTTCTTGTCGAACTCTGATTTGCGTGAGGAAAATTTTGATCTTGGCGCGTGCCGCTGTGTTGGGTGGTGAAATGCGGGCGAAATTTGGACCTCCGCGTGTGGGTTCAGGTTGAGCCTCGTAGGGCTAGACCGGGGTGGAGCTGTTCCGTGCTGATAAGGTTAAACGGTTCTGGTGGTGTGAAGTTAGGTTTCGATAGACTCTGGTGATTTGATGTTTTTGAGAGCAACGGGCAACTGGGAAGTAAAATCGAGAAAGCAAGAAAATAACCTTGGCTATTCGTTCTGATTTGTCCACTTTGTGGTTGCTTTTCTCCATGTGCGCCGGCGCACGTTGGGGGTAGAGTCACCATCTTATTGTTGGACTCAGTGGTCTCTGGAAGTGACTAGTTCTGCTTCTTCGGCATAAAATATGGAGTGACTGGTGTGGTGCCTTGGTCGTGAATCTACTCTGGTCTCCAACAGAGATGTGAACTTATATCTGCAATTATGGACTGTAGTACATCTAAATTTGTGCAAACTATCCATGCAGAGTCGCTGACATTTGAGGCTAATTGTGCGAATCACGTGAATTGCGCAGTTTAGCTTGATTCACGTGATGCATTTGTGATTTGCGCTGCGTGAATAAGGCAATGAAAGCTTTTATCATTTAGAGAACTAATGATGTGTAAACTAGTTTCTAGTAGAGTGATGGTTGAATTAGTGTATAAAGATTATATTTCATGTTTCGTTCTGTTGACATTCAAAATTTGAGATAACTTGTTTTCTTTTGGATGCCAAATATTCCTGATATTAATTATCTTGATCATTGCAGCTCTTCGGTCAGCAATGATTTACACTGCAATCGACAACTTCTACCTGACGGATGAGCAGTTGAAGAACTTGCCTTCCAGGAAAGATGGAATTGATGAAGCAACAGAAACAACTCTAAGAATTTATGGTTGTGACTTGATTCAAGAAAGTGGCATACTACTCAAACTGTATCCTCATCTGATGTCTAGATCATATTAATGCGTAAATCATTTGTACTGCATTCTGTTGTTCAAATTAGGGGTATGCAATGGGAACTGCCCAAACCGGCAACTACCCAGACTGGCTGGTTCCCACGGGCAGCGGTCTGGTTCCTATTCTTGGAACCTGTGGCTGGTCAGTCCGGTTCCAAAGTGTGAACCGGACTGACTATTTAATTTTTTTATTTTAATTTCGTAGTAAACCCTAATTTTCCCAATTTCCCTCAATCATTGCCCTCACTCTCGCTCGTGTGGCTGTTGTGCTCAAAGACGACTTTCTCTCCCTCTCGCATCCCACATCGCCCTCGACAATGACGACTCTCTCCCTCTCGCCTCACACGTTGCCCTCAACAGCTCTTTCCCTTGGTGTTTCTCTGTGCGTTTGAATATGTTCTGTGTCGATTTGAGAATCTTCCGTCAATTTTTTTGGCTTGTACAGGTTTTATGGGTTGAGCCTCTTCTTCTTCTTTTCCTTTTTTTCTTTTTTTCTTCTTTTGGGTTTCTGCTCTTGCTGAGCTTTGGTTATAGCGAGCAATTCTTAATGCCTTTTTGGAATCAGCTGGTGGTCTGTTGTGGTGTTAGATCTGAGAAAATGCTCTAGCCTGTCATTTTGGAAGGCTCTTGTGTGTGTCTCAAGGTGCCTTGCTCACTGAATCACAGGGTATATAGTGTTCTATAGTTGCTTAATTTGATGGAAATTCTTGGGTTGGCAATGGTCAGTCCCCCATTTAGAAAAAGTACCATCTTTGTTTCTTCACATTACCGACCCAGGCTAAGAAATAGTGGGGAAAGTGATCGGAGGATCAAGAAACGGACAATTTCTGTTTGCTTTTTGAGAACCGGACCAGTAGGTTGGTTGGTCCTATTCCCGGTTCCAAAACTGGCCGGTCTGGTCCATGGTCCCAGAAAAGTGGGAACCGGTCTTCTTGGTCCAGTTCCCGGCTCCACCTTGGAACCTAACTAGACTGGGAACTGATCATTCCTAGTTTGGATTATTTCCTTAATCTGCAACACAGACCACAAGCTGTGATGGCGACTGGCCAGGTTCTCTTTCATCGTTTTTATTGCAAGAAGTCATTCACCCGTTTCCATGTTAAGGTTAACTTCTCTGCCCCAGCTTTTATTTTATTTCCATCTTATCCTCTGTGATTGCGAGAAGGGAAACTTTGAACCGTGACATCTATTAATTTCCTATTTCAGTCTATTCTTTTATTTCTCTTGGGACGAAGTTTCGAGCAATCTTTTTTGCTTGATTTGAGATGAAATTTTTCTTCTTTATGTTCTTCTTGCAAAATGCTTATCAAGAAGTTGATTTGGTCATGATAACCTTGCAGAAAGTTGCTGCAAGCTGTGTTTGGCTAGCATCAAAACTTGAGGAAAGCCCTAGGAAGGCTAGGCAAGTCCTCATTGTTTTCCATCGCATGGAATGTAGGAGGGAAAACTTGCCAATAGAGCATCTGGACCTGGTTTCAAAGGTCAGAATTGGATTCTTACTGGGATAACTTGCTCTTTTGATCATTGTTATAGGTATTTGATATTGCATGTTTTAAACAGAAGTATGCAGAGCTGAAGATAGAGTTGAGCAGAACAGAAAGACATATTTTGAAAGAGATGGGTTTCATCTGTCATGTCGAGCATCCTCACAAATTTATTTCAAACTACCTTGCTACATTGGGAACACCTCCAGCATTGAGACAGGAAGCCTGGAATCTGGCAAATGATAGGTAATTATCTGTATGATGTCTTGATTTTGATTATTGGATCAATGTTTATGCATTTCAATGTTGGTCACTGTGCAAGCAGGTGATTTTCTTTGAGGTAGTTGTGGAGAGAGAAGTGTGTTTGCTGTGCGTGTATGTTATTTTTCCCCCCCTCACCTGCAGGGGGTGGGGGAAGTTCTAGGTTTGGGGGGGCCTATTCGTGTTGGCAGGTGGAAGTAATTTGACTGGACTCTTTACATATGACTACATTAATTTATTCAATCTCAAATTTGCATCCTGCCATGGTGCAATATCTTCTTATATATTAAGTTTATTTGCTTGCCTACCAGTTTGCGTACTACTTTGTGCGTTCGTTTCAAGAGTGAGGTTGTGGCATGTGGAGTTGTATATGCTGCTGCTCGGAGGTTCCAAGTGCCACTTCCTGAAAATCCACCATGGTGGAAGGCGTTTGATGCAGACAAAGATGGAATCGATGAAGTTTGTAGGGTTTTGGCTCATTTATACAGCCTGCCTAAAGCAGAATATATTCCAGTATGTAAGGATGGAGACTCCTTTACTTTCTCCATGAAGTCCTTGGATTCACAATCTAAGCCACCTTCGAAGGTAATTGTTTTATTCTTTTTCTCTCCATTTGCTGCTCTGTCCCTTTGGAAATTTGGAATGGGAGACAGTATGGTTTGCTGCCTTTATTTGCAAATAGATTTTGCCATTACAGGCTCTGCTTACCGTTTTCAGGACTACCAATTTAAAGTTTCTGCACATATAGCTGAAAAGGAATTGTCTTAAGTGTGTGCCAACAAACTTCTGAACTGGCAACTTTTCTTGATCAATTTCAGGAGGTTCCACCGAGTAGCCCCCTGGTTAATACCGACTCTAATGCTGCCAAGACTGCCCCATTAGCCGGCAATCTGGAATCTGGTGGATCCAAGGGCGAATTAGTAGATTCAAATGGGAAGGAATCTAGAAAAAGTGATGATGAATCTATTAATGTGCCAGCTGAGGGTGGGGTAAAAGATGATTCTTTCCCTAAGTCGAAGTCTGAGCACAGAAATGAGGCTTTCGGGGAAAGGAGCAAGGAGAGAGAGAAGGACAGAGAGAGGGAGAGAGATAGGGACAGAGAGAGGGAGAGGGATAGGGATAGGGAGAGGGAGAGAGAGAGGGAGAGGGAGAGAATAAAGTCCAGAGATCGTGACAGAGGAAGGGACTCTGACAGGGAAAGAGAACGGGAAGACTCCGACAGAGATAAGGCTAGAGAAAGACGTCACCGCTCAAAAGACGGGGGCAAGGATTCAGGTTTGTTTTTGAATCTATTATCTCAGTCCTACACTTGGTTACTGAATCAATCAATCGAGACATTCTTTCTGTGGCAACACATACTATCCTTGAGTTTTTAACTGCTGCTTCTTTGATTCGGGTATTTCACATTTTGAAATGCAGGACATTCAGATAAATCAAGACATCACTCTTCACGAGGCAAGCTATCCATTTAATTTAATGTTTATCAGGTGTCTCTGTGTCTTTCTTTGGTCAATACTTAGTTACATTGAACACTTGTCTTGCTTTGCAGATCGGGAATATCGCAGTTCCTCATATTCTTCCAGGGACAAGGAAAGGCACAGACATCATCAATAAGCTTGAAGCAGTTGTCATCTGCCACAATTCAGTAGGATATTCCAGTGGCTCAATCCAGACCTTGTGACAGGAGAAATTGTCTCAGTTTTGTGCAACTGACTTACAAAACTGTTGATACAGGGGGCATGTTTCCTGTGCTGTATTTAGTTGCCTTCGTGAGTTTATCTCTGCTGTTTTGAAGATTATATATGAATAGAAGTTATTAAATTACTTTGAGCAATTTATTTTTTTTGAACTTCCTGGGCAATGAGAAAATATACGGTGGATTTACAAGCATCACGTTAATAGCTGATGTGGCGCGTATTTTTTCTACCATGAGCCAATTACAAATCGACATATGTATGTTGATGTGGATTTAATTAGACAAAATAAAAAATCTCAGTCCACCTCATTTTCTCTCATATACGTTTCCTCCTCCGTCTCCAGTACACCTGTCAAAATGGGTGTATAACCCATATATGACCAATTTAAAGAAAACATGACTCATTTATGACCCATTTAATATTTAAATGATTAAATGGGTCATATATAGGTTATACACCAATTTTGACAAGTGTATATATAATGGGTTTAAAAATTAAAAAGACTAAAATACATGAGTTGTTAATGAACTTGAATAAGTTTAAAATCTTTAAAAAAGATTATAAGAATAAGTTTTTCTAAATTTAATTATATAGATAAATGTTTTAACAATATGGGTCGGATCGAGTATGGGTTGGGTTAGGTATCGGTCAAAAATTTTATACTATGCTTAAATGGGTCATAAACGGGTTAATGTGTCAATTTGGGTTGGACCATTTATGACCCGACCAAACCCAACCCAACCCACCCGTTTAATAGGTCTAGTCTCCAGCCACCGTGAGACCAACCTCTCTGCCTCCCTCCACCATTGCCCCGACGAAGTTGCCAACACTGCACCCAAGGTGACCGTTGCCGGGCGACCAACTCTCTGTGTCGTCTTTGTGATTTGCCCGTTTATGATGCCGCTTGTCCAAGGCTGCGTTCAAGCTCCAGTTGTCTCATCGGTGGTCGTGTTCAAGCTCCGCCATCTTTCCTGACATCTATTCCTCTATTTTTTCTATAGCTATTTGAGCTTGCAGACTATGGCTGTCGGGATCTCGAACTCATTGTCCATGGCCGCCGGATCTGTGGACAAGCCTCCTCACGAGCCATGGATGAGGCCAGATCTAGAGGCATGACTCCAGTCCAGATCTGGACGGGTGCGATCACAAGCCGCCGTGATGATGGAGGGGGTGGCTCGGCCATGGATGGGGCCGACCATGGGTGACAACGGAGCTGACCACAAGCACGACGGAGGGGACAGTGGCAATCCACGAGCCATCATTGGTCGTGACGGGACTTCCTTATTTGCAACCGTGGCTCCAGCGACAATGGCTGGTCCAAAGGTTGTGTGTGGTGATGGTTGAGTTCCAGATATGCAACTTTGTTGCTATGGACAGCCATACTTCGAGATCTAGAGAAAGATAAGACGGAGAAAACAGAGGAATCCGGCCAAGCTTTGACTAGGACATAACGGGCGTCAGCCTAATCAAGGCACCGGTGGCTCCGCCGGCACCAATGGTGGAGGAGGGGCGGAGGGCAGGCAGCTGTGGACTAAGGAGGAAGAAGAGGGGTGAAGAGAAGATTTTTGCAATTTATTTACTTTCCACGTCAACTGTTGACATGGAATCGGTAGACACATGTCAATATGCAAGTGGATATGAGTGAAAATGCAACCATTTGCGTCGGGGCCTCAAAGGCATCCAATGCCCTCCTAAAAGGCCAGGACATGATATTCATTTTCAGCATGATATGTAGGATTCCATCTGATTTTCTTTTGGTCCACAGGTTCTCATCTGATTAAAAAAAAAAAAAACCGACAAATGTCTCAAAACTTAAATCATGTAATTTCCACCACGAAAAAAGAGTTATGGAATAACGTCTGTCATGTAATAAGAAGCCAATTCATATCCCTTCTTACAACTGTAGGCTGCAACGAAAAAAACCACGTCTATCACCCTGAACTCATTCTAAAACGAAAATGGTCCAGCCTTGAAAAAAATGTTGAGCTAAGTGAAAACCCGGCAGCTCCCTATGAAGAAAATCACTGTGCACATAATCTGTGAAATACAAGGATTATATACCAAACTCCATTGACACCGACCCAAATTATCAAACAATGCAGGGGTATGGCACTGGGACACAGAGGTGCAGTCTCTGAAGCGGGGGTGCAGCTCAGAGACAAATGATAGGGAAGATATTGATTGGAACAGGTTAAGCCGCACATAAACCCTCAAATTCGAGAAAAAGAAGGGAAGAAGTTGCTGATTTCAGATCCTCGGACCTGCAAAAGAGTACCGAGAAGAAACCGGCAAGCTAGCAGCATTGTTCTCATTAATCCCATTACGGCGTGCTCGATGACGTCCCATTAGATCATCAATATACTTTGGACGGGATTCATCCCGATTGACTTCTCTCCTTCGTAGATGGTCCTTCTCACTAAAGTAACTTTCCCGCTGGTCCTTCTCACTAAAGTAACTTTCCCGCCTACCACCAATGGCAAAAGAACCCGAAGATATGTCCTCCCTTCTTGAAGGACGTGCATATGGGTCCACAGATGCTGCACCATGCCGATTTGCATCATAAGTACCCTCCCGGTAGGAATCAAAACCAGCAGCAACAGCAGATGTACTTGCTCTAGAAGGAGGAACTTGGCAGTGCAATTCTTGCCTTGTGTGAAGGGAATAAGATCTATATTCCCTATCACTCCTATAGCTACGTCCAACAGCATATTCCCTTGGCGCAGG
The DNA here is from genome assembly GCA_014182735.1 of Corymbia maculata. Classification (NCBI taxonomy): domain Eukaryota; kingdom Viridiplantae; phylum Streptophyta; class Magnoliopsida; order Myrtales; family Myrtaceae; genus Corymbia; species Corymbia maculata. The sequence goes on along the minus strand of CM024689.1, from coordinate 42,863,146 downwards.
AGCAGCTTCCCTGTGTATCTTCTCTGGCAGTCTTCGATGGTGCTCTCTCTCATCATTATCCTTCCGGTATGGTCTTAAGGTAGGAGAAATACGTCTTGTTTGATCTGAGTTTCTCCTCTCTCCTCGAAGACCAAATGTTCGATACTCCCGCTCTGTAAGATACATTTCTCGAGGTTCTGCTGTTCGCCTAGGTGCCAGCTCACGGTCCACGACTAGCCGGTCCCTTTCATGAGCTAATACTGGAAGTCTTCGAGATTGATGATCAGCATAAGGATCCCTTGCCGATGTTTCCCTACGTGATAGATGTCGTGATTCTTGAGCTCTGACATAAGAATCCCCCATTCTGCTTTCAGTCAATCTTGGGGAGCGAGCAGGCAATTCTTTCGGATGGAGCTCTATCGGTTGAAAAAGTGCTGCAAGCCTCTTTGCCTGAAAGAAATTTTAGTGTCATCGTCTCCAAGAATTCTTCAGGAAAAATACTGCTGAAACCTCATAAACGATTAGCATGCATTCTTACCTGTTTAGTAGAAAGTTCCGTTTTGAATTTGTGTTTAGTTGTAAAATTTTCTTTTATGCCCAATCTGAAGATGCTCTCCGGCAGCGGATAACAGTCGAGATGAACTTTAAATCGCACCTAGAATTTCAAACCTGATCAGCTTTCACAAACAAGATTATCAACTGGTAAGAAAGCCCAGGTAACAAAAAACTGACCTGTACCGGAAAAGCCCCATCAAAAGCTCTAGGCTCAAGTCTCATGCCACCGGAAGAGGTGGCCTTGTAAATTCCATGCATGAGCTTAAGATCATAATCATACAGAAAAAGCTCGAGACCAGGTCTGATGCCCAACACAAGATCCTTTTTATTCAAGGTGACGCCCATGACACCATACCTTAAACAATCTGGTTTGGTCTTTGAGTTGCACATAAAAATCAAACCACCGAGTTTTTCTTTCTGTTCTTTTCTCGGTTTCTTTTCCAAATTGTCAGGATTCTGAATGTCCTTCCAACTGTTCAAACTCTCGTTAGACTTTTGTTTTTCTGTTTCCTTAGATTTCCTTTTGCTTTTTCCAAGCACTTCAGCTCTTTTTTCCTCACTGTGATCTGCAGCTAGTTCATTTGCATTCTTCTCTACATGACTGCAACTATTTTTACCTTTCCAGTTGCGATTATCCTTTTCTTCACTCCTGAAATTATCCGCATTTTGTTGCCTCTCATCACCAGAAGTAGATTGCTTCAAGAAGTCTTCTCCGCTGCTATTTCCTTTCTTAACTGATGACACATCTTTCTCCTTCATTACTTTTTTCACCTCAACTTTCGGTATGGTAGCTTTGACTTTTTTCTTCATTGATGAAGCAATGGCAGGACAGTTCTTGGCAATTTTTGATCTGGCTTTCAAAACTTTAACAGTTCTCTTTGTAGAGGCCTGCACCTTTTCACAGGTCCGCGCAGATTCACTCTTATTTTTCAGCTCCACAGAGTGTGGCTCAGTGGAGACATCTGGAGCTGCTTGAATTTTCTCTTCAGTTTTAGGCTGAGCCAGCAACTCATTGGAGGTTTCTGCAACTTTCTTATTTTCCATCTCCATAGAAACTGGCTCAGTGGAGACATCTGCAGTTGAATCAGTTCCCTCCTCGATTTCGTGCTCCATACATAGGGCCACTGTGGTGTCCACTTTTTTGCTGCTATTTCCACCATGAATCAGCAATACTCCTTTGTTCTTTATTTCTTCTTCCCCTTCAAGTTCTGCAACGGTAACTTTGGCCTTTTTCTTATTCAAGGAATTACTGGCAGGGGCTTGCTTGGCAATTTTTGATCTGGGTTTCAAAACCTTCCTAGTTTTCTTTTGAGGAGCCTGCAACTCATTGGAAATCTCTGCAGCTTTGCTCTTGCCTTCCAGCTCCGTTGAGTGTGGTTCAGAGGCATCTGCAGGTACTTCATTTTCCTCCTTTCTTTGCTGCTCCTTTGAGAGTGGCTGAGTTGTGTCCACAATTGTTTTAGCTTCCTTAGTTTCCTTTTCCTCAGAGCACAACTTAGTGGAGAAATCTGTAGGTGTTCCAACTTCCTCCTTGGTTTCCTGCTCCAATGTGTGTAATTCAGTAGACACATCTGGAGGTTCTTCAGCTTCCATTTTTCTATGTTGCTATATAGTTCCACCCAGTGTTCCAAGCCAACTTTAGTCCCAAAACAATAAACACCTAGCAAAATTCAATTGCACACATCAACGAAATATCAGAAGCTCTGTAGGGAAATGGTACTTAATGAGATTCAGACTGCTTCCACAGCATTCCTAATATATGCATGCACATGTCTTCTCACTTCATAGCTAAACACAATAATAGAATTACTACTTTTCTGCATGTAAGCTGTAATGAATTCCCACTAAAATGATTTCTTCAACTGAAGATATCTCTACAATAGCAGTACTGTAAAACCTCTTATAAAAAGTAACTCTTGACCAAAGCAATCCCAAGAGCACAATACACATAGACCATTCCAATCCAAAGAAAAAGAAATGGTCTATATGATATTTCAAAAAATACCTAAGAATTTATTACAACGTTCATATGCTGAAAAACTTAAATCAACAAGAACAAGCTGTCAGACAAACACATTACTTGAAACATGAGGCCCTTATATTATCATGTGAATTTCCAAACAATGCAGAATGTAGGAGATAGTGATTCGCGTAAATTTTTTAATGTAAGATAATAAATGCTAACTAATATGTCATATCTAAGTCGTGAAATGGTACAAAAGCCTTATTAGTGTCAAACTTCACCTTCTTGTCATTACTCACTTGACATGTGATTCTGAATGCATCTGTGGTATTTCTTTTCCAATTCCGGTTCAACCTATCTGATTTCTATTGCTTGCTCTTTCCTTTTCCCTTCTACCCAAACTTTTTGTTTCCAACCTCAAATCTACCACACTTGACTGACATCAAATTGATCATATAAGCACAATAATCAATGTCACTAGGACAGATGATTCAAGATTCATATCGGATCGTTCAACTCAAGTCATGTACAAAAAGATTCAACTACAGGGTGAGAATCAAGGTTAAAATTCCTGATAGCATTTGTTTATAATTCAATTAAACTCACGGTCCAGTCATTCTCAAGTAATTTTAAGGTAGATGGGTTGTTAAATGTCTAATGTTTTTAAGAGACTGAGAATTACATCGGGTATCCCAGGGTATTCAGCAATCAAAGCGGAGAAAATTACTTGGTTGATTCCATAAATGCATTTAGAATTGCCGAATAACGTAATTTTATAACATAGTCATGATTAAAGGAATTCTTGGACATTCACCTTCCTCATATCCTCTCAATCACTAGGACAGATGATTCAAGATTCATATCGGATCGTTCAACTCAAGTCATGTACAAAAAGATTCAACTACAGGGTGAGAATCAAGGTTAAAATTCCTGATAGCATTTGTTTATAATTCAATTAAACTCACGGTCCAGTCATTCTCAAGTAATTTTAAGGTAGATGGGTTGTTAAATGTCTAATGTTTTTAAGAGACTGAGAATTACATCGGGTATCCCAGGGTATTCAGCAATCAAAGCGGCCAAAATTACTTGGTTGATTCCATAAATGCATTTATAGAATTGCCGAATAACGTAATTTTATAACATAGTCATGATTAAAGGAATTCTTGGACATTCACCTTCCTCATATCCTCTCAATTAAAAGTTTAGAAGGACGAAATAACAACTTCAAATATTTACAATAACATTGTAAAGGATCGAAGTCATAGAAAAGTGAGCATCCTCAACCTTGTCTATTATACTAAAAGGAGATATGAATGCGTATTGCCACATTTGCAGAAGTAATCTTCCAGCATCATAAAAATCATATTTGGGAATCTTATGTCATTCGTGAGGTAAAATAACTTGCTTAACAAAATCTGCACATTCCTCATTATAATGACCTTAGCAATTACGCAGTGTAATCATTACACATGCAAAATGCCCTTAGTTTTTGACAATATCACATCTTTTTAGAAACTAATTGATACGTCACCCACGTCCCTTTGAAACTGCTCAATAAATGTTAAAGTTCAATAGACGCTATCCACGATTCTAAAAAGATTCTAATTTGCGATTCAAACAATAAGCTTGACCACCAAGGCCAGTAACCATAAACTACGTAAGAGCATGACAAAAGACTTTGACTATCAAAGCACAACCCGTTGTAAAGAGTAGGAACCTTGCACTGCTGTGTCAAATACGGAAAACAGATGAGATTAATTAAACATGGATGATCAGATACTTGTTTACGTTACACTTATCCTGTTTCTTTTCCCTTCAGAGTGTTTTCCTCTAGGAACTTCAAACAAAGGTACTATACTCTAAACCTCAAAAGACAACCTTGGTCCTACCTGAAGCAATTGATGAAATTATGTCTGCATCAAGAGCACCATGTCCAGCTACATCAGATAAAAAATAGCATCACTTCTATGCTTTTTCATGACGTAGTTCAGCAGAAACCCACATATGTAAGTTGAGATATACATACCGGCACAGAGAGAGAGAGAGAGAGAGAGAGAGAGAGAGTTAAAAATCAAAACTTTCATGAAGATGTGCTCCATAACTCAATATGGTGGAGTCAAAAAACCCACAATCAACGAGAAAAACCATTCAAGATAACAGAAAGAAGCATCAACTCTTACGCAAAAAATCACCTGTCTTACAGTTCAAAAAAAAAAAAAAAAAAAAACAACCAAAGACCCGCAAACAACCTATGCATCGGAGGCACGAAGGAACAATCACTCCAAACAAACCAAACCCTATACCCTGACGACGCAAGGCGACACCTAGCCTTCCTAATTCGGTATCATCAACACTCAAACAGCTACTGCGACAATCTAACACTTTCCCCCACAGATTCTTCCGAGCAATCTAACGAGACCCGACACGGCAGATTGACCAAGACGAACCGGGACGGCGCTTCGTCGCACGATCGTCACGCGCACACCCATCGATCCGCACGACGAACCCAGAATCATCACAGAGATAGAGAGAGACAGGCAACGGGTAAGGATGGGACCGCGAGTTTACCAGGATGGAATCAGGGATTCTGGAGCCGAGGAACGACCCGTAGCTCGAGGGCGAAGGGGTGCTCCATTGAAGATGAGAGAGAGAGAGAGAGAGAGAGAGAGAGAGAGAGAGAGCTCTGTTCGTGCTTGCAGATAGGGACGGTTGCTGTTCAATATAGAGGACGACGACGAGGAGTTCTTCCCTAAATTTCATGGAATTTTTCTATTTGCCATTTCGCCTGAATAATAAGGTCTCGATGAAATTTCATATCATAATTCGTTGTTTTTCCCTAGAAAAAGATTGATTTTTGTTCAAGCCTTGCAGAGGAGAAATTTCCAAAATTTAAGGATAATGGCGCAAAATATTAACAAAGAAAAAAAAAAATTATTTGAATATTTTATTATTCAATGATTTTTCGAATCAAAAGAGAGGCGGTTAAACAATAACTAAAGTAGTTAATGATGGACGATAAGATGAAAGTTTTAGGTCTTTTAGAAAAAAAAAGGGTTTAATGCTACCAATAGTAAATTTGATGATTTGAACGCTTTTGATCCGGATCTAATGATGATCTTTTAGGCATTTAAAAGGCGGCAACCACAATGAATGTTTTTATTTTTTTGGTTAAACTCCAATAAAATAGTTTTGGGCATTTCCCTAACCAGAGGATGCCAAGTCTCCATTAAAGGAATGAGTGGAAATTGATCGCCACGAATGCAGTTTTAGTTCATGCCATTCTCTACTGGCCAATGCATATATACTCACTTCCCGCTTGATATCTTCTATATTTGGAAAAATTGGTGTCGGTTTTTATCTCAAGATTCAACCTATAAATTCACCATACTTTATTGTTGTCATTTAAGATTGTACAAACAAACATTTTTACCCAAAAAGAAAAATCAATTCTTTTCTCGACCATGCAAAGATTTCTTGTTTCAACCATGCATATTATTTCATCTTTATGCCCTCAAATCTCCCACGTTGATATTTTTGGAATATTCTTTGTCTTTAAACCCTGAAGTAGAAACCTAACTGGTTTCATGGACACTCATTGAAACTTAACTGGTTTTGTGGAGTCTCATTGAACTCAACCCTGACTGGTATATTTGTATTTGGTTCTCCCAACCTCGAGCCTAAATCGGAACTTCTTCCTCTCTCCCTTCTTCATGATGTGGAACTTCGTCATGATTCAATAGAGTTCAAGAATATGAAATACCTGACTAATTTCATAGACCAAGTATGACGTGACTCGAGTCAATCATGGCCAGCACGAAGTATGCCACATCATTCAACCTCGGTTGCCCAGTAGTATTAGCACCTATGCATTGCAACTTAGTCTATACAATCTCACAGATATGACATGCACGTGTGTACCGATAATAGCACATTTACTCCGGGTTTCGAATAGTGCTTTCCCCGTAAAAAGAGGCGAGAAATGGTTCATACTCTGGAACCAAACGACTGTCATTACGCTTGGTTTTTTTTCCTTTCCTAGGCAATGTGTATTATCCGGGTTTAGGACCGGCGGTGCCAGTCGGTTCAGGAATCAAGACGTGCAAAGCAGGAAGATAAGGATCCGTTTCACTTGATTCCTCGTTTGCTGGAACCAAACTCGACAGTGCGTGAATCCGACTTCTGTGGCGTTACCAACTGATAGCGAATCAGCCTCTTTACTGAGTTCAATGCTCAAATTGTCTTTCTGGAGTATCCACACTGACACAAGCAAAGTCATGCTATATAGCCACACAAAAATGTTCATTTTAAGGATATCTTCACATAGCAATTTCTCCTGGACACTAAACTTATATTCCCTGATGAACATAAAACGATGCACTCTTCTTTTTTACCGATCTGATGCTTCATACTGATTTTCTCTGGTGCTAGTAAAAGTATCTAGCTAGGAACTTTTGACAAGTCCTTGCTCCAACAAAGGGGTGGGGGGGGGAGAGGGAATTTTTATTAGTACAACAAAATAGATTGACAGATGAGAGCACAATCCAGAACTTGAAAGGAATTTGTCCCGGAAGACGGACTCAGATTTGGCTGCAACTAGAGCTTGACCTGACTAAACTTTTCAAGTATTCTTCGCCAATGCATCCCTAATCAGTTGCTTCGGTGCTGTAGGGAAAAGGATAAAGTTCGTGTTTAGTAAAGGTAAGTATATCGGGCTGGGCTGCAAATAGCACATCAGCTTGACAAGCAGAAATCTAAAGTACATCTGGGCTTTAGGAGTCATCTTACCAGGATACCCTGTGAACCTTTCAAACTGTACAAAGGCCTGATTGATGAACATCTCCGTTCCATACACGGGAATAGCTCCACACTCTTGAGCTTCTCGGAGAAGTCTAGTCAATTTTGGTGTGTAGATGGCATCAAAAACCAGACAATAGCGACTCAAAGCTTTCTGCCAAGAAAAAATTGATGTTATGTTAGCTTGTCATTCATCAAGCTCAGTGGCATCCAGTATTGAGAATTATGCAAGGATCCCATTAAATTCGCAATATCATGAATGAGTCCTGCAGAGGAAAAAATTTCAATTTACCAGACCTTAGATAAGGGTGTCAGGTCGACATTTGGCTTCATCCCAACCGATGTGGTGTTTGCAAGAACCATTCCATCTTCTGGATGAAAATCCTCAAGTTCAGCCAGAGTAATTGCTTGCCCTCCAACTTTACTGGCTAGTTCTTTTGCTTTTTCTACAAGTGAGGAGAAACATCATGTCCAGTTTGTCCTCATGGAACCTATATTGAAACGAGATGCCTAAAGGAAGAAAATCTCACCATAAGTCCTGTTGGCAACTACAACTCTTGCTCCCTTCTCCATACCACCATATGCAAGTGCTTTTCCAGCACCACCAGCTCCAATGACAACAAATAGCTTTCCAGCCAAGGGGGAACTGGTAGTGGGGGTTGCTCCGTTTGAAGCTGCATTTGAGTAAAACCATGTAAGATCCTTGGAGGGGTTTAAAGTTGAGAGTAACAAACAGCAAGTTACTGAGTGCATTTAAAACCTCGAAGTGCTTCTTCAATAGCAGCAATAGCTCCGAGATAGTCAACGTTGTATCCGATCAACTTCCCGTCGCTTGGTCTTCTAATCATCTGACTGATAGCTCCTATGGCCTGTAATAATTATCATACAGACATCAAAACAGGAATATCCACACAATGATGCAGAAACTTGTCAGAAGCCTAGACAGTAACTCTTATCAGCACAAACCCCTACGTATTTAGACAACATTCCGTCAACAGAAGAAGCTGGGGATTAAGGAACAACATTTATACCTTGGCTATTGGGTCGACCTCATCACAGCATCTAAGTCCATCCTCCTTGTGAGGAATCGTATAACTGCATTTCAAGTTAAAAATTTGGATTTTCATTTTGTGAATAAGAGGAATTAAATAAAACCCATCGAGTCACTCTGCTGAGGTGAACCCAACAAAGGACCTGTAAATCAACAAAAAGAAAACTACGCAAATCAGCACTATCTGGAGGAGGATATTTGACCTGTATCCAACAAAATCTGGAGATGAGTAGGCATTGATGAAATTTGCCACATTGTCGACCAACAGGGGGAGATAGATTCCATTGAAATTGACTGATTTAAATGCTGCATTGTACAGGTGAGGACTTTTGCTGTGACCAATGGGCTTCCCAATAACACCATGTACTTTGGTATCAGGCCCCAATTGTCTTAAATTATATAAATCCAACAGATCTTTTATGGATGGCTGTCCAGGAGCTGAAACTACTCCGGCTTCAGTTGCACCGAATGTGAGAAATCCACCGTACTTTGCAGCAAGTATCCGTGAAATCAAACCCCTCTCACCCATAGCAATTGCAATAGTTGGAACCTGCAATGGCATATCATGCTCTATTGAAACTTTGTAGAGAGGTAAATGGCCTATAAAAAGTGAATAGAGAGGGCCAGGCATAGAGAATGATGTCTTCCGATTTCCTTGGGCAGGACTTGGTTGGAACTTGAAATATCTACCAGATGTTAGAATTTTTTATCGGTCTAAAATACTAAGTTGGTATTCATTTTCATGCTGTCACTCATCTTCCTTACCAACTATCATTGTCAAAGCTTGAGAGAGCTACAATTTGATCATCTTATTTGATTGTTTAAAACAGCCACGAAGCACAACAACCCAGAATTTCAAATGCCCAACCCTAACATTTTCTTTTGGTGCAACAAAGTACTCACTTGAGAATGTGCTAGAACTTGAAAGATATGTGCACAGTCACTAATATCGAGGGCAGTAGTTGCAATCTTGACAATGTCAGCGCCAGTAGCCTGGATTCTTGCTACTAGGTTTCCCAGTTCCTCGGATGATGGCGTATTCTGATAGTTGTGAGAAGAAACTATGATTTTAGCCTTTTCAGGCTTCTTCCCTTGAATGGAACTGAAGAAATCTTGAGCAACCTTCAATCAGATGAGCAAAACTCTCAGTGGCATATAAATGACACTTCCACAAATCAAAGACTTGGAAAGAGCACATTGTTGATAGTCAGCACTAAACAGAAAATAGAAGCTGAACATATGCCAGCAAAAATTGGTATTTCAATAGAAACTCATCATAAGAAGCTTCAGACTTCCCAAACAAATCCATTTTTCAAGAGTTTTGGAGGAAGAACTGTAATCATCACTATTATTCAGTTCAACCAGTTGACCATCAGTCTGCGACTGGCTACCAAGCACTACTGGCAGAAGCCCTTTTCATATGCACTTTACTCATCAAGTCTATCCTAAATCAAACATGGAGTTAAAAGACAATTGTGGCATTATCTGCATTTTAAAGACCAAGCTTATGGAGACATAAACTGACAAGGATATGATCCCATTATAATTCTGATACTAACTACAGTTCTCATTTGCTGCAGATGATAAGTCTATTAATAGTAGAGCACTTGCTTCATTTGAGCAAGAGTACCATGTGAGGGCTAGAAACCATATATTAGTAGGGCAGCATCCACTGGATTGTAGCTTTAGACATATAACTCCAAATACCAAAACAAGCCCATAGGATAGAGATAAAATTCGACCTGAAGCTCAACGTCTACATAGTCGGCTCCTGATTCCAGCGCCAACCGCAATGCATCCAATCTCCGGCTGTCATCGCCCTCATACTGACCACCTTCCCATTTGGGTCTGATAGAGGAACAGCAGAAGATTCATAACCATGAGAAAAACTCAAACGAAGGAAGACATGCAACCCGAACTCGACATCATGCAGTAAATAACAGTATCTGCAGAGATGCACGTTAAATCCATGATTTTCACTCAAAAGTGCATCCCTCGACGAAAAAGTTCTTCCAAAATCGTACCTTTATTGCTATATGCCTCTATCTACTCAGGACCAAGTGGCAAAATCGGCTATCAACAGCTTATACTGCACCCCGCCCAAAAAAAAAAAAAAAAAAACCGGAAGGTGGATAACTGAAAATCACCTGTAAGTCACTAGAGTGGGCAAGGCGCTCTGTTTGAGGAGGACCTCGAGATCCTGCTTCGGGCTGAAGCTCTTCAAGAAATCCAAGCGAACTTCGACAAGGTCGGCGCCCTGCTCCTTCGCATTCCTTATCTGGCCCAGCATCTGATCGACCGACTCCCCCATCACCGGCGCGCACACCAGCGTGGAGTTCCTCCTCCCTCCGGGAGCAATATGGAGGTCCGCGGTCGTCAGCTGTCCACACAACAGAAGACCCGGTCAAAACACGAGGGCGTTCCAAGCTCAACGGCCGCCAACTCGATCCATTCCACTACAAATTCAGCCGATCATCACGCAGCGATCCCGGAAATGAACATCAGCCGGGAATTTCCGCGGGCCGATCCGAACTCCGTCTGGCCGAGGTCGGCACAATTCGAGACGACGAGGGAGACCGCGAGACATCGAATCCGGAACGGAAGAGAGAGAGAGAGAGAGAGAGAGTTCGGAGATGTTACCGGGATGCTGCTGAGAGTCATGGCGGCGGCGGCGGCGATCGAGGGAGAGGGAGAGCTACCGCCTCCACGGAGATGTAGAGAGAGAAAGAGAGGGAAGAGATTCAGTTACAGAGAGAGAGAGAGAGTGAAGTGGCGAGGTAGGTGTGCGTGTATATATATATAGAAAGAGACAGAGAAGAAGGAAGGAGCAGTTGGCGCGAGCTTCTCTCGCGTCTCTCGCTTCTAACCTTTTGAAGAAGGAAGAAGAAAGCAAGCAGGAAGAACGTTAGATGCTGATGACGGCTCTCTCTCTCTCTCTACTTTTTTTAATTTTTAAAATTTTTTTTGTTGTATTTTGATTACCAAAAAATATTTTTTCTGAAAAATACTAGGCGAAATATTACATGGCCAGCTGGTCAAAGGGAGGGGGTCGAACGCACCATTTGCCTGTTGACCCATGTCTGCTCTTCACCTTCTTCTTCGTCAAGAACCAAAAATTTAGGTGGCCGGTGGAGTTCGGACCCTCCTCCGCGTGATCCGACCCGAGATTTCCCATTCTTTACAGACATGGCCTCGGGCCCCATCGACCCGCCCACCTGCCGTATGAAACGCCCTGTCCTCGCCTCGCTTTTCGGATGTGCGCCGACCCGAATGCCCGGTGGGAGAAGCCGACGATTGTTTTCGATCGTCCTTTCTTCGAATGAGTCATGGAGTTCTCTAGATGCCGATGATTTCTCCCGATTAAAAATCATGAAGACGCGATTATTAATTCGGGGTGCTAATTTATTTTTTTTTTCATTTTTGCTAAAATAACATTTTATTCATTTCTATTGAAAATACAAGAGATAAACAACAAGTCCGATTGCAGATCAAGATAAATTCCCAAATAACTTCAAAATAAAATGAGTTTAAAATAACAAATGCATTATCGGAATAAGATTAGACATCATATGTTCAAAGAGTAGATTTGTGATTTTCTTGAATCGAAATCGACGACCGATCATTAAAACTTGTATTTAGTAACGAATACACATTGGCATCTCCAACTATTGCTGTGATTTTGCCTTTTGGTGGGCACACACCTAGGTTCGACGTCTTCTCGGGGTGTCACTTAACTTTTCATTATGAAGATGGGAGAGCGATTAAAAAAAAGTTTACTTTGAAGTGATTTCCCTTCTTGACAATGGGCTGGCAAGGACTTCTCTCTAATGACTAGTCCGCATCTCCCCCGCACTGGCGGATTGGTCGGAGTACTAGCTATCAAAATAATCAAATTGCTTTACACGACCTATCATTTTCAAAAGCGAATTTCCAATTATTATTCCCAATATTACCTATTCCCCCCCGGACCATCTAAAAAGGAACAAGAGGTGCCGGAATGCCACACGTCGGGAGATATATATTTATCAAATCAGTTCCTACCCAACGGGGAGGGCCATAGGGTCGACTTTCTCTCGAGACACAATCAGGAAATTTTCGACGACACATCATGATTCAAGAGACACCTAATGATAGGTAAATCATGGGAAGGATTGATCCTATACTTTTCATTTACTTGGTCAACCAATCTTAAAGGATCTCAAATTGGCATTTATTTCCATTCATTTATTCAATTCTTTTTATGTGCTATCCTTTTCATTGGATTTGTTGAGATCGGCAATTAATCGGGGCGGGAAGGGTTAGGTATAACGTGGAAAGAAGATGGAAAGAAGACGGCCATGAAGCGGAACAACTGGATGAATTCAGTAGACCGAACCTGAATCCCCCCTTTTCATTAGTAGCAGATCCTGTCTTCCTCCTAATTACTTAGGTAAGGTCAGCTCCCCCCTTTCTTCCTCTTCCTCTCCTCCTCCTGTTTGTCTCGCTAGCTCGGTCTCGGGTAGGTGTCAGCAACCTCTCCACCAAACTCTCTCTCTAGCTAACCTCTAGAGAGAGAGAGAGAGAGTGAGAGAGAGAGAGAGAGTCCGAGTTGATCTTGAGTTCGTGTTGGGAATCAGACAAGAATCTCTGATCCTCCGTTGGACGTTGGTCGCTGGACCAGGATGACCTACGGGTGTACTGTAAAGCCTTGGTGGTTTGGTTCGTTCGTGCTTTCCTAGGTTTTCGCTGGTTTCTTTGAGTTTCAAAATTCCTCGCGAGTTTTTCTGATCCATTCTTGATCATAAGTATGAGTTATGTGTGTTAGTCCATTGTTACTATAAATCTCTTCGGACGAATGCTCATCGAGTCCCCAAGCATCGGGGTCTCGTCCTTCGGTCGGCCTCGGCGGGAGAGAGAAACTGCTGAAAGATACAAAATATTATATACCTGTTTTTTTCCCCCTAAGTATAGTCATTTTCAATTGATTTAAATTTCAATCACAAGTGGTTATAGCATTTAGTTACTTGATTAGTCTTTCATGACGGATCGCATTATCTCTCTCGGTATCAGTAAAATGTGACTAGAGGTGTGGGCCTAAAGCTCCTCAAATTGGTGAACAATAAAAAACATAGGTGGCAACGTCAATTCTTGCCCGTTTCAAATGTTCGTGCTGACTAATTTCAAAGAGGGTCCTTTCTTTTTCGGGAATCACTGCTAAAACAGGGTTACATTAGTTTCTTGAATGGTCTTCATGATCGATCCTATTACCTCTCTTAGTAATAACCAACAGTGATTAGAGGCACCAATGTAAAGCTCCTCAAAACATGAACCGAAAAAAAAAAAAAAAAAAAACACGAAGGTGGCAACGTTGATTCTTGCCTACTTCAAACGTTCCCACCGACTAATTTCAAAGAGGATTCTTTTTTTTCCGTGTGCCACTACCAACTCGTGATGTAATTTCCTAAAAAGATAATCATAGATTCTTCTCTCCATTGGAATAATAGGGCCACGGAGGAATATCTTTTAATTAAAGGTTGAATCGATCATCAAAATAAAAGTAGTCCATAAATAGGCTCTTGTATCATTAGTATTATATACACAGAAATATACAGAAATTGTCTTTTCTGCTTTATTATAACATTATATCAGAGACAATTGTTATTCATAGGTGAAGCTCCCTCATAAATAATCATCGGCCGAATAATTCCTCGCAGCGACTTCGCCCTAGAGGAACGAGGCAACGATTCCTCAACGTCGTATGCATCCAAGGCTTGGGACACGTGAGATTCCACCGTCTCCCATGCGAACCCTAATTGTCCTAAAGACGGTCCAAGAACTAGACCTTATCTGTCGTGTCCTTGAAGAACCAGACGTTCGGACCAGCGACTGCTTCTCTGTCAAAGAAAGCCGGATGTGGAACCGCATCGTCGTTCGGTTCATCCGACCGCCTGCCGAGCGGGAGTTGGCTGAACGGCGGGCGCAACCAGATTTCCAACGTCTCGCGATCGTTCTTCTGCGGCACGTGTCGTTTCGGTCAACGTGGTTGGATTCACTGCATGAGATTCTGCCAGACACTTCAAACAAATTATGGGGATTTTAAGGAGGAGGGTTCGTCAGAAGCTCGGGGATGTAGCTCAAACGGTAGAGCGCTCGCTTTGCATGCGAGAGGTACGGGGTTCGATACCCCGCATCTCCATCTCTCTCCATTTATTTTCACTTTTTTTTTTTTTCATAATATATGATTACTATTAATAAAGCAATTTTTTTAGTAATTTATTAATTAGTGAAGACCAAACCAGATCTTGAAACTGTCGGGTTGGAAACCTGTTATGATGGTTGGAACAGACTGCAACTGATGCGCATTAGGGTTCATTTCATCTGCATCATCAGTGCAGTGCAAGCAAAAATCCTCCTTGCAGTTGTAGTCCTCCGCGCGTTTTCTAATAGAAATGTGACTGAACATTTCTCTTTGGAAGGAGAGATGTCATCTTCGGTGTGTATGAAGAGTTCGATGAAGAATAGGATGAGCACTGATTGCATAGCTGCTGCTGAGAAGTAATTTTCATTACAGCGAGTTCGGTTTAGATGTGAAAACAACATCCGTCGAAGCTTGTGGCGTCCGCACGCTTTTGTTATTTGTAATGTTGTTGCTAAGGATATTTGTTGGCACTGATCAAGCTGACTTAAGTAAACAAAGGTGTGACATACGGAGGATGGAAAGAACAACTATTTCTAGCTTTCCGATATTCAGCTGAACCAAACGTCCCCAACCGGAAAATTCATCTCTCTCTGTTAAGGCCTTGGCTTCGAATTTTTGCATATTCTGATAAGCTGTTTTGAGTACTGTGAATAAATTCAAGTGACCAGACGGCAACTTATGCGCATTAGGGTTTATCTATATCATTGTAATGCAAGCCAAAACTCTACTTGTAGTACTCCGTGCATTTTTTATTCACAATGTGTCTAAACATCATCTTTGTAAGGAAAGATGTTTTCAGTGTGCATGAAGACTTCAATGAAAAATAGGATGATCACTGATGGTTTAGCCATCACTGAGAAGTAACTTTCGTTATAGCGAGTTCAGATTAGATTTGAAAATGACGTCCATCAAGGCTTCTGGTGTCCACGCGCTTCTGTTCTTTGCAGTGTTGCTACTAAGGACACGATTAATTGATGGTGTGCAGCAGTTAATGGTTAGGTAATGGAAACCTTGCGAAATGATGTGTTCTGAGAAGATTTTCTTTTTTCTTTTATGGTTTTCAATGATCTGATGGTATGATGTTTGTTGTCGGCATGGATCAAGCTGGCTTAATAAAACAAAGTCATGACGTATGAAGGATGGAAATACAAATATTTCAAAATCCACATTCAGGTTCACATTGTGATGGCTGAGAAGAAATTTTCACAGAAATTATTGGTAACACCTTCATTGGCTAATGATGAATTCGGTACACAGCACTCAAAACAGCTTACGGAATATGCAAAAATTTGAAGCCAAGGCCTTAACAGAGAGAGATGAGTTTTCTGGTCGATGACGTTCGGTTCAGCTGAATATCAGAAATTCCTCGAATGGACACCGCCCGTCTACGCGTGTTTCTCCATGAGTGTCCTGAATAATTCCTCCGGGGCTGAAATAGGACGATGAAAACGAGTCGCTTAGAATTTAGGGTTATGAGTAGATGACAATAAACTGAGGTGTAAGAGCTTGAGGCAGATTATCTTACCAGGCAAGCCGGTGAAATTCTTATATTGCTCGAAGCCTTGACGGATCAACATTTCTGTTCCATACACGATAACAGCTCCAGTCTCTCTCGCTTCGCGCAGGAGTCTGGTGTCCTTCGGTGTGTAAATGGCGTCGAACACAAGGCAATAATTTTTCAAAGCGTGCTGCAGGGAAAACATAATCACAATGCATCAATGCCAGAAAACCACTTCATTCACTTCTATTATTTCCACCCTGGTAAATTTTGTTACATTTACTAGTCTGATTAGTCCTGCTGATTCATGTACTATTCAAGCGCTTGCATTTGCAGGAGATTGCCTGGAACTTTTCGAGCTTTCTTTGTAGAAGTAGATTCAATTTGCCTTGTAAAAGTCAATCCTTGCAAATGTATATAGGGAGAGAGAGAGGGTGAAGCGAAAATCGAACCTTGGCCAAGGGGGTATCATCAATCTTAGGCTTCATGCCGACGGATGTCGTGTTTGCCAGAACCATGCCTTCTTCAGGGTGGAAGTTCTCAACCTCAGCAAGAGTCATAGCTTGTCCTCCGACCTTTTCGGCAAGATCCTTGGCCCGTTCTGCAGTACAAAGAATGTTTCATTGTCATCACGCAGGAACCGGCATTTCATTGGCTTTATAGAGACAGATGTTGAATGACGTGTAAATTTAGATGATCATCTGTTCCACGATCTTTACAATTTTAGCTGATGACGAAAATGGTGAAGTGATCACCACAACCGCATAGACAGCACAACAATGTCTCACTAGCATTCTATATAAAATGGAAGCTCCTATACTTCTGCTAGGATCATCAACTCAAACAGGAACCGAAAGCTCCTACTAGTCACTACGTAGTTCATAATCTCAGCTCTCTCTGTTTTGGACAGTTAAAGAACAGTGAAGGCGTGTTACCGAATGTCCGGTTGGCCACCACGACTCGAGCTCCCTTCTGTGCAGCTCCATAAGCGAGTGACTTGCCAGCACCACCAGCTCCAAGGACGACGAACAGTTTACCAGCTAATGGTGAGGCTCCTGGACTCACCCCATTTAACTCTGTATTGACAGAAGCACGATGTCAATGCACCATCTTAAAATTGATTGATGATTTCATTTTGCTTGTAGAATAGATAACAGACCTCTCAATCCATCCTCGATGGCAGAAATGGCACCGATATAATCAGTATTAAAAGCAGTCAATGTCCCATCAGGCCTTCTCACAATGTTGTTGATAGCCCCAATTTTCTGATGAAATTGACATGCGGAATTAGTAACACAAGTTGTCACGGATTAATTTTGCGAGTGTTTCTCAAAGATCTTGAAGTACCTTTGCGATCGGGTCGATTTCGTCCATGCACTTTAGTGCAGCTTCCTTGTGAGGAATTGTGCAGCTGTATTTTGAACATAGCAGGTACAGACTCTTGGTCAGCAGTTGTTAAACATAAGAAATCAAGTTTACTCCTCCAATTGATCTGCAAAGCTCATGATCAAAGTGATCGAGTTTCGTACCTGCAGCCAGAAGCAAAGTCGACAGCTGAATAGGTGTTGAAGAACTTCTCGACATCGTCTACCAGAAAATGCAAGTAGACTGCATTGAGGCCGACGGACTTATACGCGGCATTGAACAGGAGAGGACTCTTGCTGTGACCGACTGGCTTGCCAATGATACCATACACCTTGGTGTCGGGCCTGATGAGCCTAAAGTTGTATAAGTCCAACAAGTCCTTAGCTGTTGGTTGCCCAGGAGCAGATATGGCGCCGGCCTCAAGCGCACCATAAGTGAGATATCCGCCGAATTTGGGGCTAAGTATTCTTGAAATCAAACCCCTCTCACCCATAACAATTCCGATTATCGGAATCTGCAAAACAACAATTACTCATTAGAAGGCAAGCAACATCGTTAAATGACAAAGCAATCCTCAAGGAAGGGGAGAAAATGTTTCTCACTTGAGAATGGACAGTTATCTGGAAAATCCGTGCACAATCTGTAATGTCTAGTGCAGTAGTTGCAATTTTGGCAATATCAGCACCGGTGGCTTGGATTCTTGCCACAAGATTGCCGATGGCCTCGGCTGAGGGAGTGTTGTGAAAGTTGTGCGAAGACACTATGATCTTAAAGTTGTCGGGCTTCTTTCCATTAATGGAATTGTTGAAGTCATGAGCAACCTGCAGGAGGAGTATTTACAACATTGTCAGTTTAACATCCTTCTTTCTAGATGTCAAAGATGAGTACACTTTCCTAAAGTACATCATGAACAGTAAGGCAATAATTGGAATGCAACTAGGACATCGTACAGTTTTTACAGGTCTTTCAAGTTAATTTCGGGGAAAAGTAGTTGGCTGGTAATTACCTCAAGCTCAACATCTATGTAATGAGCTCCGAGCTGCATTGCCAAACGAAGAGCGTCTTGTCTCTTGCTTTCTTCGCCTTCGTACTGACCACCTTCCCAGACTGGCCTGTAATGGTACATCAAAGCAGACACATGAAGAAGAATCTCATGCAACAGAGGTTGCCGACAAACAAGCCATTAACACCCTCAATGCTGGGAAAAGGGGAAACTTCCATTACAAACAAGTCCATCTCGAGCAGAATTAGCCTAAAAAACCGACATATCATCTTATTGCACTAATGATTTGGTTTTTCTTTTTCGATCAAACTCCAGTTTTTAAAAAAAGTTCCATTTCAGTATCAGCAAGTACTGAGATACATGATTGATAGTATCATGAATTGCTGGTATGCAACAGGGCCAAAATGAACCAGGAAAGATGCTCATGAGGTTGGCTCATTCTACCTTACAAGTCAGTACACATGAGCTCTGATCGACCATGTCTTCTTCTCTAATCTGAGCTACCCTTCCGACGACCCTCTTAAGGATTAAGACCATGCTAGGATAAAATCGTGTTGACCGGATTAGGTAACTGGCAAACTGTCAATGTTTTTTCGAACAACCAACTTGCTCATCTCGCTCACTCCACTTAACTAGCAAATGCCCTTGTTCTAGCTTCCTTCTGCAGAGAAGTTGCACTAATCCTAGAGGACTTCAACAAGGAGAAGACACTGATGTGGTTTTACTGCTGCGCTAAAGAACCTCTGCCTAGCGTCCCAAAAACAAAAAAGAAGAAGAAGACATGACCAAATGTTCGAGAGCTTTCGGGAGTCACCTGTAAGTTACGAGAGTGGGGAGAGGGGACTGCTTGATGAGGATCTCGAGGTCCTGGTGAGGATTGAAGTTCCTCAGGCAGTCGAGGCGGATCTCCACAAGGTCGGCCCCGATCTCCTTGGCCTTCCTCATCTCGATCAGCATCTGGTCGACCGTGGTGCCCATGAGCGGCGTGCACAGCAGCGTGGGGCTGCTCCGGACTCCGCTCGTGCTCGTTTGGAGATCCGAAGTAGAGAACTGCATCGCCATTGCCCGCCAAAAAGAACGAACGAACACACACACACACAGCGCAACACAGCACAAAACACAAAAACAAGCAGGACCCGGAATTAGAATTGGGAAAACGAACTCGAGAAACTTACAGGAATGGAAACTGAGGGGAAAGAGAAACGTACCGCAAGGCTGCCCATTGTTGGAGATGGAAGTTCTGGAGGGTGTTGAGTTCTGTTCAGTTGCTCAAGGTTTGTCTTACGCTATGCAAGGGAAAAGTGAGGGAAAGGCTTGATTCTCTAACAGCTTATATAGTTGGCATTCTTAAATTGGACAGGCACGGAGTTCTTTGATCTCGACTCTGTTTGTGCAAAAATTCCATTTTTCTTTTTTCTATGTTTTTTTTTTTTTTTTTTTTGACTTTTTGCGGGAAACTGCATGAAGAAAGGTAGCAGCAGCAGCAGCCGCCTGGAAGTTTGAAAGTTGGGTGACGGAGAAAGTCATCATGTGACATGAGGCATCGACAGAATTAGGTGACAGCTTCTCTTCAGGATTCATCTGAACTTCAGGGGTGACTGGTGCCTCTCTCTCTCTCTCTCTTTATGTGAAGACAATCTACTGTCCGACGAAATTCTATGAAAGACCGGTTTATTTCATCATAAAAAAGAATAATGGGATATCTCAAAATTTATCACAAAAAGAATGAATGAGTTATCAAATTTTCAAAAAATATAATTAAGTTGTAAAATTTATCATGAATGTGCAATTAAATAATAATATTGTCAAGTTGATACAATTAAATTATTTCATTAACTCAGCGTATTTTTATTTTGGTTGACTAATAACGTCTAATGATAAATTTTAGAACTTGTTTATAGTAACTTGAAAAGTTTTAGGATCTAATTGTATTTTAAGACTTAATTACATTATTGTGATAAGTTTTAGAATTTAATTGTACTTTTTGAAAGTTTTAGTATTCAATTATATTTTGGTGATAAGTTTTAGTACTTCTAGTACACTTATCTCTAAAAAGAAAAAAGCAAAGTATTAGATCGACAGGCATAACACGAAGAGGCCGGTGTTCGATTTCTACAAGGCAATTGAACTGAAAAGACAAATATTGCCCAAGGCTTGTTCTACTGGATCGAGCCAGTTGTGTACTGCATGAACTAAGCCTCCTAAAAAAACAATGTAACCCATCGACTTCCCATACTCTTCCAACATTAGTATTGGCTCTATCCATCATATCGGTCTATGGAACAAGCACATACAACATTCTTTCAAACCAAATCATCAGTTTGATACGATTGGTTTTGATTAGTCTCAAGACTATTTCTTGATCCATAAGTCCGAACACAAGGTTATTTAGACTTCTATTAATTCGAGATGAAAGTGAAGGTGTTATCATGCAAAATGAGGAAATACCAACTAATACCAACTGACCCTTTCTATTTATTTATTTTTTATATACCTTTATTTTCTTTATTTTCTTTTTCTTTTTAAGGAAAAGGAGGAGATTGATTGTTGAAAACTAGAAAATGGAAAGTGAGTCGCTTTTGAAATTGGCAGTGAGGCGAAGATAGGCGAAGGAAGGATTGGTAGCTGGTGGGGCCCACAGGCTGTCGCGCTGTGCCCACCTAATTTTCTGAGTCCTCCAAATTAATCGCCGATGAATTGAAATGCCGCCCTCGGATTGCGGCGCCATCGCCACCTTCACATATAATTCTATATCCAAAAGGAAAAATACCGTTAAAAACTCTTAAATTATATATATTTTATTCAGTATTACCAAAACCAATTACGGAGAAAAAAAAAATCACAAATTTTTTCCTATTGCCAACACTTCAACCGTCCGACCCGAAAAATAAAAATAAAAACACTTTGGACTTTTTTCTTTTCAGTCGCCAATACCCTAAATTTGTATCAATTTGATAAACGAGCATTACTTTAGGGGTCGAGGTTGGAAAAAAGAAAAATTCAAGCATAAGCATTAAGGTTGGCATAATTTAAGTTTTCGGTAATGCAAAAGGAAAAGACATCACTATTAGGGCGGGTGTAATTTCTAAGATTTTTTTTTTAAATGGTATTAGCTCCGTTTGCAAGAAAAAGAAATTTTCATTTTTTTCCTGGAAAAGGGCAAAAAAACTCAATCCACGTGATGAGCCCACAAGTATTCCGTAGGGCAGCAGTGGACCGGTGATGTCCGAATTGTTATTAAGTGGACCACGAACCGTTGCCAAGCACGTGGGAAGCACGTGGGCTATTGATCCTCTTTCTTTTGCAACCCTTTTCCTGTGCACAGATCTTCCACACGTGCGGGACTCTCATCCGTGCACTGTTCTCGCATGTGTGCATAACTTATGATCCTATTGATAATTAAGAGGGAAATGAGCCTTTGAATTTTTTATTTATTTTTTAGTTGGTTATACTTTATTCCTACTTTAACTCTCACTTTCAGGTTTTTTTTGCCATGCCTTCTTGCAGTGTGTAGGAGTTGAAACTCATATCTGAAATTAAATCGTCCATACTCCAACTCTCTTAAGAATGTGAATATTCAAACCTCCACCTCCCCCTTTTTGTATGAAAATGGTGGTTATTAGTATTTTAGAAGTAAGATTAAAATGCCTTTTTATTCCATAAGGAAATTGATACACGGACTTTACTATGTGCTGTATTGCTCAGAAATAACACGGTCGTGCTTATGCAACGTTAAGGGTGGGAGTTGATTCGATTCGACAACCTAGCCTCATGGGCCGTGCTCACGTGCATCCACGATCACAACAACCATCCCGACATCTGACGACATGGCAATGGTGGGAAGCCAACCACATCAGTTGCTCGCACGCTGGGGTATGGCACTTGCCTCACCCTCCTTAGGGCTGCCTCGCTTCGACCCTAGAATCAAATCTTGGACACAAAGGCAAGATTATAATTTGTCTCCATCAGTCACAAGTCGCCACAAGAGATTCACAGTGTTAGGGTCCAAATCATAGGACTCAATTTTTTTTTTATATGCTATATATAGTATACATACTTTGTGTGTATGTGTGACGAGAGTATGTTCTATCTGTGGTTTGGGGGGGAGGTCATATGGGTATGCATCTTCAATGCCCTAATCCCTCTGAAATGGCAATTCCACAATTCCAATGCCCTTGCACTTGCCCTAATTAGGATCGCCCATTGGCAATCCAAGCAAAGCTAACTTGTCGTATCAGGCTAATTTAATTAATTAGAAAAGATGGGGTCTTTATGGGCCGTATATGATATGTTAAGCAGGTTAAGCCGGTTGAACTCGGGTAAATAATGAATTTCTTTCCCAAAACTAGAAAGCATTAACATGGGTATCGTTCCAAAGTTAAGTATTCCTAAAACTTAATTTCCCTCGGGCCAGCTCGGCTTGTCCTATAGACCCAATCAATAGGCGGGCCGGGACGATCGGGCAAACGTTTTGGCCCAAAAGTCCTATCCATTTACGATCTGAAAGAAGGGAGATGCCGTGAAGACAATTTTCAGGTTAAAAAGACAGTTTTCTTGAGTATATAAATTGGAGGGGAAAACAACATTTGACTAGATAAATGAAAGTGTAAGAAAGGAAGTGGCAAATATATAATGAGGTGTTAGTATGTCTCAAAACTATTTTGCATAAATTTTGGCACGTTAAATTTGGGGGTATTATTTCTAGGGAAGATAAATAATTACCCACAAACTAAATGACCCATGAGTGAGAAAGATAGACTTCATGTCTCTTCTTCAAAAGAGGGTATCATTGTGTTGGTCGATATAGTAGACACCTGCACTTGGGATGACATGGTAGAAGCTCACGAGGGTTTTCTACTAGGTCGCCCTATGCTCATGCACAATGTCTTGTAATTGACTCGTCAACTTAGTAACCCAATTATAAAGACACTGTGCATTGAATTTTTCGTGAAATTTCTTCATTGGTTTATTTACTCATCAAGCTTAGTACAATTTGAGTGAATTAGATGAGTATCCTTTTCTCTTCTTGATGCCATGGATTTCACCATAACCATAGGATCTTTTGGTGCCAAGAGATGCATTCATGATTTCAATTAAAAAATTTTGCGTGGTGTGAGATTGTTAGGGAAAAGCATTAAAAAAAGTCTTAAACCTTTTATGTTAGTGCTAATTTACTCCTAAACCTTTTATCACTGCCAATTCAATCCTCCTTTTGAGTCGATGTCAATTTAGTTATAAACATTTAATTAGTGCTAATTTAATCCTAAATTTTTTGACTTAGTATCAATTTAGTCTTAAAACTTTTAATTTAATGTCAATTAGGTCATTTGAGTTAATTTTTGCTGGATTTTGCTAACGTGGATGCCAATTGGCTAACGTGGCATGGTTAGCATTGATGTAAACAAATTTTAATAATATTTTAATTTTTTATCAAATTATTTATTTATTTATTTTCTTTCTTTTTCTTTTTATTTATTCTTTTCTTTTTTTTTTTCCTTGTTTACCTCTTTCCTCTAGTCGATTGTCGACTAGGTGATTGACCAAAGGCCAAAGTTGATGAGGTCAAGCCTTGCCCGTGGCTAGCAAGGCTCGACCCTTGCTAGAGGTGAGCCTCACCCACCTTTGCGGTCGTTGGCAAGGTCGACCTCGACCTCGCTAGCCCTCGCCTTTGGCCAATTGTTGTTGGGCGACCGATTGGAGGAAGGAGGAGAGCAAGGGAAAAAAATAAAAGAAAAAAGGAATAAATAAATAAATAGTTTTGAAAATATTAAAATATTATTAGAAGTTGTCTCCGTCAGCATTGGTCATGCCATGTCAGCCAACTAGTATTCATGTTAGCAAAATCTGGCTAAAATTAGCTGGAAAAACCTAATTGGCACTAGGTTAAAAGTTTTAAGACTAAATTTGTACTAAGTCAAAAAATTTAGGGAAAATTTCTAAAAAATGGCCCCAAGTTCTTTTATTTTCTCAAATAAGGGGCTGAAGTAAACCTTACTTCAAATAATAATTTAAAATTGTCATGGTTGTTTCAAATAAAGATCTAACTTCATTAGTCATTGGTCAATTGAATTTTTCGACTGGTCAAGGGCATTTTCATCCAAATTTCTTTTCTTTTTATCTTTTTTCTTCCTTTTTTTTCCCCTTTATCTTTCCTTTTTTTCTTTTTTCTTTCCCTTTTTTCTGGTCTTTCTTCTTCCTCTGCACTCCGACCACCAATGCTACCCACAGAGGGTTGGGCAAGGATCACCCTCGCCAGACCTCACCGGCCACAAATAGGGCTAACCGTTAAGGTTTAGCCTCACTGGGACCAACCTCCACCAAGGCAAGGGTCGCCTCGCCGAGGCGAGAGTGACCCTTGCCTAGCCCTCTGGGTCAGCATCATCGGTCAGCCATCAATGCAGAGGAAGAAGAGGACCAAAAAAAAGAGAAAAATGAACAAAAAATGAACAAAAATAGGAAAAATGGTAAATGATGAAAATGCCATTGATCACCGAAAAATCAAGCCTTTTTTTGAAACAAATATAGTCAATTCATGCTCTTATTTGAAAAAGTGATGGAACTTTAAGTCCTTATTTGAAATAAGGTCTACTTTGCACCATTATTTGAGAAAATGTGAGCATTTTGGGTGATTTTTTGAATTTTTCTCAAAAATTTAGGATTAAATTGACACCAATTAAAGGTTTAAAACTAAACTAGCACTAATTCAAAATGTTTAGTACTAAATTGGTATCAATATAAAATATTTAAGATTTTTTTGACACTTTTCTCTAAATTATTGTGACGGTGAATAATGGTCAGGTGATGAAATACACCCCTAAGTAACCGTACCGAGGGTTGAATGAATCAGTCACTCCATGGTTTGCCATTGAGCTGCACTCGTACAAGACGATTGAATTGACGTACAAAGCTCATGAAAAATGTTCATCGACCGTCTTTTATTCCCAGAAAATTGCACACAACCTCATTTGTATTCACTACATTCCTCTATAATCCGTCCGCACCAATCCAAAACCCGAACCGGGGGTTAATGGAATACGGCATTGGGGAACTTGCGTGCAGCACCGACGCGCCCACGAACACAGAGGCCGGCCGTGCACTGGTCGACGGTGCAACCACGGCACCTGGCAATGCAGTCATCGGGACGCTGGCACTGCACTGGCTTATCCTGAGATGGTTCCACCATCGCCTCAGTTCCATGCATCAAATCTGCTCACGAGCGACAACAAAGAATCACCATATTAACAGTCATCCCTTTACACTGATCAGAGAGAGCCAAAGGGAAAAAAAGGAAAGCGACAAATCATAAGGATGTACAGGATGGTGCAACGAGCAGCAAAGTCACCGAGAAGGACAACTTGAGATGGGTTCCTCTCTTTTCTTTTCTTTTTCCTTCCTCTTTCCTTCACTTCAGCGGTGGCGAGGCTTGTGCTTTTGTTCGCTTAGGAAGAAGTAGTAGTGTCTTCTTCTCCACTGTGGAGGGTGTGATTTATAGGTGTTGCGATGCTCTGAAATGGCAGTTTCTTAATGGGCATGCTTCTCTTGTACTTGCCTTATTAGGGCTGGTCGTGGCAAGGCAGGAAGCTAAGCGGTAAGCGAGATCTCTTGCTGTTTTAGGGTTAGTTTATTGATTAGGCTGGTATTGAAATGCTTTTCGAGGGGGATGATCCTTAGGTGGTGTGTTTATACTGGCATGTTCTTCATGAATTTTGTTAGGAATTGACATGGATTGTCATTTGGACTCACTGCCATACGGAGGAAATACAATGAATTGCAAACTCAAAACTTGAGCCCCTACGATAATCCATTTCCGCTAATCCATTTGCGGAAAGAGAGTTTCTTGCTATCTTTTTATGTGATAACTACAAAGAACGATAGTAGAGACGCGGTAACAAAAGAGAGAGAGCATAAAAGAAAATCTGAGTTGAGGGCAGTATCTAATTTATGTCGAGTTACATTGGATGTTGATTCGGTCTGATTGAGCTTAAAGTTGGCTGGCATGTTTGTGGCATATTTTTCTCGAATCTGATTAGTTTGATTTTCACTTGAAACTCCCCATATCAAGTTTTTGGGGGAAATCGAACCCGCCTTTTTTTTTGTTAAATTTATCCTTGATCTCTTATGAAGCCAAGAATGATGTTTTTGCTATGTACCTCTAGTATTTACTAAAAAGGAACTTTGCTTAATCAATTGTGTTGATAGTGAACATTTTTTAATGGATTCCGATCTCTTTGTTTTTGATCTCCTCATATCAAGGAGGGTTTTGATCTCCTCATATCCAGCCTCTTGCTTGGTATTTGTATTGTTCTATTATATCATTTCTTATTAGGTTTGTACAATAGGGGAAAATTTTGTATTCCACTACGCTAATCCTATTATTCGGATTGTTACTATTCTCCCATTATAAATAAGGTGAGAAGTCGAGAAGTCGTGATCTTAGAACCAGATGTTCTTTTTGCTACCCCCTTCTTAGTTAATGGAGACAGGAATGGGCTAGCTCGGAGATCATAGGGATAAGTACACTAGAAGTCTTAATCCTAAAACTCTCAAAAATACAATCAAGTCATAAAATTTGTCAAGAAAGTGCAATCAAGTTTTAGAAATTTTAAAAGGTACAATCAACCAAGTTACTTGATTAAGCCAATTAACTAAATTGCACTTTCTCAATAAATTTTAGAACTTTATTGATATTTTTGAAAATTTTAGAACTCAATTACATTTTAATGACAGGTTTTAGAACTTTTAATACATTTAGCTTAAGAGAATGCCAATGAAGCAAAGTTCTAGGGTTCCACTCTCATCATCATATCTTAGCGAGTCCTCACGTCCAAAGGCATTATGAAGATTCGAGCTTCTGAGTAGGATTTTCATACTTGGGCAAGAGAGTTTCGATGTCTTAACTTTTGTCTTGGTGCATGCTATGATATCTTAATGCATCTTCACCTAGAAAGGGAACCCAACTCGAAGTCTGTTAAGAGGGAATTGAAATGACTATATTAGGTGGTAGCAATGCGCTGAAAAGTTGTAACTAGGGCATTTGGTAGGATCTACTCTGTTATCAATATGCAATAGCTTTCTGAAAACCACCGGAGACGATTGCATCTGTTAAGTATTCGCTATATTTTAGAAAACTCAATCTGCTAATTTTGGCAATAGAAATTACTAAGGAAAGGAAAAAAAACTGCCCCGAACAACCTCATCATCACTGATTGTCCTTGTTTTAAGGAGAACGACAATTACTACGTACGACAAGGAGAATTGTCCATTTGAGATAAAAGAACTAACTTCAGAGATTTGGCATTAGGTTAGTTCTCCGTTACGAAAATGAAGAAAGAATGGACACTAGATAGGTTAACCCCAATCCATAGAACTGGCAAAATCATCCTATTTAGCTCCTGCTAATGGTCACTTGAATCACACTTCGACCAGACTTGATACTTACCACTAGTGACAAATTAACCGCCTCCTCCAGCAAAGTTCTTAGAAGCTTTCTTCCCTAATTCCATTTGCATTCATCATCCACTGATGGTAAGTGTGGTTAGGGGTAAGCACTTATAGGTTCTTTACAGGTTTCTCTTGGAACCTAAAACCTACTATCAAGTACAATTTTCTCATTTTTTGAAACCCGGAACCTACCGTCGAAACTCGGAATATAGAGCCTATCTTGTTACAAGTTCTAAAGTTGGTTTCAAGTTCCAACAAGTTTTTCTTTTTATAGTTAAGCAAAATCAAAATAAACGCAACATTAAAAAATGAAGAAAGATTTTATCATCGATTACCTAAAAACGAGTGTCCATAAACACATGTTGAATAGTATTGAGGAAATTTTACAATTTTAAATACATCAATTGCCCTTATATTATATAGAATCATTATCTTGAAAAAAATAATTACCCAAACACAATTACTTCAAAGAAGCAATTAGAGTTTTCACTAATCTTATACTCTATGAAAATAAAATTCTCAATTATAAAATGAAAGTTTAGATTAGTAGTTTTAGATAATACACTAATCATCAAACGCTATCAAATACCTCAAAATTGTATAAAGACATAGATTAAGAAAAAAAAAAAATTATTCAAGGTTGCAGATTCTACATCTAGGTACCCATCAAAACAAATTCCCCAAAATTTTGAACCTAAATTGTGCTCACTCCTAAGTGGGGTATGAATGCTTGCACAAAGCTTGTTCATGAATTAAGCTCAACTAAGTCTTCTTCATAATGATCTCCTGCATATGAATTGAAAATTCTAAAATGCGGTCTACATACGTAAAGAAACTTGAGAGGAAACCCGATAGCATGAAGGTAAGCTTGGTCTATGCAAGTAAAATCACATACTCGCGACATGGCTTTCAAAATCACAGGTGTTGAATTTTTTGAGCACTTTTTCACCTATCAGCATGCTTGACAAAAAGAACTTGAGATTGTGGAGTGAACTCAGGAAAATTATCTAGTCAACTATATCCCAAATGAATTAGGCTATGTTTGATCATCCAAATTTCTAAATAGAATAAGACTGAATAAGACAATATGAAGTCTAAATATTTTGTTATATCATATCTATTATTTGGTGTTTGTAATAATAAAATCGCCATATTATATTATTCGGCATAAACAACATATTAATATAAATGAACCACAAATTTTACAAGTAAATATAGTGAAAATCTCTCTCTACTCTGATACTATTGAGTCAGAGTACACAAAAGAGTGTGACCTCACCTTAGTCTTGTTCATACAGGACGCGTTTGACACTTGCGTGTGCTTGGCAATCCAAGATACCTTAGATACTATTTTACGGACGACCCTCACGAGTCCCCAACCCATACATCAGTGGCTAGCTGCAAGCCGGCCGCGCTCGGGTAAGAGTCTTAGCTTCACCAACCTTCACGAGAGCGAGAACCCCTAGTCACCATTCCAACAGTTTATAGCCCCTTTGTCAAATAGCTCTAATACCATTAAGCCAAAGTACATAGAGGGATCGTGACCTCGCCTTAGTCTACTTTATTTTTATTTGTTTTTTATTTAATTTTAATCTCTTTTTAATTAATTTCTTTTTTTATTTCTTTATTTCCTTTTCATTCTTCTCTAATAAAATTTATTAAATAGAAAATTATAATAATATACCTAAAATATGTAATAAATATAAATTTTATATTAAATTTATATTATGAGATATATTTAAATTTAAATATATAAAAAAATAAGATTAAATTAAAAAATCAAATTGTTATTTTTTGTTATTTTTAATTTTTTATATTAGAATTCAAATATTATTTTTATTAAAATATAAACTTAGATTTATTTATTTAAAAATTAACTTTTGAGAAAAATAACTTTCCTATTAATTTAGAAATCCTCCCACCTTTTATCCTACTTATTCCATGAAATAATTTTATCAAACCTATATTCTCTTTATATCTGACCTCATTCTAAAGCATGGACTAAGCATAAAATATCCAAACCCTATCTTGAGAATGCACCATACATAAAATATCCGAAAGCAGTATTATTAGATGCAAGCACCCATGCCTCGCATAGATGGAAACTCGCCTTCTTGCTGGGACTGGGAGCTTGGCTCTCATCAGTTACGTGGCGTTAGGGCACCACATGAGAGCTCCTTCTCTGGTTTCCCACGAAGCAAATCAACCGATATGTGCCCGGCCTTATAGAACATCAACAGTGAAGCCATCGGCACATAATGCAAAAGAGCAGAGACGAAAATTTCACCATAAAGCCATGTTAATATGGCAGATGACCGACATACAGACAAATCCAAATCCATCTGACATTATAGTTAACAGCCTCTATGTCTGCGCGGTATGAGAGGATAACAGCCAATACCAAAAAGCCACTTAAAAAGAGTTTTCACCAAAAACAGACACTCAGAAAATATGCCTTTACTTAAGAGATTCTGACCCCCAACAGGCTCCTCATGTGTAGCATGCGTTACACACTTATGTGATCGATTGAGGCAGCTCATCCCTGAAGACCAATGATACCTGCATTCGAGAGTAATAAACCAAATAAGAATACATATCATATTAGTTGGTTAGAAAATAAATTATAGGGACAGATCCTGCGGCTACTATAGAAGTATATCTGTTCACTCCATTCAATACATCAATTAACTTATAGAGCGTGCCTCCTACATTACACAAAATCATGTAAGTGGGAGAGGGCATGCGCACGCGAGAGAGAGAGAGAGAGAGAGAGAGAGAGAGAGAGAGAGAGAGAGAGGGGAAAGGGTTAAATAAGCATACGCCTAAGTAACCTTCTTAGAAAAAGGTAAAAATTCCTAAAATCCCCACCCAAAAAAGAAAAAGAAACCCAAGAAAACGAATACACTAATCATCCCATACTACAGAAAGAGCCTTTCAGTGGAGAAACACGGACACTTTTCCACATTACATACATCAAGAGTGAAGACTTATCATTATGTCAGATGATCAAACAACTCACCGCAAGCAACTCTGCCACCAGCATTTCCAGTTGTCTTGCTAAGCTCATGTCCACCTGGAAAAACAAAACAAAGCTCATTAAAGCAGTCAACACAACGGTCAATTGTTCTATAGTTCCAATATTTAAATCACCACCTATTCAAAATTTGAGTTTGAGATATCAGTAAAACAAGCATAAGTTCAAACCAAACACAACAGAAGCAAACAAAAATTGCCATGTAAATCAGCAACCAATCAGTTGGACACAAACACAAATTAAAATTCTACTTAAGTTCCTCAAGATTCCACCTAGATCTCCTATCAGGCTTTCAACCAAATAACAGTTCAGATAACATATATAAAGAATGGTACGTAGAAAGGTCATATTTCTCATGTAAGAAGGGCATTCTAGTCAGCATAAAGTTTTTGCAGAGAAAATCTCAAAAATTACCCTTGCCAAGATCATCAGGATCTGAATGGACAACCACAGCCCTTCCAACAATTGAATTAGGTCCAGCGAGAGGAATCTGAAAAGGCAGACACGTCTATGAGGACATTATCCAAAACTCAATCCAGATGCACCCGAAATTAAGAAGAATAAGAAGATGAAAACAGAAAAGGAAGAAAAGGAAATGAGTCGGGCAAAAACAGACCTGCTTGTCAATAATGGTGAAAGTAGCAGTACCTGGAAAAGAAAGCAAAAATATGTCAACCCTTACATAGCACCACAAACTAAGACAGTAATCAGATATAGGTCAATCCTGATTTTCAAAAGCCTTCTAATAACATACAAGACATGTAGCAATAATAGACCAATCAAGAGCCAACACAGATACAAGGTGGGGATGTCATGAATACAATCTATGAAACCGCTCATGCTGCTATTGCCGCAACTAATCAAGTAATTAGACAACAATAGACATACCGTCATCACCAACAGTCACATTGCCCAAATCACCAGCATGACGATTCTCATCTTCAGGGGCACCATGCTCCTTACTAGCAGGGTTGAAATGTGGTCCTGAAACAAAGTAATCACAGAAGATCATGGTAAAAATGCGTCCTTTATCTTACACTATGTATGAGAAAAGGAATGTTTAACATGCGCACAAACACCAGAAATGCATAAATAATTCTTTTTCCTATTTCCCAAAATCAAAATGAGAGTTGTCTTCCAATCAGTACCAGTTGACATGCAGCCATTTGTTGTGTCCCCAAGAGCATGAACATGGAAACCATGATGCCCAGGCTTGAGGCCAGAAAGACTTCCAGTCACCGTGGTCGGGCCTGCACATCATTGCGCCCAATAAACCTAGATGATTACGGCTAACCAAATGAATAAGCAAAGACCAAAGCCCATTTAGCAGATCTCGCACTGAGCTTTACCATCTCCTTCTTGGGTGAAATGGATGGTGCCGGTGACACCCTCGCTACTTCCGAGAACAGCAACAGCCTTCACCATTTTTCCTTCTTTGTGATCTAAAACCAATAGCGCTTCAGATCATTAATCACATCACGGAACACAATATCGGCATGAGATCGATATAAACCGCATCAAATCAAAGATAATTTTCAATTCGCCGTAACGAGACTTCAGACAAACACAGCCAAAAAAGGCAACGAATGAGAAACGAAGCCTGCTGTCAGCATCAGCGTAACTTTCGACGCTCTCACTATACCGACACCGCAGTTGGTGTCTGGCCAAGTCACACTTCGAAAATGCCGACGCAATCGATACAGAACACAAGTATGACTTGATCGCTTCTTCCGATGACGATTTCCTTCGTGTGCTTTACTGCATTTGCTTGGAAGAAAACACTAGAGAATCATAGAAAGTTGGGACGACCGGCAAAAGCTACTTGAAATCCGCACCTACTCGCCTAACAGGTAATAAAGATCATTTGCACGCAGCTCTATCTCTTGGATGGACGATGTCCACAGAACAGAACCGAAAAAGGAGAAAGGTCCGAGAAAACAAACGATTCGACAAATCACGCTCCTGTCCGTAACCTATCGCCGGCGGGAAATGGACAGCTCGATCGATTATCAATCTCCGATCAAGCGATTCGGATCGCATGAAAACGACGGAACAAGATCAGGAATAGGAACAGGAGGAAGCAACTCGTATTGGTGCTATTGCCCCAGCTAGTCTTGCATCGCGAACAAGGATTTCTTGCCTAGTTCTGAACCATCGAGAAGAGAAGAGGATAGATTCAACCTACCTCAGAGCACCCCTTCGGATAGAGATAGAGAGAGAGCTTGACTAGCGCTGTGCACGCAGGGCAGAGAGAGGCAGAGAGAATCGATGAATGCGAGCTGCGGTGTTTCGGTTCCAATCTTCGAGCGTGTATTAATAGAGAGAGAGGCTCGAGTTTCTAGGTTTTCTCCCCCCCGAACCGCGCCCTTCCACTTGTCGCGTCCTCATCTGCCAGGGGAAAATTTTCATCTTATCTTGTCCCAGTGAAAAAGTTAAAAACCGGATTTTTCAACCGTTTTGATTGGCCCAGTTTTAGAAATTGTCACCGTTGGATTGTGACATAACAGATCTCAGCCGTCGAACGGATTTCGAGGGCTATTGCCGGTTTCGAGGTCGAATGCGAATCTAGAGCTTGTCGGAACTTCGGCAGGATCGAAGATTTCGACTCAAATGTGGTCCGTACAAGATTTCAAGATAACTCCATTAGACTTGAAACACAAAGGAGAAGTCCAAAAAGAAAAACTCGGTAATGCACGTCTAGCTTTGATGCGCAGCAATTAGGCAGCAAGGTTAAATAACCCAAAATAGCGCGTCCAACCCACATGATGAATCGGCCCAAATTCGAGAACATAGGGCGTCCATCATCTTGCGTGTTGTTCAATAAATTTATAGTAAGCTCACTTGGATCATCCGGGATACATAGTCTGAATATACACGAGGAAAATGGAGGAGATACGGATTCTTTCTCAAGAATCGATGTGGTTTGGTCGATGGCTCTCCTTAATATCAGTGATGGGGGATATGAGTAGAAAGAGAGGATTTGTCGGCGGTAGAACGTCAGAAGTCATTCTCTGCTCTGACATTGCCGTTTTCTGGTGCGGATCCTTTGCGCGAATCTTCCCACAGCTGGTCCTCGATGCCAAGCTTCCTTAGCTCAATGAGACCTCGCTCGACTGAATATTAAAGCAAAATGCAGATGAATCAGCGGATAACATAAAGAAAGGAGAGAGCGAGCAAGCACGAACAAGCAAATCATGTCCAGCACAACAGTAACAGAAGTCTCACACAACTTCAGATGTGCAGCTGATACTGTTTCATCAGTACCCTGACCGGTAAAAGCCAGCCCGACCTGAAACTACCTAAGTGTCGGTTTCTACTTCAAAGCCTGTTCAGGAGGGCTAGTAGAAATCGAAGTAAAACGCTCATCCACAAGATAATTTCTGACATTGACTTTAAATTTAATGAATGACATTCTCCAATCGGGAGCATTGACAGATTAATGTCAGCATAGCAACAAAAAGCCGAAGCTGTGAAGAAACTGAAGGATACCCTGTTGAAAGATTAAAATGCAACTTAAATTCAAGGTAGATCAAACCCAGTGGCAATTAATATAAGGAATTGCCATGATGCACTTCATTAAGCTAAAACCAGACTCTTTTAATTTCTTCATTTTTCTTTTCTTGACCTTCTTTTAGTGGGATTCTCATGGAGAGAGGGAGTGAGAGGAAGTACCATCCACTGCATCTTGCGAAGTAGGTGATCGAGTGCTTTGGTTGATAAGGAATTGCAGGCGCTCATCTGCTACATCTATTTCCAGCCCATGGTTTTTTGCTCGTCTCCAGAAGTATGTCAGCCATGCCTGCCACAGCCCCACCTCATGATCAGACATCTAAGAAGTGTTCCAGTACAACTTTGGTAGAGCATGTCAAAAGCATAAAAACTCTAATAGTATTGCTCAAAATGCTGATGAATAATCTAACTCATTGCTTTCTAAGTTGGCGTACAAAGTTCAGATGGTGAACATGCATCCACCTATAATGGCAACTTCTCACTAATTTTCATTTGATGATGTTTGAGTGTTGATATGTCCACGTAAACTATTTTGAACTCCAGTTCTACTATTCATTCATTTGTTGGAATAAGTAGTAAAGAATGATTTTTAACGATTAATGATCATATCATCCTACAAGCAAATTTGCTCCCTACAGTAACATTCCTTTCCATCAGCACACATGCACATGCAAAGCACTAAGAGGGCCCTTAAGAATTGCCGATTGTCTCTTCCAATATAGAGTCATAGATGGTCAAACAACCAGGGAAAGAAATAGAAAAAAATTCTGTCAATTATCTTCATCCATGGAGAAGGAAACGCCTGTTTATCTATTAGCTTCTTAGCTTAATGCAAAAACGATGCCAAACCTACCTGCTTGAAAAGCACATCTTCAGATTCCTCTTTGCTCAATTCTGCAAACATAGTTGCATCTTTTAAAAATTACACACATCTCAAAGACTGCTATAAGTCCAAGAACTTACAATACATATCATCCGGAAAGAAGAAAATTTAGGAAAAGGAGATAAGCTGTACATGGAAAATTGGGACTGACGATAATGGAAATAGGTTTATCAATTATTCCCGTTGCATGGATGAGACATCTGATATGCTTTTGATACTTTGCTCGAGCATATTCCATCAAACCTAAAGTTAGAAATTCATTTTCACAAACATTTTTATCCTACGAAAAAAAAATGGCAAACAGCCTATAACCCACAATATGAATTTAGCTAAATGAATCTTCTGTGATTGTGATACATATTTATTGGAATAGAGGAAAGCAAAGGAGAGAGACAAAGACAAAAACTTAAAGGGGAGAATCTGTATTTGAATTTTAGCAAGCACTTAATACCCAAAGTATAAGGATTAAGATTGAAACAGCACATTGAGCATTGGGACAAATTTTCATGCCCACTGAGCATGAAATTCCAGAGGCTTTCAAATCTGCAAAGTACTGTGTCTTAAATGTTTTTCTCCACTAGAATTAATCTATATCATTATCAAACATTTATCCTGAAACAAGATATTAAACCATCTAAGGAAAAGAGGAACTGGCCAACTTTCATAAGCTCAATTACTTTTCTGTAAGGATGGACAGGAATTGGGTGAAGTATTACCCAAAGTTGTACTGAATTTGTTCAACCACAAATAGCAAAAAAAAAAATATGTATATATATATATATATATGTGTGTGTGTGTGTGTGTGTGTGTGCGTGTATATATAATGTTCACCGGATTATTTAGTTGTATAAGCATTCATTTCAAGTCAACGCAAAAGCTCCATCTTTCGCTTGCATTTTAACTTTTACTCAAGACACCAATCATACTTATCATCCAATCTAATCTCATAAACCAAGCATATAACACAGTGGTAAAGCTTATAACAAAATAAAATCCTTCCACATTCACATGGCTGTTAATATGCTGAGAAGCAACGTCATATTAATATTTTGTAGTATACAATACTTACCGAATACTTCTGTCTGTCCCTCAATTGGCAACTTCAAGTCATATGCCCCTAATTAGAGAAACAAAAGATATATAATTAGCCATAACCCTAAACATTTAGTAACATGGAAAAACAAGAAAGAACAAAAATTGCTTTCACAGCTCAAAAAGAATGATTTCAGTCCAAGAATAACACCCAGCTTATTGGGACTCCCAGCAAAATAATTTGGGAACTAAGTGCATCAGTAAATACATGAAAGTCTACAAGCAAGATGGAAATCCGGGTAATCAAACTGCAACCTCGTACCTGGGTTGCTAGCTTTGAGAATGCTTTTACGCCGCTTCTGAGCCATTGCGAGCAATATTGCATCCTCCACCTTTTGAAATGATAGCCTTAGATCCAATGCATAGTGGAAGGATTACATTTTACATGAA
Organism: Corymbia maculata; assembly: GCA_014182735.1. Classification (NCBI taxonomy): domain Eukaryota; kingdom Viridiplantae; phylum Streptophyta; class Magnoliopsida; order Myrtales; family Myrtaceae; genus Corymbia; species Corymbia maculata. The sequence goes on along the minus strand of CM024689.1, from coordinate 42,826,410 downwards.
TTTATAGTATTAACCACAGATCTGAAAGGTCATGTTCCTCTCACAGAAGCATAACAACATGCAGATCACATTCCTTTTGAAACTTATGAAAGAGCAAATCCAAACTGATGTATCTTGCATACAGCCATGATGAGAAATATCAATTTAGATGTCATCTAGATATACAGATCATCACACTTGTATACTATCAGAAACAAAGAAACTTACTTCAGTGTTTGAATCCTGTTAACTTGAGGTTATAGATCATAGATTGATTGTCGTCTCTTAATTAGAACTTTGACAAACATTTACTTGTCATTGAGGCATTGTTGCTATTTGCTTGTGAACCTTGAGGAAAAACTCCACAAAGTCTCATGGAAGGTCCAATGAAGGATCAATTGCCTATTGCAAGACATAATATGTGGGCAATATGCACAATAACCAACCTATAAAGCTAGTTGAAAGGTTGGAAAAATCTTTTTCACTTCTTTCTTTTCTCCAGATACTGATTTTCCATTTAGAGTCACTAAACAAGAAACAAAAGCTTATCCATCAATAACTCTTAACAACAATTCCATTTGTCATAATTAGAATACTTCAATTTCCTCAGAAAATGTTTACAAGTAGCTGCATTTCTTTCATTTATTTTAAATCTCAACAGAGATATGAAGGAACTAAGGAAAAATTTTAACAGGAATTTCACGTTATCATCATTAACTAGCTAGTTAATTACTAAAAAGTTCAGTCCATAACTAACAGCATATCCATCTTAATTCCCAACAATGTTGAAAAATGAACTCGGCCTATACCCTTCTCTATCACCTTTAGCAAACAAGTAGAAGATGCACTGATGAAACCTTTTTAACTTTTTAATGTAAGGACCTCAACTACCTTTATGTGCATCTTACAAGCCAAGACATCACTAGCAGCAGCTCCAACTCATTCTTGAAATCATAAAACAATATAGTTGGACTTTTAGTGTCCTTTGTCTCGGGGCTACATGTAAAATCCCATTGCATCATCTAACCATGTTGAAGCTTAAATTTTGTCCCATTGCATCACCATTAATTTTTTTGTTCATTGTTCAAAGATATCATATTCACCTTAAGTGAAGTTATCCAACAGAAGTGCAGCGACGCTATATTCCAACATATGCATAAAGAAAAGTTCCAATGGATAGAACAGTTCATGCCATCCAGCTGATGTGTGACTCCACTGTTCATTTAAAGAAATTGGATAACGTGAAGAGGATATAATAGAAACCTTCAATGAAGCTAGTTCCCGCAAACCTTTCTCTACCAAAAGCATGCTCTCAATATTCAGCTCTCCAGAGTGCTCGTTTTTATCTCGTGGAAATCTGTCTCTTTCATTCATATCATCATACACTGCTCAATTAAAAGCACAAGTTCATACCATGTCAGCAACAAAGTCAATCCATTATATGTGATTTTCTAAGTATAGTGAGGGGAAAAAAGAACAAGTACTGAATAAAAATGGGGTTTACTATATGAATTCTCTTCTTTAGCTTTTTTCCCCGCAGCTAGTACAACTTCCATGGGACAAGGGGCAAAGGATGACCAGTGTTCATACTTTGCTTCAGCGATTTCTGCATAAATCCCTGCGATAAGATTTTAAGGAGACATTGAAGCTCCGAGGAATTTCTGCCTGTCTTTCTAGTGCAAGTCTGTGAGAGCCATGCAAAGGCAACTATAATTATGTTATAGACACACATTAACAAACAATCAGGCTTTTCCAGTGTCAATCTTTCTTTGGTCATTAATAGGATCATCAGAGAATATTTCCATCTGCACAGGATATACACAGTCCATAAGAAATTTATTCTCAAACTCTCACTGTTGGACATCAAGGAGCTCTAATCAGATAATAAGATCACGTTCTCGACTAAAAAGGACAATGGAAGCAACAGCTTCAATTGTATGTAGGCACTAACCGATATATATTGATAGCTCCTGGTTCATTGATATAGATAGTAAAGTACTTGGCACACCTATGAGGAATTCAAAGAAGTATCCTCTCCTTGTCTACTTGCATCGCGTCACATTTTTGGTGTTTCTATGTGGCTTCTCCATGAAAGGAATCAGAGAGTCAGACTGATAAGCTCTGTTTTGTTTTATGAGTAGTATTGTGTTCCCTTTTAGCAGAGTTGCCTCTGGGATGCTCACAGAGAGTTTCATAGACTCATAGCTTCATCAATCATCCAAGCAGGATGAAGCAGTTTAAAATACATGTATATACATATGCAAGGAGTCCCGAAATTCCATTTAACAGAGTGTCGCACATGACTTGATAAAGATGAGTAGTTGCACCTCTGCTATTAATTAGTATAAATGATTCAAATTATCCAATTTATAATGGAAAAAGTGGTATGTTTTGAAGTTATGAAGATGAGTTACCGTATTGAATACATAGCCTCCAATACCGAGCAAGCCAACATCTCTTTAGGACCACCTCCTCCTAAGATGACAATTAGCAGGAAATGTCACTTGGATGAATAAGATAAAACACATGAAAAATGCTTGATTTAACGACCATTTCTTCTTGGGTCAGTATGATCCTCTGAGAAATTGTCTGAACTTCATGAAGCTTCTCCCATGCAGATGTTGCCTCATCCCTTGCTATCTACTCAAGATTCAACACATAGCAACATCAATAAGTTCATCACAATACTCCAAGAACTAGAAATAACAAAAATGTAGCATGTATATTGAAAGTTGAGAATACCTCAGCCTCAATTTGAAGAGCAGCAACCTCTTCTGCTTTCCCGCCATGAGTTTGTCCCGCAACTCTTAGAGCAGCCTAGAAAAATTTCAGTACAAATTTAATGAAGGGTCTGTTCCTCCCCATCCCCCCTCCAAAAATACATACATACATACATACATACATACATACATACATGCATACATGCATACATGCATACATACATACATACATACATACATACATACATACATACATACATACATACATACATACATACATACATACATACATACATACATACATACATACATAAGAAGCCCCCTATGTACAAACCGAATGCTTCATTACTGAGATAATATCTTGCAAGATTAGAACAATATCCTGCAAGATTTGAAAACTGAACAATAATCACGAGAGCTGCATCCTCATTCAGCCACATGCCAAGCTATAACGTTCTAATTGTGGTTGATCATGCAAAGGATTGGCATGTAGTTTCTATTTCTAGCATTAAGTAAACAAATGCCTATGTCTGACCCATTATGATCAACTCCCACAATTGCTCTTCCTCGGTTTATCCAGCAGAGAGTACACACAGCAGAGTCAGAAGAACTTTTAGAACATTCTGTACAGGGTTACCCAGCATATCTTCAGAGTTCCTCTTAATGTTCCATACGTAGATCTTTTTGTTCTTGCACCCCCTGCCCCCTGGCCTGTATTTCTTAATGGCAATGTGACACTTGGTAAAAAATCAAGCAAAATTGAAGATTCAATTATCTTAGTAATCTTGATCTAGAATTTTTCTCCATCTTCTTAACTTCCTTTTGCTTGCTTCGTTTATGTTTCTGCATTGACATTATTCGTGTCTATGTTCTTATGTGTCTTTCCCACAGACAAAGTCTCTCTATAATACTGAGTGCAAACTCTGTGCTTTAGGAAGCATAATTATGCCTTGGAAAATCTCTATTGATCCATGTGAAAACATGCAATATTATCCATCTTAGGGGGTGGTGCCCCTAAAACAAAGAAAAGGTACCAAACATAATTGCTTAAAAAGCTATGCAAGGTAGATAACAGACCTCCCTTTGCCGCAAGGCTGCTTCCTTTCTGAAAAGCTATCAAGAATAAATTGTTAGAAAGCATAAAACTTGGCATCATCAAGAAACAACTCCGAAGACAATGACAAGCTTGCCTGCTCAAAAGACGAGCTTCCAAATTAACACCTTCACCTAGAGAAGAAATCTGAAAAAAGAGACACCATAAGATATCTACAAGATGTCATTGACAACGCACAAAATGGAGTGAACAAAGTATCACACCTGCTTCTCAAGCTGCCGAGCTTTAGCCTCTGCTTCATCACACCTCTCTTCTGCAAGTTGAAGCTGGCAAGAGCAAGTATGAACTACCAAGATGGAGCTAGTAGAAGTAAATAAAGAATATAAAGTACAACCTCATGGATATTTATTGTAGTTGTAGAGTACTTACAACTTGATGGTGACTGAAATTATACTTAAATATACTGCATGAATAGAACTACCATTTAAATATTTAAAACTAAATGGCACTGCATCATCTTAAAATTATTCCAGATAACCAGTGATATTTCCGTTAAGTTTACTCTCTAAATTACCTTAAAGGATTTGGTCCTCAGAACATAAGTCAATAGGGGGGAAAGAAAGAAGCAGCATTACCTTTTCAAGTAAGCTGTCATTCTCTTCTTGCAGCATATCAAGCTGGAGAAACAAACCAGACAAGCATATTGATGTTCAAGTATAGCCCAGATGTGTTCAAAAATTGCATTCTGCCTTGATTTATGTGCAACCCATAATACATGCATACCTCATCTTGTAAAGCAGAAGCAGATCGCTGACTGCTAATCTCTTTTGTGCTCACATTATCCCAATCCACAGATATTCTGCTAACAGGATGAAACTAAAAGAAATCAGCCATTTGGCTTATGAACTATGTCAAACAATAATGAAGAACAACTTCATAGTAGTTCCTAAAACCTACTAATAAACGTACCACAAGAACTTTCAAATAACAAAAGCACAAACATAGACAGAGCAACAGTATTACAGCAACACAGCAAACTGGACAACATGTAGTTAAGGGTATTCTTTTTGTCGACATTTCAAAAATTGTTCTCGGTAGGCAGTGAGAAATATGTCAAAGCTCAGTTGTTTCTAGTTTCCCAATGCGCAGATGCTTACATCACAATGTCTGTGCTTCCAAAAGCCAAACTAAAAAAGAAAGAATGTTTGATCAAGGGTACCCTGAACAGATAAAAGTTTTTGTGTCATTAAAACGTGTCAGAAAACTCACGTTGGCCTCGAGTTTGATCACTAATTAATGACGAAGAATGACAAAACTTTCTAAGTCGCTAAATTTGCTAGTGAGGACTTGAGTAATACCTTTTGTCTCTGCGATGTTCTACTGGAGTCCCAGTCGGAATGGCAGAGGAGGTTGGCTTTAGAGATATTGGGACACTAGCAGGCACAATAGGCACTGTTTTAACTCCTAAATATGAACGGCTACCTGACGTTGAACGAGCGGATGGAGGTTGTTCTGGGTTAACTGACAGAGGTGACCTGCCCCCGACCACCACCGACCGAGTAGGCTGAGATTGTTCGGCAGCAGTAGAATTAAACGATTGAGTTGGAATTGATATGTGATGCAGTGATGGTTGCTCTGTGTTAGCCGACTGTGGCAACCTGCCCGCCACCACGGAACGAGGAGGTTGAGATTGTTCGGCAGCAGCGGAATGAAATGATGGAGTCGGAGTTGATATACAAGCCAATGACGGTTGCTCTGCATTCGCCGGCTGAGACGACCTGCCAACCCCCACTGTACGACTCGGTTGAGATTGTTCGGCAGCAGCAGACTGAGAAGACAGAGAAGGAGTTGATATCCGAGCCGTTGACGGTTGATCGACAGAGTTCATGGATTGCAACGGCCGCCCAATTGCTGATGAACGTGCCGAATGCGGTTGCTCTTGATGGGGACGAACTGACTAACATCAATCACGAACAGTTGAAAGTGAGCAACGACACTGAAAATACACGACATAAACACTACAGATGTCGAAACACATAATCCGGGTAAGCAAGCCAGAACATCCCTCCAGCTTGTATACGGCTGGACAAATACAACGAACACCAAATTCCAATTGACATATATAGTCCAGCCAAGGGAATACCATAGGCGACCGACCCCGTGGAGCGCGTCCACCAGCCAGCCCGAAGCTTCCGGCGCTGCTGGCCGGAGTATATTCGTACGAGAGGTCGTCATCCTCCTCCTCGTCATCGCCGAGCTGATGCGCCATCACCTGGGCCAGCCTCTGGGCGGCGGCTTTCGTCTGCGCCTTCTTTATGTACCCCGTGGAGCCCGACCGGGCGTGCCGGTGAAGCGGCGACCCTCCCGGCGGCGTCCCGGGGTTGCTCTGCTGCCTGGCGTACATAGGTCTCATCCGATCCATCTGACATCACGCATCGGCACGAACATGCACAAGCCGATGAGAACGAATCGGTCGCGCAGACTCAAATAGCGCCTCATGCACACGCATTGTCGCTCGTAAACGATCGGAAAAATAGAAAGAAATCGTCGGGAAACGCTGGAAAACAACGGCTAGATCACCTCACGAACGTCGATTTCGACGGGAGAACGCGCGATCGAAGGGGAAAGAGATCGGAATCGTTCTCGGCGGAAGGGGAAGCGGCGAGGCGACGCGTCAGCCTCGATCGCGGCGAGCGCTCCGGCTGGGGGATCCGCACGTCATTCCCCACCCGTTCTCCACCGGAAGCTGGCCGGCCGGTCGCCGGAGGATCCGTCGGGTTTCGGCCAGTTGAAGCGGGGGACCGGGGAACGCGAAGAGATCCGATCGTCGAGGGGGAGGGGAAGGAGCTCGAATGGAAGACGAAGAGAGGCCGTGGCGACGAGCTGTTTTAACGAGGCACGAAGACGAGGGCCGTGGCGAGATTTTCCCTCCCTCCCGCTCGAAGCGCCATTTGGAGCTGAGGAGAAATTCGCAGGAGCGATCCGGTGCCACGTGAGCCCGACGCATCAGGGCCCTTGATGTTTACGGGTCCCACGTGGGACCTCCGTGATTTCAACGGTCCAGGATGCATTAGATTCGCACGTACCTGGCAGGCTGGCACTCGGAGAATGATACGAATGATTCATAAAGATGGAGTGATCCATGAGCTTTAAATTTATCCAATGGGAACCTCCTAAAATTTGGGTCAATGTTGAATATATATTCTGAACTTTTAATTTATTTGATATGGTATTGCACTTTTGATAAATATTCGATTTAAAAAATTCAATTTAAGAAAGATTTTATACATTGAGCTAAAATTCATAGATTATATTAAACAAATTTAAAATGTAAATATCACATTACAAGTTAGATTGAAATTTATGAATCATTTTTGTCCATTTATCCTCTGTATTACGGTCAAAGTATTACGGTCAAAGCATGAATGAGAATATCATAAATTACATCATATCCTTTTTCAAAAGGAAAAATTGCGCCAAATGCCAATATATGTGATGTGTCAATTTTCCTTCCATCGCAGCAAGCATCAGGGAAAAAAAAATGGAGAACGTCATTTGATTACCTTTTCTTTAACCAAGGCACCATCAGATGAAAAAAAATTGTGTCAATTTTGTACGTGATGACTGTACTCGCATTGTAATTATATATTCAATTTTATAGATTAAGCACATGACACAAATTCAATCTTCACCGTGTCGGACACAAACAAGTGGAGGCAAACAAGTGGAGGCAGCCATGTCATCTCCAATCATCGCTCAATTGAGCCATGCTATACTTGGTTTGATGCTTGTGCTTTGATATCATCTATAACGATCTAGAACTTAAACAAAGCTGAAGTGTATGAATTTGACTAGAGCTAGTATTTTATACATTGATTGGGCCACCAAGTTTAATAATTATTTAATATCACAGATAACGACCCATATTAGTTGATACATCTCGAATATTTTGTTACGTATAAATTAATTTTGTGTATATATGAAATAATACATTAATTTGAAATTTATAATGGGATAAACCTTTAAGTTTTGATAAGTAGGCCTTGGATGAATATTTTATGGTTGGACATTGGAAAGTGCCAAAAGTCACCAAGTTTACTAGTTACACCTCACCTTGTTACTGACCTTTATGCCTCGATATATACTACGCATTCTTAGCTCCAGGAAAAAAAAAAAAAAAAAAGAGCCTCTCTAATAAATGCCAAAACCTTAGTCGTCGACGTTCAATCGTTTTTTTATGAGAAGAGACAAACATCCATTTAATGAATTAATAAAATTTCAAAAGAAGTGTCAATATTAGTTATGCTACTGTTTAATTTCGTTGGGCAAATCTCACTTTGGTATGACATGATTAACTTGACAAGTCAATTGAGGTGCAGAAATAATGCAATTTCACCCCGACAAAATCCTTAAGATGAAAGACCAAATTAAGAAAGGCTCCAAGGAATGCTCTAATTCCCAATTCCCTCCAAGGAATGCTCTAATTCCCGATTCCCATTCCAAAAGCCAGTGATTTCTTCTGAGAGTTTCGGACTCGAAATTCACGTGTGGCATCGCCTTCTGTGCCATCAAAAATCCTCCCTTGTACTCTCTAGCCTTAGAAATCCTCCCAGAGAGATTCATACTTTATTTTAATAGACTATTATTAATATGCTTTGTCAAAATAGGAACTGGAGTTTAAATTCGGTTTTGGTACGTCGAGATTCAGAAGACCCACAAATCCAGATCTTTCACCGGATATTCTGTATTCAAAAGGTTGCGGGTTCATTCGCAAACGAAAAGCTGCCTATAGTTATAAGGAAAGAATATCAAAAGGGATGAGAATCTGCACGACAGAAGCTGAGCTGAGAGGAAGCAGTTTACCGGTGGGAGACGTGCATCCAGCCAAAATGGCCATGGAAATAGAGCTGGCCATCTCTGTGGCCTTAGAAACAGAAACCCCTGCTTCTCCAATTTCATTGCATACCATGATCTTTACTAAGTAGTACCATTGTCTTCATCGTCATTACATATTATGCTTCATAACAGAAAAGGTTTTCAAGGTAATAATGACACAACACAACGTTCACGTTCGAGCCAACATTGACAAGACGCTCATCAAAACCATCACAAAGAGCAAGCCACAACAATGGGAAAACCGAAAGCTGCCACCATTCCCTAATTAGCGATGAATGCGAATAGCATCAGGACACAGAGAGCGAAAATCAACCAAGGCATGTCACCAAGCAAAACGTACATCAGTAGGCCGCACTTGATACATCCGAGAGCAACAGTGATGAGAGTGGATACATGTCGGAACCTTGGGTCCATATTTTGATTTCCCATCTTGAGGATTAATAATAGCTTGAGGATTTTGAGCACTGTGTAGATACGTATAATGGTTGCACGAGCCGTGTTGGCTGGACCATCTGTGTACCCGATGGCTTGAATTAGGAGCTCCTCCAGAAAATCAAGATGTTGGATGATTGCAGCAATTTGGTTTGCATGCTCTGCTCCATTTCTGGGAATTTAAAATCAGCAAATAACTTGTTAGATAGTCTTTGGAGAAAGTTCAAGTTTTGAGCTCTTTCTACATCAAATAAGAGGACAGTCTTTTCAAAAGCTATCAAGAACTAGCAATTCAAGTTCAAAAGGAAACTTAATGTGCAATACGACACCAAGCTTCTTGTGCAAATTATAGCTAACGGGTCTATGCATTATAGGACTCTAACCTCTGTATTCACTGCAAGAGTATACCCATCTATTGATCCATGGCTAGTTTAGCTAATGACAACTCTTCTTGGGGAAAAAATGTAACGTTAGAGAACTAGAGGATGCCTTCTTAACAATTACAAACCTTTCATAACTTCTCTCACAACAATTATTCACAAAACAATTCCACCCGTACGCATAAAAACTACCAGGGAAGCCCCATGCTAATTGTAGGTCTTTTCTTTTCTTAGGAGAAAAAGCTAATGAGACTTCCACATGAAACGTTGCTCTCGATATGAGTTTCTCTTGACAAAAGAAAGAAACACGGTATATATGCAGTCATTTCTCTTCTTCGTTGTGACACAGTTTTCCCACCCAATAACTTGAGGAGAAGGCTCATATTCTTTCCAAAGAAATGGCAATTATTATGGCAGTTCAATTTTCTCAGACAAACTTCCCAGCTCGGGAAATGCGAGAAACAAGTCATTTCACATCCACCAGACATGCCCGTAAATGCGCTGTTCTGAGCAAAGCCCATCTCTGCTCTTTGAGAGTCCGAAATATGAACATCGAGAACAAAACCTAGCTCAACCAACAAAAGTAAAAAAATGAACAGAGGAAAAAATCTGGGTGGCGCAAACGGGAGTTCCAATCCAATTCTCATAATCTAATGCAAGAAGCAGGCTATTATTTAACCAACAACTCCCTATGAACTCGTAACTTGAACTGTAAAAGGACAGAACTCGTGGACGAGCCTGTCTGATTTACCTAGGTGCTACTATGCCTTCAATGAACAGTATTCGCATTATGGAAATATGAGAAGTAGGAAGGGGAACATCACACATGAAACAGCATTCGCATTATGGAATATATCAGAAGTAGGAAGAACGTCATCCCCCATAAACAGCATTCAGAAGTAGGAAGAACATCATCACCCATGAAACAGTATTCGCATTATGGAAATATATCAGAAGTAGGAAGAGGAAAGAATATCAAGATTTTGACTTGAGTTCTTTCCTCGAAAATCCTCCGATGTACTGATGGAGCAGGACTACACTTCTTTTAAAGGTCACCGAGGCTTACCTCCCACCACCGTGTCCATTGTCGTTCTCCATCGACCTTCCGATTTTGCCTTCTCTCCCTTTCTCCCTTTCTTCCTGACGACGAGGTCTCTGTGTAATGCAAAAAAGCGCTTCAGCGAAATACACGACACGAACTGTTATAGACGCCATAGTGGCGTTGAGAGTTGACCTTTACAAACAAAAGATGAGACTTGGACCCACGCCCCAGAAAAATTCACACCTAATAAGAATCCCCGAGAGCTGCCCCTGCTCACGTGCCCCTAATGATATGGGATCATCAGACCAGACATGTACTTAGGGGAATATTCGGTCGGTATAGATTTATCATAAAGTAAGATTACGGTATAGATTTATCATAAAGTAAGATTTATTGCTTATAGGTTATTTTCTTTTCTTCTTCTCCTCCTGGACGTGAATCCTTTATCCCCCACGATACTTCCATGGCCACAAGTATTTCAACATGTGTCGATGCATGCCTCGTTCACAAGCACCAACTTATTGAGAGATGATTGAAATACAAATAGAAGCACCTTCGAGATAGAGGATCTCCATCCTCTTTTGTTAATAATATTGGAAAAGTTCCATGATATTAATTTGGTAAATTGGGTTTAGGCAAAACTCATGGCCGGAGTGATCCCTCACCATAAGATTTAATACCTATACGACTGCTTAATTATCTGAGGAAAGAGAATTACGTTTACAGTCCGAGTCTTTTTGAGAATCTCAAACTCCGAAAAAATGCCGAGCAGCCACCGTCGCACGCATGAAGAGGTCGCATTTTCTCTAGCCGGTGTGCCATCCCTTGCCCGGAGAGATTGATTAACCTTGTTGCTTTCTTTTGTTAAGGGAGACTCTTTCTTTTTCTTTTTTTCTTTTTTGCTGGATGAGTTTTTTATTTCTTCCTTTGTTGAGAGAAACTCATATTATCTATAATAAACTTTATTTATATGACGCGTGTTATAAAATAACTAAAACCTTTTACCAGCTCCAATCTAAGGTTACGGCTGTCAACGAATCAAATCTAGCGTCGATCGGGCAACCTCCAACAAAGATCACGCAACCTAAGCAATGGTTGCCTAAGGTTGCATGACCTAAGGCAATGGCTTCGCAAGAGGTCATGCAACCTAGGTGGCAGTCGCTTGAGGTCGCGTGACCCAAGTGGCGATTGCCCAAGCTTGGGTAACTTCTGGCAATGGTCACCTAAGTTACACAACCCTAGGCCCTTCCTTGGCTAGCCAAATTTGGCCTCTCCAACCACTCTTACATGAAGAAGATGAAAAGTTATAAAGAGGAGCAAAACCAAAGAATTGAAGATTTGATGAGGGTCATGTTGGAAGGGGAAAAACTAGTTTAAGCATTTGGTGAAATGCTAAAGCCTAATGCTAGTCCCTACTAGCATTGGGTTTTAGCTTTTCTAAGGCCAGAATTTGGTCGAAAGCCCCTTTAAAAAATTTGCCAAACGTCCTAGCATTTCCCTAACGTAGCTTTGGAGGTTGAAAGTCTCTTGGAATTGAACCAAATGCATCCTCAATATTATGGATAATAACACAAATGTGTCAAATGGTTTGTGAAATTTTATCTAATGTGTAATGTGATTTATGAACTTTAAATTTGTACAATATTATTTATAAACTTTTAGCCTAATATATAATGTCATCCTTGAATTTTTAATTTGTTCAATTTAGTCTAGACTATATAAAAATTTTCAAAGTTGTTTTTGCATCAATTCAAGTCTGTGAACAAAGGTGAGATATTTGTACAGTTTAAGGATTAAATTAAATATGTATCAAAAGTCTAAGAACGCCATTGTACATTGAGCTAAAGTTCAATAACTATATTTTAAATCGGGTCAATGTTCAAAAACAATTTGTGTCATTTATTCTCCATTTTACGTCCAAAACATGAGTAGGAATATCATATATTATGTCATATAATTGTTCAAAAAGAAAAATTGCACCATATACCAATGTCATTCATGTATCAAATTTCCTTCTATCACAACGAGCATCGAGAAAAATGAATAACGTTATTTGAGTACCTTTTTTTTAACCGGGGCACATTTAGATGGAAAAAATGTGCCAAATTTGTACGTGATGACTATATTCCACGTCATATATTCGATTTAATGGATTAAGCATATGACATAGAATTGATCTTCACCCCGTTGGACACATAAAAGTTGGGCGGCCATGCCGAATCACGGCAACTATTACCTGTAGTCATCACTCGGTCGAGCCGTGTTATATTTCGTTCCACGTTCATGTTCCAATATCATCTATAGCGACCCAGAACTTAAACAAAGCCTGAGTGTATGAAATTGATGGGAGCCAGTATATTATGCGTGGTTTGGTTGGGCCACCGGTCCACCATTGAAGTTCGGGCCTTAGGAGTTTGTGGGCGCACATACTAAAGGCCGATCACTCCTTTCACTGGCCTTTTCAAAAGCCCATAAAGAAAAAAAAAAACAAAGAACTAAAGGCCGATGTCACGGGCCTACACCTGCAGTTTAAAGAAATGGGGATCACGATAAAAGTGTTCTCGAGTGCCCTAAGGACTATCATAAGTCAATTTCGACGAGTCATTAATGATACGCGCTAAGGCCGAACCAATCACGTCTCGCTCCGTTCTCCTTTGCGGAATCAAAAAGCATCACGGCGGCGATCATGTCGGGCAAAACGAACGGTTATCATTGAATCCCGTCGCATCATTCCATCTCAATCGGTGAACCGATCATGTATGGAAAAAACCTTATTAGTCAAGGACATAAGAGAACGTCGACAAGCCCGTCCTTTTTACTCCGGATGCACTTCCCAGACAAGACCACCTAACACGAGATCATCTTGTCAAAGGGTGCTCGATGTAGAAAGAGGATGATTGGATCGAAATTGAGCAACGTACCGGGGTAGGGTGCCAGCATTGCGCATTCAAATTTCCGACCAACATTTCAGTACCGAAAAGTGATAACGAACATGACCTCGGGCCTCTATTCCTCAACAACACGAGAACCAGATCTGCCCCGAATGGTATCGTTGAGTCATGTTGAGGTTGAGGTCGAGGTGGATGCCTTTTGGATAGCATGTCGCTTTCGATTAGGAAAGATTTGTGGCTAAAGGAGGCCTAAACCATGCTGCCATTGATTAGGCGAGAACGGCAGTTGAATGGCATGATGGTAGCTTGGAACGGATGGCCCCTTTTCTCTTCAATTTGCTTCCTTCCTCCTCCTACCATCTCCGACTCATAGGCAATAACAACAATTGGTTGGTTGGTTTCATGTCCTTTTCGAGATTTCCACACGTTATGTCCTCCTTTTTTTTTTGGGCAGACGTGCCTTAATTTTGCATCAAAACCGGGATCGCACTAATTTATTAATCGAAATGGTAATGTGATGCCCGACTTACACCATGCGTTAGACTCATCACCGTCGAAGTTGCACTAAATTATTAACCGAAACGACTGTATGATGTCGCGGTAATGACTAATCCGCATCATGCGTTGGACTAGTCAAAATCAGTATTGCACTAGATTATTAGATAAAAGGATCCTATGATGTCGTGGCGATGACTGAGCTACATCATCCATTGGACACACTCTCTATTTCTCTCTAATTAATTCTTTGAAATTGTAATTTATTTTCTTTGGACCTATATGCATTATTATTTAGGATTAATATCACGAAAAACCCTAAATTGATGAACTTGTGACAAATTTAACCAATTTTTTTTAAATGACAAAAACCCTAAATTTATACATTTATGACTAATTTATCTTCTATTAATTTTCTTTAAAATTGATTAATATCATAAAAAATCACAAACTAATACATTTGTCAATCACCACGTGTTATTCAAATCAATAATCTGACTAGTAAAATTTAACGGAAACTAACAAAAGATAAATTTATCGCAAGTGTATAAATTTAAAGTTTCTCGTGGTATTAACTTTATTTTATAGTGATATTTCTGAAAAGTGAGTTTCGTGATTTAAAATTCAATAAGCTATTCCCTTTTATAAAACGGCCAAAAGTTGTTTTGTCCGGTGTACCAAAGTGAATAGGAATTTGAAATCGGCATCGTTCCTTCGATCCCAACTTTTCTTCGAGAGAGGGAAAATTCCGAAATCGGAACAAAAGGGTCTTTCCAACTGTCCTCAATGCGGGAAAAGAAAAGTCGATCTTCGCGACGTTGATCAAAAGAAGGGCCATATCGAAAAAGGTGATTTTACGAGCGCTAGAAAACAAAAAAACAAAAAGTCGGTGCCCACATTCATAAAAAGTGAGATTTCTTGGGGACAATCGCACGGCCATATATTCATAGAATAAAATAAGAAAAAGATTTCAAAGTAAGTGGGACTCGTCTAGAATTAATAAAAACAAATAAAATATATATAATTTAACAACAACAAAAAAGGCTAATGTGATGTTGGAAGTGTAGCAGCATGGCACTCCGCACGTGTTTCTAATTATCTTTCCAATAATTGATAATCATTCCACCAACAAGTAAAAATATTGTCGAATTTTTTGAGGTTTCATTTATTTTAAAAAATAAATATTTTGAAATTTTTTTCTTAAAATTATATCTATTATCAATGACAATTTATGTTTAAATTTTTTTATGAATGGTGAGCATTTTTTTCCCATTTATATGTGATGCAAGAGATTATTTTTTAGAAAAATTTTTATATCATTTATTTTTCATGAAACAAATGAATTTAAGGTGAATGTAATTGGATAATTATCTTATTTAATTAAATTTGCATATATATATATATATATATATATATGTTATATTATAGAGGTGGGCACCTTCATCTAGAAAGGGAAGCTTTCATTGTTCCATGGTCCAATGCTCTTTTGACCTGCTAATCGATTGCAGTACCTTCGTGGGTCTATCCAGAGATCAATCAACTCCCCATGAATTTGCAATCACTTTAAGCAAAAGGAGTCAAGTCTCAGTCATTGCAAAAGGAGTCAAGTCTCAGTCATTCTTAATCATGTCTATTGTGGTCAAATTGTATGATTCTATATAAAAAGGAATTCTATCAAAATTTGTATAACCCTTTATGTCATTATGATCCAAGAAGCCTATAAAAGAAACCCCTCACGTTTTGTTTATTCAGCACATATAGTATGGTTCTCTATTGCATAATGACCTAAAATGAGAAGTGTTTTTGTGCCTCGTTACATGAATTAGAGTCATCCAATGACCTGCCAATTTGCTTTAAATATCTTTAATTATAGAGATCAAGCTCCAGATCAGGTGTAATAATTATTTTTCAAATTAACACCATTAGAATCCGTAATTGGTGACCACGACACATGTACCTTAGTCTTGCAAAAAAAAAAAAAAAAAAAAAAAAAAAACCAAAATTGTCCATCTCAATCTAAATCCATCATTCTTTAGTATTCCGTCTAGTATTTTGTTAAGACGCTTACACTTCAACATAAAGTGGCAAATGGCTGGAAGAACAGATTCGACAAGGAAAATGACACATCCGACATTTGAGAATCCACACATGGTAGATTTGGTTCGAGGGTTACCGTTTGGGTTTTTTTACCATATGGATGTTATTTTTTTTGGCAAGTATGTCATGGGGTAAATCTAAACAAGTCCTTAAAAAGTTAAAGGGAGAAGAACACAAGCTGGAGGTTTGCCAGTTGGGGAGATTTGATTGTTGAAGACGATAGAGAAGTACTACTTGATCCTTGAGGCTTTGATGCGTAATGACAATCATTATCCTTAAGATATTATTTACCCCCACAATTGTTGTTGTCAAGTTTAGAACAAATATACCTCTAATATATACATCAAAGCCGTAGAGAAAAAGGAATTTAGAATTACTTGAATCTCTCTTGGAATTTCTCATTGAATTTGTTAAAATTGCATGTACGAAAAGAGAAGAAGAGAGTTATGAAGTAGAGGCATTTATGAACAATTACGGTTATTATAAACAATGTGTGAATTGGTTTCTACTCATAGTCAACTAATAGACACCTATTGAGAATAGATACCTTATCTCCAACCATCACCACTTTTCATGTCACGAATAACTTCTTCTCATAACTATCGATAACTTCATTTTAGGATAAAAAGTCACGTATTTCTTAACCAAAAGTCACATCATCTTTTTATCAAGAGTCGCGTGTTCTCTTAATGAAAAGACACATCTTTACGATAACAAATTATTTCAAGGCGAGAGACCCACAATGCTACCTCCTGTATTTCTTGGTTGTTGGGAAAGAAAAATATTCACTCATTAATGAAGGGAGTATAAGGTGTGTGGGTATTGATACATTAAAATAATGAATGTAGCCTGACTAGACTATTGGCAATTGGCCCTCATAGTGGACAACCACCTGGGCACGATGTGAAGTTTAGGAAGGAAACATAAATTTGACCTTTCTAAAATAACGATCATCAGGCACGCCGGTCCTAATTCGAGATATCTTAAATGGTATTATAATCCCTCAATCTTTTTCTAGAAAGGAGAAAAGTCACGACTAATCCAAAAGCGAGACTCCCCCCTCATGCGACTCCTCTTTATGGAAGGGCGGTCTCCACAGCATTCATCGCACGCGCCTCGACGAAGCGAAGAACGTGGCGGCAGGAGTGGGGTGGGGGAGGGGGAGTCAAGTTCGGGCGGTTTCCAGAAGGAAACGAAAGTTCAAATTCTCTCGTCCCATCACCTTCTCCACGTTCGTGTCCGGTCTGAAATTCGTCTTCTGAAAACGAACGGGGTTCCACGACGGTGCCGAAATGCCTTTTAAATTCAACGGAGAGATATCTTGGAAAGAACTGCCGTGGAAACATCCCTCCCTCCCTCCAATTCAATTTCGGTGAGCCCCCCGAATTGCGAAATTCTCCAAGTGTGAAGGTCCTGCTCTTTCATCAAAATGTCGCCCTTCAATTCAATTTTGGTCCCTCCCTCCTGAGAAAAATGTGTTGCGTCGCCTTCGATAAATTGATGTAAGAGAAAAAGTATATATAACCAAAATAAACGGTAATGGTAAGCAACATTTTTTTTTTCAATTCATTTGGGAGTCGATTTTAGACTCCGTTCGTTTCATGAAAAATATAAAATTTGATTATTTTGATGAGAATAAGCAAGATTGGCCTCACCTGATTATTTTGCCTGATGATGGTGGCAAGGATGTCTCGGGCCTTGGCTGCCTTGTTGATGGCCAGTGAGTCCTTGCCCATCCTGGGGTGGTGAATGACAACGGGCGGAGGAAAATAAGGCAAAAACAAAACAAAAAAAGGAAAGAAGAAAAGAAAAGAGATGGAAAAGAGATAAGAAGAAAATAATTTAAGATATTAATGGATTTTTGAAAAATAATTACAAATTTAAGAAAATGTCTAAATCAACTTTAGTCGTACCGAGTAGAACAATTGATGTTTATGTCAATAATTTCCATATTAAATTAGCCAGATAAAATTAATATTATCAATATGAAAAATGTTTATAATTGAATCAACCTAATTTAAAGATTTAAGAGTGAATTAGTATAAATGTAATAAATTTATAATTTTTTGAGTACTTCTCCCTCTTAGAAACACCTTTTGACTCATGTGTTGATATTTACTTGAACTATATTGAAAATTTTCAATATTATCTCTAAGTTTGAATTAATATAATGATAACATTGGAGGTTTTCATATAATCAAATAACTAGATTGAATATGTATCAAAAGTTCATGAACCTATCGTATAGACTAAAAATTTAGGGATAATAATGCATATCGAGTTAAAAATTCATGGAGCATATTAAATGGATTAAAAAAATTGAAGGACAGCATTTTACGTTGGGCTAAAGCCCAAAGGCCATATGGGTCATTTTCTCCTTGAAAGATTTGATGGAAAATTCTAATATAAGGATTCGAAGTGTTCTCATTTTTTCAAATAAGAGTTCGAAGTAAATATTGTCTCAAATAAGGTCCAAAGTACTCTCATTTTCTCAAATAAGGCTCAAAGTGAATCTTATCTCAATTAAGGGCTTGACTCAAGGGCAATTTTGTCAAAATTTTTTTTTCCTATTTTCTTTTTAAAAAACAAACTAAAAAAAAAACACACCGTGTTTTCCTTTTTTAATCTAATTTAATACGAAAATGTCCATTATCATGCTGAATATTTTATCGACTAGCGAGCTAGCAAAGTTAGGCCTTTATTCTAGACAACCACCATAATCATTTTAAGTCATTCTTTGAGACTGATATGATTATTTCATATATTTATTTAAAATGAAATTCATTTAAAGTTTTTATTTGAGAAAATGAAAATATTTCAATTTTCATTGAGAATTTTTTTCAAAATCCGATGAATGAGAATATCTATATGTATTTTTTTTTTTGGGGGTCAAACATGACATAAATCGGATTAAGACCCCACCGACGGGCGACCGGTACAACCGCCCTCAGCAAATCAGACCGGCCAGAAATCTCTCCCCTGTCTCTCTCGTGTTACTTGGCTTCCACTTCCCATTCCCAGCAGTCTCCCCCCTCACTCTCTTTCTCTCTCTCTCTTGCTCTTTCCTTCAACGTCACCGATCACCAAACTCTCTCTCTCTCTCTCTACCCCCGCCTGTGGCTTTTCTCGGCCTTCTCGCTCCCCTGCACACGAGCGCAGCAGCAGCTCCATCGAAGCCTGACGTCATCACCTCCCCCACCCCCGCGAAGAACAAGGAGAAGAAGAAGAAGAAGAGAAACGGCAAGCTCACGCTAATCCTCCCTCGCCTTAAATCTAACGCTCCCCCCTCTCTCCAACGCCCCCCTCCCCCGGTTTTCCAATCCCTTCTCCTCGTCGCCGCCGTCGCCGCACCGCGTTCGTCCGCCGGCGCCGGCGTCCCGAGACCGCGTCGTTTCTCGAGCCTCGCCGCGAGGTTGACTCGGGGAGGGCGGAGTGGGCTGATAGAGTGTTTTCCGTTCCTTTTTTTTTTTTGGTTTCCGGCTTGTGATCGCTGGGCCGATCGGGAGGGAGCTCCGTCGAGCGGGCAGAGTTGGAGGTGAGTCGGAATCCGGGTTGGAAACGACTTGATCCGAGCTCCGTCGTGCGGCGATTCTTGTCTCGGCTCGGCTCGGCTCGGCTCGGCTCTCGAGGCGGTCGAGTTGGCTTTTGCGATTCTCCTCGCTGATGACCGCGTTCCTTTCGTGTTTTTAGTCGTTGTACGGAGTCTTCGTCGAGCGTTGACTGCTGAGCTCGGTATTTGAGCTCGCTTTGAAATCGAACGACCTCTCTTGTTAGCTTCGCAGTTCGTCGGTACAGGTGCTCGTCGTCCCCTCCGATCGTGCTTTTCGAATTCGCATGGAGACGGTGCATTTTGTTCCTGAGTTTTCTCTACTGTAGATGGTTAACCGTTCGAGTTGAGGACCGCGTTGATGGTGTGATCGGGAGGGCTGTTCTGAGTTAGGATCGATTTATTATTGAGCTCGCGACCTTTATGTGCATGGTGATCTCGGTCCTGTTGGTGTGGTTAAAAATGATTGAGGATTAATGGAACTCCTTTTTGTTCCTACGGATTAGGCAGTCGAGAAGAGACGAATCGGTCTACTGTTTGTGCTGTTCTGATCTCGGTTCTTATATGTGATTATCTGATGTTTTCATTTGTAGATGGGCTTTATTGAGTTTTTCCATTGTTTAATCAATGGCAGGATCTATATTCACAATTTTAACTTCTCGGGTTGCCGAGGAGGTGATTGGGGGAATATATCGGTGGCTCTGGATGCTAAGAAGAGTTGTTGTGAATCTGGAATCTCTGAAAGCACATGGAGAAGCAGCTTCTGGACATCCAGCCTCGCGAACTCAAATTTCTATGTAAGGCTCTGGGAATGAGATACACAAAGCTAGCTTCTTCCTATGAATTTGCTTAGGGAGAATGTACAGTGAACAATACATTCATATTGAAGGATTTGGCCAGAAGTAGTGAACCTTTTATTTCACATATGTGCTTCTGAAATTATCGAAGTTTGATATTCTCTATTATTAATCTTGCATCGAGGTTATTTGATTACTGCTTTGCCTCTTCTTTTTCTGCTCGTCCTTTTTGAAACTAACCAGCACAAAGTTGGGGAACGTGAACTGATTACTGCTTATCTATTTCTCTTGTTGCTAGTTGAGCTGAAGAAGCAAAGCACGTGTACCATCCGACTTGTGAATAATTCTCATCAACATGTCGCCTTTAAGGTAAAATAACCTATCATTTGACAGTGTTTTGGTAGCTTAATATTGGCAGTATATAAACATTTGAATATGGAGTAATCTGAAATTGGAAACTACTACTGTGGTAGGTCAAAACTACATCTCCAAAGAAATACTGTGTCCGACCAAATGCTGGAATTATTGCCCCACAATCTTCATGCAATTTCAATGGTATGCCCATCTTTTCAACAATTATGGTGAAACCGCTCTATGTGACTGGTCCTTTTGTTGAAATGCCTGAGTTTTAGTTAAGGATGGGTATATTGGTCTCTGACTGAAGCACACACAAGAAGTTATTCAGAGTTTCCAAGTTTACGATTTTAATTGTTGAAATGCCATGATTGTAGAGAATAAACGATCAAATGTTCACTATTTGAAACATTTGATCTATGATTAAAGGCAAGGGTTTCTCTCCTCCTATAAGAAATGTGAGTTGGACATGAGAGAGGATTGAGTATTAAAATCATAGATATATCAACAGGATTTTCATGGATGCTAATTTTCATTTCACCTGTTTCTTCTCACATTGCTTAGACATTCAGATCATACATAAAAAGATTTTGCATTCTTGTGGAACAGAAATGAGCAGAATATGTTAGTGATATAGCATATTGGACATGTTCAGTTCTTTGGCTTCTTTTTGCTTTGGTGAGGATTATCTTCAGTTTTTGAAATAAAACCAAGACCTTATTAGATCACTAAGATTGATATTTGGCATTTTGGTGGTAATGTTGAGTTTCTTACCATGTATGTCATGTCAATTTTAGTTACAATGCAAGCTCAACGCACTGCTCCAGCGGATATGATATGCAAAGACAAGTTCTTAGTCCAAGGGACTGTTGTTCCTCCTGGTACTACAGAAGAGGACATCACATCTGCCACGGTATGGGCTATTCTTTTTGAGGAGTCCAAATTTTATATTTTGTTGCTTTCTCATTTGTGTGTTCATCAGTTTGCGAAGGCTGAAGGGAGGTATGTAGAAGAGAACAAACTCCGGGTGTCCCTCATCAGTCCGCCTCACTCACCAGACTTGTCACCAATCAATGGGACATTTAAGCAGGGTCTAAATGAAGCTCCATTTAAAAAAGAGCAAGAATTCAGTGGAATTGACTTCTTCTATTCAGAGCCCATGGTAAGATTGAGGGGAGAAGTCATCGTTATTTTTCTCCTTATTTTCCATCATATTTAGTAATCTGGGAATTAAACATGAAGAAGCTGGTTTACTGGTTTGGGTCTTCCTGTCCTCCTTTTTTGAGGTAAATTATTTAAACCTGCTATTGAGGTTAAATTTTCATCAGGAGGCTAGTGCTGTTGACTTCATCAAGATATTAAACAATGGGGACTTGCATGTGGAAAGGGATGTAAAGTCAGAGGAGAAAAGGAACCTATCAGAGGTGATTGTGATGAAAGCGGCAAAGGATGTGAAGTCAGAGGAGAAAAAGAACTCAGAGGAGGAGATTGTTGTAAAGACAGCAAAGGATGTGAAGTTAGAGGAGGAAAACGATTTGGCAAAGGAGACCATGATGAAAGCAGCTAGGGACGTGAAGTCAGACGAGAGAGAGAACTTGGCAGAAGAGGTCGTGATAAAGGCTGCAAAGTGTGTGAAGTCAGATGATAAAAGCAACTTGGCAGAGGAGATTGTGGTGGAGCCGGCAAAGGATGTAGAGTCGCAGCAATTTGTGACAACAAATGTGGAGGAAGTGAGTTCACCCATAGATGTTGAGGAGATAAAGTCAAAACTAAATGAATTTGAATCAAGACTCAGTGAGGTTAGTTTGGTTTCATTCGTCTTGATT
This sequence comes from Corymbia maculata, assembly GCA_014182735.1. NCBI lineage: Eukaryota > Viridiplantae > Streptophyta > Magnoliopsida > Myrtales > Myrtaceae > Corymbia > Corymbia maculata. The sequence continues at coordinate 42,803,900 of CM024689.1, read as the reverse complement.
GCTCAAGTTTACTTCTCCACGATTGAATGAATATGTTCATGGCAGTGTCTACTAATGTCTGCATCCGTGTGGAGTTGTCTGCGCATGTTCGTGTGCTCCTGTACCTACCATTTGACTACTGCATGGAATAGACTAGCCTTTACTTTTAAGTTGGCTGATTTGGTTTTCTTCAATATGACCTGGTTCTGTTGCTATTTTGATTTTGGTAATTCGGTAATCATTTTTATAGAACGTGCTGCTTGTTTTTGATATTGAACCACGGGCCTTTGGTATGCTTTTCATTGCCTAAATTCCAGGGATAGGTTAATGAAGTTTTCATGTGTATCCTTTGTAGGCTCAAGCTACCATTTCAAAGCTTACGGAAGATGGGAGATCAAACACTCAAGACGTAGCATCTTTGAGAGCGGAAATAGTAAGTTTCTCAATTTCAGATTCCCAATCTTCCTTTGTTTTCTTCTTTCTCATTTCGTCTCACTTACACGAGTGGGCACCACCATAATGACAACTCTACTTTTGTTGCCATCTTCGCTTTTTCACAGGCAACTTCGAGGAGTAGGAAAAGCAGACAAGCAGAATTCCCATTTCTATTTGTCGTTATGGTGGCTATGATCAGTGCTACTCTTGGATACCTTTTACATTCTTAAATCAGCAGCACCCGTTTTATACAAAGTGAGGCAGGCTCATACTTAGTGCAAGAGTAGATAGAAAGGTAGGTTGTCACATGTCAGATTGCTGTTACTTTTCCATCGGTTGTAAAAGGCGCAGAGAGGTAGCGATAGCATCGACACATCTTATCCAGTATAGTTTGCTTGTTGTAGTTGCCATGTCTGTAAATGCGAAGTTTATACAAACAGGATTGCTTGGAAGCTAAATTTAATCTGGCAGACGGGATTCCAGATGGCGATTCGGTGACCATAAGAATAATATCGTGCATTTGATAGGACTGGAAATTCATATCCCGACCTTCAGTGTCTTTTTGTGCTTCTAGCGCGGCATCTTCATAAGTGCCTGTGTATGCGGGAGAAGCATTGGCTTGCACGTGCGATGTCGTCTGAGGGGATCGATTTGTACGTGGAGCATAGACGCAAGGATCATGGATGAATATCTCGCTTTTGAGAAATGGGAGTGGTCTCGGTCCGAGGCGGTTTTCTTTTTGCTTTTTTGTTGGTTCAACTCTTCTCCTATTCTAAGATTTAGACTTTTACCTTGCTTCATCACAAAGTGCAAGAGTTAAAATTTATATTTGAAACTAAATTGTCTCTATTTTGAATCCTTTAGATAAGGTGGGGATTCGAATTTCACATCCTCTTTTTTATGTGATAAGAGTAGTCATTAGAGTAAACCTCAATGGTTATAAGGCGGTTTTTTATTAGATAGTTAGTGTTGTGATAGATTCTAAGAACGCATTGGTAACAAGTCAAATATATCTATATGAGCTCTTGTTTTTATTGATGATATGTGAATTGATGATAAAGTTTTTGTGATTGGCAACTGCATTGAGCGGACATGACTCTTTTGAGTTTTCACATGACTCGATTCAATGAAATCATAAACCTTAGCCTTTGAGTCAAACAAATGATCGAAGCACACTCAATTTTACCATAGACGGCCACACCAAGGAAGGGAAGAAAGCATCCACAAGGTAACAATTTCAATTTTACCATAGACGGCCACACCAAGGAAGGGAAGAATGCATCCACAAGGTAACAAAATGCGGGAACCTATAACTAATTCAAGTAAAAGATGGACCCAAGGAGTTCTCGATGTCTATGACTACTGGGGCTGAGGATTAGGTCCGGATCAACCCAAGGACAAGACCAAACTAGGCTGTTCAAGGCCACGGTTGAGTTTGCATGACAGGAGATAACTTGGATCGCGGCACCTGATCTTTCACAACAAAACTAATAATAATCATAACAATAGCAATAGTATCTCTTAGTGATTTTTTTTTTGTGAATGAGGAGAATTTTTTTTTTTTTTTATAGATTATACTCTATTCTTATTTTAACACACTCAAACTTTTGCTCTGTTTCCTTACAGGGTATAGAAGTCAAAATTCACTCTTGAAACTAATGGTGCATTTGTTTTGCGGAAATCGTATCATTTTTGGAAAATGTTTTAGTTTTCTTGTGTTTGATAATATGCGATTGAAAATGTTTTCAGACGTTTGGATCGTATTTGGAAAAATGATTGAATAATATTTAAACTAACAATTTACACTAGTGTGCCTTTCACTTTCAAATTGTGCCACAACTATGGGGCTCATATCATTAGTGGGGCAATAAGCTTTTATCTTGATCAATCACAGAACAACTTACGAATGAACTTGCTAGCCAATGAAACATTTTTAGGGTCCTCAAGTTTATCAAACGAGACTTAACCACTTCAAGGCAGCACTAATCCTATCCTGATGATGAAAGTGAAGTTTCTAATGGAGGAAACACATAAGATAAAGCAGACAAGGCAAGAAAAGTTGATTGGGAGGAGGCTGAAGCCAAATGTTCAGACACTACTTGTAGAAAAAGAACAACTTAGAACTTACCCACCCCTATTTTCTTGTCCCCTTTCAAGGATAAGACCTGATAAAGGGGGAATGTCACATGAATTCATTTTCCTAAGATAACACATAATATTTCTATTGATTGGAAAAAAAAAAGAGATTTTGGAGAGTAAAAGAAAATGATAAAGATGACCTAATAAAAAAAAATGATTTAAAAACCCGATAAACAACGAAAAAGTATTTTCCCTTTCCCATGCACAAAAATTTATTTTCCTAAAATAATACATAATAGTTATGTTAACTGGAAAGTATTTTCCATTAACCAAATCATTTTTGGAAAAACAAACAGCAAAAAGTTCGGAAAACATTTTTCAGGAAATTACTACTTTAAACAAATGCATCCTAAATTGTCTTTACTCTAATCCCACCTGAAAATGTAGGGATTTAAAACCCCCACAAGGAGAAATTTTTGTTGACCAGGTTAAAATTCGAGATAATCGGTTCTCGATTCGGTCCGATTTTAAGGTAGAATTGGGAATCGAACTAAGAAGACCGTTAGTCCGATTCTGTCTAGTCCAATGGAATTGGTTACTTTTTTTCCACAATTTTTTTTCTGTTATATTTTCTCATCATTTGGATTTCGATCAAGAAGGTGTTTAGTTTATATTTTATTAATTTTTTTGAAGAAATAAAACAATAAAAAAGTATATTTAGCCGGTTAGTATGGTTCTTCTTTGAAATCAGGAATCAGATTGTTTGGACACTGGTTTCGAACCAAATACTTCTCTGTATCATTAATAGTGCGTCTTAGAAACTAGATCAGATTAGCTGGTTTGGTTCGATCCCGACGATTTTTGATTTGGGCTGTCCGTTTTACTCACGCCTCGTTAAAATGTGTTTTACTTGGATCCGTTTTCATTCGGCCTAACTGGCGAACCCGAACATTTCTTTTGGTGCACCGGGGGACCAAACATAAGAGCAGGGAAAACTCTCACTCATCGAGCTTGCATCTCTCTCTCTCTCTTCTCTGCGGGGTTTTTGATTCGCGCATCAGGGTTTATCACCTTCTCCAGCTCGCTTCGCCATCTCCGATTCAAGCTCCGCCGCGCGCGCGCTGATCGAGCAAGCGGGGAGCCCCCGCGTCGAGGAGGCGGCGGCGGCCGGAAAAAGATATGGCGCCGAAGAGGATCCGGGCCAGGGCGGTCTCGGACGATCCCGAGGACCTGGCGCGCGTGCCGCTTCAGGCGGTGCTCCTGGCCGACAGCTTCACCACCAGGTTCCGCCCCATCACCCTCGAACGCCCCAAGGTACCGCGTCGCCCTCGTTCTTCTTCTCCGCCCTCTTCTCTTCCTGCTTCGTTCGCGTGTGGCGGGGGAGGCTTGCGTTTGATGCTGTGTGATGTGTGCGTGTTCGCGCAACGCGTGAGGCGGAAGATGTTGTGGTGTGCAGTTTATGAATTTTAGTTCGTCTGCATAGTGCTGAATTGATTGTAGCAGTGGTGCGACAATGCTATCGGGTGGAGTTATCGCTGGCAACTTAGTAAGGCTGTTGGAAATGCGTTATTTAAGTCTTGGCTTGCTACTCACGAAAGAGTTTAGAAACATTATTACCGACTGATCGCACTTACAGCAGTTAAGGAATGGAGGTGATTGATGGCCTTTCCGAGCACAAGCAATGACACATCAGAGCATTTACCGTGCATTGTTTAGGGAAGGGAGAGGATATGAGTTGTGCAGAAAATGGTGTATTTTGGGATTTCCAAAGAATTAGTTCAGCAGGGTCTGATGAGGATTCAATTGTTTATGAACTCTCAATGTTTATTCCGTGGATTGTGTTTTTTACTTTTTTTGCTGGGTTTACCTTGTTATTGGAATATTCTATTTGTTGGATCCTTGAAATTGCTCCTAAATTGTCAGATCAATTATGCGCATTTTAATCCTTGGTGTGACACAAGGCTTTTGTTATTGAAGGTGCTACTGCCATTGGTAAATCTCCCAATGATAGAGTACACGCTAGCATGGCTTGAATCTGCTGGTGTTGAAGAAGTTTTTGTATTCTGCTGTGCTCATGCCAAGCAAGTGATGAACTACTTGGAGAATTCCCAGTGGAAATCACAACCAAAGTTTTCAGTCACAACAATTGAGTCACACAATTCTATTAGTGCAGGAGATGCTCTTCGATTGATTTACGAGCGTAATGTGGTAACTTTCTTTACTCTGTTTGTCCTTTTCATTTTCAATTGGAGTTCTTTTCTCTGCACTCCTATTTGAATGTGGATTTCTTGATCCAATAAAAATCTCCCTTCTCAGAGTCAAAGCAGCAGTTCACACCTATTACTGCATTGACTGTGAAGAGTGCTATTTCTTTAGACATTCAAATGTATAACATTTCCCCATATTGATATTGATACTTCATTCATGTATTGAGGGGGGAACAACCTAATATTTTTAGTAAATGGAGGGTGCGACTGTGCATGTGCAACTTTCGTGGTTGTCCACTTCTCCTTGGAACTTCTTGCAGTCTTGACTGCTTTTATAGGATGCTGGATGATTTGTGTGGTTGCTATATGAGAGTTGATGAAGTCTCATCTAAAGTAAACTTGTTGTCTTTTTTACTGCATTTGGATGGATGCAGACTTTCCCCTAGAAAGGTGGGATATTTGTAAAATAGCTTTATATTCTAAAGCCTGTTTGTGATTCTTTCATTATTTCGGAGCCTTTCTAATCTGCTGCCACTGGTAAATTCCTTCTTTTGTATTTCAAATATGTAGCGACTCTGATCTGTGCCACTTTTGCCTCTTAAGATACGTGGGGATTTTGTCCTTATCAGTGGAGACACACTAAGCAATATGTCATTGACGAGGGCACTCCAAGAACATAAGGAGAGAAAGAAAAAGGATAGTAATGCTATAATGACCATGGTTGTTCAACGATCAAAACCTTCTCCAATCACTCAACAATCTCGTCTTGGAACAGATGGGCTGTTTATGGCTATAGATCCTACTACAAAGCAGCTGCTTTATTATGAGGAGAACACAAACCATTCAAAAGGGACCTTGTCTATTGATAAGATGCTTCTGGTCGATAATACCTCAATCACTCTTCATAATGACATCCAGGTTTTTCCAATGAAAATTACCTCTTCTATATTCCTCTTGCATTTGCACACTTTGCTTTTCTGAATCAATTGCATAATTGATTAATATATTACTACTATGTGATGGCGTTCTTTGCAGGACTGCTATATAGACATCTGCTCTCTTGAAGTACTCAGTCTCTTCACCGACAATTTTGACTATCAACATCTTCGTCGGCATTTTGTGAAAGGGCTACTAATTGATGATGTAGTTGTTCCTCATAACCTATGTGCTATTAAAGTTCTCCGCCTATGAGAATGTGTTCTAGCCTGTGCTCTTGACCTCTGTCTTACACAAATATACTCGATATTGTTTCATAAAACTTTGTGGTCACATGCAATGGTGGCTATACGTGTTAGTGCATTCTTGTGTGTCCCCATTGATAAGCGAAAGGAAACTCCTGTTTTAGTTATACCTTTTTGTTATAATTGCATTTTCACAGAGCTAAGTGCTTATGGTTTCAGATTATGGGTTACAAAATTTTCACTCATGAAATTCACTCAAGCTATGCGGCTAGAGTTGACAATTACCGAGGTTATGACACCATCAGTAAGGACATCATTCAGAGGTGGACATACCCACTGGTTCCTGATGTGCTGTCTTTGGGGAATTCAGCTACTAAACTTGAAAGACAGGGAATGTATCGATCATCTGGTATGGGGCTTTTCATTAATTTTTGTAGGTACTTTATTTTCAGTTGACGAGACCATGCTAGATGAAAGAAGAATCTGATTGATCCCCCCCCAAAAAAAAAAAGATATAGCATCTTGCTCTGCACGTTGATGACCCAATAATATACTCTTGGTGATTTTCCATCTTCCAAGGCCTTGTCTTATCTGTTTTCTATCATGTAGCTATACCTCTGTCCTTTAAAGATTTGAAAGAAGAAAGGGATGATGAAATTGCATGGCAAAGTACGATAATGCAATTTAAGTGCTAAAGCTTGCTATATTTAGGATTGATAAATTATAAGGTCATTGTTGGATAAGTTGTGGTATTGACATGCTTCTTCACTGAAGTAAAACTTCTAGATGTGATTCATTTTCTGCTATGGTTGTATTTTTCTTTACCCCTTGCTACCCCTTGCTTTTTGTTTAAAAAATCTGTCTTCATGGTGGAAGTCATAGTGGGGAGGGCTGAATTCTGGTGACATGATTAATTACCATTTTCTTGGTTTTCTCCTTTATATGGGTGAACTGTTGTAGGCACTTTATGCATTAACTGATTTTGGAGCAAGGTGCCAAAATTTGAATTTCTCACTTGGTCTGATGGATTCTGTTTACTCAGAAATAGGGCAATCCAGGTCTGCACAAATTGGGCCACATACAGTTATTGGTACTGGCACTACAATTGGAAGCAATACCAAGATTACAAATTCTGTTGTTGGAAAGGGATGTACAATTGGATCAAATGCCGTAATAGAAGGTTCTTATGTATGGGACAATGTCATCATTGAAGATGGATGTGAGCTAAGGCATGCAATAGTGTGCGATGGAGTAGTAATGAAGTCTAGGTCAGTTTTGAAACCTGGCGTCGTGTTGTCTTTTAAGGTACTTATCACTTAGCTCATCTAAGAACCTTGTTTAAATTGTTGTTCTGCTTTTTCTCTAAATCATTTTAGATGGTTTTACTGATTTTCATTAGACTCGATATTTATTTCCCATTTGAAGATTAAAGTCCTCTTATACAAGGAGAACACAACCAGATAAGCGAAGGAGATAATAATTTCTGATTAAATTTACTTGCTAAATATCTTAGCATGTCTTACTGTGACCAACTTTTATACTAGTAATCACATTTTATACATTTGATAAATCCTTATAGACCTTTATATTGTCAATGTATCTTACTTCTCAGGTTGTCATTGGACAAAACTTTGTTGTTCCACCATATTCAAAGGTATCTCTACTTAAGCAACCAACCAAGCAAGATAGTGATGAAGAACTGGAATACGCTGACAACAACAGTGACACTCTGGATTCTGGTGCGTCCTATTAGCTTGCATATTTCTTTCATTGACTTTTGGTGTATCTAGCAATCATCATGCATCTGGGCTGGCTTTTTAGATGCTTATTGTGATTCAAAAGGACTGTTGAGCTGGAGCAGTTTTATCTTGTAGGACTGCTGCCTAATAGGCCTGTGAACTTCTTGTGGCTGCTGGCCATGTAAAAGTACAGAATTTTCAAAAAACTTTGGAATTGCTTTTCCCTGAAGCTTTTGTTGAGATTTCTTGCTAAATTTCAACTCTTTCTTTTTGGAGTAATAACTAGATGTAGAAGCTTCTCAAACAAAGAAACAGTTAATCCCTATAAAGAATACAAGCTTTTGATCTATAAGTGACAAGGATGGTAAATATCTCTCCACCAAGCAGGAAAGTTAGAGCTAAAGTTATTGTTTTTGACAGTTAAGAGTTGTCATACTGAATTGAAAAGACCTATAGCGCTTTTCAAAAGCGGATCAGTAGGATTCGCTGGCTATTTGTCTAGCAAAGTTAGAGCTTCCGTAGTAGAGGCTTTAACTTCCCAACAAGCTCTAGGTAATTAGTGGGTCACATAAACTTCAGAATGAGATTCTAAGATCGGTGGTCTCATTTGGACTCTCGTTACTCTATTCCTCACAGGAACTATGTGATTGCAAATTTATAACTGCCTTGAATTTGTTTTCTTTCTCCTGAATTTTAGTTGCCATATGGTTTATAAATTGAATATTTTGAAATGCAGCAGCTACTGGTACAATGGACAAGCTAAATGGAGATCCGTTGTTGGAATTCTCTGAGATGGAACATCATGTTTCGTCGGAGGTTAGCTATATTTGGTTAGCTGATGATTCTTGCTGAAGTTTATTACTTAGAGATACACCATGTTGCATGTCTCAGCACAGATTTATTCTGTACAAGTTGTGGTTTAATTTAACTAACAGATTGTCATGTTTGCTCTTTGCCAGCGAAATGACTTTAGGCTCAAAGTTACAAAATGCCATCTTCAGATGTGTAGCTATTCTACATATCTGGACTCCACATGCATCAAATCCGATGGAAGAATTAATTGAAAATGTTATGAGCACTTTCATCACTATAACATTTTGCTGGCCTCACAATCCTCTCTTGATTTGTGGATTTTCATTTTGTTTCTCTTGCATTGTATTGTCAATTCGAACTAAAAGAGTTAGTTTCGATTATATGTGCGCATTTTATTACTTTGCTAAACTCAGGTTTCCATTTAGTTTAGAAGAAATGTTATAGTGCTATATAAGCCTGAAACAGTTTGCCTGACAGCCAGCTTTGATTTTTTTCTTTTATTTTATCTGGCAAAGGAAAAGTCAACGCTTAAATGGGAAGTACATATTCAATGCAATTGGTTGCCAAAGGTTATTTTCCAGCATCCATGGATCACAACATCGGTCCTTTATTAAATGTACCCGTTCCCAACTTATCTCAACCTATCACTCTGCATTGCCTGCATTTAAAATCTTCAATTTGCACCTTGCATTTTGTTACTAGACTTCAATTTTTGGCTTGAAAAGTTGATGCACAGTTGTCTCTGTGTGAAATATGACAGAATTCTCTACGTTGTTTAGTTTGGAGCAGAAGATAGAGTTTTCTTTTCTCTTTTTATGGGATTTGTTGGGAGATAAACACATGGTACCAGTTCAGTTTGCTGTTTGTGCTAACATCTATGGTTGATCAGCTTGGCTATGGTGGTGTGGGTTACATTTGGTCCTTATGTGAAGGATCTCATGAAGAAGAATGGAGACATTCAGTTGCTCCTATTCCTGCTGAGAAACTTGCAGAGATTACTCAAGTGATAGAAGATGATCTGGAGCTTGTAAGTCAAGATAGCAATGCTCCGGCATCATCTGGAGAATTGAAACCTGACACTCAAATTAATGCTGAAGATGATGCAGTTTACTTTGAGAAGGAGGTAGAGAAGTTACAAGTTTTAGATACTGATAATGTTCAAGGTGTTTGCTGAGTGGATCCTCTTTAAAATAACATTTGTATGTGTAGGTTGAGGCAACTTTCCTGAGGGCTGTAAATGAAAATGTGGAAGTAGACCATGTGATTTTAGAAGTGAACTCTCTCCGGTATGCGATATCTTCTAATTAGTTGTACCCTGCTTTAATTTTTAGTGCCCTACAAAGTTGACCGCATCAAAACATGACGTCTGTGTGGTTTTTCATTGAATCATCTGTCAATTTACCTCTTTCCCTCAGAATCTAAGAATGGTATATATTTAAAGAAACTATTGCCAATTTCTTTCTTTTGATGGTCCTTCCTGTTTGAAGGAATTGTTGTGAGCCCGTGTCCTCATTTGTGTGCAGATGCTTATTTGATCAGTTTCTTAGAACACATTTCATGTTGTGCTTGCTCATTTGTCATATCAGGTTGTCATACAATATGCAAGCTGCAGACTGTGCTGGTGCTATATTTCACTCCATGATGAAATTGGCTTTGGATGCTCCACATAGTATGCAGAGTAAGTTTTGGCTGCAGCAACCCCTAACTTTCTTGCTATTTAGTCTATGCAGCTTTGGGCCGTAGCAACAAATCAATGCAAGTGACACTTGTAAAATAGAATAAGTTTGAGTATAGGGTTGTGTGTGACTATTTTCCCTTGACAGCTTTTGTCTTTTTGATTGTACCCACGTCCAGTTACCATGTCTGTATTCGGATATTCAGCATGGCTACAAAATGTGAAGGCACCCAAGTAAGAACGAATTAATTTTGCTGGTTGAAAACTGAAATAGAAAAGATGCAGGTAATTTTGAAGCAAAGAAGATGGGTATTCACCCATCTCTGGCCAATGGAATAGCTGTGGACAACATATTATGGAAGCTTTTATTGAACTTAATGGAAAAGAAAATCGGAGGTTCTATTACCTTGCATATAGATCATTGCTGACACTGGTTTATGCAACGATATTTTTGAGGGCAACGGTCCATAAGTTACAGATGAGTCAACCTTAACCAGATGTCTTGTCTCATGTGCTAATATGCATTCTCAATTTCTATGGGTCTAGTTGGACAGATTTTATACTTGCTTAAGTCATATGTTCTTTTAATTTAGTGTCATTTTTAGCACCAGTGCTTTCTTGTTGACCTTATAAATTTTAAGCACTATTGCTCATTCATTATTGCAGTCACAAACAGGAGTAATGTGCTCATTTGCTGTCATATTTAGGCCATTGACCAGTTCTTTCTGATTTTTCAGAAATTCCAGTAATGCTTTTCATTTTTAAATCAAAGTACTTATAAATCCTAAAGGAGTACTTCATAATTTTCTGCTACAAGAGCTTTTTATATTGATGCTTCATAAGATCTGTTGAAAGCTTGTTAGTTTTAGTTTGTGTCACTTCAAAAATTCATGTGTATAAGTTTTCACATTTGTCATAGTACCTACATGGAAGAGGACAGTTTTGAATATTTATCCCTGGAGCGCAAGTTTTCAGAAAATCTTTGACAGCTTGGAGCACAAGTTTTCATATTTGTCAGTTTAATCCATGGCCTTTTCTTCTTGAAGTGGGTTTATCCATGCATGTGCTCCTAACAACAGCAATCCTGCATTCTGGATATACATTCTATATATATTGCAGGGGTATAACAAGCATTCTTGGGTTCCTACACCTTGCCATAAGACATGATTTGGTGCCGTTCATGTATTTTTTGGGACCTATGGATTGTATATTTTTTCTTTTACATGTGTATAGAACAACTAAAAGCAGTTTCTTTCTTCAGATGAGTTGTTGCGTAATGTGCACAATACTGTCAACGCTTGGCAAAAACTTTTGAAGTCCTATCTGCCAGGCAAAGATGAGGAGGTTTGTATACATTGGCATTCAGTCAAAAATTCATTTATCCGGTAGTAATTTCATATTCTTCACATTTTGAAATGAAGTCTCTGAAAAGCTGCTCATTGTAGCTGCTCACCAGTCTCCGGTGTTTGTGTGCCATGTTCATTAGAAATTTCATGACTGCTCATACCCGCTAAACTACTAAGGAAAAGCCTCACATGCCTTGCTTTTTAGGCGTAATATGCACATTGTCAGTTGCAAATGGATTTCTGAACTTGGGTAGTAGTTTTTACGATTTAAACGTTCAGTGATGGTGACTGTTATACATTATACATTATTTGAGTGCCTGTGGTTAGTGCTTCAAGAAAGTGTATACATGTCCTCCATAACGAAGTTTTGATGCCACAGATTGAAGTGATACTGAAGTTTGAAGAGATATGTTTGGAATCTGTGAAGGAGCTATCCCCATTGTTTACACAGGTAATTTTATTTCATCTCCCATTGCTTTCATCTTGAAGGAACTGGTAGATTTTTAAGCAGGAAATGGAAGTTCTTTTCTTTTAGCTTATAGAAAATGGTTGTGTTGGTCGTGATCTTGACTGGCTGGTGATTTATCACTGATTCACCTTGCCCTGTTGATTAGTTCCTACACTTGAGCTTTATGATAGTAGCTTGAAAAGAGATTGCTTGCTTTTTCATTACTTTCACAGAGCCAGCTATCACTGGCTTTTAGATGCTTTTATCAGCATCTCAGTTTTGAATTTGTTATTTCCATCATTTTGTGACTTGGTCTCTTCTTCTCAAGCTAAATTGCCAATTAATTTCTCAGCTGATCTGAACAGCTACTGCATTGTTTTACAGATTCTGCACCTTCTATATGACAAGGACATCATAACAGAAGAGGCTATTGAAGATTGGGAAAGTGAGAAGAAAGATGCTGATGAAGCCGACAGAGTCTTTGTTAAGCAGGCTGAGATATTCCTTCAAGTATGTATTAGCATTTACCTTTCACTAAATATATGTGATGCTTCTTCCAATCGCATTTCTTTTCTAGAGCTTTAGTTGTTAATGCTGTAGTAACTAGAAATACCCACATCACTAGCTAGCTTGTAAGTGTTGAATTTATGGAAGATAATCTTGGGCAATGGTATTCACTTTTGAAAAATGAAATGGTAATGTAGCTGAGTCTGAAGTTTTGATTTTCCCTTAAGACTGCCAGCAACTTCTGTGGTTCCTGTCATTATGAAGTCTGTGATTTTAGGAATTGCACTTTGGCTTAATATAGTCATTTCTTTCTTGCATTTGTCGTAACCTGTAGAAAGGATAAAGTGATGGCAATTTCTATTAATTAAAAGTCAGTGAGATTCTTGTTTAAATTTCCATCGAGTCCATGTGAAGTTGCGTAGCTTTGTGTACTTGCTTCATTTGATTACTAGACAGCATGCCAATTGATGGAGTTGGATGGCATTCCATAGCACCGTCAAATATTTGAGTCCTGACTCCTTAGCAATCCCATGATTATTCCAAGTCTTGTGAATCCACTGCAATTATGTCAAACAACAGAGATGTTTTCTGAAGTTTTAAGGTTTCATCTCAAATTCTGTAGCATAATGAATGAAACCAGTAAAGGGTTCATCATGAAGAAAGTGTGGTTATCCACAGGGTTCAACTTTTCATGTCATTGTACTTCTTGACCTTCCTTTCGAGGTAGTCTAATGTAATTCTTGTATGCCTTGGGAGAGAAAATTCAGCGGCATGCTTTTGTTATAACTGTTTTATGAACATTTCTTTCATGGTACTGCACTCCTCGTAATAATTGCAAGTTCTTTTTGTTGGTGCAGTGGTTGAGAGAGGCACCTGAAGAGGACGATGAAGAGGATGGCGAATGATGCAGAACGTCAACTGAAGATTAAACCTTTGGGCGAGGGCACTGAACGATGGAAACATTAAATCCATGTAAAATATTCCAAGATAACAAATTTTGGGAAGGGAAAAGGGTTTCATCTGAACTCTTCACATTTTATGTACTAATATATTCGCTGAGGTTATATAGTTGATTTTTGAATGTTGTGGATTGAGAACTGCAAAGACATTATTCTAAGGTCTCATACAAACCAATACATTTTGAGAACGAGCACTGTTTTCAATATATTATCCCCACGGCAACAACTATGATTCTGATTTATGCTTATGCAATGAAATGATCAATTCTCGCTTGCCAGTGTACTTTCCTTTTCCCTATGGAGAATGTGGAAGTAAGTGTGCGTAAACCTTTTGCCGTCTGAAACTCGAATGATGATAACATAATTTTACCAAGTGGCCAAATAAGGTTACACTAGGGTTTGGCTCCATAGGCGACACCAAGGAAAGCAATTCCGGCCAAACCTTGTATTAGGAGATCATTAGCTAAGATATATTCCACAAACAATGCGGCTTATGTGCAGGAACGATGTGCGATGGCAAATCGTAGTTTCACAGCAACAAGAATTTCGACATCAAATGTCTAGCAATACATGTTTGTCCACCTGTCGTCGAATTCAAGATGTATACAGCAGGCTGATCAGAAGCGCGGAGGTCCACCGGGAGGGCCTGGTGGGCCACCGAATGGCCCGGGAGGCCCGCCAGGAGGGCCTCCGAATGGACCGTGTGGACCACCTGGAGGACCTGGCGGACCACCGAAAGGGCCTGGGGGCCCTGGTGGGCCACCGAACACCGGCCCGCAGCAGCTCTCGAAAATACCGCAGCAGCAGAGGACATAAAAACTGGCAATAGCACCATGACTAGGTTAGAACGCTTCGGAAGGCAAGCAAAAGTAAAAAAAGCCTCATCTTACAAAAACAAAGTAGGGCTCAAACGGTATGATACCAGTAAAAGTCTCAGCAAGACAGCAACTTGTGCAAGCAAGAGTAGACACTTTTACACTTGATTTCACTGTCACTGGGCATTTCTATATGTGTGTGATGTCATGATGCAAGTGTTCCAACGTAGAATTGGCTGTGCTAAACTGAAGTTCCTAGAATTTCCAAAACTCAGCACGAGTGCTCTGCGTTCAGAGATGCAAACTCACCACGAAGATATCGTCCGGGAGATTCCTTCGCAGCAAAAGCACAAGCAACCGCACGGCCCGGGCGGACCGGGAGGCCCTCCCGGCGGTGGTCCCCAGCCTGGCATCTGCGTGAGTCTCGTGATACCACGGTCCGAGCTAGACGAAGCCGAACCAGAGGTGGCGGAGAATTGGAGCTGGGGGTGTGAATGGGATGGCAGGATGCAGAGAGAAGGGGAAAAGCAAAGACGCGGATGATTAAGTTAGCAGTAGCTCAACAGCTGTCGCGCTAACAACACTAGGCGCTAGAAAGTGTCATGAACCAGCAAGTGAGAGGGTGACATGTGCTTGGCCTGGTGGGGTTTATATAGGATAAGTATTTGATGGAGAGGCATGTGAAGTTATCGCAGCAGTCCAACCTAATCTTCAAAAAGACGAACTCCGTGATTAGTTTGAACATCATGGAATCCCGGTCTCTCTGTCTCTCTCTCTCTGGACCCCTCACCAATCAGATTACCACATGGATACATCGCCCTCTGAATCAACTACCTTTTTTGATTTCGCTCTCTATCATGATGTGCCGATGGCTGAGGGTGGAAAAGAATATCAAGAGGTCAAGATATGGGGGACCATCCAGAAAGTCCTAGACTTTGATCGGACACTTATTTCACCTTTTGACGATTTAGTTATAAATTATTTAATTGTGTCAATTGAGTCTTAAATATTTTCACGATTTACTAATTGAATTAATTCAATTAATTATGGCTGAAAATCATTGATATGAATACTGATTATCCTGTGCGTTGAATTTTTTATGTTTTAATATCTTTATCTTATTTTTCTTTTTCTTTTTCCTTTTTTTTATTGGTAAGGGCTGGCAAGAGGCCACTGGCCACTGCCTAAAACTTGGCGACCTTCGGTGATCGTTGGGCAAGGGCCCGCAAGCCTTTGTTGACTATCAAAAAAATGGGCAACTTGTCATTGGAAGTTGGTCTAGATATATGAATGACCACCTAATATGATGATGGTCGATTCATGAGGTGGTTTATGATGTCGGCACCTAACGCGAGGTGGTGATCCTAGTTATGATTTTCCTTCCGCGAGTTTGTTAGGTATTTCCATTTTTCATTCGTTACAATATAAGGCAATACCAAATCAAAACACCATAGGTAGTTTTGACTACGAGCATCTTAACTAGGGAGTTCTTCAGAGGCCTTTTCTACCATCTAGTCAATGCCCAACATCTGGTTCTACCGGGAAAACTCTTATTCTCTCGTAATCGAGTCGATGGCCATAGATCATGATGCGAGGCTTTTTGTTTTATCCGGTATGTACGTAGCTATTCGGGAATATCAACGAGGTTACAATCCGGGAGGAGAACGAAACCATAGAAGAATGAAGATAAGGAGGAGAACCGATACAATTTGGGAGGATCTTAGTCCGACACAACATGAACATTCCGTCAACTCCCAAACCGACTAGAGTTGACATGTTTTGAATCCTCTTTTGTTAGGCATTACATCAAATCGAACAAGCTGGAGAAGGGATAATGACATAAATAGTCTTTGAACTTTAGTCAAATGTGCAATTTGTTCAATATAATCTTTTAACTTTAACTCAATGTGTAATGTGGTCTATGAACTTTTAATTTGTGCAACATAATCCATGTATAGTCTTGAATTGTATGAAATGTTAAGTATAGTCCCTAATCTTGACTTAATGAAAATGGACTACGTTGTATATTTTTATATAGTTCATGGATTATATTGAATATATACCAAAAACTCATAAAGTACATTGAACAAATCAAAATTCAAGGATCATATTGGAAAAATTAAAAATTAAGAAATCAAAGTACAAGTTAAATCAAAGTTTAAGAATTGTTTGTCATTTTTCCGTAGGAGAATGATAAACATCTGCCCTTGAAATGCCTGCAAGGCCCAATATCGGCTCACAATGTTGTTGGGCCTCCAAATGCCCTCATGCCCATGTCACGGAGCCCGATCCGTCGTCCCCAGCGAGAGGCCCGGCCCACAAAGCACCTCGGAAAACCACTGAAATCAAGTCGCTGGTGGTGGCGCATGATCGGAGGGTTTATGTGAGGTCTAAGGGATGGGATTGACCAACTTCATCCTCACGGTGGCCGGCGTCAGCGCCGTGATCTTGCTGGTGAGGAGCGACGTGAAGCAGTCGGCGACGATCTTCCGGCGCAACGTCAAGCAGATTCGGAACTGGCTGGAGGAAGAATCGGCCGCCGCTTCCAGGTTAGGGTTTTTGTCCCCGCGCGCGCGCCGTTTCGAAGCGCCGGCGGTCTCTGCGTTTTTGGGGGAGATTTCGTATGAGATTCGACCTTTTGCAGTCGAGGCGAAGGGAATCGCGACGGCGTAGGCTGAGTTCGTAGCTGAAGGTGTCTTGGATTTGGTTTTGATGGGCGGGGTTGTGGACTGGTGTGAGGTCGTTTTAGCAAGCTGGGAGTCGAGAGATGGTGCGCTTACGGTGTGGTCTGTCTTTGCCAGAGACAAAAGGTCTCGGCTTGATAGTTTCTTGAGGCTAATTTTTATTTCGGTCGGAGTGATTATAGCTGCTTTCTTGCAGTTTAGGTGCTGCCGCTGTTGTGCACTGGATGTAATTCATGGTAATTGCCAGTGAATCGGATGCACAGCAGCAATGGGGGGTAGCACTTAGTACAGTCTGCTATGTCGACAGTTGAATTAGCAGTCGTGACCACTCATTTATTTTGCCCCATTTGAATCGTAGATACACATGACTACCTAGAGCAGTCATTGATTGAGTAATTTGTGTTTGCGCTTATCAAACGAAGGCGCATTAGAGATGCTGTTGGTTTTGCATGTCCAACTGTTCTAAAAGCTTTTACATATCCAACTATTACACTTATATGCAGCCTCAATTTTGTTGGCTATGACTAACATAGTTTGTCAAATATTCACTCAGAATTAGAGTTGAAGATTAAAGTTTTGAAGTTTAAGAATGTTTCGTGGGACTATTGTCAATTGTTATAAAAGCTTAAGTTGTTGGATGAAGGTGTGGATTTATTTAATTACCTTAATGCTCTCCTTCATGCTTAGCTTGTCCATTTTATTTTTTTTGCCTTGTAGTAAGTGTGCTAATATTTAATTAGGGAGGTAAATAGAGCCTGAAAAAAATTGAACTTAGGACCTTATGCTTAGACACCATGTGAGATTTTGTGAAACTATTGCTAACTATTCTAAAAGCTTAAGTTGTTAGATGAAGGCATGGATTAATATATAATTACCCTAACCTATTTTGCTTGGAAATTCATTAGATATTTTTCTCTGCATTTTCCTAATTGCCGGCCATGTATGTTCACTTGTTTGTGACAAGAGTTGTAGTTCTCTCAACAGTGCTATATTCTGATAATTTTGCATTGGAACTTCACTATAGTAAAATAAGTAAAGGGCCTGGTAATTTTTTTTCCTGTCCATTCCCTGTTGAGTGTCGAGTATTGTTAATGTCAACTTGTTATCTCATATCTGAGCTTTTTCTTGTGTGTGGAGGATGATGGGATACTCAGATATCGTTCACTAAAACTTGTGTTTGGCGAAGTCTTTCCTTCTCTGATTGGATTCTTTGATGAATTATTTTGTTGAAATGAGGAGTCTAATATTGATATCTTTTCCATTCATGCCCAGTTAAGACTTCCTGATTCGAATAATTCTTTCTTCCTTCTTCCGTTGGCTTGCTTTGTTCACCATATGTTCAAAATATCTACAACAATTGATACAGAAAAAGCATTACTGACTTGAAGCATTTTGTTGGTTATCGACCAATTAGGCTGGTATAAATATTCTGATGGTATTTCTCCCTTCTCTCAGGGAAGCTGAGAAGGGAGCCAAGGAACTGGAATCAAAAGTCTCCAAGAAGGATGTTCCCAAGGAGGACAAGCACTAGTTGGTGCATGTGGTCTTGGAATTGCATATGATATGAGAGTTACGTTATCACCTTTTTGTTTGAATACTCTATTATTCATCATGAATAATTGTGGGTAGAGGATTGATAGTCATCGTTCATTTCTTTTGGATCTGCAATGGACATAAAGGACATATCAATCTGGTAAAGTTCAGAATTTTGGTTTGCAGTGGATCTATGTAGCTAGGGTTACAGTAACCAACGATGGAAGCTCCTGATATGACCTCTGTTTTCACCATTTGTAACAATTCTGTTGATAATTTTTGCTGTCCCACTCTTTACTGTGCACCACAAATTTTCTCTGATACATGTGATTTTTGACACTTTGCAATTAAATATTGATGGCTGATTTGTTTCATTTTTTGCCTCGACTTAAAAGTGATTAAACATGTTGTGTGAAGGACAATGTGTGCTACCATGGAGATTGGCGTGTTTGAAGCAACTTCGAGGTGCTAATGAAGAAGATGATGGTGGTGGAAGTGTA
The DNA here is from genome assembly GCA_014182735.1 of Corymbia maculata. Lineage (NCBI taxonomy): Eukaryota > Viridiplantae > Streptophyta > Magnoliopsida > Myrtales > Myrtaceae > Corymbia > Corymbia maculata. Next base: position 42,785,000 of record CM024689.1, on the reverse strand, counting down.
AGGGGAGAGAAGTGTTTATTACTACTTGTTGCAACTGCCTATGTCCCGTTCACTCCAAGACGTTAACCAAAACACGTTTCTGATTCAGTGTTGAGGAATCGGTTTTATATGACATGAAAGCTTTGGCAATCTCCAATGCTCATGCATGTATAAGAGAAACCCGGTAAATGGATTTTGGCATGGTAATTACTAAACAAAAGAATTGTTATATGTTATGATCGGTATTGTTCTAACTACTTAAAGCAAAGATGGCAATGTTGATCATGAGACAATGACATTATACTTAGCGTAATCTTTTGCGACTGGAAATTGGATGATGAGATCGATGAGCTCTACTAGCCTAATAACTACGTGTATTGGCAAAGTTATCGCTCTTCTTTCAGCCTTTTGGGACAACTTGCAAGTTATTTACGAGAAAAGCTACAGGTAGGGGTGTCAAAAATCGAATCGAAATATAAAACCGAACCGAAATTTCGTATGTTTTTAGTTCGGTTCGGTTTCGATTCAGTTAACCGAAAAATAACCGTTAACTTTTCGGTTCGGTTCGGTTCGGTTAACCGAACCGAATTGGAATTCTTAATAAAAATTGAATAATCTCTCTTCTTTATCATCTCTTATTTACTTAAATTCCAATAAACAAAGTAAAAATAGGAAAACCGAAAAACCGTCCTGAACCGAACTGCAAGGTTCGGAACGGTTTCGATTCGTTCGGGACGGTCTCGGTTTTTTGAAAAAATGGAACCATTTACACCCCTAGCTACAGGAGCATTATACTGAAGAAACGGAGATGCAGATCAGGGGCACCCAAAAAATTGAGGGCCGAGGATTTGGCAAAACAAACAGGTCCTTCACTTGGTATCAGATCAAGCCGAGTTCTGGCGAAGCTTTCCATTATGGATTTCCAGTTCTGTACAGGTTGATCCGAACTGAATGAATTATGTAATTTCCAATATATCTCATCTGGAGAAAACTCAATTAACTAGTAACAAATACATGTCTAGCTCATAATGGTATGACTTGGATAAAAAAATTGTATTCTTCATAAACTCTTGATAGGATCTTAATATCCAACTGTGGTTCAGTCAATTTTTCTAGATTTGAATTTTAATTGTCAGATTGGTTCATATTTTTTGCACAAAATCGAACTGGTTTGGTCCATTGACAACCTCCCCCGTGGGAAATCTCTTGGTATCGTTTACGATGATCCTCAGCATCTGATGCTCAAGAACCCCACCTCGCATGCCGGGTGGATTCGTCGCACTCAAATACTGCGGCCTACAAGCTCGCGATATGGGCTCTTAGAATTGCTGTCGGGCACTGTTAATTTGCATACTCCTCTTCCTCATATCGAAACAGTTTTTAAGTTTGGAAGCCAGCTAATATTATGCCAATAAAAAGAAAAAAAAATGAACCTCTGAACATACATTATGAATCGACATAGACTGGAATATTCTGTAGCGGGTGTCGAAATCTCACTGCAACAGAGAAAGAATTGCCACAATGATGGTCTTTTCTCGCTGGTTTCCCAACAGTAACTTATTACAGGAACATAAGACGAAAGAAAAAACATAGACCAAACACCCGCATCTAGATATGGTATCCTAATGAATGGGCCGACGAGGACTTTAACGCGGAGGTGGTCCAAACCCAGGGCCCGGCGGCCCGGGTGGTCCTCCTGGACCACCGAAGCAATCTCGCAGCAACCAGCAGCAGCATAGAAAATTCAAGCTGTCAAGTGACAAGTGATTTAAGATTAGCACAATGGATAGTCCATGAAGAACTGCCCGCCTTAACGACAAAAAGAAAAGGATTGACGAAGTGAATGCATCACTCAATGCACTTGCCAGACTATAACCACGAGCACAAATCGATACTAATGCTAACCCCTCGATCCTATGCGTTAAGCAAAACCGTGCTTCCACAAGTCATGAGCTAAACACATTCATCTCGTGGCGTTTATGATACAACGTAAATCCAAAATGGTAAAGCAAATGCAGGTGCATATGCATTGACCTATGCAGTGAAAACGCACTCACCAAGATCCTACAACGTCGCAAAAGCCACCGAAGAAACCCGGCCCTGCTAGCGGAGGCCCCCAACCCGGTGGTCCTCCAGGTCCTCCCGGTCCTCCAGGTCCTCCAGGTCCTCCCGGTCCTCCCGGTCCCATAACCTTCCCCCTTCTCTCTTAACTTCAATTCACGAACACCTCCAACTAGAGAAAAAGTAAAAAAAATTCAGACGGATCTTCTCTCAAATCCTCTATTGATGTTAAATAGGTTATGAGGGGTTTATAAAGAGAGCGAGAGGGCTGTGCTAGAAGGCTCTTGCAACTACCCGAATGCGGAGAGACCAACTCCTGTTAACCCCACTTCACTCTCAACTGCTGTTCGTACCTACCATTCAGAACGTCATGCCGTACTTTACCGCCCATCGTCTAACTTAAAGAGATCAAATTCCATTTCTTTTTTCCTTCCATCCAGCTTCATCTTCTACAGCACTTCTCTCGTTCATTATCCCCTTTTCTCACTACTTCAGCTCACTCCACGTGTCTCTGCTTGGATGGCTCTAGCACGTCGACTACCGCCATGCCTGGAACAAAAGTCGAGATGGTATTTGTTTATATGCACGATAGCGATGCTTGGGGACGGGGATTGCTTCCCCCCTAAGGAAGCTCGCCCCTAGATGCCTCTCTCGAGGTAGTGTAAAATAGATGAGCACTACATAAATAAAAAAGAAACGAAGCTCCGTATTCGAAGTTGAGTCGGACTTTGCTGCCCATTTTACCCATAGAAAAGGCATCCAGTTCATACTAGCAATTGAAATGTGAATGGTTGACATGGGAAATCCGGTACCTTGTATTGGAAGTAGAGTGGAAAACAATCAACCGTGTCCAATTCCAACCGAGTCTCCAAAGTATCATCTGGGCCTTAAATGGTTTTCACCCAAAATGTGTGCTTGACGCTGCAAGTTTACACAAGCTCTTCTGTTTCGGTTCCTTGCATTTTGATCAAGTTAGTCTCCTAATCAATATCAATACCCATGAAAGTTGGATTCCTTTTCTAATTGTAAAGTCTTCGAATTTCAAGTAAATGGGTTATGTGCCCTAAAAGTCCTAGAATTTGTTACAAAAGTACAACTGAATTCTAAAATTTTTGGAATGTCTAATCAATTCATAAACCTTATCAAAATTGGTGCAATTGAGCTCTTTTATTAATAATTTCAATTCAAATAATAGAAAATGCTGACGTGGCTTTTTTTTTTTTATTACTTTTTCTCTCCTATGCAGTATGCAATTGAGCTCATTTGTTAACAATGTTCAATTCAAATAATGGAAAATGCTGATGTAACTTTCCTTTTATTATTTTCTCTCTCTCCTATGTGATGTTGACGTGGTTAAAACAAAAAAGAAAACTTTAAATCAATGTCATTTTGGTTGAAATTTAATTTTTTATATAAATATTAATGAAATAAAAAAAACCAAATTAAAAAAAAAAAAGGTAGAAAAACTAGCAAACTAGCAAAGGCCTATAGGGCCCTTGCTTTTGCCGCCCCCACCATTATTAGAAGGGTTGATGATGGTGGGGTGAGTGTCAACTAGGGTTGTCGAGCCTCAGCTAGTGGTCGGCAACTTTGGTCGATCATAGGTTAGGACCTATACCTTTGCCTAGATCAGGTCGAGGCTTGCCGTTGGACTGGGGGTAGGCAACCTTAGGCTTGATTTGGGCAAGAACCAACGACCCTCATCCAATTTGCCTCTCCAATTTGGAGGGCAGAGGGTTACAACCCTCACCGTAAATTTGGCCGAGGGCTTACAAACCCTCGCATGAGATCAGCTAGGATCGCTAGCCATTGGCCAAGGCTTGACAACCACACCCCACCATCACTAGCCCTTTCTGAATCTTTGATGATGGCAAGGCGACAGTGGCAACAACAAGATCCTAGCCCTCCTTGGTTTGCTTTTCTTTATTATTTTATTTTAAATTGAACCAAAACAATGTTGTTTTGAACTTATCTTTCTTCTATTAGCCATGTGTCTACACCATATAAGATAGAGAAAATGATGAAAAAAAGAAACTACATCGGTATTTTCTATTAGTTGAATTGGACGGAATTAGTAAAAACTCGATTACATCAAGTTGATAAGTTTTAAAAATTGCACTTTCTGAAAATTTTGAAACTAAACTGTATATTTATGATAAATTTTAGGAATTCAAGTTACTATATCTCATGAATTTAACTTCCCCAACAAATGTAGGCATCTTATCGAACTAAGGGGCAAAAAAAGGAAAATAAAAAGAGGACAAAGATATATGGTAATTGTCAATCTATCATGTCAATTACCCATCTTATATCTGATGTCAGGACTGTTCATGAGTATTTGGGACAAAAGCTTCCAGCTACAGCTTGCTTCGTAAGCTCAAAACTGAAAACATTCTACAAACTCCAACATCAGACAGCCGATTCATCTCGATCCAAGAGGAAAGAGAACAATAGTAAACTTAACACCTCGCAGATATCTATGAGCTCAAGACGGGCTTTTGTACAAACTCAGCATTATGCGAAATCTGAAGAGACGGACCAAGACCGACAAACCGTCCTAGAATTTTGGTGAGAGAGATTGAAAAGGCCTCCCCTCACCAGCATCTAGTAAGATGTGGATGCTTATATAACTCAACTCCATATCTGTACAAAAGAATTTTTCCTTGACAGGAAGGAATAGCTCACAAAATTGCTGCCAATCCCAGAGTATCCCCTTCCTCAACCGTTTGTCCTGGAGCACTGACTGAGCTGCGAGGCCTCGCTGAATATAGAAAGACAGAATGTTTTAGCATGATAGAGATTCCATATGTTGGCACACTGGTCATCAAGAAAACCATACATCTTGCAAACAGCAGTGGAAGAACAGTACGGGTTCTTACACAAACATTAGACAAAGAAAGATCAAGCTACAGATCCTAATCTTGTATTCTTGGTCTTCTACAAAGCAAGTTTTGATTTAGGTGCATTGATGTAGCAAGAGTTATTAGTAGTCGCTATCTGTAATGAAGAGCACTTGCTCTCAATGCAAGGTCTAAACTTTTAATTTCACGACAGGCCAAGAGCAAGTGAACAATGCTGTCTGCCCCAGTTAAATCAGTAGCCCAATTACCCATGAAACCAAAATGCTAAACCGTTCATTGTTCCTATTACAAATGTAGTGAAATCGATAAAGTTGACGCTTGGTACTTTCACCCTCTTGCATGCCCATAAAACACCAATTAATATACACCTTTTGAAAGTAAATTCCCAATCTATTTGCTAATAATTCTGGAAGTTCTCACCTGACATGTTCGTGATAACATTGACACTCTTTTGAGCAGCAAGTGCTTTTAACTTATTTCCTGTAGCCAACAAAAGTAGACTCTTCATATGCTGCTTCTGTTCCTTTGGGCTAGAGGTCTTCGTCAATGCTTCCTCAAAAGCTTGAAGATCTTGGGGTGTAATAGCAGGGAGGGAAAGCAGAACCTGGGTATTTCCAGAAAGTGGGCTACTATTTAGCAATCCATTCAGTTACATCTGATATCAACTGCTAATAATATTACTGATTCAGTATTGTCCTTACCTGCCTGGGAGCTGGGTCTCTATCACAAAGATAGACAAATATTTCACGACAGAGGGCAACCAAATCAGCACTGATGATGGCATTTGATTCTAAAGTCAAACCGTGAATTACAGCAGAAAATAAATCTCTAGTGACAAATTGACGAAGTTCCACATTATTGGTTGATATAGCTAGAAGAATCACAGTAGCACAAAAAGAAGAAACTTTGGTCACTGCATCGCCATCTGTCCATGTGAAAACTTCTAAACACATCTGTAATACAGGAAGAGCCAGATCTTTGCGCTTCATGAGGAAACTGTAAATGGATTAGAAGAGAGAAAAGTATCATATATGAGTACACCAATTTATGGAAAGAATAAGGAAAAAGAAAAATCTGCTCATCATTAATACCTAACCATAGAGGTTTGTGAGTAGATGTCCAACTCTTGCAGAGAGGATATGTCGATGCGGTTGGCATGCCCCGATTGTTCTAGTGAAGGAAGCCCCATATTTAATGCTGGGGAAGCTATCACAGAGAGGAGCGCACATATTTCACGAGTTAAATCTCGAAGTAACTTGTCCTCCATAACCTCAACTTTCAAATCTGAACTAGCAACCCTGCCAGTAGTATCCGGAACCTTTGCTCTGCCTTCATGCAGCAGACTGGACCATGAGCTGCTAAGAGCTTGTTGAGAGTGGAGGAACAATGGTTTGAGGAGTGTCTCCAGCCAGGCTTCCCACAAGTCTCCCGGACAAGATTTAATCAATGGAATTACAACTAAATGAACAAGCTGCCTCATATGCCGGAATTCCATGAATTGGATATTTTCCATCAGTGCTACAGCAACAGAATGAATGTCCAAACATTTGAAAAATGCATCTCCTACAGTAGTTGATAAGCCTAGCACATTATACCTGAAAATTTGAAACAGTGGTCTGAACATTAAAGGAAGTTCTCATGGAAGAAAAAAGTAAAGGCAATCCATTAGAAAACAATAGCAAGCGAAGCAAGCTATCTAGAAACTCATGAGGGAACACCAGTCTAGTGTACTGATCTAGGTGGCTAGGTTTGAAAAGATAGTAAGAAACTAGAGTAATCTTCCAACATACACCGTAAACAAAGTCAAATTATTGCGAAACTTTGAACCCATATTCATTATGGGATAATAAAAAGTACAATTAACTACATGCCTCATTTCAACATTGCTAATATTTTTTCAACCAACATTATTCTAAACAGAGTACAGTTCACTAAAATTGCATCTTTTCAGGACACTTTAGTTTGTGGTTAGTGCCATTGGAGAATGCCTCTTCATAAAAAATTGTTTCCAATGCCCCATCTCAAGTGTTACCAGTAAAAATTTACATCCTGCTTAATTCGTTTAAACCCCAAAAGATTTAGGTCTGACAAAGGTAGTTCTTTAAGAACAGGAATGCTAGCAAAACAAGAACCTTCTTTTGACGTTCAGGAAATGTTCACAATTTTTTGGTGGCCCCTACTCTTTTCCTATCAGATCGAAATCATGTGCTCCAATCCCATCTTTCTCCTTCACCAAGAGAGGGAGAGAGAGCGAGCGAGAGAGAATGGGGAAATATTCATCTAGGTTAGTAAATATTCACACTTACCCACTGTCTCTAACACCTTTCAACCAGTTTCGAATATCATTTTCATTTGACTCCGTATTTCTTTCCTTGCTCAAGTCAGTTTGAGATCCATCTGCCGAAGTCAACATGGACTTTGAAGATTTAGGAACCCCTTCTCCGAGAAGGCCAGTCTGCTCCACATTGCTTATGGTCATTGCAGCCTTCAGCTCACTGGGTAACATATGGAAAACAGGAGGAGACCAAAGGGAGTGTATGGCACGAAGTAACTACATGACAAACACAATGAAGAGCTCAAATTCGCGCATTGATGGTAAAGGCAGGATACCATGGATTAAACATGTCTACAAAAAAGAACACTTGCATACTTTTAGAAGGGGAGGCAGCATCCATGACAAATGTGAAGCCATTGGATGCAATAAAGCTGAATTTTCTATGGAGCAGCTCTGCAAATTCAAATTCCCTTTTCTGTATCCACTTCTCTTGAGCGCCTTCTCAAAAAATGTCACCGTATGGAAAATTGACCACATAAAGGATGTCTCAGTGCACAAGCGAACCAAGCCTAAAGGTTCGGATAAATAATTGTTTTGCCATTCTGCCTGGGTCCATTGTTGGCTCAGTGGTTCCAACAACCAACGCAAAACTTCTTGCTGCTGTTGAATCCTGTAGCAAGTTTGGATTACGAATACGGACATTTTCCAGCATAGAAAAGGAGACAAGTTCAGGAAACTGAACGTAAGTAATTACCCAGCAGCAGAAGCCATTACAAGAAATGCTTCTCCAAGAATATTATGTTCACCACGCAGAAGACAACCTTCCCTTTGAAGATAGGCCATCATGTCAGCAATCGCCTTTAAAGAAAAGAACAAAGAAAGGAAGCAGAGACAATTAATGTCAGAAGAGCTAGAATGAGATACAGATAGGCACTATACTAGTACTCAACATCTCAGGAACAGTAGCTGCAAGTAACCATCCATTGAGCAGTGTCCTGTTTTCTAAAAAAGGCAATTCGGTTCCCATTCTTTCTTGGAAAAAGATATCCTATTTGGCTATGTATTTAACCCTCTAAATGCCAGATTTGTACAAGTGGATATTCTATTAGTCACTCCCCTTCTCCCAACAAAAGCCAAAGTAGACATCCTGAGAGAAGGGAAATGGCAAGCATAATCACAGTGTAAACGGTAATTCTTGCAGCATAGAGAATACATGTACAAATGCATCATAAACTTAAGCCCATGCTATACTTGTGCTCATTTACAATACCACCTCTATTCTGCCTATGTCTCAGTATTGTTCTGCAAATTTTTCTTTTCATTTTCTTCTTCCAGCTCTTGTATACTTCTGATACCTAGAACTGTTTCTCCAGCTAGTATCTTACTTATCAAAATATAAAAACAACTATTTCAGCCAAACTGAAAACCCAGAGGCCAAGTTTAAATGTATAGAAAGACACCTTCATGTGTGGCAGAATGCTTTTATCAGCAGCTTTGGCTATCCGAATAAATGAGGAACATATCTGCAGTCTTGCATGCCTTGCCCTATTTGCTGAGGGATCCTGCCAAGCAAGCATTTACTAAAGGCACATCCCGTATAGATTTCTTAAATGTATACCATATCAGAATGATTAAAAAACCTTAACGGCAAAGGGAAGCGATGTTAAAAGCTCAAACAATTTGGTGATGACACTGCCAGCAGCATTTGGAAAATACTTCATAAAAGGACCGAATGCATCTAAGTAGCGCCCAAGAACTTCCACAAGAACTGGTTCACTCCATTTCAAAGCAAGAAGTTGCTGAAGTAACCCTGCAATCTCAGTTTTGAAGCAAAACATTGTTTAGCGATAGTAGAATATCATGTCTCTGACAGAAGAAAAAGGCACAGATTACCTTCGAATATGGTACACAATGTGAGTTGAACTTCAGAATAACCACCTCCAAATTCGCCTAATCCATCAAAAACCGCGTTCGCAACATTTTCTAGAGCCAACTGCATACTTTCCATCAAAGCCAAATCCTGGAACAAGGCGACACAAACTTTAGGATCTACTGACAGAAAAAGGACAAATGAAAGAAGCAAGAAAAGAGGAAAAGCCCAATTCCTCTTCCCACCTAAAACAAATTTAGCTTTTAATTAAAAATGTAAAATCTTATTTGCTGTTTCAAATGCAAAGGTTTTCCAATTATGAGCCCACCAAAAATTCAGTCTCCATCCTGCAGCTTTTGACAGATTTAAAGAATAATGGTTTAAACTTTAAAGAGTTAAAATAATTATTTATTGCCCTTGTTTTGTTCTTTTAATAAAACTATAAGCTGGGTTTTGGAGGTAAGCTATCATGTACCATGTCACGTCCTCAATTGAATAATCAGCAATATGACAGATGGGTAGTATGAAATGGTAGAACATAGGGTTTTAACCATTAACTTATCTTGAGGCTCACTCAAGCTTCACAAGCTCTCCTAAATACACTAGGCTCCCATCCAATCTTTTCCCTTTATTATTGCGAAAAACAAAGGAAAAAATATTATGAAAAGGCTCTCTGCAGTATTACATTTCCAAAAAGCCAAATTGCTAGGAAAGAAACTCCATGAAGAATCAAAAAACAGAACCTGTGTAGGCATTGGAGGAAGCAAGGGATTCTTGATAATTGAGATGATTCTTTCAGATACTTTCCTACCAGCTATTATGGGCTTGTTTGCAGCAACAAACCTAACCAACTCCAACTGCCAAAAACTAATCCATCAGCATTGCACAATTGAGGAAAAAGTCATGTAGCTTCATAGTTAACATTTCAAGCAACATCTAAATGGGGAAAGAAAGTATCTCGTCACCATACCAGCCTTGACCGATACTGGCTAAATTCACCCTTGCCCTCAAAATCATCACTCCACAACTCCATAGTTCCCAGAGATAGTACTGTCTCAGGAAGAGCTTTTTCTTTCTTGAGCAGCCTCAGGAAAGATGTCTCTAGAATGGCACTGCATGTATCATCATTTACATAATCCAAGAGCCTTTTCTTATCCTTATCAACCTGTCCAGAGATAGAACCTAGACTACCAGTGGCCAGGGTTTCTCCACCCACATTTGGAGGGACCTTAGCCTTTGACATTAAATCTCTCATCAGTGCCTATAATTGCAAAGTACTGTCAAGTAAACTTCAATTAAATACAAAGAATTCAAGATCTGACCACGATATAAAATGATCAATAAATGCTTACCAACCAAAAGAGCAGAGATTGGAAATGAAGAGCAAATTTGAAATGCTGAAAGAAGCCCAGCATCTGCATTCATGTGACAATGTTTAGCATACAGACACCTAGTAATCACACTATTATAGAACTTATAATCATTATGACCGGGAAAATTATTTCACAAAGCCACAGGCAGAGTTCTAGACTCTCAGAAATTGAGAGTAAAGAGACACCTCTTTCTTGACTTAAAAGATACAATTTTAATGCTTAAACCAGCTATCCTACAGATCCCCATGCTTCAACTGATTAACAAAGCTTACATTAAAACTAGAAACAATAAATAATAAATCACAATTCCCAACAACACCAGTAGAGGGAAAAAAACTGCCACACAGAAGACAAACCAAAATGAACTAAAGAGGTCGTCAAGAATAAACAAGTTCTTTTCAAGATGCCGTATGAAGAAAGCAACTGCTTCAATGCCACCTTGCGACATGTAGATCCTATGATTTGAGACATGAAAGGTAAGTCACTCAATTCAAGGACTAATTTGGCTCAGGCCAGGTGAATATAGCCCTAGATATCAATAAATTAGAAGTACTTCCCACATTAGCAGCAAAAAAACCACAGGTCACTCAACAACCATGTTTTCCTGACCAGAAAATAATAACCACCTAATTTTACCCCAGCAAGCAAAAATACTGTGGGCATGAAGCTGGAATGAAGGAATTGAGAGCAGACTCTTCCCAGCATCCATGTGGCATGAACATAAGATTGGATCTAGTATATCAAGAGTTCTTTGAAAGTAATTTGATCTCTAATTCCTCTTAATTGTGTCATTAATAGTTTAACAAACTGAAGAGACAATCTGTGTAAGTACTCACCTGCTGCAAATACAGAGACAGCACAGTGCTATCACCGGCAATGCATGGCAAGTTTGAAGAGCCTAAAGAGACCATGCTCTCACATATATACTCAGCAAACTCAAATTCATTTTCCTCGATGATGCCTGGATTTGACATAGATCTATGCAGAAATTCTCCAGAAACATTCATTAAGATCTGAAAGATACTACTCATTGCAGCATCAAATTCCAAAGCAGAGTCAACTGGTCTCTTTCTGCATGCACAAGTGAACGTATAAGCAAAGGTCATGGTCAGATGTCTGAATAATTACTCACAGATCAATTGTTGACAACTGCCCTTACCTCGGGGAGACAAGTTTGAAAAATTCACAGGCATGAAGACGGAAATCAGGAGAGGAGAGTAAAATGCCACACCTATCATAAGAAAAAGAGAAGGGGGAAAGGAGGTGAAGTGACAAAGGAAGGAATTACTGCATGCCAAATTTTGAATAAACAAGTTCTGTACAAAAAAGATCAACTACCCGTGAATAATGCCAAATTTGGCAAGTTCTGACACTGGAGCCCACTCAGCATATGCATTGATGGCATTTAAGGTAGCAATCACCGTGGCTGCATGTTGTTTTGCAATTTCAAATTGTTGCCTACAGGCTTCGTTCAAGGCAGCTCCAAAATGCTTCTCTAGCAACTAAACCAAGAATGGCGGTCTTATAATGGTACCGGATAAGCACAATAACACAAGGCATGGTCAGAATCATACAGTGTACAGTAAAGGTAGAATATCAGGCAACGATTGTGTAAGTCCTCGTAACAACAGCCTGCGCCTATCACCTGAATTAAGAAGCAGAAAGAAGAACCAGAGTCAGCTGAGGCAAATTTAGAAGCTAAAAAGGTTAGATTATATCCATGAAACCAAAGCATTATGGAATGTTAATTAATTGAATGAAACAAGTTGGAAAATATTCTAGTACTAGAAGATCTCTGGCACTAATATTCAGACGCATCTACCCTATCAAAGTTACAATACTGCAGGCTGGGTGGGGAAACAGGCACTAGGAATCAAATCAAATGAAAGGTAAATTACTAAGCTAACCTTCTAAGTCTTCATTATGAACAGTAATATCTTCCGGAAGCCACCTTAGCGTCATTGAAACCAGCTCCGCCTTATTCCAAGGGAGGACATAGTGATCAATAGATGTTTAATAAAATAATTGAAATAGCCAAGCTGAGGAAATATATAGATTTACTTGTATGGGTCCCTTGCTGGAGAAGGAAACAAGAGAGGGAAGTAGCTCCTGCCATAAACTCAGTTCTTCTCTTCTAACTATCTAAATTTGTACAAAATCACATTAGTATCACATCTCAGAAAATCCTTTAAGCTTCAAAATTCAAAAAGAATGTTTAAGACCTCAGCAACAAGGGCAGCTGTTTGACTCTTCAAAGCCCATTCTTCAGAGGAATATGCACTCTCAGACATCAATTCTACAGCAACGTTTGCAAAATTCCTGCGTTCTGTGGGATTCAATTCTTCCCATCGCAATCTAACCAAATGCTGCAACAGAATGCTACTGTTAAATGTGAAGCCATATAAAGACCCCCATACTTCAAAGTCACAAATCTAAGCTTAAAAGAAAACTCTGCTCTCTTATTGAAGTTCTGCAAGCACATCAGCAGAGATGGGAAGCATCAACAAATTTTATCCATGAAGGCATAGGAAAATCCAACACAAACAAAGCACATAAACCGGAAACTACAAAAGAAGGGATGAACCTGAAGCATTTTGAAGGCTTGCAATCTAATTTCAGAAGACCAATCCTTCTTTACTAGAAGGAATGACGAGCTTGCTAATACTCGTACATCTCCAGTCTTGATCTGTTGAGAAAGCAGAAAATAAAAAATAAGCACTAGCAAAACAGTAAATGGCACAACCTATTGAGTAGAAGCACAAAAATCATATAGCATATATCATATAATTTTGCAATCTATCAATGGAGAAGCTCACTCGGATGACACAATAAATAAACCATTGAAACTAATTCTACCGCAAACATCTGCATTGCCAAAAAACCTTCTCCCAAGCAAGTTAAAAGCTACAAATACTTGGAAATTACAATAATAAGTTACACAAACACCCAACTGTCGGTGAAATATTAAGCAAGCACCCTTTATTTCCCATTCCCTAGCAGCCACAGCCATTCGATCATTATTTTGCAAACTTAGCCTTTGTATGTGATATGAGAGTTCAGCAAGTAATCACCAATGATGAAACACATGAGTCTTAATTGTAAAGCTCTCAAGCTGGAATGTGATATTGGGTCTGACAAAATTCATAATGATGGCAAAATATCGCAGCCTTTATTGCTGAAGGCAGTTGTATCATAATTAAAACGCGGAACGAAGAATTATGTCAATCCATAATTTGTAATAGTGTCTCCAACACAACAGCAAGAAAAGAATAGTACAGAGAGAACCACATCTACTTAAAAAACTGGCCAGAGGTTATACTCTTCTTAGCATTATATTATTTTTCATATTACATTTTAATCCTTGGACAGTAAACTTCTTTCACCAAACTTACACATTTCTGGACTAAGAAACATTTATTATGAAACGATAAACCATTTGTTCTTCTAGGAAACTGCAACCTGAGCATTACCCAGGTTGAAGACTTTTTGAGCAGAATAATTTTGATTTGCACCCACGTGAATCAAGCAAAATTTCTCAAAGCACTCTGAAAGTTTACTTTATTCTAAAGGCCCTCTTTATTGTTGGCTGTGAATAGCTACTTGACTGGCCAAATTCTTTCCACCCATATGGTGAGAGCTGATCTAAATTTTCAAATCTAGGTTTGGCAAAATTGTCTCCCAGAAACTGAATTGTAATGTGAAATTGACTACAAGTACAATTTAATAATTAAGTTAATAGCATTTGCAATTTTTGGCCAAATGAAAAATAGCAGTTGCAATTGCAATTAATTCTGTCGGTTGAGCACCTTTAGTGCAACATCTATTCATTCCTTTGATATCAGATTTCCATACTTGTTAAACATGAAGATCGTCGAGAAACAAAGGGTAACAAACTTCCTTTCAAGTACCAAAGAATCCCTTAAATGCAGAAAGTTAAAAGTCACATATGCCCCTTTGATAGTCCTTAATAGAGTTAAAATGAAGAACATCAAGCAGCAAGCATCCTGAACAGCTATATATTAGCTTGGTCTATGCTGTATAATGGTCCCAAAAGTTAATCTGAAAGTCCCAAAATTGATATTGCGGAAAACACACAAGATTGACGCCGCCAATTACATATTAAGTACACGTGATTAAACCAAGGAAATATGAGAATGGGGGACAGACCATGGCTTATCACTCTAGTCTAGTTGCCAAAATAAAATAAAATCACGTGCCACTATGCTCTTCTGGGGAAAGCATTTATTATAAAACAATTTGATAAAGAAAAGTAACTTCAAACAAGTTCATATTACAACTTCAAAGGTAGAAATCATGACCAGACAATGTTACGAGAAATATTTCACGATCCCAGGTTACCCATTTTAGTCAAGAAGAAAATCCCCCTCACTCTGCACCGGAAAGAATGGTTGATTACCTTGACCCAATTACACAATCCATATCCTGACATTAACACTATATTATATCGGAACCCAGTTCCAACAAAATAAGGCAGTGATTTACTACCAGAAACTACATGGACAACAAGCTCTAAAGCCGTTCAGCATTAAATACTCTCTCGCCTTCCTTAGGTCACCAACAAGTATGAGCTAGTCGATGACCTTAAACCTTCACAACCCTCAACTACCAAACTATTACCACGTCTACTAAAAAAGAAAGATGGATGGCCAAAACCTGAGCAATGACATCTATAAATCTGGCAAGCCATGATTTTATATTTTTCCCATTACCAACTTTTAAATTCACTAGAAGAACTTAGGGACGAGACACAAATTTGATAATTCTTTCCCACGCAATCAAAACGGCCTTCTTTTGCGTTAGATGGCCTGTATCCTTGACATGGAGGAAGCTTAAGACACTTCGGAGTCATCTCATCAATTCCCGAGTATTGTAAACCTCAGTCCCAGTATCACCATCCAGGGCTCGATAGTGACATTATTTCTATGATAGAAAAGAAAATTTATGCGGAGACTCATTGAGGCTGAAAAACCCATTCCTCAATCCAAGTTCATCAACTACGAGCACAGGGGAAATCCCCAGCGCATGCAATCAAAAGGTGATAGCGCTTGCCATTGCCAACGGACACGGCATCGAACCAAAACCCACGTATCATCAACCCCGGAAAACACCTCAAAACACACACACACAGAGGTAGAGCGCATACGGATTCGAGGAAAGAGACGGCGGCTCTGCGAGCGTCCGGAGTGGAGTTCCAGTCCAAGGCAGCGACTATGGCGCGGGCCAGATTGCCGGCCACGGCGTTCGCGTCCCCCATCACTTCCCGATCAAGCACCGCCGCTCCTCCCCGACGACACCCCCCCTTCTCTTCTCTGCCTTCGCCTCCGGAAGTTCTCAATTCGATCGGCCCCTGCTGTTTCTCGAAGCTTCTTCTTTAGAGATGGGGTTTGGCAGAGAGGCTCGAGAGGAGAAATGGGTTTGCCGTTCGCGTCGCTTCGCTCGACGAAAAATCCGAGCTTTGCGCTGCGCTCCGCTGTGTCAGTGAAAGAGCTTTTGCCGTAGCGGTGCTCTTGCAAAGTTCGGAGCTTTGTTTAGAGAGAGAGAGAGAGCCCCTCTTGTGCTTTCGCTGAAAATTGGGGCGCAAGGCGTCCAATAAAAGTCAAGTCTAGTCGTAGCAACGATTGCGTCTTATTTTATTATTTTTTTAAAATATCACAAAAAATTAATATATTTATAATAAATTAACGTTTCGTTAAATTTTATTAAATTTTATCATAAAATTACTTCATTTGATGATACGTAATACTTGATATGTATACTGATAGATATACCAAATATTGAAATGACACGTGACATTTAATGGGTATATTAATTATGAGTTTTATCCTCTCTATTTGTTATAGATATATGGTTTGTAATTCCTTGTGATATTAATTCAATTTAATAGTAATTAATAGAGGGTAAATTTATTGTAAATGTATTAATTTATAATTTTTAATAATAAAAAAATTACTTTTTGGTAAATTTATCATAAATGTGTTTTGAAATTTTTTGTGATAAAAAAATTAATTTAAAGTCAAATTATCACATATATATTAATTTGGATTTTCCATGATAATAATTTTATAATAAGTAAAAAAATGCCATAAAAAATCTTAAACGAGGCGCACTATGATATCTATATTCCATTCAAAATCCCGAGCTTAAATCTATTTGGCAAAAATACCCTGTATTCATCGCAAAAGAATTATAAGCTTTGCCTTCTATAATATCAATACCCATGCTTTTCTGTAGTACTTGCATTGCAATTGACATAATTTAGAATTTCTAGGGGGACAATAATTTTTTTTTTTGAGATACCATGCTTCCCAATGCGCATAACTTAGGAACTTTTAGTGATATTAACCTTTAAATCAAGGACTTGAACTCATGCAAAAGAAATAATTTTTGGTACAAATATTCAAAACGTCTTCACAAAGGCACATCCTTATACCACTACCACAACTTTTGCCTACCTTACTTTGGATATCCACGAATACTCCTAAAACGTGTAAAAACACGTAGTACAAGATGCCAAAATGTCAAACTCAATTCTTGCACTGCAAGGTCTCAACAGCATCAAAAGTCAACACCCTCTTTCTGCCCCTGCAAATCCATCTTGATTGACTTCCACTCCTCACCAAATGGACTCGAATCCATCGGGCACAAGTTGTCCAGCAGAGCGATCACGATGAGAGAGACCCGCTGGTGGCTTGTGTACGAAACTTGCCAAACCATGTGACCCGAATCAATTATCTTGAGGATGACAGCACTTTTAACATTGAGAAGAGTAGAGAACCCAGGCTGTAAATACTTATTTCAATTCTTCACAGTGTAAAAAATATGGAGTACTTGGTATCAAGAAGCCACTGAAGCAAAAATTTACAGTACCAGCATTGACTGACCATCCCAACAAACCAAAAAACGGTAGCGGCAAAAATCTAGATCCTCCATGGGACAAAAAAATAAACATTGATATGGATAATAAAAACCGAGTGAAGTTTTACCCTCGAATTCACTTTTCCGTGTTCGTAAGACAAAGTCTTCCCTCTGCTAGATCGTTCAAGCTATGCTTTTGCTTTCATATGCTTTCAAATGACTATCTGCTCTTCTCCCTTTATTGGTCCCCATAGATAATTTCGAAGACTCTCTATGTCCACCTGCACCGTGCTTCTTTCGCCTTGGAGCACCAGGAGGGTCGACCAGCGGGCCTGACCAAGTTTGATCCTGCTCTTTCGAAGAAGTGAATGAAGCAGAGGTGAATGGGACATCGGGAGGGACGACAGATGGATCAAAACGATGAGAAGCTCCCAATGGGAAGCCAAGCGCTCCATCCTGATGTGGTGGAGGGAACTTTTCGCTTTTGCTCTTTGCATTTGCGTGGGAAATGAGTCGTCTTCTCTGATATACAGAAAAACCAGAAACCTTGCTAAGAAAATTAAACCAAGTCAACTAATGTGAATGGGTGTGACTATTTCCTTAATCTGCCTGCCCAATTCATCGTCACTGGTTGGTAATGCTTTCGATGATTAGGTTTAACAAGCACCGTTGCCAAGGAAAGAAACAGAACACTTGAATCCTTTGGATACCATGTAATAAAGAAACCGAACAGAAGAAGCAGGAAAGAGAAATAGTTTCACATACATCAATGTTATGCTGAAGCTCGGCATTGGCTTCTGGAGCAGGGACAGCCCTGACACGTCGATCACGTGTCCGTTCTTTCTTTGCACCATCTGCTTGTCCTTTACTAGCCGCTCTCAACCTGCAGAGATACGAGAATATGTTAATTGGAATAGTTCACCAAACACTGACACGACAACTGCCATATGCTTCATTTTGGGTACCAAAGGTGCTACTTTTTGAACTGAAGAATCAAGGATGCTACTTTTAGAGCTAACGTGATGCATTTTCAGTACTTATGATGCTATGCATGGTATGTGACCACATTTTTTTATATCAGATGCTTTAACCTAGAAATGTGTAATATGTCTAACTAGAATAGCACAGAAATTACATGAAGTGCCAGTTCTATATAGATAACAAACCAGAGAAAGGCATGATAAACCATGTAGCATTTTAATAGAAATGAACAGTCAAGGAAACATGAGCCAGAATCCTTATTAGCCACTCTAATTAAACCACAGGAAAAAGTATGAGGAATGGAAGGAACGAAAAAAAAAATTTAAAAAGGAACAATGAAAATCTAGCTTCTGGGACCAACCGTCGAGCTTCATCATCACGTCTTTTAGCATCAATTTCCTTACTGGGGGGATACTGTGGGAGGCTAGACGGTTCACAAGCATATGGCTCCGTCCTGAAGAACTGTGTGAAAAGGAAGGGGCAAAGTAATAAATTAAAAGGAAACGGAAAAGGAAAAGGAAAAAGAAGAGGAAGCATAGTTGCAGAACTTCAAATAAAATGTCTAAGCTAGATCTCATTCGATATATTACCCTTATAGTTAGTCCTACAATTGACAAGCCATCATAATATTATTTAGCCAAGGATCCGTCAAGTTTCATCCAATTTTCAGAATGCTAAGTCAATGGACTGTAAAAGCTCCATCCAAGGTCCGGACAATTCCCATATAGATTGTGTCCTCAAGCACTTACACAGATCTTAAGCATAAAATTATTCGAGGAAGTAAAACTTAACCGTCCTGAGAAAGCATAATCTCATAGAACAACAACAGATAATGAGCAGACAAGCACAATCAGAGCAGGCCAAATTTAAGCCAACCAAGTTTAAGTTCATGCAGGTTGCAAGAATATGATTGAAAATATTTATGGTTTGAACCTAGCCAGAGCAAATTGTCACCATTTAAGCAAATCAATTATCAAAGACAAAGAAGAAGAAAAACGTTGCAATTGCAAATTACAGTCTTCATATAGGTTATATAGACTGCTCTAACATCCAATGCAAGAAACAACTTTTAGAAAATAGATTGATAGAGATATCAACAGGAAAAAAAAAGAAGAAGCCATAATAATTAAAAACTTTATTGTCAAGGGAAAAAGAGCAACAAGCACATTGAAGCATTTCAAATATAATGCACTAATGTTAAACTGACTTCGCTTTGCAAAGCATCAGTGGCTGTCCCGCGTTCCGCCGGATCAATTGCCAGAAGAGTTTCAATAAGTGGCAAAGATGATGGTGGGAAGTCCTTAAATGTTTCCTTGATGCATCTTCTATAAGGTTCTCGAGGCTTGAACAATGTTGCATTTGGCAACTTATATTTCTTCCAATACTCTTCAGAAGGTGAGCCGCATAATTTGTATATCTTGTGGAGTTGCTCTACCTATGTACACAAATATAACAGAAATTTGGGTCTCAGATATGAGAGGAAGGCAGGTGTATTTTCCCAAAAAAGAAGGATGATTCTACAGACAAGGATGGAACAATCAATCAGATAAAATGCTAAAAGCTAGTCAACAGCAATGAAGCATTGAAATGTCAAACTAGATCTAGGACAATATGATCCAGCATAAAAATCCACTTATGCCAAATTAATTATGTTCACCGATAACGAATATGAAAATGATCATTTACCAGCACATGGAAATAATTATATTATACAGATTGTCCATAATATATATTGCACACACAGATTATTCAAACCTTCAACTTGACTAATCCCCATGGAAGCACATAAACCGCCTTGTTCTCGTGCAATGGGCAAGGCACTACTCACAGGATGGGGTTTAGCCCCAATTAACTTTGAATGGGAGATGCGATGATTTGAATACTGGTTCTATTGATTTTTAATCAAGTACTTGACTACCCAATCAACTCGTTGAGGGTTCAGAGGGTCTAATATCACATACATCTAAGTACACATATTAATACAGCATATATAAACAATCTTTTATTCCACCAGACAAACTTTAAGCCACAAACTGCAAATGACAAAAGTTGCAGCCGAGAAAAGCCCTTTGTATCCAAAAAGAAAATATCACAAGAAGAAGGTCCAAACATACCTCTGTTCGACCAGGCATGATGGGCTTCCCTGCCAACAATTCGGCTAGTATACAACCAGCACTCCACAAGTCTATACCCACACCATAATCATTGGCCCCAAGGAGAAGTTCAGGGGGACGATACCACAGAGTGACCACCCGACTCGTCATCCGATGCTTGTGGTCTGGATCATAGAACGAAGCCAATCCAAAATCACCAATTTTAAGAACTCCTCCATTGTCAATCAGTAGATTTGAGCCCTTGATATCACGGTGAAGCACACGGCGATTGTGACAGTGCTCTAGTCCAGAGAGAAGCTGATGCATGTAACACTTGACCTACAAAATATATAGATATACGTTTGAAAGAAGGGGAAAACAAGTACCATACAACAAAAAGAGGCATGGAGGCCTCACAATCAGTCATCAATTTTAAGTGATGAACTTGTACCAACCTGTGGCTCAGTGAATTTGATTGCTGGACTTGCTGCTAATCCAGCCAAATCATGCTCCATGTACTCAAATACCAGGTACAAGCTGCAGGACATTCGTGAGGTAACTAAACCCTCCAACTTCACAACATTGGGATGATCCAGATGCCGCAGAATGAGAATTTCTCGTGCCATAAACCTCACGCTTTCAGGTTCTAAGTTGTCAAACCGGACCTTTTTTAGTGCAACAATTTTACCAGTCAACAAATCCTTGGCTTTGTACACATTACTATATGTTCCTTGTCCAATCTGAGAGTAAAATAACACTAAGGAATTAGAAAATAATGGGGGAAAAAGTAGAAGCATGGATTTAATATAATAGCAATTATCCAAAAATGAAACCAAACAAAACAAGAGCAGAGCTATAAGTCGTGAGTCCTTTAATTGTAAACCATGCAACCTATCATGAGTCCAAGGCATTTCAACGTTTTTCATTGCCGCGATCAAAAGCTGCAATAATATAAACACCGATGACAAAAATTAAAAGTCACATCCAACCTTATCAATTTTCTCAAACGTGTTTGCTCTTCGAGGAATCCAACCACTGAGAGCCTCCCCGCATATGTCTGAGAGCCACGAGGGCCATCCAGCTGCAACCTGCTCTCCTCGAGTATGCTTCGGCAGGTTGCCTGGCCTTGTGCTTTGCTTCGACCTTCTCCTTTGTTCGCGTGACTGCTGATCATCTTCGATTTTCTCCTTCTTCTGGGTCTCATCAGTCTGAACCTCCTCAGCTTTATTCTCTCCCTCTACCTTCACAACCGAATCATCCCTCTTGCTGGTCTCGACGCTGGAATTATCTGGTCCTTTGGACTCTGTGACTATGCCGGACGAAACCTCTCGACCAAGCACGCACCCCATGTCTCCCTTCTAATTTTCATCTCTGAACATATCCCATACAGCTCATATACGGCCTCTTAACCCACCAGCCACCACCTACCAATATGCTCTGACGGATCACTCACCACAAGAACAAGGCGACTCTCAAGCACAAGCAGCTCAATTTCTGCATCAGCTAGTCAAATCTACCCACCTGCAAGTAATAATAGAGCTCAGAGACCCGCAACCGGAACTGATCAATCCACTCAACGAAGCAACACGAGATACCAGATGCTATGCAAAGTAAGAACCCTAAACCAGCAATCCCTCAAAAAAGAGAAAACCGATCGTGGTTGTCGAGATTTCAGCACACCCACCAAAGAAAAACCGGGTTGAAGTCAGAAGCACATAGGAGGAGAGAGAGACTGACTGGGACTGAATCTGGGTCTGCCCAAGAAAGCGCTGAGCTCGTTCTGGGGAGGGTGCAGCTCCTTCAGTGAGGCGTGAAACGCGCCCCTGGTCAATCTTGCTCGGGAAAAAAGAAGGGGAGGGTGGGAGAGACGAAGGAATTCTGGGTACGCGATTGTTCAGTATTTCTGGGACGTTTAAGCAAAAAAGGGATATAAAAAAGAACAGGAACAGGAACAAGAACAGCAGATCGTACCTCTCAGTTCTCGATTATATGCTGTCTTTAGTTTTCGCAAGTCAAACCTTCCCACCTCGCCGTTGTTCTTTTTGTTGAGGACAAGGTGGGACACTTCCACTTCCTGAATTAACGGGAGGGCTTTTTCTTCTCCTCTTCTTTATTTTTTTTTTCTTCTCTTCCCTTTTTCTAACTCTTTCCATAGAGTAAAAATTCCAAATAAAAATCCAAAATACCATTATTCTCTCGATTGAAAGTCTAAAATGAATTTTATTTCAAATAAAAACTCAAATAATTATATCCATTTCAAATAATGATATAACTTTCCGATTTGTTCCATTAATAAATATCTGAAATAAATATTATTTCAAGTAAGGATATGAACAAATTATGTTTTTTTTTCAAATGAGAATCTGACTTTTTGACTAGATAATGGCATTTTCATCATATATTTTTTTACAATTTTTTTCCTTTTTTTCTTTAATATCTGATTTTTTTTTTTTACTTTAGGCAAGGGTCACCCTCACCCTAGGGGAGACTGCCCTTGTGGTTAAAGGCGAGGCAAACCCTCATTAAATTTGGGCAAGGATCGCCTTGCCAACAGTCGACGAGGGATGGCCTCGCTAAATTTAAAGAAAAAATTTAAAATTAAAATTACATTTGAACGAAAATGCCATTTGACCAGTCGGAACATTTAACCAATCAGAAAGTCTATACATTTATTTGAAATAATCATGGTCACTACATGCTCTTATTTAAAATAATTATGGCCATATTGGGCTTTTATTTAAGAAAATGAGGACACTTTAAATTCTTATTTGAAAATTTTCCTCTTTTTAATACGTTGTTGCTGTCTTTCCATCATCATTTTCTTCGTTCACAGGACATTTTGGGTTTTACTCTTTTCCATAGGTTAACGAAAAATCACGTGGAAAAACATGGTCGATTTTGGAGTCGCATGATTTTCCCTTGCCTTTTCTTTTCTTTTGTTCTGTTTTCCCGAGCACCTTCCTTTCTAGAACGCATGGAGACAGAGGGGAGAAATTTCGTCGAGGAAGCGGAGAGTCGTTCTTTTTACGGTCCTTTTCGGACGGTTTCACGTGGAAAGGAGTAGACCAAACGGTGAAGGACATGGACGTTTTACCAGTCACCGCTGGCGACCTGTGAATGCATTTTAGACCATTTCTTAATCCGTTCATTTCCCTGAAATCAGTTGAACCGTGCAGGATGGTGGTCGTCTCGTCATTCAGGAAACCCGGTCGCCAAGAACTTGGACTCCCAATTTTATGTATGTCCACGTCAGAATGTGGACCAAAGTAGGAAGAAATTTCAACTCGGACTATAATGGTCATTTGCAACCAAATGCTACGTTTGGCGCTCAATTTATTTTATTGTGTATCTAATATCTATTCAAAATAAGATAAAATCCGATATAAAAAGATATAACTCAAATAAAATTATCATATAATGAAGGTGAGATAAAAATAAATATGATTTCTAATATCCATGATATAAAAATTTATTTTTCAGAATAACGAACTTCTCAAATTAATAAAATTAAAATAATATTTGAATATAAATAATATTAAAATCATAATATAATATTAAAAATAAAAAATGAAAACAATTTTGTTTTTATGTATTCGTGTTTTTATTTATATATACAAATTTCTTTCTCCTTATAATATAGAATATATATAAATTTTTGGTATTTATATCTATTACATATTTTAGGTATTTTATTTTAGGTATATCAATATAGCTTACTACTTAATAAAAATAATTATGTCTTTGTATTTTTTTTACTTATATATTCAAATTTCTTTCTACCTTATAATATAAATTTAATAAACATACTTAGTATTTATGTTTATTACATATTCTAGGTATTTTAGTATTTTAAATACTATTTTAAAAAATTTATTCAAGAATGAAAATAAAAAATAATTAAAAAATAATTAAAAAAAAAAGCAAATAAACATGAAACAGGCAAGACTCTGGTGAGAGATTCTTACGGTATCTATTTGTCCAATTTTAAAATATATTTATATTAATGTACCGTTTATATTAGATAATAATCATAATAGAATGCAAATATATTACCGTAATTTATTAATCAGGGAATAAAATATAGTAAAATTACTGAATTTCGTATCATATTCCATCTAGCATTATATAGACTAAAATTCCAAACTACGAAGCGTAACCAAACATCTAAATATATTGAGCATGGCTTGCCGAGATATGGTTTGCATATGCAAATAAAGGCATTTGCTAATAATCCTGACAAAGCTCAAAGGCATTGTTAGAAGCATCTATGTTCCCTTGTTGCCCTTCCACAAAGTCCCCAAACAAACTAATCCGACCAATGATTTGGATAAGCCGACAAGAAGTTGAGGCTCATGAATACCTCAATACATGCTGATGGAAAAAAAAAGTGCGACCATTTCTCATCGGCAATAATAGAAATTTACTTTCAATAAAACACATCGAAAGAGGGCCTGGCCTAACAAAGCCACATTTTACAATAAGCAGTCGTTTCAGTGCAGAAATAACTTCAAAATTCGTTCATGGGTAGCTGCAGAACTTCAAAATTCTCCTCAGTCCTCGCTCCTCTTTTTCTTCTTTTTTTCTTTCCTCTTGCTAGGTTGTTCACTATCTTCTTCGTCTTGTTCAGCATGCTTTCTCTTCTTTTTCTTCTTCGTTTCTTCTTCTCCAGCATTCCCATCAGACTGCAACCCGGTGTCCTCGGCTGCCTCCTTCTTCTTTTTCTTTTTCTTGTCTTTTTTAGCGGGGGTGCCATTGCCATCAGCTTCAGCAGAACCATTTGTGCCCCCCAGCATTGCCGTCTCTTCTTCATCGGATTTCTTTTTCTTCTTCTTTTTCTCTTTCTTCCCTTCCCCAGTTGGAGGCTCTTCAGTCACTTCTTCCATCGGAGATGGTACGCTTTCGGTCTTTCTCTTCTTTTTCTCTACTTCTTCACCATTCCCAGCGGCATTATTCAAAGTTTGCCCGAGAGTAGAATCAGCAGAAGGATTGTATGTCTACAAAAGAAACAAAACACAGGTATCATTATCCATTTGAAACAAAAGGAAGAGAAGAAATAAAATACAACATTATGAAAAACAGAGGCTTCACGTAATGATGGCAAGCTGATGGAAGACATTCAGCTTGGCATTATAGGTGCGTCCCCCATCGACATTCACTTGTGAGTCAAATAAATCTACCCTTGAGACAAAAAAAGGGGGTATAAAATGACACCATACCTTGGCTGCAGTTATCAAAGCCCCAGCGCCCTTCTTTCTGTCCTTGTCATAGACTTCTATCTTAGGCTTGCCTTTTGCAGAGCCAGCAGAATGACCCAATTCTCTGCCCTCAAGATTTCTCAACCTTGCTTCAAGCTACAAGCAGCAATGCATCAGCAAAGTCTCTCCATTCCACTCTTTGTGTGCATGCGTGTGTGGGTGTGTACTTGTGTTTGGGTGGTTTTTGAGTGATTGAACAATAAAAGCATATTTCCCGTGTGACAAAAAGTAGCAAGTCGAGATTGAACAAAGTACCTTGGCCCGATTTTCAAGTCCCATTGAGTTATCTTCAGTGTCTCCAAGAGCATCGTATCTAATAGCCAAGGCGGTTTTGGCAGCAAGTGAACGAGAAATTTTTCCCTTCAATTTTGGTGCTGCCTGGCCAATTAATGATGCATGGTAAATCAGCCCATATTTAGGAGTAGCATGTTTTGTCTTCAATGCTCTGAAGAGAGCTTTTTCTGCACCCAAGATTTGGACAGTGCTACCAGGCTGCTTTGCAAGGTTTAACAAGCTGCCGCCATGTGCGATCAGCCGGGCCCCCACGAGCTCTCCAACAAGGGCAGTCAAATTAGGCGCAATGGTGTTCATCCTACTCTTTAAGTAATCATAGAGCTGACCTCTATACTCGGAGAGAGACAAGACTTGGTCGCAAAGTTCTCTAATGTTTAACAAATCAAGATCACTGACTTCGGTGCCCATTGAAATCTCAGATGCAGCCTTTAACTCTGCCTCAACCTCTTCAGGCAGTATCTGCAGAAAATCAAGCAAAATGATAAGCACATTCCCTGGTTAGAATATCAAAAGTATGACTCACAGTTCCAGGTTATTCATTTGATAGCCTCCATATTAATTCCTATTTGCAAAATCATATCTACAACATATACATCTGATGGAACATGAATCCCAATCAACGACAAAAAAATTGAAGGACAAAAATTTATCATGACCACAAGCTTCTACTAGTCTGGAATTTCCATGAGCTATATATACTTGGATATCTAGTCCTCAGACTTATATGCCAATAAAAATCAACATAACCATTTCATAAAAAGTCATACCCCAGAAAAGTCTAACTTTGAAGCATTAGTGCGGTCACCCATCAGCTTCACAGTCTTGGCATATAGTATGTTATCCTGGATAATTTTAGCAAGCTCCGGAAAATGCCATCCATACCACTCTCGGACCCTCATTGCATAAGTATTCAGCTCTTTATCAAGATCATCAAGTAAACCGATGGCCTGAATGATCATAGTGTCCACCTAAACAAGACAACCTATGTAATTAGAGAACTCCAGCATAAAAATCAATCAGTTAAAAGGGCAAAAGTGGGACTACTGATAAATCATAGCTTTGAGTTCAACATCTTTCCTAAACAGCAGAGTAAACAAATAAGTTAAGACAGAAGGCGATTAAGTGCACTTCTTGAATCATTCGATGACAATATATGGGACCTCAAATAACAATATATATCCACCAAACCAAAAACCCCCAATTCACATTTCATTAAAGACCATCTAATAAGTATTTCAGATAAAAAATCAATTGAATTTTTTAGTATCCTTACACACAATTTTTTCATAGATGAAGAACAGTCATACCAAAAAAATTGAAAACTTCATTATCCTTAAGACAATTTTTTTCATAAGTCGACCAGCCATAACCATATAAAGCAAAGATCATGCGGCAATGACAGTCAATTGATGAGTTTGTCACAGATCAAGAAACATCAAGAACCATTGTTAATCCAACACATGTATATAAATTAGGAAAATACACACACCTTATCGGCACTAAACTTCAGCTTGTATCTAGACAAGCTATGAGATAAACCCAGACTCATTGGAGCCAGATCCTGGACAGCTAGACCCGAAATGAGTTCAGTCAGCTGACTCCTCACACCTCGCATCAACTCCATAACAGCATTATTGTGGACACATTCAATTTGCTGCAAGGAAATAATCTCTCGGGTTTTAGGAAAAACAAAAGGAAACATGCTAACAACAGCATTAGGATCACACTAAGCTTCAAAGCCTCTGCATACCAACTTCTCTTTAATAGCATTTCCAAGCTTTGAATCAGCCACAGCCAAACTTTCCCCATCACAGTGAGCACGTAAGAATTTACGGAGACCTTTGTAAGGTTTGCTCTCAATCAAACAGGTTGCAGCTGACAGAGCTTCTGCTGTATTTTCAAACTTTGAAAAAGCTTTAAGCTTAACAACCTGATATCCACAAAGAAAACAATTGTCCGTTACATTGTGAGAGGCTGCAATGAAGCAACACAACAATTTTGGCAAGACCACCAATCAAGTTAATCAGACCCTGAAAGCCCTAATGATCCAATACTCATTTGCAATCAACAGACTATCAATGAACATAAACACACTAACTAAACGCATCATTTATGTTCCTGGCAAAGTGACAACAGAAACAGAGAGGTCACCTTTTTAGCAGATTCAGCAGATGAAAATTCCTGACACAAGTCCTGGCAACAGAAAAAAAACAGCACATTAACTCGTAGCCTCGAGTCATGTATGACTTTCGAAATCATCACAAAGCCCAAATCTTCGATTCAAGCTCATGCCGAAAATCATGTGTTATAATCAGTAGAGAGAACAGCAACTGAGCAACACGAAGAAACAAATCTCACCTCGACCTTCGAGAGCTTCCCTTCATCCAACACTTTAAACAGGGCAAAGCCCGCCGGCGTCTCAAACAACACGAGCATTTCGAACCAGACGTCGGACCCAACCTACCTGAAAACAAAAGCCATCAATCTGCTCAGCAACTCATCTAAAACAAGATTCCACAGAACGTATACATAATAAATCGCCCTCGACAGCAACCGCTCGACAGACCCACAAACGATCGCACAACATATTTGCCCACCGATACATGCATGCTCATACCTATGCCTACACACTAGCTAGCGATTCAGAAGCAGCAGCCCACTTAACAACAACAGCTCAAAATCGACCCTTTGCTGCTTCAGAGCCCAAAGAAAGGCACATTACAAGTTTGCCCACATAGAATCCCAACATATACCAACAGTATATTACTCAGCAGTCCGCGCAAATGGGCAAGAATACCGTGCACAGAGAGAGAGAGAGAGAGAGAGAGAGAGAGAGAGAGAGAGCCTTCAGGGTTTCGCAGAGGTACCGAGAAGCTGGAGAGTACCCGGAGCTGCGTTGTCTGGGAGAAGAAGCAGAGGCCCCGCAAGAGGAGGTGGAGGTGGAGGAGGAAGAGGAGAAGGGTCTAGGGTTTAAGCGTGGCGTGCGCAATTATTTATAGAGGGACGACTCACCGTTTTCTCCCCAGTTTGTGGCCTCGTTTCCTTCAGCCTTTTTACATTAGGTTTATATAGCGAATGTGCATAATCTTTTTTTAATCATCCGATTTTCGAACATTTTTTAGATTTACCTGACGAGTAAATTGAAAATCCTAAGGTTCTTTTTTTTTTTTTTTTTCCTCACGGAAACTGAATAATTTAAATTTTATTTTCTTAAAATAATTATTTAATCAATGAAAGAAATCTCATTATGGACAATAATTTATGTTTAAACATTTTCTTGAATCATAACTTTTTTTTTCCGTTTATTTGTTTTCGTAGGTAATGCAAGTGATTGTATTCAAGAAAATATTTTTCACGAAACAAATAGATTTCTGAACTCGATATATCATTTGTCATATTACTCTTACTCTATTAATATGCCTAATGTTTCTTGTACAATTTCATCAACCCCTAAAGAAAATTAATTATAGTTTAACGAATCCCTTAACGATTATTATTAAAAGCCTAATTTCTCACTTTGATACCGTTAAATTTTAGATTTTCATGATTATTGATTGATCTCCAATTTTTTTCAACCTTATATCTTTCGTTTTGCTAGTATTCTAATTAAACATTTGGAATGGATGAATTTTGAATAAATGATTGTGTTTGAAAATTCGACATGGTTTGTCAAGTATTGAGTGTGAGTTATATGCTTACTAAGGCAGTAAAATAGTACTAAGGTAGTAAAATAGTAGGTATGCTACTACCCGACAGGTCCAATAACTTTAATGAGATAAATTTTAGGTTTATATTAAAATTTGTAACGGTTTTAGAATGTGATTGAGGAATGATAAAAATAAAATAAATTTGCGAGATGGTTTTAGGGCTGATGTTTGGGTTGCGCATGGTAACCTTTTTGTTTATTTTTGAAATAGAAATCCGTTTGATAAAAAAAAAATTCATTTCTATTTTTGAAACAAATTTCTATTCCGTAAATGATTTGGAATAGAAATTATAAATTGTTTCTTTCTTTCTTACTTCTCACCTGAAAAAGTTTTTTTTCATCTACAGCTCACCACCACCACCACCACCCCCGCCCATCGCCATTTGTTGCCCATTGGCCGCCGTCGCTAGTCGTTGCTAGTCATCGCCCACTGCCGTTCGCCGACTATAGCTGACCGGCAACTGGCGGATGGCGACCGACAACCGGCGACGGCAACCGGCGACTACCGCCGCCGCCACCGGCCACCGCTCCTCCCATTATCGCCGCCACTTAGAAAAGTAAATTTTTTTTTATTATCAAACGAATTTCTATTCAAAAAATAGAAATTTTTTTGTCGTTATCAAATGCGTTTTTTTGTCTAGAAACTCATCCAGAAGTAGAAATAGAAAAATCTATTTTTGTTCCAGAAATCAATTTCTGACCAGAATGGTTATTATTCGCACCATTGTTGTCCCAAAACCATCCCGCTTCCATCCCTAAGCAAGTTAGGTATGTCCCACAAAATTGAAGGGGAAGAAAATGGGGAAAAAGAGGGAAAAAAAGAGTAAATAAATCAAATTTAAGCAAGCCAAATACATTTTAGTACATCTTAAATTTTGGGTTTTATATTTTATAAGCTCAAAACCAAACCACCAAAGTTTAAAGAAAATTCCAAAGATGTGGATTATGCACAAGAACACATTGTTCTAGAGTCTAGAGTAGGAACATGTATGTTTTACAATAACATATGATGCTTTTAACAAATACATAACCATTATTAAACATCTAGTATATATGCTTTAGGGGAGACTAAATTTACAGGCAGGGAATGGTCCAAAACTATAATGTTATTCAATTAGGAAGCATAATTTTTCTTTGGGTTCTATTCTTTTTTGTCTCTCTAAAAGGTTCAGCCATCTTTTAAAGAAGTGACAGATTAACTAAGAACATTTCAGAGGCAATTACAAGGAGTGACTGGTCCAAGCCCTTAGATCAGCACGTGCTTTTTGTACATTATGACACTTAAATTTTCTTTGTTGAACCAAATATTATTGAATCTGTCATTTTTGTGAATATAGTGCATCTCATATCCAAATTCACGAGTATAATCATCAAATGATTAGCTCAATGACAATTTGTCAAGTATGACATGCCTTGTCGATACGTTGTGTACTAATTTTCATTGACATGATCTCTCCAGATCCTCCTGTTTCCATTCAAAATGACTATCTAAAACATATGATTAGCATTAATAATTGTTGCTATATAGTTACAGCAAAGCATTATGGTTAAAAAAAGTCACAAATTGAGCTTAAGAGAGTATTCTATCATTTGTGACAAAGTGCAAAGAATCACTATTCATATACCGCAACAATGTCGTGTAGCAATGAGAAACTAGGCATCTGCCATGCGTGAAGAATTCTGGGCATAAGAAACTCAGTAATATGCCAAAGATGCTAAAATTGACATGCAAATTGATTTAACAAAGTAATCTATCATAATCGAGTTGATACTCAAATGAGATTGTACTTTGGACTAAAATTCAAATATCATATTATACATTAAGCCAAAATTTAGAGATCATTTTTATCGTTACCACAAACATTATTGTCAGCTTTACACTTTTTGCATTTTGATACTTGTGATTAAATAATGTAGACACTCACTGATAATGGGGAAAAGAGGGATAATTTCCTCGGACTTTGCAGAGATTTTTGCATTCCCATAGAGGAGACAATATTACAAGATTTATTTTAACAACTTCAAAGAAGCATTAATGCTCCTAAGCGAAATGCCATTAGAAGGAAGAATCTATATGTTTGCTGTAGAATCTGTCTCCTTCTCATAATTGGAGTTTGCCTAGCTCCGAAGTTACCACCTCTTCCTGCGCTGCCGTTCTATTTCTGGAGACATTCAACCCATCATCCGGCCTGGAAATTGGTGTTCTTCCTGATGGTGGAGCTGAACACACTGGTACAACAGAACGGATTCGAACAGGGGGTGCCAAGAAACAAGGGCGCAATGCTTCAACGTTACGTCCTTCGGGTTTTGGCCTGGCTGAATATGAATGAGCTCCTGTTCTCATCCTTGGAGGAGCATGCGCATGGGGAGCCAAATTTTGCGGTCTGTACTGTACTACGGGCACACTGCCACTTGATCGATTCATTGCGGATTCCACTGCAGAAGGCTGACTGAAGCATCTAACTAGACTTGCACTTGGAGAATATTGAGGTCTGTGATGTAGGGGAGAAGAATCACATGTATGCAAGGTTTGTAACCGAGAATTCTCTTCGACATGCCAAGGATCCTGTCCTGATATTCTTAATTCACTTCCACTGCTTCTAAGAACACGTGAATCTGAAGTAACGGTTGTCGGAAAGCCTGATGATTCTTCAACTTGCTCCTCCTGTATCTCTTGAATGGTCACTCTGGGTCTGCTGCTCATTGGATCGGGAATCACTTGGTTTGGGAAACAAGAAAATGGGACCGAGGTGGCAATTGCAATTCTGGGCCCTAAGACAGGAGAGCAAAACTGCCTTGCTGGAATATACTGGCAGCTGTCTGGGCTAATCACAGATTGCATGCCGGGAAGAACCTGAGGTGATGATATAGTAGAAGGAATGGGAAGCCTCACCAAGTGAAGCTGCTGTTGTAGTAGCTTTTCTCGCTCCCACATACGATACATTACCATCTCATGCGGAACACTTGAGTATGCCCAATTTTGATACTGCAAAGGACACAAGCTCCTTGAGTATAGGCTGCGTACATTGGGTTTGACTGATCTTATTTGTCTTTTTTGCACTTCCTTTGGCTCTGACTCTGGTGGTTGTAAACTTGAAAGGAAACGTGCAACGATAACCTGGTCCTGTTCTTCCCTAGTTTTAGAATCCACCAGAGCAGACGAAGAACAGGAAGACATGGACTCCTGAGACACTGCACCGGGTTATAAAAGTTAGATATTGCAATATTCCATAGGCACTCTACTAATGCCCATTGTTGGAGGTCCCTGAAAATTGAGCTTATTACAGGCTAAATCCCCACTTCAACTCCAAAAGCAAGAATAGACAGACAAAAGGGAAGGAAGGACACGAAGGGAGAAAAAAGGGTACGTGAGAAGAATTGTGTACATTTTCTCAAGGCAGACCAAGCAGCCATGGCAGCATTTTTCTGAGCTTGTTTCTTTGTTCTAGCTGGTTGCCCAGTAAAGCTCTTTCCAGCTAGCTCAACTGTGCATGAGAAACTAGGAACATGGCCAGGTCCAGATCGAATAGTAGAATAAGCAGGCAGGTTCAAACCAGCTCTGTGAGCTGTCTCCTGAAGCAGATTCTTGTAAACTCCAGTTTCATCCTACACAGCAAACCCATATAATAATGATACAAGCATATCTAGAGCAGTTAGTGTATTTAGTCTATTTAATAGCATGAAGTGTCAGATAAATAGCCAAATTAAGTTCATTTCATTGAGGTCCAAGATGAAGAAAGTAAAACAATGTAACATAAGACAGAGAAACTAAACTGTCCATTGATCCATACCAAAACTTTTGCAGCCAATGCTCTAGATGGACCCCTTGAAGCAAGTGTGGTTAGAGCTACCTCAGCTGCTGCATGTTCTGCTTGCCTTAGCGTAGAGCAGAAAGTAGGGCTTTCAAAAGTTTCACCACTGAAGTTGACTGTAGCTTTAAAACGAGGGGCATGATCAGGTCCTTCCCGGATGCAAGAGTAAGATGGCAAGTTGAAGCAGCTTCTCTGAGCCAATTCTTGCAGCTGGTTTTTATACATACCTATGTGTATGACATAATTTATGTATTGAGCGGGACTTGTACACCGTCATTCATTAAGATTTATACAGATTTAAGCTGATACGAAGGAAGGCATATTCAAGCACAGTAAGTTCAAATTCCTTTTTTAGATATCTAAGTCTGCAGGAAACAGTAATTGTGGCAAGAACTATTACAAGAGTCCAGACACAGAAAACAAAGCTTCGATCATTCTCGAAATCAACAAAGATTTGTTGGATCTAATTGTCTCACTCATACTGTTGTAACTTTGCTAAATCCATTGCAGATACTCACTGTCAAAAAACTGCATTTCAGCTACTTGACATCGTCCAGCAGATACATTGTGATCAGATTTCCTATCTTAACATAACGAAAACAGCAAAAAAAGGAAACAAACATTATGCATTGCATGTTTAGAGGAAGCTCTGAGCCAATTGTAAGTAACTAAAAAGTGAATGTCAAGTCGCAATATCTGACCAATTCATACTCACTGAGCACTTACTAAGTCGTGCAAAGTTAAACTCTGACTACTGGAGAAACTACACGTAAAATGAAAATGGTTTTAACAGTATACACTACTCTAAATATGCAAAGAATTTGAATGAACCCACTGGCGTGCATAATTTTTTCATGACAATCAGACAGCATCCCAGAAATACTCCCTACTAAAAGCATGTCTTTTTCAGAGTCTCAGAAACTGCCCCAACAAATACTAGTAGCATTGCTTCCAACCAGCAATGATCATTACTAACTATTACTACCGAAAATTTAGTAAATACATGAACAAAGACAACCAGCTATAGCATCATCTCCCTTTTAAGTCCCGAAACCACTGCTTTGATCTAATTTTCAGAACAGTGAGCTCGACAGACATAAAATTCCCGCATTACCCCATTTTCATGCCTAGAAAACTTATGAAAAGCGGAAAAGGAAGAGAATTTGGAAACAATAGAAGGAACTACAAATGGGTTCGCCACTCCTCATTTGAACAAATCCACATCAATCGCCTTTATACTCGCTCAACATTTCGCGGCTGGAGGTTCAGAGAAAGCCCATCGCAGAGCATTCCAATGCCTTCTATCAGCAACCCACTGCGATGCGACTCAAGCCGGCGCGATAGCGACGCCACTATCCAGCGAAACAACCGTAAACGACGGAAAGCGAAACTAGCTCTTACTCAATAGCAGAACGAATCGCATCGAAGCTTCGGCGGATTGAAACGAAAGAGAAGACGAACAAACGAAACGATCCGAACTCAGTGGAGAAAGAGTAACTCGCCTGAGTCGCCTTCACTGTCCTCGCCTCGTCCGATCAGTCCTCTGGAGATTTCCCCGAGAAAGCGACGGAAAATTTCCCGAGAGAGAGAGAGAGAGGCGAGTACGAAGCCGGGTCACCATCCGCAAGAAAACAAAATGAGAAAATGGAAGAAAGTTGGCAGCAGGACTGAGCGAGTAATTTTTGATTTTTCACGCCATCCAACGACCTTTTCGCACTCGCATTTTGAGCATTGAAATAATTTCTTTGTAGAAAATGTAGAATTGGAAAAAGCAAAGGTTATTCATTTTAATATTTTCATATGGTAAAGTCCAAGAATACAAGGGGTTAACGCATTATGCAAGGTTTATGCAGTGTGTGATAAAATATACTTGGATATAGTCTATAGAGGTGACAATGAATTAGTTTGGGTTGGTGCCAAAGATGGGTTATTTTGAGTTTCACTAGGCCTGATCCGATCTGATGCTCGAGCTAGCCAAATTTGACTTAAGGTTGGGACTTCTATATATTGTGATGACTTGTGATGAGGCTGTTCGGTCAATTAGATGATCTATGCATATTGAAAAATCAAAAGATTTATATCTCAAGATTTTCAAAAAGAAGAAAAAAATTGTGAAATATAAAAGTCATTCCAAATATGGTATCACTGGTGAGAAGTTCTCAAGTGGTATAACTAGTGTTTTGTTGCACTTGTTCGGCTCATAACTTCTTTTCTTTCATTCTTCTTCATCAAAGGTCTCTCCTAATTAAGATAAGATGACATGAACACAAGTCATGAGCGTCATGACTCAAAGAAACTTTAGTCTGACAGTCCACATGAACTGGTTGCAAATTGAACGGATGACTTCTGAGTCTTAATCTAGCCTTACATATTAATTCACCGACGAATCTTTGTTTAACTACACTCAGTAGCTCCAGGGAAGGTGGAGTCCCGTAACAAACAGTATCTAACATGAAATCTGCCACACTTGTGTCTAAGGATTTGAGCCCCGTACAGAGTCACAAATGCATGTCAGCTTCATTTAATTTGCTTCAACGGACAACTTTTTCCAAAAGCTTCATGCTTTTCCCTTAGTCTTCATGTCACAGTTACAAAGTAGCTGACCTAGGGGAAACAGACATCAGTACCAAGAAGAAAAGCCCTCATTCATTGACTGGTTTTAATTGCTATTTGGCAGAGCCTATATTAGTCTCTTCACATGACCCGCAACAAGGAGGTGGGCTTAATACGTCTCTTACAAGAGGGCAAAGAATAAACATTTTGCATGTAAAGAAACGAACTTAATGAAAAGTCGTCTTTATTGGATATCCTAATCGATAGTACACATAGAGGACATTATAAGTCACCGACACAATTCGGATAAAAAAAAAAGAAACACAAAGATTCGCCCGTTGAAGCGCTCCAAGTATGCTGGCTCCTCGATCATTTGAGGGCATCACCGTCCAGCAAAAGCTCGTACTGAAGATCAGACAAGACATTTTTACCAGGGAGAAAAAGATTAGCTCCTCTGACATGGTATGTCTTGCTTGGAGCTGTGAATTTGTGTTGAGGAGCCTCGTGGCACAAATTGAAGGAGCCTGGTTGACGAGGGAGAGGATGCCAAGAATAACGGTTGGAGAAATATTGGATTATTTCCAATTTTACGACTTCATAGGCCTTTTGAACGAGAACTGTTTGAGGTCATTCTGAGTCCAAAGCAAACCTGCCTGTGCAGTCCAGTCTTGTCCGAAAAATTGCTGGATCGATGTGTAGGTGCTTCCTATCAACATTGATGTCGATAACTTCAACTGCGTAACTAGTTGCATTAGGAATCGGTCTTGTCATCAAGATCCCGGGGTGTCTATTGATGTGCGTGTTGTCGTAAAATGAAGGCAAGCAATACGATATGCGGTATGTAGTCTCGTTGACATATTGCATAAAGATAGATTGCCTTCCTAATCCCAAGCCAAATACACCCGCTATGGAATTATTTTGTCCGTTCCTTCCCCAACTGACATTGTAATTGTCTAGGCCGCAATCAAACACAGTGTTGGGAAATCTTTGGAGGGAACCCAAACTATTAAAGAAGGAGGTGTTTGATTTGATCTGCCCTCTGCTATGGGAACATGTATTGATCGTCTGATGGTACATAAAATTTTGTCTTGACATAGGTGGGGAGCACAAAGGGGATCATCACAAGGCAAGAGCCAGTATGATTGCAATCGACTTTTATCGAAGTTACCTTGCCTTAGGGGAAAGCAATGGCCACATCCTTGACATTGCATCCGTGTATCCACACAACCTGTATCCAGCACCAAGTTCGTAGAATATAAAGTGTGCCAACTGACCGGGGGGTCATGTAATAAAAGAGATTACTCAGAGCTATTGCTGGTTGTAGTGCATTGGGTTTAAGAAGCCATGGATTCGAGTTGGTACACATGAGCTCGAGATATCTTGAAGATTTATTGGTATCTTTCTTCTAAGGTGAGATTTTTAGAGAGAGCGTTGTGTCAAACTGGTCTATGCGGATAAGTTTGATACTGAAACCATTAGTTTTGAAGGGCTTTGTGGTGATGAGAAAGCAAATGAGGAAAGCCACGAGAGTTAGCTACGACATCGTCATTGTTTCTGAGTTTTTTCGGTGGTTGTGCTAGCGTGTGCTTCACAATTGATCTTATAAGAATCCCCATGTTGTGCTATTATCATTCCTTTCTCACTCCTAATAAATCATATTGAGAACAAATTAAATGCGATGGATCACGCATATCTGATAGATATATATCGGATTTCCCTCTAATTAATACCCTCCATAATCAGAGACAATAGTTAATGATCCATATTTATTATGAAAATCTCATTTTTCAAAGTCAACTCGTCGTGTACCTAAGATATGCAAGTTCCAGTCAAATCTATTATGTGGACACTTGTTCCAATTCTCAATTTCACACATTTCTCGAACCTATGCTGTTTTGTATATTAAATCAGAATTTATTCCAATTCTTTAAATTTGGTCCCTTTCCTCGTTCAAGAATTTCCTCCCTTGAATCTCCAGCAATTGCTATTTTCAAAGAGAGCAAAAGCAATTACTATACACACAGCAGGGGACACGTCATCAACAACTTTTTAGAGAGATAAAACATAATAATACATTAGGACTAAAACACAAACCGTTGAAATAATTTGTTGTCATAGAATAGATGTTTCTTGGTTAAGAGAGTACATGACTCTTGATTAAGAGAAAATATGACTCTTGATCAAAAGAAGATATGATTATTGATTATCGCAAAAGGTAGCTCTTGATTTTGAAAGGAGGTTATCGATATTTATGAGGGGACTTAATTTTGACATGAAAAGTAGTGATGGTTAGGGATAATGTACCTACTCTTAAGAGATATGTCAATTGGTTATATGTGAATAGAGACTAATTCACATATTTTTTATAATAAACTATAACTATTCATAAACGCTTCTTCTTTAGAACTCTCTTATTCTCTTTTTATACACACAATTTTAATACATTTAAAGAGAAATTTTAAAAAAGAATTGAGTAATTGCTACACTCATTATTCTGTGACTTTGGTGTGTATTCTGAAAGTATATTTGTTTTAAACTTGACAGCAATAATAGTATGGGCAAATAATATCTCAAAAATAGTGATTGTCATTACGTATTAAAGTTTCAAAGATCCACTACTACTTCTCTATCTTTTTCAGCAATAAAATTTCCCCAACACAGACAAGTGTCCATTTCTTTTTCTTCTCCTAAAGTTATTACTATTCAAGACATCAAAGCACATCATTCTCAGCCTTCCACTGCTTCTAAATATCTTTATATCTCTTTTATTTTAAAGGTCGGTCATAATTAAAATAAAATTAACTCCCTAGATTGATGCAATTGATTGAGATGTTTGGAGATTTTTAGCTCACGAAATAGAAGTCACCCGTTCGAATTTAGAGGAGGAAGTGGGGGCAACAATGCAGAAGGGGAGGAAGTAGAAAAGGAGGAGCAACAGTTAAATAGGGAGAGAGACTTTTCATAGGTGGGTTGGGTTTAGGTAGATGTCAACTCATTTAACACATACTTTATTGGGTTTTGTTATTTTAACCCTCATTTACCAAATATAAATAACCCATATAATGACTTTGTCTATTAAATATGAGTTTAGAAATGAGTTTATAACTCATATTAACATGTCTAAAAAAAAAAATGTCTAATTATGAGGACTCAGGATGGGGCAATTTGGCCAAATTAGACAGTTGTATCTAGTTCATGAGCCTTTTGAGATTAGGAATTTTTCTCCAATTCCTCGATGCCAACGTCGTAGCAATATACTAAAATGCATCACCATGGTTCAGTGAACATAAGCGGGCCATAGTGCATGGATGGAGCTGCTTCCCGATGCCCGCCCAAATGCTATGCCCTAACATTGGACTAAGCTGTGGCCCCTCAAGCTCGTCCATAGCCTCTTGAGCTTCGTACTCGTAGGCATGGTGGCCGAGCTTGCATGGCCTTTGGATCTAGAGAATTGTGGCCATGGATGCACCTGGATCTCGCAGCTTCCATGGTCGAGGAGCTCAAGCATGCAGCAGTCATGGCCGCTCTCGCAACTATGGTTGCCTTATCTTGAGCTCACACCTGTGGCCACTCTACTTTTCCTCTCATTTAATTCCTATCAGTGGTCAATTCATCTTTTCCAATTGCCAATTCAGGTCTCTGTTGGTCCACGTCAATAAAAATTCGTCGAAACAATGAGAGATTAATGAAAGAAGGACGAACGGAGTAATTTCTTTAAAATTATAGGGATAGAGTTTTGGACAAAATAAAAATTATCAAAAAAATCATAAATTTATTGTACAGATGCATATTCAGTAATAAACCTTTCAACTTGACAATTTTTTTGGGTCAAAATTCAATTTGACAAATTTAATTCTTAACAGTTTAATGATATGTTTATATAGTCATTCCGGTTAATTTTGGTTGAAAATCAATTGTTTGGCCGTTCAATGTGGCATAGCTAGTGCTAATATGGATAATTTTTTTCAATTTTTTTCCTTTTTTTTCTGATTTCCTTTTGTTCAAGGCCTTGGCAATTGCCAACGGAGGTCATCGGCCATATTCCTTGCCAGATCCAACGGGAATGTCTTGAAGATGGGACATAGGGACAAAAGGAAAAAGAGATTAGAGCGAAAAGTACAAGGAAAAAAAAGAAAAAAATTCATAAAATTCAATAAAATTACAAAAAATTATCAATGTCAATGTCAATGCCAATTATATCAATAAGATGGTGGACATTGGCTAGATTGACACATCAGCAATTTCCAGCCCTAGTGAAAATTGTCAAAATATTTAGGACTATATTGGCAAAATTAAAAAGTTTATGACTGAATTAGTATATACAAAATAGGTTTAAGAACTTTTTAATAATTATCTAGTCAAGAGAAATTCCTTCACTTTCTCACCAAAATTAAGAATAATATCTAAATTTGTAAAAATGATGAGAAAAATTATACATACATGTAAATTTAAGATCATTTCTCAGCATTTCAATCAATTTACATGTAAAAATTAAAGAGATCGCAAGAGTTTAAAAATGCAAATTGTAAAAGGTATCACACTTAACTTTGTGAAAAAATTGGTCTGAAAATTACAAAAAAAAATGCTAAAGATATTGTATGACGATAAATTTAATCATAAACTTTTCAATTTAACTAATTTAATTTGAAAGATGATTTGCCAATATAATCCCTTCGGCCAATTTTGATAGGAAATCACTGATGCGGACATTGATCATCCTATATGGCACAGCTAATACTAGCGTGGATAATTTTTTTATTTAGCTTGTTCTTAATTTTTAGAGTTTTAATTTTTCTTTTTTTTCATTGTGTGCCGCCACTAGACAAGGGTATCCCAACCCTCGTCAACCATAGTGAGGGCCTGGGTGAGAATGGGCAGCCTACATTGGGCATCACCGAGGCCATGAACTGGTAGTTGGAAACAAGAAAAAGAAAAAGGAAAGAAAGAATAAAAAAAATGATTTTTTTTCTTTTTCAAAAATTACAAAATTATTCACGTTAGCACTAATTGTGTCACGTCAAATGGTTAGTATTTACATAAGCGATTTACAATCAAAATAGGCTGTAAGGACTATGTTGACAAATTGTTAAAATATTTAGTACTAAATTGGTTGAATTGAAAAATTTAGCACTGATTGATATATGTAAAATAGGTTTATGAATTTTTGGTAATTATCCCAAAAATTGGCCAACGAGAGGTTTTCAAGTGGTGTAATTAATATTTGCAGCATTTCTTTGACTTAAAATTTATGTTTCTTCTTTTATTCATCGAACGCCTCTCCTAATTAAAATAGGAAACCCAAACACAAGTCATTAAGAACATGACTGGAGAGAACCTTAGTCTAGCAATCCACACGAGCTTGTCGCAAATTGAATGCATTCTCTCTCAGTCTAATCTAGCCTTACATATTTGTTCTAATTTATCTCAGTAGCTTCAAGGGAGATGGATTCTCATGATGAGTGATGTTTAACCTGAAATGTGCACACTTTTGTCTAAGAATTATAGTCACATCCATTAACATATAGTTGATCAACTTCGTCATACTTGCTTCAATGTAAAAGTTTAGTAATTTTTGGCAATATTGGAATGTTTGTATGTAAGATTACAGGTTGTGTCACATAGGATAATAGGTGATGACGGGACACGATGTCAGTAATTTTAAGTTAAAATTAATGTGAATGATTATATTAAAGTTTTATATAAAAAGTTTAGTACTATTTGGTAATATTGAAATGTTTGATTGCATTAGCACTTGTAGTTTTCCTCCTTTCACAATGCTCATAATGCCATTGGACACTTTTTCAAAGTATAATAAATACTTTCAAATACATATCTAGTCAATTGTATCACTAGTTAGTAGATGATAATTCAGATTTCATTACTTGTTGCTAGAACTCAAAGACACGCGTATAACACTTAAACAGCCTCGGCCATCACAGTTTTACATATTCAGCCGACAAACTAGATTTATGCAAACTACTTGTCGGAGCTTTGCTTCCGAATGCTTATTGCAGTAGAGTTCATATAGAGCAAGCACATTTTAAAGGTAAATGCATATGCTAGTTGCTAAAGGCGATCGCTGATCAATCAAGTTCTTGCTTTCACACAAACTGTCCATTGTACCTCCTCGCAGCCTCCCGACTGTCGATAATTCTGGTGTGACCTGTTGCATACGGCTCCGGTGAGGGGTTGGCATTCCCATATCGCCTTCTGGCTTCCCTGCTGTCAATTGTTTCAGATATCGATTCTCTTTTGGGAAATGCACTGACTGACGGAGGCTTCGCAGCTTCCTTCGAGTACTCCACTGTCTTGCCCGTTTCATTCATCGGTTGGAACCCCGTATCATGACCTCGCCTCTCCCAACCTCCTGTCATGGTCACAGATTGCGGTTGAGGGATCCTCTCTCCGCTCTTGGATGAGATATAATGATTCGGCTGCATGGACCCAGTTGGGTTGCCAGGCCTATCTGCAGGACTACCTTTAGGGGCCACCGGTGGTTTCTGTATTTTATCACCTCTGAAGTGACCGCGATCAGGAGTTTCGTCCTCGATAGCATTGATAGAGGATGGATCCGCAGCTGTCCTCAAGTACTCCACGGCCTTGCCTAAGATATCTATTGGTTCGCTGAGGTCCATATTAGGACCACGCCTCTCCCAATGTCCGGTCATGATCCTAGATGACGGTTGGACGGTATGCTGTCTCTCAGATGAAATTTGGTGACTTGGGAGCACGGACCCCGCTGGATGACCAAGCCTAGGTCCATTACCACCTTCTGTTGTCACCGGTGGTTTCAGAATTTTGTCATCTCTAGGGTCTTCGTCCTTAAAGATATTGGTAGTAAGCTTTCGCCTTTCCTTCTCATGGTCGCTATCCCCAGCGTTGCCGGTAGTGCCCCAAGAACTTGCAGGGATAGGGATCCTCTTCCATGGGCCCCGTGGAGCACCGCACCCATTTGGTTGGCTCCCTTCATTTTGGACATTGTTGAAGAATTCCTCGACGGTGGGTGGCCAGTCATTGCCTAGGATCGAAGGCCTGTGCAGCTTTTTATTGACTACTACACAACTCGGGCGGAGATCGTACCTCAGGGGAGAGCATGGTCTGTAGAATTCAGAGAACGTGGGTGGATCGACGCGTTCAACCGTTGTTTCGACTTTCATGACGTACATCCCTGGGTTTTGATAAGGGTCAACAGCAACAGTTCTTCTTCCCTCAGATTCATCAAGGGCTGGATAGCACAGCTGCTCGGAGTTGTGGCTCCTTTCAGCTTTCCATGGATCGAATCCATCATAGGGGTCGTAGCTTCTGTAAGAGTAACCATAACCCGCCATAACTAAGGCTAGTATCTTAGAAGACTTCTAAAGCTGTCTTACTTTGAAGGGATGTTATTCTCTCATTTTATAGAGGTTCATCTAGCATTCAGCAGAAGCATAGGATTCAAAAGTGCGTGGACTTAAAAAGTACTGTAGCATATGCTCCTTTTTCGAATCTTCTGTCTCATCAATTTTTGGAATTCTTTTCTTCGAAAGACAAAAAGATTTAGCAATTGGTCTTCCCAAATCTACCAGATAAATTATGTTGGACAGATTCAGCAGTCCCCACTCTCGAAAAGTTGGGACAGACATTTTATTAATCCTAACGCTATCCTCAACTATGAATGTTGATATTATTATTACAAAAATAAGCGATCAAATAA
Organism: Corymbia maculata; assembly: GCA_014182735.1. NCBI lineage: Eukaryota > Viridiplantae > Streptophyta > Magnoliopsida > Myrtales > Myrtaceae > Corymbia > Corymbia maculata. Next base: position 42,741,318 of record CM024689.1, on the reverse strand, counting down.
TGAAATAAACAAAAAAAATGGAGACTAAATTTACTTGGTTCGGTCAATGTGACTATGTCTGTGGAGCGAGTAGCACAAGAAGTTGCTATAAATCAAGCCATATCATAGAGATTGCAACTACACACGAGCTATTCGAAGACTTTTGTTGTTTCCCATGTCCCAATTAAACTTAATAAGTCATACAGTATCTAGCCCTTACAATTTCTCATGGAATAATTTTTCATGTCATTAAGAAATTAACAAATCTTATTTCAACACTCTCGAATTGCTTCTCAAATTGTTTCAAGGTGTAATTCATGAAGGATAGGCCCCTTGGATACACTTCACGAAGATGACTCACTTCTTATGTAGAAAAAAAAAAAGATTCAAAACAGGCAACCCCGAATTAGGTAATCTACTCAAACTAGGAAACCACTTAAATTAGTAACCAATTAGATAATAAAAGTTCCATTTTGGAGCTCAAATTCAAGACATGTATTCAACTATTATCCAACCAAAAGAAAAGAAGAATGGGTGCTAAAGCAGACGCCACTTGAGCTTCGATGCCAGGGCCTTTCATAGTGGACGACTCTGAATATATGATGGATTCATATGTGACGCTCAAGCTTGGAATCGAGGTCCACGTGTTAGGAAATAAGATGAAATTTCTTTGGTGGAACTGGAATATATAAAGATGGGAAGATCATAGTCAACAAGTCAGCTTAGGAATTTCTCTAAAAGAAATCAGAACTTCAAGAAATTGTCTTAGTCATCCATCTATGAAACGTTTTACGGGGAAAGGTTATGTAAAACTCTTGTTTATTTACCACGAGACTTGCTGCTAATTTGTTGCCCATGGAGGAGAAGTGGATTGATCTTAATTGTGACACAATGTACAAAATCTATTAAGAATTTTCATAATAAGTTTGTTTTTATTCATATTGTTTTAACTTTCAATTCATTTTCAAACTTTTATTCTATCTCTTTACAGAACGTGAGAGTTGAACCTTTGATTGAAACTAAATATCCTCACCCGCAACTCCTCTAAAAAGGTGAGGAATCGAACTCCCCATCTCCCCTTCCCGAGTTAAAAAGTATAGAAAGTAGCACAAAATTGAGTGACTGAGAAAGAAGTCTGCTAGAATAAAGATTGCATAGCAGATACTTGGCTTCAGAGGCGCTAATATACCCAACCCACATTTCTTTGCCTGATGGAGATTCCTTATCCCAGATGTGACGAAAAGTTCGAAAATTCTAATTCCATGATTTCAAAGAAATACGATTCCCACCAACTAAAATGCCTTCAGATTTTTCTCACTTGTTGCTTTAGGAATATATGGATCGTCTTGTTCAGGTTACTCCAAAGACCGCTAACCATCTAAGCATCCACAAAAAAGGAAAGTGCATTTTCCAACAACTGGAAATTAGACATACACGAATGCAATTTACAAATGTTTATGTTAGGCCGAGACAAAGGCCATTCACTCTACATGTAATACATACGACAAAAACTATTTCGACAACCACCACCAGCAATCACGGCTCAAATGCCGGAATTTCGTGTAGAGGAGAACGTAACGCTCTATGTACGGTCCTATCAAATATACTTCGATATGGATCCTCCTGTCGCTTCTTGAGCAAATAGGCAATGCAGCTTTCGACACTAGATTTTACCTGCAAGTACAGCTCATTTGCGTTTTCTCTGTCCTTCAGTGATTCGTATCTCCCCCTCGTGTCTATGGGCTTCCCAAACAGATAGTACAAGCGGCCAGGTATCCTCGGCAAAATCACTGGAATAGAAAGTGCTTCATTTGCGACCTCTTTGCTCATACCCTCCCTAACAAACAGGACATAATATATGTCAATCTCAAAAGTTGAAAAATTTACAGTATGGTAAGCGATTTTATGATTTCAAACGTCATCCATAAAAAATCTGTAAACAATCTTTTGAAGGTCATGGGTAGGAGGGAGCTACCTCACTTGTACAGCACTAGTTTCTCTGACGTAGTCATCGACAAATGGAATCCTCATCAGATCATTGTAATCAAGTACCAACTGCCCGTTCAAAGTAATAGTCACATCATCATCAGAATTGAATGCTGAAGAAGTACCTCATATAAATAGGGAGGCTCATTTTCATTTTTAGCCTACCTTTATGACAAGTTCGATTTAAAAATGATAAACAGCACTGGGTTAATGCAAAAGTTGGCAAGAAAAAATGCATCACAACTCCATTTGATTCTGTCAAATTTATGCAACCACGTAAGTAGTTAACTAAATTAGCTGTTGAAAGATTAAACTCGAACGCCAATGAAGGTGTAAAGCACAAGGAGTAGAGGGAGGAGAGAGGTATGAACAATAGTGACAAAACCCCCAAAAATAGAACTAAAATCCTATGCAAGTTTTAAATTCCCAACCTTCGCAGATAGTCAAAGCTAAATACCAAAACTTTTTATGCAGTAATACAGAGAGCTTACTTCTGTCATGTCATCCTCTCCTACGGTTCCAAATGGTACTATAGTGGCACCAAACCGTATGGAACTTGATAGCACTGAGGTGAACTTTACAAGGCATAATTTTATTGAAAAGACACATAGGCAAAACCTTGTGGTTACAAGTGACTCGTTAATCAATACATATGAATCGTATGGGAATGAGTACTCAAAGAGGCAATGGCAAGACCAAATTACTCCTACTTCTAATTACTTTATCTAATGAACAAGTAAATTATGTGTCTCCCAAAAGAAACTGTCCTTCTCATCTGTGTTTAACACCCGTAATAGAAAATATGTATTTAACTACACAAAATAATCAGCACTTAAGAGTCACTTAGGTCATGAATGATAACATTTCTAATCAAAAATTGATTTCTAGAAGAGAAATAGATTTTTCTATTTCTATTTATGGATGAATTTTTAAGCCAAAAAACGTATTTGATAACGACAAAAAATTTCTATTATTAGAATAGAAATTTGTTTGATAATTAATAAAATTTCACTTTTCCGAGTGGCGGCAGCAATAGGAGGGGCAGCGGCATCGGCAGTGGCGGAGGGGGGTGGTGGTGGTGGTGAGCTGCGAACGGTAAGAAACTCCTTCGAGTGAGAAATAAGAAAGAAAAAAAATTTCTAATTTCTATCCCAGAAATAGAAAAATAAAGTTTTTTTATTTTTAATTTTTGTTTCAAATCTATTTTTGAATAAAAATTTATTTCAAAAATAGAGAAATGAAATTATTTTATCAAACGGATTTCTATTTTAAAAATAAATTTTGAATAAAAATTTATTTCAGAAATGAAAATAGAATATCGTGCCCAGCTTAGCTTCAGATCCACCTCCCTTCACCCACCATTGACTAGACCACTGCCGCCACCAGCAATTGCCACAGCTACCCCCACCATCTGAGCCATTTGGCTACAGTGTTTGACATTGCTACCACAACAACTGCCTGGTGGCCATTTTAAATTCTCCTCCACATGGCTTTACAGCATCACTCGTAAAACTTATGCTGCGGAAGATCCTTCTTACCTTATAGCCTTGACACACGCAAATTCAGTTTGAAGTATTATCTTCAACCAGATTTTTCTGATGATCATACTCTTAATAAGACCAATTGCATTAAAGTAAAATCACATACCACAGTTACACTGCACAAGATAACTAATTGAAATCAAAGCAAGGTACTTACACACCTTATAATGGAAAGCCTCACGCGCACCACCAGGATAAAGTAGAACACAAGATTTGGTCGACAACAATTTGAAGAGGTTGCTTCCCGTTACAGGAACTGCTCCAAACACTTTTATCCAATCCATTAGACCAAATTCAAATGATTGATTTTCCATTTTGCTAGAGAACAACACCTGATGAGCTAACCCACGCACAATAATGTTCTTCTCTCTCAAGAATTCTTCAACAAGTTCAAACAGCTCAAGTCCCATCAACATGTGATAACCCACTAACAACACCGGTCCTTCAGAAGGAACTCCTGAAAGGCCTCTCACTATCTTCCCATCATCTAAAGTTGAGAATAATACCGAACTAGATGCATTGCGAAATAGCCTGCATTTATTTGACCACGACATCAGACTAAGAATGACTGGTTTCAATTAAAATATCAGCATGTAAAATGAGCGTTTGTGGAAAGGTATGACCCATCTAAGTTTGTGTTGGGCTCTGATCACATTAGAATTGGTAATAATAGAACATATTTTCTCGATAACAATTGACATTCAAATTAGGAACTTTAGGCATTAATCAACTGGTGCTTCTTTTGCAAATTACAGGACAAGAATGGTTTCACCCAGAGATTTCGGGTATCAGCTGGCAATAAAATCATGCGCTGATGCTGCACATCAATTTTGAAAGAGATGTAGCAAAATAAATAGAAAGAGAAGAAGCAAATAATCAGATATGAAAAACATGACAACCCAATTATCTAGTTTCAAATTTGCTGAATAATTTAGAAGGTATAGTAAAATATCAGTTTAAATTCAGAAAGAACAGAAATATTAAGCCGTCATGGCTAGCTTAACAAAAATCAGGTGGAGGTCAATTTAGAAACAACTCGTTCTATTCCAATCAGGAAAGAGCAAAAAAAAAAGGCATGCAGAAGCATTTGTTTGCAGAGTCACCCGACGACTTGATTCATTGCTGCTTTGTATTCCGACATACTAGGAGGTAAGAAATCCAAGATGTAATCATGCCTCCTCGTTCGACGGTATGTGTGGGTACCTTTGATGATGGTCAGCAAATTAATACCATCTTCCTGTAATCTCAGTCTAATTACTGTACAAAATACTGACAGCACAATATAGAGAAATAAAGCAGCCTTTTATAGATAAAATCTTCTAAAAATCAATGATATGTTACAGGGAAAGTGACTTTTTGAAGAGCCATGCAGTTTCATCATGATATGTATTAAACAATTAAAAAAAAAAAAGCACCATCTCACCCAAATAAATAGATAAAACTGTGAGACAGATTTATTCATTTCACATTTATATTTTGCATAAAATCAACAGGGAACTTAACTTTCCTGCATTCCAGATCTCCAAAGGAGCTAAACTTCAGATCTGTAATCAGCCACTAGAATTAAACACTAATGTTCTGCTTTCCTATTCTATTTGCTAAGCAGACGAATAAAATGTAATGGCATTGCTTGGCTTTCGACTAATGAATGCCGTAGTCAAATTGGTTCATTTTGGTGACTCAAAGTCTAAAAATATCTTGTACAGCGATAGAAATATTAAGTGATTTTATTACAATAAGTTCATTCAGTGATATGCGAAAATTGACATTAGTCGATTAAATAATTGGGGCTGATGCACAATTCACACACTTAACTTGATTAAACATGCGATTTCCATTCCAACAAACAATTGTATTGTTAATTTGACCATCAAAAAACTGTCAATCCTATCATTAGCATATCCAAATATAAGTGCCCAACGATATTTTAAAAATGAGCTATCTTCACAAAAAGCTCTTTTAGCTTAAAGTCTCTCGAAACAAGTCCCTCCTCCAGCTTTACCACATTGAAATAACATAAATTTCACCTACCAATAGAAGTGTATGCCCATTGTCTTTGAAGTAGCGAACTCTGCAGTTCTCCAATGAGTTTGCAAGCCTTTGGGCTTCATCTCGACTAGGAAGCATGTTATCCTTGCCACTGAGTCAATGGAAGCTTTTAAAATAAATGTGACATTTTGTAACTATGCTTGAATCTGATTTAGTGGAAAAAGAACTTCCATTCATAATGACATACCCATGTGCATGCACGCGTGATGCATTTATCTATAATTATGTGCATGCTTGTGTAAATGCATGCATGTTGCGATACTCATGCAAGGTAACATATACTAATGTACCAAAAGAAGCTTCAAAACTATTCACACACACAAACAGGAAATGGCTGTTGCCCATACTTTGAAGCAATATGAAGCCAAATAATGCCTGTGCCCCTACATGTTGCCAAAGGACATATGTCGACTTATAAAAAGTAGAAGTAATTTACAAGACAATGTATATTCATATCTATAAGTTGAGAATAAGGCAGCTTATTTTTTCCAGCTGTGAGCAAAGTTAGAATGACAATATCATCAAAACCCCTTCTATATGACTCATCAAGAGTAGTGAAAAGAAGAAATTGGCAATAATTGCACAGATATGGGAGCTGCAAAATAAAGCGGAAACCTAATCGAAAGTAATTTGCAACATAATCTGATAATCATATCATCGTCTTGACAAAGTTGGAGGAGCGAAAACCTGGCAAGGACAAGCACTTCAGCATTGACAGCATGAAGACAAGAATTAGTATAAGAGGCAGCTGATTTAAGCAACTTCAGTTTCCAAAGAAGAGTCTCCTTGGGTATTATATCAGCCAAACCCTAACTGATTATTTGGTCTCAAGTAATCAGGAAAGAGCCCAACAAAGTACAAAACCAAGAAAATCTTTAGAATATAAGACTAGTAAAAGGCCTGCTATGCATCCATTGTAAAATTTCGAGCAATAAAGACAAATGAGAAAAGAGAATAAGCAAATCCCCAGCAGAGAAAACGCTACTTACTGAGAGGCGAGACACCAAAGAAGTGAGGTTGACAGACAATTGTTCAAGTGCCACTCTCAGGGGAAGAATATTATCAATATTGACTGTTGCCATCTTCACTGGGTCACCTGACTTAGAAATAAATATAAAATCTTATGGACAAATGTGAGAGCATCGTGATCAGTATTTTTATAGAGAATTGAAAGTAGCATATCAAACCTATAACAAAGCTTAGAAGATAGGGGACCGTGAAATGGAGTTCGTTGGGCATAGCTTCCAATAAAGGTAACAGTGGCTGCAGCTGTGAACGGCCAAATGACGTAGCTAACATGACGGCGAAAAAAACAGACTTCCTCAGAGTCTCAAAGAATGCTTGTAATCCAGAAGAATATACCCAATTCACGACTTGGTTGCCCATCTAAAAACTCACCTGGATTTGCTATTAAAACTACCAGGTCGATGGTAGGATTATGAGCAGCCACTGCAAGTGCCAGACATCCTCCGAAGGAATCCCCAACAAGATATATGGGCTTATATGGAGACGAGGCATACTCAGCTTTAACAGTTTTCGCCACGAATTTCACCAGATCTAGCATGTATAGATACAACAAATTACAAAAGTGCTTTGTCAAGTTCTCAGTTATTATTGCATGCTATTTTATTTCTTGTGACATCTGTTGAATATTTAGAAGAAAGTCTTCACCATATAAAAGGCTTGGAAACCCACGTAGAGAAGTGTGCCTCATCAATAACATCACAAGATCGAGGAATGGCAAGGATTGATTATTGACTATAGCTCAAAGCCACAGATAAGGATAATATCTGTGCATATGGGACTGACATGAATGCACTGCCGCCCTTTGCATGTTTACAACACAGCACAAAAACATTCCACTCCGCCCAAACTTCTTGTCATCACGAACAGCAACTAAAGGCTTTGAAAGGGAGATACCTTTAAATGTAGTCCGATCATAAACAGGGATATGCAAGCATTGAACTTCAAAAGCCCTGCAGTTTTAAGGTTTCTGCATTTAAATGCTTGGTCATAATAAAATTGCAGAAACAAACATGGCTTCTCTTGCATCATTACTCTCCCTTGTAATGCAATTTACAACCCCAAAAGGACGGGGCATAAAAACTCACCTCCCCAGTGCTTTATGGTGCAAGATGAGGCCCAGTCCAGTGCCATCAAGTCCTGCAGGAAACAGCGCTTATGTACTAAAAATTCGGCAATACAAGTATTATTCTACTTAGTATTCACAAAATTGGGCTTCTATATGGTATAGCACATGGGTATCGGTTGATACACGAGTACTATATAATCACTTCTTAAAAGCTACAAGCATATTGTTGAAACCAGCATTCCAGTCATCTTTGTACACCCCTGCAGTAAAATTTCCAGTTTTGCACCCATTCAAGCGAGAAGCTAGGCATTACCGGGCAAAAACAATAGAACTGGAGAATCATTCAAAGGCTGTCCACACTCAACAGGGCAAAACCAACGGGGTGGACCTCCGTCAGGCCTAATCATATCCCTCGAGCTGTCAAGATAATCCTTCACACTCTTAGTTCCAAAAGCATCATCCCACAACACCTCCAAGCTTTCCAAAACAGCAGTGCTTTTTAAGTCTTTCTCCACCTTCTTCTTCTTCTTCTCCACCACCTCAATCTTTGAAACTGCATATTCATTTCCTCCAGTCAAAGGACCAACTTTCTCTCTCTCTTCCATAGGAGGAGCTCCATGCAACACAACCAATTCGGGAGATGATGACACTGTTGAGTCACCACCAACTGAACTCCTCGCTTGCAATCTACACCGAGGCCTAAATTCTGAATTCAACACCAAATAAGGCGACACCCAGAAAGTAACTGATGATGTCATGGCAGTCATACAAAGATTGCACCCTTTTTTCTTCCCTTTTCCAACTCAGCAGCTTAGAAAATTTGAACTCCACCAAGAACTGCGCTTGTAAAAGAGCTCTTATTAAGTCAGTGAGGGGCCTTGGGGAGTTCAGTCAGAGAGTTCCTCAGAACACGCTAAACCAAAAAACACACATTCCATTCTTGGCTCAAAATAAACAACAGAGAAACTGAGAAAGCATCTGAAAGGGAAAAAGAAATTTGAAACTTGAGGCGCACCCTCGAAGCAAAATGGTATCTTAATACTATCTAGAAGATGCAATTCTATAAATCTCGTGGTTCTACAGCTGATAAGAGATGGAGCAATAAAATAGTGAGTGGAAATTAACGTTGAATAGAATGCATCAACGAGAAAACTGAAAGGGGCGATGAGAGAGAGAGTACTTTGAGAGGGAACCCATTGTTTGGATGTTAGCTGGGTCCGGTTCTTTGTTGGCACTTGCAACTAACCGGGTGTTCGTTAAGAGGAGAGAGAGGAAGAAGAGGGGAGGGGGGAGGGCGTTTCCATTTTTGCCGGGAAAGCTCTTGCCACGCACTCCACGGTGCAGCCAGACAAGGGTCTGTCTCATCCTCTACGGTTGTACGGTAAAAAGTTCAAAACTGATTACTTCATGTGAATTGCAAGAAGGCTCACTTTTCCGGAGAGATTGTTTTTCTGATTTTGTTCCCGTAGATGCCATTTTTCTTTTGGGTGTCGTTTACCTAAAGATATGATTCAAAATATCCAAAAGACAATGAAAGGAGAGAAAATAATATTCGATAATAAAAAGCTTAAATAATGTCATTTTCAATATCTAGTTTATCAAAAGATCGATGTTTAAGTTCTAACCAAAAGATTTTATTGGTATTATTTAGTCTATCCATGTTCACATTATTTAAATTCGACATTAATTATCATATATGCTTAATATGAAAAATATACTTTTAATCAAAAGAATTTATATTACAAATAGCATTTACTACAAAAAGATATGAGTTCAAAAGAATTACTCAAAAAAATGGCAAGTGGGCTCTTTTTTAACGGCATCCAACCATGTTCTAATATTGGCTTAATAGATGATGATAGTATTTATACAATCAAGACACGCCATGCATATTTGGAAGCATATATGTGATCTCAAGTTTGGAAAACCTCTTGAATCTAGAATAAGTTGAGATTTGACATTTTTGTCTTAAAAAAAAACTTTTCGGAATAGAATATTCGCTTCTTCTAAAAATTTGAAACTATTTCCATTTTTTTTCTTGTTAAATTTTTCGAGTGAAGACAATGAGATGAGATGAAGGACCATAATACGTGGGAGCATATCTCAAGACTTGCCCACAAGTCATCGATTCTTTTGACTAAACTATCAGTTGGCTTTTCCATCTTAAAAAACAATCTTATCATCAATGCTGAAAAGGATCTGAACAAAAAATAAAGTACATGAGACATATGAACAACATCTAATACATAAGAATTGCCGAAGGCAAACCGGCTGTGTTTGATTGAATGCCATATTCATGTCATGCATTGTCCTATCACCTCAGGTTCTTGCACATTGAAGATGTCACCGACTCTTGAAATAACTGTTACTTCTTCTAGATTTTGTCAAAAGATTATCATTCTCCCATCCAAAAACCATTAAAAAAAGCAACAAATTTAAATTAAGAGAAATGATATTGTGGGTTCAAATTTTGTCACCTATCACAAATCAACAACCTTGTCCTGCAATCGTTAACACTTGACACCGATGGCCGAATGCATTATGCACCTGAAGGCCATTGAAAACTTCTCATGATTTATGGGTTGTTTTACCTTCTTTTATGGCTCCACAAATGTCCCACGTCTTGAGGAGTCCTTGTTGGGTCCATAAATCAGCCTCCATGACCTTTCAAAATTAAGGGTGCATTTGGTTTATCTTTTGCCCAGAGACTTTGCATAAATGCAAAGATCTTCAGACCAAGCAGTCCGCACTTTTGACATGGTGAGCACCTGCAAATGCTGATCTTCATCCAACCAGAAAGAAGGGAAGAGTAGATGCTAAAGTAGTTGAAATCTGTAAAATTTTGTGGGACCACTGCCGATTATTTTGTAGGACTACTACTAACTGTTTTAAAAACTTAAGCTGTTAGATGACCCACGTTGACTATTCTAACAGCTTAAAACATCGTGATTTTATTTATATATTCTAACATGGTTTTGTGGGACCACTACTAATTGTTCTAAAAATTTAAGCTGTTAGATGACGGCGTGGTTTATTATTTATATATTTTAACACTCCTTCTCATTACTGTTGACTGTTCTAAAAGCTTTGCTTGGTAAGATTTAAACTCAAAACCTTATGTTCTGATTCCATGTAAGGTTTTGTTGAACTATTGCCAATTGTTCTAAAAATTTAAGTTGTTAAATGACGATATGGTTTATTATTTATATATTCTAATAGAAACTACGCTTTAATGCTTGTGCCTTCAAAAGTGGATAACACTAAATCCATCATAGACCATATGTATCTCTCAAGATTGGAATTAAGATCCACAGTCGACGAACTAAAATTTCTTTGGTGGAATTTATAAAGATGAGTATATTATAATTGGCAACTCAGCTCTGGAGTTACTCTCAAATAAGGACAGAACTTGAAATGAGATATACACGAACCGTGTTTACAAAATGTTTCACTCTAAATGAAATATATAAGGCCAAAACTATTTGGACAATTGCCATGCATTATCAGGGCTCAAATGTCGGGATTTCATGTAAAGGAGAATGTAGCGCTCTATGTACGGTTCTATCAAATATATTTCGATAAGGGTCCTCCTCTCGCTTCTTGAGCAAATATGCGATGCAGCTTTCCACTCCAGATTTTACCTCCAAGTACAACTCATTTGCGTTTTCTCTGTCCTTTAGTGATTCATATCTCCCCCTTGTCTCTATGGGCTTCCCAAACAGATAGTAGAAGCGGCCAGGTATCCTTGGCAAAAGCACTGGAAAAGAAACTGCTTCATTCTCCCTAAGAAACAGGACATAATTCACGTCAATGTCAGAAGAATTTCACAGTTTGCCAAGCGGTTTTTTAATTTCAAAGGCCATCCGTATAAAATCTATACGCATAATCTTTTGAAGGTCATGGTTAGGGAGCTACCTCACTCGTATAGTGTCGCGACTAGATTGTCTCATGTAGTCACCGACAAATGGAATCTTCATCACATCATTGTTATCAAGTACCAACTGCCCGTTCAAAATAAGGATCGCATATTGTCAGAATGGAATGCGGAAGTACAATCATAAAGATGGGGAGGCTCATTTTCAATTTTTAGACTTGCTCGTGACTCATTTAATTAAAAATAATAGACAACGATAGTACGTGAAAAAGTTTGCAAGAAAGATGCATCAAAACTGTATTCGATTCAGCCAAATTTATACGACCATGCACATAATTAACTAAATTAGCTGAAAATGGTTGAAAGATTAAACTTGAACTCCGAAGAAGGTGAAAACAGGAGTAGAGGGGGTGACTGGTAAGTAAAACAGTGACAAACCCCCAGGAGTAGAAATAAAATGCTATGCAAGTTTTAAATTCCCAACCTTTGCAGAGAGTCAAGAGCTAAATATCAAACTTTAATCCAGAAATAGAGCTAGCATACCTCTGCGATGTCATCCTCTCCCACGGTTCCAAATGGTACTATTGTGGCACCAAACCGTGCAGCCATTCTCACAAATTCTGGTTGGTCTGGCCAGAACAACTTGTACTCTTCACCCTTCAGATGGAACAAGATAGACCTGAGGTGAACTTTACAAGGCATAATTTTATTGTAAAGATGCACAAGCAAAAGCTTAGTAGTGAATACGAGTAACTCTATAATGAAGTAAATATGAAACCTCTGAAAACGAACACTCTAGGAGGCAATGACAATACCAAATTACTCGTGCTCCTTAATATTGTATATAAAACAGCTGAAAATTTGTCTCTGAAGAAAAACTGTCAATGTTTATATATTATTCTCATCTGTTGTTTAACCCCCTCAACAGAAAACATGTTATCGCTTAAAACTTGCTTAGCTTCTTATCCACCCCCGTCACCACCAACAGCTAGACTGCTGCCACCAACTGCAGTTGCCACCACTACCACCACCAATGAGCTAATTGGCTACAGTTTTTGACATTGCTACCCAAACACTGCCCGGCAGCCATTATGAATTCTCCTTCTCTACATGGCTTTACATCTTCACTCAGAAAGCTTATGCTGTAGAAAATCCTTCTAACCTTATAGCCTTGACAGACGAAAATTCTATTTGGAAATTATTTTTCAAGAGATTTGTCAGATTACATTATTAATAGGACCAACTGGGTTAAAACAAGATCTGATCTGGTAGTTCCACTGCACAAGAGAACTAATTGAACTGAATGTAAGGTACTTACGTACCTTATTATGATTAGCCTCACGTGCACCGCCAGGATAAAGTACAATATGAGATTTGGTGGAAAACAACTTAAAGAGGTTGCTTCCGGTGACAGGAACTGCTCCAAATACTTTCACCCAATCAATAAGACCAAATTCAGATGATAAATCTTCCACTTTTCTAGAGAACAATATCGGATGAGCTATCCCACGCACAATAATTTTCTTCTCTCTCAAGAATTCTTCAACAAGTGAAAACAGCTCAAGGCCCATCAACATGTGATAACCTACTAACAACACTGGCCCTTCAGAAGGAACCCCTGAAAGACCTCTCACTATCTTCCCATCATCCAAAGTTGAGAATAATACCGAACTAGATGCATTGCGAATTAGTCTGCATTTATCCAACCACAGCATCAGACTAAGGATTGACTGGTTGCAATTAATGAATCAGCATTTGTGGAAAGGTACGACCCATTTATTCTGTGTTGGACTCAATCAGGCCAATGATAGCATTAGAATTGTTAATAACAGATAGTGTTTTACGATCGACAACTGACTTTCAAAATTAAGAACTTTAGGTATCAACCACTGATGCCTCTTTGGCAAATCACAAGACGAGAATGGCCTCACACTGAGATCTTCAGGCATCAGCTGGTGAATCTAGAAACAGACTTAAAAGAAATAGGAAAACATTAGTTTCAATTCAGAAAGCACAGAAACATTAAGCCATCATGTCTAGCTTAAAAAAAATCCAGTTGAGGTCATATCTAGAAACATCTCGTTCTACTCCAATCAGGAAAGAGCAATAAGAGACATGCAGAAGCATTGGTTTGCAGAATTACCCAACTACTTGATTGAATGCTAGTTTGTACTCAGACATACTAGGAGACAGGAAATCCAAGACATAATCATGCCTCCTTGTTCGTCGGTATGTGTGGGTACCTTTGATGATGGTCAGCAAACTAATACCATCTTCCTGCAATCTCAGTAAAATTACTGGTCAACAAACAGGCATCACAATATAGAGAAATAAAGCAGTCTTTTATGGATAAAATTTCCTGGAACTCAATGCTAAGTTTATGATCAGGGAGAGTGACATTTTGAAGAGCCATACTCTTTCATCCTGACAAGTATTAAAAAAGATCACTATCTCACCCAAATAAAAAAGCTAACACCATGATAGAGATTATAGATTTCATGAAATTGCAAGATCGCATTATATTTTCCTCCTTTCCAAATCTCTAGAGGAGCTAAGCTTAAGATCTGTCATTGGCCACCAGAATTACACAATGATGTTCTGCTTGCCAATTCTATTTGCTAAGTAGACCAATGAAAGATGATGACATTGCCTGCTTTGGACTTATAAGTGCCGCAGTCAAACTGGTCCATTCTGATGACTCGAAGGAGTACTAGAAATGGTAAGTAAATTTATTATAATCATTTTATTCGGTGATATGACAAACTCAAAATTAGTAGATGAAATAAGAGGGGCTGATGCACAATACCCACCTAACTTGAATAAAAATGAGATTTCCATCTCAGCAAACAAGTTTGTAGTGTTAATTTTTACTATCCAACTATCATAATGATATCTCAATTTAAGTGCCTAAATTTTTTTTAAATGAGGCATCTTCATGAAAAGCTCTCTAAGCTTAAAGTCTCTTAGAACAGGAAACTCCTAAAGCTTGACAACATTGAATAGATTTCACCTACCAGTAGAAGTGTATGTCCATTGTCTTTGAAGTAACGAACTCTGCAATTCTTCAATGAGTTTGTAAGCCTTTGAGCTTCATCATGACTAGGAAGCATGTTATCCTTGCCACTAAATCAATAGAAACTTTTGAGAAAATACAATAATTTGTAAGTATACTTAAATCTGATTCACTATTGTCTCTCCAGTGGAAAAACAACTCCCAAATTGATGATCACATAATTTTTTTATAACACGCTTTCGCCTAATGTATAACTAGCTCTAATACCATGTTAAAAAGTCCAATCCAAAAACTTAAGCTGATAGGTGGCGGAAGACTAAATGAATATAAAGAGCATTTAGAACCCATTGTCAATCGATGTAGGATAACATTTCAATACAGACAGAAACAGGAAAATGGTTATTACCCATAAAATAAAGAGATACCAAGCCAAATGAATGCCTGTGCCGCTACTAATTGCCAAAGGACATATACTGCTTATCTAAACTAGAAGTACTTTACATGGCAACGTATTCTCATACTATAAGATTAGAATTAGGCAGCTTATTTTGTCCAGCTATTGAGCAAGAGTTGGAATGACAATAGCATCGAAACCCGTGCTATATTAAGAGTAGAGAGAAGAAGATATTGGCAATGGTTGCACATATATAGGAGCAACCAAATAAAGTGGAAAGCAAATAAAAAATCATTTGGTAAACAATCTGACAATCATGTCATCAGATTGACAAAGTATGGAGGAGCAAAAACCTGGCAAGAAGTAGCACTTCGGCTTTGACAGCATGAAGACGAGAATTAGTATAAGAGGCAGCTGATTTAAGCAACTTCAGTTTCCAAAGAAGAGTTTCCTTGGGTATTATATCAGCCAAACCCTGAATCAAGGAATTGATTATCAGGGCTCAAGATAGTCAAGAAAGAGCCCAGCAAAGAACATAAACCAAGAAAAAAGATTAGAATATAAGCCTAGTAGAAGCCTGCTATACATATATTGTAAATCTTCGAGCAGTAAAGATAATCGAGAAAGAAAATAAGCAAATCTCCACCAGAAAAAATGATACTTACTGACAGAGGAGGCAGCAGAGAATTGAGGTTGGCAGACAATTGTTCAAGTGCCACTCTCGGGGGAAGCATTTTATCAATATTAACCGTTGCCATCTTTACTGGGTCACCTGATTCAGAAAGAAAAATCAAATCTTATGATCAACAACTCTGAGAGAAGTATGACAAATCATCATTTTCCACATAGACTTGAAAGTAGCATATGATACCCATAACAAAGCTTAGAAGATAGGGGACTGTGAAATGGAGTCCATCAGGCATAGCTTCCAGTAAAGGTAACAGTGGCTGCAGCTGTGAACGGCCAAATGATGTAGCTAGCATGATGGAGAAAACAACATACTTCCTCAGAGTCTCAAACAAGGCTTGTAATCCAGAAAAATAGACCCAATTCACGACTTGCTTTCCAATCTGAAAACTCACCTGGATTCACTAATAAGACTACCAGGTCAATGGTAGGATTCCGAGCAGCCACAGCAAGTGCCAGGCATCCTCCAAAGGAATCTCCAACAAGATAAATGGGCTTATGCGGAGATGAGGCATACTCAGCTTTCACAGTATTCTCAACGAATCTCACCAGATCTAACATGTAGAGATACAGCAGATTTCAAAACCTCTTCTTCAAGCTCAGTTAGTCTTGCATGCTATTTCATTTCTTATAAGGTTAGAAGAAAGACTTCACCATTTAAAAGCCTTGTAAACCCACATTTAGATGTGTGCATCATCAATAATGTCACAAGTTTGACATGGAACGGCAGGGATGGAGAATTGTGTAAGGTTTGATGCGACAGATAAGGTAATATCCGTGCATGTGGGACTAAATGGAGTGAAAAGCGAGAATTGTAAAATGACATGAATGCACTGCAGACCTTTGCATATTTATGGTACAGCTCAAAAACATTGCACTCGACCCAAAGTTGTTGTCTCATGCACAGCAATTAAAAGGCTATGAAAGGGTGATACCTCCAAATGGAGTCCGATCATAAACAGGGATATGCAAGCATCGAACTTCAAAAGCCCTGCAGTTATAAGTTTTCTGCGTTAAAATGCTTGGTCATAAGTACAAATTGCATATAGAAACAAACATTGTTTCTTGTGCAACATTACTTTCCCATGTAACGCAATTCAAGACCCCAAAATGATGGAACATACAAACTCACCTCCCCAGAGCTTCATGGTGCAAGATGAGGCCCAATCCAGTGCCATCAAGTCCTGCAGGAAACAGTACTTATGCATCAATAAAATGGCAATACTAGTCTTTTTTACTGGAAATTCACAAGAGGCTCCTATATCATATAGCACGCAGTGATCAATTGATGCATGATTACATTATAATCACTTCTTAAAAGCTAAAAGCATATCTTTGAAACTAGAATTCCAGTCATCTCCTGATAATCTGGAGTAAAATCTCCAGTTTTGCACCCATTCAAAGGGGAAGGTAGCCATTACCAGGCAAAAACAAAAGAACTGGAGAATCATTTAAGGGATGTCCACACTCAACAGGGCAAAACCAACGGGGCGGACCTCCATCAGGCTTAATCATAAACCTCGCCCACTCAAGATAATCCTTCACACTCTTAGTTCCAAACGCATCATCCCACAACACCTCCAAGCTTGCCTTTGCTTCTTTCTCCACCTTTTTCTTCTTCTCAATTGCCTCAATCTTCGAAATTGCATATCCATTTCCTCCAGTCAAAGAATCAACTTTATCTCTCTCCTCAACAAGAGGAGCTTTATTCCACACAATTAATTCAGGAGATGATGACACTGTTGAGTCACCACCAACTGAACTGCTTGCCTGCGCTCTGCACCGAGGCCTAAATTGCGAATTCAACGCCAGATAAGGCGACACCCGGAAAGTAACTGATGATGTCATAGCGATGATACAAAGATTGCGCCCTTTTTTTCCCTTTTCCAAATCCAGCAACTTAGAAAATTTGATCTCCACCAAGAACTACACTTGTAAAAGAGCTCCTATTTAGTCACCAAGGGGCCTTGAGGAGTTCAGTCAGAAGGTTCCTCGGAACACTATGAACCACAACAATCACGAATTCAATTCTTGGCTTAAAATAAACCACAGAGGCACGGAGAAAGCATCTGAAAGGCCAAAAAACAAAAAGAAACTTGAGGTGGACCCTCAAAGCAAAATGGTATCTCAATACTATCTGGATTCCAGAAATCTTGTCGTTAATACCATGGACAAGAAAATGGAGCGAATAAATAGTGAGTAAAAAAAATGTGGAAAAGAATGCAGCAACGAGGAAACTGCAAGGGGGTGATGAGAAAGAGAAAGAAAGAAAAGTATTTTGAGAGGGAAACCATTATTTGGAAGTTAGCTGGGTCCTGGCTCTTTTCTGGCACTTGCAAAGAACGGTCCGCGGGGGGGTGAGGAAGCGCGTGTGCTTCCATCTTTCCTGGTAAAGCTCCCTGCCACACGCCCCGGAGTTCCGACTGACACGGGTCCGTCTTGTCCTCTTCGGTGGTACTCTGAAAAGTTCAAGAACTGATTACTGTGTAAGGAAGTGCAAGGCGCGCTTGTTCCAGAGAAAATGAAAACAGAGAGAAAACAGAGCCCACCTTCAGTTTGGGGTTTTCCTAAAGATCAAGAGTATTTACTCCTAATACGGAAAAAAGTGACAAAAACAATACAATTTAATGCATGAGGATAGGGGGCAAAAATAATTTTCAGGAAAAAATGGTGAGTATTTGAATTTTATTTTATTTTATTTCATTTTTATAAAAGAACAGTTATAATAAGAAAAAGACAACCCTCTTTAAATCTTTCGATTTGAGCTTAGTAAATAACGAGCATATATATATATATATATATATGATCTAGACTAATTATCCAGATTCCGTTCTCCACTATGTAAATAATCTCATGTTCGGTTAGACATATGAGTCTTGACTAGGTGAATGTTTGACATTTTCATCTTTAAAAAAGCTCTTGAAACAGAAAATTCACTTCTTGTGAGATTATGAAATAATTTTCTTCTGTTTCTTGAGAAAATTTTCGAGAATAGAAAATGGGAAATGGGAGGAGAGCTAGAATATCTGGGGGACCATATCTCTAGAATTGTCGAGATGTCATCGAGTCTTGGCTAACCTAGCTAAAGAGCGCCAAAACAAAATGACAGTAAATGAGAGATCCGATCAAGATTTAAGGCCACTGGTTTGGACTATCTATAAAACAAGAATTGCCGAACGCGAAATGGTTCTGTTTTGATCGAATGCCAAATTCATGTCATGCCTTACCCTATCCAGCTAAACACATAGAGCCAAAAAGTTCAATGTAAGTTTACTGCTATTCTTTTCTCGGATTTCCCTAGGTTTGAAGATGTCACCATCTGGCTCTTGGAATAACCATGACTTCTTCTAGATTTTTTTGAAAGATTGTCATTGTCCTGTCCATAACCCATAAACAAACCATTCATAATACGGCCGAATGTCGTAAGCACATGAAAGTCAAATCAAGGCCTAAAGTAGGGTCGTTTTCTCAAAAGAGAGTTCGAAAAAAAACTTTGTATCAAGAAGGCATTAAAGTGGGAAATTTAGTCTCAAATAAGACTAATCGGCTGGCCAAAAGCCACCATGAATCTGACCCCAGAAAAAAACAGGAGAAGCTAGAGGTCGTAATGTCCCAGCTGTGGTTTGGAGAAAGAGTGCCCCGTAATGCAAGTCTAGTTTGTAATATTTTATCCATGGAAATAAAAATTACAGTACAATCAGCTCCCTCTCACGCACGCTGATCTACATGTTCCCCTTAGTATCCAATTCTGAATTAGTAACGGTAGCCTTTGCCCCATTATGTTGCACAACCTACTAACAACTCTGCACAGTTTGACTATGTCCATATTGTTTTTGGATATGGATGACACTCACCCTGGACGATGGAGGCGCCCAAAAGCAATCAAAAGCCTTTGAAATGTTATGCCGCTATCGGATTTGGCGTGATGTAAGTAGAATCATGTCCAAGCTAACTGTTTCGATTCGATTACCTTTTGGTAGAACGCAAAGGCGGAGGTAAACTTGAGGTTCCTTCTGACACAACGGAATGGCGAAGGGAACAATAGAACTGCTTCGGTTATCACCTTTGGACATATTCTGCTAACAAGTCAGAGTTATGCAAACTACTTGTCTGAGCTTTGCTTTCCACAATGCTTTTTGCAACACCATTTATGTACAGCAAGCACACTATTAAGTGCATGTATATGCTACTTCACTTGCTAAAAGTGTAGCTGATCGATCTGAATCTTGCTTTCACGCAAACTGTCCATTGTACCTCATTGCAGCCTCCCGACTTCGATAGTGACTGTGAAACATGTCGCAAACAGCTCTGGTGAGGGGTTCGCATTCTCAAATTGCCTTTTGACTTCCTTGCCGTGGATCGTTGTGGTAAATTAAATAGTAAACCACACTTTGCTCTAAAAATTTAAAATTTTAGATTAATTGATGGTATTCCTATAAAATCTTTTATGATATCAAAATAGAAGATTTTGAGTATGAATCTTTTCAGGCATTTCATCTCCCCCAATGAAATATTTACATGTCTAATACTTGGCAAAAATACTAAATCAAATGTGAAGAAGAGTTATAGAATAATTAAATATTAAATTATACATTCATTTAAAAGCTTAAACTTATAGAATTGATAACAATGATCCTCCATTATCTTTTTTGTCTCATATATATAGATTCGAGCCCCATATCATGACCACGGCTTGAATGGTCATCTCTCCTCTCTCATACAATTTATGATAATTCGGGAGCATGGACCTATTGGATGGCCAGGCCTAGCTAGAAGACCACCCTCTGTCCGTACCATCAAGGACAAAGTTCCCCATTGCAGATACCTTAAAGGTGCTAAAGTTTCGAAAGCACCTGTGGCCACAGAAGGTGGAACCACAACTTTCCCCAAGTACCCCATGGCCGTGCCTATGTCGTTCATCGGTCGGCTAAGCCCCGTATTAGGGCCATGCCTCTCCCAAGGTGCGGTCATGATCATAGACGGGGTGTGGAATCTTGGTAGCATCGACCCTGTTGGATGAACAGGCCTAGCGCCATTACTAGCTTCTATTGTCGACAGGAATTTCAGAATTTTCACCAAAATCGCGTTCTTCGTCCTTAATGGAATCGGTAATAGGCTTGTGCCTTTCCTTCTCATGGTCACCATCGCTAGGTTTGCCGGTTGTGTCATAATATCCTGCAGGGACAGTATCTTGAGCTGGTACTTGTCCGTGGATAACCGAACCCACAAGTTTTTTTTTTTTTGGTCGGAAAATCCAGAAGGTTGGCTTCTTCATTTCGGATCTTGTTGAAGAAAGCCCCGACCACAGGCAGCCGGTCATTGCTCGATCAGAGGCCATAAGTTAGACTAGAGTCATAAAAGGCTTCCTGCTTGGTGGGCTAAAACTACGAAAACTCTCGCTTCAAGGAATGTCATCCTAATGCATAGTGCGTGTGGCTTAGCTCACTTTAATATAGGAATTTGCGAAGAAAAGGAGCAACCTTCTCTCTCTCCCATAAAACCCTCCCTCAAAAAGACTTCATGTACTGGCTCTTAACTTCAATTTCTGAAGTTAAGAGCCTGCTTTGCTCTGCTTTTCTTTTATGGGCTTCGATTTTTTTGGGCTTTTTCTATCTCAATCTTATTTGGGAGCTTTTTTTCGCCTTGTTTGGCATCTTCTTTGGCTCGTTGTTGCTGCTTTTCTTTGTCGTCATGTGAATAAACCTGTTTGCAGTTGAAAATTTTGTGAGAACATCGTTATCAATTTTGCTAGCAGGATGCCCGGGTCGTGATTGTATGTCTTGTTAGAGATTTGGTGAAAGCTTTGCTATCCCATTTTATGTATAGATTTAAATGTGGGAGTTTTTTGTTGTTTTTTTCCCCTTCTCATCTAAGTCTAGATTTGGGAGGTCTTTAGAGGCATTCCACTGATGCTGTCATTGTCATCTTCGTATGAGGATGATGTTGAGGATGCCGAACTTAGGCATACACTACAAGTTGTTTCTGGAGAAAGATCTTGGAACGTGCCTATTAGTGACAATTTTGATGATTGGTCTTTGTTAGATATGGTCTTTTGGGATGAATGCGTGCTTATAGTTACAGGTAATATTATTTTTTTATAGATTTTGTTTTGTTTTGCAACACTTTGGAATTTACTTTGCTTTGAGGTTTTCATGTTCTTCTTATGTTTGATCTTGATAAATGAATGGAATTTTCCTCCTTCTTTTTCAAATAAAAAGGAGGAATGTCGTCCTCTCCTTTTATGGAAGTTCTTCTAGCATTCGGCAGAAGCAATAAGTTTGAAGTCTGTTGACTGAAAAAGTATTGCATCACGGGCTACTTCTTGGAATCTTCCTTCTCATCTGATGTTGGGAATTTTCACTGAAAGAAAAGATAGCTGAGGAATCTTGCTCGAGCACTCTGATTAAGGTAGAAGTACATCACTTTTTTCAACGGTCCCCCAAACACTGCTCATGAAAATGGGAGTCCGTGACCGGATAGTCATGCATAATCCAACAGTCCGCACTTCTGACAAGGTGAGACAGAAGGCTTCATATTGATCCTAATGCTACTCACACCAGTGAATGCTGATATTTGTCCAACCAGGAAGAAGGGAAAAACTAAAAATGCAGTTGGAAACTGATCTTCAAGGCCAGTGCCTTCAAAGAGTGGACAACTAAATCTAGCATAGATTCATAGCTTGGAATTTAAGGTCCACAGGTTAGGAGCAGTTAAATTTCTGCCCCAATGAACTAAAAATATCTTTTGTGGAATTTACAAAGATGAGTAGATTTTAATCAGCAACTCAGCTCATAGCTCCTCCCAAATAAGAATGGAAATTAGATATACACGAATGGTGTTCACAAATTTTTATGTCACTCTAAATGAAATACATAAGGCTGAAACTATTTGGACAACCATCACCTATTATCAGGGCTTGAATGCCGGAATCTCGTGTAAAGGAGAATGCAATGCTCTATGTACGGTTCTATCAAATATATTTCGATAGGGATCCTCCTCTCGCTTCTTGCGCAGATATGTGATGCAGCTCTCCACTCCAGATTTTACCTGCGAGTACAACTCGTTTGCATTTTGTCTGTCCTTCAGTGATTCATATCTCCCCCTTGTCTCTATGGGCTTCCCAAACAGATAGTAGAAGCGGCCAGGTATTCTTGGCAAAATCCCTGGAATATAAAGTGCTTCATTGGCGACCTCTCCACTCATACCCTCCCTAAGAAACAGGACATAATTCATGTCAATGTCAGAATAATTTCACAATATGCTAAGAGATTTTCTGATTTCAAAGGCCATCCAAACAAAATCTGTACACATAATGTTTTGAAGGTCATGGGTAAGGGAGCTACCTCAGTCGTATAGTGTCACGACTTGATTCTCT
Organism: Corymbia maculata; assembly: GCA_014182735.1. Taxonomy (NCBI): domain Eukaryota; kingdom Viridiplantae; phylum Streptophyta; class Magnoliopsida; order Myrtales; family Myrtaceae; genus Corymbia; species Corymbia maculata. Next base: position 42,718,328 of record CM024689.1, on the reverse strand, counting down.
GATGTAGTCATTGACAAATGGAATCTTCATCAAATCATTGTAATCCAGTACCAACTGCCCATTCAGAGTAATAATCCCATATTGTCAGAATGGAATGTGGAAGTAAATGCAAAAATTTGCCAAGACAGATGCATCAAAACTGTATATGATTCAGCCAAATTTATACAACCATGCATGCAATTAACTAAATTAGCCTAAAATAGTTGAAAGATTAAAAATGAACTCTACAGAAGGTGTAAAGCAGAAGCTGTAAAGGGGGTCACTAGTCTGTAAAATAGTGACAAACCCCCAGAAGTACATCTAAAATGCTATGAAAGTTTTAAATTCCAGACCTTAGCAGAGAGTCAAGAGCTAAATACCAAACTTTAATGCAGAAATAGAGCTAGCTTACATTTGTGATGTCATCCTCTCCCACAGTTCCAAATGGTACTATTGTGGCACCAAACCGTGCAGCCATTCTCACAAATTCTGGTTGGTCTGGCCAGAATAACTTGTATTCTTCACCCTAAAATGGAAGATGATAGAGGTAAGGTGAACTTACAAGGCATAATTTTATTGTAAAGATGCACAAACAAAAGTAGTAGTGGTTTCGAGTAACTTTTTTATCACTGCATATGAAACCTCTGGAAATGAACACTTCAAGAGGCAATTGCAAGACCAAATTTCATGTGCTCCTTAGTACTTTTAACTGAAAATTTGTCTCTAAAGAGAAACTGTCAGTGTTTATCTATTATACTCCTCTAGTGTTTAACCTCCTTAACAGAAAATGTATTCTCAATTATCCGAACTGCTTATCCCTTAAGACTCACATAGCTTCTTATCTCAATTATGCAAACAGATAACTAGTAACTCTTTAATCACTGCATATGAAACCTCTGGAAATGAACACTCCAAAAGGCAATTGCAAGACCAAATTACACATGCGCCTTAGTACTTTCAACTGAAAATTTGTCTCTGAAGAGAAACTGTCAATGTTTATATATTATACTTATCTAGCGTTTAACCCCCTTAACAGAAAATGTGTTCTCAATTATGCAAAATGCTTATCCCTTAAGACTTACATAGCTTCTTATCCCCCCCCTCCCCCCTCACCACCATCAGCTAGACCGCTGCCGCCAACTGCAATTGCCACCACTAACCCCACCATAAGAGCTAATTGGCTACAGTATCTGACATCGCTACCACAAACACTGCCCAGCTGCCATTATGAATTCTCCTTCTCCACATGGCTTTACATCTTTACTCATAAAACTTATGCCGTGAAAGATCCTTCTTACCTTATAGCCTTGACATACGGAAACTCCATTTGGAAAATTATGTTTTGAATATTTGTCTGATTACATTATTAAAAAGATCAATTGGGTTAAAACAAGATCGGATCCAGTAGTCACACTGCACAAGAGAAATAATTGAACTGAATGCAAGGTACCTACACACCTTATAATGGAGAGCCTCGCGTGCACCACCAGGATAAAGTAGAATGTGAGATTTGGTTGAAAACAATTTAAAGAGGTTGCCTCCGGATACAGGAACTGCTCCAAATACTTTTACCCAATCAAGTAGATTAAATTCAGAAGATGAATTTTCCATTTTTTCAGAGAACAACTCCGGATGAGCTATCCCACGCACAATAATGTTCTTCTCTCTCAAGAACTCGTCAACAAGTGGATACAGCTCAAGTCCCATCAACATGTGGTAACCAACTAACAACACCGGTCCTTCAGAAGGAATCCCTGAAAGACCTCTCACTATCTTCCCATCTTCCAAAGTTGAGAAAAATACCGAACTAGATGCATTGCGAAGTAGTCTGCATTTATCCGACCACAGCATCAGACTAAGATTGACTGTTTGCAATTAAAGAATCAGCATTTGTGGAAAGGAATCATCCATCCATTATGAGCTGGGCTCAATCAGGCCACTAATAGCATTAGAAATGGTAATAATAGATCGCGTTTACAATCAAAAAGTGATGTTCAAAAGTAAGAACATTTGGTATCAATCACTGGTGCTTCTTTGGCAAATCACAGGACGAGAATGGCCTTGCCCTTAGATTTCAGGCATCAGCTGGTGATAAAATAATGCATTAAAACTGCAGATCAATTTTCAATGAGATGTTGCAAGAGAAATAGAAAGTGAAGTAGCAAATAATCAGATATGAAAAACATCACAATCCAATTATCTAGTTTGAAACATCTGCTGAATAACTTAGACCTTCATAAACAAACAAGAAATAGGAAAACATCAGTTTCAATTCAGAAAGCACAGAAACATCAAGCCGTCACGGCTAGCTTAAAAAGAATCTTGTTGAGGTCATATCTAGAAACTACTCATTCTACTCCAATCAGGAAAGAGGAATAAGAGACATGCAGAAGCATATGTTTGCAAAATTACCCAACTACTTGGTTGAATGCTATTTTGTATTCTGACATACTGGGAGGCAGGAAATCCAAGACATAATCATGCCTCCTCCTTCGACGGTATGTGTGGGTACCTTTGATGACGGTCAGTAAATTAATACCATCTTCCTGCAATCTCAGTCTAATTACTGGTCAACAAACATGCAGCACAATATAGAGAAATAAAGCAGTCTTTTAGAGATAAAATCTTCTGAAACTCATTACTAAGTTGTCACAGGGGAGAGTGACATTTTGAAGAAACGTGCACTTTCATCATGATAAGTATTCAAAAAGAGCACTACCTCACTTAAATGGAAAAGCTAACACTGTAAGAGAGATTATAATTTCATGAAATTGCAAGATCACATTTATATCTTCCTTCAGATCTGTTACCAGCCACTAGAATTACACTGTGATGTTCTGCTTGCCAATTCTATCTGCTAAGTAGACCAATGAAAGATGATGATTTTGCATGTCTCTGGACTTATAAAAGCCGCAGTCATATTGGTTCATTGTGATGACTCAAAGTCTCAAAATATCTGAGCAGCACTAGAAATATTATAATCAGTTTTCAGTGATATGACAAACTCAAAATTAGTTAATTAAATTAGAGGGGCTGATGCACAATACACACTTGTTCTAAACATCCATTTCAGCAAACAAGTTTGCAGTGTTAAATTTTACACTATAAGCACTGTTAAAGCCTGTCATAAGGATATCTCATTTTAAGTGCCTAACGATATTCCACAATGAGCTATCTTCATGAAAAGCTCTCTTAGCTTAAAGTCTCTTAGAACAATTAACTTCTCAAGTTTTACAACATAGAAATAACATAGATTTCACCTACCAATAGAAGCGTATGCCCATTGTCTTTAAAATGACGAACTCTGCAGTTCTTCAATGAGTTTGTAAGCCTTTGGGCTTCATCTTGACTAGGAAGCATGTTATCCTTGCCACTGAATCAATAGAAACTTCTGAGAAAATACAACAATTTGTAACTATGCTTAAATCTGATTCACTGTTATCTCTCCAGTGGAAAAACAACTCCCAATTCATAATCACATATCCACGTGCATGCATCCTTATCTACAATTATGCGCATGCTTGTATAAATACATGCATGTTGTATTGCTCATGCAAGGTAGCACACATTAATCTGCTGATTGACACCTCAAAACTATTTCACTGACAGAAACAGGCAACAGCTATTACCCATAAGGTGAAGCAATATTGAACCAAACAAATGCATGTGCCACTACTAATTGCCAAAGGACATATACCTGCTTATCTAAACTAAGTACTTTACATGACAGCGTATATTCACAATAGGGAAAAGACCATTAAAAATCTCAAACTATGCACATCATGACATATTTACCCTAAACTTTTCTTTGTGATGCCAAAAAAATCAAACTATTACTTGTGTGACACATGTACCCCAAACTTTTTTTGTGACATCAAAAGGCCCAAATTGTACCCATGTGACAGATATGTCCCAATTTTGTACCATTGTGATACATTTACCTTTCATCAAATTTCTATTAACAAACGCTACTAAAAATCTTATGTAGCTGCCTACATGAAAGATGGAAAGCAAACAGGTGTTGACGTGATGCTCACATGGCAAAAATATGTTAACTCATTGCATGTTTTTTTTTCCTCACTTTATTTTTCCTTTTTTTAACTTACTCCTTCATATTCTTCCTTGGTTTGGTGACAGTGAGAATGGGGATGATGACAACGATAAGAGTGGCAGCAGTGGCAAGGGCGGTGGTGAAGATGAAGGAGGAAGGAAGAAAAAGAAAAAGGAAAAAAAATCTTGACGGAGAAAAATGTGCCATCAAGATTGGGAATTTTGGTGTTGTAGAAAAAAAGTTTTGGTAAATGTGTTACATGGATACAAATGTGGGGTTTGTTGTGTCACAAAAAAAGTTGGAGATAAATGTGCCACATTGATATAAGTTTGGGGTAAATGTGCCACATTGGTATAAGTTTGGGGTAAATATGTCACATGCATATAAGTTTGAGATTTTTTATATCGCAAAAAAAGGTTTGGGTAATGTGTCACATTGAGCATAATTTGGGGTTTTTGGTGAATTTTACCCTTATAATTAGGTTGCTAATTTTGTCCAGCTGTTGAGCAAGAGTCGGAATGACAATGGCATCAAAACCCACAGTATAGTAAGATTAAAGAAGAAAAGATCTTGGAAATGGTTGATGTAGAGGAGCTACCAAATAGAGCGGAAAGCAAATCAAAAATCATTTGGTGCACATCTGAAAATCATGTCATCATCTTGACAAAGTGCGGAGGAGCAAAAACCTGGCAAGAAGTAGTACTTCAGCTTTGACAGCATGAAGACGGGAATTAGCATAAGAGGCAGCTGATTTAAGCACTTCAGTTTCCAAAGAAGTGTTTCCCTGGGTACTATATCAGCCAAACCCTGAAACAGGGAATTAATATCGGGTCTCAAGATAATCAAGAAAGAGCCCAGCAAAGGACATAACCAAGAAAAAAAGGTTAGAATATAAGCCTAGTAAATTCCTGCTATACATCTATTGAAATTTCCAAGCAGTAAAGATAAATAAGAAAGAAAATAAGCAAATCTCCAGCAGAGAAAATGCTACTTACTGAGAGACGAGGCAGCAAAGAAGTAAGGTTGACAGACAATTGTTCTAGTGCCACTCTTGGGGGAAGCATATTATCAATATTGACTGTTGCCATCTTCACTGGGTCACCTGATTCAGAAAGAAAAATCAAATCTTGTTATGGACAACTCTGAGAGAAGTATGGCATATCATCATTTTCCACAGAGTTGAAAGTAGCATATCATACCCATAACAAAGCTTAGAAGATAGGGGACTGTGAAATGGAGTCCATCAGGCATAGCTTCCAATAAAGGTAACAGTGGTTGCAGCTGTGAACGGCCAAAAGACGTAGCTAACATGACAGAGGAAACGACAGACTTCCTCAGAGTCTCAAAGAAGGCTTGTAATCCAGAAAAAATAGACCCAATTCATGACTTGATTTCCCATCTGAAAAACTCACCTGGATTGGATAATAAGACTACCAGGTCGATGGAAGAATTACGAGCAGCCACAGCAAGTGCCAGGCATCCTCCAAAGGAATCTCCAACAAGATAAACGGGCTTACGTGGAGATGAGGCATATTCAGCTTTGACAGTTTTCTCGACAAATGTCACCAGATCTATCATGTATAGGTACAACAGATACAAAATCTCTTCGTCAAGTTCAAGGTTAGTATCAGATGCTGTTTCATTACTTATAATGTTATTGTTACTTTATTTGGAAGAAAGACTTCACCATTTAAAAGGCTTGTAAACCCACATTTAGAAGCATATTCAATAACATCATAGCTTTGAGATGGAGTGACAGGGATTGACTTTTGTGTATAGCTTGATGTGACGGATAAGGTAATATCGATGCATATGGGACTAAATGGAGAAAAAAGCGAGAATAGTAAAATGACATGAATGGACAACAGCCCCTGCATGTTTACAACACAGCTCAAAAACATTCCACTCAATCCTAAGTTGTGTCATGCAAGCAATTAAAAACCTTTGAAAGGGCGATACCTTCAAATGGAGTACGGTCATAAACAGGGATATGCAAGCATCGAACTTCAAAAGCCCTGCAGTTTTAAGTTTTCTTCCTTAAAATGCTTGGTCATAAGTACAAATAGAAGACAAAACAAAATTGCTCCATGTCCATCATTACTATCCCTTGCAATTCACAGCCGCAAAATGATGGAGCATACAAACTCACCTCCCCAGAGCTTTATGGTGCAAGATGAGGCCCAATCCAGTGCCATCAAGTCCTGCAGGAAACAATACCTGTGCATTAATAATTCAGCAATACTAGCCTTATTTTACTTAAGATTCACAAATGAGGCTCCTATAACATATAGCACATGGTTATCAATTGATGTGCGATTACATTATAATCACTTCTTAAAAGCTATAAGTGTATTATTGAACTTAGAGTTCCATTCATCTCCTCATAATCTGGAGTAAAATTTCCAGTTTTGCACCTATTCAAGCGAGAAGATAAGCATTACCAGGCAAAAACAAGAGAACTGGAGAATCATTTGAAGGCTGTCCACACTCAACAGGGCAAAACCAACGGGGTGGACCTCCGTCAGGCCTAATCATATCCCTCGCGCACTCAAGATAATCCTTCACACTCTTAGTTCCATACGCATCATCCCACAGCACCTCCAAGCTTTCCTTTACTTCTTTCTCTACCTCCTCCTTCTCTACCACCTCATTCTTTGAAACTGCATGTCCATTTCCTCCAGTCAAAGGACCAAGTTTCTCTCTCTCCTCAACAGGAGGAGCTCCATTCGACACAGCCAATTCAGGAGATGATGACACTGTTGAGTCACCACCAACTGAACTTCTCGCTTGCACTCTACACCGAGGCCTAAGATGCGAATTCAACGCCAAATAAGGCGAAACCCGGAAAGTAACCGATGATGCCATAGCAGTGATACAAAGATTGCACCCTTTGCTTCTCTTTTCCAAACTCAGCAACTTAGAAAATTTGAACTCCACCAAGAACTACACTTGTAAAAGAGCTCACGAGACCTTGGGAGGTTCATTCAGAAGGATGCTCAGAACATTCTAAACCAAAAGAATCACACATTTCCATTCTTGGCCCAAAATAAACAACAGAGACACTGAGAAAGCATGTCGAGGGGAAAAGAAAATTGAAACTTGAGGTGCACCCTCAAAGCAAAATGGTATCTTAATACTATCTCGATTCCGGAAATCTTGTGGTTATACGATGGACAACAAATGGAATACGTAAATATCGAAAGAAATTTAATGTGGAAAATAATGCAGCAACAAGGAAACTGAAAGGGGGTGATGAGAAAGAGGGAGAAAGAGAAGTACCTTCGACAGGGGAACCATAGTTTTGGAAGTTAGCTGGGTCTGGTTCGTTTTTTGGCACATGCAACTAATCGGATGGTCGTGGAGGAGGCGCAGAGAGAGAGAGAGTGACCGCTTTTCCTGGTAAAGCTCTAGCCACACACTCCAGTGTGCCGACAGACAAGGGTGTCCGTCTTGTCCCGGAGAAAATGAAGAAAGAGAGAAAATAGCGCTCACCGTGACAAAATGAGAAGGTTGGACGATGTCATTACCGGGAATATACCACATCTGTCCTGGACCTCCACGTCAGCTTCGCCACGTGTCCAAAGTAGGGCTCACCTTTTACCCTTTACTCTCTCCTCTCGTCTCTCTGCACCTTCTCCTCTGCTTCGCTCCAGTCCCTCTCTCCCTCCTCTGTTCGACGCGACCGTAGCTCATGCTCTCTCCCCTCTTCAGATTTCGGCGGGAGCTCTCCCTCATTCTCTCCAGCACCGAAGATAAGCTCCCCAGCGTTTCTGACTGGGGCCGAGCGGTACCCTCTCCCTTCTCTTCCCTCCATTTTTCGTGTTCTTTCACAACTGCATTTTCTTCTTCGTTTCCGGCCACCATCAGCTGAAGTTTTTCCATATTTGCCGACCGCCAAGCCAAGCCCTCTCCCTGTCTATCTCTCCTCGGTCTTGATCCCGCTGATGGGGCCATCTTCCAGGTCTACCTGAACTGAAGCAGCTCTCCCAATTACTCTCCTTCATCTTCTTCCTCGGTTCGGATTCTACTTTAGAGGGGCTCATTTTCACCTCCCAGAAACTCTCCCGGATTTCTTGCATCGTCACTCTCTCTCTCGGTTCCCTCTCGGATCTTCAAATATTCTGGATCGTTACTTCTTGGATTCTCGGCTGTGACAGACGCTGCAGCAGGGGAGAAATTAGAGAGAGTAACGGAAAGATTACGGAATGGCCCGGTTATGGGCGTATGGCGAGCAATGAGTGGAGCTGACGGTAGTCACTGAATCAGCAACGGTTGTCTTTGCCCAAATTATTATGTTGCAAAACACGCGAACGACTCATCTTCAATTAATCACTGGGTTTTGGTCAACTTTCCCGTTTAGGAAATGGGAGGAGGGGTGCGAATTGCTATCTTATCAGGATTCTTATTAGGGATTGAGGTGGAACGATTTAGCTTTAAGTGCCTCTCATTTACTATAAACAAGCATAGCAGAAATCTGCAAGTGAAAATTAAAGTAGATGAAGAGTAGGACCGACCAAAATAAACGAAAACTCATCTTCAACTGAACATCTCTCTACAGTTCGGCTATGTTCGGATTGTTTCGGATATGGACGAAACTCACCACGGACTTAGAGGTGCCTGAAAACAATTGAAGGCCTGCAAATTGTTTCACTACCATCGGATTTGCCGTGATGTAAGTAAAATTATGTCCAAACCCAATTACAGGACAAAGGTTGTGAATAAGCACAGTAGTCGTGTCCAAACCAAACAGAAAAAGAGAGACAATCCAAAAATAAGATCAACCACGATTGAGTTGTGTACGGTGAAGTTGCAACTCAAAGAATGACATTCACAATCAAGAAATAAGTACCTCCTCTCTGGTCTTATGCTTTTCACTCGGTGAAGCAATGTTCTGTTCTTCAGATTTGCCACGAGAACTCAGGCGACAGTAAGTACCAGCATCAGAAAACAATCACTTAACAGAGCACCACCTTGCTCAGTTGCACCGCGCGGTGGACCGGTCATGCTCTTCATCTTAGACTTGTTTGTGCAGAGTCATTCCTTATGTGAAAAGATCAAGCTCGGACACAAGCCAAAAATATCTCAGTGACTCGTATTTTCCTTCAAGGGTTCGATTTCACTAGTGCTTAGATTTCTTCTCTTTCTCAAACAGCGACATGAATTCGAAGATGAGACTCGAGTTTTGACGTTTCCAAAGTGGCTACAATCTGTTCCCAAAGAAAACCTATCTGTCCCAATGTTGATGCTATTGCATACTTCGTCAAAGAATTGTAAATAGCTTTGAATGCACACTGTAATACTAGTTAGTAGCTAATTGTTCTGATTTGATTAGTTGTTGCTAGAACTGTTAGAAAAGTTCCACATTGAAAAATTAATATGATGTATAGTAATTAATATACCTCAGTTAGTTCAAAAGTCATTAGCTTAAACATTTTAATGAAGTTGAATTTAACTAGATATATTGATGAGTTCGAACCCACTTGGATATGTTAATGGACTCCCACTTACTAAAGGTGATAACTAATCGATCCAAATCTCACTTTAACAAAAACTATTCCTTAACCCCCTCATTGCCCCAGATCTGAAGAAAAGTTCGAAGGATCTTATTACACGATTTCAAATTGCTTTAGGAAAATACAAATTGTCTTCTTTAGGTTATTCCAAAGAGTGCTAACCATCTAAATCTCAGCAAAATATATTGCATTTTCCAACGATTGCAAAATAGATATACACGAATGTATTTACAAATGTCTATGTTTGGCCAAGACAAAGGCCACTCCCTCTTAAATGAAATACATAAAGCCCAAACAGTTTCAGGAACCACCACGAGTTATCAAGGCTCAAATGCTGGAATCTTATGTAAAGGAGAATTTAATGCTCTATGCATGGTTCTATCAAATATATTTCGATAAGGGTCCTCCTCTCGCTTCTTGAGCAAATAGGCGATGCAGCTTTCAACACTTGATTTTACCTGCAAGTACAACTCTTTTGCGTTTTCTCTGTCCTCCAGTAATTCATATTTCCCCCTTGTCTCTATGGGCTTCCCAAACAGATAGTACAGGCGGCCAGGTATCCTTGGCAAAATCCCTGGAATAAAATGTTCTTCATTTGCAACCTCTCCGCTCTGACCGTCCCTAACAAACAGGACATAATTCATGTCAATCTCCAGAGAAAAAAAGAAGAAGAAGAAGAAAAAGAAAGATCAGAGCATGCATAATAATTTTCTGATTTGAAAGGTCATCCATACAAAATGTGTTCAGTCTTTTGAAGGTCATGAGTAGGGAGCTACCTCACTCGTATAGCACGGCGATTAATGTCTTTGATGTAGTCATTGACAATTGGAATCTTCATGAGATCATCGTAATCAAGTACCAACTGTCCGTTCAAAGTAATAATCACATCATTGTCAGAATGGAATGCTGAAGTACATCATATAAACGAGCCGGCTCATTTTCATTTTTAGACTTGCTTTGTGACACATTTAATATTAAAACAATAGATAACAATGTCAATGCAAAAGTTCGCAGGAAAAAAAGCATCAAAAGGTACTTGATTCAACCACATTTTTGCAACCATGAAAATAATTGAAGGATCAGACTCGAACTCTGACGAAGGCATGAAGCAGGAGTAGAGGGGTTGAGCGTAATGGGCAATAGTCACACCCTCAGAAGAAGAGATCAAATGCTATGCAAGTTTTGCATTCCCAATCTTTGCAGAGGATAATGCTAAATACAAACTTCAATGCAGAAATAGAGAGCGCTTACTTCTGCAATATCATCTTCTCCCACGGCTCCAAATGGTACTATCGTGGCGCCAAATCGTGCGGCCATCCTCACAAATTCTGGTTGTTCTGGCCAGATTAACTTGTATTCTTCACCCTACAAATGGAACCGGATAGCGCTGAGGTTAACTTTGCAAGGCATTAGTTCATTGAAAAGAGGCACAAAAGAGCTTAGAAGTGATCACGAGGAAATCTAATCAATACATGTGATACCTCCGATAACGAATAATCTAATAATGGCCTGACCAAATTACTCATGCTCCCAAATACTTTATATAATGTACAACTAAGAATTTTTGTCTCTGAAGAGGAACTGTTGATTGGCGTTTAACGCCCTTAACTAGAAAATGCCTACTTAACCACCCAAAGATTATTATCTCTTAAGACTCGCTTAGCTTCTTATCCACCCAGACAACAGCATCGGCTAAGACCGCTGCCACCATTAGCATTGCCATGACTAGTACCAACATCTGAGCTAATTGGCTACGGAATCCAACGTTGCTACCACTGCCACTTCCCGGCCGCCATTTTGAATTCTTCTTCTCCACATGGCTTTTACATCTTCACTCATGGAAATTATTTTGCGGAAGATCCTTCTTAATAGCCTCGAGACACGGAAACTTCTAACTAATTTATTTTTCACAAAGATTTTCGGATGATTACATTATTAAGAAGACAATATCAATTACGATCGTTGCACCGGAAAAGGGAACTAATTGAACTGAAAGCGATGTACTTAAACACCTTCCGATGGAGAGCCTCGCGTGCACCACCAGGATAAAGTAGAACGTGAGAATTGGTCGAAAGCAATTTGAAGAGGTTGCTTCCCGTTACAGGAACTGCTCCGAATACTTTCATCCAATCAATGAGACCAAATTCAGAAGATAAATTCTCCATTCTACTAGAGAACAACATCGGGTGAGCTAGCCCGCGCACAACAATGTTCTTCTCTCTCAAGAATTCTTCAACAAGTGGATAAATATCGAGTCCCATCAACATGTGATAACCGACCAACAACACTGGTCCTTCAGAAGGAACCCCTGAAAGGCCTCTTACTATCTGCCCATCATCCAAGGTCGAGAATAGTACCGAACTAGATGCATAGCGGAATAGCCTGCATTTATTTAACCACAGCATCGGAGTAAGATCGACTGGTTGCAATCAATGAACCAGCATGTAAAATGAGCGTTTGTGGAAAGAGTATGGCCATCCATATTTGTGCTGGGCTCAAAGAGGCAACTGATAACCTTAGAGTTGGAAATAATAGATCATATTTTTCGATAAACAAATGACATTCAAGTTAAGAACTTTAGATGTCAACGACACGTTTCTTTTGCAAATCACAGGACGAGAATGGCTTTTTCCTGAGATTTCAGCCATCAGCTGGGGATGAAATCAAAATCATGTACTAATGCAGCAGATCAGTTTCGAATGATATGTGGCAAAAGAAATAGAAAGTGAAGTAGCAGATAATCAGATAACAAAAGCTTGACAACCCAATTATCTGGTTTGAAACATTTGCTGAATAATTTAGTTCTTCAAACAGACGTAGAAGATATATTAGTTTCCGTTCAGAAAGATCTCATTCTATTCCAATCAGGAAAGAGCAAGAAAAGACAAGCAGAAGTCTTTGTTTGCAGAATTACCCCAATACTTCAGTGAAAGCCACTTTGTATTCTGACATACTAGGAGGCAGGAAATCCAAGACGTAATCGTGCCTCTTTGTTCGACGGTATGTGTGGGTACCTTTGATGACGCTCAGCAAACTAATACCATCTTCCTGCATTCTCAGTCTAATTACTGGTGGATAAACAAGGAGCACCATAAAGAGACATTTAATAGACAAAATCTCTTGAAACTCGTTGCTAACTTTATGAGCAGGGGGTGATATTTTGAAGAGCCAAGCAGTTTCATCATGACATGCATTCACAATAAATAAACAGAACCGTGAGAGAGATTGTAGATTTCATGAAATTGCAAGATCGCATTTATGTTTTGCACATAATCAACAGGAAATTTGACTATCCTATGTTCCAAATTCCAAAGGAGCTAAGAGAAAGATCCGTCATCACCACCAGAATTACACAATAATGTTCTATTTGCCATTTCTATTTTTTAAGTAGAGGTAGAGTGGTTCTAGGGTCGGTCCTAATTTTTTACCTGAAACCTAGAACCTACCTGTCGAAATCGGTTCCCAAATTTTTGGAACCTAGAATCCATCTTGTATTCTTTGAAACTTGAGACTTACCCTATCATAAGTTCTAGGGTCTACCTAGATACAGCCTATATTTTTAATTGAACGATTGTAATAAATTATTACTTCCAATTATCACTATTTGTTGTTATAATCCACTTACCATAACTTATATTTAGACATATGAAGAAAATGAAACATTAACAAAGTATAAGTTTACTCATGGATATGCCGAAAATGAAAGCTCAAACTAGTAGTTTCAAATTACACATTCATCATTAGACACTACATAATACCGTAAGATTGTGTGGAGATGTAAAAGAAGAAAAATATAAATTTTTGTTTTAAATTCTAAGTTACTAGTCTAAGTAGGTTCCCTAATTTTTAGAATCCGAAATGTGGAACCGAACTGATTTCCACAGTTTGATTATCCAATTCTTAGTTCTACCCTAGAATCAAGCTCACCCCTATTTCTAAATAAACCATTGAATGTGGATGATACCACTTGCCTTTGGACTTATAAGTGATGTAGTCAATTTGGTTTAGTGTGAGTCAAAGTCTCAAAATATCTCGAGCAGCACTAGAAATAGTAAATAATTCTAGTACAATCAATTCAATTCAATGATATGACTAACTCGAAACTAGTTGATTAAATAAGGGAGGCCGATGCACAATACTCGCTTAACCTGATTAAACATGCTTCCATCTCAGGAAGAAAAAAAACTGTAGAGTTAACCTTTACTATCCAAGCACTGTTGAAGCCTATCATAAGGATATCTAAATATAAGTGCCAAACTATACCTTAAAATGAGCTATATTCCTAAAAGGCTCTTTTAGCTATATTCTTCAAGACATGGCATTGGAAGACTCTGACTCCTCTAGCTTCACAACATTAAAATAACATGGACTTCACCTACCATTAGAAGTATGTGTCCATTGTCTTTGAAGTAACGAACTCTGCAGTTCTTCAATGACTTCATTAGCCTATGGGCTTCCTCCCGACTAGGAAGCATGTTGTCTTTGCCACTGAATCAATAGACGCCTCTGAGAAATGCAACTACTTGTAACTATGCTTAAACCAGATGAACTATTGTCTCTCCAGTAGAAAAACAACTCCCCATTAATAATCACACATCCATGTGCAAGCATGCATGATGCATTTATCTAAAATTATGTTGATGCTTTGATATATACATGTATGTTTTGATGCTTATGAATGGAACATATACTATTGTGCTGAAAGAAACTTCAAAATTATTCACGCAGGAAAATGGCTGCTACCCCTGCTATAAAGCGAAACCAATTCAAACGAATGCCTGTGCCATTACATATTGTCAAAGGACATATGCCTGATTATCTAAAGTAGAAGTACCTCACATGACTTTGTACATTCATATCTATGAACTAAGAATTAGGTAGCTTAGAATGTGCATAATCACTATTATATCTTTGGCCAAAATTATTTATTTGTTTCAGAGAAGAGGTTTGGAATAGAAATTCGTTTATTAATACAATTTTATTTTTCTATTTTTGGAATAAAATTTTAATCCAAAAATAAGTTTGAAATAGAAATTAGAAGTAAAAATTTTATACTTCTTTATTTTTGAAATAGAAATAAAATATTAAAACTTTGTCATCACTCGCCCTCACTACTAGCCGACCCGCCCAACCTGTTGTTGCCCGCCAACTACCATCCACTGCCATTGTCCTCCGCCATCTGTCCTTCGCCATCCACCTCCCACCACCGTCCTCCATCACCCACCACTGGCCATCTCCCTCCGTTGTCCTCGGCTGCCTGCCACTAGCCACCTCCCCCGCCCTCTGCCATTGGCCACACTCCCCCCCCCGGGGCTATTGCCACCATCCACCTCTAGCCATGCTCAGCTGTCAACCATCAGACACCTCCCATTGCCGTCCTCCGTCATCCACCGCCTTATCGACCACCCACTAATGAGAAATTTTGTGTCATTATTAAACCTGTATTTTTCTCAAAAACTTCTCTAGGGAATAGAGATAGACAAATCTATTTCTAGTTAAAAATTGATTCTAAAACCGAATGATTATTATACGCTCCCTTATTTGCTCGAGGGTTGAGAAAGAGTCAGATTGACAATTTCATCAAAACCCATCCTACAGGACTCATGAGAAGTGAAAAAGGATATTGGCAATGATTGCACGTATATAGGAGCAACCAAATAAAATGAAGCCTAAGAAAAAACCATCTGATGCACAATCTGACAAGCATGTCATCGTCTTGACAAAGCGTTGAGGAGCAAAAACCTGGCAAGTAGAAGCACTTCGGCTTTGACAGCATGAAGACGAGAATTAGCGTAAGAGGCAGCTGATTTAAGCAACTTCAGTTTCCAAAAGAGAGTTTCCTTGGTTATTATATCAGCCAAACCCTGAAACAGGGAATTGATTATTAGGCTCGAGATGAACAAGAAACAGCCCAGCCAAGGACAAAAACCTAGAAAAGGTTTAGCATAGAAGCCTAGTAAAAGGCCTGCTATACATCTATTGTAAAGTTTCGAGAAATGAAGATAAACGATAAAAGAAAATAAGCTCATCCTGGCAGAGAAAACGCCACTCACTGAGAGACGAGGCAGCAAAGAAGTGAGGTTGACAGACAACTGTTCAAGTGCCACTCTCGGGGGAAGCATCTTATCAATATTGGCTGTTGCAGTCTTTACTGGGTCACCTGATTCAGAAAGATATCAAATCTTACTATGGAAAACTCTAAGAGCATTGTGACATATCATCATTTTACAAAAAGACTTGAAAGTAGCATACCATACCCACAAAAAAGCTTATAAGATAGGGGAGCGTGAAACGGAGATTGTCAGGCATAGCTTCCAATAACGGTAACAGTGGCTGTAGCTGTGAACGGCCAAATGACGTAGCTAACATGACCGGGAAAACAACAGACTTCCTCAGAGTCTCAAAGAAGGCTTGTATTCCAGAAGAATATAACCAATTCATGATTTGCTTGCCAATCTGAAAACTCACCTGGATTTGCTAATAACACTACCAAGTCTATGGTAGGATTACGAGCTGCCACAGCAAGTGCAAGGCATCCTCCAAAGGAATCCCCAACAAGATAAATAGGCTTATGTGGAAATGAGGTATACTCAGCTTTAACGGTTTTCTCAACGAAGTTCACCAGACCTAACAAGTATAAATACAACATATCACAAAAGCTCTTTGTTAAGTGCTCAGTTAGTATTGCATGCTATTTCATTTCTTATAACATCAGTTGAGTATCTAGAAGAAAATCTTCACCCTTTGAAAGGCTGGTAACCCATAATAACATCATAAATTTGAGAAGGAATGGCGGGGATCTAGTATTGAATATAGCTGGAAGCAACAGATAAGGTCAATATCCATGCATATGGGACTAAATGGAGTGAAAAGGGTTATTGTAAAATGACATGAATGCACCACTACCCTTTGCATGTTTAGACACAGCTCAAAAACATTCCACTTTACCCTCAGTTGCTGTCAGCATGCACGGCAACTAAAAGGCTTGGAAAGGGAGATACCTTCAAATGGAGTCAGATCATAAACAGGGATATGCAAGCATCGAACTTCAAAAGCCCTGCAGTTTTAAGGTATCTGCATTAAGATGCTTGGTCATATGTACAAACAGAATCACAGAAACAAACAGGCTTCTCATGCATTATTACTTTCCGTTATAACGCAATTCAAACTCAAAATGCTGGAACATGCAAACTCACTTTCCGAAGTGCTTTATGGTGCAAGATGAGGCCCAATCCAGTGCCATCAATTCCTGTAGGAAGCAGTAACAATGTTTTAAATCATCGGCTTATTTTACTTGAGATCCACAAAATTAGGTTCCTATAGAATATAGCCCTTGGGTATCAATTAATGCACGAATACATTATATTCACTTCTTAGAAGCTACAAGCATAATGTCAAAACTACAATTCTAGTCATCTCCTTATACCCCTGCAGTAAAATTCCCAATCAGGCGAGAAGCCAGGCATTACCTGGCAAAAAAAGAAGAACTGGAGAATCATTCAAAGGATGCCCACACTCAACAGGGCAAAACCAACGTGGCGGACCTCCATCGGGCCTGATCATATCCCTTGCGCGGTCAAGATAGTCCTTCACGCTCTTTGTTCCGTATGCATCATCCCACAACACCTTCAAGCTTTCCAAACCGAACGGTACTTTTTGCTTCTTTCTCCACCTTCTTCTTCTCCACCACATCAATCTTCGAAACTGCATATTTATTTCCTCCGGTCAAAGGACCAATTTTCTCTCGCTCCTCAACAGGAGGAGCTCCACTCAACACAACCAATTCAGGAGATGATGACACTGTTGAGTCTCCACCAACTGAACTGCTCGCTTGCACCACACACCGAGGCCTGAATTGCGAATTCAACACCAAATATGGCGACACCCGGAAGGTAACTGATGATATCATAGCAGTGATACAAAGATTGCACCCCTTTTTTCCCCTTTTCCAAACTCAGTAACCTAGAAAGTTTGATCTCCACCAAGAACTAAACTTGTAAAAGAGCTCAAGTATCCTATTAAGTCACTGAGGGGCCTTTGGGAGTTTAGTCAGAAGGTTTTTCGGAACACTCTAAACCAAAAAGAATCACATTCCATTCTTGGCCTAAAATAAGCAACAGAGAAACTGAGAATTCATTAAAAAAAAAAAAAAAAAAATGAAACTTGAGGTGCACCCTCAAAGCAAAATGGTATTTTAATAATATCTAGAATGTACAAATCTAGAAATCTTGGGGTTATACGGTAGACAGAACTGAAGCAAAAAAATAGTGAGTGAAAATTAATGAGGAATATAATGCAGCAACATGAAAATTGAAAGGGGTGATGAGAAAGAGAGAGAAAGAAAAGTACTTTGAGAGGGACACCATTGTTTGGAAGTTAGCATCTGGCTGTTTGTTGGCGCTTGTGCAGAGGAGAGAGTTCTTCCATTTTTCCTGGTGAAGCTCTAGGCTCACGACCCAAGTGCTGACAAACAAGCGTCATTGGAGCCTGCGGAGTTAGAAATTTCTTGTCAAGTAAGACTTTTTCACCGCACCAGGAATTGCATAGAAAGTTTGATCTCAACACATGCAAGTGATATCAAGTAGGGATTAGTCACCTAAGTCTTAACTGAATTGAGATTTCGTCTTAGAAAAATCTCTAATAAGCAAATTATCAACTTATCGTAAAAATTCGAAACTCATGAGATGTTTCAAGTATTGAAAATAAAATGAGATTATATACAATAATGAAAATAAGATGATATGAGGGATAATAATATGTGCAAGCATATCTTAAGAATTGCCAGTGAGCCATTGAGTCAGGTCCAACCTAAAGTTGGTTTTTCCATCTAAAAAAAAATATCTTAGCATCAATCCTAAAGAGGGCCTAAACAAAGTAACAGTAATTGAGAAATATCAACCAGAAATAAGACCGCTAGTTTGGACTATCAACCGAAAAAGAATTGCCAAACACACACCGGTTGGGTGTTGATAGAATGCCGAGTTCATGTCACGCCTTTCCCTGTCATCTAGGGGTCTCTCACATTGATTTGGCCCATTCGTCAAGGTATAGAACAAGAGTATGCTTGGCAAAGGCATTAAATTTGTCAAAGCCGAAAGAGGAATATAGGAGGCAGCCACATGGAGCCAAAAATCCATTGTAGTTTTCGTTATTTTCATTTGTCAGTTTTTCCTAGGCTTGTAGACGTCGCCATCTAACTCTTGAAATAAGCGTAACTTCATTTAAATTTTGTCCAGAAATTGTCTTTGTCCCATCCAAAACCCATAGGAAACGGCATAAAAATAAAAATAAAAACTAAGAGCAATAACATCAGTGGAACACAAATTTTGTCATTTGTAGCAAATTATCAATTTTGTCTATAAACGTTGACACTTAGCACTGCCGGTAGGTAGGGCAGCCAAATATAATATGCACATGAATGTCATTGCCGCGGTTTCCTATAATTCTGGGTTTATTTGCTTCCTTCTTTTGGCTCTGGAATTGTCCCATGTCTTCAGAAAGTCCTTGCAAAAAAAGACATAACCTTCGGGAATTTTCAACCAAAACCGAGTAACAACAGAACATTGAGATCCTATCGTGGTTAATGTTGGAAATATGCTTCCAGTATGAGCATAAAAAGGAAACTTTCCTAATCTAGGTAAGTCTCGTTATTTGAATAGGTTTCCTAACTAAGCAGTTTCATAGTTGGAGTAGGACTCCTAAAAGAAAGTTTTTATTTTGTATCCATTAATCTTGTTGTAAGATCGGTGAATTCCTTTATAAGATTAAGAGATTATTTTTTTGAAGAATTGTTAAGCTAAACACTTTGTGAGTTATTGAATATAACTAGAATTGGAAAGCACATAAAGTATTTGAGTAACTTAATTATAGTTGTAACTCGAATAAAATAATGTGATTGTGTTATTAAACGGATTTCTGTTCTAAAAATCTAGCACAGGAAAATAATTCTGGAACATAAATAAAATGGTTATCAAGCACTTTTAAATACTAAATCAAAGTAAAATTGATCATTTAAGTGTCATTTCTAGCAAATCATCCCTACTAGATTTTTAGTGATTTCCCATATGACATGAATTTGTTAATATCTTCTGAAATTTTTTATTTTTATTTTTTGTCCTTTTTTCTAGACTGGCAAGGGTCAATGACAACTAGTCACCAACCCTTAAAAAAGGAAAATAAAAAATGCAAAAGATAACTAAAAAATTTTGAATTTTTTATTTTTTGAGGGCCGGCAAGGTCAGCACCGACTGCTTCTGATCAATAGGAAGCGGAGTACAAAAAGAAAAGCTTATGATGAGCATCTATTTGGGTAGATCATTTACTTGCCGGCCCTTTGTAATTATAAGGGCAAAAAATAATTTAAAATTTTTGATTTTTTTGATTTTTTTGTTTGTTTTTGTTTTGTTTCTTTTTTAGGGACAGCAAGGGTTAGCAATGACGCTTGCCGGCCCTTTAAAAAGGGAAAAAAATAAAAAAATATTTATTAAAATTATTTAAAAATTATCCATATCAATCCGGTAGAGTCATATAGGATGATCAACGTCCACGTTAGATTTTCCGATGAGACAAATCATTGATGGCACTCAAATGATCGATTTTTTTAAATTTATGGAACTTAAGTTAGCGAAAAATATTATGATACTCAAGTAAGCGCCATATGAAAATTATAATATTTGTGCAGTTATTACCCCTAACTTTTGGCACCACACGTCACAACCCCAATTCTTAATCAAGTAACCAATGGTACTGCAAAGCCTAATTAGGTTAGATGTATGAGCTCGATATATGTCTGTATTATTTAATATTTTCTCAACTTGGTGGGCATGATTAATGGTTATTAGTATAATAGCATCTGAAGAAGGCATGCGCATGTCGGTTGACTTCCGGGTTTCCATTCCCCCTTTTCCAAAAGAAAATCAGATTTTCCATAAGGTAAATGAAATTATATTTGCCACTACGGTTCATGGGATCTTCGTAACTTGGATGACGTTATTTTTTTGATAAAAAATTTCTAATAATTTGGCTATGCATGCCACAGATAGACCAAGCCAGAACATTTGAAAATGCAGAAAATGATATTGAATCCGATCTATAATTTTAAAGTCGCATCAGATGTTTCTCGAGCAAACTTTTGAAAAATATGATTGACTTTAATTGAAAAACGATTTTCCACACAATTGAAATATTTGAAGAGCACACGAGTATACATTGATAGACAGAAAAATAATTTATATAAGTAAATATATTGCATATTCCAACGAGGCACTTCATAGGACAGGTCCAGTTTGCCTAGTTGAGGAGGCTTAGGGTGTCGAGAGTAATTCCTCAAGAAATATTAAGTTATTTCTTCTTTCACGGCGTTATAGGCGGTTTAAACAAGACTACTACGATCACTTCCTAAATCGAAGACAAACCCGTCGTGTGCTGTCCGGTCTCGTTCAAAAAGCTGCAGGATCTATTTAGGCGTTTTTCATTGATGCTCGTGCCCATGATGTTAACTATGTATTTGCTTACATTAGGAATCAGACGCGTCGTCTAGATAATTGAACGGCTGTCGACTAGAGCATCGTCCTCAAACTTGAGAAAAACGATACCCTTTGTTTGGTCTCACAGGGGCTATTGTGTAAGGATAGCCCTCCCTCCCGGAGCCCGAGCCCGAGCCCGATATTCCGCATATGGCGTTATTTGCGCAGAGCTTGTCCCATCTAAAGTTGTAGTTTGTCTAAGCCGCGAAACGAACCCAGAGTTGGGGATTCCTCCGACCAATTTATTACCATCTTAAAAGATGAAGCTGTGCAATCCAAACTACCCCGTGGTTATTAGTAATGTGTACTTTATAAGTTTTATGGGGTTATTCCTTAATTATGCTTCTATTCTCTTGTAAATACATATCAGACAACCCTATTTGAGATTGAGCCACCGTTTACATTTTGTCACTATTTTCTTCTAACTCTAAACATCAACAGTTATATGGTTGAGGAACTAAATGTATGCAGGTGTTGTGCAAGTGCAATGACTTAAGCAAACAATAGAAAGTATAGTTTTGTACAACCACAAAGACTTCATGGTAGATTCACTTTGATGTTCACAAGCTGTTGCAGTTTCCTTTAAGCAAGAGAACTAATATAATAGCAAGCAAGAGTCAAGTTTACAGTCTCCTATTCCAAAATATCAACAATTTATGAAACATATATATAATATAAATTCAAAATCAAAATTACTCTATTGAAATTGGTCGGCTAGGCTATTGGCATAAGCTCGTCACTTGCTGCTAAATCGTGAAGAATTGCCTGAATGCTTTGTTCCAGAAACTTAACACAATCCATTTTCTTATCCATGCATCTCAGTAAACAAACTTCCCAAAACTTTCTATTTTATAAAATTGCTAATTAAAAACCGAAAAAAAATGCATACAGGACATTTAGGCACATTTTCCTTTTTTACAGTTTCTCCTTTTCTTCTCAATTGGATTCACGCACTTCGAGTACAAAAGAAGCCCTTAATGCTCGGTAAGTCAAATGAGAACCGATAATTTGCCTCTGGGAATACTCCAACCATGTTCATTACACCGCCGTACAGGGACACGAGCATCAAGCAAAAAACCCAATCGGATTTCGAACTCATTATGCCCGGCAAGTAAAGATCAGCCCCTGCGAATTGATACTTCATCGTTGGATATGTATAATTCCCACGAGACACTTCATAGGATAGGTCCAATTTGCCCGATTGAGGAGGCTTAGGATGATGAGGGTAATTCCTGAAGAAATATTAAATCATATTTTCTTTGACAACATTATAGGCAGTTTGAATAAGAATACTATAATGACTTACTGAGTCGAAGATAAACCCGCCCTGTGCGATGCGGTCTTGTTCAAAAAGCTACAGGATCTATTTAGGCGGTTTGCATAGATGCTCATGCCCATGAATGTATCTGCTTACATTAGAAACCATATGCGTCGTCTAAATAGTTGAACGGCTGCCTACTCGCGCATCGTCCCCAGAGTTGAGAAATATGATTCTCCTTGTTTGATTTCACAGGGGTTATGTGTAAGAATAGCCCTCCTCCCAGAGCCCAAGCCCAATATTCAGCATATGGTGTTTTTCGCTCTGAGCTTGTCCCATCCAAAGTTGCAATTGTCTAAGCTGCAAAACGAGTACAGTTTCGGGGAATACTCTGACGAACGTATTGCCACTTCGTATATATGAAATGGAAAAAAAAAAAATGATAAGCGATATACTTTTGTGCAGTACTTACTAGAGTGACATAAATTGTTTTTCTATCATTTGAGTGTATTATTTATATACAACACTCACGAGAGTGTTACAACTCTCTTTTTTCCGATTGTCTAAGTCCATAATTTTATAAAATGGTTCATCATAAATGTTATGGCATTTCAGATTTCAGAAATTTGAGTGTACATTTTTAAAAAGTTATAGTATTCAAATAAACAGTTTTTCAAAAGATATGATATTCAAGTGATGGGAAAAAGAAAGTTAAACGAGTGCTATATGAAAAGTTATCGCACTTGTAATGTCCTTAAAAGAGATGTTCATGAAAATTTTTGATTTATTGTGCCAACCATGACATTGGTAATGTAATACCCGATTGAGTTAAAAAGAAAACGAGGAAACACACTTGGAAATGGAGGCATTTAAGATGAGTTCCGGATCTTGGACTTGTTTGTACTTAGTCATTCATTATGTAAAGAGATGAATCTCAGACACAAGTCAGAAATATCTCGGCAATTTTAAGTTTTCCTCCGAGGGTTCGGTTTCAATTGTGCTCAGATTTGTTCTCTTTTTCTTCTGCAGTTGGATGAATTCAAAGGTGAGACTCAAGAGTTTTAACGTCTCTAAACTTGCAAAAGTTTGTTCCTAAATGAAACCAATCTATCACGATGTTAATCACTACTTTCACAAAATTAAGAATGCTATTGCATACTTTCTTAAAGAATGCTACATAGTTTTCAGATTCATTTGGTCAGCTGTATTACTGGTTAGTAGTTAATTGATCCAATTTGATTACTTTTTGCTTGAACTCAAAGGCACAGGTAAACTAGTAGTTCCGAATACTAAACAAAATGGTTAAAAAGAACACTAAGGCTGCCCATGATAACTGTTCAATTTCTGTTCTAAAACTATTTTTCTATTCCAAATCTGTTTCTGGAATAGAAATTCATTTGATAAAATAAATTCATTTTTTAATTTTCGGAATAGATTTCTATTCCAAAAATAGATTTGGATTTTGGAATAAAAATTAGAAATTTTTTTTTTTCTGAAATAAAAATCAAAAATTGTTTTTCTTTTTTTTACTTCTCACTCAAAGGAGTTTCTTGTTGTCCGTTGGTCACTGCCACCCTCGCCTATTGGCCGCCACCGCTGCCACTCACCCGTTGCCACCGGCTACCACCCCCACCCCTTGTCGCCGCTACTTGGGAAAGTGAAATTTTTTTATTATCAAAAGAATTTTTATTCCAAGAATAGAAATTTTGTGTTATTATCAAACGCATTTTTTTGCTCAAAAACTTATCTAATAATAAAAATATAAAAATCTATTTTCTTTTTCAGAAATCAATTTTTGATCAGAAATATTATTATTCGCATCATAAAATAACCTCGGCTATCCCGGTTTACATATTCTGCTCAGAAACTAAAGTTGTGCATACAACTTGTCTGAGCTTTGCTTCCCAAGATGCTTATTACAACACGGTTCGTGCACAGCAAGCATATTATCAAGTGCACGCATATACCAGTTACATGCTAAAGGTGATAGCCGATCGATGCAAATCTTGCTTTCACACGAATTCTCCCCCGTACCTCCTCACAAGCTCCCGACTGTCGATAGTAGGGGTGTAACCTGTCGAATTCAGCTCTGGTGAGGAACTGGCATTCTTATATCGCCTTCTGGCTTCCCTGCTGTCAATTGTCTCAGGGATTGAATCTTTTTGGGGAACTATACTGCCTGACGAAGGCCTCACAGCTTCCTTTGAGAACCCCATCATCTTGCCTGTTCCATTCATCGGTTCAAGCGCCATATCATGACCACGCGTCTCCCTACCTCCTGCCATGGTCCTAGATAAAGGTTGAAAGGTCCTTTCTCCTCTCTCAGACGAGATATAATTATTCGGCAAAATGGACTCGGTTGGATGGCCAGGCCTAACGGCAAGACCGCCTTCTGTGGCCACAGGCAGTTTCGGAATTTTATCACCTTTGAAGTGACCACGATCAGGGACTTCATCCTCGATGGTATTTACAGGATATTGATCGGCAACTTTCTTGAGGTACTCCATTGCCGTGTCTATGTCGTTCATTGGTTGGCTGAGCTCCATACTGGGAACACGCCTCTCCCCACGTCCAGCCGAGATCATAGATGGCAGTTGGTTGGTTCGCCCTCTCTCAGACGATATATGGTGACTCGGTAGCACAGACCCTGTTGAATGAGCAGGCCTATTCCCATAAAACCCTCCTGTTGTCACCGGTGATTTCAGAATTTTGCCAGCTTTAAGGTCACCACAGCCAGGTTCCTCGTCCTTCATGGTATTGGTGATAGGCTTGGGCCGTCCCTTCTCATAGTCACTATCCTCAGCGTTGCCAGTAGTGCCATAATAACCTGTAGAGACAGGGATCCTGACCTGGTACGGGGCCCGTGGAGCACCGAATCCCGATGGTTGGCTCATTTTATTCTGGATCTTGTTGGGAATTTCCTCTACCACAGGTGACCGGTCACCGGTAGTGCCACAACAACCTGCAGAGACTGGGATCCTGAGCTGATACGGGGCCCGTGGAGCAGCGAACCCAGATGGTTGGCTCACTTCATTCTGGATCTTGGTGAAGAATTCCTCTAGCACAGGCGGCCGGTCATTGCTCGAGATTGAAGGCCTCTGCGGCTTGTTATTGACTACTCCGTAACTCGGGGGATGCTCATATCTCGGGGGAGAGCATTGTCTGGAGTATTGAGGGAACATGGATGGATGGACACGTTCAACGGTTGTTTCGATTGTCATGACATAGGTCCCTGGGTTTTGATAAGGGTCACCAGCAATCACTCTTCTTCCGTCGAATTCATCAGGGTCTGGACAACGCAGCTGCTCGAAGTTGTGGCTCCTTTCAGTTTTCCGTGGATCAAATCCATCCTTGGGGTTATGGCTTCTGTAGGAATAACCATAACCTGCCATGAGTTAGACCAGAGTCTCAGAAGGCTTCCTACTTGGGCTAAAACTACTAAAGCTCTCTTACTTACTAGGGATGTTATTCTCTCCTTATATAGATTTTCATCTCGCATTCAGCAGTGATTGATTAAGTATCGTATCATATGCTAGTTTTGGGAATTTTCTGTCTCGTCCATTTTAGGAATTCTTTTCACCGAAAAACAAAATGATAGAGGAATCTCATTCGAGCACGAGAGTGAAGTCCATCAGCTTTTAATTGGCAACAAACACTTGTTAAGGGAAATAGGAGTCCTTGACTGGATGGTCTTGCCAAATCTACCAGATACGAATATGTAAATAGACAGGATAACTCACCTTTGAACAATTCAGCAGTCCGCACTTTCAACAAGGTGAGACAGAAGATTCTTATCAATCCTAACGCTACCCTCAACCTGTGATTGCTGATATCTATCCAACCCAAAAGTAGGAAAGAATAGATGCTAAAGCGGATGGAACTTATGTCAAGCTTTAATTCATTGTGCCATCCAGAGTCGATAACTCCGAATCTATCATGGATTCTTATGTCAATCTCAAGCTTGGAATTGAGGTCCACATGTTCGGACAATTAAATTTCTGGTAAATAAGCTGACACTTATTTGGTGGAATTTATGGAGATGAGGATATTATAACAGCAAGTCAGCTTAGGAATTACTCTCAAATAAGATCAGACTTCCAGAATTTCGTCAGGTTCAAGCTTATGTAAAACTCTTGTTTATTTACCTCAAGACTTGCTGCTTCAGCTTAAAGTTGGTTTTTTGCCCATATAGGAGTATCAGATTGATCTTAAGTGTGATCGATGGATAATACCTAAATAATGATTTTCCTATGAGGTAAGTAGCACAAAGTTATATGACTGAGAAAAGAAATCTGCCGGAATAAGATTCCTTAAGCAGATACTTGGTTTCAGAGGTGCTAATACCCAACCCATATTTCTTTGCCTGATGAAGATTCCTTTTTCCAGGTCCAAGAGAAATTTCAAAGAATCTAACTCCATGTTTTCGAGGAATACACAGATTGTCTTCTTTAGATAACCCAAAGAGCGCTAATCAGGTAAATATCTACAAAGAAGACATTGTATTTTCCAACCGGAAATTAGATATACAGGAATGGTGTTTACAAATGTTCATGTTCAGCCAAGACATAGGCCAGTCACTCCAAATGAAATACACAAGGCCAAAACTATTTCAAAAGCCATCATGGATTATCAGGGCTCAAATGCCGGAATTTCATGAGAAGGAGAATGTAAGGCTCTATGTATAATTCTATCAAATATATTTCAATAAGGGTCCTCCTCTCGCTTCTTGAGCAAATACTCAATGCATCTTCTGACACCAGATTTTACTTGCAGGTAAAACTCGTTTGCGTTTTCTCTGTCCTTCAGTGATTCAAATCTCCCCCTTGTCTCTATGGGCTTCCCAAACAGATAGTACAAGCGGCCAGGTGTCCTAAACCACTGGTATAGAAAGTGCTTCATCCTCCCTAAGAAACAGACATTACATGTCGATGTCAGAAGAATTTCACAGTATACTAAGCGATTTTATAATTCCAAAGGCGAACATTACAAAATCTACCTCGCTCGTATAGCGTCACGTCTGGATTCTCTAATGTAGTCATTGACCAATGGAATCTTCATGAAATCATTGTAATCAAGTACCAACTGCCTGTTCAAAGTAACAATCATACCATCATCAGAATGCAACGCTGAAGTAAATCATATATACACAGGTCCATTTCTAGATTAGCCTTATGATTTGTTTAATTTATAAATATTAGACAGCAATGGTCAATGCAAAAGTTCGAAAGAAAATGTGTCACAAGCAGATTTAATTCTGCCAAATTCATCAATCATGCATTAACTAAATTAGCTGAACATAGTTGAAAGATTAAACTTGAACTCCGAAGGTGTAATGCAGAAGGAATAGAATTGGTGAGCAGTACATGCAACAGCGACAAACACCAAAAAGTAGAAATAAAATGCTATGCGGGTATTGAATTCGCAACCTTTGCAGAGTCAAGAGCAAAATACCAAACTTCAATGAAGAAATGAAAGAGCGAGCTTCTGTGATGTCATCCTCTCCCACAGTTCCAAATGGTACTATTGTGGCACCAAACCGTGCAGCCATTCTCATAAATTCTGGTTGTTCAGGCCAGAATAACTTGTGTTCTTCACCCTACAAATGATACATGGTAGCGCTGAAGTGAACTTTACAAGCATGATTTTATTAAAGATATGCACAAGCAAAAGCTTACTAGTAATTACGAGTAACTCTTTAATCACATATGAATCCTCCGGAAACATACACCCTAAGAGGCAATGGCAAGACCAAGTTATTCGTGCTCCTAAATACTTTATACAACACACAACTAAAAATTTGTGTTTCTGAAATGGAACTGTCAATATATAATCTTCACATCTAGTATCTAACAACCTAAAGAGAAAATGCATACTTAACTACGCAAAATGATTGTCACTCAAGAATCACTCATGTCACCTCCATCGGCTAGACCATTGCCACCACCAGCAGTTGCCACCACCATCTGAGTTAATTGGCTTTAATGTCTGGCATCGCTACCACAACCACTGCCAGGCTACCATTTTGAATGTTCTTCTGCGCATGGCTTTACATCTTCACTCATAAACATGTGTTGTGGAAGATCCTCCTTACCTTATAGCCTCAACACAATTTTAATTTGAAAAAACTATTTTTTGCAAGTTTTCTTTGATGATTACATTATTAGAGAGATCAATTGGGTTAAAATAGGATCAGATACGGTGGCTGCATTGCACAAGAGAACTAATTAAACTGAAAGTTAGGTACTTACACACCTTATAATGGAGAGCCTCACATGTACCACCAGGAAAATGTAGAACGTGAGATTTGGTCGAAAACAATTTGAAGAGGTTGCTTCCCGTTACATGAACGTTCCAAATACTCTCATCCAATCAATCAGACCAAATTCAGAAGATGGATTTTCCCTTTTTCCAGAGAACAATTCTGGATGGGCTACCCCACGCACAATAATGTTCTTCTCTCTCTAGAATTCATCAACAAGTGGATAAAGCTCAAGTCCCATCAACATGTGATAACCGACTGACAACACCGGTCCTTCTGAAGGAATCCCTGAAAGGCCTCTCACTATCTTCCCATCATCTAAAGTTGAGAATAATACCGAACCAGATGCATTGCAAAATAGTCCGCATTTATCCAACCACAGTGTCAGACCAAGATTGACTGGTTGCAATTAACGGATCAGCATGTACAATGAGCGTTTGTGAAAAAAAATGACCTATTCATGCTTGTGCTGAGCTTGATGAGGCCACTGGTAGCATTTGAATTGGTAATAATAGATCATATATTTAGATTAACAAATGACATTCAAATTAAGAACTTTGGGAATCAAACGACTAGTGTTTCTTTGGCAAATAACAGGATGAGAATGGCTTCACCCAGAGATTTCAGGCATCAGCTGGTGATAAAATCATGCACTAATGCTGCAGATCAATCTTATAAAGATGTAACGAAGTAAATAGAAAGTGAAGAATCAAATAATTAGATAAGAAAAACATGACAATCCTATTATCTATCTTCAAACATTTGCTGAATAATTTAGTTAATGACTTAGAAGATATAGGAAAGTATCAGTTTGAATTCAGAAAGAACATCATCTTGACAAAGTTGGAGGAGCGAAAACCTGGCAAGGAGAAGCACTTCAGCATTGACAGCATGAAAACGAGAATTAGTATAAGAGGCAGCTGATTTAAGCAACTTCAGTTTCCAAAGAAGAGTTTCCTTAGGTATTATATCAGCCAAACCCTGAAACAGGGCATCGATTTTGGGTCTCAAGATAATCAAGAAAAAGCCCAACAAAGGACAAAAACAAGAAAATGTTTAGAATATAAGCCTAGTAGAAAGCCTAATATACATCTATTGTAAAATTACAAACGATAAAGATAAATGAGAAAAGAGAACAAGCAAATCCC
This sequence comes from Corymbia maculata, assembly GCA_014182735.1. NCBI lineage: Eukaryota > Viridiplantae > Streptophyta > Magnoliopsida > Myrtales > Myrtaceae > Corymbia > Corymbia maculata. Next base: position 42,688,595 of record CM024689.1, on the reverse strand, counting down.
CAGCAGAGAACACGCTACTTACTGAGAGACAATGCAGCAGAGAAGCGAGGTTGACAGATAATTGTTCAAGTGCCTCTCTCGGGGGAAGCATATTATCAATATTGACAGTTGCCATCTTCACTGGGTCACCTGAATCAGAAAGAAAAATCAAATCTTGTTATGGATAACTCTGAAAGCATTGTGACATATCATTATTCTCCACAAAGACTTGAAAGTAGCAGATCATACCCAAAACAAAACTTAGAAGATAGGGGACAGTGAAATGGAGTCCTTCAGGCATAGCTTCCAATAAAAGTAACAGTGGCTGCAGCTGTGAACAGCCAAATGACGTAGCTAACATGATGGAGAAAATGACAGACTTCCTCAGTGTCTCAAAGAAGACTTGTAGCCGGGAGAATATGCCAAATTCATGACTTGCTTGCTAATCTGAAAATTCACATGGATACGTTAATTTGACTACCAGATCAATGGTAGGATTACGAGCAGCCACAGCAAGTGCCAGGCAACCTCCAAAGGAATCCGCGACAAGATAAATGGGCTTATGTGGGGATGAGGCATACTCAGCTTTGAGAGTTTTCTCGATGAATTTCACCAGATCTAACATGTACAGATACAACAGAGTACAAAAGGTCTTTGTCAAGTTCTCAGTATTGCATGCATTAGTTGAGTATTTAGAAGAAAGTTTTCTCTATTCAAAAGGCTTGTCAACCCACGTTTAGAAGCGTGCATCATTAATAACATGATAAGTTTGGAGAGGAATTGCAGGGATCGAGTATTGAATATAGCTTGAAGCAAGGGATAAGTGTTGTATCCATGCATGTGAGACTCAACGGAGTGAAAAACGAGAGTTGTAAGATGACATGAATGCACCACCACCCTCTGTAGTTTTGCGACACAGCTCAAAAACATTCCACTTCACTCCACCATAGGTCGTTATCATCATGCATTGCAGTTGAAAGGATTTGAAAGGGAGACACCTTCAAACGGAGTCTGATCATAAACAGGGATATGCAAGCATCAAACTTCAAAAGCCCTGCAGTTTCAAGGTTTCTGCATTGAAATTCTTGGTCATAAGTACAAATAGAATCACAGAAACAAACACCGATTCTCGTGCAGCATTACTTTCCTTTGTAATGCGATTCACAACCTCACAAAACATGGCGCATGCAAACTCACCTCCCCAATACTTTATGGTGCAAAATGAGGCCCAATCCAGTGCCATCAAGTCCTGCAGGAAACAGTACTAATCAATAAAAAAATTCGGCTATAATAGTATTATTTTGCTTAATATTCCCAAAATTAGGCTCCAATATAATATAGCACAGGGGTATCAGTGGTTGCACGAGTGCATTAATTGCTTTTTAAAAGCTACAAGAATATTGTTGAAACTAAAGTTCCAGTCATCTCCTTATAGCCCTGCAGTAAAATTTCCAGTTTTGCGCCCATTTCAAACGAGAAGCATTACCGGGCAAAAACAAAAGAACTGGAGAATTATTCAAAGGCTGTCCACACTCAACGGGCAAAACCAACAGGGTGTACCTCCGTCGGGCCTAATCATATCCCTCAAGCAGTCATGATAATCCTTCACACTACTAGTTTCGTACTCATCATCCCACAACATCTCCAGGCTTTCCAAAACAGACGTAATTTTTGCTTCTTTCCCCAACTTCTTCTTCTTCTTCACCACCTCAATCTTAGAAAATGCAAATCCATTTCCTCCAGTCAAAGGTTTAATCTTCCCTCTGTCCTCCTCGGGAGGAGCTCCATTCAACACAACCAGTTCAGGAGATGAGGACTCTATTGAGTCACCACCAACTCAGCTCCTCGCTTGCACTCTATACAGTGGCTTAAATTCCGAATTCAACACCAAAAAAGGTGACATCCGGAAAGTAACCAATGATGTCATAGCAGTGATACAAATATTGCAGCCTTTTTTTCACTTGTCCAAACTCAGCAACCTAGACAGTTTAAACTCCACCAAGAACTATACTTGCCAAAGAGCTCAAGAGTCCTAAGAAGTCACTGAGGGGCCTTGGGGAGTCCAGGCAGAAGGTTCCTCAGAAAACTCTAAACCAGAAGAATCACGCATTCCATTCTTGGCCCAAAAGAAACAACAGAAAACTGAGAAAGCATCTAAAAGGCAAAAACAAATGAAACTCGAGGTGCACCCTCAAAGCAAAATGGCATCTGAACACTATCTAGAAGGTAGAATTGTAGAAATGCTATGGTTATAGGGTGGACAAGAAATGGAGCAACTAAAGTGAAAATTAATGTGGAATAGAATGCAGCCACAAGAGAACTGAAAGGGGTGATGAGAAAGAGAGAGAAAGAAAAGTACTCTGAGGGGGAAACCATTGTTTGGAAGTTAGCTGATTGTAGTTCTTTGTTGGCACTTGCAAGTAATCGGATGGTCGTGGAGACAGAGACAGACAGAGACAGAGAGCGTTTGCATATTTCCTGGTAAAGCTCTAGGGGAGGGAGGAAGCGTTTCCACTTTCTGGTAAAGCTCTAGCTTAACGGACAAGTGTCCCGGGCCGAAAGTTTGCTGATTTGAGGACAAGACGGGCGGTGCCTGATGAGCTGGATTACCAAACCAAACTTCGCTCGCTAGATCATTCCCAATGACAGTACGGCGAATCACCCTCCCGAGCAAGACATGCAAATCACTTCGGCACAAGTTTTGGCCCGCTATGTCCATCATTAGCTGCCTATCAGATTGTGTACAGAAGACCACCCTCGCCTTTAGAAGTCCTCTAAGATGATTATCATCACAAGTTTCCAGCACAAGGAGCCTGACCTACCCCCACGAACTAGTTGTATCGATCCTTCTGTATCTCTCACACTTCACTACGGTGAAGCTCCACGTTTCAGTTTACATTCATATGGGAAATACCGGACCGTGACCCAAGATTCTGTCACGTCCTCTTCGGTGATACGGTAAAAGGTTCAAAACTGATTACTGAATGAGAAGCGCAAGGCATGCTCGTTCCAGAGATACTGGCATTGCGGGCGTGCATTCATGTGAATGCCATTTTCAGGTGTTCTTTCCTAGAGATATAATTCAAAACATCGAGATATAATTGAAAAATAATAACTATAACAACAGAGCCCATCCCTGGCAAAATGAAAAGTTTGGACAATATGATTTCCAATTTCAAGTTTACCAAATACCAATATCTGGCTTTCATTGGCACTATATCGTCCACGCTCACAATATTTAAGTTTGCTTGTCATTAATTAACCGATACTCCTAATATGAAAAAAAGAAAAAAGATATTTGTAACCCAAAGATTTTATATTACAAATAACATTTAAGATAGGAGCCGAAAAAAAAATTTCATAGAAATGGCGATTATTCTCTTTTTCTGTTATAATAGACTTTGATTTCTTTAAAAAAGACATCAACAAAACGTGAATTTTTTTTTTGACAAAAGAAAAGAGAGTTCACTATGTGTAGTTATATTGTCTAAATTTTACATGAAGATTTAATTCTTACACATGCAGACGATCTCATGTTTGGGTCAACCATTTGAGTTATGACTAAGTTAAGATTTGGCCTTTTTATTTTATAAGCTGGTCAAAATGCCCACTTCTTATGTGAATTTGGAATTACTTCTCGAAATTCAAGTAAAGAAAATGAGATCATATCTCAAGAATCCCCGATAAGTTATCAGTCCTGACCGTTGGCTTTCCCTACTCGTGAAGATGCTTCACCGCCATCTAACTCCTGAGATGAGCCAAACTTCTTTTAGATTTGATAAGGTAATCATCATTGTCCCATCCATTTCCCATCCAAAACCCATTAAGAAAACGGCTTACTAAAACTACAACTTCCTTTGTTTTGGGATAAATGAATAATTTAAAATTTGTTTATCTTAAAAAACAAAAATCGTTTGCATCACTTACCAAACAAGCTCTTCCATTCCATGTTCAATTTTGGTATGGACCAGCAACCCAGCTCTCTTTCCTCTAAAATGCACGCGGTTGTCCTTTTAAAGAAAAGAGAGTTACGTCGCTTTCTTGGTGTCTGTAACTTTATTTGACAGTCTAAGCAAACATTAAAGGACCATGTGATGCCAGTAGAAGCATGTCTCAACCCAGACAGATATGAAACCCGTTTCTCGAAGTTACATTGAGAGAGAGAGAGACAGAGAGACAGAGAGAGAGCTGCCGGTCCATACCAAAACTGAGAATGCACGGGAAGATAATACCGTGTCAAGTTTAGCTGCAATTCGGAAATATCCATTTCACGATCAAAAAATATGTACCTCCTCTCTTCATATGCTTTTTGCTCGGCTAAGTATCAGCATCGAGATTTGACAGGTGGCCCAGGTGCGACTAGCAGCAACACTGCCTCAACTACCATTGTACAGAACACCCGTTTGAGTGTACACACGTCAGTTCACATTCCCATCCTACATATTAAGTATGTCCCAAAGAGTATTCTGCACTGCCGTAAGGAAAATCAGAACAAACAGAAACGTAGGAGAAGCTAAACCGTAACAAGAACGACCACGAGAAGGCCAGACAATCAAGATAAACTTAAAGAGGACAGCAACAATGTCACTAGAGCTTCACCATGAAAACAAGGCAAAATTTCCCCCATCTTAAATTACATTGGAACCCTCTCACACTCGATCTTGTCGTTCATGCTTACAGCACAAAGCAGCACAGATACATCATGAAAGGTTAAAAAAAGAATAGTAGCGATATGTTATATAAAATGTCCTTTTCTCTATAAATGTAAGTTGTTTTATTTCAGGAACAAACTAACAAAATCACAAGAAATTTCTATGGCTAGGGTTGCACCTAGCTACAAATCTGCAAAGCTTTCGCAATCCCTAATTTGGCTCCTCTAAGGAAATTTTCCTTCCTGTCCAGAGTTGAGAACCCTTGAGTAAAGGCATGAAGATGCATCCCATAATCAATAGCCATGATGGCACATGCTCATGAGCAGCTCAGATGAAGTTCACAATTGTAGTATGGGTAAATGGTGACCACAGAGTTCTCACGCATCCAGAGGACTATGCCAAAGTCAGCAATCAATCGGTCCACAAATGTACAAAGACCCAGCACACTCCTGGCCATGTCAAGTTTGCAACAAAATCAACCCCCTTCCACCAAATTTTACCCTGAAACATATTTCACTGCATATGCATAGCCACCCTGCAGCAAATAAAAAGTAATAGAATAAGACGACTTCATCCACCTCATGCAGTAGTTACTATTTGCTTCAAAGACCAATATGGAACTTTGAAATGAAGATCAGACTACAAAATACAACACACTCAAATATTCCTCGCCTCCTTTCTCAGGTGAACTAGCCTCCCATGCTGTATATATGATTATTAAGGGTAAAGTATCCAAAAGTCCATGTTCTGCATTTTGAGTGGAAATACAAGTTAAGCTGTTCATTAATACCATAGCAGGACTTCACTTCCAACTATTCTGGCAAAAGAAGGATAACTGAACACAGGCAAAAGCCAATCATGTCATCATATTTGGGAACTGGAGGACTCAAACCATGCACCCCAACTGCAAGTGAGATCAATGTTTGAGCAAATAGGATCAGAAGATCCATTATTATGCCAAACATAAGAGCAGAAACTCACCCTCTTGTATGATCAAACCAAATCATTTGCCTTGAACAACCCTGTAGTTAAGAACCAAGTCCTCAGGTTTCTTCCATATATATGCTCTGACAGTGGCTAGGCTCATGTCTGGGGACAACACCTGGAGAGATCCAAGATTGAGGCAAAAGTTTATGACCAATCACAATGTTGATGGCAACTAATTCAATAATCAGATCAACAGTTAGTGTGAAGTAAAGATGTCAGCAAGTTGACAAGATTCTATCATTAGAAATCAAAATAGAACATAATTAAAATAAATGATCAGAACCAGTGTCACAGAGCAACACCACGAAATAAATTGTAATGATGATATTCTGAATCCACATAACACATTCAATTCAAAGCACAGGACTTTCTTCCGCTATCTCATGCATGATTGCAAGAAGTTGCCCAAATTCAGGTACCCTTGATAGGGCAAGAAATGAGTCTGCCATTTAAACATGCATAACATCTATGCAGTAATCAACTACAAATTGATCCGCAAAAGATAGAAGGCTCATGAAGCATCAGACAGCGCAATGTACCAATTCCACCTATGTTAGAATGGTGTTCTAATGTACCAATCCCTCCTCAGTTAGAATAGTGTTCCTAACAAAGTCAACAAGCTTTAAAAGCATAATGGCAATGATCAAAGGATGATATCATTGCCGAATGTACATATCCACTTGCCTGGTTATTGCACAAAATCTCTATAGAAGGCCTAAGCTTCTGCCAAGACTTCAATCCAGACCGGAAAGGTATGTCTCCAGCTGATGAATGTGGCAAATGTCCTCCAGGAGGAAACGTTCCTTCAGTGCTCGCATTGTCCAGTGGTTTCTCGAGAAGCATTTTCTCAATTACATAATTGACGACCTTCATAAACAATAAGTAGATTGTATCTCATTTCCATACAAGACATTAAAGAAGATAGGCAAACATGGCATAACTGATCCAGAAAGTATCACTGCATGAGTTCAAAATCACATTGTGCCCTGCTGGACCCAAGTTTATGCAGTACATCATAGGTCAGTGCTGCCATGCTAGGTCTCACATGCCTCCAACAGCCAGTTTGTCCATAGGAGCAGTGCGTATGAGTAAAGCATATTTAACAGGATGAAGCATACTAACATGCAACACCAGCAGCAGACAGCCACAAAAGAAAGATACCCAGTTATCCACAGTGAATACTGATTCACCTGGCTCAGAAGATTCCCTCTGGTTTTGTATTTTTAAGTAACAAAAAAGGCACAAAATCTTCATAGCATTACTCATATGTCAGACCTGGCAAGTGTTAAGCAACACAAAACTCAGTTCATCATGCTCCATTCGATAAACTTACTTTATGTATCCTCAATATCCTAGGAGCACTTAGTTTCCCTTGTGTAAGGATCTGAACAGTTGCACCTTCACACGGATGCAGGTAAAAGCTACACCTGTGTAATTAGCATCAGACAAGCATTTGACATCACCTCACTATAAAAAGAAGAAAGAAGAACATATCGGCACACCCAGTAATCATAGGGCAGCTCTATCTAGACAAATGAACTAGATAGCAAAAATAGCCAAAGACAGCCCAAGGAGTAGATGTAGAACCTCTGAAAAGGTATCACAACTCTACAAGATTATTAGTTCTGGGAGCTTGTATAGGACAGCTTGCAGAAGCCAAAATCACCCAACCAGGTTTAAAATGCACAAGTGGCACTAAAAACATTTAAAATGATTAAATACCCCTTGGTTTTGAGGTTGTAAACATTCATCCAAAGTTTTCATTTCCCATTACATCCAACAAAAGGAGCAAGAATCAATAAAACAACCAACAGCAAACAAGTAGACAGATTTCACATCGCCAATTATTAAGAAAGGCCTGCACATAACCTATGTTAACAAATGCATGACTACTAGTGAGTAAATTGGTAAAATTTTACTCTTGGCTAAAAATGGCAGGTACTTGCAACCATGCAATTACTGTAAATCAATGGTATATTGTCAAACAGGCAAAATTGATATACTAGTGGACAGCACATAATGATTGATGAAAATAAAAATAAAAAGTTACTTGGTATTTTCTCTAGGAGGCAGGCGATTATTCAAGACACAGTCCAGACACCACCAAGGAAAGTCTTTTTCATCTTCAGTTCCATCTAGATCAGTAATCTTTTTTCTCCACGGACCTCCATGAGAACCTTCGGTGATGATGGATGGAGGCGAGACAGTTGAAAATTCGAATGGAGGATACACTGAGGAATCATTTTCAGCATTGCCATCGACTTCTATCCTTGAATGGCTAAGACTCCTGGCAGCAACATCCCTCCCAGGTAACATATCGCCATTTGCTGAAGCCTGGGGCCCACTTTTTTGTCGTCTTTTGGTCAACCAATGAACCAAGAGACCTTTAAGAGTTTCTCTACCTAAATTTACCTGCACAATGAAAATGTTTTAAAAAAGAAAGAGCAAGAGCCACAACTTTCAGACATTGGACCCCACTTTCAATATCTCTTCACTCTCAGAACAGAATCAGCAGTACTAAACGAAAAAGGGCTCACATTAGATGTGTACATCAACAATCTTCAACCCAAAGAAGCAGCAAAATAATAGAGAAGCCACTATCAGTGGACAATATACAAGCATAATGTCTAAAATACAGGAGTGCTAAAGAAATCATCACATATTTCACCTTATCATCTTCTGGCTTCCCAGATATGTTGAGATCTACTGAATACATCTCCGCAGAAAAACATTGTGGAGTATCCAAATGGACAGATAAGCTACCCAGCCTGGTATCAATAGTAAACCACGGAGGAATGCTTACCTGACAGCACACACTAGTAAGTAAAAACAATCTTATAGTATGGCAGAACTACAAACCATAGTGGTAGCGATATGGTTCTTACCATCTCAAATAATTCTTCTTTTTTCTCCTCAAAGGATACCTAACATCAGAACATTAAATCAGAAGCACCAAAACCACAAATTATACTGAAGGAGCCACACAGAAAGCGTGAAATAAGCAGAAAAAATGCAAGTGAAATTATAGAAAGCTAATCGCTAGAATAACACACTAAATATTAAGAAATTAAGCTAAATCAAACTACTGAGAAAAAGTCAATAATCCAACCTTTCCATAATCCTCCACCACAATGCCTCTTGTAATCTCCCATAGTTTCACTGAACCCACTGAATCCTATTGGTAAAATAACGAAGCCCATTAGGACCACCCATTCAAACAAATGCACAACAAACAACCGCAGCATCTGTTAAAAAGAAAAGAACAAGGTATTACAGACTATATTCACCTTGGTCAAAACATGCCTTCTGTTATTCAAAATTTCATGTTGCACTATTCCAGGATTACCCCAGATGGTAAGCTTCGGTTCTTTAAATACAGGAATCTGTACCATATATCATTCGTTTGTCAGTAATTCATAAATAAGATAATCAGTTGCAGAATAATTGCCAGCAATGAGACAAACGAGAATGCAAGCAACAGAAGGAGATAAATTTATGTAAACTTCTCGGAGGAAAAATGAAAGTACCCTTTCTTAACTTTGCATCTTCTAGTCTTACATTGATGTAATCCTGCTAATTTAATACAAAATGACATGCCCATGTAAACAAATTCAAATTTTGTTGAAGGAAACAAAACCAATGAAATCGCATATATTACAGGATAAAGGAAGAAGTTTCTTTCTGCATTTTTTGTATCTGAGCTTGCATAATCTTCTTCAATATCGATATGAGTTTTACAAGACCAGTAATGGCCACAAATCAAGTATGAAGCACAAAATAAAATAAAAAAGAATCTCCTTATGAATTAAGATTCAATCAGGACTGGTTGCAGATTATTTAAGTCTAATAAGGTCACACTGCAACTAAACCCACCTACATGGAGAAGTTGTGCAAATAACCTAAAACTTAGCAGGCAGTAGAGGCTTCTCCAATCAAACGTTGACATTCAGAAGCATCAAATGCAGAATGACTACAACAAAACCATAGCTTAACTAAAATTATGACATTTGCTGGCAAATGGAAAATAATGCATAAGAACCATAAGATCACAAGGTTGCAATTGCTAGTTTTTACAATCTCAGCCTTGAACGGCATCTTTGAATAATTAGCTAGGGTGTAAAGGAGTACAATCATTTACCGGGGTAGATCCTTCTAGAGACACTCTTGCTCTTGAGAAGGACAAATTCCCAGCCAAAAATGAACCGCCTCTTTGAAAAACTTTTTGTGGGTTACGTCCTTCAATAGGCCATCTATGTACAGAAGAATCTGTCGTCGCAATCCATATACTGTCATCATGCAATGCTAATTGCAAGACAGGGTATTCCTCTGTGCAAAGTAAAAGACTCTCTCTTGTTGCCAAGTCGGTCAAGTACAACTGCAGATAAAGACATCTAGTCATCACTATCGCTATTAGAAATGCCACCAGTGCATGCAAAAGAAAAGATAATTTCATATTTGTAGTCAAAGATGCTCAAAGAAACTATACTCACCGACATGTCTCGGCCACCACTATAGACATGACTAAATGTCGGAGTGCTGGCAAGGGCCCAAACTGAATCGGTATGCACGGCATAGGAATGAATACATCGTTGCTGACCAAGATCCCACAGTCTAGGAGAAGAAATGAATGATCAGATCAACATACCATTTACATAAAGAAAGAAGCACAAGTTTGCAATTTAAATATTTCTGATGATGAAGGTATCACATAGACTTGCCTATTCACACCAAAATACTATTGGGACACAATACAGTCACAGGTATAAGATCCGCAACACACCACCAGACGTCAACTGGGCTCTACAACACACCATTGGATGTGCAAACTGCCAACTATATCAATGAGCTTGCACTAGTGCCTCTCTGTTTCAATTCAATGAGCTCACTTTTGTGAGCATCGGTTTCTACCCAAGTAAGCAAGCTCATTCAAAGGGAAAGGGAAGAGAAAGGATTTGAACAAAAGCCTATACTATTTTACACCTAAACCCAAAAACAGCATTATACCAACAAACAAAAATGCTACTAGAGAAGGGAGCTAGCGCCCTTACACCTCCCTTTGATTCCATAAAATTTTAATTAAACCATGATATATCATCTTCCCAAATCTCAAGTTTTAACAGAGAAAAACTGCATTACTTTTGCACATGTCAAGCTGCCAGAGAATGAAAAACTATCAACTAGTAATTCTTGGATTACAAGAGAATCATAGTTTATAGAAATGTATCTTCAACTTCAAGAGTAATCAAACTCAAAACAAGCTTATCTTGAAGAAATTTCGTGTTCAATCAAAGATAAGATGCAAAAGAACTTGTTTAAGACAGTTTGAGAATGCAAGACAATACACACTGAGCATACTCCAATAAGAAGTGACTTCACAGTAGACTCATATTAACAAGGTTCAGGAGATCCCACTCAAATAAAATTTACAGAAAGACTTTGATTGGCAGTACATGATCCCAGCGACATGATAAACTCACCTACTAGTTGATGTTTTCAAAGCATATAAGAAGAACTGCTTACAATAGTATGCATTGGACATTGGCTTTACAAGCCCAGTATTATCTTTTTTTTCATTATCAAAAAGAGGGAAGATGATACAGACACAAATAAAACAAATGAATCGATTCCTATACAGCAGACTGGAGGTTGAGCTTTGCAAATAAATGATACTATAAGGACAAAACAAAATACGGTTCACTCTTACCCACATAATAGCCAGTTAGGATACATAACAAAGTCCCCATCAACTATCTAGCCATGCCACTACTACCTATCCCTACAGGAAAGCAACATTCTGAAGCATATCCTAGAGTTCCAAAACATCATGTTATAACACCAACACCCTACATCCACATGAATCAACTTATCACAGCTATGATATGAAAAATAAAGGAATTCATATGCCAACCTGATCATAGAATCAGAGGATCCTGATAAGCAATACCTGCAAATTTCAAATACCAAGACAATTCTAATGAGAGCAAAACATTGAGAAGGCATCTGCATCCAATAAGACCGGCCAAACTTGCAAGTATCCAAGACTCATGAAATTATAGACCATCTCATATACAGCATGCCCCAGTGTTGTGAACAACTACCATAGACATAGACACATCCTGCTCTAACCACCAGTCTCCCCCCCAACACACACAGAGAGCAAGTGAGAGGAAACACAATGAATTATAAGTATCCTGAGCCTCCTATTATCCCTTAAGGATGAGAATTGCTAAAAATGTGAAGCAAAACATCTACGTCATTCCTAACTCTCCTTTCCATCACAGCCTTCTCTCCAATAACCTGATAAACTAACACAAATTCTAATGTGCAAATTAAGATGCATGATATCTCACGCAACATCTGCATAAAGAAGTCAGTACTATGTAAAACTAACCGGCCAGAAGAGTCAAGAAGTAGAGCTCTAATATTATCTGTGTGCCCTTTAAGCTTCATAGTCTTAGAACCACTTCTCGGATCCCAAACACGCACAACCTGAAGGAAAATTATATCATATCCATCATTGCAAAATTTCATCTTATACACAATGAGCACTTCTCTTTCTGCTGAAATGCAGTACAAGCACTTAAAAAGGGATCAAGCAAAAGAATCATGTATATGGAAATAAAATGCAGCAATTGATGATATATTACAAGCAGTCTTAGCAATTAAGAAAATAAATTCAAAAGGCAGATACTCAAGTTTGAGTGCCATTTAAATAGGCCCTACTATAACATCCAACTACTATCAACTCAAAAATGAAAACCTCCAGTGAAGGATCATGACAAATTCTCAATAAGCATCACAGACAAACATATACCTTTTCAGTTCCACCAGAAACAAGAAGCGTTCCACTTCCATTCATGGCAAGTGCATAAACCGACTCCTTATGACCTTTAGCCGCAGTTGGAACATAGCCAGGAGATTGACTGGGGTGAGTAGAAATGCTGTTGCTTGAACTGATGCTACGCAAACCACTAACAGGCAGAGAACTCCCACCAGTACTGATGCCATTGGAACAATCATCATCCATCTGCTCACCAGACTTTGAGGCCGGGGTAAGTGCAGCTTCAAGATCCCAGATGAAGACCTCCCCACCAAGGCCACCAGAAGCAACAATATTGCTCTAAAATGCATGACACTACAGAACAATCAGAAACTGGCTTCCCTAAAATATAAAAATAAGAACCAATGCTTAATTTGAACTTGTTCTGTCAAAACTTATAGGGCTGCAAGTCAGGGAATGTTTCAGCATGTAGTTCATCACAGAGATATTGTCAAGGAAATTACATTGTTTTCTGCTGTAGCAAGACAAGTGACATAGTCAGAGTGATGACGAAGAGTCCCCGTGCAAGCTCCCTCAGACAAGCAATTCCAGGTCTGTATTTTTCAAAATCATAAAGGAAAATGTATAAAGAAAATACTAATCAACGAACTTAAAAACTCAATATCATATCAATATTACAAGCATAACAATAGTCAACTAGGTATTACCTTAAGAGTAGTGTCTGAAGAACAAGAGACAAGGGTGTTATCACCCGCAAGGACGGCATCATTAACCTACAAAACCAATGTTGACTGATGTTAAATTTACTGATACATGGCCTCAAATTTACTGATACATTGTCATAAGTCTCCTATTCATATTCCGGGGCACAAGAATGTCCAAGCACTATGTAAAAATTAAATTGCATAAAAGAACTCTAAAGAACAAACCCAAGTCAATTGATGGAGAACAATGGCAATAACTATTGAACACTCACAAAAGGCGTGCCAAATGAAGATTTGCTGTTTACTTTCTTTCATTAATCAGGAATTTCTCAAGTGATTGGAGTCTATTAGGATTTTAATAAGTTTCCTTTTCCTAGTTGGTAGTGGATAAGTGTTTTACTAGTTTTATTAGGATATACAAGGTTTCTTATTTCCCAACTAGGAATGTAGGACAAGTCCCATGACAAAGAATAAAACTTTAAACTTCAAACCAAAAGCTTCCTAAGCATCACACCTAAGAGAAGAATTGTATCACACAATTCCAAAGCAACCAAATTGCCAAATTCAAACAATCAACAACTCTATTCAAAGGAGAGAATTACAACCATATATAAAGACTCCCTAGAGTTCTGCTCCAACTCAAAATAAGAAGCCTAATATATCCTAATAAAACTTGGAAAAAAAAATACCAACTACCAACTAGGAAAAGAAAACATTATTCCAATTCCAACTAAGAAAGGAAAACTTATTAAAATCCTAATGGACCCCAATCGATTAAGAAGATTCTTGATTATTAAGGAAAGAAACAGCAAATCTTTATTTGGCACGCCTCTTGTAAGTCTTTCAAAGGTTGTTGCCATTGTTCTCCACCACTAATGCAGAATCTGTTGATGACCACTCCATCCAAAATGAACACCCCAGGAAGTAGCAATCCATATTCCTAGCGAAACCAAACGAAGTCGTTGCAACTAATAAAGAAAGGAAAAAAAGAAGACCTCACCCAATCGACATGTGACTCAAATGTAGCCGAGCAAGTAGCTGTGCTTTCGTCCAATGCCCATCTCTTCAAAGTACCATCACGGCTCCCAGTATAAAGATAATCACCCCCATCTGATGTTGACTTCCATAAGGCTAAACAATTTATACCTGCACAGTGCTGCATACAGAGAAACAACAACAAAGATAAGGTTTTAAAGTTGTTTGCTATAACTGAGTAAACAAAACTTATTTGGTATCACCAAAAGTTCGATTTTAGCATATCACACAAATGCATCTCTTTGTCACTAAGGGGGAAGAACTGCCCAAATCAAATGCAAGGAGATACAGTTGTCTGCAAACTCAACATTTGCGATGGTAAAAGAAGTAAGGGGCACACAAAAAGGTTTTCTAAACTAACATTGGAAGGCAACGATTTAAACTAGGCATATGCTCAGCATGACATTTATTGCTATAGTTGAAAATCAATATATCAAGTGAACAGTACTACTAGTAACTCATATCTAGTAAACAAAGCTCTTTGAGTTCCTAAAACATCCTTCTGAAGATGTTTACATTATGCCAGCTGATGCCTATAAATCAAATTTCTACAATTGTAAACTTAAAATTCCATCAACTAGATGAATATGGGTCCAACCTAAGCAAAGCACAAAAATGGTCTAACTTCGAGAAAATAAAACCCGAAAATGTATATCAAACAAAAGAAAGGATTGATGCAACTAACCTTTGTGTCATCGGCATAATTCAATACATATGTAAACCTCTTCTCTTTGCGAGGGCGGGTAGAACTGGCCGTGTTTCCTGCACTACCCACACGGTGCATTGCAGGATCCTCTGCAATTGAAATACACAAATTATTAAATGGAAATTTTCTTTGCAGTATCTTCTATGGCAAGCTTTTCTTCTATATTCTCAATCAAATCTAAGTTATACATGGGAAATTTGGTTAAGAAATTTTTAGTAGTTGACTCCTTCAGACATCCTCTAGACTGGCACCTTGGTATTATCTTTAACATACTTAAATATTCATCATTTATAGAGAGTTCAGAAGAGAACAACGACCTGGACCTTTAAAAAAATTAGTTATCCAAGCTAACTATTCTACCACTGAAATCTGGTCTATCCAAAGAAGATTCCAACAAACATAATGCCGTAGAGAAGAGAGGCCTCAAATGGCAAAGAACCAACCACGGATTTTATTTCTGTAGGCATTAGGCAGGTTAGAGACATACATTGCTGCATAAAATTCTTTAAAGGGGCAAAATACACTCACTGATACTAATAGAATTGCCCTTATAAGAAAATAAACAATTCATTGACCATCTTAATTTGCATACACAATGAGTTCACTTCATGCTACTTAGCCCATTTGCTCAATGGCAGAACTGTGGCAGATTATACAGAATTAAACTATGAGCATAAATTGATAAATTGAAATAAAACAGGACCCCAAGTAGATTTCTTAAAGCTACACACAATGATCTAGGAAAGTTGAAAAGAAACGAATAGGAGGATACTCAAAAGAAATGTAAGAAGTGGTTAAGCCAAGCACAATGGCCAACATTTTAGATTTTGAGGCTGTTGTTGTCTTCATGGACCTAATGCTCATTGAATATTCTTTCCAATCCATTCGCGCTGGGCCACATATACAGGTTTTACATATTTGCTGCCTAGGAAGTATGTCCTGAATATTTCAGTGACTTAGTGCTATTTTAACAAGACATTTGAGGTGCCTGGTGAGGAAGGATTTTCATATCCATGCAGCTCAGCTTCACATTTTCCACAAACATAGCAACATAAGGAAAGAGAGCAACTTCTGGAAAAGTAACGTGCACAAATGAACAAAAAACAAGTTTTCCTACTTATCAAAAAAATAAGGGAGAGAGAATTTTTCCCATACTTGTTGGAAATCACACAAATCTAATCAAAGAATCAACAATTTGAAATTTTTAACAACATTCACACACAACCACGCAGAGAGACCAGAAGCATCATTTTCCACAATAAAACCATGCATTAGGAACTTCTGAGATTATGCTAAGTATCCTTGATAGGTTCATGCAGAAAACAGAAAAAAACCACACTCGCTACAGATTTAGCATGCAAAAAACGCACAAACTAGAGCTCCACTTCGATGAATTTACCGTGACAGGCAACAATTTCGTCGTCCTCAGCGACCGAAGCCATAAAAGACCAGAGAAGAGAAAACTATCTAATTCCACCTCTCTCAGACCCCAACTCTCCAAACTCAAAAAGCCGGAATCACAATCACCCCACCCTTCGTTCAATATCTCTCCTATCCTCAGCTACCAGGAATATAAAATAAATAAATAAAACACAACAGTCTTATCCCGGGCCCTCACTCTCACCGCCGGCGTCAAATCCACATTTCGAAATCCATAACTCCCGAACCAATCGAGAGCAAAACCCAATCCCCAAACCAAACCAGGAAAGTCCTAGCAGCAACCAACTGATCTACCGCACGAATCAGGGACAGAGCCGAGCCGATCCTCTACAATCGGAGCGCCCCCGCTCGACCGGGCCGAGCCGAAACGGATTCCGATTCGGCGCCGACGATCATCGGATCAAAAGAAGAAGAAGCGCCGCCGGCTCCCTCCCGACCGCGAGAAACCGGAATCCCGATAGAGGAGAAGCAGCGGAGAAACCCTAACCTCAGGCGGGGACGACGAGGAAGTAGTAGGCCTCTCCCCCGGAGCGACCGTTTCGTTGGTGCCGGGCTGGTGAGCGAGTTGCGGTTGTCTCCGATATTGGTGCCCGAAGCGGAGGAGAGAGAAAGAAGAGAGAGAAAGGCAGCGGAGGAGAGAGAAGCAGCTTGAGTTTGACACAGGAGAGGAGAGAGAGAGAGGGGCGTGGAGGTGCTTTCGGATTTATCGTGGGCGTTGTCCCTTTGACCCGGTTTTTTTTCTCTCTCGGGAGGAAGGTTTTAACGGCGTCGAGGAGGTACCGGTCGCCGGCGATCCGGTGCCCGCGGGCGTAGGTGCGTGCCCTGCATCCGCCTGGATGATCTCTGATCCCCTTTTTTTCCTCTCCTTTTTTTTTTATGGATCTAGAAATTTTACCGAGCGCACTCGGCCAAGGAAAATAAGAAAAAAAATGAAAAAGAAAATTACAAATATCGACATAGGACGGGTGGCCCCGACTGGAATTGCCGCCATTAGTAATTTCCAATCGTGATTGGGCGAAATGATTATATCGACATATCGTCAAAAGGCTTGAGGTTAAATTAGCTAAATCAAAAAAAAAAAAATTGAATTTTGACTATCCCATAATGGGTCCCCATACAATTTTCACTATCCTCAAAAAAACAACGAGAATTAAAAAATTAGATTATTAGGTCGGCCACGTGAGATGAGTAGTGTTAATTAAATTACCACATCAATAATTTTCAATCAAAATTCGCTAAAAGGATTACATCGATAAATTCTCAAAATATTCGAAACTAAATTGGCTGAATTAAAATGTTTAGATTAAATTTTACTGCTATTGCACAATGGGTTCGAGATTTTTTTTGATAATTTTCTCTAATCTCGCAAAAACAGAATTGCCTTAATAAATAGCAAGAATTAGGAATTAAATTATTGGATAATCTTTTTAAAATATCAAAATTTTATCTTCTTTCAATTTGTTTTAGACATGGCCGGGCCCGGATGAATGGGAGCAATTAATGGATTTTCCTTTTTCATATTATTTTGCCTAGGAATTTGGATGGGGGCGAATATGTCCGCTTGTCTGTATTGGATATTCGTTCTCGTGCAAAGAGCTAAAAAAGGCTTGTTGCCGCCGGCTACATCCCTCTTTCTCACTTTAAACCAAACGTGGATACACTACAAACTTTCAAGTTATATCACGATAAATAAATAATTTTTGAAAATATTTTCTTAAAAATAATCATCTATATTACTTATAAAAAATGAGTGAACGATCATTGACTATAAAAAAATATTTAGACATATACTATTATCGATAGCAAAATAATTATTTCAAATGATGTAAGTAATTATATTTTAAGAGAATATTTTTCAGATTATTTATTTTCTGCGAAATAATCGGAATTTAACACACAAAACTCAATGTACGGAACAAAAGTTGAATATTGTTTTGAGAAAGATACATATAACCCACTCATTCAAACTTTAACCGAAGCCTTGCTTGATTCACGAGATTAAAGAAGCACTCGATGGAATTGATATTCAAAGTGGATTTTCATGTCGGAAAAATGTATTTATGCTTCAAAAATAAAATTCTATCTTCGGAATTCAAGTAAGCGACCCTCTAACAACCTTTGACTTTTACTGTATTATCATTTTCATAATCGGACAAAAAGGAGAAGAGAAGGCTACCCTTGGGGACGGGGGGGCGTGGAGGCACTGAACTGTCGCCGTCCCTTTCTCCATGACATGTTGGCTTCGTTATCCCAGAACATTGCGCGCATTGTTAGCTTCAGCGTGACCTGAAATGTCCTCCACATAGGATTAGCATCTTGCACCAATTTTCCTCCAACACTTCCAGCCTCTTTTCTTTTTCTTTCATTTCGTTTTTAGGGTTACAAGAACCTCGTCGAGTCGGAGTCACTTCGTGGCTCGTCCTTTGTGACCAAAATCAGAGACCGCCTAGACGGTACCCCTCCGGCCTCGCTGGTCTATCGGACTTTACAGATCGTACGATCGAACAGCAACACAGATCAACAATTTGGATACAAGGTCTATGGAGGTTCTGCGACTTGAGAAACTGTCCATCTTGACAATTAGCTTGGACTGTTTGTTGGCATGGCTAAATGAAGCTGGAAAGCCTTTTCAAGAAAAGACTGCTTGATTTTCTGCTGAGCGTGCAAGACCCACGCCCTTGAAAGTTTATCTCATTCGTGATGAGCCTGACATTGACTAATGCACCCAATAAGCAAAGCAACGACCCTATTGCCGATTGCGATAACCGCTGCTAATCATCAATATATAATTCTCCCGAGCATCATCGCTCCGAGGATCGAGTTCCCACTCATGTCTCCATATAAAGGTCCAAGGACGGCTCGAACTATGTGGCTCTGCTCAAGCTCATCACCAGTAAATACCTTATCGCGAACAGTGGAGAAAGAATTGGAGCAATACTAGAATGATGACGGACAGCAAAAATAATAAATTCAAAGGATGATGCAGGATTCTATAGCCGAGAAAAGAAATGACCAAGGCACAGCCCGAAGCCGTAGTAGTCATTGATGATGAACCATCCGAGCTCGAAAGTTTCTCGATGCCCTGTCCTTACAGAAACACCACATGAAGCAAGAAGGTCCGAGGACTTCAGTTGATGCCCTGTCCTTTCCAGCAAACGAAAAGCAACATCTAAGGGTCCAGCCACTAATAATTACAGGGCCAACCGGGTGGGCCACGAGCCATCTGGAGCACAACCCGAATTGAATAATATCTTTCCATCCCTTTCCCTGGAAAGTTGGCAACCACACTAACTAAAGGCTGTGATGATAACCTGGGTGGATTATTAAATCATCACACGGGGGTACAATTTTCGTCTTCTATGGTCGGACCTTTCGGGTCAAAGCTCAACAAACAAATCAGCAAAAGAACTTAATGACAAGGATATGTTAACTGTAATTCATAATACATCTTGCTATTGCTCAATCTCAGCTTAGGTATGCTATTGTTCTAATGATTCACAATGTGAATGTCAAAAAGTAGAATCGATACATCGGGCAACCTCTGTACAGTCATAATCTCCTCCAGCTCAAAAGAGCAAAGAAGGATGTGTAAAATCATGATGCCGTTACACAATGAGAAGTGGCGACACACCAGCAGAAGAATTCTTCATAGTCACCTCCATCATACCTGCACCATAAAAAGGAGAGGGAGACATAGCCAGGCACAGAACCGACAGATCTTGTCCTTTAAAAGAAGAATGAACTGATGGTTATGGAGAAAAACCATCCCTACTCATTCAAGAAGCACAACCCTCAAACAAATAACATGCACATGCCCATTCTCCTCACTAGTACCAGGTACAGTGGCCGGCATGCACATGCACAGCACCTCTGAGTGGGCAACCCACGTCCTCAAATCTGCAAAAGCACAACTTAGTAATGATAAATCAAAGTATCGGGGAACAATAACACATACAACAGAGACAAAACTTAGATTGCATTACAAGCTCTAAATGCTTTCAATCAAATAAGTGTCGAAAAAGAAGTCGCACCATGGAACTAATCAATGTCTCAGTCACAACAGGATTGCACTTGGCAGGGACTGGCACACGCCATCACAGACATCCCATGCTCCGCAAGATAAACAAACAAAAAGGGAATCAAAAGGGGAAAAGAATCACAAGAGTCCCCAAAGTACAACTCATAACCTAAAGTAAGAAATTTAACTACTAGCAATCGGAGACATAATGTTCAAGAAAACCAGGTCATTTTCCTGTCTCTTTTTGCAAAGGAGCTTTATAATCATCGTAAATTAAAATAGGCAAAAACACATTGAGTAAGACATAGCTGTCTATTGTGTCCTTACTCTTAAATAACTGAATATCTGCCTTGTGGGGCTCCACCAGGAAGTGATAGTGCTGCATTCGTGACGTCCTCCAAAACACGTTTCAATTCTGCTTTAGCTCTCTTAACAGATTGTTCGGTGGGACCTTCAATGAACAAGTAGAGCTTCCGCTCTCCATGAGCTGGTATTTTGCCAGGAGGGAAATACTGACCCCTGGTAGTAATGGCTGCACCAGTCCATTCTGAAATAGGGCCCAAAGTTTCCTTGTGGGTGACTTTCCACCGAGCATTCTGAGGAAAATCATTTATCTCCAACTCAGCCTCATAGTGCTCAGGCATGGCATCAGCTTGAATCTTTGCAAGATTATGCTGTAGATTGATGGCAGCTGCTATAGCTGCTGCACGGGCAGCCCCATCAGTGGGCAAAACGGGCAGAGTCCCTGGTAGAACCACAGAAGGTGTAGAACCAAGAACACTGGGAAGGGCAGGAGGAAGTACATTTGGCATCTGACCAACTGTGCTAGTAGTCATATTTGGAGCTGTGCTGGCTCTGGAAGCCGCAGCAAGGGCAGCTAATTGAAGGGCAGCCTGCTGTGAGATGTCACCACCTGCCTTCCGGACCCCATCATCCTCATCATCTGAATCAGACTTGTCTTCATCGAAGCCATATTCTTTGGCCTGTGCCTTTTTGGCTGCTCGCCTAACCTCATCCTCCTCTTCATTGAACTTAAAACCACTTCCTCCATAACCAGTCCCATGAGCTTGCTCAAGCCCCTGATTCACTTTAGCCATGAAAGCATCAGCAAGGGCTTTTAGATCATCAGGAACTACTTGTTCAGAAAGTTCCAAGGCCTTGACAAGATCCGGCGCATATCTATCCTCATCCTCTGATATGAATGTTATAGCACAGCCTTTACGACCAGCTCGACCTGTCCGACCAACTCGGTGGACATAATCTTCATAATGATTAGGTACATCGAAATTAACCACGAGTTCAAGCTCCTTCACATCAAGTCCCCTGGCAGCAATGCTAGTAGCAATCAGTAAATTGCATACATTGCTCTTAAAATCATTTATTGTGGACTCCCTGTCCGTTTGATCTTTGGCCCCATGAAGTGAAAGACACGGATACCCATGTCTTAGCATATCTCTAAACAAATCATCACATTTCGCCTGGGTATGAACAAATATCAAGATCTTCCCCTTCTCATACCATTCGCCAAGCAATTCTAACAGTCTCAAGAACCTTTCACTTTCTGGTCTCACCTCGACTAACTGGGTTATGTCCTTGTTCACAACACTCCTGCCACCAACCTGAATTTCTACAGGTTTGTTCAAGACTTTACGGGCCAGAATCTCAACCTGACGAGGAAAAGTGGCAGAAAATAGAACAGTTTGACGGTCTGGACGGATATTTTGGACAATTCTTGTGATCTGAGGTTCAAAACCCATGTCAAACATCCTATCTGCTTCATCCATGACCAAGTATGTGACCCTACGCAAATTCGTTATCTTTCCCCCACTAGTGCAAAGAATGTCAATCATCCTACCTGGGGTACAGACAACAATCTCGGTACCCCGCTTTAACTCACTAATTTGCTGGGCAACACCAGATCCTCCATAAACAGGCACACATCTAACACCAATTCCTTTGGCAAACTTCTTTATATCACTGTGTATCTGCTGGACAAGCTCTCTCGTAGGTGCCATCACCAGACCAATCGGCCCATCTCCGGCTACAACAGGTGGCTGGTCCTTGATGTGCCTCAACATTGGCAGCACAAATGCAAGGGTTTTGCCTGAACCAGTTTTTGCAATACCTATGCAGTCTCGACCGCTCATGATTACTGGGAGAGCCTGAGCTTGAATTGGCATTGGCTTCTCATAATTAAGCTTTTTTATAGTCTCCAGAATTTTACTAGTGAGTCCTGTCTGGTGCCATGTTTTAACTGGTCTGGACACATCTTTTCCATGAAGCTTCAATTCCAGCTGTTTCCTGTACACAGCTACCTCTTCAGCACTCATCCTCGAAATCTCCTTTACTTCAATATAAAAGTTCTTGCGAAATGGTTCATAATCAATCTTAGAATGGTCAACTAAGGACAGCTTTTCAACTTTTGTCTTCTTGACCCTTTTCATGAACTCATCATCATCTTCATCTTCTAAAGGATCTCCTTCATTCTCAAGATCTCCATAGTCAGATTCAGAATCCTCCCCCTGGATAATTCTTCCCATAGACTTACTTGGACCGTTCCTCGCCTGTTTTCCATTAATCATATTATTTTTCTTATCTTTTCTCTTCATTTCTGAATTATCGTCAGCAGCAATCGAAGTAGGCACGGCATTATTCAGCTTCTCCACTTCAGGTAACACCAAATCATTCATGAAGGCATCCAATGGATCAATTTCCTCGTCTCCACCAGCACCATTTTCCATTTCTTCTAAAGCTGGAGCAGTTTCTTCATTCTCAGAATCCATCACCATAGCATCCCCAGTTTTATTATCAGCAAGTTCATCTTCATCCACATCCATATCTGGTTTCAACGTGGGAGCAGCCTCCTCGTCATCAGATTCTCCTTCAAGAGTCCAGGCCTTCCCAGACTTTCCTTCTTCCACATTCTCTTCACCATGCTTTTCCCTCTCCATCTCTTCCTTCTTTCTCCTCAGCTCCTGCCACTCTTGAACTCTTCTCCTCCTCTTTTCCATCTCCTCATCCAATTTCTTTTGTTCATCCTCTAATTCCTCTTCTCGAGTGGGCTTATCGTCTTTCTTCTCTGAATCCTCCTCATCAGTCCTCTTCCTTGGGCTATCTTCATTGTTCTCACGGCGCTTGCTTCCCCTGCTCCTGACCTTTTCACGATCTCTTTCTTCATAATTTTCATCATCATCTCTCCTTCGACGCTTCTTCTCGTGCTCCTGGGAATCATCTTCACTATAATCACTATCAACTTCCCGACGCTTTTCCCTTTCTCGTATCCTTCTCTCCCTCTCCCTCTCCCTCTCCCTCTCCCTCTCCCTCTCCTCTCCTTCTCTCTCTCCCTCTCCTTCTCCTTTTCCTTCTCCCTATCACGTTCCCTCTTCTCTTTTTCTCTACTTCTCTCCCTATCTTCCCTCTCACGTTCCCTCTTCTCCTTTTCTTTCTCCCTCTCCCTCTCCTTCTCCCTTGCCCTCTCTCTCTTCTCCTTCTCCTTCTCCTTCTCTCTATCCTCTCTTTCTCTTTCCCTATCCCTCTTCTTTTCTCTAGATTTCTCCTTCTCACGGTCACGACTTCTTACTCTATCCTTTTCCCTTTCTCTATACTTATCCTTCTCTCGCTCCCTTTCTCTCTCATACCTCTCATCAGAATCACTACTCTTCTCCCTTTCAGAACGTCGACTGTCACGCTCTTTCTTCTCTTTCTCCTTATCTCGATGTCTCTCCCCATTCCTCTCCCTATCTCTTTCCCGATCATGATCATGATCTCGATGACCTTTCTTTGATTCAGCCTCCTTCCTATCTGAATCATCCTTCCTAGATTTATGTTTCACATCCTCCATCGCTTATCCCTGCAAAACATGAACCACCAGACATTATAAGCATGATCAGATTTAGTTGTTTAAAAAAACCAAAAGATTCATAGACAAAAATTAGAAGTTCAAGCTTGAACAAACTGATCTCATTAGTTTCAAACTATTGAGAAAGGAAGTACACCACCAACCAAACTTGATAATTACTATTCAATCAAAGAGAACATAAAGGTGCATTGGCTATATAGCAAATTATGTAAGGGGCATGTGTACCAGTAGAAACATGTGAAATAAGAAGCTAAACTCAGGTTAAGAAAAAAATTATGCTAAAATTTGAATCAAGTCCCAAGCTTAACTGCACCATCAACCAGAGAGTAATAATGTTTGACAGGAACAACGTAATGTACTGTGTACTAGATTTCTATTGGGGGAAAACGCCAAGCCTTCAAAAGTTCTTCAAGTAAACACCTTTTTCACAAGATTATTGCGAGCAGCTACAAGATTCAAGCCTTACACTGAATATCATTGAGAAAACAAAGATATTGCGCCTGAGAGCGAATGAAGAGAGGAAGATTGGGAAAATTAAAATACTGATATTCAAAGGAAACATGCAAAAAAAAGAAGAGAGAAATGGGCTAACTTCATTTTCAAGATTATTGAAATTTGAATTGGTTCAAATAAACCATAAGATGAGAGCCAACAATCAATTGATACAGACGCTTTAAGTAAACCCTAAAACCAGACACGTCAGATAGTCAAAGCATGCATAGCTCAGATTGAGCACACATAATTCTTTCGAGGCCAAAAACAGAAGCTCTAGTCACATTTAAAGCTCGTGATTTCACACTCTCTTTATTCGATTTACAAGATTTTCAACCATCTTCAATACCTTAACTAAATGCCACGGAGAAGATAGAGAAACTCTACCAAAGAGCTAATGATAGTATAGCATAGAAAAAACGGGAAGATTATGGTCCAGAGCCGGGGATAGCCTTCAAAAGAGGAATTAAATTGAATGAAACGCCGCAGTTCCCCCCATTCTCTTGGGCTGATAAGCCATCGTAAGTAAACCCATCATCTAGCGCCTGGGATAAAACTAAGGCCGTGCCCGAGATGCCACCCACAAATGATAACCAAACTAGCGGGCCACTAAACTGCTAAGCAAGAATTCGCAGCGAACTGCACAATCAGACACAAAATGACGAAACAAGCGATTCAGCCACGCAACCCAACATCACAGGCCTTTCGAAACTGAACCCCCACCCCCTCAGCAAGCTCAGCTTAAAACCTTAACCCGCACGCTGATCGAGTTCCCATCAGACGCTCGCGGGAGCCTCACTCCTTCGATTCCGCTCGCTCGATCGATTTGCGCAGGCTCTACGTGCCCTAAACGGACAGCCGCCGCCGCCGCCGCCGCCGGGAAAAACGCTAACGACAAGAGAGAAGAGCTCGCGCGCGCGCGCAAAATCGGGAGACGAATAGAGTTCGAGGATCGAAAGACTCACGAGCTGCTGCGCATGAAAAACCGCCGAAGCGGGGAGGCGGAGAGAGAGCCGAATCGGCCGCCGGGCGGTGGCGGTTCTGGAGCAGTCGCCAGGGGCGTAGGGAAAGGGGGCACGAAACTGAAGAAGAGGGATTCGGAACGAGATTGGAGAGCGAATCCCTATTTCTGTTTGGAAGAGAGAGATTATCAGGCATGGACCGACCGCCTATTTCAGAATTTCCAATTTTTTTTTGTTTTTCTCCTTTCGGCGGTGAACTTTCTCTGAATAATGTGACGTCGGCTCTAAACTTTTTTCTGTTTCAATTGAGTCCTTGTTTTCTTTTTTTGGTTAAATTTATCATCCTCGAGTATTTGAACGGAAGCTAAGACTCATTTTGTTTCGCAAAAAATAAATAATTAAGAAAATATTCTTCTAGAAATAATTGCTTATGTCTCTTAAAAAATTAATTAATGGAAAGTGCTTACATTATTGACAATAATTTATTTCTATATATCTTTGTAAACGGTGAAAAGACTTTTTGTTCGTTCATTTTTTGTAAGTAATTATTTTTAGGAAAATATTTTTCAAATCATTTATTTTTTGGGAAAAATGTGATACAAAAGCATCTAATTTAGTTCCATCAACAAACTCAACACTATCCATCAACAAACCAAAATAGAATTTGATCATAACATGATTTGATGGATCCAAAAATGAAATTATTGAAACTATCCATCATTAAACTAATTGAGGAGTTGTCGATTCACCATTATTTTTTGTTTCCATGGATATATGATGAGCTTTTAAGATAGTTATATTTTGGCTAAAGTAGAAGCATCAATCTTGCAAGGCTAAAGAATCAAGAGTTCAAGTTTCTATATCATTTATTGCATCTCTGTTTCTAAGAGTCTTATTATTATGTAAGTTTCAAAAGTCAAAATTCTAAGTTCCTAAATCTTTAATTACATTTTAGTTCTTATGTCTATTTATTGTTCACCTATTTCCTGTGTCTTAGTCCTCTTATAATTTGAGGAGAGCTCTCGGTTGTGAGAAGAAGACTTTGATTAATGAAAATATATGAAATTTTCATCTATGTGAGTGCATATTTTAGAGAGTAGATAACTCCTATTTTTGTCCATTTATCATTGGAAAGTGGATTACTCTTTGGTGATTAGCCAATAAACACTTTATTCTCATCTAGAGGTTTTTCCTTTAAGTCACAGTAGAGAGTTTTTTTTTTTTTTTTTTTTTTTTTTAAATCTCGAAATTCTATATCTTTGGTGGATGTCTTGTCCTTTAAGCATTGGTAATGAACTTTGTCTATCCCAATCTTCATACTTAGTTGGTGGTACATCATTTTTATCTTGGTAGTAGTTATATTTACCTATCAACAACAACACCCATCTCCATACACACTATTCTCATACATTTAAGTAGACAATTTTTTGTTCTCGAAATTACTCCCCCATGCACACGTCAAAACGGAACTTGAGTTGCACATAAGTATTATATCAATGTTGATCGGACTAATCGTCAGATGAAAGAAATATGTATAAATAAAAATGCAAATTTAGAAGGGTATAATGACACAAATTATCCTCGAATTCAAATCCAATATACAATATAATTCATAAATTTTTAATTTGTTTATAGCTCATAAACTTTTAGTATATATTCAATTTAATTCTTAAACTATATTGAACGAATTAAAAAATTCAGGACCATATTATACATCAAGTTACGTAATTTTTCCAATTACAAAGAAAGAGAGAGAGGAGCGACTCAAATCGTGAGTCTTGGAGGGGACCGGGGCCTCCTGATGAATTTGTTCTTTCTTTATTTTTGATGTCAATTGCAAGGAAAGGATTTATCTTTACAGTTCTCATCAGCATCACGTCCGACGATCGTGTCGGCATTTCCGTCGAGTCTTCCTAGCGAAAAGGATCAATCTGGAAAGAAAAATATAATTCAGAGGTTAAACTGAAAAAAGAAGAAGAAAAGAATCGAATGTGATCCCAGAAAATTTTTTACTCACGACTCCACGGAAAACGTATTTTCCGTCGAAAATAAGGAGCAGAGACCGAACACCGACGATTGTCCTCCCAAAGACACGAACGAAGCACGTCGATTCGATTCCAATCCCTAGAAAAGATCTCCCGAACCAGCACGTCGAGCTCGCATCCATGGCTTCCCAGAGAGGCATAGTCGTCACGGTCCCCGTCCTCGTGCTCTCAGTCCTCGGCGCCGCCATCTTCCTCTTCTTCCTCTTCTTCTCCCTCTCCTCCTGCTCCTGCCCCGGCCCCTCCCCCGCTGCCGTGGCCGTCGGCGGCGGCGGCGGCGGCGGAGGCGGCGGGATTGGGGGCAGGATCAAGCCGACGGATGCGGATATCGAGTGGGTGAAGGATCAGATCCGGGCGAATGGGCTGCACATGCAGGACAACGTGCTGCGGAAGGGGATCAATCCTCGCACCAGAGCTCAACAGCTCGAAGATCTTAACCAGTAATTTGCTTCTTTTCTCTGCTGCGTGTGCAAATGGAAATGCTTTGTTGTGCTTTTAGCTTGGTGTAGTGCTGTTGCAGTGTGCTGAGTGGTTGTTCGTGTCAATGCGGGTGGCAATTCATGTTCTGTGATACCATCACGTAGCTAGAGTAGCTTAACTCTTGACCGATATGGTCAAAGTTTGATATTTTTGTCGAACGGGTATGTCGGGCTAAGTTCGAATGATGGTCCGCAGTGTCACGTCGGATTTCACGTCTCTCTGGGCGAGTATTCTGGACCTGCTGATGTAGTCTTGGGTCATGTCATCATTTCGCGGCTCAAATTTGCAGCCTTTATTCTATATGAATGAATCCGTGTGCTGCTTTACCAAAAAAAAAAAAAAAATGAATCCGTGTACTGCCTTTTGCTGAGATTTGTAGAATTTAGTTGGAAGCCTGTATTAAGTTGCATTTGGTTGCTTTTTCTTTATGCTCTGGCTCCATTTTGACTGTATATTCTTCCTTGATGTTGGATCTTGAACAGAGATTGATGTATTATAGATTGTTCCGTAGTAGTTGTTGATTTGTAATAAACTTGATGAGAGATTAGATGAGTTTTTATCTGAAACTTGGAAGTAGATTGTCATCTCCATGGAGCATGTCACACATACTGTCAGAGTACCTATTACAGGGTAAATATGCATTTTTCACTAAGTAATCTCTTGCACCTGGTGGATATGTTACCATACATCTCTCTTTATTTGTATCATTGTGCATTCAAAGATATGAATATTGTCTTCAAATGTCCAGCTTCAAGGGCATATCCCATTATGAAGAGCCAGATTCAAGCAACCATACTGCCCTTCCTTGTCCTGGGGAGCTTCTCGTCGAAGAGCATCATAGTTACTATGGTGAGCCTTGGGCAGGGGGTCGTGATGTGTTTGAATTTCTTGCAGAGGCTGTGCACCTTAAACCTGGCTCACGTGTTCTTGAGATTGGATGTGGGACGCTCCGAGTTGGCTTGCATTTCATTAGTTACTTAGATCCTGATCACTTTCACTGCCTAGAGAGGGACGAGCTTTCTTTAATGACTGCATTCAGATACGAGCTTCCCTCACGTGGTCTGTTGTATAAACGCCCTTTGATTGTGCGGGGCGAGGATATGGACTTCACCAAGTTTGGTTCTGCAAGTACATATGATCTGATATATGCTAGTGCTGTGTTCCTGCACATGCCTGATAAGCTTGTATGGGTTGGACTGGAGAGATTGGTAGACAAGTTGAAACCTCATGAAGGATGCATTTTTGTTTCACACAACATAAAATTCTGCTCACGATTGGGAGGTGAGGAGTGTACAAGGAGGCTCGCAAGCTTAGGGATTGAGTATGTTGGCAAGCACACACATGACAGCATGCTCTTTAACCACTATGAGATTTGGTTTGAGTTCAAAAGGTTTAAGGCGTAAAATATTGGGACTGTATTTGAAGCAAGAATGAAGCCTGCAGCATCCACCCATTTTTGCAGGGTATTGCTGTATTGCTCTGACAGATCCTGAGAGAGGCTTCACCATCCGGCGGATGATGTACAAATGCTAGATTGGAAGGGAACAGCTTTTGCAGCTTGACAGTTGAGGGATTTGTACCATAAATTTGATCGTGCCTTGTACTTTCAATTCTTTGTGTCTTTCACTCTGATCTTTGATGTTACACCGGAAGGAAGATGGAATTTGTCAGGCTGTCACGCTTTGTATCAGATGCTAATTTATCATTTCATTGATCTCCACACATGTATGCTGTCCGGCTGTGAACTCTATAGATTCCACACGTGCTGTAGTTTCCGTCTCATGCAAAATGAGTTACTGAATTCTGCTTTGTAGTTTCAACTCTGTCTTCTCTACTGACTCTTGATGTCGCAATGGAAGTTGATGAAGTTTGTGAAGATGAATGAGATGCAGATTTTGTCATTTATATATGCGGCATATTTCTCCCATCAATCAATGAGACCTTGAAATTCTAATTCACTGTGGTTTAAACATGTCACTGAGTTTCAGGGCTCTTATGATCAGTGAGCCATTGAGGCATCTGAGTATATGTCGGTTGAATCAGAATTCAGAATGACATTGTCTTTTTCTTTTATAGTTTTGGGTTGCTAGAATTGAGAACATCTACTCTGGATGTATTATTTAGGCTTGTAGCTTGTAGCCTAGGAGACGTTTCCCATCTTCTGTCAATGTGACCACCCTCCGTATTTTTGTTATCTAAATTAAAACATTGCACGATCACGTTGCAGCACCCGGTTAGGTACATCTCCACATCCCCTGATTCAATCTCTCTATGGAACCAGGAATATGACTTTTTGCAGTCTGCAGATCAGGCTGGGCATCTGAATTTATTCTTTTCTGAAATCAAGACCATTCTAAGATCAGACATCTCTCTCTCTCTCTCTCCCTCTCTCGCCCCCTACTGAAAAGTTCGCTTACCTCTACAATTCGCAAGAGAACTAGAAATCTACCCACCAAAGGCTGGTCCCTGTTGTCTATGCAGTAGATCCATGAGAGCCGATTACCGTTGTCTCTAATCTCTAGTTACTAGTTAACTTGTTTCCAAGAAGAGATTGGTTAGAGTAACTATGATGAGCTGAAGCCAATTCCAAATTAAGAATTAGCAGGAACAATAATGCCATCTTACTCTTAACATCTATGATCCATCGGCGGGCATTAAGTATTGCTTCTTTCTTCCATGCTCTCGTATTTCCTCAATAGGGTAGAACTTGATTCCATCAGGAAGAAACCATCCATTGGACACAGCAAAAGTCGTTAGTTACAAATTCTGATTATGTCATGATGATTTCGTCAGAGGACTAGGTTGATAAGTTCTCTTAAAGCAGCGGAACTCTTTAAAGTGGATGCATGCTTAGCCCATTCGCGATGGGACTCAGTGGAAAATTCACACTTAGATCAGAAGATGCGGTTAGCCTCGTCTCCATTTTCATTTAAACATTAAACATCTCCAAATCTAGAATGCTTTTCTGGGTTAATACCCATTATCAAATCATCCACTATCACCTTCGTTAGTTAGTATTCTGCTTTGTTGATTAAAGAAATAATAATGCACATACACAGATTATCCACATCCATTGATAGAGTCATACTCCACTAAGCGAAAGCTTACTCTTTAAGCATTTTCCATTGCAAGAATGACAGTATATAAGGGCACAATCTCCTCTGAGAAGTACAACAGAAGGCGTGTCCTTAAAAGTGTACAACAAGTGTGTTCCTCAAAAGTGTTTCAAAATTCGACATCTCTCAGCATTAGCAGAAATGGCTAAATACTTCACTTTGTGCTTCCTCCTCTTGCTCGTCCTCTCGTGTGGTACTAACTTTTACATTCTACCAAAGCTCTGGGCCAGATTGTTTGATGCTTCCTCTTGTACTTGATATTTGACCATGTATCTACTTCTTGAAATGCTCAGTGCAAGAAAGATGACAGCCTTAGTAACTTTATGCATGAGGTCTGCAAATGTAGGGGAAACCACTAGTATAATTTTACAGGCAGATCATGTACACTTGTGCAGAATGGAAGGGTGCTGTCTTCTAGCAGCAAACAATAGATGAGATCGATACTTTTTCCAGTATTAGAGAGCTAATCTTCTTTTGAGTTCTAGCCTTCCTGTTCATAAGCAGTGATAGGAAGTCTGCTCTTGAATTAACACCAGTATCAATGAAAAGATCTTGAACTGTTCTCAAAATCAAAAGCGCCGGTTTTTATAACGTGTAACTACTGTACATAAAATGGGCTATGTCTCATGGTCTGAACTGTTTGATGCCCACAGATGAGAAAAGGGTTCCCTTAGCGGAAGCAAAAGATTGCTACAAAGTTTGGACCTGCAAAGGTGGCGACAAATGCTGGGAGGATTGCAGAAACCGGTTCAATGGACGAGGCATGTGTGATCTTTATACTGCGCCGCCTGTTCCGAAGCAATGTTTCTGTGCTTACAAGTGCTGAATTCCGATCTGTACCAGACAGAACTACTATCAATTGTGCATAAGTAAAAGAGTCGGGAGTGTTTCCACTTCTCAGGTCCTGAAATGCTTTATTACCATCTTGTGTTTTGTGTCTAGTTCACCCACTTAGGGATATTATGTAGGAATGATGAATTTCTTCCAAGTATCTAGAAGTTGTGTTAGAGCATGTAATGACTCGTGAAGAACAAAGTGGAGACTAGTATTGGCGCTAGCCTGTAATCATAAGGAAATGAAATAATCTAGTTGTTATGAAATGTCGAATTCTCCGTTTAATGACGCCATCCATACATAATTGATGAAAGACACTCAAATCAATGTAATCCTAAGCAGAAAAATTAACAAAGTTATGAATAATTTATTAAATATATGGATTATATATCAATCGTTATGCATTAAAGTGAGCAAATTAACACGAGAACTCTTTTTGTAGAGAGCTTCATTGAGATGTTGGAGGGACAATGGAAGATGGAAAGAACTAACGGATATAAAGTGAGCATTAAACTGTCAAAAAGGCTAGAGTAAAGCAGTGTGCAAATAGAACCACCTGAGGAGGAAGGCAACTTAAGAAGGTGGAGGAATCAAGATTTCATTTCTTTATTCATAAAGCCTTTATTATTATACTATTTAAGGAAGACTAATTACATTGACCTTACTCTCCTCGATAGAAACAAAGGAAAAGTCTAGCTTTTCTCTATAGGTCTAGCAATACTCATTCATTTAATATACAGTAACAACGAACTGCATGGATTCGCTTGATATAAGTCTCGGGAACATAACACCTCACACTCTTATCTCTTTAATGAAATATTTTTCTTCCTTAGTAATATACCTCAATTAGTTTTATGTTCTAGAGTTCATATAGAATCTTTAAAAACTTGTTCAAATCCAAAAGGACTAAGTGTAAAGCAGTGTGCTATCAAACTACTTAAGGAGGAGGGCAACTTATGAAGGTGGGGGAATTGATTATGCACGAGTAAATAAAATGCTTTCATTAGATTTACCTTTCAGATTCGACTGTTCAGAAAGATATTAGAGTGTATACGGTCTCCTTGCACTCAACCATAAGTTCCAACCATATCCCGCCACGTGTGCCATGTCCCCTCAGGAGCTGACGTGGCGACAGCTGGCCACTGTCCGACCTCAGAGAATTTCGGTTTTTCCGGAAGGGAAACCACTGTATTTCGTTCTGTCGAATGAGGGAGCATGAAACGATTCGTTCACCCGGTCTTAACAAATTCCTCCTCCGTATTCAGAGTCTTCTAGTAAATGACCAAGGCAATTAACAAAACGAGAGGGAGAGAGAAGAGAGAGAGGGAGAGATAATTGCTAAAGACCATTGACTGTGATTGACTTGCTTTCACTGTTCCTGCCTTCTCTATGAAGTTCGTGACTCTATTTTCTCGTTAAAAAGCTCAGATTTTTAGTGATCAATCCGACTCCATTGTCTTCGTCTCGACAGTACTCTGAAAAAAATCCCTCCTTGAGGCCTTCATTTTGTCTGATCAAAGGTGGGTTTCTGTTATTCTCTTGTTATGTCCCCCGAAAGTCTGGTTTTTGATACAGATTTCTTAGGTTTGATTTGCCTTTTAAACGTAGAACGTGCAGTTCTGGTTGATCGTTTATAATTTGCCTTTTGATTGCACCGAACAACATAGTAGCTGGAGGCAATTCTATGTCTCGTGGGGCACAAATCATGACTTTGATGGCGATAAAAGGTCCTTGTTGGAGAGGGACTTACAGTGATTCTGGGCTTTCTTTGTGTCAAAAGAGCACTTGATTAGCACATACATAACCCCCCATTCAAATGCTCTGAAGGTCTAATCCAAATGGTTTTCATTTTGGTGTTCGAATTCTGATTCAGTAGTGTTGAGCGTGGGCATGGCACTAAATTAGGCGCATGCGCACCAGCATAAAAGATTCATTTAGTTGATCTTGCTCATTGGCGCATAAAAGATTCATTTAGTTGATCTTGCTCATTGAGTAAACGCTTATTTATCGTCAATTAGTTGCATTTCTGTATTCATTGGCATCTGCATTTACGAACTGATCACATTGGATATTTATCCGTTATAAAAGTAGTTTCTGAAGCTCGAAATCATGGGCATACCTGTTTAATTGTCATAACTTTCCAGGGTTATATATAAAATTTTAATTTGAAAGGGCAAAAAGGGGTAGCTGGAGCTGCCGTGCCTGGTAAAATGCTTGCTTACCATTCTTGGCATGTGATCAGGATCTCTTTTAGGGTCATAGTTTGCCAATGGGAACTATCGGAGATTATAACCAATGTGCAAGTGATTATGAACCAGATGAAGAGGGACCGGTACTTATATCGGTTCCATTTCCTTTAATAGATGAGAAGCCTCAGCATGTTCTCATGGGAGAAACTTCCAAATGTTCCATTACTATACAAAATACCAGTAGTGACCAGGTGGAACTTTGGGGGATCAGGATTTTCTCTTCGAATCCTCCGGACTCATTTGCATTGTCTCTGATGGAACCGCCATCTCTAAATTCAGACGAAAGATATGTACGGGGATTTCGTCAAGGTTCTGAATTGGAGGATAGAGTATTGCAGCCCGATCAGACTCTAAAAATTTGGTTATCCTGCAAGCCAAAGGATATGGGCTTGCAGCAAGCCATTGTCCATTTTGATGTGGAGGATGCTAGAATTGAACGCATAGTCTTCTTATTGGCCGAGGATAAGATCTCTCAGTCTCTGGCTCCAAACAGGTCATACTCAAGAGCTCCAAGAGGGAAACAATTTACCATGGCAAACTGTGAGTTTGTGGTTCCATACCGTCCTACGAGGGAAAAATCCCAAAGATCTAGGTCTCATGTACTTCAGGAGTACCCCATCCCGAAGAATTTGAGGGAGTTGTTTATGAATAACCAGGTCCCTAATGTTCTTGATGAAGGTTTGACAACTGAGAACTACTCAGCTTACTTCAATGCATTAGTTATCATTGAAGAGCTAAACTTAGAGGTAACAGTGATACTTAAGAAGCGTTGAGCAAGGATTCTTTATTCTTGTGATCCAAATAACCATAGCACTCCTATTTTTTTTCATCTCAGAAAGAAATGATGCGCCATAACATGGAGTGTGTCCAAATGACAAGGAAGGGCCGTTTTCTATCTTTGGTGGTTCCTGGGCTTGCTGAGAAGAGGCCTTCACTTTTACAAGGCGATATTGTCCGGGTGA
The DNA here is from genome assembly GCA_014182735.1 of Corymbia maculata. Taxonomy (NCBI): domain Eukaryota; kingdom Viridiplantae; phylum Streptophyta; class Magnoliopsida; order Myrtales; family Myrtaceae; genus Corymbia; species Corymbia maculata. The sequence continues at coordinate 42,653,297 of CM024689.1, read as the reverse complement.
AGCTTGCTTATGAAGTCGCGGCTCAGAGTATTCCTTATGAGGTTCGTTGACCATCTTGCATAGTATCTTTCAAACCATCTGTGCATTAAACTTTTGTGTATTTTTCATTTATAATGCATACTGTGTACTTTTGTCCTGGTTAAATTTTCCTACTGCCCAGGAAAGAGAAAATAGATGCTCTATCTTCTTTTAGCACCTTAAAGGTTTTCCTTTAAAAGCTGTTGAAGCGTAAAACCTGATTAGCTGTTGATGTTAGAAGTTCCAGAGAGAATCGATGCTCTTGTGCCTTTTAGTACTATTTTTTCAGTTGAAATTACTCTCCTTGATGGATACCTCATAATCCAGTGACTTACATGTTCATTGAAAATTACTGATTGATGGAGCACTGTTCAGGGCTACATTCAACGCGTCGAAGCTGATGAAGTGCTTTTAAGTTTTAAGGATGAATTTCATGAGCGTCATGTTAACAAAAACTTCTACAGTGTTCACTTTGCTTGTAATCGGGTAAACATGAGGCGGTTGTATCAAGCCATTGAAGCTGCGGAGCGTTTAGGGAATGAAATTCTGTTTCCAACAGCTTCATATGGCAGGATGTTGATCGAAACATCACCCATTGTGCCTTTTACGTCTAATTTGAACAAAGAGCAAATGCGTTGCATTCAGATGATTCTTGGTTGCAAAGGTGCTCCTCCCTATGTGATTTTTGGGCCTCCAGGAACTGGTAAAACAATGACCTTGGTCGAAGCCATTTTACAAGTGTACAAAATGCGGAGTAGTTCAAGGGTTCTTATTTGTGCTGCTTCCAACAGTGCTGCAGATCATATACTGGAAAAACTAATCACAAATGAGGTTGCCCAAGTCAAGAAGAGTGAGATCTTCAGGCTCAATGCTACCAGTCGTCCTTATCGCGATCTTCAGGAGGAACATATCCGCTATTGCTATTTTGTGGAGTGTCTCTTCAAATGTCCTCCTCTTGAGGCTTTAAAGCGCTATAGGATCATCATATCTACTTATACGAGCTCATCCCTTCTTCGTGCAGAAGGCATAGAAAGTGGGTATTTTTCCCATATTTTTCTGGATGAGGCCGGTCAAGCTTCGGAGCCTGAATGCATGGTTCCCGTTGCCAACCTTTGTGGGAAGGAGACAGTGATTGTACTAGCTGGAGACCCGAAGCAACTTGGCCCCGTCATACATTCCAAAGATGCTGAGGCTCGTGGATTGGGAAAATCTTTCCTAGAGAGGCTCTCTGAGCACGAATTCTATCTGAATGAGGACATTGGATTTGTGACAAAACTGGTGAGAAACTATCGGTGCCACCCTGCCATTTTAGATCTTCCTTCAAAGCTCTTCTATGAAGGGAAATTATTAGCATGTAAAGAAAACTCCTATTCTGTGATCCCATCTTCTGATCTCCTTCCAAACAAGGAGTTCCCCGTTCTGTTTATTGGCATACAAGGCTGTGATGAGAGAGAGGGGAATAACCCTTCATGGTTCAATCGAATCGAAGCAAGTAAAGTTGTTGAATTCATCCAGAAGTTGAAAGACAATTCGAGTATGAGCGAAGCCGACATTGGGGTAATAACACCATATCAGCAGCAAGTGGTGAAAATCAGAAAGGTGCTCGAAACGTATGATATGTTGGGTGTCAAGGTGGGAAGTGTTGAACAGTTTCAGGGTCAAGAGAGAGAGGTCATCATTGTCTCCACTGTCCGATCGACATTGAAGCATACTGAGTTTGACAGAACTCATTGTCTAGGATTCTTAAGCAACCCGAGGAGATTCAATGTTGCAGTAACCCGTGCTCGGTCTCTGCTTGTCATCATCGGGAACCCTCACATTGTTAGCAAGGTAACTGCTCCTGACCCATACCGAATCTTTGAAGGTTATGCACTGTGTATTGCTTGTACTGACAACTTATTACAGCAAGGGCTGACAAATAGCGCGTGAGCAATGTTCATGACTGACCTGGATTCTTTGCTTTCGCTAGGACCCTTATTGGGAAAAGCTTTTGCAGTATTGTGTCGACAATAATTCCTATCAAGGCTGTCCTCTCCCTGAAGGACCTGATGATGACAATGAGGAGTCTTTCATCGGGGGAGAAACCTAACGATGAATCTCGAATAACTCTCATACTTCAGGACCTGTAGAGATCTTTTGGGTTAACTCCTGAAGCTGAACTTTTGAGATGTCTGGAGCTGATTTTTCTGCATTTTTGCTTGCACCATGTTAAATACATCTCTCCATATACTTCTTATTGGTTAAACATGTTCATATATTGTGTTATTGCTACCAATTTGGCCCCAGTCCCAGACCATGCTTCCATACGGGGTTGATAATTTCAACAGTGTTGACTCAACAGCGATTTAGGCTCCGTTCGTTTCACGAAAAATAAACTTTTCCAAGAAGTTATTTTCCAGGAAAATGTAATTATTTTCCGGTGTTCGGGTAAAACTTGATTTTGAAGTGGAAAATATTTTCCGCTGTTCACATGGGAACGCTTGGGAAAATATTTTCCTTTATAAACTCTTTTTCAATAATTTTTATTATTTTATTTTTTAAAATCGTTATTTATTATTTTTTAAAATATATTATTAAATTATTTTTTTCTTTATTTTGTGTTCTCTCCTTCCTTGGCCGGTTGCCAGCCATGCCTCCTTGCTAGCAAGGCTCAAGGCTCGCCTACCTCTGGCAAGCTCGCATGATCAGCTCATCGGCAAGGTGAGCTCAAGGCAATGAGGCTTGAACCTCGCAGATCGGCATCGCGAGTTATGTAGCTTCAATTCATAAAGTAGTTGAACTACCAGGAGGAAGAAGAAGCACAACGCCATGCAAAAGCTGAGTGAGGGAGATCGACCAATTAGGGCAAGCGATTGACTTTGTTCTACTTTATAAATGAGTGATTCAATTGTTTTGAAGAGAGCAAAGAGAGGCAAACACGAGGGTGCTGGGTTTGTGAAGTGAGGGAAAAGAGGATTACAGTTTTTTATTTTGAAAATGGATAAATTTGGAAATAAGTTTCTGTCTTGTGACGCTCGGGCGTCGCCGATCTGGCGAGCTCGGCTTGCCTGTTGTTAGTCACCGGTCGTTGCCGTGGCCAAAGACCAACCAAAAAAGAAAAAAAGCAAAAAGAAAGACAGAAAAATAAAGAAAAATAAAAAATAAAAAAATCAATTTTATTAAAAAATAACAAAAAATCGATTTTATTAAAAAATAACAAAAAATTCGAATTTATGAAAAAAATAAAAAAATCTAAAAATAAAAGAAAGAAGTGAGGACTAATAGAGAATGTAAGATAAGAGAGAGTGAATGTGGAAAATGTTTTCCACTTTTTAAAAGTGGAAAACATTTTCCCTCATTTTAGAAGATTTTTTTTTCTTCATGGAAAATGTTTTCCCTAATGAATTTATTTTCTGTGAAACGAATGTCGGAAAATCCGGAAAACGTTTTTCTGGAAGTTATTTTCCGTGAAACAAACGAAGCCTTAAGTTCGATCTACTTTCCGCACTTAGCGATTGAAGGTCGTGTCTGTCCTCTGATACTGTTGTTATGTCTGATCCGGCTCTTGGAATTTCTACGCACGTGATTGCAATATTTGACAGCCTAGGTTAGCAAACTTTCATGTGAAAATGTCTGAAATTTGAAAAGTTTTTTTTTTTTTTTTATGACCCAGGGAACTCCGCACCCCGCCGACAGCTAGGGGAGTAAACCCTGGGCGTCGCACATGCTAACCACCACACACATGCAACCAGGTAAGTCACCCTATGACGAAGCTGAGATTTGAACTCTCGACCTTTTGCGAGAGGAAGAGAAGGCGAACCAGCAACGCCACCCAGGTGGGTGGTAAATTTTTTTTTTTTTAAAGTTTTTTTTTTAATTTGAAAAGTTGATATATCGAAAAACTCTAAATTGGTACACTTTTGATAAAGTTATCTCAAATTAATTTTTTTTATCACAAAAAACTCTAAATTGATACACTTGTAACAGATTTACTCTCCATTAGTTTCTGTTAAATTAGATTAATATTATGAAAAATCACAAATTGATACATCTATGACATTTAAATCAGTATATATGTTAACTGTTATATGTCATCTTACTTAGTAATTTAATAGCAAAATTTAATGAAAACTAATGGATGATAAATTCATAACGAGTATATTAGTTTGAGATTTTTATTGATAAAGAGTTTATTTAAGATAAATGTATTACAAGTGTATCAATTTATGGTTTTATTGATATTGGAAACACCGTTTTCTTTTGGGCTTGGAAAATATTTTTCGAGAAGCAGAAGAAAAAAAGAAAGAAAAAATAAAAATAAAAATAATATAAAATTTGATTTAGAAAAAATAAATAAAATAAATAAAAGGAAATAGTATTTTATAAAAAAAAGTGAAGTGAAAGAAGATATGGAAAATGTGTTACTCTTTATCAAAATTGGAAAATATTTTTCTTTATTTTATAGGACATTTTTCCATTGATGGAAATATTTTCTATAACTAGTTTATTTTCCATGAAATGAGCGCTAGAAAATTCGAAAAAAGTTTTTTGGAAGTCATTTTCTGTAAAACGAACGGAGCCTAAATATTATCTCGTTTAATGATACTACAAGCTACGACATAATAATTTTTTACTTATCGTTACTTTCGTTAATATTAAGATATATTACACTCTCTCGTTGTACATAATCACTCTTTAGTGAGGAAAAAAAGTGGCCGATTTCATTAGACTAGACCTATACCTGTCATGCAATTTGGGATCAGAGACCCGAATCCAATACGATGCCATATGATGAGGTCTTGGTTCCCAAAATTGGGAATTGGATTGGGAATCAATTACCCATATTAACTAGGATAAATTTGTTCAGGTTTACCAATTTGGAGTTTATAAAGATAAAAAAAAAAATTGAGATAAATTTATAATAGGTGTATTACCGTGGGATTTTCATGATATTAACCAAAAGACATGATGAAAAGATTATTGTCCTTTTTCAGCAGTAATTGTTATCTTTTCCGTACGTGATTTGTTGCATGTCGCCGTTTCTCTTCCGAACGCCACCTGTTTGTATATATGCTTGCATGCCGTCCTCGAGGCCACCACCTCAAGGCCTCGCCGAGTGCCCCCGAAAGATAAATGAAAGAACGAACGAACGAACGAACGAACTCCTGATAAATCATCCCCAGTCCTCCTAGTCCTCGAGTCCCTCCGATCCACGGCCTACTCACCTCCGCAATGAGCCAAGAACAGCCGCGCAGGAGGGCTCAAGAGCCCATAAGATACGGCGACTTGTTCGCCTCCGTTGAGAACGAGCTCGCCGACAAGCCGGTGGCGCCCAAGGACGCCGCCCTGATGCAGGCGGCGGAGAACCTGACACTCGGCAAGGTCCAGAAGGGTGCGGCCGCGTCGGCGATGCAGTCGGCCGCCGCGCGAAACGAGGAGGCTGGCGTGGTCGGGCACGATAGCATGAACGAGATAGTGGCGGAGCAGGGAGTGAACGTGGCCGCCTCGGATCTTCCGGGTCGGCTCGTCGTCACCGAGTCCATTGGAGGGCAGGTATGGTTTCAAGTGAACAGTCCGATTAGTTTTTGCTAAATCATCCAGTGCGTTACGGTTTGCTAACTCGTCGTTCCTTTGTCGCGGCGGCTTCTTAACGCAGGTAGTAGGCCAATACTCGCGGCGGGCTCCGCTGGTGTCCGGTCCCCTTGCACCGGAAAACAAGAACAAACCGAGCGGTGATGATGATGGCGCCGGCAGTGGTCCGATCACAATTGGAGAAGCCCTGGAAGCCACCGCTCTGACTGCCGGAGACAAGCCTGTGGAGCGAAGTGATGCAGCCGCTATACAAGCTGCAGAAGTGAGAGCGACCGGCCGCACCACCACAACTCCCGGGGGAGTTGCCGCTGCTGCCCAGTCGGCAGCGACTCTCAATGCCAGGACGACCCGGGCTGAGGAGAAGACGAAATTGGCAGACGTTGTATCGGTAATCAATTCGACATTACTCTTCCTAGTTTTCAGCATTTAGGTTTAGAAATTGGCAGTCTGGCATGGAAAGGTTGCGAGAGGACGTACGTTCCTCGGAAAACACCAAGCGATGTAGGAGCAAAATTTTTCCTAGTAACGTAATGACTCAGGGTAACGAAATGCCGACCATTCTGTACAGGGTGCTTCATCGAAATTGCCTTCAGATAAGCCAGCGACGCGTGCGGATGTGGAAGGAGTCACTGCTGCCGAGATGAGAAACGACCCACTCCTGACCACGCATCCCGCGGGGGTTTCCGCAACAGTGGCAGCTGCGGCCCGGCTCAACTTCAGCGACGAGAACTGGAACGAGAAAGATCAAGTCCCTGACATATAGTTCAGGAATCTCCTATCCGCTGTACTAATAGGATCTACTAGCATGGATGTCCAAAATGTTAAAAGGAACACTTTCAGTTATTTCCTGGAACTGGCAACCTATGTACAGTGTTTCCTTCAGTATCAGAACTGGTTTCGTGTTTCAAACGGCCGGGTTAAAGCATAGTCCCTCTTTCAGGATACATGTGGCGCACCATTCCACTGACGGATCGAATGAAGCAGTAACGTTCCATCGATGGATCGATAATGAAGCTGTAATGTTACATTTACATTGATGGAAGACGGAAGTTAATGTTGATCTTCTCCTCCTCCCCGCGACCTTTTATACATCCCAGGTCCTGAACTGTCACTGAGAAGGGGGAGAAGACTTCGTGAGCTAATCAGCGAAAATGAATGAGAGGGAAAGAACTTCCGGGTAGATCTCATTCGTATGTTATGTAACCAAAACAAGATTAACAAGCCTCCGGTTCGTAGCGATACAATTTCCGACGATGGTAAGAAATTATCAACTCTCAAAAATCACTTTTGAACTTGGTAAGAAGGGAAGTAGCATCAAAACTACACCATACATACTCGCACAACCTTAGACCAGCTTGGTCTTAACTACTTTTTAGCCCTACTCTTTCTTGAACTGACCACTGTCCATCCATCCGCATCAGCCGTCTGAGGTGCCTTGTCTCCGGATTTGTTGGCCAGAGTTCGGCTCGACTGAGATTTAGGTGCATCCACCATCATGTACGGCGACTTGTCCATGGCCATATCTTCGTCTCTTGATTTGTTGGCCGGAGTTGGGCTCGACTGAGATTTAGCCGCATCCACCATCATGTCTGGTGACTCATCCATGGCCATGTCTTCACTATCACTGTCGTCGTCGTTGTCGTCATCGTCTTCTTCTTCTCCTTCAACGACCTACATAGACATGAAGTTGTGTCAAGGAGGCGTTGTGACTTACATAACAACTCTCACAGTTTCTGGTCTCCAATGCGAGAAATGTCTCCGTAGATGCACTTTGCACACAATACTTTTGGTGCCGTATGCAATACACAGTGAGATCATGCAGACGATGTTTCCTAAAGTATAACTGACACATCCCCTTGTTGAGTGAATTCCTAGGTAATAAGCTGCACATGATAAGATGAATTTCATGTATAGCCAGCCCTGAGAGAAACATTGGCAGCCCTTATTATGAATGAGAATATCGGTTACGTTGTCTTAAAATGTCAAACCTTCAACAAGGACTTCATCTTGAAGACACCCCGATTTACACATCATGCTAGAAAGACCAAAGTATACGGAATGGTGATGTAAGAAGACATTTCCCTGGTCAAGATCTCAATACAAAGAAAGTGGATCCCTAGCATCAACAACAGAGAAGAGGGAAAAACCGAAATGCAGAGGGTGCCGCCCAATAGAACTTCTGCATCACAATAATACATTAACGGCCCTACTGTAGCTCCTCCTCCTCACTCTCTCCTTTAATATGCTTCCGACTTGAAAATTAAAGACGAGCAAAGCAGGAACCAATTAGAGTTCCACCAAGGATGTCTCAAGTCTCAACCAAGACAGGATTATAGGTGGTTCAACAGTTGCTTGTTAGCACGCTCAGCAGAAACTTAATATGATCACAGCTATACCAGTGACCATACCTCGCAAGATTTTATTTTATTTTTTCAAACTTAAAGTGAACCAGAAAGTTCTGCTCAGAACAAGACATGAAGTGTGAAGTTATACAATCTCCTTGCAAAAGATGAAGGATGCCATAAGAGGAAGCAAAACACATGGCCTAAGATTGATCTGTTTTGTTAATCTCTTTACAGCCTGACCAAAGCAAAATTCACCATGCGGCAACTGTATTCACTGTTTTCCTAGATCATTGTCCCAAAAGCTTTGTGATTATATATGTGCATTACCGGGAAGGCGCTTCACACTTTAGAATAACGGTCTAATCACTTCCTCTTCAGAGATACTATAGACAATAAAAACCCAATTTCTTCAAATTTTTTCCAACACATACAATGCTCCCATCATCAAGCAATCGCCAAACGCCTCAAACAAGACAAACAAGGTGCCTACAGTATCCAGGCAAAGCTTTTCACAAGAGTTACCTGCTTGACATGCGTGGGCGCCACTCTCTTCAAAGAAGCCTCCCTCAGTTTCTCTACAGTTGCGAAGTTCCCTTCCAGGCATTCTTCATGCATAATTATTAACTTCTCCGCCACCTGCAGAGCAGTAAGGCAGACTAAGCATAACGGCGACATGTCTTACCAGCTTACACCAACGACGGATGCTGCGAGGTCACTTGCGGCCGCGCAGTCGAATCGATAGGGGGAGAAGAAAGGCGTACCTCCTCGACGCTGCCATCTTCGGCCACGGTGTTCAGAGACATCATGGCGTCGTACAGAAGATCTTCCAAATCGTCAATGTAAAGCGGTTCTGATCGGACCAAGAAGAAGAACAAGCAAAAATCAGACCGACGGCGGCGCGGAAAACCGAAGCTCAATCGCCAATTCACGAAGAACAATCCCGACAAACACTCGAGCTCAGTTGTTCCGCAGACGAAAACACGCTCCGCCGCGTCGCGTGATCGGTGTGGGCGTTACCTTTCGACTGCGTGAACCAGGTGAAGATGTCGTGGCCGAGCTCGTCCGCCCTCTGCCGGGAGTTGCGGCCGCCCCACTCGTTGTCGACCGCCATCTGGAGAGCCGACCACCGGGAGAGCGTCAGCGCCACGCCTTCCCGGAGGATCGGCACCGCCGGCTCCGGCAGCTGCCTCGGCGGCTCCATATCTCTCTCTCTCGCTCTCTCGACGCTGGAGAAGGTCTGAGGGTTTTAGAGAGCGGCGAGCGCGGCGTGAAGAAGAAAAGGCGGAGTTTGGAGAACCGAGCGCTGGGCGCCGTCAAGGGGGGCGAGACGAGAACCGAGCGAACCCGGTTCGGCTTTGGAGGCCTCTCGCAAATTTATGTTTTTAATCCAAAGCAAATTTTTTTTAAAAATAAAATAAAATCCGACAACTTTTATTTTCCTTTTTTTCGGGTTAATAATGTAAAAATTGTTAAACTAGTACAACTATAACAAATTAAATTTATCATCTATTAATTTCAGTTAAATTTTATCATCAAATTGTTGATTCAACTTATACTTGACGATAGATGGATGCATTTATTTCTACTGGTCTTAAGTGTTAATAAATTGTTTAATTTGAATATTTCCTGTGAAAATCAATGTAATAGTAATTATACAAATAAGATGGATAGTTTGATTGATAATTTGAATGATTTATTAGCCTTTTTCTTATAAAGTTTTCCGTTGATTCTAAGTTACCTGCTCCTATTTGAGTGACTTCCAAATTAATATGAATTGACATGAAATTAGCATGTCCAAGTACTTATTTTTTAGGTTCATAAAAAAAAGAAAAAGAAATTATAAACGCATTGCGATAGCATGACTTCTCATTTCTATGTTAGACACGTAAACAAGAATTGCCAATTCTCTGTGATAATGATAATTACCATATCATTTAGCTTTGTATATATAAAACTCACCTTTCTTCACCGTCTTGATCTTCATAAGTCTAAGCAACTTGGAGAGGCTAAGTTCTTAACTGCTTGTGCCAATGTGTCTTATGCTGATAAAAGCTAAGCTTCCCTCTCATGGAATATCTGCTATGCTTGTAAGATCAATTTGAAGTAATTTTGGTACCCAGAACATGATTATGAAGCACAGCGCGATGAATCAGAAGCTCGGGCTTCATCTGTACAAGTTTTTTTTTTTTGGGTATTTTGGCATTGAAAGCTCGAAAATAGAACTAGACCGAAGCAATGGAACCGAATAAAGTTCATAGGAAAGGAAATTACAGACTTCTTATTCAGATGCTAAAGTCCCTAAGATTACACAAGATAGGGGAAAAGATTATATGAAGTGACTCATTGACAAATAAGTTCCAGCAAACATCTTAACATACTGAATCTCGAAAAAAGTCATTCCCGGGAGCAAGTTGGAGTCGTCGTAATGTGCTAAGAACAGCATTGGCATGTAGAAAGTTGAGATCTCCATGAATATTGTCCTTCTAATCGAAAGTCATGTTTTGAGCCTCGTTTCTGATCGAATCGAAAAGGGTGGTCGAAAGATAACGCTCTCCGAAGCTAGGGAAAATAACCTGCAGAAAGGGAGAAAGTCGGGGCCAGAATAACGGCATGAGAGGCAACTCTGTGCATGCGCAAATTGAAGGTGGGAAATAGGAGGAGAGCAAGTGTCGGATCAAAGACGAACACCAAATCATCAAGGAAGAAGTAATAGTATCTCCTTTTAGCTTAAGGCATCGCAGACGAACAAAATGCAAAGAAGTCGATACTTACAACGATCAGTTTTCCTGCAAATTCCGGCCGCTTTCCCAACTTTATCGCAGCTGCAGCTGCAGCCCCTGAAGAGATCCCTACCTACTCAAAGACAAAGCGGAAGATTGCCAAAGGTGAGAACGAGAAAGGCAGTCAGTTTAAAAGTAAGGGCCATCATCGAAACATGCTCTGAAATTTTCTGGTGACAGATCACTTTGTGCATCTGGAAAAGAAGATGGGTTCCGACAGAGTTAAATGTCAGTACCAATAGACCCTCTTTCAGGGCAAGAAGCTTAGCAGTCTCGATAGCTTCCTCACTTGATATCTGGAGCCACAAAATGTCGCGTAATTTAATCAGTTAGGGAAAGTATCCTCAGCTTGACAGCAAGGCGGATGGTCTAACCAAATTTTCAGCCTCATGTTTGAAACTTACTTGGATGACTTCGTCGAGCAAGGCAACTTCCAAAACTGGTGGGATGAAACCAGCGCCAATTCCTTGTATCGAGTGCTTGCCTATGATGTGTTTCAGACATCAACTAATTGACCAAAAACAGTTGATACATATCAAAAAATCAGGGACCATAGATCTGGACAGGAGGATGAAGGAAAAGGCGAAATTTGTCTCCCAATGCCAGCACCATGCCATTTCTTCATGCCTTTTGCCTGTGCTACCGTCCCTACTGAGGATATAACGGTCACACGCCCCGACCAGCCCCACGAAAAAGAAGAAAGAAGGAAAAGGAAAGAACTCGCTGCTAACTCAGTGACATCCAAGGTTGTACCGCAGAGAGTTCCAACAACAGAAAAGATGAGTCGGAAAGGAGAGAAGATAAATCCATGCACTCGCCTGGATTTCTGCCATTCAGGACTGCACTTTCAACCGGCTCCACACCATACACCTGGATGTAAACAAGGGAGTAAACAAAGACATATACTTAGCGGTCATTTATCTCTCTGAAACTAACCGAACACGTGATTGGAATTTGAGCTGACCTTGATCTCGGGGTTTTTTTCCTTGAGGAATTTGCCCACGCCAGTTACAGTTCCTCCTGTCCCTATTCCAGAGACGAAGGCATCCACCTTTCCTCCTGAGTCCTTCCATATTTCTGGGCCAGTAGTTTCATAATGAATCTACAGACACAATTGCAAACCAACTCTTCAATCCTTCGAATTGTGGACATAAATGCATATACAGATTAATTAAAAGAATCAGGCAGAAGAAAATCAACAATTAAAATTAAGAACCTTTGGATTTGCAGGGTTCTCGAACTGCATGAGCATGTGACTATTCGGTGTCCTGGCATGGATCTCCTCAGCCTTTTGAAGGACCCCATCTACTCCCTTGGCTGGATCCGTGACATACACCTCAGCTCCAAAAGCTCGCATCAGAATTCTTCTCTCAATACTATATGAAGCCGGTATGACGAGGATTAGTTTGTAGCACTTAAGGGCAGCAATAAAAGCCAAACCAATGCCGGTGTTACCGCCGGTGACTTCAATAAGGACGGTCTTCAATCGCCATATATCCATCAAAAACCATTTTCCAAAATCAGTAAGTTAAACATAGGCAACGTTGGCTGTGTGAATGTTCAGAATGAAAGTTTTAGACCCATGTATATTTTATTCACCTTTCCTGGAGTTATCAGGCCTTTTTCCTCAGCATCTTGGATCATGCTAAGTGCAATCCTGCGTAAATTGTATTGACAAATATCCATCAGATTGTGCTAATTGATGCAAGCCAGCAGTAACAGAGGGATAATTGTTGCTTGCCTATCTTTAACGCTAGAACAAGGTTCCATATTCTCAAGCTTCGCAGCAATGCGAGCTACACAGCCTTCTACAACATTATTGAGATAAACCATTGGAGTATTGCCTATTAACTGCACGATACAATGAGAAACGTGTCAGTTGGATAGCACATGACCAACAAGAACTTTGTGAGAGAATCATAATGACATTGGGAAAATGGCATTCATAGAGAGTTTACCTCGGTGACGTCTCTCTTGATAGCACACTGTCCCTCCATGTCGTGTTTTCGCAACAATCTAGAAGCCAACAAAAAAATATGCAAGATTAGTCTTTCGCTCGAAAATTCAATTGAGAAGTGATAACCAAGGGATTGATCTTGTTTGTAATTCCATTATTGCATTTTGAATTCTATATATCGCTTATGCCACAAAACAGTAGCCAAGGCTATGCTTCTACTAAAATACATCACTCCAGCACGAAGGCAAGCAAATGATATTGGACGAAGCCAACTTACAGCAACAATCGGAACACTTAAAATCAGCTCAACCACAGGCGCAAAAGGGGGAAAAAAGACATGGACGAAATTCATCGACTGCCAACTTTGATGGAAGAGCAGTGGAAACACACAATTTCCTGACTTTCACATCCTCTAGGAGAATATCTACACCTATTTTGACTGAGCATTTAAGAAAATTTATAAACTCTGAGAAACAACTGACTACACATATTATTACTTCTTTTCCGAAAGTACAATCTTCTTCATCCTCAGTTTATAGCAACAAAACACCAACATTTTGAGATATGTTTCAACAGAAGCTCGGCAGGATTTTGACCGACAATAATATGTTCAATCGTGAATTTTTTTTTTTTTTCCAAAGAACAAATTTGACAAAAGCTTCAGAAACTCTCACAAACTTCAAAGGAGCACCCATAAACAACAGCAGAAGCAGCAAAAGCAGCAGCAATCAAAACATTGTGAGTGACTGTTTTATGAACAAACTCACCAGACCACTGATCAGAAAACGCAGTATGGCTCGCCAATCGCTCTGCAGGGGAAAGCTATCCGAGCAGTGCAAGTTTAAATAGAGGAGACTGGATTGAACCTAGTAAGGAAGATAAGGCAGAGTGACGAGGAGGAGACTGGATTGAACCCAGTAAGGAAGATAAGGCAGGGTGACGAGAAGTGGCTAACCGAGTCATGATTAAGGGCCTAAGTTCACTGGTCAGCTGGCGGCAGCTAAAGCATGGACAATTTAGTCCAAGATTTTATAATTTTACCCAAAATTTTCTAGACATTCGTATTAGAGAAAATATAACTAAAAGAGGAAAAATAAAACCCCAAGATCTCTTCTATCCGCTTTGACGCATACTCTCTCCCCTTGGAGTCATGCTCATCTCCTCCTCAATCCTCCCTCCTTATCCCGACACTGCAACTCTTCAGTAGCACCCTCGTGCCAGGCTTGAAGCCTAATCGGTCCTTTCTGATCTGCCACAAGATGGCGTTGAAGGTCGCCGGTCGCCGCCGGTCGCCGCCGGCCGCCGGTCGCCTCCGGTCGCCGCTCGCCGCCGCCGCCGCCGCCGGTCGCCGGCCGCCGGTCGCCGCCGCTGCCGGCTTTGAAACTCGGGCCCCTCTCTCTCTCTCTCTCTCTCTCTCACAACGTTACTTAGGGCAGCATTGACTTGGCATTTGTAAAGATGAAGTCGCTGCTTCCGCCAATTCATGATTTTCACTCACTCATCAGCCTGAAATCTGGGCTGCCCCCTAAAGAACAACCAGCTTAAGAACAAGAGCCTCTGCTCCCAAGAAGAAAGAAAGACTCCAAGAGCAAGTTCATTGAACCCACAAGCAGCACAAGTAGTGTTTCGTACTCCTACTTGAAATTTGACTTTATCTATGCTCTATAGTTTAATCAACCTTAAGCATTGTCAGAGAGAAGTTCAATGCTTGTAGGCATCCATCTAGAACTATTTGAGCTGATCGAATGTACCCAGAGAAGTTCGGGATGGAACATCCTTTATCTCTCTTCCTCCAGGTCAACCGGCCAAAGAGCAACCTTTGCGAACTACAATAGTACAATCACGAATCTTCGCAAGTCCCCTGTTCGCAAGAAACGCCCCTTTGATGCTTCTCACCTTCAACAACTCAATGGGTCCCTGAAAACCACGGCCGTACGCTCAAAGACCGAGTTAATTCCCTCTAAAACTTCAAACTTTAGATTAAGTCTTAATTTTGTCCTGAATTTTTTTTATCTAAAAAAAAAATTCAAATTTTAGGTTTAGTCCCAAACTTTTATTTTTTCTTAGGGGAAACCTCAAATTTTAGGTCAAATCCCAAATCTACCCCAAATTTTGTTGTCAAAAAGAAAATTATCAATTTTTACTTTGATCCTAAATTTTCACTCTTTAGCCCTCTGTCCAAAAGTCATGGCTAGTCGTCCCTAATTTTTATATCCTATAACGGTTTTAGTTTGAAGATAATTTTCTATGTCGCATTGTTGATATGTATTTATTATCGATATGGAAATACCACATTAAGTTGAGACTGGACCACGGGATAAATTTGAGAATTAATTAAAAGTCTTGATTTTTTTAGACAAAACAAAATTCGGGATATATTTGGAACTGAATCTAAAGTTTATGGTATTTTCTGAGATAAAAGAAAAGTCCGTGGCAAATTTATGAATGAACCTAAAGTTTGTGACTTTTTTGGAGACAAAAAAAAGTTCGAGATAAATTTGAGGCTGAATCTAAAATTTATTTTAGAGATTTACGATGGAATTAACCTCTCAAAAAACCTCAAATTTTGACCGTCTCCTCCGTCTCTCTCTCGCCGTCTCCCTCTCGCTGTCCCACACTGAGTGGCTGCTGAATCAGCGAGAGAGTTTCCCGTGTAAAAGCAAAGGCCCGGAAAGAGGAGAAATTATTAGATGAGTTTAATAGTCCACGTAGGATGGTACAAAACACCACTCAATTATGACACGTGTCCATCCGGTCCATGTTGTCTCCCTCCTCTCTCTCTCTCAAATTCGGGCCCACAGCAGCAGGAGCAGCATACCCTCCCTCTCCTCTCTCCTCTCTCTCTTCTGGTTTCGACTTCTCTCTACAAGTCCCAAGCGCAGAGCTACGCCCAGCCGGAAGCCCACCACGACGAACGTCCATCGGAGCCGGAGTATGCGGACCGAGCCGAGCCGCCCCGCCTTGCGCGAGCCTCATCTCTCCTCGAGCGTGTCAAGTCCGTCAACTTCTCTTCCTTGTACAGATCGAGCGATCCCAACCCGGATGAAGACGCGCTTCACCACCTCGGGGTCGACTCCAATTCCGAAGACGACGACTCAGTTCCCTACATCGACGCGAGTCGGGTCCATCAAGACCATCAAGTGAGGAGGGTCAGGTTAGACCCGAAGGCGGCTGCCCACGGCGAGTCTTTGGTGTGGAGGAGGAGGACGAGCCCATCATGGAGCGCCGGAGGCCCCAGACGGCGAGAGAGGGCAGGAAAAAGAGCGGCCCGGCGTCGGCGCTGTCCGTGGAAGAAGGAGGGGACGAGATCGACGCGAAAGCCGACGCCTTCATCAACCGGTACAAGTGGGACCTGAAGCTGCAGAGGCTCGACTCGATCGTGCGCTTCAAGGAGATGCTCGGTCCGATTTTTTTTCCTCCATAACTTCTTCGCGGAGGAGAGAGAGAGCGGAGAGTTGAAACCAGAAGAGAGAGAGGAGAGAGGAGAGGGAGGGTCTGCTGCTGCTGTGGGCCCGGATCTGACAGAGAGAGAGGAGGGCCGGATGGACACGTGTCCATAGTTGAATGGTGTGCTGCGCCATCCTACGTGAACTATTAAACTCACCCAATATTTTCTCCGGAAAAAGAGCAAATCACTTACCTGAACACTGGACTGGGTCGATGGGCTATCAAGAGAGCTCATGGCCTGGGTCTCGTGGCCTGCATTGCACCACGGGAGGGGTGCTAGCCAAAGTCGACCCAAGAGGTCGAGTCTACGTAATAATTTGTGACAGCAGGGGCCTGTGTTCGCGCGGCCCCTACCCAATTCCTTAGTCTAATCTTTCACTGCGATAGGTTTCAGTCAAACACGTCAGGGTTTCTTCCAGTCGTCTTCTTCTTGCGGTTTTATGAGTTTATATCACCAACTCCACTTTACTGGCTGCTTCGTCGTGCTGACTTTAGGAATAATAAGAGGAGTGGGTGCTGCAAAGAACACGTTCAGCATCAGAGAAATTGTAGTTTCTACGTCTTGTGAATTGTGATGGAAATAGACCCATCGGCCGTGAGTCTCCGTCCCTTCAGGATTTCCGACACTGACGACTTCCTTTCATTCGCAGGCGACGACCGGGTCACCAGGTTCCTAAGATGGAAGACGCTGGCCTCGAGAGAGGAGGCCCTGGCCACCATCAGGGACGTCTGCATACCACACCCTTGGCGCCGCGCGGTGTGCGTTGGGGACCACTGCATCGGGTTTGTCTCCATCTGGCCCGGGTCGGGGGACGACAGGTGCTGGGCGGACATCGGGTACGGCGTGGCCAGGGAGTGGTGGGGGAAGGGCGTGGCGACCCGAGCGGTGAGGATGGCGCTGTCTAAGGTGTTTGGGGATTTCCCTGATGTGTTGAGGATTCAAGCCTTTGTCGGGGTGGACAATAACGCTTCCCAAAGGGTGTTGGAGAAGGCCGGGTTCACAAGAGATGGGTTGCTGAGAAAGTATGCCTATTTGAAGGGGAATTTGCAGGATCTGTACTTGTACAGTTTCTTGTCCACCGACGTCGTTCCTGCAGACTGATAAGTACTGATCCGATGGCCTTTCCGGTCGAGAGTCTCAAACACATACCGATCCAATGGGCTGATCTATATTTTCAAGTCACTATGTTTATCTACATTCATGGATGGTCATCGTGATCTCAATGTTACTTCTTCATGGAGTATGAAATGGAAGTGCTATCTGCTCTATGCATATGAAAGAACTTTTCTTGTTTTGTTTTCTTTTTTGGGCATATGGAAGAACTTCTGAAAATGGTATGGCGAATTCGATCAACAGAAAGCATGGCGAGCGGAGGAAGTAAGAGTAAATTTGAACTATCAATTGCCATCTTCCCTTTTCTCCATCAAACGCAGAAGGTTATTCTTACACGAAAGTTTGCGTGGTCGGAAGAGTACAGCATGAATATTAAGCATCAAGGCCCGCGTGACCAGTTTGATTTGCACAGGTAAAACAAAAAACACTAAAGAAGGGATCAAAAAATAAACATACTTGTCCCCGTAGTGTCTCGTTAAATAGTTGTTATGAGGACAACTCTTTGTTTAAGGGACCGGCTGGAATTTGTTCTTGATTTGTCAGTTAAACCAGATGAAATTATGTCGACACGGAGTCGAGGTTCATAAAGCATATTCTCTACCTGCTGCTTCGCGGATTCAAAAAGCTCAGTGGACAAGTACCGCTCTACAAAGCTTGCAAAGATTACCTGAGCAGTTAAATATTTCGTATAAATACGATCGAATGGCTGCTTGCTGCCGAAGAAGAGTATGAACAGGTAGAAATGGTTTCTAGTCTTTTGAAAATAGGAAAACAGAATAGTTTTATTCAACAGAAAGTCAACATCAAGCTGAACAAAACTCAAGAAAGCCACACTCGCAAAACAAGAACATGCTGCTTACACAGCTATGTTACGGCGAACTTACTTGAAAATTGCACGATATTCTGCTCATGATATCCAATAAAAGCAAATTAACTCGCCACAATGAGCTTTCCAGAATTTTCTGGCCTCTTTGCAACAATGATTGCAGCCGTCGTAGCTGCACTCGACGATATTCCAACCTGCAAAGTGCAACAGATAAAATCACAAAGAAGGCAGCTAAAAAGCACGCAGCAGAAAACTCCAAATTGCCACGATCATAATATACCGCAAAAAATCAGTTGAATATGGATATTAGTCAAGTGTATGTAGGTGTTGTTCCCTAGTTTGATGGTATGAAGTAATGCCTCTCGATAGACAAGTCACTTTACCAGCAAGCCCTCCTTCGCTGCAAGGAGCTTGGCAGTTTCAATAGTTTCTTCACTTGATATCTACAAAGTCAGAAGGAGAATTCTGGAATAGATTTGAGTAATTTCATATCGATTCTTCGTAAGATAAAACAATGCATAAAGAAAATAATCATCAATGATGTTTCGACTAACAATACAACTTAGAGGGATAAATAGGTTATTTGAAAATTATGAAAAATTTTTGCGGAATATGACAGACTTCAAATTTAGGCAGAAATAGGTTGTAGATATAAATTCAACTGATTAGATATACCTTGAGAAGTATGGAATGGAACATCCTTCATTTCCATGCTCTTTCCCACCTTTTTTTATCTTCAACCTTTTTCTATCTTCCTCAAGGGGAATCAGCCAAAGAGCAACCACTGCGAGCTACAATAGCACGATCACGAATCTTGGCAAGTCCTCTGTTCGCAAGAGACACCTTTTTCGATTCTTCACCCCAAATTTTGACCGACTCCTCCATCTCTCTCTCTCTCTCTCTCTCTCTCTCTCTCTCTCTCTCTCTCTCTGTTTTTATGCCACACAGAGTAACTGCTGAATCAGCAAGAGAGTTTGGCCTGTGTAAAAGCAAAGGCCTGGGCAGAGAGCAAATCTTTTACCTAGAAGGGGTCGCTGGGCGATCAAGAAGGCTCATGGCCTGGGCCTAGTGACCTCCATTGCACTCGGGAGGGGCGCTAGACCAAGGTCGGCCCAAGTAGCCGAGCCTACATCATAATTTGTGGCAGTGGGGGCCTGTGTTTGTGCAACCTCTACCCAATTTTGTTTATATAGACAATAATCAAATCTAAAGTAGGAAACACAACCTTCTCCAATTAGGAAACCCATTCAATTAGGAAACCTACTCAAAATAGGACACCTACTTGAACCATTCAATTAGGAAATCTATTCAAAATAGGAAATCTAAGAAATTTTCCTTTTCGAACTCAAACTAAACCTATTCAAAATAGGAAACTTTCATTTTCGGGCTCAAATTTGAGATATATTCTAGCAATCTCTACCTTGACTAGACGTTTGAGTTAAGTTACAATCGTTTGGCTTGAATTCTACATAAACAACAAACAATCTTCTCCTCCCTTTAGAGTAAAACTCAGTTGTAGCAACCATTAACCAACTCCAAACAATGCTTGAATTTGACAATAGGCAAAGGCTTCGTTAAATATTGATTGGATTGTTTTCTGTACCAATCTTCAAGGCCTTAATATAGCCATTAGCAAGAATGTCTCAAATAAAATGATACCGCATATCAATGTGGTTTATCCTCTCATGATACATTTGATCTTTGGTAAGATGTATAGCACTCGACTATTGCAATGGACAATAGTTACATCATGATTCACATTGTGCTCTTTAAATAAGACTCTTAACCATATAACCTCTTTAACTGCTTCTACAATAAGCATATACTTTGCTTTTGTAGTAACTTTCCAACTGACTGCACAACCTCTAATAGTAAAGATGTACCTAGTCAAAGACCTCATCTTATCAAGTTGCTAGCATAATCAAAATCAACATATCTTGTCAGGATGTCACCAATTTTCCAAACTCCAAATCAAAATCAGAAGTACCTTTCAAAATATCTCAAAATTCACTTCACAGCTTGCCAATGAATTTTGCCCGGGCATGATAAATATCTACTTACCATGCTAACAACATGTGAAATGTTGGGTCCAGTACAAACAATGGCATACATAAGGCTACCAAATGCACTAGAGTATGGAATACGTGACACATATTTTATGTCATCATTTGCTTGTGAACATAAATCTGCCAATAACCTAAAATGAGCAGTGAGAGGAGTACTTACTGATTTGACATATTTCATGCCAAAACAATCTAACATCTTCTCAATGTAGCTTTTTTGGGAAAGATATAATTTTCCCCTTTTATGATCTCGCCAAATTTCCATGCCTAGGATTTTCTTTGCTACACCAAAATCCTTCATCTCAAATTCAATGCTCAATTGTGCCTTCAAATTCTATATATTGGATTTATTTTTTGCCACAATCAACCTATCATCAATATATGATAAAAGATAAATGAAAGAGTCATTAGGAAGTTTGCACAAATATACACAACTATCATATTTGCTTCTACAATAGCCAAGATGCACCATAAATGAATCAAATTTTTTATACCACTATCTAGGCAATTGCCTTAGGCCATATATAGATTTTTTCAATAGACAAACATGATCTTTAATTCGAAAACCTTCTGGTTGACTCATATGGATTTTTTCTTCAAGTTCACCATGCAAAAAAGCTATTTTCACATTGAGTTGTTCTAACTCTAAATCATGTATAACGACTAACGCAAGAAAAACCCTAATGGAGCTGTGTTTAACGACAAGTGAAAACACATTTTTAAAATCAACTTCCTCAATCTGACTATAGCCTTTAGTAATTTAACGAGCTTTGAACCTAATGTCTTAACTCCAAGAATACCTTTCTTTTATTTGAAAACTCATTTACAACCCACAATTTTCTTTCCTATTGGTAGCTTGACAAGTTCCCAACTTTGCCTTTTTTCAAGATTTCATTTCTTCATTCATACCAACTAACCACTTTGCTGAACCTGTTGGAGAGATAGCTTTTTTGTTGTTTTTAGGCTCATTATACTCTATTGACTCTGCAACTGAAAGAGCACAAGCAACAAAATCTAAGAACCCATATCTCTGTGAAGGCTTCATGGTTCTTCTTGTCTATCCTTCGCATTAGAATACCATTCCTCTTCAGGTTCTTTAACTCAATTTCATCTTTAGATGACTTAATTGGTTGTGAAAAAATTACTTCAAGCTCTACCTTCTCCTCAACACTTTCCGAATTTTCATTAGAAGGACATATGATTCTTTAAAGCATAGCATACTCATCAAAAGTAACATATTTGCTAATAATAATCTTAGATGAATCGGTACACCAAAGTCTATAACCCACTCGTTGTCGACCGCCATTTGGAGAGCCGACCACCGGGAGAGTGTCAGCGCCATGCCACGCCTTCTCAAAAGATCAGTGCTGTCGGCTTCGGCAGCTACCTCGGTGGCTCCATATCTCTCTCGCTCTCTCGACGCTGGAGAAGGTCTGAGGGTTTTAAAGAGCGGCGAGCGTGGCGTGAAGAAGAAAAAGCGGAGTTTGGAGAGCCGAGCGGCGGGCGCCATCAAGGGGGGCGAGATGAGAACCGAGCGAACCCGGTTCGGCTTTGGAGGCCTCTCGCAAATTTATGTTTTTAATCCAAAGCAAGTTCTTTTTTTTTTTTTTAAATAAAATAAAATCCGACAACTTTTATTTTCCCTTTTTTTTGGGTTAATACTGTAAAAAATGTTAAACTAGTACAGCTATGACAAATTAAATTTATCCTCTATTAATTTCAGTTAAATTTTAGCATCAAATTGTCGGGTCAACTTATACTTGGTGATAGATGGGTGCATTCATTTTTACCGGTGTACCGGATTATGATTTTTCAAAACATTAACAATTTTTATTCCTAAAATGTGACAAATTAATATAAAGAAAATATAAAGGTCGGTAAATTTTAAGTAAGTGTTAATAAATTGTTTAATTTGAATATTTCCCATGAAAATCGATATATTAGTAGTTATACAAATAAGATGGGTAGTTGGATTGATAATTTGAATGATTTATTAGCCTTTTTGTTATGAAGTTTTCCATTCATTTTAAGTTACCTGCTCCTATTTGAGTGACTTCCAAATTAATATGAATTGACATGAAATTAGCATGTCCAAGTACTTATTTTTTAGGTTTATAAAAAAGAAAAAGAAAATATAAACGCATTGCGATAGCATGACTTCTCATATCTATGTTAGACACGTGAACAAGAATTGCCAATTCTCTGTGATAATGATAATTACCATATCATTGAGCTTTGTATATATAAAATTCACCTTCCTTCACCGTCTTCATCTTCAAAAGTCTAAGCAACTTGGAAAGGCTAAGTTCTTAACTGCCTGTGCCAATGTATCTTATCATTCTACTGCTGATAAAAGCTAAGCTTCCCTCTCATGGAATATCTGCTATGCTCGTAAGATCAATTTGAAGTAATTTTGGAATCCAGAACATGATTACGAAGCACAATGCGATGAATCAGAAGCTTGGGCTTCATCTGTACGAGTTTTTTTCGATATTACGGCATTGAAAGCTTGAAAATAGAACCGGACCGAAGCATGGAATTGAATAAAGTTCATAGGAAATTAAAGACTTTTTCTTTAGATGCTAAAGTCCCTAAGATTACAAGATAGGGGAAAAGATCATATAAAGTGTCTCATTGACAAATAAGTTCCAGCAAACACCTTAACATACTGAATCTCGAACAAGTCATTTCCGGGAGTGAGTAGGAGTCGTTGGCATGTAGAAGGTTGAGATCTCCATGAATATTGTCCCTCTAATCGAAAGTCATGTTTTGAGCCTCGTTTCTGATCGAATCGAAAAGGGTGGTCGAAAGATAACGCTCTCCGAAGCTAGGGAAAATAACCTGCAGAAACGGAGAAAGTCGGGGCCAGAATAACAGCATGAGAGGCAACACTGTACATGCGGAAATTGAAGGTGGGAAATAGGAGGAGAGCAAGTGTCGGATCAAAGACGAACACCAAATCATCAAGGAAGAAGTAATAGTATCTCCTTTTAGCTTAAGGCATCGCAGATGAACAAAATGCAAAGAAGTTGATACTTACAACGATCAGTTTTCCTGCAAATTCCGGTCGCTTTCCCAACTTTATCGCAGCTGCAGCTGCAGCCCCTGAAGAGATCCCTACCTACTCAAAGACAAAGCGGAAGATTGCCAAAGGTGAGAACGAGAAAGGCAGTCAGTTTAAGTAAGGGCCATCATCGAAACATGCTCTGAAATTTTCTGGTGACAGATCACTTTGTGCATCTGGAAAAGAAGATGGGTTCCGACAGAGTTAAATGTCAGTACCAATAGACCATCTTTCAGGGCAAGAAGCTTAGCAGTCTCAATAGCTTCCTCACTTGATATCTGGAACCACAAAATGTCGCGTAATTTAATCAGTTAGGGAAAGTATCCTCAGCTTGACAGCAAGGCGGATGGTCTAACCAAATTTTCAGCCTCATGTTTGAAACTTACTTGGATGACTTCGTCGAGCAAGGCAACTTCCAAAACTGGTGGGATGAAACCAGCGCCAATTCCTTGTATCGAGTGCTTGCCTATGATGTGTTTCAGACATCAACTAATTGACCAAAAACAGTTGATACATATCAAAAAATCAGGGACCATAGATCTGGACAGGAGGATGAAGGAAAAGGCGAAATTTGTCTCCCAATGCCAGCACCATGCCATTTCTTCATGCCTTTTGCCTGTGCTACCGTCGCTACTGAGGATATAACGGTCACACGCCCCGACCAGCCCCGCGAAAAAGAAGAAAGAAGGAAAAGGAAAGAACTCGCTGCTAACTCAGTGACATCCAAGGTTGTACCGCAGAGAGTTCCAACAACAGAAAAGATGAGTCGGAAAGGAGAGAAGATAAATCCATGCACTCACCTGGATTTCCGCCATTCAGGACTGCACTTTCAACCGGCTCCACACCATACACCTGGATGTAAACAAGGGAGTAAACAAAGACATATACTTAGCGGTCATTTATCTCTCTGAAACTAACCGAACACGTGATTGGAATTTGAGCTGACCTTGATCTCGGGGTTTTTTTCCTTGAGGAATTTGCCCACGCCAGTTACAGTTCCTCCTGTCCCTATTCCGGAGACGAAGGCATCCACCTTTCCTCCTGAGTCCTTCCATATTTCTGGGCCAGTAGTTTCATAATGAATCTACAGACACAATTGCAAACCAACTCTTCAATCCTTCGAATTGTGGACATAAATGCATATACAGATTAACTAAAAGAATCGGGCAGAAGAAAATCAACAATTAAAATTAAGAACCTTTGGATTTGCAGGGTTCTCGAACTGCATGAGCACGTGACTATTCGGTGTCCTGCCACGGATCTCCTCAGCCTTTTGAAGGACCCCATCTACTCCCTTGGCCGGATCCGTCACATATACCTCAGCTCCAAAAGCTCGCATCAGAATTCTTCTCTCAATACTATATGAAGCTGGCATGACGAGGATTAGTTTGTAGCCCTTAAGGGCAGCGATAAAAGCCAAACCAATGCCGGTGTTACCGCTGGTGACTTCAATAAGGATGGTCTTCAATCGCCGTATATCCATCAAAAACCATTTTCCAAAATCAGTAAGTTAAACATAGGCAACGGTGGCTGTGTGAATGTTCAGAATGAAACTCTTAGCCCCATGATATTTTATTTACCTTTCCTGGAGTTATCAGGCCTTTTTCCTCAGCATCTTGGATCATGCTAAGTGCGATCCTGTGTAAATTGTTGATGAATATCCATCAGAGTGTGCTAATTGATGCAAGCCAGTAGTAACAGAGGGATAATTGTTACTTGCCTATCTTTAACGCTAGAACAAGGTTCCATATTCTCAAGCTTCGCAGCAATGCGAGCTACACAGCCTTCTACAACATTATTGAGATAAACCATTGGGGTATTGCCAATTAACTGCACGATACAATGAGAAACGTGTCAGTTGGATAGCACATGACCAACAGGAACTTTGTGAGAGAATAATAATGACATTGGGAAAATGGCATTCATAGAGAGTCTACCTCAGTGACGTCTCTCTTGATAGCACACTGTCCCTCCATGTCGTGTTTCGCAACAATCTAGAAGCCAACAATAAAATACATCGCAAGATAAGCCTTTCGCTCGAAAATTCAATTGAGAAGCAACAACCAAGGGATTGATCTTGTTTGTAATTCCATTAATGCATTTTGCATTCTGTATATTGCTTATTCCACAGAACAGTAGCCAAGGCCACGCTTCTACTAAAACACATCACTCCAGCATGAAGGCAAGGAAATGATATCGGATGAAGCCAACTTACAGCAGCAATCGGAATACTTTAATCAGCTCATCCACAGGTGCAAAAGGGGGATAAAGGGACATGGACGAAATTTATAGACTGTCAACTTTGATGAAAGAGCAGTGGAAACACACAATTCCCTGACTTTCTTTGACTGAGCATTTAAGAAATTTATAAACTTTGAGAAGCAACTGACTACACATATCATTACTTCTTTTCTGAAAGTACAATCTGCTTCACCCTCAGTGTATAGCAACAAAGCACCAATGTTTTGAGATATGTTTCAACATAAGCACGGCAGGATTTTGACCAACACCCATATGTTCAATCATGAATTTTTTCTTTTCAAAAGAACAAATCTGACGAAAGCTCCAGAAACTCTAACAAACTTCAAGGAGCACCCATAAACAAGAGCAGAAGCAGCAGCAATCAAAACGTTGCGATTCACTGTTTAATGAACAAACTCACCAGTCCACCGATCAGAAAACGCAGTATGGCTCGCCAATCGCTCTGCAGGGGAAAGCTATTCGAGAAATGCAATTTTAAATAGAGGAGACTGGATTGAATCGGTAAGGAAGATAAGGCAAAGAGTGACGAGGAGGTCAGAGAGTTTAAGAAGACAAACCAACACTTGCTTCTCCAATTAAATAAGAGGAAGTTGAACATTCATCGCTCCGTTACCACCCTCTTCCGCTTCTTCACTGTGGACCGAGTCGGCCGCTTATAATATTCAAAAGCTTTGGAACTCGGGTTTCTCTCTCTCACAACGTTACGCAGAGAAGCGTTGACTTAGCATTTGTAAAGATAAAGTCACTGTTTCCGTCAATTCATGATTTTCACTCACTCATCAGCCTGATATCTGGGCTGCCCACTAAAAAACAACCAGTTAAGAACACGAGCCTCTCTGCTCCTAAGAAGAAACAAGGAAGACTCCAAGAGCAAAGTTCATTGAACCCAGAAGCAACACAAGTAGTGTTTCATACTCTACTACATGGAATTTGGCTTTATCTATGGTCTGTAGGTTGATCAACCTTAAGCATTGTCAGAGAGAAGGAAGTTGAATGCTTGTAGACATCCATCTAGAACTATTTGATCTGATCGAATATTCCCAGAGAAGTTCGGTATGGAACATCCTTCATGTCTCTTCCTCGAGGTGAACCGGCCAAAAAGCAACCTTTGCGAACTACAACAACCGTCACGAATCTTCGCATGTCTCTCCCTTTTAATGCTTCTCGGCCTTCGACCACCCAATGGTCCCTGAAACCCACAGCCACACTTAAAAGGCCGGGCTAATTCCCTAAAATACCCCACATTTTTTTTTGCTAAAGGGAAAATCATCAATTTTTACTCTAGTCCTAAAATTTTCCTCTCTAGGCCTTTGTCCAAAAGTCGTGGCTAGTCGTCCCTACTTTTATATCTTAGAATGATTTTAGTTTTAAGATAATTTTCTATATTTCCTTGTTAATGCGTATATTGTGGACAGATTTGAGACTAGATCTAAAGTTTATGGTTTTTCTAAAACAAACAAAAGCTCAAGGCAAATTTAAGAGTGGGCCTAAAGTTCGAGATTTTTTCTAAGATAAAGAAAACGTTCGAAATAAATTTATGATTGGACATAAAGTATGAGGTTTTTTTAGGTATTGGCCTTTCAAAAGACCCAAATTTTGACAGTCTCCTCCATCTCTCTCGCCATCTCCCTCTCGTTGTCCCACACTGAGTGGCTGCTGAATTAGCGAGAGAGTCTCCCCCGCGTAAAAGCAAAGGCCCTGGCAGAGAGCAAATCACTTACCTGGACGGGGTCGATGAGTGATCAAGAGGCTCATGGCCTGAGTCTAGTGGCCTCCATTGCACTCAGGAGGGGTGCTAGCCCAAGGTCGACCCAAGCGGTCGAGCCTACGTCATAATTTGTGACAGCGGGGGCCTGCGTTCGCGCGGCCCCTATCTAAATCCTTAATTTAATCTTTCACTGCGATAAGTTTCGGTCAAACACGTCAGGGTTCATCCGGTCGTCTTCTTCTGGCGGTTTTATAAGGTTATGTCACTATCACTAGCTGCACTTTCCTGGCTGCGTGCTGATTTTAGGAATAATAAAAGGAGTGGGTGCTGAAAAGCTGTGGCTGCTTCGTCGTGCTGACTTTAGGAATAATAAAAGGAGCGGGTGCTGAAAAGAAGACGTTCAGCATCAGAGAAATTGTAGTTTCTACGTCTTGTCAATTGTGATGGAGATAGAACCAATGGCCGTGAGTCTCCGTCCCTTCAGGATTTCCGACGCTGACGACTTCCTTTCATTCGCAGGCGACGACCGGGTCACCAGGTTCCTGAGATGGAAGACGCTGGCCTCGAGAGAGGAGGCCCTGGCCACCATCAGGGACGTCTGCATACCGCACCCTTGGCGCCGCGCAGTGTGTGTCGGGGACCGCTGCGTCGGGTTCGTCTCCATCTGGTCCGGGTCGGGGGACGACAGATGCCGGGCGGACATCGGGCACGGCGTGGCCAGGGAGTGGTGGGGCAAGGGCGTGGCGACCCGAGCGGTGAGGATGGCGCTGTCCCAGGTGTTTGGGGATTTCCCTGATGTGTTGAGGATTCAAGCCTTTGTCGGGGTGGACAATAAGGCTTCCCAAAGGGTGTTGGAGAAGGCCGGGTTCACGAGAGATGGGTTGCTGAGAAAGTATGCCTATTTGAAGGGGAATTTGCAGGATCTGTACTTGTACAGTTTCTTGTCCACCGACGTCGTTCCTGCAGACTGATAAGTACTGATCCAATGGCCTTTCCGGTCTCGAGTCTCAAACGCATACCGATCCAAAGGGTGCTGATCTATATTTTCAAGTCACTATGTTTATCTACATTCATGGTCATCGTGATCTCAATGTCACTTCTTCATGGAGTATGACATGGAAGTGCTATCTGCTCTATGCATATGAGAGAACCCTTTCTTGTTTTGTTTTCTTTTATATGGGCATACGGAAGAACTTCCGAAAATGGTATGGCGAATTCAATCAACAGAAAGCATGGCCAGTGGAGGAAGTAAAAGAGTAAATTTGAACTATCAATTGCCACCTCCCCCTTTCTCCATCAAACGCAGAAGGTTATTCTTACACGAAAGTTTGCACGGTCAGAAGAGTACAGCATGAATATCAAGCATCGAGGCCTGCATGAGCAGTTTGATTCGCACAGGAAAAACTAAAAAAAACTAAAGGGGGAACCGAAGAAAAACATAGATGTCCCCGGAGCACGTCGTTAAATAGTTGTTATTGAGGACAACTCTTTGTTAAAAGGACCGGCTGGAATTTGTTCTTGATTTGTCAGTTAAACCTGATGAAATTATGTCGACACGGAGTTGAGGTTCATATAGCATATTCGCATATTCTCTACCTCCTGCTTCGCGGATTGAAAAAGCTCAGTGGACAAGTAACGCTCTCCGAAGCTTGCAAAGACCACCTGAGCAAGGTTAAATATTTAGGTTCCGTTCATTTTTTATTACTTTTCGAAAAATATTTTTAGGATGTTATTTTTCGGAAAACGTAATTATTTTCCGGTGTTTGGGTAAAACTTGATTTTGAAGTGGAAATAATTTTTGCTGTTCGCTCGGGAAAATATTTTCCTTTATAAACTATTTTTCAATAATTTTTTATTATTTTATTATTTAAAATCATTATTTTTTATTTTTTATTTTTTATTTTTTATTTTTATTAAATTATTATTATTTCTTTATTTTGTGTTCTCTCGTTCCTTGGTCGGTCGCCGGCCATGCCTCAAGCTCGCCTTGCTAGTGAGGCTTGAGGCTCGCCTACTTCTAGCGAGCTCGCATGATCATCTCACCGGCAAGGTGAGTTCAAGACGATGAGACTTGGGCCTCTCATATTGGCATCGCAAGTTATGCAGCTTCAATTTGGATAGTAGTTGAACTACCAGGAGGAAGAAGAAGCACAACGTCATGCAAAAGCTAAGTGAGGGAGATCGACCAATTAGGGCAATCGATTGACTTTATTCTACTTTAAAAAGGAGGGATTCGATTGTTTTGAAGGGAGCAAAGAGAGGCAAGCACGGGGGCGCTGGGTTCGTGAAGCGAGGGAAGAGATGATTACAGTTTTTTATTTTGAAAAGGGGTAAATTTGGAAATAAGTTTTTGTCTTGTGACGCTCGGGTGTCGCCGATCTGGCGAGCTTGGCTTGCCTGTCGTCAGTCACCGACCGTTGCTATGGTCGACGATCGAAAAAGAAAAAAAAAAAAAAAACAGAAAAACAAAAATAAAAACAGAAAAATAATAAATAATAAATAATAAATAATCGATTTTATTAAAAAAATAACAAAAAATTGATTTTATTAAAAAATAACAAAAAATTCGAATTATGAAAAAAAAAAAAAAAAAAATCTAAAAATAAAAGAAAAAGTGAGGGCTAATGGAGAGTGTAAGATAAGAGAGAGTGAATGTAAAAAATGTTTTTCACTTTTCAAAAGTGGAAAACATTTTTCCTCACTTTAGAAGATTTTTTTTTCCTTCATAGAAAATGTTTTCCCCAATGAATTTATTTTTCGTGAAACAAACGTTGGAAAATCCGGAAAACGTTTTTCTAGAAGTTATTTTCTGTGAAACGAACGGAGATAAATACGATAGAATGGCTGATGGTTGCTGAAGAAGAGTATGAACAGGTAAAAATGGTTTTTAGTCTTTTGAAATTAGGAAAACAGAATAGTTTTATTCGACAGAAGGTCAACATCAAGCTGAAAAAAAACTCAAGAAAGCCACACTCGCAAAACAAGAAGAACATGCTGCTTACACAGCTATGTTACGACGAACCCACTTGTAAAATGCTTGATATTTTGCTTATGATGTCTAATAAATGCAAATTGACTCGCTGCAATGAGCTTTTCAGAATTTTTTTCTAGCCTCTTTGCAACACTCATTGCAGCTGCGGCAAGCTATAACTGACCATATTCTGACCTGCAAAGTGCAACAGATAAATCACAAAGAAGCTAGCCGAAAAGCACACAGCAGAAAACTCCAAATTGCTACGATCATGATATATCGCAAGAAATCAGTTGAATATGGATATTAGTCAGTGTATGTACGCGTTGTTTCCTAGTTTGACAATCTGAAGTCTCAATGCCTCCTAATAAACTAGTCATTTCACCAGCAAACCCTCTTTCATTGTAATAATAGATATGAGTAATTTCATATCGATATTTCATAAGATAAAACCATGCATAAAGAAAATAATCATCAGTGATGTTTTGGCTAACAATACAACTTAGAGGGTGATAAATAGGTTATTTGAAAATTATGAAATTTTTTTGCGGAATATGACAAGTTAAACTTCAAACATAGACAGAAATGGATTGTAGAAATCAAGTGTGCATGTTACTGTTTAACAGATGATGATGAGCACAACGTGTAAATTCAAAACCTTGAGAAGTATGGAATGGAACATCCTTCATTTCCATTCCCATGCTCTTTCCCACCTTTTATGTCTTCAACCTTTTTCTATCTTCCTCGAGGGGAATCAACCAAAGAGCAACCTCTGCGAACTACAATAGCACGATCACGAATCTTTGGCAAGTCCCTTGTTCGCAAGAAACACCTTTTTCGATTCTTCACCCCAAATTTTGACCTACTGCTCCATCTCCATCTCTCTCTCTCTCTCTCTCTCTCTCTCTCTCCCACACATAGTGACTGCTGAATCAGCGAGAGAGTTTGGCCTGTGTAAAAGCAGGCAGAGAGCAAATTACTTACCTAGAATGGGTTGACGGTTGATCAAGAAGACTTATGTCCTAGTGACCTCCATTATATTACAATCAGGAGGGGCGCTAGCCCAAGGTTGGCCCAAGTAGCCCGAGACCATGTCATAATTTGTGGCTGGGGCTGCGTTTGGGCGGCCCCTACCCAATTTCGTATATATAGACAATAATCAAATTTAAAATAGGAAATTCATGTTCTAGGAAACCTTCTTTAAGTAGGAAACCACTCAAACTAAACCTACTCAAAATAGGAAATTTATTTGAATTAGGAAATTTTCATTTTCGGGCTCAAATTTGAGATATATTCTAAGAATCTCTACATTGGCTCAATGTTTGAGTTAAGTTATAAATCGTTTGGCTTGAATTCTACATAAGTAACAAACAATGTTCTTCTCCCCTTAAAGTAAAACTCAATTGTAGCAAACATTAATCAAATCCAAGCAATGCTTGAATTTGGCAATAGGCAAAGACTTTATTAACATATCGATTGGATTGTTTTCTATACCAATTTTCAAGACCTTAGTATAGCCATTAGTAAGAATATCTCGAATAAAATGATACTGCACATTAATGTGCTTTGTCCTATCATGATACATTTGATCTTTAGTAAGATGTGTAGCATTTTGACTATCACAATGGGCAACAGTCACACCATGATAAGCCTCTTAACCATATACCTCCTTAATTGCTTCTACAATAGCCATATACTCTATTTATGTAGTAGACAAAGGTACTTATTGTTGTAAAGTAGGTTTCCAACTGACTACACAACCTTCAATAGTAAAGATGTACCCAATCACAAACCTCCTCTTATCAAGGTTACTAGCATAATCATAATCAACATAACTTGTCAAGATGTATTAATTTTTCCCGAACTACATATCTTAATCAAAAGTACCTTTCAAATATCTCAAAACCCACTTTAAAGCTTGCCAATGAACTTTACTTGAGCATGATAAATATCTATTCACCATGCTAACATGTGAAATGACAAATCGAGTACAAATCATGGGATACATAAGACTACCAACTACATTAAAGTATGTAATATGTGACAAATATTTTATGTCCTCATTTGTTTGTGGACATAAATCTGTTGATAATCTAAAATGGATAGTAAGAGGAGTACATACTGATTTGGCATCTTTCATGCCAAAATAATCTAACACCTTCTTAATGTAACTTTTTTGGGAAAGATAATTTTCCCCTTCTACGATCTCACTGAATTTCCATGCCTAGGATTTTCTTCGCCGCATTAAAATCCTTCATCTCAAATTCAACGCTTAATTGTGCCTTCAAATTCTGTATGTTAGATTTATTTTTTGTCATAATCAACTTATCATCAACTTATAATAAAAGATAAATGAAAGAGTCATTAGGAAGTTTACAAGATAGGGGAAAAGATCATCAACATATAATAAAAGACTTTTTCTTCATATGCTAAAAGTCCCTAAGATTATAAGATAGGGGAAAAGATCATCAACATATCATAAAAGACTTTTTCTTCGGATGCTAAAGTCCCTAAGATTACAAGATAGGGGAAAAGATCATTTAAAGTCTCATTGACAAATAAGTTCCAGCAAACATCTTAACATACTGAATCTCGAACAAGTCATCCGGGAGCGAGTTGGAGTCGTCGTAATGTGCTAAGAACAGCATTGGCATGTAGAAAGTTGAGATCTCCATGAATATTGTCCCTCTAATCGAAAGTCATGTTTTGAGCCTCATTTCTGATCGAATCGAAAAGGGTGGTCGAAAGATAACGCTCTCCGAAGCTAGGGAAAATAACCTGCAGAAAGGGAGAAAGTCAGGGCCAGAATAACGGCATGAGAGGCAACACCATGCATGCGCAAATTGAAGGTGGGAAATAGGAGGAGAGCAAGTGTCGGATCAAAGACGAACACCAAATCATCAAGGAAGAAGTAATAGTATCTCCTTTTAGCTTAAGGCATCGCAGACGAACAAAATGCAAAGAAGTCAATACTTACAACGATCAGTTTTCCTGCAAATTCCGTCCGCTTTCCCAACTTTATCGCAGCTGCAGCTGCAGCCCCTGAAGAGATCCCTACCTACTCAAAGACAAAGCGGAAGATTGCCAAAGGTGAGAACGAGAAAGGCAGTCAGTTTAAAAGTAAGGGCCATCATCGAAACATGCTCTGAAATTTTCTGGTGACAGATCACTTTGTGCATCTGGAAAAGAAGATGGGTTCCGACAGAGTTAAATGTCAGTACCAATAGACCCTCTTTCAGGGCAAGAAGCTTAGCAGTCTCAATAGCTTCCTCACTTGATATCTGGAGCCACAAAATGTCGCGTAATTTAATCAGTTAGGGAAAGTATCCTCAGCTTGACAGCAAGGCGGATGGTCTAACCAAATTTCAGCCTCATGTTTGAAACTTACTTGGATGACTTCGTCGAGCAAGGCAACTTCCAAAACTGGTGGGATGAAACCAGCGCCAATTCCTTGTATCGAGTGGTTGCCTATGATGTGTTTCAGACATCAACTAATTGACCAAAAACAGTTGATACATATCAAAAAATCAGGGACCATAGATCTGGACAGGAGGATGAAGGAAAAGGCGAAATTTGTCTCCCAATGCCAGCACCATGCCATTTCTTCATGCCTTTTGCCTGTGCTACCGTCGCTACTGAGGATATAACGGTCACACGCCCCCGCCCAGCCCCACAAAAAAGAAGAAAGAAGGAAAAGGAAAGAACTCGCTGCTAACTCAGTGACATCCAAGGTTGTACCGCAGAGAGTTCCAACAACAGCAAAGATGAGTCGGAAAGGAGAGAAGATAAATCCATGCACTCACCTGGATTTCCGCCATTCAGGACTGTACTTTCAACCGGCTCCACACCATACACCTGGATGTAAACAAGGGAGTAAACAAAGACATAAACTTAGCGGTCATTTATCTCTCTGAAACTAACCGAACACGTGATTGGAATTTGAGCTGACCTTGATCTCGGGGTTTTTTTCCTTGAGGAATTTGCCCACGCCAGTTACAGTTCCTCCTGTCCCTATTCCGGAGACGAAGGCATCCACCTTTCCTCCTGAGTCCTTCCATATTTCTGGGCCAGTAGTTTCATAATGAATCTACAGACACAATTGCAAACCAACTCTTCAATCCTTCGAATTGTGGACATAAATGCATATACAGATTAACTAAAAGAATCGGGCAGAAGAAAATCAACAATTAAAATTAAGAACCTTTGGATTTGCAGGGTTCTCGAACTGCATGAGCACGTGACTATTCTGTGTCCTGCCACGGATCTCCTCAGCCTTTTGAAGGACCCCATCTACTCCCTTGGCCGGATCCGTGACATATACCTCAGCTCCAAAAGCTCGCATCAGAATTCTTCTCTCAATACTATATGAAGCCGGCATGACGAGGATTAGTTTGTAGCCCTTAAGGGCAGCGATAAAAGCCAAACCAATGCCGGTGTTACCGCTGGTGACTTCAATAAGGATGGTCTTCAATCGCCGTATATCCATCAAAAACCATTTTCCAAAATCAGTAAGTAAAACATAGGCAACGGTGGCTGTGTGAATGTTCAGAATGAAACTTTTAGCCCCATGTATATTTTATTCACCTTTCCTGGAGTTATCAGGCCTTTTTCCTCAGCATCTTGGATCATGCTAAGTGCAATCCTGTGTAAATTGTATTGACAAATATCCATCAGATTGTGCTAATTGATGCAAGCCAACAGTAACAGAGGGATAATTGTTGCTTGCCTATCTTTAACGCTAGAACAAGGTTCCATATTCTCAAGCTTCGCAGCAATGCGAGCTACACAGCCTTCTACAACATTATTGAGATAAACCATTGGAGTATTGCCTATTAACTGCACGATACAATGAGAAACGTGTCAGTTGGATAGCACATGACCAACAGGAACTTTGTGAGAGAATAATAATGACATTGGGAAAATGGCATTCATAGAGAGTCTACCTCGGTGACGTCTCTCTTGATAGCACACTGTCCCTCCATGTTGTGTTTTCGCAACAATCTAGAAGCCAACAAGAAAATACATCACAAGATAAGCCTTTCGCTCGAAAATTCAATTGAGAAGCGAGAACCAAGAGATTGATCTTGTTTGTAATTCCATTAATGCATTTTGAATTCTATATATCGCTTATGCCGCAAAACAGTAGCCAAGTATGCTTCTACTAAAATACATCACTCCAGCACGAAAGCAAGCAAATGATATCGGACGAAGCCAACTTACAGCAACAATCGGAACACTTAAATCAGCTCAACCACAGGTGCGAAAGGAGGAAAAAAGACAAGGACGAAATTCATCAACTGTCAACTTTGATGAAAGAGCAGTG
This sequence comes from Corymbia maculata, assembly GCA_014182735.1. Lineage (NCBI taxonomy): Eukaryota > Viridiplantae > Streptophyta > Magnoliopsida > Myrtales > Myrtaceae > Corymbia > Corymbia maculata. The sequence continues at coordinate 42,617,848 of CM024689.1, read as the reverse complement.
GAAACACACAATTCCCTGACTTTCACATCCTCTAGGAGAACATCTACACCTATTTTGACTGAGCATTTAAGAAAATTTATAAACTCTGAGAAGCAACTGACTACACATATCATTACTTCTTTTCCGAAAGTACAATCTTCTTCATCCTCAGTTTATAGCAACAAATCACCAACATTTTGAGATATGTTTCAACATAAGCTCGGCAGGATTTTGACCGACACCCATATGTTCAATCGTGAATTTTTTCTTTTCCAAAGAACAAATTTGACAAAAGCTCCAGAAACTCTCACAAACTTCAAAGGAGCACCCATAAACAACAGCAGAAGCAGCAAAAGCAGCAGCAATCAAAACATTGCGATTGACTGTTTTATGAACAAACTCACCAGACCACTGATCAGAAAACGCAGTATGGCTCGCCAATCGCTCTGCAGGGGAAAGCTATCCACGCAGTGCAAGTTTAAATAGAGGAGACTGGATTGAACCCAGTAAGGAAGACAAGGCAGAGAGGAGGAGGAAATTCAAGAAGACAAACCAAGACTTGCTTCTCCAATTATATAAGAGGAAGTTGACATTCAGTGTACACCATCTTCTTCTCTGCCGGCCAAGTCGGCCGCTTATAATATTCGAAGGCTTTGAAACTCGGGCCTCTCTCTCTCACACACACACACACACACACACAACTGTACTTAGGGCAGCATTGACTTGGCATTTGTAAAGATGAAGTCGCTGCTTCCGCCAATTCATGATTTTCACTCACTCATCAGCCTGACATCTGGGCTGCTCTCTCTCACAACGTTACTTAGGGCAGCATTGACTTGGCATTTGTAAAGACGACGTCGCTGCTTCCGCCAATTCATTATTTTCACTCACTCATCAGCCTGACATCTGGGCTGCCCCCAGCAAGAGCCTCTGCTCCCAAGGAGAAAAAAAGACCCCAAGAGCGAGTTCATCGAGCAACACAAGTAGTGTTTCATACTCCTACTTGAAATTTGACTTTATCTATGCTCTATAGTTTAATCAACCTTAAGCATTGTCAGAGAGAAGGCGAAGAAGTTCAATGCTTGTAGGCATCCATCTAGAACCATTTGAGCTGATCGAATGTACCCAGAGAAGTTCGGGATGGAACATCCTTTATCTCTCTTCCTCGAGATCAACCGGCCAAAGAGCAACCTTTGCGAACTACAATAGTACAATCACGAATCTTCGCAAGTCCCCTGTTCGCAAGAAACGCCCTTTTGATGCTTCTCGCCTTCAACAACTCAATGGGTCCCTGAAAACCACGGCCGTACACTCAAAGACCGAGTTAATTCCCTCTTGAACTCCAAACTTTAGATCAAGTGTCCGAACTTTTTTATGTAAAAAAATTCAAATTTTAGATTTAGTCCAAAATCTATCCTAAAATTTTATTTTTTCTTGGAAGAAACCTCAAATTTTAGGTCAAATCTTGAATTTGCACCAAATTTTTTTGTCAAAAAGAAAGTCATCAATTTTTACTCTAATCTTAAATTTTCACTCTTTAGCCCTCGGTCCAAAAATCATGGCTAGTCATCCCTAATTTTTATATCCTAGAATGGTTTTAATTTGAAGATAATTTTCTATGTCGCATTGTCGATATTATTTATTATTGATATGAAAATACCACATTGAGTTGAGATTGGATCACGGGATAAATTTGATAATTAATTAAAAGTCTTGATTTTTTAAGACAAAAAAAAATTTGAAATAGATTTGAACCTTAAAGTTTAGGGTATTTTTTGAAATAAAAAAAAAATTTTGTGGCAAATTTATGAATTGACTTAAAGTTTGTGATTTTTAAGATTGAATCTAAAATTTATTTTAGAGATTTTTGAAGGAACTGACCTCTCTAAACACCCCAAATTTTGAACGTCTCCTCCATCTCTCTCTGACCATCTCCCTCTCTCTGTCCCACACTGAGTGGCTGCTGAATCAGCGAGAGAGTTTCCCACATAAAAGCAAAGGCCCGGGAATGAGCAAAGCACTTACCTGGATGGGGTCGATGGGCCATCAAGAGAGCTCATGGCCTGGGTCTAGTGACCTCCATTGCACTCAGGAGGGGTGCTAGCCCAAGGTCGACCCAAGCGGTCGAGCCTACGTCATAATTTGTGACGGCGGGGGCCTGCGTTCGCGCGGCCCCTACCCAATTCTTTAGTTTAATCTTTCACTACGATAAGTTTAGGTCAAACACATCAGGGTTCTCTTCGGTCGTCTTGCGGTTTTATAAGATTTTATCACCAACTTCACTTCCCTGGCTGCTTCGCCGTGCTGACTTTAGGAATAATAAAAGGTGCTGAAAAGAAGACGTTCAGCATCAGAGACATTGTAGTTTCTACGTCTTGTGAATTGTGATGGAGATAGACCCATCGGCCGTGAGTCTCCGTCCCTTCAGGATTTCCGACGCTGACGACTTCCTTTCATTCGCAGGCGACGACCGGGTCACCAGGTTCCTGAGATGGAAGACGCTGGCCTCGAGAGAGGAGGCCCTGGCCACCATCAGGGACGTCTGCATACCACACCCTTGGCGACGCGCAGTGTGTGTCGGGGACCGCTGCGTCGGGTTCGTCTCCATCTGGTCCGGGTCGGGGGACGACAGATGCCGGGCGGACATCGGGTACGGCGTGGCCAGGGAGTGGTGGGGCAAGGGCGTGGCGACCCGAGCGGTGAGGATGGCGCTGTCCCAGGTGTTTGGGGATTTCCCTGATGTGTTGAGGATTCAAGCCTTTGTCGGGGTGGACAATAAGGCTTCCCAAAGGGTGTTGGAGAAGGCCGGGTTCACAAGAGATGGGTTGCTGAGAAAGTATGCCTATTTGAAGGGGAATTTGCAGGATCCGTACTTGTACAGTTTCTTGTCCACCGACGTCGTTCCTGCAGACTGATAAGCACTGATCCAATGGCCTCTCCGGTTGAGAGTCTCGAACACATACCGATCCAATGGGTGCTGATCTATATTTTCAAGTCACTATGTTCATCTACATTCATGGTCATCGTGATCTCAATGTCACTTCTTCATGGAGTCCGAAATGGAAGTGCTATCTGCTCTATGCATATGAGAGAACCCTTTCTTGTTTTGTTTTCTTTTATATGGGCATATGGAAGAAATCCCGACAATGGTATAGCGAATTCAATCAACAGAAAGCATGGCGAGCGGAGGAAGTAAAAGAGTAAATTTGAACTATCAATTGCCACCTCCCCTTTTCTCCATCAAACGCAGAAGGTTATTCTTACACGAAAGTTTGCACGGTAAGAAGAGAGCACAGCATGAATATCAAGCATCGAGGCCTGCATGAGCAGTTTGATTTGCACAGGAAAAACTAAAAAAAACTAAAGGGGGGACCGAAGAAAAACATAGATGTCCCCGGTGCACGTCGTTAAATAGTTGTTATGAGGACAACTCTTTGTTAAAAGGACCGGCTGGAATTTGTTCTTGATTTGTCAGTTAAACCAGATGAAATTATGTCGACACAGAGTCGAGGTTCATAAAGCATATTCTCTACCTCCTGCTTCGCGGATTGAAAAAGCTCAGTGGACAAGTAACGCTCTCCAAAGCTTGCAAAGACCAACTGAGCAGAGTTAAATATTTAGTATAAATACGATGGAATGGCTGCTGGCTGCTGAAGAAGAGTATGGACAGGTAAAAATGGTTTTTAGTCTTTTGAAATTAGGAAAATAGAATAGTTTTATTCGACAGAAGGTCAACATCAAGCTGAAAAAAACTCAAGAAAGCCACACTCGCAAAACAAGAAGAACATGCTGCTTACACAGCTATGTTACGACGAACCCACTTGTAAAATGTACGATATTTTGCTTATGATGTCTAATAAATGCAAATTGACTCGCCACAATGAGCTTTCCAGAATTTTCTGGCCTCTTTGCAACACTCATTGCAGCTGCAGTAAGCTGCAACTGACCATATTCTGACCTGCAAAGTGCAACAGATAAATCACAAAGAAGCCAGCCGAAAAGCACACAGCAGAAAACTCCAAATTGCTACGATCATGATATATCGCAAGAAATCAGTTGAATATGGATATTAGTCAGTGTATGTACGCATTGTTTCCTAGTTTGATGATTTGAAGTCTCAATGCCTCCTGATAAATTAGTCACTTCACCAGCAAACCTTCCTTCACTGCAAGGACATCTACAAAATCAGAAGGACAACCTTGTAATAGGAAATAAAGAAAATAATCATCTGTTTTCGCTAACAATACAACTTAGAAGGTGATAAATAGGTTATTTGAAAATTATGAAATTTTTTTGCGGAATATGACAAGTTAAACTTCAAACATAGACAGAAATAGATTGTAAAAATCAGGTGTACGTGTTACTGTTTAACAGATGATGATAAGCACAACATGTAAATTCAACTGATCATATATACCTTGAGAAGTATGGAATGGAACATCCTTCATTTCCATTTCCACGCTCTTTCCTACCTTTTTTGTCTTCAACCTTTTCCTATCTTCCTCGAAGGGAATCAGCCAAAGAGCAACTGCTGCGAACTACAATAGCACGATCACGAATCTTTGGCAAGTCCCCTGTTCGCATGAAACACCTTTTTCGATTCTTCACCCCAGATTTTGACCTACTCCTCCATCTCCATCTCTCTCTGTCTCTCTCCCACATACAGTGACTACTGAATCAGCGAGAGAGTTTGGCCTGTGTAAAAGCAGGCAGAGAGCAAATTACTTACCTAGAATGGGTCGACGGTTGATCAAGAAGACTTATGGCCTAGTGACCTCCATTGCAATCAGGAGGGGCGCTAGCCCAAGGTTGGCCCAAGTAGCCCGAGACCATGTCATAATTTGTGGTTGGGGCTGCGTTTGGGCGGCCCCTACCCAATTTCGTACAATTTCGTATATCTAGACAATAATCAAATTTAAAGTAGGAAATTCATGTTCTAGGAAACCTTCTTTAAGTAGGAAACCACTCAAACTCAAACTAAACCTACTCAAAATAGGAAATTTATTTGAATTAGGAAATTTTCATTTTCGGGCTCAAATTTGAGATATATTCTAACAATCTCTACATTGGCTCGATGTTTAAGTTAAGTTAAGTTATAATTGTTTGGCTTGAATTTTACATAAGTAAAAAACAATATTCTCCTCCCCTTAAAGTAAAACTCAATTGTAGCAAACATTAATCAAATCCAAGCAATGCTTGAATTTGGCAATAGGCAAAGGCTTTATCAACATATTGACCGGATTGTTTTCTATACCAATTTTCAAGACCTTAATATAGCCATTAGTAAGAATATCTTGAATAAAATGATTCCACATATTAATGTGTTTTGTCCTATCATGATACATTTGATCTTTAGTGAGATGTGTAGCATTCTGACCATCACAATGGACAATGATCATACCATGATCCACATATTATGCTCTCTAGATAAACCTCTTAACCATATACCTCATTAATTGCTTCTGCAATAGCCATATACTCTATTTATGTAGGTTTCCAACTGATTACACAATCTTCAATAGTAAAGATGTACCCAATCACAAACCTCCTCTTATCAAGGTTACTAGAATAATCAAAATCAACATATCTTGTCAAGATGTACCAATTTTCCCAAACTACATATTTTAATCAAAAGTACCTTTCAAATATCTCAAAATCCACTTTACACAGCTTGCTGAGCATGATAAATATCTACTTACCATGCTAACAACATGTGAAATAATAGATTGAATACAAATCATGGCATACATAAGGCTACCAACTACACTAAAGTATGTAATACGTGACAAATATTTTATGTCCTCATTTGTTTGTGGACATAAATCTATTGATAATCTAAAATGGGTGGTAAGAGAAGTACATACTAGTTTGGCATCTTTCATGCTAAAACAATCCAACACCTTCTCAAATGTAGCTTTTTTGGGAGAGATATAATTTTCCCCTTTTACAATCTCGTTGAATTTCCATGCCAAGGATTTTCTTAGCCGCATTTAAATCGTTCATCTCAAATTCATCGCTTAATTATGTCTTCAAATTTTGTATGTTAGATTTATCTTTTGTCATAATTAACTTATCATCAACATATAATAAAAGATAAATGAAAGAGTCATTAGGAAGTTTACAAGATAGGGGAAAAGATCATCAACATATAATAAAAGACTTCTTCTTCATATGCTAAAGTCCCTAAGATTACAAGATAGGGGAAAAGATCATATAAAGTGTCTCATGGACAAATAAGTTCCAGCAAACATCTAACATACTGAATCTGGAACAAGTCATTCCCAGGAGCGAGTTGGAGTTGTCGTAATGTGCTAGAAACAGCATTGGCATGTAGAAGGTTGAGATCTCCATGAATATTGTCCCTCTAATCGAAAGTCATGTTTTGAGCCTCGTTTCTGATCGAATCGAAAAGGGTGGTCGAAAGATAACGCTCTCCGAAGCTAGGGAAAATAACCTGCAGAAAGGGAGAAAGTCGGGGCCAGAATAACAGCATGAGAGGCAACACTGTGCATGCACAAATTGAAGGTGGGAAATAGGAGGAGAGCAAGTGTCGGATCAAAGACGAACACCAAATCATCAAGGAAGAAGTAATAGTATCTCCTTTTAGCTTAAGGCATCGCAGACGAACAAAATGCAAAGAAGTTGATACTTACAACGATCAGTTTTTCTGCAAATTCCGGCTGCTTTCCCAACTTTATCGCAGCTGCAGCTGCAGCCCCTGAAGAGATCCCTACCTACTCAAAGACAAAGCGGAAGATTGCCAAAGGTGAGAACGAGAAAGGCAGTTATTTAAGTAAGGGCCATCATCGAAACATGCTCTAAAATTTTCTGGTGACAGATCACTTTATGCATCTGGAAAAAGAAGACGGGTTCCGACAGAGTTAAATGTCAGTACCAATAGACCCTCTTTCAGGGCAAGAAGCTTAGCAGTCTCAATAGCTTCCTCACTTGATATCTGGAGCCACAAAATGTCCCGTAATTTAATCAGTTAGGGAAAGTATCCTCAGCTTGACAGCAAGGTCGATGGTCTAATCAAATTTTCAGCCTCCTGTTTGAAACTTACTTGGATGACTTCGTCGAGCAAGGCAACTTCCAAAACAGGTGGGATGAAACCAGCGCCAATTCCTTGTATCAAGTGCTTGCCTATGAAGTGTTTCAGACATCAACTAATCGATCAAAAACAGTTGATACATATAAAAAAAGTAGGGACCATAGATCTGGACAGGAGGATGAAGAAAAAGGCAAAATTTGTCTCCCAATGCCAGCACCATGCCATTCCTTCATGCCTTTCGCCTGTGCTACTGTCGCTACCGAGGATATAATGGTCATACGCCCCGCCCAGCCCCGCAAAAAAGAAGAAAGAAGGAAAAGGAAAGAACTCGCTGCTAACTCAGCGACATCCAAAGTTATACCGCAGAGAGTTCCAACAACAGCAAAGATGAGTCAGAGAGGAGAGAAGATGAATCCATGCACTCACCTGGATTTCCGCCATTCAGGACTGCACTTTCAACTGGCTCCACACCATACACCTGGATGTAAACGAGAGAGTAAACAAAGACATATACTAAGTGGTCATTGATCTCTCTGAAACTAACTGAACATGCGATTGGAATTCGAGCTGACCTTGATCTCGGGGTTTTTTTCCTTGAGGAATTTGCCCACACCAGTTACAGTTCCTCCTGTCCCTATTCCGGAGACGAAGGCATCCACCTTTCCTCCTGAGTCCTTCCATATTTCTGGGCCAGTAGTTTCATAATGAATCTACAGACACAATTGCAAACCAACTCTTCAATCCTTCGAATTGTGAACATAAATGCATATACAGATTAATTAAAAGAATCAGGCAGAAGAAAATCAACAATTAAGATTAAGAACCTTTGGATTTGCAGGGTTCTCAAACTGCATGAGCATGTGACTATTCGGTGTCCTGCCACGGATCTCCTCAGCCTTTTGAAGGAGCCCATCTAATCCCTTGACTGGATCCGTGATATATACCTCAGCTCCAAAAGCTCGCATCAGAATTCTTCTCTCAATACTATATGAAGCCGGCATGATGAGGATTAGTTTGTAGCCCTTAAGGGCAGCGATAAAAGCCAAACCAATGCCAGTGTTACCGCTGGTGACTTCAATAAGGACAGTCTTCAATCACCATATATCCATCAAAAACCATTTTCCAAAATCAGTAAGTTAAACATAGGCAACAGTGGCTGTGTGAATGTTCAGAATGAAACTCTTAGCCCCATGATATTTTATTTACCTTTCCTGGAGTTATCAGGCCTTTTTCCTCAGCATCTTGGATCATGCTAAGTGCGATCCTGTGTAAATTGTTGACGGATTTCCATCAGAGTGTGCTAATTGATGCAAGCCAGTAGTAACAGAGGGATAATTGTTACTTGCCTATCTTTAACACTAGAACAAGGTTCCATATTCTCAAGCTTTGCAGCAATGCGAGCTACACAGCCTTCTACAACATTATTGAGATAAACCATTGGGGTATTGCCAATTAACTGCACGATACAATGAGAAATGTGTGAATTGGATAGCACATGACCAACAGGAACTTTGTGAGAGAATCATAATGACATTGGGAAAATGGCATTCATAGAGAGTCTACCTCAGTGACGTCTCTCTTGATAGCACACTGTCCCTCCATGTCGTGTTTTCGCAACAATCTAGGAGCCAACAAGAAAATACATTGCAAGATAAGCTTTTCGCTCGAAAATTCAATTGAGAAGCAACAACCAAGGGATTGATCTTGTTTGTAATTCCATTAATGCATCTTGCGTTCCGTATATTGTTTATTCCACAGAACAGTAGCCAAGGCCACGCTTCTACTAAAACACATCACTCCAGCATGAAGGCAAGGAAATGATATCGGACAAAGCCAACTTACAGCAACAATCGGAATACTTTAATCAGCTCATCCATAGGTGCAAAAGGAAAAAAAAGGAACATGGACGAAATTTATCGACTGTCAACTTTGATGAAAGAGCAGTGGAAACACACAATTCCCTGACTTTCTTTGACTGAGCATTTATGAAATTTATAAACTCTGAGAAGCAACTGACTACACATATCATTACTTCTTTTCTGAAAGTACAATCTGCTTCACCCTCAGTGTATAGCAACAAAGCACCAACGTTTTGAGATATGTTTGAACATAAGCACGGCGGGATTTTGACCAACACCCATATGCTCAATCGAATTTTTTTCTTTTCAAAAGAACAAATCTGACGAAAGCTCCAGAAAACAAACTTCAATGAGCACCCATAAACAAGAGCAGAAGCAGCAGCAATCAAAACGTTGCAATTCACTGTTTTATGAACAAACTCACCAGTCCACTGATCAGAAAACGTAGTATGGCTCGCCAATCACTCTGCAGGGGAAAGCTATTCGAGAAGTGCAAGTTTAAATAGAGGGGACTGGATTGAATCCAGTAAGGAAGATAAGGCAAAGAGTGACGAGGAGGAGGAAAATCGAGCCCGTAAAGGTCAGAGAGTTTAAGAAGACAAACCAACACTTGCTTCTCCAATTAAATAAGAGGAAGTTGAACATTCATTGCTCCGTTACCACCCTCTTCCGCTTCTTCACTGTGGGCCAAGTCAGCCGCTTATAATATTCAAAAGCTTAGGAACTCGGGTTTCTCTCTCTCACAATGTTACGCAGAGCAGCATTGACTAAGCATTTGTAAATATAAAGTCACTGTTTCCATCAATTCATGATTTTCACTCACTCATCAGCCTGACATCTGGGCTGCCCACTAAAAAACAACCAGCTAAGAACACGAGCCTCTCTGCTCCTAAGAAGAAACAAGGAAGACTCCCAAGAGCAAAGTTCATTGAACCCAGAAGCAACACAAGTAGTGTTTCATACTCTACTACTTGGAATTTGACTTCATCTATGGTCTGTAGGTTGATCAACCTTAAGCATTGTCAGAGAGAAGGAAGTTGAATGCTTGTAGACATCCATCTAGAATTATTTGAGCTGATCGAATATACCCAGAGAAGTTCGGGATGGAACATCCTTCATGTCTCTTCCTCGAGGTGAACCGGCCAATAAGCAACCTTTGCGAACTGCAACAGCACCATCACGAATCTTCGCATGTCGCCTGTTCGCAAGAAACACCCTCTTAATGCTTCTCGCCTTCAACCACCGATCGGATCCCTGAAAACCACGGCCACACACTTAAAGACGGGGCTAATTTCCTAAAATACCCCACATTTTCGATTAAATCCCAATTCTCCCCCAAATTTAAAATCCCAAAATTTATGTTAAGTCCCAAATTTGTTTTTGCCATAAAGAAAATTGATTACTTTGGTCCTAAATTTTCCCTCTCTAGCCTTTTGTTCAAAAGTCGTGACTAATCGTCCCTAGTTTTTATATCCTAAAATGATTTAAGTTTGAAGATAATTTTCTATTTTGCCTTACCGATGTGTATTTATTATCGATATGGAAGTGTCACGTTAAGTTGAGACTGGATCATGAGATAAATTAAAGAATAGATTAAAAGTTTGTGATTTTTAGACAAAACAAAATTGTAGACTGATTTAGGACTAGTTCTAAAATTTATGATTTTTCTAAAATAGAAAAAAATTCAAGGCAAATTTAAGGCGGGCTTAAATTTTGGAATTTTCTTTTAGATAAAAAAAAGTTCAAAACAAATTTGAAATAAGACCTAGAGTACGAGGTTTTTTGAGGAATCGGCCTTAAAAAAATCCAAGTTTTGACCTTCTCCTCCAGCTCCCTCTCGTTGTCCCACACTGAGTGGCTGCTGAATCAGCAGAGAGTCTCCCCGCGTAAAAGCAAAGGCCCTGGCAACTAGCAAATCACTTACCTGGACGGGGTCGATGAGCGATCAAGAAGGCTCATGGCCTGGGTCTAATGACCTCCATTGCACTCAGGAGGGGTGCTAGCCCAAGGTCGACCCAAGCGGTCGAGCCTACGTCATAATTTGTGGCAGCGGGGGCCTGCGTTCGCGCGGCCCCTACCCAATTCGTTAGTTTAATCTTTAACTGCGATAAGTTTTGGTCAAACACGTCAGGGTTATTCCGGTCGTCTTCTTCTTGTGGTTTTATATATTACTAACCCACTTTCCTGGCTGCTTCGCTGTGCTTGCTTTAGGAATAATAAAAGGAGCAGGTGCTGAAAAGAAGACGTTCAGCATCAGAGACATTGTAGTTTCTACGTCTTGTGAGTTGTGATGGAGATAGACCCAACGGCCGTGAGTCTCCGTCCCTTCAGGATTTCCGACGCTGACGACTTCCTTTCATTCGCAGGCGACGACCGGGTCACCAGGTTCCTGCGATGGAAGACGCTGGCCTCGAGAGAGGAGGCCCTGGCCACCATCAGGGACGTCTGCATACCACACCCTTGGCGCCGCGCGGTATGTGTCGGGGACCGCTGCGTCGGGTTCGTCTCCATCTGGCCCGGGTCAGGGGACGACAGGTGCCGGGCGGACATCGGGTACTGCGTGGCCAGGGAGTGGTGGGGCAAGGGCGTGGCGACCCGAGCGGTGAGGATGGCGCTGTCCCAGGTGTTTGGGGATTTCCCTGATGTGTTGAGGATTCAAGCCTTTGTCGGGGTGGACAATAAGGCTTCCCAAAGGGTGTTGGAGAAGGCCGGGTTCACAAGAGATGGGTTGCTGAGAAAGTATGCCTATTTGAAGGGGGATTTGCAGGATCTGTACTTGTACAGTTTCTTGTCCACCGACGTCGTTCCTGCAGACTGATAAGTACTGATCCGATGGCCTTTCGGGTCGAGAGTCTCAAACGCATACTGATCCAATGGGCGCTAATCTATATTTCAAGTCACTATGTTTATCTACATTCATGGTCATCGTGATCTTAATGTTACTTCTTCATGGAGTGTGAAATGGAAGTGCTATCTGCTCTATGCATATGAAAGAACTCTTTCTTGTTTTGTTTTCTTTTTTGGGCATATGGAAGAACTTCTGAAATTGGTATGGTGAATTCGATCAACAGAAAGCATGGCGAGTGGAGGAAGTAAAAGATTAAATTTGAACTATCAATTGCCACCTCCCCCTTCCTCCATCAAACGCAGAAGGTTATTCTTACACGAAAGTTTGCGCAGTCGGAAGAGCACAGCATGAATATCAAGCTTCTAGGCCTGCTTGAGCAGTTTGATTTTCACAGGTAAAACAAACAAAAAAAAAACTAAAGGGGGAACCGAAGAAAAGCATACATGTCCCTGTAGCACGTCGTTAAATAGTTGTTATGAGGACAACTCTTTGTTAAAAGGACCGGCTGGAATTTGTTCTTGATTTGTCAGTTAAACCTGATGAAATTGTGTCGACAACAGAGTCGAAGTTCATAAAGCGTATTCTCTACCTCCTGCTTCGCAGATTGAAAAAGCTCAGTCGACAAGTAACGCTCTCCTGAGCTTCAAAGACCCTTGAGCAGTGTTAAACATTTAGTATAAGTACGATTGAATGGCTGCTTGCTGCTGAAGAAGAGTATGAACAGGTAGAAATGGTTTTTAGGGTGCGTTTGTTTCGTGAAAATCATATCATTTTTGGAAAATGTTTTTCAGGAAATCATTTTCATGGAAAATGATCAGTTTTCTTGTGTTTGATGATATGTGATTAAAAATATTTTTAAGCATTTAGATCGGATTTAGAAAATGATTGAATAACATTTAAACTAACAATTTACACTAGTGTAAAAAAGAAGAGAAATTTTGGAGAATAAAAGAAAAGGATAGAGATGGCCTAATAAAAATGGAATAACCTAAAAACCTAATAAAAAGGGAAAGTGTTTTTCCCTTCCCATGCATAGGAATTCATTTTCCTAAAACAATATATAATATTTATGTTGACTGGAAAATATTTTTCATTGACCAAATCGTTTTTGGAAAAATAAATAGTGGAAAGTCTGGAAAATACTTTCTGGAAAATTATTTTCATTGAAACAAATGCACCTTTAGTCTTTTGAAAATAGGAAAACAGAATAGTTTTATTCAACATAAGGTCAACATCAAGCTGAACAAAACTCAAGAAAGCCACGCTCGCAAAACAAGAAGAACATGCTGCTTACACAGCTATGTTACGACGAACTCACGTGAAATTGCATATTGTGCTTTTGATGTCTAATAAAATCAAACTAACTCGCAACAATGAGCTTTCCAGAATTTTCTGGCCTCTTTGCAACAATGATTGCAACCACTGCAGCTGCACTCGATGATGTTCCGACTTGCAAAGTGCAACAGATAAAATCACAAAGAAGGCAGCTAAAAAGCATACAGCAGAAAACTCCGAATTGCCACGATCATGATATACCGCAAGAAATCGGTTGAATATGGATATTAGTCAAGTAAGTGTATGTAGGTGTAGTTCCCTAGTTTGACGGTCTGAAGTCTCAATGCCTCTCGATAGATAAGTCACTTTACCAGCAAGCTCTCCTTTACTGCAAGGAGCTTGGCAGTTTCAATAGTTTCTTCACTTGATATCTACAAAGTCAGAAGGAGAATTCTGTAATAGATTTGATTGATTTTATATCGATTCTTCATAAGATAAAACCATGCATAAAGAAAATAATCATCAATAATGTTTGGGCTAACAATACAACTCAGAGGGGATAAATAGGTTATTTGAAAATTATCAAAATTTTTGTGGAATATGACAAGTTAAACTTCAAATATAGGCAGAAATAGGTTGTAGGTATAAATTCAGCTGATCAGATACGCCTTGAGAAGTATGGAATGGAACATCCTTCATTCCCATTTCCATGCTCTTTCCCACCTTTTTTTTATCTTCAACCTTTTTCTATCTTCCTCAAGGGGAATCAGCCAAAGAGCAACCACTGCGAGCTACAATAGCACGATCACGAATCTTGGCAAGTCCCCTGTTCGCAAGAAACACCTTTTTCGATTCTTTACCCCAACTTTTGACCGACTCCTCCATCTTTTTCTCTGTGTTTTTGCGCCACACAGAGGGACTGCTGAATCAGCGAGAGAGTTTGGCCAGTGTAAAAGCAAAGGCCTGGGCAGAGAGCAAATCACTTACCTGGAAGGGGTCGATAGGCGATCAAGAAGACTCATTACTTGGGCCTAGTGACCTCCATTACACTTGGTAGGGGCGCTAGCCCAAGGTCGACCCAAGCGGCCGAGCCCACATCATAATTTGTGGCGGCGGGGGCCTGCGTTCGTGTGGCCACGCCAGATCATAATTTGATCTCAGGGTTTTTTTCCTTGAGGAATTTGCCCACGCCAGTTACAGTTCCTCCTGTCCCTATTCCGGAGATGAAGGCATCCACCTGTCCTCCTGAGTCCTTCCACATTTCCGGGCCAGTAGTTTCATAATGAATCTACAGACACAATCGCAAGTCAACTCTTCAATCCTTCGAATTGTGGACATAAATGCGTATACAGATTAATTAAAAGAATCAGGCAGAAGAAAATGAACAATTGAAATAAAGAACCTTTGGATTTGCAGGATTCTCGAACTGCCGGAACATGTGACTATTCAGTGTCCTATCCCGGATTCCCTCAGCCTTTTGAAGGAGCCCATCTAATCCCTTGGCCGGATTAGTGATATATACCTCAGCTCTGAAAGCTTGCATCAGAATTCTTCTCTCAATACAGTATGAAGCCGGCATGATGAGGATTAGTTTGTAGCCCTTAAGGGCAGCAATAAAAGCCAAACCAATGCCAGTGTTACCGCTTGTGACTTCAATAAGAACAGTCTTCAATTGCCATACATCCATCAAAAACCATTTTCCAAAATCAGTAAATTAAACATACGCAACAGTGACCGTTGGAATGTTCAGAATGAAACTTTTTAACACCATGTATATTCTATTCACCTTTCCTGGAGTTATCAGGCCTTTTTCCTCAGCATCTTGAATCATGCTAAGTGCGATCCTGCATAAATTGTATTGACAAATTTCTCTCAGAGTGTGCTAATTGATGCAAGCCAGCAGTAACAGAGGGATCATTGTTGCTTGCCTATCTTTAACGCTAGAACAAGGCTCCATAATCTCAAGCTTTGCAGCGATGCGAGCTACACAGCCTTCTACAACATTATTGAGATAAACCATTGGAGTATTGCCTATTAACTGCACAACACAATGAGAAACAAGTTAATTGGACAGCACACGACCAACAGGAACTTTGTGAGAGAATCAAAATGACATTGGGAAAATGGCATTAATAGACAGTTTACCTCAGTGACATCTCTCTTGATAGCACACTGTCCCTCCATGTCATGTTTTCGCAACAATCTAGAAGCCAACAAGAAAATACATTGCGAGATAAGTCTTTCAAAGTCAATTGAGAAGTGACAACCAGGGGACTGATCTTGTTTGTCATTCCATCAATGCATTTTGCATTCTATTTATTGATTATTGCACCAAACAGTGGCCTAGGCCATGCTTCTACTAAACCACATCACTCTAGCATGAATTGCAAGCAAATGATATTGGACGAAGCCAACTTGCAGCAACAGTTGGAACACTTAAATCAGCTCAATCATAGGCATAAAAGGGGGATAAAGACATGGACAAAATCCATTGACTGTCAAATTTGATGAAGAGTAGTGGAAACACACAATTCCCTTACTTTCACATCCTCTAGGTGAATATCTATGCTTATTTCGACTGAGCATTTGAAATTAAATACTTTCTGAAGCAACTGACTACACAGTATGCCTTACTTCTTTTTCTGTTAGTATGATCTTTTCATCCTTTGCGTCTAGCAACAAAGCACCAATATCTTGACATATCAGGTTTCAACATAAGCTCGGCAGGGTTTTTGACCAACATTGATACGTTTCGTCGTGAATATATATATTTTCGAAAGAATAAATCTGACAAAGGCTCCAGAAACTCTCACAAACTTCAATGAGCACCCATAAACAAAAGCAGAAGCAGCAAAAACAGTAACAATCATAACATTGCAATTCGCTGATTTATTCACAAACTCACCAGTGATCAGAAGACGCAGTATGCCTCAGCCAATCGCTCTGCAGCTGAAAGCTATTTGAGCAAAGCAAGTTTAAATAGAGGAGACTGAATTGAACCCAGTGAGGAAGACAAACCAAAACTTGCTTCTCCGAGTAAATAAGAGAAAGTCGGACATTCATTGTACAGATTTTGAAGCTTTCGTGCTTTGTCCACTGCTTCGTCACCACCATCTTCCACTTCTTCTCCGTGGGCCGAGTTGGCTCCTATGATATTCAAAGGCTTCGAAACTTGGGTTTCTCTCTCTCACACAACGTTACGCAGAGCAGCATTGACTAAGCATTTGTTAAGATGAAGTCACTGTTTCCGTCAATTCATGATATTCACCCACTCGTCAGCCTGACATCTGGGCTGCGCACCAAATAACAACCAGCTAAGAACAATAGCCTTTGCTCCCAAGAAGAAACAAGAAGACTCCAACAGCAAAGTTCATTGACCCCCACAAGCAACATATAAGTAGTGTTTCATACTCCTACTACTTGGAACTTGACTTTATCTATGGTCTGTAGGTTCGTCAACCTAAGGATTGTCATAGAGAAGGAAGTTGCCTGCCTGCAGACATCCATCTAGAACCATCTGAACTGTTCAAATAAGCTGATCAAATATACCCAGAGAAGTTTGTAATGGAACGTCCTCCATTTCCATGCTCGTTCCCACCTTGTCTTATCTTCAACCCTTTTTTCTCTTCCTATAGGTGAGTTAAGCCAAAAGGCAACCTTTGCGAACAACAGTATGATTACGTCTCTTGGCAAATCCCCTGTTCGCAAGAAACGCCCTTTCGATTCTCCTCGCCTTCGACCACCCAATGGGTCCCTGAAAACCACAGCTATACACTCAAAGGCCCCAAATTTCGACCGACTCCACCAACTCTATCTCTCGTTGTCCCACACGGAGTGGCTACTGAATCGGCGAGGGAGTTCGACCTGTGCAAAAGCAAGGCCGTGAGCAACGAGCAAATCACTTACCTGGACGGGGTCAATGGGCGGTCAAGAAGGCTCATGGCCTGGGCCTAGTGACCTCCATTGCACTACGGGAGGGGTGCTAGCCCAAGGTCGACCCAAGTGGTCGAGCCTACGTCATAATTTGTGGCAGCGGGGGCCTGCGTTCGCGCGGCCCCTACTCAATTCCTTAGTCTAATCTTTTACCGCAATGAGTGCTAGTCAGACCCCTCAGGATTCTTCCGGACATCTTCTTCTTGCGGTTTTAAGAGTTAATATAGCTAATTCCACTTTCCCAGCTGTTTCGTCTTGCTGGCTTTAGGAATAACTAAAGGAGTGGGTTTCTCTTCTTTAGCTACCGAATATAAAATGATTGTAGTTTGCTGAAGAGGACACGTTCAGCATCAGAGAGATCGTAGTTTCTACGTCTTGTGAATTGTGATGAAGATAGACCCATCGGCCGTGAGTCTTCGTTCCTTCAGGATTTCCGACGCTGACGACTACCTTTCATTCGCAGGTGACAACCGGGTCACCAGGTTCCTGAGATGGAAGACGCTGGCCTCGGGAGAGAAGGCCCTGACCACCATCAGGGACGTCTGCATACCACACCCTTGGCGCCGTTGTGTTCATCTCCGTCTGGCCCAAGTTGGGGGACGACAGGTGCCGGGCGGACATTGGGTACGGCGTGGCGACCTGAGCGGTGAGGATGGCGCTGTCCCAGGTGTTTGAGGATTTCCCTGATGTGTTGCGGATTCAAGCCTTTGTCGGGGCGGACAATAAGGCTTCCCAGAGAGTGTTGAAGAAGGCCAGGTTCACGAGAGATGGGTTGCTGAGAAAGTATGCCTATTTGAAGGGGAATTTGCAGGATCTGTACTTGTACTGTTTCTTGTCCACCAACATCATCCCTGCGGACTGATAAGTATCAATCCAATGGCCTTTCCAGTCGAGAGTCTCAAAGGTATATTAAAGTCTGAAAATTCTGGCCTTGCTACCAAAAGCTAATAGGCTGATCTATATTTTCAACAGTCACTAAGTTTTTCTCCATTGTAAAGTTCATGGTGATCTCAACGTTACCGTTTCATGGAGCATGACATGGAACTGCTATCAGCTTTATTCATATGAAAGATCTCTTTCTTTCTTTTCTTTCTTGGGCATATGGAAGCACTTCCGAAAGTGGTATGGCAAGTGGAGGAAGTAAAAGAGTAAATCTGAACTATTATCGCTACCTTCCCCCTTCTCCATCAAACGCAGAGGGTTATACTGACAAGACAGTTATGAAAGCTCACACGAAAGTTCCTGTGATCGACGGAGAATTGATTTGCACAAGCAAAAAAGCACTTTGTTAAATACTTGTCACGAGGACAACTCTTCATTAGATTGGACTGGCTGGAATTTGTTCTTGATTTGTCAGTTAAACCAGATGAAAGTATGTCGACCACAGTCAGGGTTCATAAAGCATATTCTGAAGAAGCTCAGTAGACGAGTAACGTTCTCCAAAGCTTGCGAAGACCACCTGAGCAGGGTTAAACATTTAGCATAAGTACGATCAAATGGCTGCTTGCTGCTGAAGAAGAGTATCAATAGGTAGAAATGTTTTTTAGTCTTTTGAAAAAAGGAAAACCGAGAAGCTTTGTTCAACAGAAGGTTGACATCAAAATGAACAAAACCCAAGTAAGCAACACTCGCAGAACAAGAAGAATATGCTGCTAACGTAGCTATGTTATGGCGAACTCACTTTTAAAACGCATGATGTTCTTCTTATGATGATGTCCAATAAATGTAAATTAACTCATCGCAATGAGCTTTCCAGAATTTTCTGGCTTCTTTGCAACATTGATTGCAGCTTCTGCAGCTATACCTGACAATACACCGACCTGCAAAGTGCAATAGATAAAATCACAAAGAAGCCAGCTAAAAAGCACGCAGTAGAAAACTTCGAATTGCCACGATCATGATACATCGCAAGAAATCAGTTGAATATGGATATTTTTCAGCGTATGTACTCGTTGTTTCCTAGTTTGAAGGTCTCAAGTCTCAATGCCTCCTTATTGACAAAGTCACTTTAAGAGTAAACCCTCATTCACTGTAAGGAGTTTGGCAGTTTTGATAGCTTCTTCAGTTGATATCTGTAAAGTCAGAATGACAATCCTGTAATAGATATCACAAATTTATATTGATTTTTCATAAGATAAAACCTTGAATAAAGAAAATAATCATCAATAATATTTTGACGAACAATACACTAGGTTGTATGAAAATTATGAATTTTTTTTGCGGAACATAACAAGTTAAATTTCAAATATAGGCAAAAATAGATTGTAAAAATCAGGTGCACGTGTTACCATTTAACATATGGTGATGATGATGAACGTATCATACTATTTGAACTGATCAAATTCAGCTGATCAGATATACCCTGGGAAGTTTGGAATGGAACATCCATCATTTCCATGCTCTTTCCCACCCTTTTTTTTTTTTTTATCTTCAACCCTTTTGTATCTTCCTCGAAGGGAATCAGCCAAAGAGCAGCCACTTCGAACTACAATAGCCCGATCACGACTCTTGGCAAGTCCCTCGTTGGCAAGAAACACCCTTTTCGATTCTTCAGCCCAAATTTTGACTGACTCCTCCATCTCCATCTCTCTCTCTCTCTCTGTGTCCCACACAGAGTGACTGCTGAATGAGCGAGAGAGTTAGGCCTGTCTAAAAGCAAAGGCCTGGGCTACTGGCAAATCACTTACCTGGACGGGGTCGATGGGTGATCAAGATAACTCATGGCCTGGGCCTAGTGACCTCCATTGCACTTAAGGAGGGGTGCTAGCCCAAGGTCGGCCCAAGCGGCCGAGCCTACGTCATAATTTGTGGCAGCGGGGGCCTGCGTTCGCGCGGCCCCTACCCAATTCTTTAGTCAATTCTTTTCGCTGGGTCTTCTTCTCCTCGGAAGGCGGTTTCATCTTGCTGATTTTAGCCTTACACCATCGATTGTGGTTTAATCTTTCGCTCCCAGAAACGAAGAGATCGCCAGTTGCTGAGAAGAATATATATGAGCTTTAGAGTTCAGCATCAGAGTGTCCGTCCCTTGAGGATTCCCGACTTTTGAAGACTTCCGTATTCACAGGTGACGACCAGGTTCCCGAGATGGAAGACGCTGGCCTCGAGAGAGGAGGCCCCAGCCACCATCAGGGACGTTTGCATACCCCACCTTTGGCACCGCGCGGCATGCATTGGGGACTGCTGCGTCGGGTACATCTGTCTGGCCCAGGTTGGGGGATGAAAGGTGCTGGGCCGGCATTGGGTAAGGGCATGGCCACCCGAGCGGTGAGAATGGCACTGTCCCAGGTGTTCAGGGATTTCCCTGTTGTCTTGAGGATTCAGGCCTTTGTCCGGGTGGACAAAAAGGCTTCCCAGAGCGGGTTGGAGAAGGCTGAGATCACAAGAGATCGGTTGCTGAGAAAGTATGCCCATTTGAAGGAGACTTTGCAGGATTTCTACTTGCACAGTTTCTTTTCCACGGACGACGTTCATCCGGACTGATCAGTACTGATCCAATTGGCCTTTTGGGTCGAGTCATGCAAGCTATAAAGAAGTCTCGAAATTTTCGCCTTGCCACCAACAGCTAATAGACTGATCTACATTTTACAAGTCACTAGGTTATCTACATTTATGTCTTGAGGGTGAGCACTGGTGGAATCTCATTCGTCAAGATCTGAAAGTTACTTCTTCATGTAGGACGAATGGAACTCCTATCAGCTTTATGCATACGTCTAATTCGATTACAGAAAGCATGGCAAGTGGAGGAAGTAAAACAGTAAATTCAAACCATTAATTGTCACCTCTCCCCTTCACCAAACGCAGAAAGTTATGCTTACAAGACGATTGTGAAAGCTCTCATGAAAGTTTACATGGTCAGAAGAGTATAACACTCCATGGCCTGCCTGAGCGGTTTGATTTGCACAAGGAAGAAAAAACTGAAGGGGGGAAACAAAAAGAAACACACATGTCCCCTTGATGCGTTATTGATTACTCGTCACAGACAACAATTCTTCATCAGACTGGGCCGGCTGGAATTTCTTCTAGACATGACAATTAAACCAAATCAAAGTATGTCAACACATTGAAGATGTTAGTCAAGGTTCATAAAGCATATTCTCTGACTCCTGCTTCACGGATAGAAACAGCTCAGAAGACAAATAACGCTCTCCAAAGCTCGGGAAGACCACCTGACCAGAGTAAACATTTAGTGCAAGTATGATTGAATGGCTTCTTGCTGCTGAAGAAGAGTGTGGACAAGCTAGAAATGGTTTTTTACCATTTAGAGAAAGAAAATAGGAGTAGTTTCATTCAACAAAAAGTCAAAATCAAGCTGAAGAAAGCTTAAGTAATCTACACTCGCAGAACAAGAAGATACGCTCTTGCTTACACAGCTTTGTCATTGCGAAGTCACTTGTAAAATACATGATATTCTGCGAAGGATGTCCAATAAAGGCAAATTTACTTACCACAATGAGCTTTCCAGAATTTTCTGGCCTCTTTGCAATATTAATTGCAGCTGTGGCAGCTGCACCCGACGATATTCCGACCTGCAAAGTGCAACGAATAAAATCACAATGAAGCCAGCATAGAAGCACGCAGCAGAAAACTCTGAATTGCCACGACAATGATGTCACCCAAGAAATCAGTTGATATAAATATTAGCCAGTGTGTTCCTAGGTTGGGGGTCTAGAGTCTCAATGCCTCATGATAGACAAGTCACTTTACCAGCAAACCCTCCTTCACTGCAAGCAGCTTGGCAGTTTCAATAGCTTCTTCACTTGATACCTGCAAAAGTCGGAAAGACAATCCTGTAGTAGCCGTTGTGAATTACTCAATAAAGGTCACATTAAGTTCAGAAGCTTCATATATAATGGTATACAGACTGAGATGAGAATTGGTCTTTCTCTTTAAAGAAAAGTAAATTCCCAAGAGCTTTTTCAAATGCGTTTCGTTCGGCTTTTGGGAAAATCTTTAGGAAAAATGAAAAGGCCTCTAGGTTGAAGTGTTTTTCGAAATTCAAGTAGTGCTTGACAAAAGTAATTTAGGTGTGTTGGGAAATAACTTAATTTAAATAGTGTTTGGAAAAAATCACACTTTGCAAAGATTTGTTTTTTTTAATAAAAAAACTCAAAACTGGCGAAGGACTTAGTAGCAGCCTAGCCACCTAGGGTTGTGTGACCCAAGTGACAGCTGTCTAGGTTTGTGTGACCTTAGGCAACCGTTGCCATAGGCTAGCTAATGCCGAACTGGTTTGCCAGCAGCCAAATCTAGCCTCATCTCCAACAGCCTGAACCTTCATTGTGAGGTCGCATGAGGTGGGGACATTCATATAATTATGAAAATTTAGCGAGGGAAATTTAGAAGAAAAAAATTTATTTACATTCCGGACCTGCCTTGAGCTATAAACGTTTAGAGGCCTTTAGAAATACAATCACATCTCCTCAAAGCTCTCCAAAAAATTTGCCAAAGAGTGCTTGCATTTCTCCAAGAGCCTTTAGAGCCCAAGGGCTTTGGAAAAGTGGTTCCCAAACACACCATTATCCTAAGTAAACTTCTGCTATCTGGAACTAGAAAGAGGTGACCAAAAAAATTGGACGGAAAAACCAATAGTAGCTGTCTTAGCATTTAGAGCAAAAATTCATTCGATACTGATGAACTTATCGATGAAGATTTTCCAAAAAAGCTAGTTTGCTTGTGAAGTAGACCTACAAGTTCGTCGAAGTGCATTTCACTTGGCCCTTCGAGTGGCAGTTAATGCACTGATTGGGACAGCAGGAATCAAAGGAACAGAGTTATGCAGTCCCTCAAAGTCATTTACCACCTGATAGGAATCACATTTACAACGCAAAGATCGTTGGCTAACGGTATGCAAATCGTAAAAAGCACGTGCGATTGAAGAGTTGTTGTCATTTTGATGAATAGAGATGATGACTCTATCGGGCAGCAAGATGAAGACTTTCATTTCGCATGTTTAGGAGGATAATTGAACATGATGAGTCGATGACAGGACCAGAAAACAGAAAGCAAATAGCACAGATTTGTCCCCTTGTATGGATAAAGACTTACTTGAACAACTTCGTCAAGTAAACTCACATCAAGCACTCCAGGAATGAAGCCAGCACCGATGCCTTGTATTTTATGTGGACCTTCGGCAAGTCATTTTGCATAATGCATGAAATTAACATATAACCATGCTGAGCATCACAAAAAACATATGAAAGTGCAGAAAGTCCAGGCATATTTTTATTCTTCTTGCAGATGTAGCTGAACCGTCATGAGAGGGAAAGGAAATGGATGACCAAAATCTGCGGTTCATTCAATGAAGTTAATTTCGTGGCAAGTAGTTGCTTTGTTTAACGTAATTAGACAACTGCTCTACCTGTATCCTTGAAAAATCAGGACAGCTATTCCTAGGTTCTTCTCGCGGTATATTAATCATGCATCAGAGGAGGAGACAAACAAGAGAAGCACAGTTATAAACCAAACCCAAGGTATGATTCCCCATCAAAAGCCTTCAATTGGTGGGGAAGGAAAGAAGTACACAATAAACAGTTAAGTTGGTGTAATGTCACTACCAGTTGAAAAGGGATCCAAAAGTGTATCGAAGATCGTGACTTACCAGGTTTTCCACCCGATAATACTGCACTTTCCTCCGGTTCTACGCCATAGAGCTAAATGCAAACCAGAAGAAATAAATGAGAAACATGAGAAACGGTAAAGTTGCCAAGAAATATTAACAAGGCGATAGAAATGCACACCTTGATCTCAGGGTTTTGCTCCTTCAGATACCTTCCTGCCCCTGTTATTGTACCTCCAGTTCCTATCCCGGAAACGAGGGCATCCACTTTGCCGCCTGAATCTTTCCAGATCTCTGGTCCAGTTGTTTCGTAATGGATCTGTAGAAGCAGGAAAAACTTTAAGCTTCTCCAACCAGCTTGTTATAGAAGCATTATTAAGCGTGTGAACGGTATACCTTGGGATTGGCAGGGTTTTCAAATTGCTGAAGCATGTACGCATTGGGTGTTCTTTCCAATATCTCTTCAGCCTTTTTAACAGCCCCTCTCATGCCCCTGGCTGGATCTGTGAGGACCAGCTCAGCTCCAAAAGCACGGAGAATGGTTCTTCTTTCAAGACTCATTGAAGCAGGCATAGTAATTATAAGCTTATAACCCTTAGCAGCAGCCATAAATGCCAGCCCTATTCCAGTGTTACCACTCGTAGGCTCAATCAGTACACTCTTGAACAAATTACGACAACGAGTTTCGTCAGTTCCATAGTTTCACTTGGCACATATAGAGACTTTTTCTTGTTTTACTGAGTGTATCAGATAGACTTGAACATTTGCGATATTTTAGAGTAGTTGATGTACTAAACAAATGAGGATACAAACACTTGTCCATAATTTGATTGTCAAGTCCATCAATCTTTATTCAATAAACTTGAATCGCAAAAATAGTTTATCACCCAAGGGGGCAAGGGTATAAGAGAAACCAAGAGACAAACATGAGCTCTTGTCCAGTTGAATAGCTGTCATAGAATGGATGGTCTCCTTGAAGAAACTTGAACAACGAAACTAACCTCTCCTGGCTTAATGAGACCCTTTTCCTCAGCATCTGCAATCATGCTATATCCAATCCTACAAGCAATGACAAAAGCATTGGTTATGTTTGCAATTCATCAGAGCAAATCACATCCCTGAAGAAATTGTTTCATCCATGCAATAATAAATAGACCAGAGATGGTGACAATGATCCATTAAATTCATGCTTCTTTGACAAGTGCCAATCTCCTGGCATCATGAGGAATCTGTAATTTCACTGGAAACGGACACCACATTATTCAACTTCCAATTACAAACCTGTCTTTGACACTTGAGCAGGGCTCCATCGTTTCGAGCTTCGCAGCAATTCGGCCGACACAACCCTCCACCACACGGTTGAGGTACACTAGGGGGGTCTTGCCAATTATCTGCACCGAAACAGCACTCGATCAGAATACAGCGCTTTAGGAACTATGTACACGAATGGCGCCAAAGGAGATATAACACTGCTTACTTCGGTGACGTCTTTTGCAATAAGGGAGTTCCCTTCTGCCATGTCCATCGCTGCACGATCTGAAACAGCCGCTGCTCTCAGCACCAAAGGATAAGAGACATAAAGACGATTCAATTCTTATAAATAAGTTTGCAGATTTCTATTTTTAGAAGGAAGCAAAGTAGTTCCAAGCCATTTTGCATGAATCGCCTCAAAATCATTCCTCCAACGAAATCAGCATGCGTGAGCGAGCGTACAAGGAAGTGATTCGACACCGATGAGAACTTCAACACGACCTTGCGTAGAATCCACACAAGTGGAGCACACATATAGAGTGCAGTATTGGGACCCTCAGGAAACTCAGTACGCACACAGTATCAAAGCAAGAGCTGTACAGAGAAAAGCATATGCATGGCGAAGCTTTTCTTCAGCAGCAAAAGACAATAGGAACAAGCTCGAAGATGATAATGGACACATCGCATGCACTTCAGTTCCAAACCAAACAAAACAAAACCATCGAGCCACATCGTTTGCTGCGAATCGGCGAACGGTTCCACTTCTAGAAAGCAAAACAGACAATTTAATCTACACAGTCCCGTGTCCGAACTCACTGTTTGTCAAGCTATGCAAGTTCTCTCGACAACAAACGAAACTCCAAGCTGAAAAAAGAAAAACGGAGAGCGACCATACCGAGAGCTTGCGGTTCTCGTTAATGGCGACCAAGAGAGAGAGGCTAAATTCGCGGGGAAGAGCTTTACCTTCTCAGAGAAGAAGCAACGAAGAGAGAGAGAAAGAGAGAGATAAGCTTAGAACGCGAGCTCCAGATGAACTTGTTTGCGAACTGCGTTCTGTCCGGTTTATGCATATGCAAAAACCGGGGATCGTTTTCATTCGGCTCCTAGGTAAGGTAAACAAGCGAAGGTGACGACATGAATCCGCAGGTGAAAAGTCAGACATATTACTATCCACTTTGCAGTTTGTGCAGTCGAGCCCTCGAACCACATGAATTTTTCCGATCAAGTCCCCCGGTCGACGATGATACTTATCCCGGCGATGTAATCGGAACGAATATTGACGATGACACCGGTGAGTTTCGCTGTGATTTCTCTTTTTTGGTTTTATTAATAGCCACGACAAAAAAGAAAAGAAAGGGAAATGAAAAAGTTTGACTGACAAAGCCTGTAAATAAATATAAAAGACAGCCACTGCATCTTTACGTACGGGGGAAGGAGATTCCGGCGAAGGTGGCTGGATTCACGTCTACATTCATCTGGGTACCCTGGGGGATAGTCTTGTATTCTAATGTTCGGAATAAAGATTGGAAAAATAAATAATTGCAAATGGAGAATTAAAATCAAAAGTCAAGATTAATGGTTTAAATAATATTTTTCCTGAAAATAATCAAACTCAATGCCATTGCAATTATGTGGTGTAGTTGGACCTCCTCGCCCAATGTCAAATTTTCTTATCACGGAACAATGAGATTTTTGAGCTTCTCCAACTTGAAACTTGAAGTGACACCGAGGCTGCCAAAAAGAACAATTGCAATGTCCATGTAATATTTGAGGAATTTCACATTTATGGGCAGTACTTCTTCATTGAAGAAGGGATTGCCCTCCTTGTTGGCAAATTTAACTAACATGAGTTACAGAAAATGGCAGAGCACTACTGCCTTAATGGATAATCGCTAGCATCCAAATCATCTGTCTTTATCACTACAGAACGGCAAAAGGTTTAGCAACCCCACAATCTTGTTGGGCAATGGCTAGAGACCGGCGCTTTCGCTATAGGGGGTAGAGTAGAGCATTGGCATATCCATCTCCTCAAATGTCCATTTCAATTTTTTGTACGTCAAAGTTCACCTCATTCTTATGTCTGGATGAAATTTTTCAGCCTACCTTCCTCGGATCATTGAAGAAAACCCCATTACAACGGAGACTTAGTGCTATTGGACTAGAGGACAGATTAGGGAGGTGCTCATGTTGGCATTATCTAGCGTCATGCTGAAGATTTCATTGGAGATGTCAAATCCATTATTAAATCTCATCATTTCATTTGACTCATCTCATGAATTATGCGAGAATATTACTTCTTATATGTAAGAGGTCGGTCCCATTCTTCATTAACCCATATCAAGGGGACACACTTTATTACCTTTGGGATACTTGTGAATGAACTTAATTGAGGTATTATTTACTTTGATCCATCTTAACATTAAGACTCGCAATTTTATCGTTGGGCATACAAGTAGGCATTTTCTTAGCAAGTCACCCATCCAATTAACACTTATCAATGACTCAAATACCATTAGAGTTTTATAATGCCAGTATGATCATCGCCAGTAATACTCCTGTTGTCCACATATATGAATAGCAAAATATACCATGAGATGTTTGTTGAACAAAAAGAGCATTGTGATTGGGACTCCATGTAAATCCAAGGCATTCCATGGTGGAATTGAACTTGGAATACCATGCACGAGGACCTTGCTTTAGCCTATATTATGCTCAATGTAATTGACACAAATCATTGGGATATTAAGTTTATAGATGATTCCACATATACTCCCTTAGTAAGATTGCCATTGAAGAATGCCTTTTTAACATATATCAAGAACAAAGCTCATCACTTAACAAAAGCAACAGCAAGAAGCCTTTGGACATAAATAAGAAATGCAACTGGAGCGAATGTCTCATCAAATTCGATACCCTGCTCCTGAGTAAAGTCTTTTCTATAGTCAAGCTTCATAATGTTTTATCATACCATATGTTGAGAAGATCTAGGATGATTGTTAAGAAAACCTTCTGTAATATCTTAAAGTTAACAAAATAATCCACGAATACCTTATAAGCTTGATAAATACAAATGTGATCCATATTTTAGGTAATATCCACTTTGAAGGAACTTAAACAAGCATAATAAAATGATTGGTGAAGACTGGAAGGACCTATATTAAAGGGTGAAGGCTCGAAGGACCTATTTTCGTTTCTCCAATGCAAGCTTTTCACTTTCTCATCAGTCTTGACCTCTAGGCTGCACCCTAAATAACAAACAGCCAAGAACAAGAGTCTCTGCTCACAAGAAGAAACCAGAAGTACCCAAGAGCAAGTTTATCACAAAAATTTAAATTAAAAAAGAAGGAGAAGACGACCCCAAGAGCATCATAAGTATGGCTTGATGCTCTTACAACTTGGAAGTCAGACTTCTTTTATGGTGTAATCAACCCAAGGATTTTCATAGAGAGGAAGTTGGCTGCTCGCGCACATCTATGTAAGAACCATTGGAACTGTCCGAACGAGCTGATCAAATACACAGAGAAGTTCGGACTGGACATCCTTCATTTCCATTGCCTTTTCCCATTCTTTTTCTTCAACCCTCTTCTCTCTTCCTCACGTTGAATCAGCCAAAACGCATCCACTGCGAACCACAAGAGTAGGATTGCGACTCTTGGCAAGTCCCCGATTCGCAAGAAACACCCTTTTGATCCTTCACGCCTTCGACCACCCGACGACTCCTCCATCTCCTTGTCCCACACGGAGTTGTTGCTGAATCGGCGAGAGAGTTCGGCCTGCGTAAAAGCAAGGCCCGGGCTAAGAGCAAATCACTTACCTGGACGGGGTCAATGGGTGAACAAGAAGGCTCATGGCCTGGGCCTAGGGACCTCCATTGCACTCTGGAGGGGTGCTAGCCCAAGGTCGGCCCAAGTGGCCGAGCCTACGTCATAATTTGTGGCAGCGGGGGCCTGCGTTCGCGCGGCCCCTACCCAATTCCGTAGTCCAACCTTTTCAAGCCAATCCCAAAAGGGGATTCTTCATAATAGATGGCCTTTCGAGTGGAGTCTCGAAGGCATATTGGAGTTTTGAGAATTTAGCTCTGGGGAAGTCTCGTTCATCAAAATCTGAATGCTTCTTCTTCATGCAGTATGAAAGAGAGCATGGTAAGTGGAGGAAGTAAAAGAGTAAGTCCGAACTAGCGATTGTTACCTTTCCACTCCAAACGCAGAAGTTTATACTTACAAGACGATCATGAAAGCTCCCACGAAAGTTCCACTGGAAAAAGAAAATCGAAGGGGGGAAACAAAAAGAAATACACGTCCCCGTGGCGCGTTACGGATACTGTCACAGAGGACAATCCTTCATCAGAATGGGCCGGCTGGATTTTCTTCTTCATGTGTCTATTAAACCAAATCAAAGTATGTCAACCCAATGAGGAAATTAGTCCAAGTTCATAGAGCATATTCTCTGCCTCCTGCTTCACGGATTGAAACAGCTCAGAAGACATATGACGCTCTCCAGAGCTCGGGAAGACCACCTGAGCAGGGTTCATATCTGGTATAAGTATGATCGAATGGCTGCTTGCTGCTGAAGAAGAGTGTGGACAACCTAGCAATGGTTTTTCATCATTTAGAGAAGGAAAATAGGAGTAGCTTCATTCAACAGAAAGTCGACATCAAGCTGAAGAAAACTTAAGTAAGCTGCACTCGCAGAACAAGAAGATATGCTCTTTGCTTACACAAGTATGTTATGGCAAAGTCACTCGTAAAATACATGATATTCTGCTAATGATGTCCAATATAAACAAATTTACTTATCACGATGAGCTTTCCTGATTATTCTGGCATCTTTGCAATATTAATTGCAGCTGCACCCGACGATATTCTGACCTGCAAGTGAAAAAGATAAAATCACAAAGAGGCCACTTGGAAAACAGTTAGCAGAAAACTATGAAGTGCCATGATCATGTCATATCTCAAGAAACGAGTTTAAAATGGATATTAGCCAGTGTGCTCATTGTTTTCAGAGGGTCGGGGTCTGAAGTCTCAATGCCCAATGATAGATAAGTCACTTTACCAGCAAACCCTCTTTCACCGCAAGCAGCTTGGCAGTTTCAATAGCTTCTTACACCGCAGTATTCAACTTCCAATCACAGACCTGTCTTTGACACTTGAGCAGGGCTCCATCGTTTCGAGCTTCGCGACGACAATTCCAGGTACACAATCCTCCACCACACGGTTGAGGTACACTAGGGGGGTTGTGCCAATTATCTGCACCGAAACAGCCGATCAGAGTACAGCGCTTCAGCAACTATCTACACGAATGGTGCTAAAGGAGATACAACACTGCTTACCTCAGTGACATCTTTCGCAATTCATGGCACGATCTGAAACATCCGCTTCTCTCAGCACCAAAGCATGAGACAGAAACACCATGCGATTCTTATAAATAAGTTGGTGGGCTTTAATTTCTAGAAGGAAGCAAAGAAGTTCCGAGCCACTTTGCGGGAACCGCATCAGAATCGTGACTCGGGTGAAACCAGCATCCGGGCGAGCATCATACGAAGCGATTCGACGCCACAAGAACCTGGACTTGAGCTTGCGTGGAATGCGCGCAAGTAAAGAGCGACAAAGAGAGAGAGAAGCTTCGAACGCGAGCTGCGAACTGCGGTCTGTCTGGTTTATGTATTATATCAAAAGCTGGATCGTTTTCATTCGACTCCTAGGTAAAGTAACACGCGAAGGTGACGACATGAATATGTTCGACGTTTTTAGTCAACGTCTTACCACCAACTTTTGTAGTTTTTGCAATCGAGTCTTGGAATATTATAAAATTTTCAATCGAGTCCCCCAGTCAATGATCGACATAGACAATAATCATACATTTGATGTCGAAATCGCTAAGGCAATCTTGGAATGCATAAAGTTACGAAAGATTCGACTGACTCTAATTACGGGTTACTCGTCCAGGCAGTTTAATTGGAACAAATTGATTATCTAGAATTGCTTTACTTTTCTGAAATATTTAGTCTAGCAAAATTTCGAGATGTTCATATTTTCATGGAAATACAGGGAATTTGGCTGTATTTTCTCTTTTTTTGTTTTATTAATAGCCAGCAAAACAAAAAAGGAAGAGAAATAAAAAAAGTTTGACTGACAAACTCAGTAAACAAATATATACGCAGAGAGCATTGCATCATTTGCGAAGGTGGCCGGTTTGATGTCTACATTCATCTTGGTATCATGGGAAAAGGTCTTGTATTTTAATTTTTGGAGTAAAGATTGGAAAAATAAATAATTGCAAATAGATATTTCAAATTAAATTTAAAGATTAAGGTTTCGCTTGTTTCACGGAAAATGAATGATTTAAAAATATTTTTCTTAAAAATAATCCCTTATATGACTTGAAATAATTTGTCAATGAAAAATATTTGCATCATCAATAACAATTTGCACTTAAATGTTTTCATGGATCATGAAAATATTTTCTATCAATTCATTTTTGTAAACAATATAGGCATTCATTTTTTAAAATGAAAGATGAAAACTCCCAAGCATGAGCCATTCGAGTATCCTTGAGCGCGAGCTCTCCAACCACGAGTTGGAAAACTCCTGAGCACAAGAATTGAATATAGAACACAAAATTGAAGATCCCACCGCAAGATGAAAGGAACACTCTTTTAAAAATAAGAGCAATTGAAGATGGCTAACCCCTATTTGCTGTAGTGTTTACCCAAATTTCATATTTAAGAAGATGTTGTTTGAAGTAACATGAAAATTTATCTCCAAAAGACGCCTTTTTTTAATCTAAAATTTAGGGGAAAACTAGAGCAATGACATGGAAATGGCACATCACTAAGGGCAATTGTTGTTGAAGTTTTAATAGGGGTAGATATATGATTCAAGTAAAAGTTTGTGATTTTTTTATAAGATAAAAGAAATTTAGGGGTCGAATTTGGATTGTACATAAAGTTGGTAGTTTTTTATGAGACAAAAAAAGTTTAGGTAGGATTGGGACTGGACCAGTAGTTGATGTTTTCTATGAAATAAAAAGAAAATTAGGGTAGAATTGGAGTTAGAGCTAAAGCCGATGATTTTTCAGGGTATTAAGCCTAAATTTTTTTTACAACCCTCCATTATCGTTGGGCAATGACTGGAGACCAACACTCCCACTATGAGTGGTGGAGTATGGCACTACCACATCCATCTCCTCAAATGTCTGATTGAACATCTTGAATATTGCCGTCCACCTTGTTCTCATGTCCAATGGAAATTTTCAAACTTGCCTTTCTCATGTCATGTATAGAACCTCCAACCATTGAATGCTCGATAGGGAGGATCTGATGCATTGAACCCTCCCACATATGTTAGCAACATAATCATAACCAGTAGTGGCCATCTTGCATGCATTGGTTAATACAATTTAGGGAGGTGCTCACATTGGCATTATCTAGTTTTATGCTGAAGATTTCATTGAAGATGTCAAACTCATATCGGCTCTCATTATTTCGATGACCTCATTTCAAGAGTTATGCAAGAATATTACTTCTTAAACGTAAGAGATCCATAATATAACCTCCATTCTTCATTAACCCAAATTGAGGGTTCCCACTCTATTGCCATTTATGACATAGTACCCACTTTAAATACTATTTGTTTTGACCGGTATCATATTAAATCTCACAATTTTATCATTGAGCATACAACTAGACACTTTCTCATAAGATCATCTATCTTATTAGTACTATCACTTGAGCAAGCCAAACATCAAATTTCTAATGGTAGGTGTTGTCATTACGAATAAATGTGCATTTTATGAATTGATTCTAACTTCCAATGTATATAATATAGGAATGGTCTTTTGCTTATCGGTGTTAAATTTATTTTATTCTCCCCTTTGCCATTGGAGCTTGTTGAGATCAGCTCATTGTTTAAGCCCTCTTGCCGTAGTGATATTCCCGCCCTCGTCTTACTAGGTCGTTACAAGAGATCGAAAGAGAATGATACAATCTCACCTAATTTTATTGGATGCCTGCCTAATGATTTTAGATCCACTCGAAACAAGCATCATGAGAGTTTAAAAGAGCCATTTTAGTTAACATTGTGCAAGATGTCACTATATAGTCATGTCGGAGTCATTTCTACCGAGCAAACATGATTTAGTCAAGTGTCAATTAAGGTAGTTTTCTACTTGATTTTGATATTCTTTTTTCCTAAATTGATAAGCAAACATGATACTTCTTTGAAGGAGAAAGTTACCTCTAGAATATATTCGGTGCATGAAGCTGAATCAGGCATTTAGTACCTTTAATTATTTGAAATTACATAATTAAATAATTATAAAAATATCTCATTGACAGATCATCTGTGAAATAGTGAGAGAATTGTTATATGACATGTATCTTGCCCGATGAAAGGAATTCCGACAGATTGCATGTACATCAAAGTATCAAATCGTGAGACTCGATACGAGATGCATTGAAACAGACATGTTTCTGAGCTCAGTTGATCCGTCGAAAGCAAAGTGAAGCTCAATATCTCTATCCAGGATTATCCATGTCCCGGCAGCCAAACAGACCGAATCACCGTCGCCACGGGTGCCACGTGGACAGTCATTGCCCCCGGCACCAACTTTGACCCACCCCGAACGAGCCCTCGCGCCACCTCCACCAAACGCAGATCTCGAACCGTCTCAATTCCTCTCTCTCTCTTTCTCTCTCTAGCCTCTTTCTCTCTCCTCCGAGTTGACTCACCGGAGCAAGGCCCCCATTCCAGTTCGAACCCATGGGCGTCCCGGCTTTCTACCGGTGGCTCGCCGACCGGTACCCGAGCTCGATCGCCGACGTCGTCGAGGAGGAGCCGTCCGTCGACGCGAGCGGCGCCGCCCGGCCGATCGACCCCTCGAGGCCGAACCCTAACGGAATGGAGTTCGACAACCTGTACCTCGACATGAATGGGATCATCCATCCTTGCTTTCACCCCGAGGGCAGGGTACGTTGCGTGCGTGCGTGTGTCTCCCTCTTCGGCGCGCTTGTGTTGTCGGGTTCATTTGAATTTCGGTAGTCTCGAGCTGGAATTGTGGAAGGTTTTTCTTTTGGGGGGTCGGCTGGATGTTAAGATGAATGGTTTGGTTGATCATTTTTGAAGAGGGTAGGAGATGAATGTGGGAAATTTGAGCCTTTTTATGCTGTGGCTATTGTTTGATCTGGTTAGTAGTCTTCCACATATACGCGCGTTAGGTGTGCGTGCGATTTCATTTGTGGAGTATAGCGGGAGAGATTGGCTTCTCATAGATATAGTGCTTTGGGATGCTTATGAATTAGGCGAGACGTTGGAGGATGTTTGGTTTGTGGTTGCAGATAGATGCTTCTGCGTGGTCATGACCATTTTAGTTTGTCTTTGTATTTCAACTGATGAGAGAGAGAGAGTAGTTGGAACCGAGGACTACGAACGTCAATGCTTTGGGGATGCAAAGGGTTTTGCAGTAGCCACGTTCACTAGGAAAGGTAATTTAGCTTTGTCAGGATTCTTCTGTACTAAGTAAAGCAGGTTGTAGCAATGACTGACCTAAATGGGAACTAGTGGGAGCTAATGCCCCTGGGCACTCAGTGTAAATCATAGTAATTTTATACAACCATATATGAAGCTTCGTGTAAAAAAAAAACAAAATTATCTTGCCCCTGGATTTAAGACTTTGCACAATTTTTCATCTCGATGTATCATCTGTGTTTTACTTCCTCATAGAATTTCTCCTATTTTAACAATATGGGATTGTGCAGCCTCCTCCTGCTAGCTACGATGACGTCTTTAAGGCAATATTTGATTATATTGATCATGTCTACTCATTGGTTCGTCCTAGAAAGCTTCTTTACCTGGCAATTGGTAAGCTTCAGTGTTTTGTTGTCCTTCATATCAACCACGCAGATTAATCTAACCAAAAATATGCAGATGGAGTCGCACCAAGAGCTAAAATGAACCAACAGCGTTCTCGGCGTTTTAGGGCTGCAAAAGATGCAGCTGATAAGGTAAGATTTCTCGAGTTGCCGTTGTAATCATCTATGATCACATTATTTTGAAGATTTTGATCTCTACTTCAATCATGCAGGAAGCTGAAGAGGAACGGTTGAGGAAAGAATTTGAGGCTGAGGGACAAATTCTTGCCCCCAAGGAAAAGCCAGAAACATGCGACTCAAATGTCATTACTCCTGGCACACAATTCATGGCAGTTCTTTCCGTTGCACTTCAATATTATATACAAGTGAGATTAAATCGTTATCCTGGCTGGCAGCAGACAAAGGTTGGTGGCATCTTATTTAGCACCTGCTTTCTTTGTACCTTTGACAATGGATAATTCCTGGCCCATGGAGTAATTCATCTCTATTGGGTTAAAACCCTGTTTTCAGGATTCTTTCTGTCTAAATTTATTTATGCGGCTGCATTGGATGATTCTTGAAGGTTATTCTTTCTGATGCAAATGTTCCTGGGGAAGGAGAGCACAAGATTATGTCATATATACGATTGCAAAGGAACCTTCGCGGTTTTGATCCAAACACTCGGCACTGTCTTTATGGCCTGGTAAATTTGTTTTGCACTCTGCCCCTGTACTAGTCGTTTCCATCTTCTCAGCTGGTTACTTTAGATTCCTCTGAGTTATTATGTGTTGATTATTTAATTTGGTTCACTGTAATCAGGATGCTGACCTGATTATGCTTTCATTAGCGACACATGAGATTCACTTTTCAATTCTCAGAGAGGTAAATGGACTATCCAATTTTCCATTATGGGTTGTGGGATTCAGCAGGATCTCATTTTCTGTTTTTTTTTTTTTTTGCCCAAAAAATCTGCAGGTGGTCACTTTGCCAGGACAGCATGAAAAATGTTTTCAATGCGGCCAAGTTGGTCATCTGGCTGCTGAATGTCGTGGCAAGACCGGTGATGAAATGGTAAACGATATTCCCATCCACAAGAAGAAATATCAGGTTTGTTGAACTCCGATTTCATGTTCAGTCTCTTTCTCCCTGCCTTTCTTTTGCGTGACTGTTTGTAATGTGGCAGTTCCTCAACATTTGGGTACTCCGGGAGTACTTGCAGTATGATCTGGACATACCAGACCCTCCATTTGAGATTGATTTTGAAAGGATAGTGGATGATTTTGTATTCCTATGTTTCTTCGTTGGCAACGACTTCCTTCCGCATATGCCTACATTGGAGATTAGGGAGGTATGTCACATCTAGGTCCTTTGATCAATATTACGAGTGCCGGCAATTGCAACCTAAGATGTTTACAACTTTTTGCGTAACAGAGACACGATTTCACACTAACCTGGTGGTTTTGCTTGGGTTTATTCTGTGTGCTCACTAATTATGCGGACTTAGAATGCTCATTGTGCATCTTTCTGTTTCCTCAGGGTGCTATCAATTTACTAATGATGGTTTATAAGAGGGAATTCACTGCAATGGGAGGTTATCTTACTGAAGCAGGCGAGGTAGTTTCATTTTGCATCCTTTGTTATGTAGTTTCCAGTTGGGTAATGTTGTGGTTGGAATGATAAATTTGTGGGTTGGTTGCATTAATACTAGTTGTTTGGGTTACATGTTCTTGTTTGTTGAAGAGCTTATTTCTTCTTAAAAATGTGGTTTCCACAAGTCTTTTCTAATAATTTTTAGCTGCCATATACCATCTGCTGTCAGTATGATTCTGGAAAGACATTTACCTTTTTTGGGTTTTTGCCTATATCTTTGTTTTTAACTCTTGCGAATTTGAGTTTATTTACTAAGCATCTCAAATCAGTTAGTATATGCAGAGTCTATTCTTTTCTTTTTTCTTTTTTTTTTTGGTTTTGATAGAAAATCCAACAAAACTTAGTTTATGATGGTTGTGTGAATCCATCAGTATGTTCATTTCTTGTAAAATTTAATGTATTGATGGTCTTTGATGAGGAGTTTTAATTTCTCTCTCATGTT
The DNA here is from genome assembly GCA_014182735.1 of Corymbia maculata. Taxonomy (NCBI): domain Eukaryota; kingdom Viridiplantae; phylum Streptophyta; class Magnoliopsida; order Myrtales; family Myrtaceae; genus Corymbia; species Corymbia maculata. Next base: position 42,581,154 of record CM024689.1, on the reverse strand, counting down.
CAGGTTGTGTTAGAACATTTGAACTAAGCATCTCAAATCAGTTAGAACATTTTAATCCAGTCTTTCTTGTAAAATTTAATGTATTGATGGTCTTTCATGAGGAGTTTTAATTTCTCTCTCATGTTCAGGTTGTGTTAGAAAGAGTAGAACATTTTATCCAGTCTGTTGCTGTTTACGAAGATCAAATTTTTCAGAAGCGGACTCGCATACAACAGGTACCTTTAATATCCTTGGTCATTTATGAATGCTATAAATTTAAGTTGTTTGTAATACTGCATGTGATGGGCCATGGAACAAGTGGAGTGGAGATCAATTTTTTTTTTTTTTAAATTCCATTGAAAATAATCATTCAGGACTCATAATCAATTGAAGCATGCAGCACTTTGAGTACAGTACATATACCATCAGTCAGTACTAATTAACATTATGCCCGACATTTATCTAGGCACTGGAGAATAATGAAGAAATGAGATCTAGATCAAGAAGAGAGTCATCACAAGAATTGCAAAGTCCAGCTGTTGACAAGGTATGCAGAGAGTTGATTTTCTCCTTAACCTGTGTGGTGCTTGAACATCTTCTGTTTTGCACTTTCAGTTGATCAAAGGCAATTAAAATGTGGCAAGTCAAGATTTCTGTAATGAATAAAGATTATGCAGTTTTGTTTGGGCAGGGACTATTATTAAGTTTAATTTAGTTCTCTGATTGGAGGTTGGGATTTAATGAAGAGATCGGGTGCGCTCAAAAGATGTGCACTTAACAAGTTGAATGAATTTATCTTTAAGTGGCTCCTTTTATATCTTCCTGGCTTTGGTTACTCCAACCTCTGTGTTCAATAGATGTTAGCATTATTTAACTCTTGCTTTCTAACCATAAGCATAATCTTGTATGATGAGTGATATTTTATGGAGTCCATCATCCATTCTGTACCATACATGAGCTTGAATGGTATCAATGCTACTCTTTTTGGGGGCCCATAGTATTTCTGCTACGTTCATTTTTCCTTGTGTGTCCTTTGGTTTTTTTCTTTTTCTTTTTTGGAAAGAAGAGAGGGGGGGGGGAAGAACAGAAGGGAGAAGCTAAGTTTCACATGCTGTACTATTGAACTGTGATTCTTTTTTCTGTGTATTCCCAAGTGAACACGTTGTGAGTGAAGATCTCATTTTTTTTAAATGTTCTGAAATGAATGATGTATCTTTTACATGCTCTGAGTAATCAGATAAATTGATAAATTTGACTTTTTGATTATTTATTTTTGTGGATGAATTATATCTATTATCAGTCCCATTATCAATATCTCAAAGGAAAACATGAGAAGCTTTATGAGCTGAATAATCAATTCTTAAATTTGATACACTATTGTTTGAAGTCAGGTTAGATTAGGGGAGCCTGGATACAAGGAAAGGTATTATGCAGAGAAATTTCATGTGTCAACTCCAGAGGAGATAGAAAGAGTTAAGAAGGAAATGGTAAGTTTTTTCTTGTATCTTGAAGCATTCAGTTTACTCACTTTAATATCAGTATTATTTCTCATAATTATTTTGGATTGTTTCGTCTTGGTTGTCTAGGTAACTTAGTATATATATGTTTTGGAGTGTTCTGTGCTTGCTCCTTGATTTTAATTTTTGTGATTGCAAATCTGCATGGACGTGGAAGTTAGATAGCTTTGAGCAGCTGTAACTGTTTTCTTTTAAATGGAAAAGACATATCGACAATAAGCATTCCAATTTCTGATATGAATCAAGAAGTTCTTCTTTTTACATCAATTCCCATAGGAAGTGTTCCTTTATGGAGATTGATTTATTTAGGGGTATACTTGATAGTTTTCACAGCCAATGTTTTGCTTGGTGATTTCTATGGACGAAGGATCCGAATAGCATTTAGTAAACTGCATTTGGACTTCGGATGAGGCTAATTTATTTTTCTGCTTATCTTAGACAATTTTAAGTATGGCAGATATTCTGGAAGAAATGTTGCTATTAGGGCATTGGTTTTTCTTTCTATTATTGGTAATAGGGTATTGGTCAACTAAGCTGGAATGTTCTAACGCCAAGGATTTTAGGAACTAAGCTGGAACATTCTGGCTCCATCGTTTGTTAAAAATGGTTTTTGGTGAACCAAAGTGGTACTATCTGAATCCTACTGGAGTAAATAGATGTTTTGAAGTATCTCAAGTAGATGCTTTTGTTGTTGTGTTTGGTCTTGGCATGGTTCATATAATATATGCCACTAGGTGCCAAATTTGAGTGTGATAGAAAAGGGTGGCAGCTTCCTTGTGGCTTGATATTTTGGTAGGTATAATACTCGCTGGCATAATTCACGTTGACAGCGCCTATCTTTTGCATTGTAAATAAATATCATGGACTTATCAATTGAATGACTTCTCGTTGTCGGAAGGTTCAGTTTCACTGCAGTTCCTTACTCCATATTGTTTGGCTTCTTCAGTACATTTTGCCCATTGAAAAATGTTAATTCTCTTGTTTGTGAAGTTCTAGATTGCTATTATTTTCCTACCTCTTTAGCATTGTAAAGATATGTCATTGACTTATCAATTGGATGACATCCTCGTTGTCAGATGCTCCAGTCTCACTGCAGTTCCTTCTTCTAGATTGAGTGGCCTCCTCCGTCCATTTGCCCTTGGATTACTGTTAATTTCTCTTGGTTGTGAAGTTCTAGATTGCTACTATTTTCATACCTCTGTGACTATGACAACTGCAGTTTTGTATCCAGATTAATGGTTGATGGTAATTCTGCTTTGTAGGTTTTGAAATATGTCGAAGGTTTATGTTGGGTCTGTTGGTATTATTACCAAGGCGTTCGATCCTGGCTATGGTGAGTTTTACCATTAAGGTCTGCAAGAAAAAATACTGATCCATCTTCACATGCCTTCTAATAGCAATTATCTGATTCCATTGCCTTAGAACACGCTTATAAACTGTGCATATTGGACAATACTTTGAAAACCTACTGCTGGGATATTGAGCAAAAATCTTGTTATTTTGTTTAGTCAGATGAATCCTGCTTGCTCCATTTTCTAGTAGCTTTACTCAAAATGTATTGAATTACCACGCTATGATTTCCCTACTGTCAATGCTACTGTTAAGTTGCAATTTGGTTGGTCATGGCACACGAGTTTTTATTAGCCTAATTTTTATATCTAAATTATTGTAAGTTGTATACGTGCTCGTTCAGGTACTATCCATTCCATTATGCTCCATTTGCTTCTGATCTCAAGGATTTAGCTGGTCTGGAGATCACATTCTTCTTGGGAGAGCCTTTTAAACCATTTGATCAGCTCATGGGAACCTTACCATCTGCAAGGTTTCTTTGTGTTTTCTTTTGCTTTTAAAAATATTGAGGACCATTATATTAGTCCTTTTTGTAATTCAAATTTTCTGCTTAGACTGCTCATATCTGGTGTTGCAGTGCAAGTGCTCTGCCAGAACTTTACAGAAAATTGATGACAGATCCTTCCTCACCGATCCTTGACTTTTATCCTTCAGGTATACTAACCAGGAGCATGTGAATCTTATCAATGCAACTCTCTCTCTCTCTCTCTCTCTCACAACTCTTCCTTATCATTATGTTGACAGATTTTGAGATTGACATGAATGGAAAGAAATTCGCTTGGCAGGTACAGTCTAACTTGTCCACTTGACATTGTTCTTCTTGTGGCTATCTTGTGTGAATAAATGGAAGTAACTCTTTCTTGAATTAGGGTGTTGCCAAATTGCCATTCATCGAGGAGAAGAAATTGCTCGCCGAAACAAGGAAACTAGAAGTCTATTTAACAGTGAGTGTTTTTATCCTGAATTTTATTCTTATTTAACTTGACTGGACTGTCATAGCTTCTTTCTATCTTTTCTTAAGACATTTTCTTTTGTGTATTAACATTTACTCAAGATGCTCTTTTGCAAGCTCATTGGATAAGATGAGTTTTTTTAATGAGTGTGAATTCTGAGTTTTTGGTCCAGGGATACTAAACATCTATAGTTGAATGAAAACTTTCTGATAAAGCCTTTTAAGAGTGCTTCCATGCTTAACTATGTTAATATTGTGGCAAGGATATTGTCCTACTTATTTTGGAGCTGTTACTTGATCAATATTGAGCTTAGCTTGGGGTTGTGGCAAGGAGTATCATGTTCCTTGGAGGTGGAATTTTGTAGGCTGACCTTGTGGAACTCCAAGAGTCATTGATGCCATTTCTGTCTTTTCATTTTCTTTTTTTCCAAACATCAGCTGATGATTTTTTTTTAGGTGGCATTGTTATCTGCAACACCTCTGTAATTTGAATTTTCTGTTCCATGATGCTCAAGAATGCTCACAGTTTGACTTGGTTTATATAGGAGGAGGAGCAACTTCGAAATAAAGTGATGTTTGATTTGCTCTATGTTCATTCACTTCATCCTTTGTCTGCACAAGTTTATTCGTGCTACCAATTAAGCTATCAATTAGGGCCATATCAAAGATATCCTGTACCGATTGACACAAATGCTAGGTCAGTTAGCCTCTTACTTGCCTAAAAGCTTGTGGATATATTTTACGTGTTCTGCTGCATTCATTTTTTGCCAATCTTTTACAGTGGTGGAATGAACGGATACCTCTGGCTAAGTGAGAGGAATGCGCTGTGCAGTGTAGTTTGTTCGCCTGTCCGTGGATTGGAGGATATTGTGTACAATCAAGTATTGTAAGTTTCTTATTTGCATTTGTAATTCTTGGGCGACAAGTTGAATTATTCACAATCCCTGTTGCTTCGCAGTAATATTACTTATCTCAATCCTGTAAAGCATGAGCACATCCCCAGACCACCTGATGGTGTTGTCTTTCCTTCGAAGGTACATGATGCACTCACTGGTTCATATATGTCGATGTGGAAGCAAATATTTGTATTTTGTTCTCAATGTATACAATATATTGGAAAAAAAGTTATGTACATTATGTAGGGCTTTGTATTTGATGTTTCATGAGGCTTTTTCCCCTTCAACATTTGTGTGAAATATAAAGTTGAAAAGCGAGGGCTATTTCATAAGGGAAAACCTTTTTCAAATCAATGTTTAGGTCTTTTTACATTGGGTGTCGTGACAAGAAAATGGACGGCTCACTTTTTCACATTTATAGGTTTTGGGACCTTTGGATATCAAGCCATTCCCTGTGTTATGGCATGAAGATAATGGCGGCAGGCGCCACCAGGGAAGAGAAAGGTGAGAGTGAATTCTGATGGTCTTGCTGTCTGGGTTGATATGTCTGTCCGTTTGTTTTATATTTCTGCTTCTGCATTGGTGATGTGTATTAATTTAGAAGCTTGTGGTACAATAGAATTTGCAGTTGAGAAATTAACTTGAAGCCAGGGACATTTGGAAAAAAAATTTGGTTACTCCTACTAGTTATTTAGTTGTGAATTCTTTGGAGAACATTTTTTCCCCTTTCGTTTCTGTTTGGAGACACTTCTCTCTTTTCTCTGCCCTTCTCTAAATGCGGTGCTTGTAATCTTGTAGGCCATCAGTACCTGGAGCAATGGTTGGTCCAATGCTGGGAGAAGCAGCTCATCGTCTCGTCAAGAGTACACTAAATATCAAGTCCAACAACTATCAATCCCCTGGTATCTTGGAACCACCACGCAATCGAAACTTTCCGGGATATTATGCAGTTAATAGACCAAGACCAGCTGGTCCCTCTGGGTACGAAAGGGGCTTCAGTGAAGATGCCCACCAGTACCATGGGAATTACAACTACAATCAAGGCATGATTGGTAATTCGAGATATCCACCTACATCAAATGGTTGGCAAGGAAACAAACAGTCTGCAAGGCCAATGGATAGGCCTCAAAATCAAGAGCAGTATAGGAATTTGAGGAATGGAATGTCTGCTTTGACAGTGGAAGAAAGTGTCAAAATTAAACAAAATTCCCCTATGTTACTAAGGACCCCCGATCCTGGACATTCTTCACTCACACCCGACCAGGCTATGCAAAATGTGGGTCCACCACCACTCCCACCCACCAAATGGATCAAGAAGGTGGTTGCTGGAAATGGAGTACATAGGGAACGACAAGGAGCTGGTGCTGGAGGAGCATCAGAAAAGCAGGTAAAGACAGTCTATCAGGTGAAGACACGGGTGTCAAATGTGATGTCGGGTATGGAAAACCAGGCATCTGGTCAAAACGCATGTGATCTTCCTCCTCCATGAAGCTACTTGGCATCTCAACGGTTTATCTTCAATGAGAGGACAGGGTTTCACGAAACATGTCTAAACCGGCAAGAACTGTGGAATCTTTCAGGCTTAATGGGATATCGAACCGCGCAAGCTCCAGTTCTCATGCCACCTTCTGGCAGGTAATTCTTAGAAAATTACCTGCTGATTGGTTCCTTCAGGCAGGTGTGGATACAGAAAACTTGACCAACCTCTACTTACTCTGCAAGAGATCTATATTTAAATCAGCGCTTTGTTAACTGCTGTGGAGGTGGGTTGCTGCTCACGGCGGGACCTAGATTTCTTGGCTGTCATCAGAGGGCACTTCTGTATCATACGTGCAGAGGTGATGGTCATCTGTAGGATTTATTTAGCTCTCCAGCGTTGTAAAATACTGTGTTCTATTATTCATATTCGGGGATGGTGGTTCTAGGGTTGTAATCAGCAAAATTTCAGATCATCTGTGGTGTTGTTGTGAAATCTGGATCAATAGGCAAGTAGTTGACAGTCGATGGTCATGTCTCTTTCACTTGGCGTTGCCTAAATGCTGCAGGGAAGTGAAAACACTATGCAGTGCTCTCTAATCCCTAAAAGTGCAAGCAGGGACTCTGATGGATGATGCATTTGATCTTTGCTAGGCATTTTTAAGATGATACAATGAGACTGCTAGTCACTTATGTTGTTTCTAGTCTAAACATTAACTGAGTCGAGACTAGAAACATTAACCATGTCGGGACTCGGTGATATGTGCATTCTGCGACTGGAAATGAGCGGGTTGCTGTTGCAGGATTTGCATCCTCTGTACGTTGGCGAATCTCAAATCAGAGGAGACGTTCCAAATCAACAAGATGATAATTTTATCAGGGAGCTGAGCTCAACTTTTGCTAACTTGGAACGGCTATTATATGACACAGTGCTTACTACAATTGCCCAACTCTTTAATAACTCTTTAAATTCTATTTTGCACAAAACATACAATGATTTTCCCTTAACCCAAAAAAGGAAGAAAAGCCAAGCGCTCCAAAACCAGCAGCAACGCGAATTCACTCTTGACTTATTGCAAGAAGTAACCGGACAAGAACAGGACGAAGAAGAAGAAGAGGCTGCCGTAGATGAGCACCGCCTTCTGGCCGGAGGTCAGGGCGTTCCCGCCGAGCCCGAACTGCTGGTTCTCCGCGAACCCCGCGATCTCGACGCTCTTGCTCTCGAAGAAGCTCTTGGCCGCCCCGCACGTGGGGCACCGCCAGTCCTCCGGCATCTGCGCGAACGGGCAGGCCCGGCGGGATCGGGTAGGACGGGTCCCCGACCGACTCGTCGTACTTGTACCCGCACGACCGGCACTCGTAGATCCCCGTGTTCAGCACCGCGAACTTCTCCTCCAGGCGCCGCTTGTCGAACTTCTGGTCGTCGAAGGGCAGCGCGCCTTCTTGCTCCTGGGCGGGCGCGGGCGGGGGCGGTGGCGGGGGCGGGGACGGGGGGCGGGCGGCTCCTGGCTCGAGGTAGGCTTGTCTTCTTTGGAGACGTCGATGGAGCGGAGCCGGAATGGCGGGTTCGGGTTTAGCCTGGTCGCGAGGTGGAGCTTCTTGGGGGTCCTGGGGGCGGCGGCGGCGGGGAGGGAGGGGTGGTGGTGGGTGGCTTTGGGGTTTGTGGAGAGGAGGAAGGAGAAGGTGGGTCTCGTGGTGGCGGAAGCCATTGATGAGCTGAGTCAAGTTCTTGCTGGTGCTGGTGCTGGTGTGGTGGCGGGAGGAGTTCACTGGGGAGTTCTTGATGTTGGGTTTGCAGAGGTGGAGGTGGAGATAGAGAGAGAATCCAAAGCCATGGGAGAGGGAGGAAGGAAGAGCATATGCTGTTGTGTAAGAGAAAGTTTTGGAGTTCTGTGGTTGGATAAGGTGGGAGGAGCGTGGGACATTTGCAAGCACTCCCCCCCACACACGCATATGCCCTCCCCCATTTCTGCATTTTCCTTAATTCTATGTCTTTTTTTCTCTTTCTTTCTATTGTCTTCACTTTGCCAAGAAATAATGGAGAAAACCATGAAAAAGAAGATGGTTCAATCCAATTCAAACTTAGGCATAATTGAGCCTTAGCACAATTTATATGAGGTACTTCTCGTAAGAATAATGCATAAGAGTTTGCAAGATGGACCACTCAAATTGGGGACCGTCCAGATCGAATTAGATTGGCTGGTTTGATTTGATTCTTGAAATTGTCGATTCAATTCTAAATTTTTAAAATTGGAACCGGTGTCATAACGGTTCGATTCCGAATTGGATTGATTACATATATCTTTTTTTTTTATTTCTTCAAAAAATTAGTAAAATGTAAATTAAATACTATCCTCACTTATCGTCGCCACCATTAATATCTTAAGATTTGTCATTCTCTTATTGTGCATAATCACTCTTTAGTAAGGAAAAAAAAGTGACCGGTTCCCTTGGATCGGATCGGACTAGAATCAATGGTCCAGTCTAGTTCTCAATCCTCATATTAAACAGTTCGATCCCTAATTCTCAAAATTGGAAACTAGATCGGAATTACTCATCCCTAATAATGAGATACGTGAAAGGATATGATCGCACTGCCATCCAAACCATTTCGAGTAAAGCCAAAACCGACCTCAAAAGTCAACGGCCAACGACTCTAGTTAATTTATCCTTCATGGAGATAGATAGATTTTCTACTGCAAGACGGTACTCGTGGAAAAAGATTATTTTTGATAGATGAGATTTCCAATAAAGAGAAGTACGCGGAAAAAAAAAAAAAAAAGTGACAATCATAGATTTTGCTCTCGATGCAGCAAATTTGAACTTTTTCACAGGAATTCACATGCATGATGTAGGATTGGGGAAAAGTATAAAAAAAATTCTATAGTTATTGCATTTGTTCCATTAAGTTAATTAACTCATTCCAACTTATTTTGGTCGGATATTGCTAACGTGGATGTCAGTTGATTGACGTGATACAACCGGCACTAATATTCACAACATTTAATATTATTTTAATATTATTCAATTTTTTTCCTTTTTTATGTTTTTATTTCTTTTTTTTTCTTTTTTCCTTCCTCTTGTTCCAACCGGTTGTTGGACCTGCTGAAGGCAAACACCACTGGTGAGGAATCTCGCCCACCTCACCCTTCACCCTTGCTAGCAACAATGAGGGTGGCCTTGCCTAGGCTAGTGAGGGAGAGGGAGAGGGAGAGGGAGAGGCCAAGGCAAATGCCACTGGTGAGGAATCTCGCCCACCTTGTGCCAGCCTCACCCTTCCCAACAACAATGATGCAGCCTTGCCTAGGCTAGTGAGGGGAGGGAGAGGGGAGAGGCCCTCACCTAGGCTAGAGAGAGAGCAATAAATAAAAAAATTATAAAAATTATAAAATAATATTAAAAGTTGTCTACATTAGACAATTAGCGGCCATGTCAAAAATATCTACACCAATTAATTGAAACGATTGAATTGGTAATATGTCAAAAGTTTATAACTGAATTGGCTCAAATGCAAGATTATGCATTTCTTGGAAAATTACATATCAAAGATAAATATGGGTTCTTGTCCCCGTTCATTTCAAATTTCACTTTCTCTACATAATCAACTTCTACTGCATATATAATGTATAAGGCTAATTAAAAAAAAAAAAACCAATTTTAGGTCGAGTATCAAATTTGGCTCAAACTTCTTTTTACCTCGTAAAAAACACCAACTTTAGGTTAAGTGCCAAATCTAACCTAAACCTTTTTTTTTTTGTCTATAAAAAAGCATCAACTTTAGGTCGAGTGATAATTTTGGCTTTAAATTTTTCTTGTCTCATAAAAAATCACAAAATTTCATCATTATCCCAAATCTAACCCCTATCATTAACTCTCTATCAGAAGTCAACTTTGTTTTAGGAAACAAATGTTCTAGTCGTGAGCTTCTCTTGATGGATGATGATCTATAGCTTCATGTTATGACAAAACCGCAAAGTTTGGCTAGAAAAATTCAATTTAGAGATCCTTTTGACTTACTAGTGGAGTATAGGAAACGATAAACAATTTCACCATTATTCTCCAAGCCATGGCTCAAACAAAAAGATAATGAATAGTGCTTTAAACCTAACTAGCAACTTGCCAAAAAAATTTTAGCCAGCAAGTACACATAGATTTATTACCGAGGACAATCAATAAATCTAAGTTAAGGGGAGCTAAATTTGGGATCTAAGTAAATGTTGATGTTTTTTTTCGAGACAAAAGAAAATTTGGGCCAAATTTGACACTCAACCTAGAGTTGGTACTTTTTTTTACAAGAAAAAAAGTTTAAGTTAGATTGGGCATTCGACCTAAAGTTTATGCTTTTTTAAAAAAAAAAATTCATGATGTATATATTGTAAAAAAGACTACAAATGAGGTGAATGGGCTTGGACCATCCCCAATAGGATTGTCTGAGTCTCAAATAATGCCCTATAGTTTCAACTACAGGCTGTTGTTCGTGGACCGAGGCCCCATCACATGAATTGTCATTTGTCCCACAATGATTCATATCTTTCGGCTGGGACGATTCGCACGAGCGTGTCATAATCATTAGGGGCGAGATCATTTAAGAGGTCGATCGATTCCCATCTTGAAATCAAGAAGTAGACCAGAAAATTCAATTTTCAATTTGTGAAATCGGTCCGCCTAATCCTAGAATTGGATTGAACTGGTCCGGGAGCTGGTGGTGATATCTTTTCCCCCGATTCCTTATAAGATTGTTAGTGTTGTTATATAGTCTAAACTCTTTATTCTTTAGTGTTTTGGATCTTTAAAAATTGAAAATCTCGGTGAAAAGATGCTAAAGGTGTTGTAAAATATGATCGAGCATCTTTAACTTGCTAATAAAAAATACTTCTCAGTTCAGCTCCATACCTGAAATCATATGCTAGACCGACAATCGCCGATTTCAAATTTTAGAAACTAAGAACCACCCAAAACTGATCAATTCAATCTAGTTACAGGCTCACCCTAATAACCATGCTTGTAATCCGCATCGGTTTAAACATGTTGATTTTGATTTTACATGTTGAATAATATAATTCTAATGAAAATATGTTCGTTTGTGTCAATTTGTTTCGATGCATAAAGCTAAAATGTCAAATTGAGTCGGATCATATTCGAGTTATCTCTATGTAATTCTTGTTTTTACCTTGTGCGATGCCAATGGACCATGTCCATTTTTACCAATCCAACAAAATTGTTATTCCAAGACTTAACCAATACACTAAAACTCCATTTATTTCACGAAAAATTATAATTTACAAAATATTTTCTTAAAAATGATATTTTATATTACCTATAAAAATGAATGAATGAAAAATATTTTCATCGTTTGTGAAAATATTCAAACATAAATTATTGTTAATAATAAAAATATTTTTCATTAAGTAAAAGCGATAGGAGTGATATTTTTAGGAAAATATTTTTCAAATTATTCATTTTCCACAAAAAAAAAAAAAAAAATTAGAGCTTAATCGAAATCATCGAATTAGCCAACTTGGCAATTGGAGATCATTGCCAACAACTGAAGAAGCGTTGAGTTCAACCTCTCGTGACCACGTGTTTTCTCTAATTTCTGTCGATGCTCGAACAATAGATAAGTCTTGCTCTTATGAAGTTTTATTCACAAGATTTAGGTTGTGTTTGGTTTAGCATTTCCAAGGGGCTTTCAGGCCTGAAAGCTCCTTGGGAAATGCTAGATCATTTGGTTCAGCTTTGAAGCCGGTTTTCGGTTGAAAGCGGCCCTCAAAATGCTGAAATTATTTTTTCTCTTTTAAAACTACCCTCACTGATTCTTCATATTTCGATTTTGTCCTGAAATTTTTTTTTAATTGAAAAAGGAGGTAGCCCTTCATCGGTCTAGCGAAGGGCTACGGCCACCGGTGAGCCAGATTTGGCACTGGTGGCCGTCGACTGAGGTCACCCAAGGTCGGCCGACCTCTAGCGACCCTTGATTGGGGCCACGCGACCCTTGCTGAGGGTCGCCCGACCTTGGGCAACCTCCGATGGCCCTCGGCTAGGTCGCGCAACCTTTGCCAGAGGTCGCTCAACTTTAGGCGACTTCAGCCGACGGTCGCCAACACCAAATCTAGCTTGTTGGTGGTCGTAGCCCTTCGTCGAACCAGCGAATGGTTTAGTCCAATTTTCCAAAAAAAAGATATATATACCAATCAAAGCCCATTGCGAAAGTTTTTTTTACTAAACGCACATTCAACTCAAAGTCCATTTGCAAAAAATTTTTACTAAACACAATTATATTTCTCCAAATAGCTTCGGGATTTCAACATTTTGCATTGGATTGAAAATCCCTTGAAAATACTGAACAAAACGTACCCTTGCATAGGTACGATTTCCCTCCCAATGATGACTTCAAAATTTTAAGTTTCCATGCGACGCAAGCATCTTCTTGTTTGGTTGTCATCATTTGTGTGGAAGGGAAAGAGAAATTTCCCTAACTATCACACAGGAGTTACCGACAACTTAAATAAAAACAATTTACAAGAAATATAATAACCTAAGAAAAAAAATTTGCTGTCCTTTTTTTTTGGCAGTATCTAGTGAAATATTTCTAAATTTGAGCATGTCCTTAAAAACGCTCAAGGAAGAATAAATAGGTGGGAAATTTGCCTAAGGATGAAAAATTCCGCAATGTCAACTCTCATATTCCCATCTAGTCGAGAAGAAAGTGCAGGCCATTGCACTTTAAAAAGAATTGACATCTAGACTAGGCATTGGGTTATCGGCTCTTGCTGATTGGTCCATGCTACACACAGTGTAAAAAAAGCATGAGAAATTTCGGTAACGATGATAAAGAAGTTACCGATACCTTAAATTAAAACATTTCATAACAAATACAATAACCTCATAAATAAAATTTTTGTTGTTTTTGTACGCGGTCCATAGTGAAAATTTTCAATAGCTACATGATTCACGATACCCACATCCATTGATATTTCCAACATATATATGATAAATAAGACACACTGATCGAACCAAGAACCGTCTGAACCAGACCAAACCAATCGATTCAATGATTCAATCAGTGTTCGAATTGTCTAATTCCTAATTCCAAAGAGGGAATTGGACCGATTATTATTTATTTATCTTGTAAATATAAGCCTAAAATCTAAATTCCCTCACGCATGCCTCCTCTTACTTTCCTCTTTAGATCTTTATGAATTTGCCCATGATGCTCACGCCTCCTCTTTAGCTGAATTCACATTGGGGCACGTTTGATCCAATTATGTGTTCAATTAGAGTAAGCGTATTGGTTAGAATGTAGTTTAGACACAAATGATACATGCAAGATACTCATATATGAGGAAAATTTTATTTGGGTAACGTGAGATTTTATTTTATACCGTTTCAAAGTGTTCACAATGAGATGAAAATATGATGGTTATGTTCTAAACGGACTTGTTTACTTCATGCATGAAATTTTCTTGCAAAATGAAGTGCTTAAAATTAGAGGTGATCAATTTGATGGTGGGTAGGTTGTAAAGCTAGAACTTGGAACCTACATTGTTTGTATGAAATTGATTTGGAGCCTAGTTTGTTTTTCCGATCCAGTTTGAGGGTTTACTTGAGAATCTATTTTGTTTTCTTTCCTTTATTTGGTTCATTTTTTTTTTTTACATAAAATCATATGAGGCTATGGATAACGAAATGATTTAATGTAAAAAAACAAACACCAAAAATCCTATTATGCGAAAAACAACAATCCATAAAATGAATACATAGCCATGTGTCATTATAAAAAATGAAAAGTTCAAATACATGACATAAAAACATAAATTATAAAGCTTCATTCCTCATTAATCCATAAAAATTTAGAGAGAAAAGAAATTAAGATTTCGACTTTTTAACTTATAAAATCAGTTCCAAAACAAAGTAATCCGATTCAGTCCTCGAGTGGGTATTTACTCGGAACCTGTTCTTGGTTTTGTTCCAAGATCGAGGTTCCCCCGAACCTATTTTTTAGATGATTTGATCTGATTCTCGGATAGAGTCGTTTTAGTTGCATACTCCTACTAAAAATGAGCAGTTCGGGAATCGGACTAGACCGGTCGTTTCGGTCTTGTCCTTGATTTCGAAAATTGAGAACCGGTTTGATTCCTAATTTATGAGGGGGACCGGATTATATCGATGACTCCTAAACTAGGTAAAAAAGAAGAAGAAGAGCTCAATCCCTAGGGAAAACCAACGGGGAAAAAGAAACAGCAATAACAATAATGATAACAACAATAATGATAATAATAATTAATAATTATAATAAAATGGATAAAAAGAAAAGGGGGAAAAGAGTGAGGAGTGCGAGTCGGATGCACGAAAAAAGGAAAGAGGGGGTGCTAATGGCACGCACGGGACCGCACCCACCCTAGCCCCACACGCAAACCCAGCCCCACCCCCACCTCCACCTCTGCACCCAACCAATCCCCTCCTCTCCGTCAACTCTCCCTTTCTCTCTCTCTCTCTCTCTCTAAACGATCTCCGATCCATCGTCAACATCGAACCTCCGAGCCCCGAGCCCCAACCCCAACCCTCAACACCTCCCCCTGACCTCTCCTCCCCCTCCCCCTCCTCGCATCGCATCGCATCGCCTCGCCATGGCCTCCGAGCAGGACGGCGCCGCCGCCGTCTTCCCCGACGAGGAGGACCTCGACGACGACGACGACAGCCAGGACGACGAGGACGAGGAGGAGCTCCTCCCCAACCACGCCGTCGGCGTCCTCCCCGACGACGACGACGACGACGACGTCTTCGACGACGACGCCAACTCCGCCTCCACCTCCTCCTCCCTCCCCACCGCCACCCCCTCGACCTCCCCCTCCTCCCCCTCCCCCTCCCCCTCCTCCTCCTCCGCCTCCGCCGCCGCCGTCACCGTCGCCGTCCCCGCCCCCTCCGCCCCGATCCCCTCCCCGTCCCCACCGCCGCTCCCCCTCCTCCTCCTCCGTCTCCATCGCCGCCCCCACCGCCTCCCCCGTCCCCCGATCGTCGGCACGATCTCCCCCTCCGAGCTCAAGCGGCCCTCCCCCGCCGTCACCGTCGCCAAGCCCCTCTTCCAGCGCCTCTGGACCGACGAGGACGAGATCGAGCTCCTCCGCGGCTTCCTCGAGTACACCACCCAGCGCGGCGGGGCGCCCTCCGGCGGCCACCACGACACGGCCGCGTTCTACGACCAGATCAAGTGCAAGCTCCAGCTCGATTTCAACAAGAACCAGCTCGTCGAGAAGCTTCGCCGCCTTAAGAAGAAGTACCGCAACGTGCTCAGCAGGATGAGCTCCGGCAAGGACTTCGCTTTCAAGAGCCCCCACGACCAGACCACCTTCGAGATCTCCCGCAGGATCTGGACCAACGTCGCCGCCGCCACTCCCGGCTCTAACAACGACCACATCGACGACGAGGACGACACCGTTCGGAACCCTAATTTCAATAATCACCTTTTTACTACTCCTAATCCTAACCCTTTTTTCGATCCGACGACGACGCCCATAAAGTCGCGCAAAAGGCAGCGTCCTCCGCAGCCTCAGTCTCATCCACAGCAGGTGCAGGTGCAGCAGCTACAGCATGTGAAGGTGGAGGAGAGGAATTTAGGGGTCGACGGTCCTACGATGTCGAATAATGTGACTCCAAATTTGAATCTGAATGCGAATGCAAATGCGAATGCGAATGCGAATCCAAGTGTTGCCGGAGTGATTGAGGATACTGTGAGGAGCTGCTTGTCGCCATTGTTTAAGGAGTTGTTGAATGGGGCGGCAGTGGGCGGGGGATTTGGCGGCGGGGGATCAAGAGGAGGGTTTGGGTATATCACAGCGGCCTTGAATCCGTTGCCGTTCAGTTATGGAGTGGGACTCGGAGTGGGCAGCACTGGGGAGACTGGGGATGAGAGGTGGAGGAAGCAGCAGATTATGGAGTTGGAGGTTTACTCGAAGCGGTTGGAGTTGGTGCAGGAACATATCAAGGCAACTATAGAGGAGCTGCGCTCTAGCGGAGGAGGGTGATTCGAGGAATTAGCCACTGGGGTTTTCATTTTCATGGGATGTCAGTTGTAAGTGAGTTTGAGTTTCTTGTTTCCTCCCCACTCAAGTTTCTCGAAATTGATTGGGCATTGATAAATAGATGACACTTGATAGTGTAGTGGCCAGTTGAGATTTCGGTTTCACCTTTCTTCGAAAGATGATAGGCAGTTGTTGAATAATTATTTCTAATTATTTAGCCTCCGATAGATTGGTCACGTTTTCCTGGGTAATGTAGATAATGTGGCTACTATGGATCAACAGTGGTAGATGAAATAATGGAATTGCTCTAACTTGCCTGGCAGGATCTGTCCTGTCGGATTTCTGAATTGTCTCCAGTTCATGCATGCAAGTTCTTATGTTTTGTGGTGGTTGATTAGATTCATGGGAGTTGGGTATTCTGATGTTCTTTTGTATGCATCAGTTTGTTGAAACTTGTACGATTTGTAACAACAAGGATTTGGCTGAAAATAGAGCTGGAGCTGCATTCTTATCCTTGGTTTTCATTTTCTGAAAGTCTTTAAATTGGTGTGGTGCCTTTCTTGCTAAAATGTGTACTCTAGAAATGAGCAAATACTTCCTTGTTACACTGTTAGTGTGGGAGATGAGAGTTCATGAGCATGTCGCACTGTTTATATAGAGGATGGATGCTTCTTACTTTCTTATAGAGTATGACTAGCAAAGATGATAGTATCTACACTTTTCGGTGCTGTTTTGTGTCATGCCTTCAGCACTTTGACTTGTCGGTGGAATTTTTTCTTCTGTTTGATGCACCAACATCATGCGTTCAAGTTATTCTGACGTTTAGCAGTTCATGTGTTATATTAGCCATCAAATTCAGGAAATGTTGCTTTGTTTACAATAAGAGATTTTAGGTCTAATTATCATTCTTCCTCATTATTGAAGTTGTGGAATTGTTGAAGCATGATGTTCAAACAACTTGGTGAAATTGTAAATTGCATGTTACACTGTGTGGCAAATTGTTTTATGCCTGCAAGTATGTATTCTACAATGAATGGCAGGGACTACATAAATAGTCTAATTTATCATGGCTAGGAAATTTAGTGGGTTGGAAGATGGGCATATGTTATCACTTCGATCCTATAGATTTTTTTGAATTTGTTCTTACATCATCCTGGTAATAGCGTTGGTTGTTGTGACATTATAATTTCAGTCTTGTCATTTTTGTCTTCACAGACTCTGATGCTCTATAACTTCTCGGCTAATGCCAAGAATGTGTTCATATATGATACAAGTGTTATATTGTTACTTCTATTTGCCTCTGCATTCTCATGGCTACGGCCTTTAGTTTCCCGTGATTTTGTTAGATGGCTTTTTGGCCTTTTCTGATTGCTGTTATGTGCTGATGGTTGTATGCATCTTTTTGGTTCTGTCTTTGCTATTCCATGGAGGGAGTCTGCATGGCATAACAATTTAACGTTTCGACAGTACCTAATTATAGACTCTATTGGACAATGGGTGAGGATACAGGACGAACTTGCTCTGCCCGTATGACACAATGCCGTGAGATTTCTCTTTTTGAGGAATCTGGGATATAACCATCTATTCTCCGCTTACTGATTTGTTAGTCTCTTTGAGGGAGATGAGAAAGCTGAGTAGTTCGCAAGATGCTGCCACCGAATCTGCTCGGAATACTAGTTGACCGAGTTTCTTCCCTGATTTGGGAAGGTCCTTTTGGGCAAATCAGGGAGCAATAATACAATTGGGAGACTGTTTTTAATTTCTACAAACGCGCTAAGAAGCAACAAGCTGCTGTATTTTCCGGATCGATAGTATTTCCTCGTTCAGTTTGTCCTTTTAGCTTTGTCTGATAAAGTGGAGACTCCTCGTGTCCGCAGAGCCTCGGAACATGGTGTGCCCAAGCTAAAAACAAACTTTTGCAAAGATCTCACAGTTGTTGCTGGTAGAAAAGAAACACGAAAGGAAAATCCTTGCTTGTCCATCAAATTCATAGCCATATTACCGGCAGCATCTCTGCCTCTCCATTTGTTCTCGTGTCGTGGCCGGTCGGCCAGAGGCAACTCTCTATACTTCGGAACCTGCGATATTAGAAACCATATCCCAGCAGTGGTCCAATAGAAACTAAGGGCATGATGCCACTAGAACTAAGTATCGGTTGAGATAGTTACTGCGTGCCGGAAGCATCTTTAAATGCTTGCTTGTAAGGTGCTCAATATGTCCTTGTTAGCATGAAATATTGCGGGGAAGGTGTCGCTTCTGATTCTTGCCAACCGTCTCCACGACAGCAGATTTGGACTACATAGGCCGAAGGAAACCATGTCGAGAATCAGACCGCGGCCCACCTGCATCGATTCGGCTGTGACCCCGTGAAAAACAATGGACGACGTTGTACGAATCAGCGGGCTGATTTCCCTTTATCCCGGACGCGTGCCTACATCTCAACCCTTTGCCATGCTCTCCACGTTGCTTGATAAATAGCCCTTCTGACGAAGATTTGTCGTGGATGTTGACAGATTTCAGTTTTATGTAAATCACTTGCGCCATCCATGTCTTGTTACTGTACCATACATTCTTTCTGATGATTTATGGATTCGGAACGTGAGGGTTGTCGGTATCTGATGCGACTGATTCATGTCAATCCCACTCATTTACTTCTTACACCCTTTAGCATCCCAACTTCCTCATGATTTATAATCAGATCAACTCCGACTCGAGCCAACCACGCCACATGGAGCACATGGAATCCGCGCCCTGCAGATGCCGCATGGGCCGGACCAGTGATAGGCCCGCCCCTGTCCTGTTTCCCCCACCCTATTGATATATTAAAACGAAATATTTACTCTCATATATCTAGTCACTCAATGTATACGAGAATTCCCAAGAGGGTATCCAATGCCAGAGAAGATGACAAAATGCGTGTCCGTTGGATAGACTGCCGTATTGGGATCTAATTTTACAAAGAAGCTTGTTTATCTCCAGCATTCCTAGGGTGGTCAGCCAAGACGTACTTGTCTTAAAACATGCTTCGAGCTTGGGTCTGAGGGCTGACATTAGATCACTGACTGCCAAGTGAAGAATGTAGCATAATCGATAGTTAAAAAAGCTTAGAAACGAGGGGCATCCTTTCCCGAAGACCAAAAATTACACGAGCTTTGATTTCAAAATATCTTAAAAGCAACAACATTCTCTCAAAGCTTCTTGATCCCTGATTCTAAATCTTTCGTCCTCCAAATAACAGTCAAAATTCGTAAACCGACTAAACACCGGGTTAAACAGCAGAAACAAACAATTCACTCCACTAACGAGAGAACATATTGCAATTGAAATCGACTCCCATATCCTAGGCTTCAGAATCAACAAGACTCTAGATGCTCACTTCTTCTTCCCTCCCTTGGCAGCATCACCAGCTTTAGTCTGCACAAGAGTAGGAAAGATTAAGAATAACAAGACCATCTGGGACCAAAAACCAGAAAGAAACTTGGATCCAAAATTACCTTCTTTACTCCACGGATCTTCTTGGCTCTGTTCTTCCTTTCCTTCAATTGCTTTCTTGACTTCTCTACCTTGGTATCAAGTCCATTCTGCAATGCAAAATTACCAACTTAATCATGACTAAAGTTTGGCTATGGAGGGTGTCTACTAGTAAGAGAAAAGGACTACATCCCTAAGATAATCAAGTGCACTATTTCATTCAAAACCACCATTCGCAAAGAATTTATGTTCTGTATTCAACAGGTAAATTGCAGAGTCCAAAATATTAAAGATAATTTTTGCAGAAATATAATTATCAAGTAGCTTGCAGGGCTTTCATATATCCTGCAGAACCTATTACTAAGAAATCCTGCCTAAATAAGATAAGCTTAATCAGCTTTATTATTACGCTTTATAAAGGGTGGGAAGCCCTGCAAGTTGGGGTCACCCAGCAACATGTCTAATGCATGTGGCCAAAGTATTCTAAACTGCATTATAATTAGACAGTCACTTCAGCAAAGAACAACCAGCAATTCAGTAGGCCAGAGTACAATTTCAATTCAAAAAATGAGAAAGGGGAACCACAAAAGATTAGATGACACAAGGAAAATTTACCCTGATGAGTCTGTACTTGGGCTCATACTTCTTGGCAGTCTCAACTGAATCATAAATCAAACCAAAGCCAGTAGATTTCCCACCTCCAAAATGAGTCCGGAACTTGAACACAAAGATCGAGTTTGAGTCCCTCACATCATACATCCTTCCGAGCTTCTCCTTCAGCTCCGCCTATTAACCAAAAATGACCTCCATTTAGCAAACATCTCTTTGGCAGACTATCTCCAATATTTGTGGCGCAAGTGCCAGACTGAGAGGAATATGGCAGTAAAATCAACAGTTTATTACCTTGGAAACATTGGGTCTTCCAGGATGAAGTACATCAATGACCTACAGAGCAATGGGAATCAAAACATCAGCAGCCAGAATAAGGTTTGATCAATGCAGTCTATTCAAATAACACTCCAAACTTCGGTGACTTCACATATCTGCATAATGAGGGAGCTTCTTTGGCTCTCATCGCCCACTCCATTACTATGAAAACACACAGCATCTTTGACTTTTAAGACTCTAAATCATCCTGAGCCAACCCAAGTCTTGTTTTGACAGATGCTGCAAATTGTATCACTCTACCATTCATTTCTCCTGGCTAATTTCTAGTACCCGCGATTATCCAAGATGGGGAAAACGGCGCTTCAAACCTAATGATGCTCCCCTCACCAACTTCCGGCAATAAATTAGTAACCTTTTACATGCACACAAATCCCCGCGGCTTATTTTCGCGACCCGGGACCTGTTTCTTCGAAACCCTCAAAACCATTTCAGCTCAAACCCAAAACCCTTTTCAGGGAACTAGCCTAGTAGACCAGAGGCCCTTCCGGTAGTCCCACCGCCGATCCCATCTAACCAAATCCTAAACGCCGCATTCAGGAATCTAATCTAGCATTCCGATTCACGCAAACGCCACAGAACAAGCTCGTTCCAGGGAGAGGGAGAGAGAGAGAGAGAGAGAGAGAGAGAGAGAGAGAGACTCACGAACTGCTTCCTGGAAAGAAGCCTGTTGGTCATGAACTTGCGGGTCCTAATGGTCACTGCCTTGTCCGCCATGGCTGCTCCTCCTTCCCCCTCGGTGGGATTTTCGGTCGGGCGCGGCGAAGCAGGGAAATCTCAGCAGGGCAGCTCCGGAAGGCGATGCGGGTTTACGGCGGTCCCTTCGAATTTATAGCATTAGGGTTTTTCCAAGCGAAAGATCTTTGCGAAGTCGCAAACTTTCTGGGCTTCCCCACTGCGTCAGCCCAGATCCTCGCGATCTTCCTGTTGGGCTACCGAAGGCCCAACCTCTGCGGCTCAACTGGGCCCGCCTTCGCCTTCGCCATCCAGCTGAAAAATGCAATCTTGGCCTCGTTTTATTTATATGTTTTTATTATAGGATTTCCTGAAATTTGATTTAATGTACAATATCATCCATGAAATATCAATTTATTTAATGCGATCTCTAAACTTTAGTCCGACGTACAATGTAATTCTCAAACTTTTAATTTGTTCAATGCGATCACTGAATTTTGAGTACATATTTAGATTAGTCCCCGAATGATATAAAAATGTTTAGTGTTATCTATATACCTAAATTAATAAAAGGATGACATTAGTTATATGCATATAGTTTGGGGATTAGTTTGAACATTTAGTAAAAGCTTGAGAACTACATTAAACGAAATCAAAAATTCAAAGACAACACTATACATTAGGCTAAAGTGCAAAGACCACATTGGATAAATTGAAAATTCAAAAATTATATTGGATAGGGATAGCGACACAAATGTTCCTTGAACTTTAATCCAATATACAATGTGACTCGTGCACTCCCAGTAACTTTAACTTTGTTCTATTTTGTTTTTTCTTTGTTCTACTCTACTCTTGGTCTAATTCTTATTCTTGAATTTTTGCTTTATTTTTTTTTACAAGATGTGAGAATTGAAATCTATACCTAAAACTAAATCATATACGCCTCATCTCCTGAGAAAGTAGGAACGAAAAAGGCGACCATTAGGACAAATCCTAGTTTTTCAACTATAGAAAAATATTCAATGTTGTATTTTCATTAATTCAACTCTAGGGACAATATTGAATATTTCCGTATTGTTCAAGAACTAAGTTAAACATACATCAAAAGTTCAAAAACTATATTATTACCCATCGAGTTAAAGATTAAAAATTACATCAAATAAATTAAAGATTCAAGGATCATAATACATATCGGGCCAAATTTTAAGAATTATTTGTCATTTTCTCCATTAAACGTTAAATCATAGTAGTTGTGTTATTGGTGTCACATATTCGATTTATTATTTTATCTGGTCACCAGTCACCACCTTGAGCTTGGCATACCACGAATGAAATATCGTTGCTACGAACAGATGAGGTTCGTTCATGCGCCTTGGGCCACGTCCACCACAAGCCGACTCTCTCTCTCTCTCTCCTCCCAAAGTTGGCTCCTTTCCTCTCCCCCAAGAAAATCTCTCTCTTCCTCCTCCGTCAACGGCATTGGGCTCCCTTCCATGGCCGCGGCGGCGACCCTCTTCCTCTTCCACCCCGGCCCCCCCAAGTGGGGCCGCAAGTTCCCTCCTTGCCTCCCCGCCGCCCGCCGCGTCAACCTCGGGACCGGCGCTCCGAGCTTCGGCTCCGCCGAGCCCGCCGGCGGCCGCCTCGTCGCGTGCTCCGCGCGGCGCGGGGACCGGCCCCTCGCGGCGTCGAGCTCCTCCTCGGGCGGCGCCGAGGATCACCGGCGGAGCCCGCTCGAGGTCGTCCTGAGCGCCATCGCCAGGGCCCTGGAGTCGCTCAAGAGGCCCGCCGTCGCCGCGATCCTGCTCGGGTTGCTGCTCGCCTACGATCCTAACTCCGCATTGGCCGCCTCCGGCGGCAGAATGGGCGGGAGTTCGTTTTCGTCGCGGTCGTCGTCGTCGTCCTCCTCCTCGTCTTCTTCTTCCAGGAGCCATACGACGAACGCGCCTAGCCCTAGCTTTTCGTACTCGGTTCCGTATTACGCGCCTTCTCCGTTTGGTGGTCCCTACGTGGGACCGGCGGTTGGGGTCGGAGTGGGCGCGGGCTCGAGCTTCTTCTTGATATTTATGGGCTTCGCTGCGTTTCTTCTGGTCTCGGGGTTTCTCTCGGATCGGTCTGAGGGTGGCGTGCTCACCGCGACGGAGAAAACGACCGTGCTTAAGCTTCAGGTATGAGTGATTGTTTGGTGTTTGTTGGAATGCCTCATGTTTTGCAGTTTTTGTGGCTCTGAGTTTGATTTGGACTGGGTGACTAGGTGGAGTTTATCTGCTTTAGATAAAGGGCGAATTCACTCATCAATCATCATTGTTGATGTAGGAGTGAAATGATCGAAGGCTTTGGGGGTACTTGTATAGTGGCCTTTGCAAATTGACTTCAAAGTTACTGCCTATTTTATTTATATTTTCCTTAAATCCTCCTGTCCATCTTCGTTTGGGTTTTTCTTTGTAATGGCACCATCATACTTGGCAACCAAATTGTTGACATGGTAATATTAGCAAACGATGGATGGACTAGACATTGAAACGAGTGTACACATTGCGATTGCTGAAATCGAAGTGAAAGACCCACTCTGTAAATGTGTCAAAGTGAAGGGGGTCTAGATTCTATCTCTGATATTATACACATGCATAAAAAACTTTTCTTTGATAACTGCATTGATCATGTTTATGTGGACTTTACGGTTGTGGGTTGTTATCAAGGTCCTTCTGTTCTAGGGGGAAAATGTGATTAAGCTTGGAATTACCGCGTGTTTTTATGTGGTGTTTACTAGAAATTTAGAAAGATGGGTTGACTATATTGGTTAGTCAAGGTGCAATTAAGAGGAGGAATGGTTGGGATTGCCCCTAGATTCCTCGATAGAAGTGTAAGTAAATGCTATGAATGCTGGAGTTGGAACTAAATTTGGATTATCTGCAATGAGCCAGGTGGTTTCGAATTTGAGACAAATGCCTTGTTGTTGAGGCTAAATTGGAATGATCTGTACAACTTGTGTGGGAGAGTTATTTCTTTTTTCTTTCATATGAGTGGAGTAGGCAAAAAAGTTGAATTGATGTATCTTGGTTATCTAATATTGGTAGTCCACCATCTACTAGCTTCTTTAGGCACTATGAATATTTGTAAATAAATATGGAGTTATCTAGTCCTTTTTAGCTTTTGAGTTTCCCCAGATCATTTTGTTCAGGTGGGATTGTTGGGCATGGGAAGGTCACTTCAAAGCGATCTTAATAAAATAGCAGATTATGCAGATACATCGTCATCTCAGGGTCTTAGCTACATCCTGACTGGTAAATTTCCTTATTCTTCCTCTCTGCCTTTTTCACAATTGATGCCTCTTCCTAACATCTGCGAGTTTCGAATGAAATATAAAATGGTAAATTTTTTGAAGTTCTTTCTCCTAACATCTCCATTAAAGTTGATTGGTAGTTAAGTTGTTTGTTTCCTTACATGTCAATGTGAAACAAATGAGGAAAGGAAGGAATATGGCCATATTGTTAAAGTGTCTGACCAAACAATCAAGCAGAGGAAGGGACTGAAATGTAGGGATTAATGTGTCTCTCAATAGTCTTTCATGCTTATCTTGAAATGATGTGGAGGATCTTTAACATCATGCAGTCAGCTTTAGGGAAATCGACAGAACTTGTAATTTCCATTCAGACACTCACTCAAGGGTGTCGACATCTGGGTTATGATGGGATTAAGCTTCTTATGTGAAGTGCTGTTTCTTTTAGTTTTTTCCTGTCTCTTTAAGCAATGATTCTGAGTTGCAAGGATTGAGCACTCATGTCTATGCACTTTGATTATTAAAAATTATTGAATAATAATTATTGGCAAATGTTTGTGCAGAGACGACCCTTGCCTTGCTACGGCATCCTGATTACTGCATCTCTGGTTATTCATCCGTAAGTTAAATCCATCATCTTGAACTTTCACTGGCCTAGAAGTTTTAGCGAATTTCTATTGAGAATGGGGAGTCTTGACACATGGAAAATATTGATTGTCATTATAATCATATTTGGAGGCATTATCAAACGTGACAAATATCTATACCAAGTCAGTAATCAATCCATCTGCTATGACACTTGTGTTTTCCCAGCCAGAATAAGTTTAAGGTTCTAGTTTGTATGCACTATCTTGCTGAAAGAAGACCTGTTCTTCATGATAGGATAGTGCAGTCGTGACGCTCAACACACCAGAACCAATAGTACTACCTCAGTCGAACCTCTTGAAAATAAAGAACTGGGGATTATAAGTTTACTATAAACCCTCTACCACAAAGCGGAAACATCTACATGATAATTCCAGCTTGACACGCAGAATAGAAGTCTTGCTTATCCTAATTTGCCATATGACATATTAGAAAATCCTTGCTTGATAGGCTTCTTATATTGGTACTTGGGCATCTAGCTTGTAGCAACTGTGATTCCCAATTTCCTGTCCGAGTTTTTTTTCTTCTTTTTATCGATTTTCTTTCAACGTAATGATTTGATGTCTCTACACTAATTTTTTTCTGTGATTGGATCTTTATTTAGGTGGATGTGAAGCGGAGCATGGAGGATGGGGAGAAACGTTTCAATCAGCTGTCAATTGAAGAGCGAGGGAAGTTTGACGAAGAGACACTTGTTAATGTGAACAATATAAGAAAACAAAGCACTGCCAGCCAGAGATCTAGTGGATTTAGCAACGAGTACATAGTGGTAAGTTCCTGCATTCGTGTTTTGATAAAGATCTTGCATTATTTAACCTATCTTTTATGTGTGTTATTGATCCTAGCAGTTTTCATTCCCTTGTATTATTTTGGCCTATAACTTCACCTTCTTTATTAGCTGAGTTGACGTAATCAAGAAATCTTTAAGCCTTAGAACTCTATAAGTCTGCTATCAGCTTTTTTGGTTTAAATGCTTTTATGGTCCTTATGTGACAGATTTTATCACAAGTTTTTAAGATTTATGAGATTGATCATTGAGATCTTACGGAATTTTCAGGACTTGTAGTGATATTGATTTTGAGGAGCTCTTCAAGAAATTATGGATGGCCATTTTGCTGCCATTTTCAGAGTTGACAACCTTGCTGGTCATGGAATGTCATTATGTTATCGGACTTTGCTTTTCCTTGGCTCTGAAAACCAAATAATGAGCATGGCTTACTTTTATTTGGAAGCTTATAGCCATTTAAAGCCATTGACTGTTCTTTGTCTGGTTGAAGTTCATCGCAAAAGCTTGTGGTAGTCACTTAAATGAGATTTGTTACATATCCCATTTACACATTTTCATCACCTCAACGGAGCCTAAGATGTTAAATCTGTATATGCTTCAGTGAAACAACCTTTTAGTCAAGAACTATGGAAAGATGTTAAATCTGCATAAGCTTTGGTGAATCTACCTTTTAGTTTAGAACCATGACTGTAAGCGTCATGATCACGCATTGTGAGGCTTGTAGTTTCTAGTTTTATTGCCTTAACAGTATATTAATTACTGCTGTTACCTGCAGTTTGTTCTATAGAGCTTTTTGCACAAGGTTGAGAATTTTCAAAATTACATTTAAGAGCTAGATGCATGGATTACTTAGAGAGTTGTATTTACTTGGCTCTTACGTTCCCATCATCTGTTGACCCTCTTTTGTCACTTACAATTTTCTTTCTTTTCAGATAACCATCTTAGTGGCTGCTGAAGGAGTCCATAAATTGCCTCCCGTTAATGGCGGTGGAGATCTGAAAGAAGCCTTGCAGAAACTTGGGTCCATTCCCTCTAGCAAAATACTAGTAAGAACGTAGAGATTTCTGTGAATATCTGTACTGAATATCTTCTGACTTCTCTTTGTTGGTCGTGCAGGCAGTTGAGGTGTTGTGGACCCCTCAAAATGAAAATGACACACTATCAGAGAGGGAGCTTCTCGAAGATTACCCGTTACTGAGGCCTTTATAATGTATATGTTGAGGCTTCATTTGCTTTTGTCAGAGGTATGATCCGAGTCAAAGTTGCATGCTTGGAGTTATTTGTATAGAATAGGTCCTGTATATTATACAGAATGAATAGGTTAAAAATACCGTAAAATTTTTGTAAGCGAACTGCAAAGGCACAGGCTTTTATTTTCTCCTGACCTGCTCCATGACTTTGTTGCTTGTGAGTTGTATCTTCTGAGGTTTGAGCTTATGAGATACGGAACAAAGTTTTTGTATCTTGATTTTCTTGCCAGATAAATGCGATTTCCTGAAGTAGCTAATGACAGTTGTGTTGGCATGTCTGTGTCAGAGTAGGACTTTGAAAGAAAAGGACCCTAGAGATGAGTCTTGGTCCTGTTCTTTTTAGTGGGAATGCCCCAATATCATCACTAACAGGGAGATTACGTGGCGGGGAACATCAAGTACTTGTCATTTGCAAGGAATAGAGACCCATGCTTGTTGAACTTCCCGAAGTAATGTCTCGATGCTTTAAGCTTTTGTAGAAGGTGTCTTACTTGTGATGGTTGTGAGTAGTGTTGGTGGATTACACGTCTGGCTTTTTCAACACCTCACATACATTTTGGGAATGTTAAAGTGGAACTCACTAAGCCAGGAACCGTGATAGGTCCAAAGTCTCATTGTTTCCTACTGAGTCCCCGGAAGCTGGGCAGGCTTGTTCTGCATCTTTTTCACAGCGGTTTGAGTGCCCTTTGTCCAAATCAGGTAGAGCCAAAGGCTTCCACTTCGACTTTTCGGGAGGACATGGGGCTTTTTGTTTGATCTATTTCTAACTCAGACCTCGAACAAGTTCGATGCGGGAACAAAATTGAACTCTCGAAGGCCTGCAAGAAATGGTCTGCTTTTCCTTCTTCTCTTTTTCTTGATGGTATCAGGTCCTCCAATTGTACTACTCAACAAGAACTGTGGAGCCAACCTGATATATGCCCCTCCCCTTCTTTTGGAAATTTTTTGACCATTGCTTAATTTAGATTAGGGGTGTGCAATTGAATCAGATTTATCTAGGAACAAGACTAGATCACTCGGAAAACAGGTTTAGGAATAGGTTTCTATTTAAACCGGTACGGGAATTGGTTCCAATTTTTGGGAACTGGTCTAGGAATCGGTTACAAGGGAAGGCGCACGCAGGAATCGGACCGGTTTTGGAATTGGTTTTTACTTTAAAAAAATAATAATAACTTGGATTAAGCATTAACATTATACTATCATAGAGTCATTAGCTGACAAACCAGTCTAATTAAATTTGTACATTTAGTAGGAATTTGTTGATGCATGGAGTAATTGACTAGGGATCTCGATTATTATATTCAGCAGCTCACAAATTTAGGAAAATTAGATTGTTGTTTCCTTGCGTGTTTATGTAAAATCCGAAGTCGTATAGGATATCGAGTAGTTGCTTCTTGCTTGGGGTGTTTATGAAAAATAAGTTCTCAGACAGACCTTAAAACCTATTTTGAAAAACATGGTAAGTTCAAAAATAGGTTTAAATACAAACAGGGTAGAGTACATGTTCCAAAACTAAGAACTGATTACAATGGGTTGGTTTCAAGTTCCAGGTTTGGAACTTATCTACCCTAAAATCGATTATCCTTAATTCTTTTTTGTATTTTTTGGTCAGTACGATCACCCCTAATTCAAATGGTTTGAAATGGACAGATTGGGATTCACTATGAGTCATGAGTCATAAACTTTGAATGCTTCGGACTCATGGGATTTAGTATTTCCCATGGTTTTTGCAATCCTAACCATCAAATCACCTCCTTACCTTGCACTAAGTAAACACGGTGTACCAACCATTACCAACAACTTCCTGAAAAGAAGAATGCAACATGCCAACTTTTGACCCTTGAGGAACTCTATCATCACCTCTATGCAGACTGTTACCGTGTTGTAATGATAACATCCGAAGGTAATAATGGGCGCCTTTAAAATCAATTTATAGATTAATATATTCGTAATATGAATAGATTGTAGGTTGAGCTTTATACATGTGGGCAGAAGTTCATTATAAGTGTTAAAATTTTCATACAACGTGCCAATTTTTTTCATTCACTTTAATGCCATAACGACGTTCACTTAAGTGCCATTTCATTGGAAAATTTAACATGGCAATTAGAAAGCTGACATAGCTACTGGTGGATAATATTTTAATATTTTAATTAATATTTATTTTTTCCTTTTTTTCATTTTTTTCTCTAGAGTCAACGAGTGCCGTGGAACCCTCGCCTAGATTGGGCGAGGGCTACCTCACCCTTGACCACAAAGGCCCTGAGCAAGGGCAAGGGTTGTGTGGTTGGCAAGGGTTGCCAATGACCTTTGTTGACCCATAGAAAAAAAGGAAAAAGCAAAAAAAAATATTAATAAAAATATTTAAAAATATTAAAATATTATTCATTAACGGCCATGTTAGCTTTTTGATGGTCATATTAGTTTATCTAGTAGCAAATTGAAAATGGCATTTAAATAAACATATTTTTTTTTTCAAAATCGTGACACTTAAGTGAACGGAAAAAAAAGTTTTAATATTAAAGTAAATGCTATACAAAAGTTTTGATGTTTGTAGTGTACTTCCCCCTATACATGTGAATCATATTGAACACCTGATTGAATTCTATCGTAAGTTTAATAAGCTAATTTCCGAATCCCAGTTCAATGCATCTCAAACGCCTGTTTCTTTTTTGTTCTTTCTTTATGTAGTTAGATCAACTTCATATCACCATCCACAACCCCATAGCAGCCCTCAGGAAAAGGTAACAACGTCTAATCTCTTTCAATCTTATCGCCGTTCAATCAGTTCGACCCTACCTTTGCTAAGTTGACCCTGCCTGAGACTTTGTCGTCAATAAAGCTTCATGGATTATGTCTATCTTCATCAATCAATTATCGTTAACTTCCCAATCCATCCTTTCTAGGTAAAACCAATACAACATGACTCTTTGAATTCCCCACAATAGTTCAAGATGGACATGCCATCACGAAGTTTTTGTTGATCTTCTTCTTCTTCTTCTTTTCTTGTTTTGCCTTGCGAACTTTCTCAACATCTCCCAAAAGTAAAGATAGTCAGCTAATGATCCCACAAGAATCCACCACGTTAGACCAAGTTACCCAAAATTGAATTCATATGCCTTCTAACTTTCTAACTTGGGTGCTGTTGATTCTTCCCCCATGCAACTTGGCCTCCAGCTTCATGCTTCTCGGGAGACCACGCGTAATCTTCCCCTACCAAGCCATGACTAGGTCAAAAACACCGATGGCAAAAGCGCCAAGAATGGCCTCACTCGACCCACTTTTCTCATCCCCCAAGATAGACGCAAAACGAAAGCATACGGTTTTCAAAGTTCTTGACCGGATAAAACGGAGTTGAAAGTCTCGTATCGATCGATGACAGCACTCCACGACTTGTCCTGACAGTGACTCGCAAACGTGTGATTTCAACACGCGTGCGCCTCAAAGTCAAGCCCCTCGGGATGAAGTAGTCTTGCAAAGTGGGATGGACCAGAGCCTACCCCCTTAAATCAACTTTTGTCATGAGGGCGTGAACAGATGGTTAACACCTATCATTTTTTTATTCATTTTTTGGGTATGCATGGTTACACGATACTTTTAATTTGGTGGCCCACCACCCTATTATGCTCTCTCTTTCTCTCTCTCTCTCTCTCTCTCTCTCTCTCTCTCTCTCACTGTTCAAAAAGAAGAAAAGCCCATCTCTAAATTATTGGCACGAGGGCCTGTGGTCCCACATAAAGATGGAAAGTAGGCAAAATAATTCAGTCTCATCATCACAGCCAGATCCAATTCTCCTCCTTGTTCAACTCTCCAACTCATGACAGGCATGGACGGAGAGCCTGTCTGTATGTAAATCAGCTTTGGGGATATTAAGGTGACACTATAATCTTAAAAGCTCAGCAATGCCTAGTTATGCCAGATGCGTCCATGAATTTGACATGACGAGTGATACCGGCACCGTTATGATTGCATGACCGCAGCGTGTATGTGAAATGATCAAGGTGGCTTGATGGTGCTGCACACTCTCGTAGCAATTCCCCTTACCTTGTTCATTAAAGGAACGACGCAAAAACACCTTCAGACTAAGTCTGACTAATGCTGCTTACTTTTCTTGCCCCAAGGTTCAAAGCAGCATTGCTCTGGCAACTACATAAATTAATCTAACTTTTAACTTTTAAGGCTGACGAATGAAATGTATGAGAGCTTTGGATATAACCAGGCCAGACATTGTGATGAACCCAGCAAACAGCTACTGTAAAGGATTGCAACTCCATAGACATTGGCATTGCTTTTCTCACATCATTACATGGCCGAAAATGGTGGATCCGACAATTGCAGTCTCTCTAGGGATCTATCAAGACTTGTACAAGAATGAGAGGTGCCTTATTAACCTATATATGAACAGCATCGACAGGAAGGGATGTCGTCCTATGGAGCGCGTGTGGAAGCAGTGACATGGTGTAGCAACTCTCGGCAGTGCCCGTTTCTACTCCTCTCGAGGAATCATTATCCGCCTCACAGTTTTGGGCCCTTCGGGTTTCCAAATTGGGGCTAATATCATAGATGGAATTAGGGCCATTTGAAGTCAAATGCTTGCTATAAGCAGGGACGTTCAGTGAAACTCCATCCTGCAACCGAGTACTTATAAGTTGAACCTCAGTCGGTGAAACCACATTATTTGTTTTCACTTCCCAGTTAGAGTGAGCTGAAACTTTTGAAGTCTGTCCAAGTTGTAGGTCTTTAAGCCCTCTCAACTGCATCTGATACTTTGCTTTCATCCATCTTACTTCGTGCTGGACAACATTCTCGTAATCATCTGATAGATTATGGCAAAAAGATGGATACGCTGATGACGAGCATGAACCAGTTCTGTGCAGAATAGATTCTTTAGCACCAAATGGGACTTTATCTTCTGACTTCATCTCCGTTCCAGTTTCCTTTGGAACTGATACATCCAACCTTTCACTCTCTTCATCAGTGTGACTTGGTTCAGAGGGTCCTGCCGAACTGAGTTCACGACTTTCCCGCTGATCCCATATATCCTGATAATCTGAGCCCTCTGATGTGCTCCACGCATTTAATGCACCCTCTCTCGTGTGATGCTCTGGACCGCCAGCTTGGTAGGTTATCTCCTCGAACCTACCATGCATTGAAGCGCATCCATTCATGCAACACTGCATCTGCAAGTTTGTGAACTCAGGGTGATGTGATAAAAAATCCACAAAGGAGCCAGTGGAGGTGCGGTTGGATGCACAGTTCTCACAAAACTTTTGGTTTGCAAACCGTGGTGTTTCCTCTATTCCAGGCCCTGGCCTCCAATCTGGAACCAAAGAAGATATCTCCCCATCAATCATATCAGCGATCTTAGTCACGTCTTGGTCATTTAGATCCAGTTCAGCAACCATTTCCGTGGCTACGCTTAATGCTGTATCTATTTCGATGTCAAAAGGGAAATATATGTTCCGGACAGGAGCTGTTCAGAATAATGCAAGATAATGTTTATTTGGTCAGTAGAAAAAAAATTGGAAAAGAAGAAAGGCTGAAAATAAAATGAGAATTCGACATGTCTAACCATCTTTGTCTGCAATTCTGAGTCTCAAAAAAATGCTCCCGTCTTCTCTTTTCTTGCCTTTCATGCTAATGTCAACATTTGCGGGATGATCATCGTCATGGCACTCGAAGAGTTCCATTCCGCTGGATTCAAGCTCAGCTGGGTGATAACCCCATTGATTTGCAGGTGTATAACCATAACCATTACAATATCCACTACCATACGATCCATCGCTGCAAGCCACGTATGGTTCCCTCAACATAGGACCCATCTCATCAACTTCTCTCCCATAGTCCAGAGATCTCAAATCTGATTCACGTTTATCAATTTGAAGAAAAGGGTCATCCAAAAGCTCCCTAGCAGAAAGTCTAAGAGATACCGTAGCTAAGCATTTCTCGACAAACTGTCGCACTTCTGGATCCTCCACTTTATACAAAGCATCTGGCTTTTTCCCCTAAAGTAAAGACATTAACATTCATTATTGAATCTACTTTTCCTCAAAACACTCAAAAGTAAAAGGCATGCTGATGAAATAATGTGAGAGAGACTGATCTCTTACGGAGATAACTTTCTTGTAGATCTGAGCAGGGTGTGTACATTCGCTATATGGGTACTCAAACGTGACCATTTCCAATACGCACATCCCGAATGAGTATATGTCTACTAGTTCATTGTAAGCCTCTTCATAAACTTCTGGAGCCATAAACTCTGGCGTCCCTGAGATATTCACCTCAGACATAAGAACTGATAATTGTCATCCCCCACTAACCTAGATAATCATTGACCAAGAAAACTCCAGAACAATAAAAATTCCACCTTTCTTATTGATAAATTGACTCTCATGGCAGCGATTGACTAATATTTATAAGATAGATGGAATATTAGGATGTACCTACACAATGATCGGCATGAGATTTCCTTAGAATCGCCGCTAAACCAAGATCTCCAATCTTCACTTCTCCTTGGTTTCCATTGACAAAAATGTTGTCGCATTTGAGATCCCTGTGGATCACAGGCGGGTCGTGGCTGTGAAGATAGTGAAGTCCCTTCAAGATCTGTCTGCACCAATGCTTCACTGCCCTAATGTTAACTCTCCTATGCTTTAACCTATACCTGTATTATATTTGGGAAAAAAATAAACCAAGAAAAAGAAAAAAAAAATTCAAATGGGGATCTTGAGCAGCCTTTTCAGAGAAATCACCAGAATCCCACGAGATACTCACTGCCTAAGGGTCCCAGAAGTGAACATTTCTGTAACAAAGTTGATGTTCCTATTGGTAGTGTCCACCCAAGAAGTGTAGAACTTCATTATGTTCTTGTGCTTCAGCGTCTTCAGGAGATGGATCTCACAGTAGAGCCTCTCGAGATCTTCAGGACTCTGCAAGAAGTCATAGAGCTTGACCTGATTCCAAGCAACCTCTATGCCTTCATACTCGTCAAATGCTCTGTAACTGCGTCAGAAAAGGGCGCAAAAATCACTAATTTCTCCAAACCAATCCTCAATCTAACAATGACCCATTTGTGGGAGCTCAGAGAAGAACCTTACAAAGCAAAATTTTCCAGAATCTAAACTGAAACGGACGGTTTCTGAACAAAAAAGGTTGAAAATTTGAAGGGAAAACGAAATGGGTCATTCCGAAAGTTGCGAATACATACACTGTCTTCGAAGCTCCTTTGCCGAGGATCTCATTGTACTGCAACAAAGCAAGAAACTGGAATCAATCTCCCAAGCTAGACGATTACACACAGATTCGGATTCAACGGACGCGAGAGAGGGAATCAGGAGTACCCTGCCGTATCTCCCAGTGGGATCAACTTCTACAAACTCAGATGGGTCCGGTTCGGTTTGCGAGAGACCATTCATTCTCCAATCTCCAGAGTCCAAGGCGTCTCCTTTTTTCCGCAGCTGCGTGCCGTCCTTGAAGCTACCCTCTCCTAATCTTCCTGACGCCGCGGATATGCAAATGAAAAGAAAAGGCCGTCTATCATGCAAAAATTATTGCTTTCCACCAACTTTTGGCTAGAGAGAGAGATGCAAATGATCCACCGGCAATTTTTCAGAGAGAGAAAGAGAGAGAGAGAGAGAGCTGAGGAGATGAGAGCTAGAGGGCATGTATACTTCTTTATTGCAGGTTTCATTAATGTCAAATTTATGAAGCAAGACAAAGAGAAGCCAAACGGCTCCACCCAACCCCTATGAGCAGGAAAGGCAACATGACAAACGGGTTCGGCTCTTATTGACCGACTCCAAGGTGGTCACTTTCGCCTCTCCTTTTCGGTTCTGCTTGAGCACATTACGCCTCCTTG
Source organism: Corymbia maculata (assembly GCA_014182735.1). NCBI lineage: Eukaryota > Viridiplantae > Streptophyta > Magnoliopsida > Myrtales > Myrtaceae > Corymbia > Corymbia maculata. The sequence continues at coordinate 42,546,057 of CM024689.1, read as the reverse complement.
AACTCTCTCACAGAAGATTTCGCAGCAGCAATAAAAAAAGAAAAGAGAGTTGTGTATTTTTTCCCACTTTGCACAGTAAGTACACTAAAATCACCGGATGAATGAATGATTAGATAAATTGACAGAGACTGATGTATGGTGTGATTCTCATGGATTCCGGCTTTCTGTAGCATACAAGGGTCGTTTTATGACCTACCGTTTGTGTTTTTCCCCCCCGAATAAATATGTAAGTTTTGATTAATGATACATCGGTTTAATTGCGCACATAAGATGAGGGTAAGAGTAACGACTTGAGCCGATAGCTGAACTTTTTAGACCAACCTCACGGAAATTATAGTAGATCATTTAGATAGATTTACGGTGAAGATGTACTATACTCAAATCTAAATTTTCTATGTTCGGTACATCCAAACTAGGTTTTGAGTAGAAGAGACGTAGTGAATTTTGGGAAAACGGAAAGTGATCAAATCCGAATTGTGATGATAGTTGCAAAACAAATCCATCTAAGAAATGATAATTGTCTTTAAACTTGTTACGAAAATGAAACTTCAAAAAAGTGTTGTTGAATTCTAAAATTTTTAAAATGTGCAATCATATCTTAAAATTTATTACGAAACTGTAAATGAATCCTAAAATTTTCAAAAAGTGTTATGAACAAAATGACTAAATTTGATCAATTTGACAAGTTTTACAACTTGATTACATTTAAAAAAAATTTGAGATTTGATTGCACCTTCTTGATAAGTTTTAAAATTTGATTGTACTTTTAAAAATTTTAAGGAATAATTTGCATTTTATTGATAAGTTTTAAGATTTTCAATATAGTTATCCCGTCCAAGAACGGTCATTTTCTGGCCAACACCAATTAACATTAAAGAGCCAATTAACATTAAAGAGAGGGGATAAGGAAAGATAGAATTCTAATTTCTGCCTACATAAACAGTTCATAAAGTCGACCCTTTCTTGTATGACGATCCGTTATGAATTACAAAATGTGCAACGAGGATTCCATGCTGAGTTTTCCCCGTACCAGTCCAAAGCTGGCCGGAACAATATAAAATTGTTAAGGTGTGTGATCAGCGGTGGCAATTTTGAAATCTGGCTCTTCTTTCGTCTTTTCATTATGGGGCAGCCGGCTATTACCATGGCTTGAATTGATCTTTTTTGCTGATTCAGGGTTTCTTGCAGAAAGCTTGCACTGAGCTGGTGGGTCGACAGCTATTAATATTGGGGACAAGAACCTTAATCCAATTCATTATATTCGATTTAATTTTGCTCATAATAATAGTAGTTAAACAAAATCAGCAAAAATTGTCTAGAAAGGAAAGGTGAGGAGTTTGATTCTTCATATTCTCAAGAGGTTGGGGGTTAAATTAAAGAGGTTGGGGGTTAAATTAAGACAGACCAAAACAAATGATAAAAGAAAGACACACAAAAGAAATCCCAAGAGACCAATGACTTGATAGTCTCAAATTAATGCTGGCATTAGACTAATCACCTAATTATTTTTTGACATTTATAAAGATTCACATTAAAAAGATTGAGATCCCCCAAATATCTCAATTTCCTTAAAAATAAAAAGTATAGATGGAATTCAAACTTTCCAGTAGAGAGTGCACCCCTTGAAATTTGCACACAAGGGAGTAAATTCTAGACGCTTGCATTTCTTTCATTTTTTTAAGAGAATGATGATGTGATGTGTGTATGCTAATGCGAAGTAATGCGTGTTAGTGCATTTTAGGCACAACCGGTACATCAACATCACTTAGGCATGGTGCTTTTGGATATTTCTCAAATATGGTGTTGGAACTTGGCGGTGATGCATGCCATTCACGGCGGCTCTAATTAAACTATTTCAATATCGTCCATTGAATAAAGGATCGAGGGTTCTCATTTGAGAGACAGCAGCAAATTTGTCCGATTAGTTCTGAATCTATCGTACGGAGGGAATCATAATTTTTTTAATTTTACCGTAAATCGTTGACGTAAGTAGGTACCATTTAAGATGGCCGGCGATGACCGAACCCATCACGATCTGCATTGTATGTACCAATCAAATGAATCTTAAATGTATTAGCAAGCTTACGCAGCATCTCTACGGCATCCCTTTCTTTAGATCAGAATATACTTTGCTCGAAAGTGGTTTGAACATGGCAAGATCTTTTTTAGTACTTTCGGAGCGATCCCCACAGGCACGACGACCCCTCTAAAAAACGGTGTGTAGGGTGATTGTAGAGCTAAAAATGGACAAGACACAGGGTTTCCCACCATGTGCAGCCGGGCACGCATGCATGGACGTACGCATCGGGGATTGATTTGTACCTGATCCGTGTACCCTCGCGCCCCGAACTCAACATGTGGCTTCGTCAACTTGGCATCTGCACTTGCTGGCCTCTTCAAGGGACATGAAGATCTCTCGATTTGAAGACACGAGGATTTGGTGGTGTTGCCCTTTCGAAAAAGAGACGTTTGGGGTATTCTTTTAGCTCAATTATTGCATGTAAAGTGTCCCCGGGATGCATGCGTTGGTGGAGTTGCATGGTCACGAAAGGAAATGTCGTGTTTGCACTAGTGGATTGTCATGACATCTAGACATACAACACATCGTGCCCCCGATCCCATGAACTCGGTGGATTTGTAGTTATGTCCTACAAATTCCATCGCGATGTGTAAGTATCCTTATTGTCAATGTTTTGATTACACATGTTAAATGCGAGTTCCATCTCAATTTTCTTAGGAAATATTATTTACAAAGTCTCAATTCAATTTTCAAATTTTCAATTGTGTGAATTGAGCCTTAAACATCTTCACGTTTTATCAGTTGAGTCAATAAGATAAATTTCAATTAAAAATCGTAAGTTGTTTTATTTCATGTCTCTTTTTTTTAAAAAAATTTCAAAATTTTTAAATTTATTCTCCTTTTTTTCTTTCATTCTCCCTAACTATTTGCTAGGCCTTGGTGATGGCCGACAGGGTTAGCTTTGCTATTGCTAGGCAAGGTCACCATCGTCTGATTTGGCAAGGTTCAAGCCACACTAGTGGCTAGGTGAGGCTCGCCTTGCTTGGTTGGCAAGAGCAAGCTTTGCTAAAGGTTGGTGATTGGCTAGAATAGGAAGAAGGGAAGAAAGAGAGAGAAGATCAAAGAAAAATTAATAAAAAAATAAAAAATTACTAAAAAATAATTAAAATTGTCCATTTTAGCGTCAGTTGTATCACTAGTACACTTGATGTCCAGATAGGCGATTTCTGTTCAAAATTGACCAGATGAACTTAATTTGCAATACATGAAAAAGTTTGACTCATTTAATACAATTAATATGTTTATAACTAAATTGACAAAAGTATAATAGATTTATGATTTTTTAGATAATTTTCTCTTGCCTATGCTCTTGTTGATGATGGGCATTTTCACGAGGGCTCCGTGACTAACGCGCTATATCCCAAGCAATTTCCAATGTGAAACCGTGCATCCATACTCGTCAAGACAAAGATGAATTCAATTCAATTCAGCTCTAACTATTTAACATAACTTAAAAAAAGGGGTACCAAGACTTCTGAAGTTACACGCCGCGCCAAGTGCATGCTTCTTGAATCTCATCAAAAGCAACCTCTCACATCCAAATGCTTGCACACGCACTCACGTAATATTCCGTCTTTGACTCATGCATGCACTTTCTCCCTAACGCTTTCCCAAGCGACACTCCAAACAAAGCTGTACAAATATAAAAATATACGTTCACCAAAGCTGTAAAGCGATCATCGTTATCTTGCAAAAAATCTACTTTTACCTTCCTTTAGCGACGTCTTCTCTTCTTTAATAATATCGAGACATCTCTCCCTCCGTTAGCGACCAAAGCCCCCCGTCGTTGTCACGAGACTATGTCCACTTTTATCACGACTTCCCTCGGTGCATGCAAAACTTTATTAATTGGAAACAGATCATCTCCTAAAACGACGTTAAAAAAGTAGACGCTTCTGGTAGAGGTTTTTGGTTTTGACCCGTGGTCTTCTGGTTTCCGTAAAGCGGCGTACGAATTCGGCAGGGCGGTACGAAAACCTTGAAACCGGAGGTGAGCGCTTGGAACCCTCTCGTTTCGGTAGCTTCGTAATTTAATGGAGACGAAAACGAAATAAGCGCTTACGGCGAAATTGCACAAGAGGCATGATTAAAAAAAGGAACAAAGGAGACCCGGGGTTTCTGGTAGGGATTGTCTTGTTCCTGGAGCCAATGGAAGGAAGGCGTGACTGCTCTGTGATTGTGAAAGATTCGATGAATTAGATCAGTTAATTAGTTTTTTTTATCTGCGTATTGTGGAAGCTGCCCAGGAACACGTGCATCGGTCCAACTTTGACCATCAGTTATACAGTGATTTTTACTTTCTGATGCGCGTTATCATCTTGAAGGCGGTTGGTGTAAGGAGCTGGCATGTTGGTTTAGTTTGGTTCGTGTAGGCCATGCATGAAGTCTTTCATCAATTGAATGCTTCCATTTTCGTGTAAGGTATAGAGATCTTCTTGACGGATCTAGATGAGGGTCTTCTGCTTGAGAATTGAAATCCTTCCTACACCCACCTGCAATGAATTTGATAGGATTAATCGGGATTCCCGTGGGGACCAAGAGAAAAGTCCAGGGATTGTTGTTGTGAACCCATGAAGCATTCTGAGAAGAGGCATAACAGCTCTAGAATTGATAGAGCCTTTCTTGCCGCTAGTGTGGTCTTCTTAACTAGAGTTAGGAAGGTGATTAATGGTAATGTTAGTTTATCTTGAACCGACAATTTGACGATACATCCACCTCTCTATCATCTTTTAAGTGGCCCTTTAACTGAGAAAGAAAGCATGTTGAAAGCGTCAAATTTTGTGGATAAAAATGGTGTTTGTATTAGGATGCATGTATAAGTTATGTTAGAAAAATTTCGTTTCAAAAAATTGATGTATTATGAAATAGTTAATATATTATAGCACACTCATTTACTTAAAATTTTGAGTGAAGATGGGTTCAACTGGATATATTGACAGGTTTGTACTTGAACTCCCTCTTAGCAATCTCCCGAGGTGAAGTTATTGAACTTTTATTGTTACTACGCGCTCTCAACAAAGGTTATCTGAGCCCAAGTCACAAACAAGTCTAGACTCAATAATCATATGGGAGATATAGGTTGTTGCTACTCCAACCTAGGGCTTGATGCGAAGGTGGGAAATTGTTGGGTTGTCATGGAAGGGATTAATGGTTAGTTTATAAGGAAAAACCTCATTGTTTGAGCTAAACTTAATCCAACATTGCTTCCCAAAGATGCAATGCTCACATAAATCCAACTTTTAAGTGAAAATCGAACTTTTGTTGTCCGTTCCTAATAAATATCATCAAAGCTGACGGTAGATTGGTGGTCCCCTAATTTGTTATGATGTTTGGTGAACATTGTAAGGAATGGATCTAATGGTGGTGGACATTGTGGTATAGCAACCGGGCTTGTTGAGACTTCATGATTCCATCTAGAGAAAGCAACCAAGTATGAAGTGGAGTGTGGAGATTCAAGCAGAAATATCTTGATGTAGAAGGAGACTTGGATTAAGAGGAGCATACCTAATGCTAAGCTTATATGTAAGGATGAGATTATTAAGATACACGTGTAAATTGTGTTAAAGAATTCCCATATTAAAGAATTAGTGTGTTGTGGAACAATTAATATTTCTTATTAGCACATAACTCATTGGCACTATTAAGTGAAGGTGGATCCAAGTAGATATATTGATGGGCTCGGATTTAAGCTCTTTCTTAGCGATATTGTTGGTGAAGATATTAGACTTTTGTTGCATGATCCCAACAAATAGGATGTCCTACTTATACTCGCGTAAGTGATGGCACACCAGAGCTAGGGGTAAGGAAGTTACCTTTGACGAATTTGCTCTCTTTCAAGAGATGAATAACATATTGATTGTGAAGAAAGATTTCAACAATGTTTGGAAACAAGGGGAATTTTGGTGAGAGCCTAAAGATGTTCAAACTACAATAAGTGTAACAGTATATGCAAAGTTGTAGATTCCACAGCAGCTAAAAGTCATTTCGCTAGTTTTCATAGTAGCTGATAATTGTTCCTATGTCACAATTGATGAAGCTTTGAGGTGGTCAGTGGAGGAAGATGAGGTAGAGTGACGGTTGTATGCAAATAATCAAGTAGATAATTTGGATATAGTCAGATGGCTTTAGGTAGGGAGATGTAAAGAGAGACTATTGGAATGTTATGAGTGAATCAAAATAGTTATGTTATGAAAGTGTCAAAGCACTTCAACATGCAATTAAGAAATTCTATAAAAACCCCACTTTTTGCATCTTATAAATTGTCTAGTATGTCACTACGTATTTGGATGGAGGGACAACACTTGTCTCATACTTCACATGTGAGGATTGTTGGTTGTTTGAGTCATGCGATGGATAGTAATAAGCTTGATCTATCACTTGTAGTTAGGAAATTATATACAATTAGTTAGGTTATATATTGTGATGTTGTAAAGTGGACCCTCTTGATTTTATTGGGGACAACATACATTGGGGTAACTTTTGGAGGATATAGTACCTATAGTGTGGCAGAAAATGAGTTTGTGAACATGGGCCATGCGAGGAAACTAAAAGATGATTGATCTTTCAGTAGTTATGCCTTTGCTTCTATTAGTGGTGTTGTGATTTGGAAGATGTCATTGAAGGATATGGCGACTACAAAAGGAGCTGAAAAGGCAATGTGGTCTAATGGCTTTGTTAGTGATGTTGGCGTGGGACATTCGGTAGATAGATATTATTGGAGAATCGAGTTCATTAGTGATCAAAATTTTTGTGTCAGAATTAACATGTCAAAAGAGGATGTGACCATGAAGAAGTTTCTTGTGTCAAAGAATCTTGTGGACATGTGGACTGAGTTTATTCCTCTAGACAAGTTCAAGCTCAACTTGGATGTGATAGACATCTGTGATGGTCGGGTGTCCACTGGGGCATCAAGAGGGCTAAGATGGATAGTGAACACTGTGACTAGGCTCAAGCATTGAGTTAAGGTGGAAATTGTTGAGAACATGTCTATAGTTTGAACAGGTTTCTTAATTTGAGTAAGTCTCCTAAAATAGTTATGTCTACTTTGCTATTAGATGAAGCATAACAAACAAGAGAAATATAAGATTTCTCTTTGTAAGTTTTTTAAGTGAGTTCTCTACGAGAGCCTGCAAGATAATTCTTATGGGTTTGCTTTGAGCTTAATTTAAATGTGGGAAATACTCGAGCGTATGAGTAATTATAATTTTGATTCTCTAATTATTAGTGGGTTACTTGTTACTGACTCTCTTCGTAGAATAGATACCGACGATAAAATTGAGTCATCTAAATTTCTTGTACTCTTTATTGCTCCACATTTGTTTCTCGAATAATTTCACATTGATTCAATTGCAAGATCCGGTTAGCTTTCTCGTCATATTACAACAACTTTTCTCTCTCATCTGCCTATGACCTAGCTAATCATATCACTGGTGAGGCGCTTCATGGAGATAACTGGTTGTTCAACCATGATGCGATTGCCACCATAATCGTTTTGGGTGATATAGAGGGTTGAATATCAACCCTTCTTGCCTTATGTGCGCCCATGATGTTGAAACGTTGGATCATCTGTTTAGAACTTGCTCGTTTACAGAAAAAAAGTTTCGGACCGACTTGGGGCATTCCTTTCCACATCAGAAACTCCTTGCTATCCCCCACCCCCACCCCCCCCCCCGGGGGTGAACGGTTGTAAGTGAACCGTCTCTCAACTTCGACGTTTCCTTGCCCAAAGCTTATGTGGAGGGTCATTTTACCCTTCGCTCTCTTCTTACTTTGGCTGCGGAAACAACGGCAAAGTCTGATCCAAAATTTCACCTACTTGAAAGACAAGGTCTCTTTGACCAAAAAAAAGAAAAAGAAAAAGAAAGAAAGACAAGCTCTCTGTCTTGCGAGAATGGCTGAACACCATGCTGTTCTACAAGAAAGAAACACCTCTCTACAGAGAGAAATCGTCTCGGTTCAATGGACTCCCGTGGGTAGTTTCGATCGAACAGTGGCTCGAGGATGTAGCAGCTAGAAAGGCAGGCGGATGTCCGCCGCTCGCGTTTTTTGTGTGCCAAGGACATAAGATATTGACCGGTGCAATGTTGCTGAAATTCTAAAACTCTTGTCATATGGCATGAGGGAGAGGTGGTGGAGTCATATGATCCCGTTTGGTTCGGCTTTGAGCAAATGTCTTTGGAAAAATGTAAATATTTTTGGGCAAAATGAGTTTTCCAAAATGCAAATAGTGTTTGGTACATTGTAATTTTAAATTACATTACGAAATAATATTAGCTTAAATGTCGTTCGTTAAAAACTATATTTTGCAAAGGACTTTTGCTACATTTTATAATTTTTTTTAAATATATATTTTTATCTAACCACCAGCCACCAAAATTGGCCATCGGCCAACCTTTGACGGCTAAATTGGACCACCGAACAACTTCACATGAGGTCACATGACACGGGTGACCTAGGCGTTGCCTAAGGTCCATTAACCATAGGCAGTGGTTGCTTGGGTTCTTGCGACATAGGTGACGTAACTGTCGTATGTGACCAAGTGACCATCGCCTCAGGTTGCCAAACCTCAGGCGGCAATTATCGGCCTTCGTTTGCTTCGGAGAAGGTGAATAGTACTCACCATGAATGGTAACCGAATTTGCATTCTGAAGATGCAACTTTCCAAAGGATCTTTGGACTTGCTTTGGGCTTAAGGCTCTTAGGTTGCATTTGGTTCAAAGATTTTCAATGAACTTTTAGGCACCCGAAAGCCCCTTGAGGAAATGCTAGACCATTTGGTTCAACTTTGAAGCCGATTTTCAGCTTTCAACTAGCCTTCAAAATGTTGAAATTATTTTTTTCCTTCAAAAATTACCCTCACTAATTTTTCATATTTTCGATTTTACCCCGATTATTTTTTTAATTGAAAAAAGAGGCAACCCTTTGCCGAATTGGCGAAGGGCTATAGTCGCCGACTAGCCAAATCGCACACCGACGCTTGTCGGGCCGAGGTCACGTGACCTAGCCAAGGGTCACCGGAGGTCGCCCAACGTTGGGCGACCCTTGACGAGGGTTGCTTGACCTAGGGGCCGTGCGACCCAAGTGACCGCCACTTGGGTCTCGCGGCCACAAGCGGCCCTCGCCTAGGTCTCGCAATGGCGCCGTAGCCCTTTGCCGTCGGGCGAAGGGTTTAGTTCAATTTTTTTTAAAAAAGATATATATATATATATATTAATATATATTATACCCATAAAAGCTTATTGTGAAAGTTTTTTTTTTATCAAATGCACATTCAACTCAAAGTCCATTTATAAATTTTTTTGACTAAACACAATTGCATTTCCTCAAGTAGCTTTGGCTTTTAAGCATTTGCAGTGGATTCAAAGCCCATTTACAAAATTGAACTAAACGCACCCTTAGAGTCATTTGGAAATATAATTGTATCGAGCTAAAGTCTTTCAAAAAATTGAACCAAACAGACTTACATTTGGCCAAGGTTCTTTAGAAGCTAAAAGTCCCTTTGCAAAGTCGAACCAAACAAGGTCCGACAAAGTCAAACCAAATTATCGAGCAAGATTTGATAGGTAATAGTCAACAAATCGGAATTCATTTATCAATAGATTTTTTTTTCTTCCATTTGAACTGATTTCCATAATTCTTATAGTTGCTTTGATAGGTGCAGTTGCTATTGCTCGTCAATGATAAATCTTTATAACTATTAGTAGCAATCAAAATTCAATTTTGTTATCTGTTATCAAATAAAGGTCAGCCAATGCGGATTTCGCTATTTAACATACACATTTGGTAATATGTCCATACTCTTTCCCTTTTTGGAAAATGGAAGTCAAAATACGTAATTTCTTGCGAGAAAAGAATGGGGGAAATATTTTTTTATTAAAGAAAAATGCGTATTGCCTACCTGAAATTTCCTTTCCCCTCAACCTACCGAACGTGGCATTAGTTCAATCCTAAACTAGCCTGTTCACACACGTTAGACATAATAGTTGACCAATCACGTTTCTATCTGTAGAAAAAGTAAGCAAGCAAATTGTTTTCAGGAGGACAGAAAAATTAAAAATCCCCTAAAAATATGAGATTATTTTTCTTCGATAATCGAGAGAACCCATTGAGTTTTCTGCTCTTTCACCTTGCACGTCGGCCTGAGAAAATGAAAATCCTCATTCTATGATCCCACCCGAGTTTGGCCTCTGCAAATTCGAATAAAATTGTCTTCCCACGTCCGACCGGGACGGACTCGAATTTCTCAACCCACCTCTTTTAATTAGAAAATACTTCTGTGATGGAAATCACATTGAAAAAAGAAGCAAAGCAAAACACAATTTTACATCACGGATTATAGAAACGTCGTTTACAGAGAAACGCATGGGGACAACCTCGTCGCGTTTCGCGAAGTTCGAGTAGGGGAAAAGAAAAAAAGAGAAGGAAGAAGAGAATAATGGGGGTTGTTCGCTCGTTGAACCCGCAAACTCCTCCTTCCCCACATGCGCCAACGACAGGTCGTTTTCAGCGCATGTGGGGATCGCATCATCCCCTTTCTCTCTCTCTTGCACCACCACCTAACGTTAACCCTCACATGCGTTTGTACCTCTTGTGTTTGTGTATTATGCGTAGGCTTTTCGGTGGTAGATCTCTCCCTAGAGAGAGAGAGAGAGAGAGAGAGAGATCCCAGCGAGTTCCGAGCACCAGGCAGGTCGGTGGGCTCAGGTTGATCAGAGTCGTCTAGGCGCCGGTTTGGCGGTGCGTGTAATGAGGAGCAGACTAACAAGTGTAGGAGGTATTCCCAGGCTTTCTCGGGTTAATCTCGCACAAACGGGCATTCGAGGCGAGACGGTACATGTGGTGTGGCCCTTTCGGGGTTTTGGAAATACCTACCCGTTTCCTAAAATCGTTCATAGGATTCCACCGGTCTGTCGTCCGATCATATCCTAAGGTTCTTTTTCATATCCGCATGTTTCTTCGATACCCCAGTACAAAAAGATGTAGTGGGATACCTGCTACCAAAGCTCTGCAACAGGAAGAAATCGAATATCATCTTCAATAAATAAATGGGTAATTCGACAGCAACGATAGCTATTCCACAATGTGAAGCGCAAAATTATAGATTAAATAAAAGTGTACAAGCGATTAAATCTTTATATTAAAAAAGAAGAAGCACGAAACATGCTTAATCTTGCAAGTCTCTTTTAGGGCTTTGGAAGTCCACGGATCGGGGTTTGAACGAAAACCCCTCATCAGTCGCCATCCCCCCAACGCCTCTTTTCGTGAGATTTCTAACGCATGGAGACGACGTTTTCCACAAGGCGAGATCACGTGGGGGATTCTCGTTTTCTCATTCATTGCCATAAGGCGTGAGAGCATCAGGGTAATGGAGTAACGCTTGAGTAGAGAAAAATATGGCTGGCACAGTACATGCTGACATATGATGTAACCCGTAATTCTTCCTGGAAATTAATGTAATGTTGGACCGGGTGATCTGGGGACTATTGAAATTATCACCGCCTATCTCTAGTGACTCTTCATGTCTTTGGTCGAAACCGATGGAAGTCGTTCTGACGCACATACTAAAGTATCTTTATTACTATGTATTTAGACATGTCTTTTCATTTATCTAAGGTATATCAAGAGTCATGTTTTAAACCTATATATAAGTGAGCCTTGTAATCAGTTTTAAGAATGGCAAGTGAAAAGACATTTCAGCAAGAATAATAGTGTGTTCATCTCCTTCCTTAAGAGCTTCTCTTGTGAGAGTATTATAGAGTTGTACGACTCTGGTATTTAATAGGGACCGCGACCGCTTCGATAGCTCCGGGTTTGATCCGATTCGACCATTTTCCAAGAATGTCAAACTGATCAGATTTATAGTTTTCTTTTACAAATGTATGTTTGACTAGAGGAAGAGGGCAGGTAAGGTGATGCAGCATCTTTTTAAGTTTTTTTTCCCCATTTTGGGTTGGATTTAGAGTGCATTTAGTAATATTTCTATTCCTAAGAACAATTTTTTTGAAAAATAATTCTTTTCTATTTCTATTTCTTGGAACAATTTTTGAATAAAATAACGTTGATAATTGCACAAATTTTCTATTCTTGAAATAGAAAAAGAATAGATATACGTTCGGTACCAAATAAAAAAAGTATACCCTTTTTTTCCCAATGGCAGCGGCAACTAGCAATCGGTGTCCAATGACTGCCTTCGCTTGTTGCTAGACGCCGAACATTGGCCACCGAAAGCTGATTGTTGGTCACCCACCGTCGGTCACCAGACGTTGGCCGCCACCACTAGCCAGCATTCGACAGCTTGTGGCGACCAGCATCCGTCGGCAAGCAATCGGCAGGCGGCAGGCAGGCAACAACTAGCAACGATCACGAGTAATGACAACCCAAGAAATAACTTTCTAAAAATTGTTTATAGGAACAAGAAGTTACTTTTTTCTATTTTTCATTTCTATTCCAAATCTATCCTCTAGAACAATTTTCTATTCCGAGGAATAGAAACACTAGAGAACATTGCCAAATGGATATTTGTTCTTTTTCTATTCTAGGGAACAAAAAAACTGAAAAATTGGAAAGAAAACAAACAAGCCCTTAGCGTCATTAATGATCTTCTTGGGGCCATGTTCCATGTGGGTCATCCACTGGAGTACTGGATTAATGGTTTGAATTAGGATTTTTGCTTGGACAGCAAGTTATTGGTTCGTACGAGCTTAGCATGAATAAATCGATGAGTGAGTCTCGACATGTCTTATCGAGTCAAACTGATTGAATGGTCCAGGCATATTGATCTTGTATGGACTGAGTGCATTAAAAGAATCTTTCCTTTCCACCCCAAAACGGGCCATCGAAACCGGGCTCGATTGAGTGAGGCCGTCCATCTGCAAAGTCCTCTTGGGCCAGGATCGACTCGAGATGCTTGATTCATGAGTTCGGAGACCAAGCATGGAGGTTATTACCTCAATGTAACCTAATTTTAGATGGAGAGTATTTGAACTTTGCAGCGAAAAGTAAGGGAAGAAGAGAAGAAGAGAAGAAGAGAAAACGAGAATAGATGACAAAACTCACAAGCTTTAACCCATGATCACACTAATGAAACAGGGCCATCTAGCTTGACCTTCCTATTGGTGCAATGTTCAGATGCGGTTTGCATCATGATTAATGTGCCTCCCGGCTATGTTGCCTTTCTTGTCCATGTAAAATCAATGGCCTGCATATTAGACAAGACTTAGCTCATCCTAGGCAATAGGAGCGTCCGCTTGGCCTTGAACATACCTGAATTGAAAACATGCCAAGCGTGACGGCATGGCAATAAGAGAAGTTTGCAAAAGTTCCGAACCCATGACAGACCTCATGGTTTCCACTAGAGAAAGCCACCAAGGATGAAGTTGGGTGTTGATGATGTTCGAACTAGTATTAACACCTAGAGGGGGGGTGAATAGGTGTATAGGAATTTTATGCGCAAGCAATAACAATCTTTTGCAATCTATAAACCGAAATTAAAAAGAGAGAGTAGAGAAGATTGCAAACTCGCTTATAGTGATTCGGCTTTAGACAAGCCTATGTCCACTCTCCTGGTCGACCGACCCAATCGGCCGTATTTCACTATATGATGAACGGTGATTACACACTCGAGTGCTAGTACTCGGTGATGATTTGTCTCACTAAGTCACTCTCTTTCTGTAAAACACCTAGATCACTCAAATGTGCACTATGAACAACAATCGAAGAACTGAATCGGCTTTGGAATAATGTTCATCCACACCCTACTCTCCTAGGTCTCATCCTATCCTTATATACTCTCCAAGCCATACTCGACCGTTGGCTCTTTCCTTGAGAGTTTCGTCTTCCCTTTCCCGACAGACTTTATAAGGCAAGTCTTTTTGACCGTTGGAGGTAGATTGGATCCCCTTGGATTACGTTCGCCCATACAATTAGAATCCGGGCTTCCATAAGTGTTCTATTCTTCATTGGAAGTTGTCCATTGATTGATCCCCGCCAATCACTTTGATACAACAGAATCAATATAAATAAAGTAAGTGAAATACTTGACCGTTGGTGATCTTATCCCGTAGGTTCATCTTAGGTCCGAAGGTCTTAAGTTCGAATATGCCCAGATTTTCGGTCGATTCGTTCGGACTTAAAATCTCGATGCAGGTTTGTTCGTACTTAAATCTTAGTCCTCAGTACGGTCGACTTAAATCTCAGTTTGATTCATTCAGACTTAAAATCTCAGTCTGGATGAGTCTTTCCGTTTGATACGGTCAGACTCTTAGACATCTCAAACTTTATCTTCTGCAACCAGTAGACTTTAAAACCTAATGTCATTCTGTGTCCTTTTCTTTCAAGAGATTGATATAAATATCATTCATAAGCTGTTTTGTTAGCATCAAAATTAGGATTTTTCTCAACAATCTCCCCCTTTTTGATGGTGACAAAACATCTTAAACATATGGCTTCATGTCCCTGCAAAATATAATTACAGCTTAACAAGATACAGACTTTGTCAGTACAGATTTCAATAAGAGAATATCATCAGTCATTTATCATGCATTATCACAATGATAAAACCATATGTCATCCAACTGTCATGATATCAACAGCACAATGATAAATCCATCGAAAATCAATCAAAAAGTTGAGTCAAGCAAAAAACCAAGTCGAGCAAAAAACCAAAAGCCATATCTACTCCCCCTTTTTGTCAACTTCAAAAAGAGTTAAGTCAGTTGAAAAAGATCTTTTTAAGTGGTTTTCTTGTTTGGGGTCCGAACAAGGGTGAAATCCTCCATATCGATGCAGACTTCTCAATCTGTCAATACACCGATTGACCGTCTTCTCAAGAGTTTCCGATCGTGATTGAAGGAGGTTTCCATTTGTACCTGTCGATCCCTGATCTCTGTTAAAAGTTTGAAGATCTTTTGATAATCAGCATTTCCAGATGAAGCTGCAGGAACTTGAATGTTAATACTTTCATGATGATGCTCCCCTTGAGTTGATGCTTCATTTTGTCCTTGCTGCCCCTCTTTTTCTCTGTTCTTATCTCCTTCTTCTTCTTGTTCTTCTTCTACATCTGTTTCTTCTGCTTCTTTTGGCTCATCCATTTCTTCATATCCTGCATCCTTCTCTTTTTCTGTGTGGAGAATGTGTTCTGCATGTTCCTCTTGTTCAGACATTCTCTGAGAATGTTGACGCATATTTGCCAGAATTGCAGAGATGCTTTCTTATTCATCTTCTTCATCTATCAGTAGGAGTTGTCTTCTCCTTTTAGAACTTGGCCCATCGAAGCCGATTCTTTGCTTTTTCTTTTTGTCAAGCTTCGATATAGCCGTTCCTTTTCTTTTCATCTCCATGTCTCAAAGAACATCCTTCGATCTCATCTTGTTGATCATTTTCATATCAATGATCATTGTTGGAAGAGTTTTAGTATCAATCTTCTCGGGTATATCTATCTTAAGATGATCAAAGATTCTTGTGACTAAAGCTCCATAGGGTAGTTGTCCTTTTCCCTTTGAGACTCGTACGATACATATGCAAAATAATTGTGTGAGGCGGTGAGAAACAAAGACTCCTCTTTCAATTGCCCACATCAGTTTTGCCTCAAATTTAGACACATCAGTCTTAGATGATGCTTTTGGACGAATGCAGCTGATGATGATTTTGTGCAGAATAGTTCTTGCAGACGTTAAAAGAGGATAAGTTATAGTGGCCCTTACAGACTTTGTGAGAAACTTACAGACTGTTTCATAAGGGACATCTATTGACCTGAATGCTCCTCTCTCAACATTTATAATGTCAGCAAGAGTATCTGAACTAACCTCATAAAACCTATCATTCACACTGAATTGCATTCTGTCTGGAGATAGAAATGTCAAATTCGAGTAGAAATATGCTGTTAATTCAGGATAAATAGCAGTAGAATCAGTGCAGAATTTGTCCATTCGTAATCTCTCAAAGCTTTCTCGCAGATTTACGTCGGCATCCGTATAATCAAAATCAACAATCCTATGATTCATGACTCCTCTTTCCAACAGATTGTTAAAGAAAGTCTTGTGTTCTTTGGAACGAAATAATTTTACAGTTGTGTTCTGGACTACAGCAGCAATTCCCATTCTTACTTCAAAATTTCTGTAGATTGTTTGATCATCTTCCTTTACCTTATCTTTACTTCTCCTCGTATCACTAACTCGTTCTTTACGAGTAGATGTTGATTCGGCAAATTGTCTTGCTTGAATGAGACGGAATTCATTTGCAAACCCATTCTGCCTCAAGAAAAACAGTTTCACATCTTCCCTAACGTTTCTCCGAACTAACTTCTCATAATTACATGAGGATTTTCAGTAGGTGTCGGTAGAGTTAATCCAGACGTACCTCTACGTGTTACAGTCCTTTCTTCCGATTCTGAGCAACGAGTTCTTGGAGATTCCTCATAATCTGCTTGATTTCCTTGAGGAGAAACTCTAGGAGATTGTCCTTGAGTTTCTTCGGAAGTTTGTGTCAGGTCAAAATGCGTCTGCCCTTCCTCGATTCTTCTTCCTCCTCTTCCAGCGACTCTGTTTGATCTTCTTCTAGGAGATGGAGATCTTGATCTAGATATGGAGGATCTCGATGCCATGTTCGGAGAGGGTTGGTTTTGGATGAAGATTGTTTTAGAAAGAGTTTTTCTCAGTTAGGGTTTGTAAACAGACGTTCTGAAGAGTGGTGAGGAAAAGACTCGACCTTTGGGTTTTTTTATACCTTTGCTAGGAGAATAAGTGAATAGTCTCAACCCAAGATAATTTAAAAATAGCAGTTATTCTAAATTTAACAAGAATATACAATTATCAAAGACATATGCCAGAATATATGCAAATCAAATATTCGAATCAAAAACTTACTAAAATAATTACCATATTTCAATAAGGAGATAATACACCATATTATTATTTCCTTTTTCAATCACCGACGATTTCCACTGTCAGACTTTGTCATGTTCTCATAGAATTTATAAGAAAGGGTTAATAATGTTTAAACACCCACATATTGAATCGAATGTATCTTTGTCCAGCGGCTATTGATTCTTAGAATCAATGAATTCCACATATATATCTCCCTTTTGTACATGGTCTCTTATAAAGTGATGTTTGATCTCAATGTGCTTTGCCCTGGAATGTAAAATTGAATTCTTGGTGAGGTTTATGGCGCTCGTATTATCACACCTTATTTCTGTGCAGCATTCTTCCTTCCCATAGTCTCTTAGTTGTTGTCTCATCCACAGAATCTGAGAACAATAGTTTCCAAATGCTACATATTCTGCTTCTGCAGTTGATAAAGCCACAGTATTTTGCTTTTTGGAAAACCATGAAACTAGCATTCTTCCCAGAAGTTGGCATGTTCCTGAAGTACTCTTTCTGTCTACTTTGCATCTTGCTAAATTTGCATCTGAGTAGCCAAGAAGAGTAAAATCTGTTTCCTTTGGATACCATAGCCCTAAGTTTGGGTAAGTAACTATATACTTAATTATACGTTTAACAGCAGAAAGATGTAATTCTTTAGGATCTACTTGAAACCTCGCACAAAGACAAACACTATATAGAATATCTGGTCTAGATGCAGTAAGGTAGAGAAGAGAACCGATCATGCTTCTATAATTCTTCTGATCAACTTTCTTCCCTTTTTCATCCTGATCAAGTTTGATGGAGGTTGCCATTGGAGTTTCTGTCCTCTTGCAGTTCTCCATTCCAAACTTTTTAATCAGGTCTTTGGCGTACTTCTCTTGATTAATAAAAGTTCCATGTTTCATTTGATTAACTTGAAGTCCTAGGAAGAATGTCAGTTCTCCCATCATGCTCATTTCAAATTCTTCCTGCATAGACTTTAAGAAGTTCTTGCACAAGTGCTCATTAGATAAACCAAAAATAATATCATCTACATAGATTTGTACCAGCAGAATATCTTTACCTTCCTTCTTAATGAATAAGGTTGTATCTACCATTCCTTTTCTGAATTTGTTATCTAGTAGAAACTTGCTCAATCATTCATACCAAGCTCGAGGAGCCTGTTTCAGACCATAAAGTGCCTTCTTTAATTTGTATACATGGTCAGGCTTTCTTGATTCCTCGAATCCAGGGGGTTGTTCTACAAATACTTCTTCTTTGATAAACCCATTCAGAAAAGCACTTTTCACGTCCATTTGATATAACTTGAAATTTTGATAACAAGTATAAGCAAGTAATAGTCTAATTGCTTCTAGTCTTGCAACCGGAGCATAGGTTTCATCATAGTCTATTCCTTTAGATTGAGAATAATCTTTTGCCACGAGTCTTGCCTTGTTTCGGTGACTTTTCCAAGTTCATTGACTTTGTTTCGAAAATCCATTTGGTTCCAATGATTGTTCGTCCTTTTGGTTTGGGTACCAATTCCCATACATCATTTCTCTTAAATTGTTGAAGCTCTTCTTGCATTGCTTCTATCCAGCTTTCATTTTCCAAAGTGCTTCATCAATTCCTTTGGGTTCAATTTCGAAATCAGTGTAACAATACCTGTGTCCTTTTTATTTCTTGATCTGGTTTGAATCCCTTCGTTGATATTTCCAATCACAAGCTCCTTGGGATGACTAGACTTATGCTTCCAGTTTCTGTTTGGAACTTCATTATTATTAGAATCTTCTGCTGATGCAGGAGTATCAAGTCGAGTTAGTCGTTCTTCATGAGTTGCTTCTTTGACTATTTCCTGGGAAGATTCTGCTTCTTTGTTGAGACCGAGATCTTTCGGTAGCTGCATTTGATTCGATTCTTCATTTATTGGACTGCTCTTTTTTGAGACTTCTTTCTCCGAAACTTTACGTTCATGGATTCTTCTACCGCCCGAGTATTCTTGTTGAACACTCGTATGCTTTACTAGAGTTTGAATAGCCCGAAATATACCTTCGTCGACCTTTCTTCAAACTTACTAGGTTGATGATTAACATTCTTAAGAATATAGCAAGGACAACCAAAGATTCGAAAATAGGAAACAATAGGTTTTCTTTCTTTGAAAATCTCATAAGGGGTTTTCTCAAGAATTGGTCTAAGAAATACTTTGTTAATAATATAGCAAGAAGTAGAAACTGCTTCTGCCCAAAATCGAGTTGCCACCTTGCTTTCTATAAGTAATGTTCTGGCCATTTCCCGCAAAGACCTATTCTTTCTTTCACAACTCCATTTTGTTCGGAGTGTATGGAGATGAAAATGTATGCTGTATGCCATTTTTGTCACAAAAGTTTGAGAAGTCTTGATTCTCAAATTCTCCCCCATGATCTCGTTTTTGATACTAAAGATAGAGTAGCCTTTTTCATTTTGAATTCTCTTGGCAAATGTTGAAAAATATGAGAAGGTATCTCCTTTATTTGCTAGAAAATATACCCATGTGTATCGAAAGCAATCATCTACTATCATAAGACAGTATTTCTTACCTCCAATGCTTTGGGTTCTAGTTGGTCCAAATAAGTCCATGTGAAGAAGCTGTAACACACGATTAGTGGAAAATTTGTTTTATAGATTTGAAAGAGCTTCTAACCTGTTTTCCCAGTGTACATGTAGAACAAAGCTCAGTTTTCTTGTAACTTAGTGATGGTAATCCACGAACAAGCTTTTTGCTAGCAAGCTTGGAGATTTGTTTCATGCTGACATGCCTAAGTTTGCGGTGCCACATATCTGCTTCATCTTGGATTGATAATAGGCATTTCCCAGTATCTTCATTTATATCAATAAGATAAATGTTCCCATGTCTTCGTCTAGTAAAAGTCTGTGAAGAGTCATTGCTTGTTCCAGAACATAGGTTTTCTTTGAAGTTTATTTTGAAACCGGCATCACATAACTGGCTGATGCTCAGAAGATTATAGTTTAAACCCTTGACTAGAGAAACATTGTTGATGATTAAGCTGCTGATCTTAACAATTCCCAGTCCTATAATGTTTCTTTTGGTGTTCCCTCCAAACGAGACTGTTCCTCCCTTGATTCTGTCGTATCTTATGAACATCTTTGAATTTCCTATCATATGTCTTGAACATCCACTATCCAAATACCATTTCTTCTTACATTTGAAACTTACCTGCAATGTTTACAAACACTCATTTTTTCTTTGGTATCCAAATTTTCTTGGGTCCATTGAAGTTAGTAGTATAAGCTTTTTCTATCCATTTCCTTTGAATAGGTCTCCGTACTTTAAGACATTTGTTCTCAAAGTGTTCTCTTTCTCCACGCTTAGAACATTTGAGATTGTTTCTACCAATAGGTCTTACAAAATTGTTTTTGAAATGATTTCTATAAGCTTGTCGAGGAGGTCTTTGTCTTATTCTTTCCTTGACTTTGGGAAAATCAATCAGGGAATCATTTTCCTTATAAAAACCAAGTCCAGACTTATCATAATAAGGAATTTGAATCAAAAGTATATGCTGTAGAGTTTTTGATCCTTTGGAAAATTTTGTGGTAATATCTAAGAATTCCTTTTTGAAAGAATCATTCTCCTTTTGTAAAGAGTTTCGATTTTCATTAGTTTCCAAAAGTTCCTTTTTAATAGATTCATTCTCATTTAATAGAAACTCTCGATTTTCCTTAATTTCCAAGAATTCCTTTTTGAAATCATCCATTTTTCTTTTCAAAGAAACGTTAAAATGTTGATTTAACTTGTAATTTTCCTTTTTAATTTGGAAATCCTTTTCAAAGTAGATTTTAGATTAGAACAAAGCTCATTTATATAATGTGAAACTTCTATAGGGATATCGAATGATTTACCTCGATCTCCCTGTCCGAGTCCGTGTCGAATCGCCGTGAGTCCGAGTCCGAGTGTGCCATTAGACGATGTTTCCATATTCGTCTTTACTATCCTCAACTTCGTGTCACTCCATGTTTCGGCTTTGAGAGCCTTCTTGTACTTCTCAAATTTTCCTTTGTTCTTTTTGAGTTTGGGACAATTCTTTTAATATGTCCCTTTTTCTTACACTCAAAGCAGATTACATCCTTGGTATAATCATCCTCATCATCAATTTTGCGTTGCCCAGTTGTGCTGTTTTGTTTCCTGTTGAACTTTTACGCCTTTTCTGTTTAATTTCTTAACCTTTTTGATCAGCAGTGCAAGTTCCTCGTCGTCTAGTTCTTCCTCAGAATCTGTATCATTAGAATCAGAGTTAGACCTAAGAGCAAGAGATTTTTTACCTCTGGATTCCACTTCTTCGTTCATTTGTTCTGCCTCATAGGACCGGGGTGCCAACGAGCTCATCAACAGTTAGAGGTGAAATTCGCAGAGTTTCTCTGATAGATGTCTTCACATTGTTCCATTCTTTTGACAGTCCTCTCAGAAATTTGTTGACCTTCATTGGTCCAGGAACATGTTGTCCTTGATATGCTAATCCGTTTACAATTTCTGTAAAACGACTGAACATGTCTCCTATGGATTCTCCATGCTTCATCTTAAAGGATTCGTATTGACCAAGTAACATGTTTACTTTGGTTTCTTTAACTCGATCAGTTCCTTCATATGTCACATGTAGTCTGTCCCATACTTCCTTTGCTGTATCACAAGAAGATATACAATTATATTCATTAGGTGATAAAGCACAATATAGAGAGTAAATAGCATTTGCATCAATGGTTTGTCTCTTTGTTATCTCTTCTGGAGAGAGAGTGGCTGATGGTTCTAGTTCTTTTCCATCGATACTCTTTGACGTCTTTCTGACGTTATCAGTGGGCTCAATTCCCCTATTAACCACATCCCATTCCAGTGGATCTTTCGACCTGAGAAAAGCCTTCATTTTATTCTTCCAGATATTGTAATCCTTGCCATCGAAGTATGGTGGACGAGTCTTGCTTTGCCCCTCAATTAAACCTGGTGCAAGAATACTAGCCATAGAGGATCTTTAACTCAGAAGTAATAAACACTTCAAGATCTCGAGCACGTAGCTCTGATACCAATTGTTGGAACTAGTATTAACACCTAGAGGGGGGTGAATAGGTGTATAGGAATTTTATGCGCAAGCAATAACAATCTTTTGCAATCTATAAACTGAAATTAAAAAGAGAGAGTAGAGAAGATTGCAAACTCAGTTTATAGTGGTTCGGCTTTAGACAAGCCTACGTCCACTCTCCGGTCGACCAGCCAATCGGCTGTATTTCACTATATGATGAACGGTGATTACACACTCTCGAGTGCTAGTACTCGGTGATGATTTGTCTCACTAAGTCACTCTCTTTCTGTAAAACACTTAGATCACTCAAATGTGCACTATGAACAACAATCGAAGAACTGAATCAGCTTTGGAATAATGTTCATCCACACCCTACTCTCCTAGGTCTCATCCTATCTTTATACACTCTCCAAGCCACACTCGACCGTTGGCTCTTTCCTTGAGAGTTTCGTCTTCCCTTTCCTGGACAGACTTTATAAGGCAAGTCTTTTTGACCGTTGGAGGTAGATTGGATCCCCTTGGATTCTGTTCGCCCATACAATCAAAATCCGGGCTTCCATAAGTGTTCTATTCTTCATTGGAAGTTGTCCATTGATTGATCCTGCCAATCACTTTGATACAACAGAATCAATATAAATAAAGTAAGTGAAATACTTGACCGTTGGTGATCTTATCCTCGTAGGTTCATCTTAAGTTTGAAGGTCTTAAGTTCGAATATGCCCGATTTTCGATGCGGTTCGTTCGGACTTAAAATCTCAGTCTGGTTTGTTCAGACTTAAATCTAAGTCTGGTACGGTCAGACTTAAATCTCAGTCTGATTCATTCAGACTTAAAATCTCAGTCTGGATGAGTCTTTTCGTCTGGTACGGTCAAACTCTTAGACATCTCAAGCTTTATCTTCTGCAACTAGCACACTTTAAAACCTAATGTCATTATGTGTCCTTTTCTTTCAAGAGATTGATATAAATATCATTCATAAGCTGTTTTGTTAGCATCAAAACTAGGAGTTTTCTCAACAGATGAAGATTTGAGCTGAAATATCTTGATGCAAAAGGAGACTTGGATTCAGAGGATCAGACTTAACACTGAGCTTGCATGTGAAGAGGAGGCTGTTAGGATGTATATGTGAATTATATTAGAGAAGTCTTATATTGGAGAATTATTGAGTTGTGGAACAATTAATATATCTTATTAGCACATAACTCATTGGCTTATGCCATTAAATGAATGTGAGTCCAACTAGATATATTGACATACTCGGACTTAAGTTCCATCTTAGCAGTCTTGTCAATGAAGATAGGTTGTCCTATTTATACTCATGTGAGTGATGGCATGCTAGAGTTTAGGGTAAAAAAGTCACCTTTGATCTACTCTCTTTCAAAAGATGAATGGCATATTAATTATGAAGAAAGATTTGGACAATGTTTAGAAACAAGTGGAATTTTAGTGAGGGCCTAGAGATGTTCAAACAACAGTAGATCCGATGGTATTTGCAAAGTTGCTAAATTCCATAGTAGCTAATAGTTGTTCCTATGTCACAATTGATGAAGCTTCAAGGTATGTAGATAGTAAAATAGATAATTTGGATGCAGTAGGATGGCTTCAAGTAGGGAGATGCAAAGAGAGACTGTTGGAATGTTATGATTGAATCAAAGCACTTCAACATGCAATTAAGAAATTCTATAATAACCCCGCTTTATGCATCTTATAAATTGTCTAGTATGTCCCTGTGTTTTTAGATGGAGGGAAAAACTTGTCTCATAATTCACATGTGAGTATTGTTGGTTATTTGAGTTATGCAATGGATAATAGTAAACTTGATCTATCCCTTGTAGTTAGGAAAATATATACAATTAGTTAAGGTATATACCGGTGATGCTGTAAAGTGGATCCTTCTAATTTTATTGGAGATGATAGACGTTGAGGTATGTTACGAAGGATATAGTACATATAATGTGGTAGCAATTGGGTTTGTGAACCTAGGCCATGCAAGGAACTTGAAAGATGGTTGATCTTGAGGAGTTGTGCCTTTGCTTCTATTAGTGGTGTCGTGATTTTGAAGATGTTGTTGAGAGATCTGGTGACTACAAAAGGAGTTGGAAGGGCGTTGTGGTCTAATGACTAGGTTAGTGATATTGGCATGGGACATCTAGTTAATGTGGTATTCGGTAGAAGTTAGAGATATCATTGGAGAATCGAGTTCATTGGTGGATGAAATTTTTGTGTTAGAATTAACATGTCAAAAGAGGATGTGATTGTGAAGAAGTTTCTTGTGTCAGAGAATCCTGTGGATATGTCGACTGAGTTCATTCCTCTAGACAAGTTCAAGCTTAGCTTGGGTTTGATGGACATCTATGATGTTTGAGTGTCCATTGGGGTGTTGGGAGAGCTGAGATGGTTTGTGAGCACCATCACTTGGTTCAGACGTTGAGTCAAAGTAGTGATTGTTAAAAATGTCTTTATTTTGAGAGAGCTTCTAATTTGAATAGGTTTCCTAGTTGCTATTAGACAAAGCATAATATAAGATTTCTTCGCAAGTTTTTTGAGTGACTTCTTTACAAGAGACTGTAAGATAATCCTTGTAGGTTTGCTTGGAGCTTAATTTAAACGTGGAAACATTCGAGTGTATGAGTAATTGTAACTTTGATTTTCCAATTATTAGTGGGTTATTTGTTATTAACTCTCCCCATGGAATAGCTATTGACACTCAAATTGAATCATGTAAATCTCTTATATTCTTTATTGTTCCGCGTTTATTTTTTCTAGTGATTTTATATTGATTTAATTGCAAGATCCGGTTAGCTTCCACATCATATTACAACAACTTCACTCTCATCTGCCTGTGACCTAGCTAATCATCTCACTAGTGAGGCGC
Organism: Corymbia maculata; assembly: GCA_014182735.1. Lineage (NCBI taxonomy): Eukaryota > Viridiplantae > Streptophyta > Magnoliopsida > Myrtales > Myrtaceae > Corymbia > Corymbia maculata. The sequence continues at coordinate 42,521,196 of CM024689.1, read as the reverse complement.
TTCATGGAGATGACTGGGATTGGATTTGTAAAGCAAAAACTTCACCCAAGATCCAGCATTTTCCCCGCTTGTTCAACCACGATGCGATTGCTACGATAACCCTTTCGGCTGATATAGGGGTTTGAACATCAATGCTTCTTGCCTCATGCGTGCTCATGATGTTGAAACGTTGGATCTTCTATTTAGAACTTGCTCGTTTGCAGAAAAAAGTCTCAACTTCGACGTTTGCTTGCCCAAAGCTTATGTGGAAGGTCATTTTGCCCTTCGCTCTCTTCTTACTTTGCTTGCTGAAACAATGACAAGCTCTCTGTCTTGCGAGAACTATTGAACACCATGCCGTTTCTACAGGAAAGAAACACCTCTTTTACAGAACTCTCTATCAAACAGATGCTCGAGGTTGTAGCAGCTACAAAGGCAGGGCGATGCCCGCTGCACAGCTCGCGTTTTTGCGTGCCAAGGACACAAACAGCACGATGTCGACTGGTGCGAGGTTGCCGAAACTTAGTCATATGGTACGAGGGAGAGGTGGTGGAATCATATAAAGGTCAGTCAACATATAATTTCTAGAGCGACGATCTCGCTGCTTGAAGACAACAGACAGATTGAGGAATCAAATAATGAGTTGATGCAGGCTATGTTGAGAAAGAATAGAGGAAATATTTTAAAACAAAATGTGTATCACCTACCTGAAATTTCCTTCCCTCAACCTCCCGGGCGCGGCATTAGTTTATTCCTAAACTAGCATGTTCACACACGTTAGACATAATAGTTGACGTTTCTTTGATCTGTAGAAAAGTGATCGAGCATATTTTTTCAGAAGGAAAAAAAATTTACGATTCTCCTAAAAATATGATATTCTCTTTCTTATTTACTAATGGGATGTATGACCAATCGTCGAGAACTGAAAGAGCTTTTATGTTCTTTTGCCTTACATGTTGGCCCGAGGAAATTAGAATTCTCACTGTGATCCGACCATAGTTTTGCCAATGCAAATTCTGGGAAAAAAAAAACTTCTCAAGTCCGAACCGGGACTAATTCAATTTTCTCAACTCAACTCTTATTAATAAAAAATACTTTTATGACTGAAATTACAGTGAAAAAGAATAAAAAAAGGCAAAGCAAAACATAATTTGACTTCTCACAAGAGCTGGAGCCACCACCCACGAAGAAGACATTTCATGTAATGGTTCGATTTCCCCATTTTGTATCACGGAATTCTAGACACGTCGTTTACAAATAAACGCATCGGGACAACCTTGTCATGTTTCGTGAAGTTCAAGTAGGGGAAAAGAAAGAAAGAAAGAAAGAAGAAATAAATAATGGAGTATTGTTCGTGGGTGGTCGGGGGTTCGCTCGTTGAACCCGCAACTTCGTCGTCCCACATGCGCCGACGACAAGTCGTTTTCAAGTGCATGTGGGAATCGCATCATCCCCCCTCTCTCTCTCCCTCCCTTGTACCCCTACCTAACCTTAACCCTCACATGCGTTGTTCCTCTTTTGTTTGTGGATTATGCGTAGGCTTTCGGTGGTGGATCTCTCCCTAGAGAGAGAGAGGACGCAAGGGGAGGAGCGGGCAATCCCAGCGAGTTCCGAGACGCCGGTTTGGCGGTGTGCATAACAAGGAGCAGATTAACAAGTTTAGGAACTAGGAAGTACTCCCGTCGTGAGCTAGGGTTTCCTGGGTTAATCACGAAAGAACGGGCCTTCGAGGCGAGACAGCACATGTGGTGCCAGCCTTTGCGGGGTGTTGGAAATACAACCTGTATCCTAAATTTGTTCCGATACAAGTCAGCCCTTGACACTATCGCCAAATTCATGAATATCCCTATCTATCGACTTAGGATTCCGCCGGTCCACTATTTGATCATATATTAAGGGTCTATTTGGTAACCATTATGTTTCTAAGAATAATTTTCTGCTCGAAATAATTCTTTTTTATTTTGTTCTTAGGAACGATTTTTGGGCATTTGAAAGCAATTTGTAATTGTCCAAAATTTTCATTCCTGGAATAGAAATGCGTTTGTCGAGACTCTTAAATTTTTTTGTTTCTTTTAATTTTTTAATACTTTTATTATATTTTTCTCTTTTCTCTTTTTACTTTTTCCTTTTCTCTTCTTCTTTCTTTTCTTTGTGGCCGGTGACCAACTAGACGAAGTTGGGTGAGCTCGCTAGGTTAGGGAGAGGCCGGGTGAGTTCGCTTGGCCACCGTAAGCCTCAGCCTCGTAGATTTGGGTGAGGTCAAACCTCACCCGACCATCATCGAGGCTTGACCTCACCTAGTCGATGCGAGGTCAACCTCGCCAAACCTCACGCTACTAGGGGGAGGTCAAGCCTTGTCGGGTTGGGCGAGGATCACCTGGTCACAAATGAGGCTCGGCCTCACCCACATCTGGGAGGTCAAGGCTCATGTTAGCTAGGTGAGCTCATTGGACCTCACCCTAGCTTGGTGTGGCTTTGGTGAACTTGTTAAACTTTGTCGGTGACCGCCGGCAGTGGCAATGGCAGCTGACGACTGGCTAAGAGAAAGAAGAAGAGAGAAGGGGAAAAGAAAAAAAGAAAAATAGGTAGGACTTGATTTTGGAATTGTTCTTGGAAAAAAAAAAGCAACTTTTTTTAACTTTTTGATTCTATTCCAAATCTATTCCCAAAAATAAAATGATAAAAATAAACACTATTTAGTCTATTATCATGCATATCCTAAGCTTATTTTCATATACCCATGTTTCTTATATACACTGCTACAAAAAGATGTAGTGAGATACCAGCTACCAAAGCTTTGCAACAGGAAGAGATCAATGATATCGGCTTGAATATCTTCCTCAATAAATAAATGGCGTAACTCGACAACAACGAGAGCAATTCCACAATGTGCAGCGCATAATTATATATAAAATAAGAGTGTACGACAGATTAAATCTTTATATAAAGAAAAGAAGAAGCACGAAACATACTTAATCTTGCCAGTCTCTTTCAAGGCCTTGGAAGTCCACAAATCGAGGCTTGAACGAAAACCGTCATCAGTCGCCATCCCCCAGCGCCTCTTTTCGAGAGATTTCTAACGCATGGAGACGACGTTTTCCACAAGGCGAGATCACGTGGGGATTCTCGTTTTCTCATGCTGCATCTATTGCCATAAGGCCTGAGGGCATCAGGGTAATGTAGGATATCACGCTTGAGTAGAGAAAAATATGGTTGGCACAGTACAGTGCTGACATATGATGTAACCCATAATTCTTCCTGGAAATTAATGTAATGTTGAACCAGGCAATCCGGGGATCGTGACCCCTTCGATAGCTCCAGGTTTGATCCAATTCAGCCATGTTCCAAGAACGTCAAACTGATCGGGTTTACAGTTTTCTTGTAGAAATGTATGTTTGACTAGAGGAAGAGGGCAGGTGAGGTGATGCAGCATCTTCTTGAGTTTCTTTTCCGCCCTTTTGGGTTGAATTTAGCGTCCTTGATGATCTTCTCGGGGCCATGTTCCATGTGGGTCATCCAATTAATGGTTTGAATTAGGATTTTTGCTTGGACAGCCAGTTAACAGGTTTGTGTGAGCTCAGCGTGAATGAATTGACGGGTGAGTCTCTATCGGGTTGAACTGATTGAATGGTCCAGGTATATTGATCTTGTATGGATTGAGCGCATTGAAAGAATCTTTCCTTTCCACCCTAAAGTGGGCTATTGATACCGGGCTCGATCAAGTGAGGCCGTCCATCTGCAAAGTCCTCTCAAGCCAAGATCGACTCAAGATGCCTGATTCATGAGTTTTAGAGACCTAGCATAGAGGTTATTACCTCAATGTAACCTAATTTTAGATAGAGTATTTGAACATTGCAGCGAAAAGTGTGACGACCCAAGTGGCAGTGCGCGAGGAGGAAGGTGTTGGGAGCATGTAGCAGAAGCCCGATTCCTTCACTTGGGGAAATCTCCAATGGGGAAACCTAAATCCAAACCTATCAATATATCCAGTTGGATCCACCTTAACTCAAAAGTTTAAACTAGTGAATTATAAAACAACTAAGATATATTAATTACTCTACACCACATCAATTCTCCAATGTAAGATTACTTCTTTAATACAACTCACACATGTATCCTAATAGAGATATGGTGGTGTGTCCGCACCTTGATCCCCGATGATACATCTCCTGTCCCACATTGTCTAAAGAGGAAGACCTAGACTAGCTTATGAGCATGTGGATTCTCCACTTGTACATACACGTTTTCTAGGCAAAGCTCAAAGGAATAAAACCGCGAGGACCCATTAGGGTTCAAAGTGGACAATATGTGTACGAATGTGGACCTGAATATTACAAGTAATATTAGAGTTGACTCCTGACCGTGTTTGGGTCCATCGCTAGACATGCACAAGAAGGGGGCATGTTTACTGTCCCACATCGCCTAGGGAAGGAGTGTTGAAGAAGATCCAGTGAGGTCCAAAGCGAAAAGAAGAGTAACAGAACTCACAAGCCTTAGCCAATGATCACTCTAATGAAACAGGGCCACCTAGCTTGAAATTCGGAGGGTTGATGGCAGCACGAACTTTCACTGGATGATCAACCCCCACCAATTTCTACTTATACATATGCCTTTTCTAGGCAAAGCTCAGAAAAACAAAACCGTGAGGATCCAGTGAGGTCCAAAGCGGAAGAAGAGTAACAGAACTCACAAGCTTTAACCCATGATCACTTTAATGAAATAGGGCCACCTAGCTTGAATTTCGGAGGGTTGATGGCAGCACGAACTTTCACTGGATGATCAACCCCCACCAATTTCTACTTATACATATGCCTTTTCTAGGCAAAGCTCAAAGGAACAAAACTATGAGAATCCAGTGAGGTCCAAAGCAAAAGAAGAGTAACAGAACTCACAAGCTTTAACCCATGATCACTCTAATGAAACAGGGCCACCTAGCTTGAATTTCGGAGGGTTGATGGTAGCAGGAACTTTCACCGGATGATCAACCCCCACCAATTTCTTTCATTGAAGAAGGCCCTGAAATACAATGCCCGTTACACTATCGTTTTAATGATACATGTGAATACTTCCTAATAACAAAACTGTGAGGACCCACTGAGGTCCAAAACGGAAGAAGAGTAACAGAATTCACAAGCTTTAACCCATGATCACTCTAATGAAACAGGGCCACCTAGCTTGAATTTCGGAGGGTTGATGGCAGCACGAACTTTCACCGGATGATCAACCCCCACCAATTTCTTTCATTGAAGAAGGCCCCGAAATACAATGCCCATTACACTATCGTTTTAATGATACATATGGATACTTCCTAATCATGCAATGTTCTTCAGCATGCTGTTTACATCATGATTAACGCGCCTCCTGGCTATGTCGCCTTTCTTGTCCATGTAGAATCAATGGTCAACGGATTGGACAAGACTTAGCTCGTCCTTCGTATTAAGAGCGTTCGCTTGGACTTGGGAATCAATAGCGGGGGCTATCTCCTTTCGCAGGGGCTATCTTCTTTCGCAAGAGCCACTAGCTCTTCCCCTGCATCGCATACGTATGCTGAAGCCTGCCTCCCGGACAAAGTGGCGCCTTCCATACTATCGAGGTAATCCTACAAGCAAATTCTTAAGCCACTTCTTTCTCGATTTTATTTAACAGAATTAGCCATTAAGCTCACATCAAGCTAAGAAAAAGTAAAATCACTCGCTTTGTGTATGAGCCTGCGAGGAAAAAGTTTTCGATTGGTGTCTTCTGATCAGGTCTGAATTGATCTTTACCGGGAGCTTCTCGGTACAGAGATTGTCCGATTTTGACAACAGATGACTAAGTCACTTCCAAGCCTTGAGCTGACAGGAACAATGTGAGGATCTGATACAAAAGGAGGCCGTAAACATATCAGAATTAAGAACATGCCAAGCGTGTACGGCCTGCCAATAAGAAAAGTTCGCAGAGGTTCCAAACCTAGGATTAAGCAAAGAACAAAGCCTACTAAGGTCCCTATTTAAGGGACAGGGCTGTCATATAAAGAAAGATTAGGCTTCTCAAAGACGAACCTGCTTAGACACTTTTGATGATCTTATCATTCAACAAAACGTGAAAATATTTATAACTTAATTGGTATAATTTAAATGTTTATAACTAAATTGATAAAATGCAATAAATTTATGACTTTTTGAATAATTTTCTTAATGTCCTCATGCCTGTGTTCTAGGAGCGAGAATGGGCATATATGTAAGGGCTGCGTGACTAACATGCTTTATCCCAAGTGATTTCCAACGTGAAAGCGTGCATACAGAGAGAGACCATTTCGATTCGATTCAATTCAGCTCTATATATTGAATATAACTATAAAAAAAAAAGAGGTAATAAAGACTTCTAAAGTTACACACCACACTTAGCGCCCTACTTGCATTTCACCGGATATCCTTCTTGAATCTCATACCAAAAGCAACCCCTCACATCCAAATACCTGCACAAGCACTCACGCAATATTCCTGTCTTTTGACTCATGCATGCAATTTCTCCCTGCCGCTTTCCCAGGTGACACTCCGAACGAAGCTATACAAATAGAAAGTATACATTCCCCGAAGTTGCAAAGCAATCACTGTTACCTTGCAATGTACTTTTCACTTCGTTCAGCAATCACTGGATTTGCTCTAGGGCCATCTTTTACATAAAAAGAGAGGTCGAGGTTCGAATTTTCATTTTCAAGAGAAGTTAGAATGAGTACGATTAATTTTAAGTGTGGATTTTGACTTGGGCAAAGTAAAAATCTAAGTGTGAGTTGAGACTTAAAGTAAGACATATAATTTTTTTTTCTTTCGGCGACGTCTCTCTTCTTTGATGATATTAAGACATCTTGCTCTCCACAAGAGACCAAAGTCCACGGTCATTGTCACAAGCTAAAAAGTACCAACACTCTCCTAGAGCTTTCGTGTCATGTTGAACACTCTAACACGTGTTCAACACTCGGTCAACATGTGTCGAAAAATCTGATACCTAGTCAATTTTTTCTGACACTCTCCTACATGAGTGTTGGAATTCTGAGAGGGATTTTAAAAAATTTCAATAATTAATAGGTCAAAATGTAAAAAAGTAAACAAATAAAAAATAATAAAAATAATAAATTGGGAAAAATGAAAACCCTAGTATTCTCTTCTCTTCTGACTTTTACTTCCCGTAACACACAATTCACATACTCAATTTTGTTTTTTTTCCTCTTTTCTTTCAACACGCTTTGACTATACTCAAAATTGTTTTTTTTCCTCTTTTCTTTCAACACGCTTTGACTTGAGAGTCTAGAATATGGATCGTTTGTTTTTTCCTCCAAGTTTTAAAGATTATTGAAATTGAGTTGAATTTGTTAAATTGAAATAATGAATGATATTAACAAATAATAAATTAATATTTTTAGTGTAAATTTATTCTACATTCTTATTTATTATTTATTTATTTGTGAGTTCGAATCAAATTAATTTGATTGAAATAATCATCAAAATGATAATTTATCATAAATATATTAAAATATATATTTAATAAATAATGTGTCATAATGTGTTGAAATTTTTTTTTTTTTTTTTTTAAATAATATATTGACGTATCATGTCATATTGTTGTGTTGTACGACATGTTAGTATTGATACTATTTAGGTCACGAGACCTTTAATCACGATTTCCCTCGTTGCAGGCAAAACTTTATTGATCGGAAACAGATGATCCCGTAAAACGACGTCAAAAAGCAGACGCTTCTTGCAGAGTGTTTTGGTTTTGACCCGTTGTCTTCTGGTTTCCGTAAAACGCCGTACGAATTCGGCAGGGCTGTACGAAAACCTTAAAGCCGGAGGTAAGTGCTTGGAATCCTCTCGTTTCGGTAGCTTCGTATTTTAAAAGAGATGAAAACGAAACATGCGATTATGTAGGGTTGGCATCCGCGTGACGGCGAAATTACACCAAAGGCATGATTAAAAAGGAAGAAAGGAGATCAGGGGTGGTTTCTGGTAGGGATTGTCTTCTTCCTGGAGCCAATGGAAGGAAGGCGTGACTACTCTGAGACTGAGAAAGGTTCGATGAATTAGATCAGTTAATTAGTTTTTTAATCTGCGAGTCTGAAAGCCGACCAGCAACACGTGCATCGGTCCAACTTTGACCGGCGGCTGCACAGTGAATTTTACTTTCTGATGCACGTAGTTATCCTGAAGGCAGTTGGTGTAAGAGGAGGAGCTGGCATGCTGGGTTAGTTTGGTTCGTGTAGGCCATGCATGAAGCCTTTCATCAATTGAATGCTTCCATTTTCGTGTAAGGTACAGGGTCTTCTGCTTGAGAATCGAAATCCTTCCTACACCCACCTACAATGAACTTGATAGGATTAATTGGGATTTTCTATGGGGCTCGCCCATGAAGAGAAAAATGCAGGGATTGTTATTGTGAACCCATGAAGCAGGCTGAGAAGAGGCGTAACAGCTCTAGAATTGATAGAGCCTTTCTTGCCGCTAGTGTGGCCTTCTTAACTAGAATTAGGAAGGTGATTAATGGTAAGGTCAGTTCATCTTGAATCAACAATCTGACAGCTACATCCACCTCTCTGTCATCTTTTAAGTGGCCCTTTAATTGAGGAAGAAAGCATGTTTAAAGCATCAAATTGTGTGGATAACAACGGTGCTTGCATTAGGATGCATATACAAGTTGTATTAGAGAAATCTCAAATCGAAAAATTGGTATATTATGAAATAGTTAATATATTATAGTTGCATATAATTTATTCACTTAAACTTTCAAGTGAAAATAAGTTTAACTGGATATGTTGATAGGCTTATACTTGAGCTCTCTCTTAGCGAGCTGTTTTATTGTTACAAAGGGTATTGGAGTTCAAGTCACCATTTAGTTTGAATCCAATAGACACACGAGAGATACGGGTTGTTGTTGCTCTGACCTACGTTCGATGTGAATGTGGGAAATTGTTGGGGTTGTTACAAAAGGGACTAATGGCTAGTTTAAGTAAAGGAAAACCTCACTCTTTGAACTAAACTTAAATTTAACATTGCTTCCTAAAGATGCAATGCTCACACAAGTTCAGCTTTTAAGTGAAGGAATTAAATTTTTGTTGTTCACTCCCAATAAATATTATTAGAGCTTACGGTAGATTGGCAGACCCTCAATTTGTTATGGTGTTTGGTGAATATCATAAGGAATGGATCCGATGGCAATGAGCGTTGTGGTGTGGCAACATGGGCCTAATGATAGATTTCATAGTTCTATCTAGAGAAAGCCACTAAGGATGAATATCGGTGTTGATGAAGATTCAAGCTAAAATATCTTGATGCAGAAGGAGACTTGGATGAAGAGAAGCAGACCTAACATTGAACTTACATGTAAGGAGGATATTATTAGAATGCACGTGTGAATAGTGTTAAAGAAGTCCAATATTGGAGAATTAGTGTGCCATGAAGCAACTAATATATCTTATTGACACATAACTCATTGGCTTATACTATTAAGTGAAGTTGGTCCAACTAAATATATCAAGCTTATACTCCCTCTTAGCAACCTTGTCAATGAAGATATTGGACTTTTGTTGTGTAATCCTAACAAATAGGTTGTCCTACTTATACTCACGTGAGTAATGACACGCTAGAGCTAGGGGTAAGGAAGTTACCTTTGACGGATCTTCTCTCTTTCAAAAGGTGAATGAGATATTAATTGTGAAGAAATATTTGGACAATGTTTAGAAACAAGTGGAATTTTTTGGGGAGAGCCTAGAGATATTCAAAGTATAGTAGATGTGACACTATTTGCAAAGTCACTAGATTTCACAAAAGCTAAAAGTTGTTTCGCTAGATTCCATAGTAGCTAATAGCTATTCCTGTGTCACAATTGATGAAGCTTTGAGATGGTTAGTGGAGGTGGATGAGGTAGAGTGATAGTTGTATGCAAATAATAAAATAGATAATTTGGATACAATAGAATGGCTTCAGGTAGGGAGATGTAAAGAGAGACTACTAGAATGTTATGAGTGAATCAAAATAGTTATGTCAAGAAAGCATCAAAACACTTCAACATGCAGTTAAGAAATTCTATAAGAACCTTGCCTTTTGCATCTTATAAATTGTCTAGTATGCCATTGCGTATTTAGATGGAGACACATATGAGTATTGTTGGGTATCTGTGTTATGCAATGGATAGTAGGAAGCTTGATCCATCCCTTGTAGTTAGGAAAATATATACAATTAGTTAGGGTATATATTGTAATGTTGTAAAGTGGATGATCCTAATTTTATTGGGGACGACAGATGTTGAGGTATGTTTTGGAGGATATAGTACCTATAGTGTGGTAGTAACTAGGTTTGCGAACCCAGGCCATGCAAGGAACCTGAAAGATGGTCGATCTTTGAGTAGTTATGCCTTTGCTTCTATTAGTGCTTTGTGATTTGGAAGATGTCATTGAGAGACATGATGACTATGAAAGGAACTAAAAAGGCAATGTGGTCTAATGACCAGGTTAGTAATATTGGCATGGGACATCCGATTAATGTGGCATTCGGTAGAAGTCATAGATATCACTAGAGAATCGAGTTCATTTTTTACTGAAATTTTTGTGTTATAATTAATATGACAAAAAAGGATGCGATCGTGAATAAATTCTTGCGTCAGAGAATCCTGTGGACATATGGACTAAGTTCATTCCTCTAGACAAGTTCAAGCTTAGCTTAGGTTTGATAGATATCTGTGATGGCTGAGTGCCCATTAGGGTGTTGAAAGAATTGATATGGATAGTGAACACTATGGCTCGGCTCTAGTTGTTCCACCGTGATGGAAATGTCTACAATTGGATGTGTGAAGCAAAGACTTCACCCAAGATCCAGCATTTACTCTGGTTGTTCAACCATGATGCGATTGCCACCATAACACTTTCAGCTGATAAAGTGTTGAACATCAATGCTTCTTGCCTTATGTGTGCTCATGATGTTGAAACGTTGGATCATTTGTTTGGAACTTGCTCGTTTACAGACAAAGTTTGGACTGATTTGGGCATCCCTTTCCACACGAGAAACTCCTGCGGGCCTTGCTGAACAGTTGAAACGGCAACTTCCTCGTCCCACATGCGCCAATGACCAATCGTTTTTAGTGCATGTGGGGATCGCATCATCCTCCACTCTCTCTCTCTCTCGCACACCCACCTGACCTTAACCCTCACATGCGTTTGTTCCTCGTGTTTGTGTATTATGCGTAGGCTTTTCGGTGGTGGATCTCTCCCTAGAGAGAGAGAGAGAGAGAGAGCACGAGCGATCCCATCAAGTTCCGAGCACCAGGCAGGTCGGCGGGCTCAGGTTGATCGGAGTCGTCGAGGTGCCGGTTTGGCAGTGCGCGTAACGAGGAGCAGACAAACAAGTGTAGGAGGTATTCACGTCGTGAGCGAGGCTTTTCTAGGTTAATCTTGAACAAACGGGCGTTCGAGGCAAGACGGTGCATGTGGTGCCGCCCTTTTGGGGTTTTGGAAATACCGACCTGTTTCCTAAAATCCTTCTTAGGATTCCACCGGTCCGTCGTCCAATCATATACAAAGGTTCTTTCCACATCCCCATGTTTCTTCAATACCCCAATACAAAAAAAAGATGAAGTGAGATACCAGCTACCAAAGCTCTGCGATAGGAAGAAATCAATGATGTCGATTTGAATATCAATCCTCAATTAATAATTGGCGTAATTCGATACCGCCGAGAGCCATTCCACATTGTGCAGCGCCATAATTATATATTAAATTTAACTTGTACGACTGACTAAAAAAAAAAAAAAAACTTCAAAACGAAATTAAACTAATGATAAAAATGAAGAAGCACGAAACATGCTTAATCTTGCAAATCTCTAAATGGCTTTTTGAAGTCCAAGATCGAGACTTGAAGGAAAACCCATCATCAGTCGCCATCCCCCAACACCCTTTTTTCTTTTTTTCCTGAGATTTCTAACGCATGGAGATGACGTTTTGCACAAGGCGAGATCACGTGTGGGGGGATTCCCGTTTTCTCATGCTGCATCCAATGCCATCAGGCGTGAGCTCGTCAGGGTAATGGAGGAAATCACGCTTGAGTAGAGAAGAATATGGTTGGCACAGTAGAGTGCTGACATATGATGTGACTCCTAATTCTTCCTGGAAATTAGTGTGATCTTGGACCAGGCGATACACGACCTCATCGATAGCTCCAGGTTCAATCCAATTCGACTGTGTTCCAGGAACGTCAAAATGATCTGGTTCATTGTTTTTCTTGTGGAAATGTATGTTTGACTGGAGGAAGAGGGCAGGTGAGGTGATGCAGCATCCTCTGAGGTTTCTTGTTTGCCCTTTTAGGGTTGGATTCAGCGTCCTTTGATGTTCTTCATGGGGCCGTGTTCCATGTGAGCCATCCAGTGGAGTGCTGGATTAATGGTTTGAATTAGGATTTTTGCTTGGACAGCATGTTATCAGGTTTATGTCAGCTTAGCATGAATGAATTGATATATAACTTTTGCAATCTATAAACTGAAATTAAATAGAGAGAGTAGAAGATTGAAATATAGGTTTATAGTGATTCGAAACTTTAGATAAGCCCCTACGTCCACTCTCCGGGCGTCAACCAATAGGCTGGATTTCACTATATGATCAAGGTGATTCACGCACTCTTGAGTGTTAACTTCCCGATGATGATGAGTCTCATAAGTCACTCTTCTTGGTAATTCACTAGGATCACTCCAATTACGACTTTTGAAACAACTAATGAAGAGAATTGAATCAACGGAATATATTTATCCTCTCTGATCTCACAGTCTCATCTTATCCTTATATCTCTCCATGCGCGCTCGACCGTTGGCTCTTTTCGGCTTGAGGTTTAAGTCTTCCCTTTCTTGGACAAAACTTTATAAGGCAATCTTTTTGATTGTTGGAGGTAGATTGAATCCCTTTAGATTACATTACTTCATCGGTCAGAATTCGGGCTTCCATAAGTGTTCCATTCTTCTTTGGAAGTTGTCGGTTGATTGATCTGCCAATCAGTTTGATACAATAGAATAAATATATAAATAAAGTAAGTGAAATACTTGACCGTTGGTGATCTTATCTGTAATTTCATTCTAAAGTCGACGGACTTATGTTAAATCTGCTTAAGTTTTAGTGCAGGTACGGACGGACTCGAATGCAGCATGACGAAGTTCGTTTGCTTCATCCAGACTTAGAGGCTTTACTGCGTCTGCTTCATCGAGACTCAAAAAGTTTCTGTGTATACCAGTCTCTTCCATTAAGGATTTAGAAGAACACAAAATGCATTTGCGTGCGAGCTTGTCATCTTCGCAAGTTACTCAATAAACATGTTGAAATAGCCTTTAATTTGTTTTGTCATCTTTAAAACATCATAAGGGATTTCCCTAACAATCTCCCCCTTTTTAATGATGACAAAACAATATCTGAATATGCAAATGTGCGAATTATGCTTAAAATATATTGATAGATCAAAGCATCATAAGCACATAATGCAATCTCAAAATATTATATATTCAATGAATGTCATTCAAAATAGGAGATTATAAATAGAAGATAGTTGATAAATTGAGCAAAATAATATATAGAAATAATTGCAGCTCAATATTATGCACCAATTAGCACATATGCATATACATATTCTCTCCCCCTTTTTGACATAATAAAAAAGCGATAACAATGCAAAAATGGTGTTACGTGGAGAATAAATTCACATAATATCTTTAAAAATATATGAGGTATGAAATACAAACTTTAAAGATATCATGTTGATATGAACATAAAGAACATTCAATATAGCTCATATATATCAACAAAATCTGCTAAGGAAAGAAAATGATGATATACTTATCCAAATTATGTAGAACACAATTTACCTTTTCTTTCCATAGTAATTAGGTCAAGGTCAATTCAAAAAATCTGCTATACTTGATCAATGCTCCCCCTCAATTTGTTGCCTTTTGAAATGATTAAGATTCTCCATTTCTTTTTATATTCACTTTCTCCCCCCTGTCCTCATGACAGCATTTGCGATAATACTTATCGCAGCTTGTGCACGTTGAATAGAATGTTGTCCCTTTATTTCCTTTGTAGTATCAACATTCTCAGCATTCATTTGCTTTTGAAGTTTGAGGTAGAAGTTTGTTTTCTTCAATCAAGCTCGCCTCAAATTTAATCTACACAAACTTAACAAACTTTATGCACAAATGCATTGTTATAATATTTCACATAATATATAATGCCCTTTCTTGTGAAATAAATTGAATAACATATATGATAATATAAAGAATTTTAATTCAAAGCAATTCAACCTTACATATGACACATTAGTGAGCTGCTCAATAATTTCTGAAAATTTTGTGCAATGAATAGAATTTCTGAGCCTTAAAAAATTTCCATAATTTCAGATCAAGCTTTTCTAACCTCATATGGAAATATATTTTGCCACTTGCAAATCCTTGTAAAATAGATAATAATATTTGCAAATTATAGAAAATATCACGCACATACCTTCTTTCAATTTGCAGATCAAACTTGCCTAATATAAAATATTTTCTAAGATTATAGCAAGTGAATCCCAAAATGCAACAATATTTTTCAAGATTAAAGGGATTTCCCTAAGTATAAATTTCAAAAGATATTATTGATGCAATACGCAAATGAAAGTAGATATTTTTATCACGTGCCAAATCAAGTAATAAAAATGTGCAATATCTCGACAAGAGAATTTTTGCACTATATATTACACGTGAGTCATAAAAATCATCCAAAATCATAAAAATTTCTATATAATTTTGGAAGGTAGGATGACAAAGATGAAATATTTTATTTCCTTACCCAAGGTATATATACCATTGATTTAGAAAAGATCATCGTCAATCATCGCTTGAGATATTCTTCTAATTGCTCAATGATTTGCGTAGATTTGCAATCATTCTTCTTTAGTAAAATTTCCTGCAGCAACCTCTTTGCTTTTGGTATCCATGACTTTGGATCCTTTTTTTCAGGTTAGAGCACAAATAGGAAATTTTCATAAAAACTCAATGATGCTTTCCTATCTTGAATGATATCTCGTAAGACAAATTTTTGCTTTAAAAAAATATAACAGAATAAGATAGTATAAAATCTGATCAAATAATTATGATTATCTTTAAGTAAGATATCAAATCAATCACACGTATCAAATTCCAACTCACAAAACTACCAAAAATATAGCACGCGATTCTCCCTTCAATATAATCAATTATAGAATATAGTCATTATAAATTCTGAATCAATCGAGGCATAAAAATGATATACCGAATATCAAGTATAATGAAAATATTTAAAACATGCACGCAAAACAAATTGAGAATTTAAATATATTTTCTACCAAATTCTCTTTTTCTCATTTGCCTGCAATCAAAACACATACTCAAGTTTTCTTTAGTACCCATATTTTCTTGGGTCCATTGAGGTTAGTGGTATATGCTTTGTTTATCCATTTCTTCGAACAAAGTGTCTCCACTTTAGACATTTGTTTTCAAAATGTTCTCTTTTTCTCCACAGTTAGAACATTTGAGATTGTCTCTACTAACAGGTCTTACAAAAATTGTTTATGAAATGATTTCTATAAGCTTGTTGAGTAGGTCTTTGTCTTATTCTTTCCTTGACTTTAGGAAAATCAATCAGTGAATCATTTTCCTTATAAAAACCAAGTCCAGACTTATCATAATAAAGCGAATTTGAATGGAAAGTATATGCTGTAGGGTTTTTGATCATTTAGAAAATTTTGTGGTAATATTTAAGAATTCCTTTTTGAAAGAATCATTCTCCTTTGCAAGGAATCTCGATTTTCCTTTCGTTTCTAATAGTTCCTTTTTAATGGATTCATTTTCATTTAATAGAAACTCTCGATTTTCCTTTATTTCCAAAAATTCCTTTTTGAAAGATTCATTCTCATTTAGTAAAAGATCTTGATTTTCCTTGGTTTCCAAAAATTCATTTTATAGATCATCAAACTTTCCTTTCGTAGACGAATTCCGTTGACTCAACTTGAAATTTTCCTTTTTCAGTCCGTGAGATTCTTTTTCAGAGTGGATTTCATTTGAACAAAACTCATTTATATAATCTGAAACTTCAATAGGAATATCTGAATAACTAACCTCAATTTCTCTATCGGAATCTGAGTCTGATTCTGAATTGCCCGATAGTCCGAGTCTCAATGTGCCATTAAACGAGATGTTGCCATATTCATCTTCACTATTTTCAACCTTAGTGTCACTCCATGTTTATGCTTTCGTGGCCTTTTTATTTTTTTCATATTTCCCTTTGTTTTTCTAGAGCTTAGGACAATTTTATTTTATGTGACCATTCTTTTTGCATTTGAAACAGACAACATCTTTGACATATTCCTCCTCATTCTCTCGTTCTTCGTTGTCCATTTATCGTCAAATTTTGTTTCTTTCTGTCACTCGAACCTTCGCCTTTCTTATTCAACTTCTTTACCTTTCTTATTAGCAAGGTTCAAGTTCTTTTGTCGTCCAGCTCATCCGCAGAGTCTCGTATCATCGAATTAATATTAGACTTAAGAGCAATGGATTTTTTACCTCTAGATTCCACTTCTCGTTCATTTGTTCTCGTTTCATAGACTACGGTACCAACAAGCTCATCGACCATCAAAGGTGAGATTTGCGGAGTTTCTCTAATGGAGGTCTTCACATTGTTCCACTCTTTTTGACAATTCTCTTAGAAGCTTGTTGACTTTCATTGGTCCGGGAATGGCTGACCTTGATATGCTAGTCCATTTACAATTTCGTAAATTGATTGAACATGTCTCCTATGGATCCCCCCGTTTCATTTTGAAGGATTCATATTGACCAAGTAAAATATTTACTTTGGTCTCTTTTATATGATCGTCTCTTTCGTAGGTAACGTGCAGCCTATCCCATACCTCCTTCGTTGTTTCACAAGAGGAAATTCGATTATACTCATTAGAGATAGTGCGCAATAAAGAGAGTAGATGGCCTTAGCGTCTAAAGCTTTCTCTTTTTGTCAACTCTTCTTTTGAAATGGTAGTTGATGCCTCTATTGCTTTTCCATCATCTTTTGATGTAGTTTTTCTGGCTTCAGCGTTGGGATTAACTCCTTTCTCGACTACATCCCATTTTTGTGGATTCTTTGATCTTAGAAAAGCTTTCATTTTGTTCTTCCATATGTTGTACTCTTTTCCATCAAAGTAAGGTGGTCGAGTGTTGCTCTGTCTCTCAATCATACCTGGTGCAAGAATACTAGCCATAGAGGATCTTTAACTCTAAAGTAATAAACACTTCAAAACACTGAGCACATGGCTCTGATACCAATTGTTGAAACTAGTATTAACACCTAGAGGATGGGTGAATAGGTGTAGAGGGATTTTATGTGCAAATATATATATATATATAACTTTTGCAATCTATAAACTGAAATTAAATAGAGAGAGTAGAGAAGATTGCAAACACAATTTATAGTAGTTCGGCTTTAGACAAGCCTACGTCCACTCTCCGGCGATCAACCAATAGGCTGATTTCACTATATGATCAAAGGTGATTACACACTCTTGAGTGTTAGTACTCGGTGATGATGAGTCTCATAGAGTCACTATTCTTGATAATTCACTAGGATCACTCAATTACGCACTTTTTCAAACAACTAATGAAGAATTGAATCAGCCTTGGAATATATTTATCCTCTCTAGTCTCCTAGGTCTCATCCTATCCTTATATACTCTCCAAGCCACACTCGACCGTTGGCTCTTTCTTTGAGAGTTTTGTCTTCCCTTTCCTGGACAGACTTTATAAGGCAAGTCTTTTTGATCGTTGGAGGTAGATTGAATCCTTGGATTCTCGTTCGCCATACAATCGTAATCCGAGGTTTCCATAAGTGTTCCATTCTTCTTTGGAAGTTGTTCGTTGATTGATCATGCCAATCAGTTTGATACAACAGAATAAATATAAATAAAGTAAGTGAAATACTTGACCGTTGGTGATCTTATCCTGTAATTTCATTCTAAGTCTAACATACTCAAGTTCTGAGTGCCGCGTTTTCCGTTTGGGTACGGACGGACACTCGAGAATACGCAAACCGGTTCCGCGTTTGCTTCATCCGACTTAGAGGCTTTCGCGTCTCGCTTCATCCGGACTCGAAGCTTCCCGTGCTTCTCCGTCTACTTCATCCAGATTTAGAAGCTTTCCATTATTTGCATAGCGGCTTGTGCATCTTTCACTAAGTTACTCAATAAACACGTTAGTAGCCTTTAATTTATTTTGTCATCTTCAAAACATCATAAGGGATTTCTTTAATAGGAAGCAATTCATAACCACCCGATCCATCACCATAATAGGGATAGTAGAAACATAACAACAAACACTACCAAAAGTACAACTTTTATTTATTTACTAGTTAATCCTAGGAAGTTTACATGTATAAGCCCTTACAACGGTCAATATCCTACTGACCAAGAAAAACCAGCAAAGGCTTAGGGTTAACTTAAGCTTCTCTAACGTGAGGTTAACCAAATAGTGTTGCATCCCATGCTTGACGATAGCGTTACCCCGCGAGCCCTTGTAAGGGACTCCAAAGGTTACCACTAAATCAGATAAACCAAGCCACATAACAATGGGGAAACAACTCATTTAATCCCACATCCACCCACATAGTAGTGGTACACTTCAAAAAGACGGATTCGCACCCTTCTACAATGAACATCAACACTAATAACTCGAGGCTACGTGAAGTCAAAAGCACATGAGTTGGGAATCCATAACTAAAGGCCTAAAAAAAAATCCAACAACAACGAGTGAGATAAATCTTAGTAAGTTAACAACCTAAGCCTCATTTAGGAATATAACTTACCTTAGGTGCAACCTATACATAAAGTATTATATCGAGGACAGATCAATAGTAAAGCAACCCTGTTTTACCTTAATTATAACATAAGCAAGCACCTTAACCCAATAACAATAAGCAAAACCATTGAATAAACCTGCATGTATTCTTACCCTGTCTTTGCACATGCTATGCATACAATAAATTATAATGTGCCATAAACATTGCAACAAGCATCAATATATAATCAGAACACTTTTCATAATATTCCCATGCACAATGCATTCACACATTTTTCAATTATTACAACTGTTCATGGCTATGGCCAACTTGAGAGTTGGTAGTCTTCCCCCAGCATGATTGGACATCGTCCCCGCCCTATCGGCCATAGCATTGTCTTGAACCCCGCCATAGACAAGTATTCCATAAGAAGTATTGGCCCTGCTTCAATTGCGATATGGCAGCTGATAAAAATTGAGCATTGTCCCCAAAAATCTTTGAGTGACGGGTTTCTTTTATGTGATCACATGAGCACACCAACCACTCATGCCGATTTCATTTTCTTCATTTAGCCAATATAGACGTGGTTTGTGCTCATACATCAAACTATTGCAACTTTCACATGTAAAAATGCAATAAAAATATTCATATGTGATCACTCGCACATAGTTAACATGTCAAACTTTGCTCACTTCAATTTCAATAATTTCTTGCCCAATTTAACATATAAAACATGGCATTCAAACACGACACCTCATGAATTTCCAATTATATGCCTATAAAAACTTTCTTTAATTAGGCTAACAAGTGTTCTAATTAGGCAAATCATTTCTCAAGGCGATTCATGCTTTAAACAACATAGAACATGCATAACTTATCACCTAATCCAAGCACAAAACATATATATACACAACTTATCACTTTAATAATAATAACTTATCACCCTACCCATGATAATATATCATCAATTCAATGATAGCTTATCACTTATTTTTCAATAGCTTATCACCCTTTAGTGATAACTTACTACCCTTTCTATGATATGTTATCACTTCCACTTATTACTTTCCTTGATAAACTATCACTACCACTTATCACCTATTGCAATAACCTATCATTTTCGCTTATAACTCGATCGCAATAATTTATCGACTAAATCGTCATTAATTAGCATTAAACATTGTTAACTTTAATCTTATACTACCCCTAAACGCAATTAACACTCTAATTATGAATTAGAAAGTTAACTCATGGATTTGATGGCAATGAGCTAAACGGTGGCGACAATGCGAGCAGTGAGCGACGAAACACACAGTGAGACGAATGATGGTGGTTTAAAGCTTGAACGGTGGTGGCTTGCGGTGGTGTTCAGTGAGAGGGGGAGAAGAGAGAGGGTGATGGTTGTTCGGCGGTGGATGACGGCATGAACATACGACCTGGTGAGGCGATGTGACTTCACGGCAATGAAATGGCGGTGAGATGGGTGGTGGTGCATGGTGAAATGGGTGGCAGCAAGGGAAAATAGGTGGTGGAGGTGGGCAGCCAAAGAAGGGGAGAGAGAGAGAGAGAGACTTGAGTGAGTGAGAGAAAATGAGAGACAAGAGGGAGAATAAGTGGGATTTTCTTCTCACTTCCATGATCTTCATCATTTCCTAAATGCAAATGCAACAATTTCCCCTAAAATCCTCTTGACCAAGTCTTTGCTTTGTCCTTTTCCTCTTAATTACTTGATCTTTTCAAGCATGTCCTTCACTGAAATGGAACCAAACCAAGCCAACTAAGTTGCTTCCCGCTTGCTTCCAAAGTGGCACCCCTAACCCCCTCAACCAATTTTATTTTTGTCTCATTAAGCTAATAATATTTCTAGAAGGGGCAACATGGTAATTTCATAAGCCATAGCATAAAATTCCATTTATGTCCATGGGATAAATTGCTTAAATAGGCCTTAGATTGTGCTTGGTGGCCTTCTTGGGCCCACTTGGCCAAATTCTAGGTGGCATGAGGCCCATTGGGCCTTCGCTTGGCATGGGCCCCTTTTTTGGCTTTCAATTCACGACCCACTAATCCTTGTCCAAAATTTATTATTTACCAATAAATAGGTAAATTAATGAGGCAACGTCCAAAAGGATCATCTCTAAATCCTTGATTTGATACCCAAAATCAATTAAAATTTGTGATTAAAATTAATCCAATGCAACTTTAGTACGACTTCAACTATCTAGGGGTTTTTGTGTGTTTGACCCGTGGTTAATTAATTTTCAATCCACGTTTGTGCTTCTTCAAATCATGGGTGACCTCGGTTGTCATGTAATCGTGAGGGATCAATTGATCATATTGAGTATAAAGCCTAAAGAAAATTGGTTTATTGTCATTCGGTTAGTATCATAGTCATATGGAATCATCTATAATCAAACTATGTACCTCTATCAAATCGATTTATTTTCTGTTCATTAATTGACATCTAACAGTGTGGTATTGTCCCTTTTTGATCCTTATGTTCGAGCTGTCTATCCCTGATTGAATTCTCTGATCGTGCACATTTTAATCATTGATGTCCTTTCCCAATAGGTTAGTTAATTAATAAGTAATTAGTTCAAAGTTAAATATAACTAACAATACATTGATAAAATAACAAATTCATATATCCTGAGAAGAGTTGAATTTCAAGATATCACATTAACAATCTAAACAGTTTCTCCTCTATTGAATCTATCAAAGAAGAAGATATAATTATTGGCAAAGGAAAAACTTTATTTAAATAAGCATATTTCAAATGAGAGGGTAGGGGTTTGAGTTCAAGAATCGGAGGCTCTTCAATTGACAATTTAGGCTTTGTTATATGTTGTCCTAACTCCTCAAATTTTGTTGCCTTTTGCCTTTTGCCTTGAATATGATGGATTGCTTCCATGAAATTTGCATACTCCTTTATCTCCTCATTCTCAATTTCTTTATCCCTTGGTCGAACTAGACATACTTCAAGTGGATCTTTAGAAACATTTTCTTGAAAAACCTTATTCACCAACTTGTTAACTGTCTCAATTCTAAAACAAGAATTATCATGAGATGGATTTTTCATTGCTTTAAAGACATTAAAGGAAATAAGATCATCTTGAACTTTAAGAATCAACTACCCTTGTTGTACATGTAGACTGTTAAAACGGGTGGGTTGGGTTGGGTTTGGGTCGGGTCATAAATGGTCTGACCTAAATTGACCCATTAACCCGTTTATGACCCATTTAAGCATAGTATAAAAATTTTTGACCCATACCCAACCCAACCCATACCCAACCCATACGGCCCAGACCCATATTGTTTAAAACATTTTATCTATATAACTAAATTTAGGAAAACTTATTCTTATAATCTTTTAAAGATTTTAAACTTATTCAAGTTCATTAACAACTCATGTATTTTAGTCTTTTTTTAATTTTTTAAACCCATTATATATACACTTTTCAAAATTGGTGTATAACCCATTTTATGACCCATTTAAATATTAAATGGGTCGTAAATGTTAAATGTTTAAAGGGGTCATATATGGGTTATACTAAAGGAAGCTTTGACCATTTATGACCCATTTAATATTTAAATGGGTCATAAATGATTTTACACCATTTTGACAGATGTAGTTGTACATTAATAAGAGCTCTTCCTCGTTGCTAAAAAATTTGACCTAAGATAAGTGGTACTTCAAAAATCTTCCTCTATGTCAAGAATTATGAAATTTGTGGGAAAGATAAACTTGTCAACCTTTACCAATACATCTTCTTGGATATTTAATTGATTGATCAGCCAGTTGAAGTGACATTGTGGTTACTTTTACCTCACCCTATACTAATTTCCTGAAAACTAAAAAGTCATTAAATTAATGCTTGCACTTAAATTACACGATGCATTTTCATAAGTAAGAATCCCCAATAGTGCAAGGAATTGTTAAACTCCTTGGATCTTTTAAATTTGGATGTAATTTGTTTTGTAGGATGGTTGAACACTCCTCATTCAACTTTGCATTGTCATAATCCTTCATCTTCCTTTTGTTTGCCAAAATCTCCTTAAAAAATTTCGCATAGCTAGGGGCATAAGTACAGCCCAAGTGCCAAAACTTGACATGAGAAGGCACTTAAAAAAGTTACAAAATATACACTTAAGTGCTACTATTTTTGAAAATTGGATCATTTAAGTGCCAAACGACGAAAGGTGCCAAAATCCAATGTGGCTTATTTTAATAATATAAATAGCTTACGTGGCTCACCGGAAACTAAGTCGACGAAAACTCAGCCAAAACGAAGTTAAACTAAGTCGGTGAAAACTCAGCCAAAACGAAGTTGTTTTTGCGTTGACGTGGCATTTTAAAAATATATTAATTAAATAATATTAAATAATTAAAAAAATATTATTATAAAATTGATTAATTTGAAAAAAAAAAAAAGAGGAGGAAGGGGATGATCTGGTGGGTTGCCAAACCCTCCCCTTCGCTTCCCTTTTTTTTTGTTGTTTTTTTTTTTTTATAAATAAAATTGATTTTTAATTATTTTTTCTAGTCTAACTTGGACAATTTTTTTTTCTTAAAATTGCCACGTGGAATTTTTATTTTGAAAAAAAAAATGCTTTGTCAACAAATAAAATTGCCGGAAAATGGACACGTGGTAGTTTGGCCGGATTTTTCACCGTTGGCAATTAACTGATCTTTTTGCTCGATTTTGGCACTTAAATGTATGTTTTGTAATTTTTGGCACTTAAGTGTCCCCCGTGCCAAGTTTTGGCATTCTAGAGGTCCGTACGTCCATAACTAGGCATTTACGTCAAGGCTTCTACAAAAGGAATGTTAATGTACAATTTTTTTTTATTAAATACATCGATAAATTTAAAGAATTGTTTATGTATTTTGTACTGTTGAAGTTGTCGAGGGAATGGAACTGGCAGCAAATATGGAGTGTAATAATTTGAAAAGGTTTTCTTTTGCTTGCTTGTTTGGTTGTTTATTGACATCCTCTTCTTTGTCTCTAGAAATCTCTTGTTTGTATCTTTTTCTCACATTTGTTTACCACTTGTCAAGATTAGCTCTTACGTTGTCAATGGGATTTTCTCTGTGTTGCTTAGCAAAAAAACATTGTTGTCTCCTTAATATCATGTTTGCTAACTAATTCACTTACATTTCTATATTTTTGATTGAAGTCTCTTGGTTATGAAATCTCACATTTGTGCTCTTAATGGAGTCTTGAGTAGTGTTAGCAAGTTTGGTGACTATATCTTCCATATTGGATTTTGTCTCTTTTGGTTGTTTGAATTCCAGTGGCAATCTTGTCACATTTTGATTATTCCATGAAAAATTTGAATGATTACGCCATTCTAGATTGTATGTGTTGGAGTAGAGTTTATTTTGTAGCCTGTTAAAATTTCCAATAAAGTTAGCATTTTGACTAGGTTGTGTAACTTGACACTCTGGGCTGATATGTCCTCTACTACAAAAATCGCATGTCATTTTCTAAATTTCCATGACTGAAACACTCATATTATCTATTTTTTTGTTGAATGCTTCAAATTGAGCAACAATTGCAATGAAAGCATCCATTTCATGAACTTCGCTAGCTTTTTGCATTGGTAGCCTCTCGGTAGACCACTTGATAACTATTGGATGCCACTTCTTCTAATAGGTTGTAGGCTTTTTCTAGTGTTTTATTATTCAGAGTTCCCTTGCAGTTGCATCAATCATAGAACATAGATTATAGACCCATTATAAAAGTTTGTACTTGCATCTATATGGGGTAGTCCATGATGTGGGCATCTCTTAAGAAACTACTTGAATCTTTCCCATGTTTCATACCATGATTCATTATCCATTTGCATAAAATTAGTAATATCGTTATGTATTTTTATGGACTTTGCAGGTGGAAAGAACTTACAAAGAAATATTTGAGTCATATCATTCTATATAGTGATGAATCTCGTAGGAAGAGGAGAGCCAACCCTTAGCTTTGTCTCTAAGGAAAAATGGAAATAATCCTAATCTAATAGCATCATCTATATCTCTATTATATTTAATTGCATAATAGATTTCAAGAAAAGTACCGATGTGAGCATATGGATCATTGCCTTTTTGTTGTTGTTGTCGAGATTTGGATCATCGCTTGGTAGCCCACTAAATTGCATTGACTGTTGAAGCATCTGAGTGAGTGATGGCTTGATCTTAAGATTGTTTGCTTAAATTGCAGGTCTCCTGAAAGTTCATGTGGTGCCTTGAATTGTTGGTGCAGCATAATCTCAAGAGTCTATGTGGATTTTCAGCCTCACCATCTTCCACCATCTCCTTAATATGATTTCTCTGTTCCCTTAGTCGCCTTTTAAAGGTACGTTAGATTTCTGGATCAAACTCAACAAGTTTCCCTTGTTGGCAATGTGTCACACACTGATGTACACTACGAAGAAGATAAAATGAAGGCTAGATTAAACTTAGAATTATCTAGTATCAATATTAACTAGTATTAAACAAACAATTCTTGGCAATAGTGCCAAAAACTTGTCCGTAAAATTCTAAATGCAAATGAACTTGTTGAACAAGTAATATAATGATGAGATAAAAAATCATCACATAGAGATTGATGATTAATAAATCAATTAAATATTAAGAAAAGACTAATTTTAAATAGCTAACAAATCAAATAGAATTGAGAATAAATTAAAATTGATAATCTTAAAAAGCAAAATTTTTGAACTAAATGCAATAAATCAATTAAATAGATATGTTAGAGCATCTGATTTCAACATAACCATTATATATGAATTTCAGATTATTATGTACACAAAAACGATATAAAAAATGTGATAGTGGAATTTTATTATCTTTTTTACTATCCTATCTTATCAATCCACAATATTCCTATGTAAATTTAAATAAACATGAGTGTATTAAAATCTATGAACATTCTTGGTTTACAATGAATCTTTTGGACAACCTTATCACCAAAAGCTATACAAATAACACGGTATATTTTTATCCACATTTAATTTATGGTTATTTATTATAAGGGATGATTGCATATTATTACTTCTTAGTCTCAAACATACACATTAGATAATTGAAAGATGACCAGTTATTTAAAAAAGCATTAAGTACAATAATATATAACTCATATAAATAAAATCACAAAAAACATAAAAAGCATGTAATTTATATCATCATGGTCAAGCTGTATGTAGTTAATAAAAGAAAATTATAACATAATATTAGAAGAAATAAAAAACATAAATTAAACCCAATATCTTGAATCAAAGAACAGGGATTCTATCGTTACTTTTTGTCTTTTCAAAATACTTGAAAAACTCCTAGAACAATGAAAAGTGATCTAAAAATAAAAACTTAACTGTCCCTCCAAGATCTCCATATTATCATATTTATACGATACATCCAAGACTCCTAAAATAAAACAATTGCTTATTTTTCGCATAAAATTAGGGAATAAATCATAGAATTCTTGATTTGGCATCCACCTTCTAATGCTTCTCGATTTGAATTCTTGAATCACGAGTTCTTCCTTTTCTTCTTTTTTTGCTAGTTTTTCCTTATTTTCTCCATGTCTCATTATGCTACATAAATAACGAAAATTCGAGTAAATAGAAGGAAATTCAAATATTTTCTCATAAATATTTCATTATTTATTGTCTAAATATAGGTAAAATAACTCTATTTTTTATAGTCATCATGGACTCAGCTTGGAAACCTGGTCACAAGTTGGTCCAGCAGGCGGGCACAGGTTTTGCCTTTCTTTGGATCGGGTCCAAGGGCTTGGTCAAGTCCTATTCTTCAATTAAAAAATATAAAAATTCCAAAAATTAAAAAAATTAATGCTTTAATTTCCTTTTCGTTTTGCATTTGCATGTTCTTTGATGGTTAGTTTAGGCGGGGTTTAAAAATCAGTTAGGGGTTAATGCTTTGCGAACGCAAGTGAAGGTTAATTATCATTAACCTTACTTAATGAATCCTTAGATCAATTAGGAGGTGTTGGGGATAATTGAATTGCATGGACCCCGAACTTTGGTTGATCGATTAAATTGTGTGAATCATTAATGCTTGCTTTGAGTTTTGTATATGTTAAATTGGAATGGGCGATCGACGGTTGATGAAGACGGCGGTCGATAAAGAAGGACGATTCATGGAAGCAAATCAAGGAAGTGTCCGATGTTAGGGTCGTTAATCTAGTTTAGTGTTAATTAAATCAGCTTGGATAATAAAATTAGGATTTAATAATCAAACTAATATAGATTTTATTCTTTTTTAGTGAGCAAAAACTAATTAGACTCATGATCATCTTCTTAAAATGGTTAGTTTAGCTTAGACTAGTCTAATCGTGTAGTAAAACAAGTAGCATCAGGCACGCCCTAATCTAACTCAATTTTAGGAACTAGGATTAGTCTCTAACATCAAGCTTATGGGGATTAATGTGCGTAGGATTATTATCAGACCACATGTATTCTTTGCCTGATTCATAAGCTAGTCAACTTGGGGGCCTACATTTGGCTCTTCTTTCTTGGACCCAGTCCAAGTCCCTATTCTTGGATTAAAAAAAAAAGGTTATGAAAAAGCCACTTCTTGTTTTCTTAGTGTAACACATGCCAAGAATTGACCAGTTTAAAGTTAGGAACTGGAAGCTGAATCGGTCCTTGGCAAATAAGCTTGGAACCAGCTGGGTAAGGCTAGCCAGTTGGACTCCCAATTTAACTGATCCATTTGCTCACCCCCAAATGAGACTATATATGATTAATGGTAGTATTGATCAATTCATTCATTTATGTGAGGTGCATGTGTGTGAATAACGCAAAGCATGATGCAAAACAGAACTCATAGTTTATTAGTTGATCTGGAAACACTCAAATACAAAAAGGAAATCATGAAAGTAGAAAGAGCTAAGCCTTGTCCATAGTAGAAGAGTTACGAACAAGAGAGTCATGAAATGACCAAAATGAAGTCTAAAGTATTGTTACTGTGCCTGAAGCTTCTTCCTGAACTCCGACATCAAGTCATAGACCTTGTGCTGGTCGGGCAACGACTTGGCCACGCTCTCCCTTTGCATGCATCGCTTGGCCCATCCCACCAGCTTGGGGCACTCCTCCTCGATGCTACAGCCGTTCAATGTCTCCACAGCATAGAACCACGGTATCAGCGACACATCCAAAAACCCAAACCTCTCACCTCCAAAGTAAGCCTTGTCCCCAAGCTCTCCCTCCATCACCTTAAAGCCCTCGATGAACTCCTTCTTCGCTGCCTCCTGGTCCTCCCCCGTTGACAGCCACGCCGCTTGCCCCGCAGGAAATATCTGCATCATCAGGTCATGTCTTGATGTTAGGTGCACTTAACAAGGAAATGATCGAAAGATTGGTTGCTATCTGTCATACCTTCTTGTCCACGTAGTCAGCCCAGAACCTGGCACAGGCGCGCTCGTAAGGATCAGACGGCAATAAAGGGGACTCAGGGCCCCAGGTCTCGTCGATATACTGGACGATGATGTTGGACTCGCAAACTGGCTTGCCGTTGTGGATAAGGACGGGGATTTTCTTGTGGACCGGGTTCATCTGCAGGAGCAGGGGCTCTTGTTGCTCAGAATCTCCTCCTCCCTCAGATCAAAGTGCACGCCCTTCTCTCTCAAGGCGATCCTGGCCTTCATCGCGAACGGGCTTGGCGAGAAGTCTAACAGTATCACTTCCTCCGCCATTGAAGCTTTGGTAATTTCAACTCGAGATTGCTTTTTTGTGGTGAAATGAAGCTAAAAGCAGGAGCCACGAGATATTTCTTTGTTGCTGCGATGTTCGAGGGGCGGCTTAATACCGTCATTGCTTGCGTCATTGTCAGGTCAAGTCTACGCTCCAAGTCCGCCCCATTAGGCCTTGGATCAGGCGTCCCATGAGCGAGACATATATTGCTATTATAATTATTATAATCACCATTATTCATACTGGTGGTTGCTTCTTCTCTCTGGAAAGCTGTAATAAATGGTATTTTGCATTACGGTGCAAAAGTAAATTATTATAACCATATAAACTTATTAAGAGAAGAACGGCATAAGCGTCATAACTTTCATATGATACTCACTTGAGTACTATAATTTTTTTTGTTTCATTTACTTAATTGGCACATTGGAGAAAAATCAATCATTTAAGTGTTAATTTCTATTTGAGGCCGGTTAGAAGCCTAGCCAAACACATAAGGTCATTTTACTTTTTGCGAACTAGATACTCGAGAATGAAGATTGTTGTGCGGCCTTGATAACTCTATTTTTAATAGAGTATTCTTGTTTATTTAGACTTGATATTTGCTAAATTTTGAGGAATTTTTGGGTGAATTTAATTGCAACTCACGTAATTTTATTTTTGTATGAAATATTTTCAGATCTTCCAAAATATTACAATATCTTTCAAAATATTTCATCTTGAAGAAAAATGCAGCCCAAATCAGATATTTGGAGAATTTGATCATAAAGTTCAAAGAAAATCAATGAGGAATCTTTTTCCAAATCATAGTAGGAGTCAACCTAGAGCAGATTTTTGGAGGCTATATAAACTGCTCTTGTACTTTGCAGAAGAAGAAGAGAATCTTGGGAGCCACCATTTTTGCAAAAAAATTTGAGTTTTCTTAGTTAGATTTTATTCTTCTATTTTAGTGGAGTTGGCGTGTTAAGGAGAGAAGGAGGAGACAAACCTGAAGCTCCTTGTTTTTCAATTCGGTGAATTTGTTTTTATTTAATATTATGTTTTCTTTAATTCTTGTCAGTTTAATTTTTACTATGTTCTAAATTTCTTTTGTTAGAGCTACAATTGATCTTAATCATGATTGATTGATTTTCAAAGACTTTCATGTAATAGAATTATTTTGATTGTGTCGTTCTTTATCATAATCTTAATGCTTTTAGAACTCGCCAACTTTTGAATGATTTTTGATGTATGCATGATACCGGGTGGAGATTGTGTGCATGCGCAATAGTGATATTGAACCATAAATTAAATCTAGGTCAAGGTACACTAGGTTATTTATGTGGCTGCGGTAGTAGATCTAGGTTGGGACTACTTAGATTGAATCTGGAAATTTTCACAAGAACTTAATGCTTTTAGGTAGTTTAAATTCACCTAAGGTTAGTGTGGGTTAACATACCTAATTAGGGATTATTAGACCGAGGTCGGTTTTTAATTCGTCTTAGGGAAATTTCGCCAACACAATTGGAAATTAATTTGTTGCATGAAAAGTTAAGAAAATTAATTATGAATGGTTAAGTGAAGTTGAATGTTCTAACGCTTTGTGATCTTGAATTTGCTTTAGATTAATTTTACTTAGCTTTTAATTCTTTAAGTTTTGACTTTTTCTATATTTTAGTATTTTAATTGGTCTATTTTATTTTTTTTTTACTCGTCTTTTCGATTTGGTTAGCTAAATTTTTGAATTGATCACTTTCGGTAAGTAATTGGATAAAATAAAAAAACAATCATTGTGGGAACGATCTTTCGCCCATCACTTTATTACTTGTTGATATTGTGACTTGCAATTCACCTAACGGGCCTAGGTTGAATTGGGCTCAGCCTGAGAACTCAGTAGCGAGCTATTCCAGCTCGGGGGCCCAGATTTGGCCCTTCTTTCTTGGACCCGGTCCAAGTCCCTATTCTTGGATCGAAAAAAAGAAAGGTTATGAAAAAGCCACTTCTTGTTTTCTTAGTGTAATACGTGCCAAGAATTGACTAGCTTAAAGTTAGGAACTGGAAGCTGAATTTGTCCTTAGCAAACACGCTTGGAATCAGCTGGGTAAGGCTAGCCGGTTCAGCTCCCGATTTAACCGATCCGGGCCAGTTGCTCACTCCCAAACGAGATTATATATGATTGATAATGGAATTGATCAATTTCATTCATTTATGTGAGGTGCACGTGTGTGAATAACCCAAAGCATTATGTGAGACAGTTATCATAGTTTATTAGCTGATCTGGAAACACTTAAATACAAAAATAAATCATGAAAGTAGAAAGAGCTAAGTCTCGTCCAAAGCAGAGGAGTTTTGAGCAAAAGAGTCATGAAATGACTAAAATGAAGACAAAAGTGTTGTTACTGCGCCTGAAGCTTCTTCCTGGACCCCGACATCAAGTCATAGACCTTGTGCTGGTTGGGCAATGACTTAGCCACGCTCTCCCTCTGCATGCACCGCTTCGCCCATCCCACCAGCTTGGGGCACTCCTCCCCGATGCTACAGCTGTTCAACGTTTCTACAGCGTAGAACCAGCTATAGAACGGTATCAGCGACACGTCCAAAAACCCAAACCTCTCACCTCCAAAGTAAGCCTTGTCCCCAAGCTCTCCCTCCATCACCTTTAAGCCCTCGATGAACTCCTTCTTCCCCGCCCCTGGTCCTCCCCTGTCGACCGCCACGCCGCTAGCCCCCCAGGAAGTATCTGCACCATCGTGTCATGTCTTGATTTTAAGCGCACTTAACAAGGAAATGATCGAAAGATTGGTTGCCGTCTGTCTTACCTTCTTGTCCACGTAGTCGGCCCAGAACCTGGCACAGGCGCGCTCATAAGGATCGGACGGCAATAGAGGGGACTCGGGGCCCCAGGTCTCGTCGATGTATTGGACGATGATCTGGGACTCGCAAACTGGCTTGCCGTTGTGGATGAGGACGGGGATTTTCTTGTGGATCGGGTTCATCTGCAAGAGCAGGGGGCTCTTGTTGCTCAGAATCTCCTCCTCCCTCAGATCAAAGTGCACGCCCTTCTCTCTCAGGGCGATCCTGGCCCTCATCCCGAACGGGCTCGGCCAGAAGTCTAACAGTATCACTTCCTCGGCCATTGAAGCTTTGTTAATTTGAACTCGACTAGTTTTTTGTGGCGAAATGAAACTAAAAGCAGGAGCCCCTTATGTAGTAGAAAATAGACCACCGACGAGACTTTTTTTAGTCGTTTCGATGTTCGAGAGGCGGCTCAAACCGTCATTCCTTGCGTCATTGTCAGGTCCAAGTCCGCCCCATTAGATCTGCACAAGGTGTCCCATGAACGAGACATATATTGCTATTATTATAATAATTACTATTATTCAATACTAACGGTTGGGTAGCCCATATAACTGGTTCCCTTCCACTGATTTAGATAACTACCCCCTCCCCCTCTCTAGATTTAATCTTATGTTTAGACTTTGATATATTATGTTATCTTTCACAAGTTTAGTAATACAAATGTTACCTTCTGACAACAAAAAAAAAAAAATTTTACTAGTGGTTGCTTCTTTTTCGAAAGCTATAATAAATCGTATTTTATGGTGCAAAAGTAAATTATTATAACCATATAAGCTCATTGAGAGAAAAACAATGCAAGTGCCATAACATTTATATGGCGCTCACTTGAGTGTTAGAACCTTTTTTTTTCACTGAAGTTTTACATCGAAGAAAAATTGATCATTTAAATGCCATCTCTAGCAAGTCATTACATGGGTATTTTTATTAATTTCCCATTCCAGGGTGGATTTTTTGGTTTTTGAATGTTTTATGAATTGGTAATGTCATATAAAATGATCGGCATCCTTGTTGGATTTTCCTACTAGGTAAATCGCCAATTGTATTTAAGTGATTAATTTTTCAAATTTATGGCACCCAAGTGAGCATCATACGAAAGTTATAACACTCTTAGTGTATTTATCCCAAAAAATTTCTTATACATGTGTCTATTGAAGCAATGATTATTTAGATATTTGGGAAAATTATCAATTTAGTTTCAAATATATTATATAGATGCCAATTTAGTTATAACTTTTCAATATTGTCAATATAGTCCTACACATTTGGCAATATTTTAGATGCTATTTCCACCCCATTTTAGTTAAGACACTCATTTTTCTGGTTAATTGATTGAAATACTCTCCCCCTCTCTCTTCAATTTATTATTTCCTTTTTTATCGGCTAAGGAAAAAAATGCATTTATTTCTATCACCTCTTTTATTAGTATCAATAGACAAATGATATATTACACTCAACAAGATATTATCTTATTCTGCATCATGCTATCACTTTGCCTAGAGAAGTTAGTAATTTTAATGTAATGTATCATGTTTTAATTACAAAAAAGCTACATAGAAGATTCAAAATATATTTATGATGGCTTATGAACACACAATTAATTAAGTATTTTTATCTAATAGTTTGACCAAAAACTATACATCTAATTATCTACCTAATATTGATAAAAAAAGGAAAAATAAAATTAATCAAAATATGAAAAGGTAATTTGTTAGAAACATGATCAAATGTTAAATGTTTTTATATTTAGATCATATCTAAAAATTAACAAAAGACAAGCACAAAATGAAAAAATAAAATAAAAAGGAACTTCTTGTTGTTTTACTCCTACCATAAAGAAAGTAATTAACATTGGTTGTAAATTAAATCTCATGGCAAGTGGATCAAAACTTTAAAATGTGCTTAAAACTTTCTTCTGGAATAATATGACGTGTTTGAAAATGAAGAAGGCATAACTAGATTTTCAACTCCCATTTTGCAATTTAGATTAAAGTGTGGAAAGCTCAAAAACAAGGTTGCTAAAATTAAATCACCTTGTAATTCAACTTTGAAATAGAGTTTTGTTCAAACTATTTGATAAATAAATAAAAAAAAGCAATTAATGGTGTGTTTATAAATTGTGATATCGATCATAGATAGATATTTTTAATTTTTAATTTTTATTTTGCTTTTGTATTAAATTTATGAGACCATAAATTAAAATTGATAACTTCCTTTTTAGACAAAGTGGAGAGAGAGAGAGGGGGGGGGGAGAGGGTAGAGAGAGAGAGAGAGAGAGAGAGAGAGAGAGAGAGAGAGAGAGGATGGTACTTTAGTCAATTAATAATAAAAAAAAAAAAAAAAAAAAAAAGGAGTGTTTTAGCTAAAATAGGGGTGGAAATAACCACCCTATTTAAATGTAGTCTTTATTGTCAATTGCAGTCACAAATTGCAATGTGACAATCAACAAATTGCTCATGTCAACATGACACTTAGGATGGCCAATGATGACTATATGTCATGTTATCAATTTTCAATGGCAATTGACTAGAAATAATACATTGAAATACCGATTAAAAGTTTAGGACTACATTCATAAAAATAAAAAGTATGGTTGATTAAGTGGAATAATTAATTATTGACAAAAAAAATTATGACAATTGTAAATATATTATAAGATCATCCAATCAACCATTGGCAAACTCATATTTTTTGTTAATTCTAAATGCATTAGAATTTTGAAAGAAAGAGAAAAAATGAAAGGAATAAATAATCTTAAATCTAGGACTTGTAAGAGATATTGTGGTCAATTTAAGATAATGGAGGGCATCATAAGTCAAAAATTAATGGAACAAGCACAAGAGCTTTTATGCATTTATCCTTTTCATATATTTGCCCATTTAAATGTTAAACCTAACATGCTGTAGGCCTCAGGAGTTTGGGCTTGGCAAAAGGAAGTTGGGCCTAGTCTTTAGTTTAGGTTTGTTGTGGGCCCTTTGTTGAATTGGGCTCAACCCGGGAACTTGCTCGGGAGCTAGCCCAACTTGGTAGGCCCATGTTCGGATCTTCTTCGGACCTGGTCCAAGGGCCTGGTTCAAGTCCCTAATCTTGGATTAAAAAATTAATTGGTTAGGAAAAGGCCACTTGTTTTCTTAGTTTAATACATGCTTCTTCTTTTTTTGGATCGATAATACATGCCTTGACTTGGTTGATTGCTAGTTGATTTGTGTGCTCAAATTGAAGTGTTCAATTGTCCTCACTCATGGAAGCTTTGATTCCCTTTCATTTTACGTATGCATGTTCTTTGGCGGTTAGTTTAGGCAGGGGTTCAGAATTCAATTAGGGGTTAATGAGATTAGCTTGCTGCTTTGTGAACGCCAGTGAGAGTCAATAATTAATAAACTTATTAATAGACCCTTAAATTAATTAGGAGGTGGTGGGGATAATTGAATTGCATGGACTCTGAATTTTGGTTGATCAATTAAACTGAGTGAACCTATTGATGCTTGCTTTGAGTTTTGTATTAGTTGAATTCGAACCAGTGATCAATAGCCGTGACCGGTGAGATGAAGGCCGCGGTCTATAGAGAAGGGTGATCCATGGAGGCAGTCCAAGGAATCATTTATCTAGTGTGGTGTTAATTAAGTCAACTTGGTTAATAGACTTAGGTTTTAATAATCAAACTAGTGTAGGTTCTAGTCTAATTTATTGAGTAAAAACTAATTAGGCTCACGATCTTCTTCTTATATAATTGTTAGTTTAGCTTAGGCTAGTCTAATTGTGTAATAAAACAAGTAGAGTTAGGCATGCCATAATCTAACTCAATTTTAGGAACTAGGATTAGTCTTTAATGTCAAGTTTACGGGGGTTTATGTCCCGGGCTTATAAAAGGCCATGTACATTCTATGCTTGACTTATACTAGGTTCTTATCTACTGTGCTTTTACCTAAATACTTTTAATACCTCGCCGTTTACTTTAGAATCATCTCAATAACTTCTTGTTAATTCTATATGTAGAATAATTGGGATTAGTTTAGAATCATATTTAGTAGATTGATGCCTTTAGGATCATAAATGGTAATAAAGAGTGAATAACCACTTAGATATCACACTTTTAAGTTAGGAATAAAAGGGGCGCTAGTTAAATTATTAGTGTAAACAAGTCTCCGAGCTTAGAAAGTTGGTTGTGTAGGAATGGGGATGACATGGCCATATCTCATTTGATTTCTAGTTAACCCCAAATGGCTAATGATGACTCCTAGAAACATTAGGTTGTTATGGGCTTGGGAGAGCCTGTGCTCCTAATTGATGAACTGTTTTTGATCCTTAGAATCATTTGATTTTATGAACCATCCGAACTATCTTTTGAGTAACACCTGTAAACATATTCCCCAACTTTTGGGGAGAGGTTATGCCACATCCAATTGACATTTGTTTCTCTTTAGTTATCCTTGTATGTATAAAATTAATAACGTTCTTGTCTCTCTACCTGCACGCACAAGAGAGAAATAATGTTCAATCCCATTAATGAAATTTTTTCAATTTAATGACTTGTAGAATTTTATTTTGAATCGATTCAAAACCTTTTGCATCAAGAAGTGACTTTGAAATGGGTTCTACCGAAGAATTGGCTAGTTTAATGTTGGGAACTAGGAGTTGAACTGGTCCTTGGCAAATATGCCTAGAATCGGTTGGGTGAGGCCAGTCGGTTCAAATCCCAATTGCAACTGATCCCATTGCTCACCCCCAAGTGAGACTATGTATGACTGACAATGGAATTGATCAATTTCATTCATTCATGTGAGGTGCATGTGTGTGAATAATGCGAAATGGAATTCATGAAATGATGTATATAGTTTATTAACTTATCCAAAAACACAAATACAAAATGAAATCATGAAAGTAGAAAGAGCTGAGCCTTGTCCAAACGAGAGTAGTCATGAACAAAAATGAGACTCAAGGGTTGTTACTGCGCCTGACGCTTCTTCCTGACCTCCGACATGAAGTCATAGACCTTGTGCTGGTCGGGTAGCGACTTGGCCACGGTCTCCCTCTGCATGCACCGCTTGGCCCATCCCATCAACTTGGAGCACTCGTCACCAATGGTACAGTCGGTCAACGTCTCCACAGCATAGAACCAGCTGTAGAACGGTATCAGCGACACATCCAAAAACCCAAACCTCTCACCTCCAAAGTAAGCCTTGTCCCCGAGCTCTCCCTCCATCACCTTTAAGCCCTCGATGAACTCTTTCTTTGCCGCCTCCTGGTCCTCCCCCGTTGACCGCCACACCGCTAGCCCCGAAGGAAATATCTGCACCGTCATGTCACGTCTTGATTTTAAGCGCACTTAACAAGGAAATGATAGAAAGATTGGGTGCTGTCTGTCTTACCTTCTTGTCCACGTAGTCGGCCCAGAACCTGGCATGGGCGCGCTCGTGAGGATCGGAAGGCAAGAGAGGGGACTCAGGACCCCATGTCTCGTCAATGTACTGGACGATGATGTGGGACTCGCAAACCGGCTTGCCGTTGTGGATGAGGACGGGGATTTTCTTGTGGATCGGGTTCATTTGCAGGAGCAGGGAGCTCTTGTTGCTCAGAAGTTCCTCCTCCCTCAGATCAAAGTGCAAGCCCTTCTCTCTCAAGGCGATCTTGGCCCTCATCCCGAACGGGCTCGGCCAGAAGTCTAACAGTGTCACTTCCTCAGCCATTGAAGCTTTGGTAATTTGAACTCGAGAATGCTTTTTTGTGGTGAAATGAAGCTAAAAGCAGGGGCCACTCTTGTAGTCGAAAAGAGAACATCGACGAGACTTTTTTTAGTCGCTGTGATGTTTGAGAGGCGGCTCAAGCCGTCATTGCTTGCGCCATTGTCAGGCCCAAGTCTACGCTCCATGCCCGCCCGAGTAGATCCTGGATTTAGGTGTTATATGAACGAGACATATATTGCTATTCTTATTGTTATTATAATTACTGTTAATCATGCTGGTTGTTGCTTCTTCTTTCTGAGAAGCTGTAATAAATCGTAGTTTTATGGCACAAAAGTAAATTATTATAACCATAAAAGCTTATTACAGATTTTACTTTAACGGAAATATCTAGATATATTTGTCCACAAAAGATATGATATGACATATTGAGATTATTACAAAATTTAGGTGAATGACAAGTGCATTTGAGTGAAATATTTGCAAATTCAGTTAGCTCTTTGATGTGAATTATAAAGACTCATGAATAAAATAAATTTGGACATATTAGTCAATTTATGGACGATTTTACTCATTGTACATATAGAGGATAGAATGACATTATGCTTGTCGATGATAAGCGAGTTGCATGCCCAATGCACAGATTGCTCTTTGATCTGAATAATGGGCAGCTTTTCACGGTTTAGTCAATTGTAACATGTGATGCATGTCGTGACCCACCCGAAGGCAATTTGATCTTGTGCTTTTAGGGGTTTGTGTCGCCTTGAATGGCGTATGAATTACTAAGTGAGTGTGAACGGTTTGTCTTGCAAGCAAGGTACTTAACTGAGGTTCTCCGAACCCCTACCAATCATGACATTTAAAAAAAAATCATTCTCGCGAACACATTTTGTTGACGCAGTTAATTATGATTATTATCTCTCTTTTCTTTAGGGTCGCTATTGAGCTACTTAAGGTCAGTTAGAAGTCTAGCTAAACGTAGGAGGTCACTTTAATTTTCATGAACTACAGATTCCAGAACGAGCATTTAATTATGCTAAAGTCTATTAGTGCTCAAGCTTGATACCTATTTCATTATTTAGAAAATGTTTTGATTATCCAATCTTATTCAATTTAATTCCTAAACACATCCATCTAAATGGATTTGCATGAGAGCATTCAACTCTATACAATCAACGTGATAAACCAAACGTGATGAAAAAAACGAAATGATAATAAAGCTTGGAAATGGAAAAACCAATGGTGTGAAATAAGGAATATACACCACCACCCATGAGCTAAGCTCTAATTTAAAGATGCATGTGTCACGGGCTAATGTTTGAGGATCGAGACTATGTAGCAACTTAGGCTTTTTGGATTGTTGGAGTGCATAAGCGAAGCCTTTTTCCAAGGATTGATTGCTCACTCATCTAGATTGTAGAGAGAGAAAGTGTTTAGAGAGAGAAGTTGTGAAAAGAATGCTTTTTATTGTTCAAGTGTTGGATGGATACAAACGAGGGGCACTCCTGTTTATACAAGAATCCCCTCACATTACAACCGTAGATTTCCTTTAGATTTAACAGTGGAAATTGTATCTCTTCATCTAATAACTACCGACATTTATGACAAGAATGTTCTAGACTATGGTACATTTACTGTATTACTTGTCCCTAGGAATATTCTAGATGAAATCCTAGGAGCTTTGTCTTCTTAGATCGTACATGGTCCTTGATTGGATTTTTTATTTTTACAAGTTTTCACTTCATCATAAATCATCCCATTTGTAGGCACGCTTATTTTTATGAATAGCTTAACAACGTCACATCCCTGACGCAAACAAGAAGGTGTTATAGTAATATTACCCAAGACAGCCGAATTGGAATTTCCTTGCTTTACTTATCTATTGAATTTTTTGTTTTTCCCTTACTATGTATTATTGCTTCACTTGCTATGTTTTCATGTTTGAGAATGCCGGTAATACAGAGTGCCCTGATGCATATTGGGTCAATAATGCATGAAAAGTCTTTCATCAGAAAAGAAAATGGAAAGTGGAAAGAGCGAGCCTCGGACAGAGGAAACGACGGAGTCATCGGAATCGAGAGTCTATTGAGCCTGAAGCTTCTTCTCGAGCACCAAGAGGAATTCATAGAGCTTGTGCTGGTCGGCCAACGACTTGGCCACGCTCTCCCTTTGCATGCACCGCTCGCCCCATGCCACTAGCTTGGGGGCACTACTCCGCAACACTGCAATCGGCCAGTTTCTCCAAAGCGTAGAACGAGTTATACAGCGGGATCAGTGACACATCCATGTACCCAAACCTCTCTCCTCCAAAGTACGTCTTGGCCCCAAGCTCTCCCTCCAGTGCCTTCAAGACCTCAACGTACTCCTTCTTTGCCGCCTCTTGGGTCTCCCCTGTGGACAGCATGGCTGTTCGCCCTCAGGAAATATCTGCATCGTCGTTTCATGCCTCGACGTTAAAGCGTGCTTAGCAAAGGAATGTTTGAAAGATTGGGCGTCGTCTTACCTTGTCCACGTAGTCAGCCCAGCATCTGGCGCGGGCCTGCTCGTGAGGATCGGAAGGCAAGAGAGGGGACTCGGGACCCCAAGTCTCATCGATGTATTGGATGATGACGAGGGACTCACAAGCCTAATTACGAATTAGAAAGTTAACTCATGGATTCGATGGCAGTGAGCTAAACGGTGGTGACAGTGCGAGTAGTGAGAGACAAAACACACGGTGAGACGAATGATGGTGGTTCACAGCTTGAACGGTGGTGGCTTGTGGTGGTGGTGGTAGTGGCGTTTGGTGAGAGGGGGAGAAGAGAGAGGATGACGGTTGTTTGGCGACAGATGACGGCATGGACAGATGACCAGGCAAGGTGGTGCGACTTCACAGCAACGAAACAACAGTGAGATGGGCGGTGGTGCATGGTGGAATGGGTGGCGGCAAGGGAAAATGGGAGAGAGGGAGGTGGAGGTGGGCATCCGAAGAAGGGGAGAGAGACTTGAGTGAGTGAGAGAAGAGGGAGAATAAGTGGGATTTTCTTCTTCCATGATCTTCATCATTTCCTAAATGCAAGTGCAACAATTACCCCTAAAATCCTCTTGACCAAGTCTTTGCTTGCTTTGTCCTCTTCCTCTTAATTGCTTGATCTTTTCAAGCATGTGCTTCACTTGAAATGGAACCGAACCAAGCCAACTAAGTTGTTCCCGCTTGCTTCCAAAGTGGCACCCCTAAGCCCCTCAACCAATTCCATTTTTGTCTCGTTAAGCTAATAATACTTCTGAAAGGGGCAAAATGGTAATTTCACAAGCCATAGCATAAAATTCCATTTATGTCCATGGACAAATTGCTTGGTGGCCTTCTTGGGCCCACTTGGTTGAATTCTAGGTGGCATGAGGCTCATTGGGCCTTCACTTGGCATGGGCCCCTTTTTCGGCTTTCAATTCATGACCCACTAATCATTGTCAAAAATTTATGGTTTATTGATAAATAGGTAAATTAATGAGGCAATGTCCAAAAGGATTGTCTCTAAATCCTTGATTTAATACTTGAAATCGAATTAAAATTTGTGATTATAATTAATCAAATGTGACTTTAGTACGACTTAAACTATCTAGTGGTTTTTAGGGATTTTCGTGTGTTTGACCCGTGATTGACTAATTTTCAATCCATATTTGTGCTTCTTCAAATCATGGTTGACTCTCAGTTGTCATGTAATCATGAGGGATCAATTGCTCACATTGAGTACAAAGCCTAAATAAAATCGGTTTATTATTATTTGCAGTTAGTATTGTAGTCATATGGAATCACCTGCAATCAGAATATGTACCTCTATTGAATCAATTTATTTATGTTCATTGATTGACTTCTAATAGTGTGGTATTTTCCCCCTTTGGTCTTTATGTTCGAGTTGCCTATCCTTAATTGAATTCTTAGATCGTGCGCATTTTAATCATTGATGGCATTTCCCAATAAGTTAGCTAACTCATGAGTAATTAGTTCAAAGTTAAATATAACTAATAGTACATTGATAAAATAACAATTTCATATATCCTAAAAAGGGTCGAATTTCAAAATATCACATTAACAATCTGAGTAATTTCTCCTCTACCGAATCTATCAAAGAAGAAGATATAATTATTGGCAAAGAAAAAACTATATCTAAATATGGAACATCCTAAAAACCAACTCAATTTTGGGATTTTATAAAATTGCAATATTAGTTGAAGGCTTGGTCAATATGGATATTCCGAACTGTTTGTTCTTGGGATAGTGGATTACAGTGAGGTACCGATATGAAACGATATGTGCGCGACTCACAATTTTGATCAGGAACGAACCCTTTGACCATGAGAACCTGAGTGGGAATGATATCCTCTAAGTACTAGATTATTAAGGAAAATGGGAATAAATTGATTCAGCAGAAGTATGAAATCAAACTGCAGGTGATTTCCGCATGATTTCGATACGAACTACGAACGACATTAAACCAAATTATTTTCATCTAGTACATGGGATTATTAATTGAGCCATTGGGATCACACGAAAATCGAGGGACGTCCCTAACTTGAGAATTTGTGTAAACGAGGATCAAAGAATGGTTGACCACGGGTCAAATGTGAGGAAAAGTCCTAAAGGGGCACTCGATAATCCAAAGTGTACTACAGTCACAATTGACTTAATTTAGCTCTGAATTTAATCCGATTTTTTTGGGAACCAACTTCTCGGTGATGTCGAGACTTAATATTTGGATGTCGCCTCATTGATTTTTGGATTTTCTCGCAACTTCAAAGTGTCGAAAAAAGGAAAAAATGGATAGGGTTTCGGGCCTATAGGTGGGCCGGCCCAAGACTAGCGGCCTAATGGGCCTTGTGCCCATCCAGCTCAGCCTAAATGGGGCCCAAGCTGGCCCAAGCTTCTCTCCATTCTTAGCCCATGGGCTTCTCTCTTTTGGCATTTTTCCTTTTTGTCCAAGTGAGCTTTGTTTATGCTTGTTTTTGCTTTGTTGTGATTGGTCCTTGAAACAAGTGGACTTGCCCACTTGCCTTGGCCGCTCATCCAAGTTTCCAGCCCTCTCTCTCTCTTCTCTTTTCTCCCCAGCCCAGCCACACATCCTAGCCTTTCTCTCTCTCTTCCTTTTCTCTTCTTTTCTGTTGTCCTTACTATTTTTCTGGTGGAATCCACCCTTGCCACCATCGCTAGAGCTACCACCACCGCCCAACATGAAGCTACCAAGGTCAAGGAGCTAGCTGCTCACCGCCAGCCACCCTTGGTCGCTGCCCGTCCGGCCACTTCCGCCTAGCTACCTTCTTTCAACGTAAATAGTGTTCCAGCATTATTTTGGCTTGTTTTGGCCACTGTTCATCATCCGTTGTCGTCCCTAAGCTAACCCTATGTTGCCCTCGTTCCTCCCTTCGCGTCGGTGTTGCCGGATTCCCGACTCAAGTGAGTTAATTTCCTAATCCTTGTTTAGGGGTTAATTTTGCTTAAGGGTTAATTAGTTGTATTTGTGTGCTTAGTTAATTAAGGTTAGCTTTTTAATTATGCTGGTTAATTAAGCTGACTAAGGTTAGATTAATTGACCATAGTTAGTAATAAAGTAACATTTGTTAATTAATTAAAGTAACTAAGGTTAGTTTTAAAGTAACTAAAGTTAGAAATTTAATCATGGTTAGGTTAAGTTGACTATGGTTAGGTTAATTGGTTAACAATGGTTAATTTTATTTATTATTTATTTAATTAATTAATTTTGGATGAATTACTGTTCACGCGTTACTATTCATGGCACTATTCACACAGAAGCTAAAAATTTTAGAATTTGATTTATTCTTAATTGTTATGATTTCTTGAAGTGCTGATTATTAGTTATACTCGTGTATAATGAGGAAATGCGTGATCGAAGATCGATTGGAATTGAAATTGCTTTATTTATTGAATTTCTCCATGAGTAATTGGATTGCACTATTATATGTGAATGTTATTTGTTGCCGTGTTTCATTATATGTGTACCAATTGTAACCATATGTCATGTGAGCACGAATTATGTGGCATTCACAACCAAGCAGAAACAAAGACAAGAATGAACTGCTTGCTGATATATTGCATGGTCAGATTAAAGTTGATAGCCTAGTTTAGCAAGATTACCACCAATCCCATTGTGGTTGTGCCGTGACCATTGGGTCGCCTAACAATAGTCAGTTGCAGGCTTGCGATAGTGGGTGGACCCTATGCTCATTTGGGAATGCAGTTGGTGGACATTGAGATATGTGAACGTTGTGCAGTGCTCTGATTATTTGTATGTCTTCCAATATGATTATGAGATGACTGACAGTTTCTGCAGGTTACGTGTGCCAAGGCCCAGTAGGATCACTTGTGGTTGTGCCTGTTTATCAAACTGTCATCTATTTTTGGTTTCTCTTTTTATTGCAATGACTGCTAGATTAGATTGTATGTTAGACTCTCAAGGCAAGCAAAATTCCTAACCAAGGCTTAGGTCTTTAACTTGCTGAGTTTATCTCAACCCGTTGCAGTTAACTTTTCAAGCTCTAGATGACGTAGTACCGGATACGCTTCGGCATCCCGGTGGACATGAGTACCACCATAACTATGCGGTCAGCCTTGGGTCGCAAAATTTTTGTATGAGCACCACGTCACCATGGTCTGGGTGGACGACTGGTCGAGAGACCACTATGTGCCCCACATCTTGAAGGCGTGGTTTATTAAGATGGGAGGGATCCTGTACAGTCCTCTCTGTGGCTTCGATGAACCGGTCCCTCCTATGGGGCTGACAGACAAGGTGTGGGATCCTATGAACATGGATCCCCCTGATGGCAAGCTTTCAAATCTAACGACCGGAGAAACTGACCCCTTGAAGGACAGCGAGTAGGCAGTTGTGGCTTACCTCCCTTTTTGGCGAACCCCTCCTCCACCTAGGCAATAATAGGTTAGCTAGGCCGGTCCTTTTTGAGTTGGCCTT
Source organism: Corymbia maculata (assembly GCA_014182735.1). Taxonomy (NCBI): domain Eukaryota; kingdom Viridiplantae; phylum Streptophyta; class Magnoliopsida; order Myrtales; family Myrtaceae; genus Corymbia; species Corymbia maculata. Next base: position 42,477,205 of record CM024689.1, on the reverse strand, counting down.
AGTGTATCACTGGTAGTGAGGAATGTATATATTTGCTGGTGTAAAGACCAACCTTCAAATATATAATATAAGGTTGTTTTTTCTCTGTTGTTGTTGTTATCCCTATTGTTTTTGTTTTGGAAGTTTTCATTTCCACATGTGCTTAACTATCAGATAAAATGAATCGGTCGACGACAGTACCTGAGACATTATATAGTTAGACTTGAAGTGAAATGGGATTGCTGCGAGCTCGAGAGTCGGGGCGTGACAATCTCGTCGATTTTGGTATCAGAGCTTGGTTGGCTGATAGAGTGATAAGGTACGATGAGTCTTGAGATGGTGCGTGGGTATAATTAGTAGGAAAGACCATTTTTTTGTTTGCAATCGCATGATCTTTCTTGGTCCTTTATTTTAGAGTTGTCTCATTTTCTAATTCCATGTTGGGGAATTAGAACATAGGTTAGGAGTCTTGCATGATAAGCAGTCCAAATCAGAGTACCCTTAGAGTGAGGACCCCAGGACAGAGAGGTCAAAGGAGGAGGACAGCATAGGTCCCGATTGGTGCAAAGGAGGTAGAATTGGAAGATCCAAGGATGGACGAGATCATGCACGCCCTTAAGGCATTGATAAGTCAGCAGGCTCAAACCCAAACTGTTATCGCTACTGTCGTAGCTGCTTTTGTAGCTAGGCACGGGACTGGTAACCGGCCATACATAAGCTAGTGGAGCAGTATATGAAGCTGAAGCCGCCCAAGTTTACGAGGGCTGGCGACCTCGAGACAACAACCCTTTGGGTAAGGGAATTGGAGAAGACATTCACCTTACTTTAGTGTTCTGAGGAGGAAAAGGTGATCATGGCGACTTACCAACTACAAGGTAACATTGGCACTTGATGGGAAGCTACCCAAAGATAGGTATTTCCCGAGGGTACAACCAGGGTGTGAGATATCTTTAGGGAGGCTTTTTTGAGTAAATACTTCTTAGACTATGTGAGAAAGGAGAAGCTGGTTGAGTTTCAGAGGTTGCGTCAAAATCAAATAATAGTGGACCAGTTGAGGCTAAATTCGCAGAGCTATCAAAGTACACGCCTTGGATGGTGAAGCACCCATTGGATAAGGCCCAAAGGTTTCAGGATGGACTGAAAATGGAAATCATAGACCATATGGTGTCTATGAATCTAAAGGATTATAATGAGATGTATGAGAGAGCTCAAACGATTGAGAGGCATATTGCCGAGAAAGCAGCTGCATCTGGATCGTGGCTCGTGCTTGGTAGAGATAATTGTCAGTTTGGGAAGAAACCGATGGCAGGAGGCAGGTATTCTCTTTCGCTTAATAGAAGGGATGGTGTGGGGAAACCACCATCAAGTTCGTTTGGAGGATGTAGGATGTGTGGAAAGAGGCATGGAAATGCCCCGTGTCCCCCTCCAATAGGAGCTTGTTATGGATGTAGTCGGATGGGATCGAGTGAGGGATTCCCCTCGTAGGCCCATGATGCCATTCATGCCACGACCGCCAACCGGACCGCCAGTTGGGAACGTCCCATAGGGCAATTAGTATAGACCCCCCCCGCGTGCGCGCGCGCGCATAGAACGGGTGTATGCAATCACGAGGAAAGAGGCGGAAGACATGCCTGCTGTGATTACAGGTATGATATTTCTACATGACCATACTGTTTATGCGTTGTTTGATTTGGGAGTTTCGCACTCTTTTATTGCTAAACGATTTGTAGAATTAGTGGGATTAAGACCAGAACCGTTGTAAACGGTTTTTGTCATTTCTACTTCATTAGAAGATTTAGTTTTATCTACAATAGGTTGTGCTTGTTGTAAAGTGATTATAGATGGTCGGGAAAGCAAAACTGATTTGATTGTATTAGTGATGTATAACTTTGATGTCATTATCGGTATGAATTGGTTGACCAAGCAAGGAGCTACTCTGGATTGTTAGGAGAAGAGAATCCGATTTCATCCGACTGGAACTAGTAGTTTCCAGTTTGTGGGGAGTCGTGGAGGGTCCACGATTCCCTTGATTGCTGGGGTCAGGATGTCAAGGCTATTTGGCGTTTGTGAGTGATGCGTCTAAGGAAGGACCGAACCTGGAGGACATCACGGTGGTATGAGATTATCTTGATATCTTTCCTAAAGAGTTACCGAGATTACCCCCAGCCAGAGAGATAGAGTTCGTAGTCAAGTTGGCTCTTGGAACAAAGCCAATCTCAGAAGCACCGTATAGGATGGCTTTGTCTAAATTGAAAGAATTAAAAGTGTAGATGCAGGAATTATTGGATAAGGGTTTTATTCACCTAAGTGCATTGCCTTGGGGAGCACCGGTCATGTTTGTTAAGAAAAAAGACGGTTCATTGAGACTATGCATTGACTATCAATAGCTTAATCAAATGACGATTAAGAACAAGTATCCGTTGCCGAGAATCAATGACTTGTTTGACCAACTCCAAGGAGCATTGATGTTCTCTAAGATAGACCTAAGGACGAGCTATCACCAATTGAGGATTGGAAAGGAGGACATATCGAAGACAGCTTTCCATACTCGTTATGGTCATTACGAGTTTATGGTTATGCCATTTGGATTGACAAATGTCCCTACTGCTTTCATGAATTTGATGAACCAAGTATTTAAGGAATATTTAGATTGGTTTGTGATTGTGTTTATTGATAATATTTTTGTGTATTTGAAAGGTCCAAATGAACACAAACAACACCTAAGGACCATGTTGCAAACCCTAAGAAATCATGAGCTGTATGCAAAATTTAGTAAGTGTGAGTTTTGGTTGGCTCAAGTAGCTTTTCTAGGCCACGTGATCAGTTGAAGAGATTTCTGTGGACCCAACTAAGATTGAAGCAGTCTTAGATTGGCCAAGACCGACTTTAGTAACCAAGGTTCGTAGTTTTCTAGGACTGGCTAGTTATTATAGAAGATTCGTGGAAAAATTCTCTTCAATAGTTATGCCATTGACATAGTTATTGAAAAATGAGAAAAAATACGAGTGGACAGACAAGTGTGAGCGTAGTTTCCAAAAGCTTAAGCATAAGCTAACTACCGCACCAATTTTGACTATACCGTCAGGCTCGAGAGGATATGAGATTTTCAATGATGCGTCATATAAGGGACTTGGTGGCGTTTTGATGCAATATGGAAAAGTGATAGCATATGCTTCTAGGCAGTTAAGGCCTCACGAGCTGAATTATCCGACACATGACTTAGAGTTGGCAGCCATTATATTTGCGTTGAAAATATGGAGACACTATCTCTGTGGAGAGAAATTTCAGATTTTTACGTACCATCAAAGTTTAAAGTATCTGTTCTCCCAAAAGAAATTGAACATGAGGTAGCATAGATGGATGGAACTTTTTAAGGATTATGATTACGATATCCTGTACCATCTCGGCAAGGCAAACAAAGTGGTAGATGCATTAAGTCGCAAGTCATCGGTTGTTAGTATGATGGTTCAAGAGTGGATTCTATTGGAAGGAATCCATGATTCAGAATTCAAGCTCGAGGTATGTCATTTTTCTAGTTTAATGGCTACCCTTAGATCGAACCTGAAATCCAAGCCAAGATTAAAGCAATGCAACATTTGGACGCTAAGATCCAAAAGATTATGCACATGGATGTGACCAAGAGAAAGTTGGATTTTCAAGTATCTGAGAATGGGATCTTGAAATTCCTTGGACGGTTATGTGTGCTAGACAACACCGAAATTAAGGAGAAGTTGTTATTTGAAGCGCATCGCAGCGACTACAGTGTGCATCCCGGACAGTATTTAAAATGTATTAGAATCTGCGACAATATTATTAGTGGAACGGCATGAAACTAGATATCGCCAAGCATGTGGTGAAGTGCTTAACTTGCCAACAAGTGAAAGTGTGGCATTGCAAGAAATGAGGATTACTGCAACCTCTTGAAATCCTTGAGTGGAAATGGGAGCACATCACGATGGACTTTGTGACGGCATTACCAAGAAGTCAGCGTGGCAATGATGCGATATGGGTCATAGTGGACCAATTGACGAAGTCGTCTCACTTCATCGCTGTACGTAAGGATTTCACTTTGGAAAAGTATGTAGAATTGTATGTGCAACAGATCGTTTGTCTAGATGGGGGTACCAGTGACGATTACTTCAAATTGAGACCCCAAATTTATAGCTCTGTTTTGGAAAAGTTTACAAACTTCGATAAGAACAAAGCTACAATTCAATACAGCCTACCATCTTTAGATAGACAGTCAATCAGAAAGAACAATTCAAACCTTGGAGGATATGTTGAGAGCCTATGTATTGGACTTTAAAGAAAGTTAGGAGGAACAACTTCATCTTGTAGAATTTGTGTACAATAATAGTTATCCGCAAAGTATTAGAATGGCTCCATTCGAAGCGTTGTACGGCAGACCGTGTAGGACTCCAATTTGTTGGGACGAAGTCGGTGAGTGGAAAATTACAGGGCCAGAGTTAGTGCAGCAATTTTTAGACGCCGTAAAGATGATTTGGGAGAGGTTAAAGATGGCTCAGAGCAGACAAAAGAGTTATGAGAATAGACAACGTAGGCCATTGGAATCTCAAGCGAGCAATCATGTATTCCTTAAAGTATCGCCGATGTGAGGTACTTCGTGATTTGGAACGAAAGGAAAATTGAGCCCGAGGTACGTCGGACCATTTGAGATCCTAGAAAGGATCGAGAATTTAGCCTATCGTCTTACCCTACCGCCTTGACTTACTCAAGTGCACTTGTTGATGTTAAGAAAATATTAGTCGGACTTGACACACGTGTTGAGTTTTGAAGAAATAGAGGTGGACGACAGGATGTCGTTTATAGAGTGATCGATTCGGATCGAGGACCGAAAAGAACAAGTGTTGAGAAACAAGGTGGTCTCTTTGGTCAAAGTCATTTAGCAGCATTATGGCACAGAGGGAGCCATGTGGGAAAGCGAAGAAATTATGAGGCGTCAGCACCCCTATCTTTTTGAGGATTAGTGTATCAGTTTAAATTTCGAGGACAAAATTTCTACAAGAGATGAAGAGTTGTAACATCTTGAAAACTAACCCAATTTTGGGATTTTATAAAATGGCAATGTTAGTCAAAGGCCTGGTCAATATGGATACTCTAAACTGTTTGTTCTTGGGATAATGGAATACAAGGAAGCACCGATAGGAACAATATGCATATGACTCGCAATTTTGATCAAGAACGAACCCTTTGACCATGAGAACATAGGCGAGAACGATATCCTCTAAGTACTATACTATTAAGAAAAATGGAAATAAATTGATTTGGCAGAAGTATGAAGTCAAACTGTGGATGATTTCCACACGACTTCGATACGAACTACGAACAACGTTAAACCAAATCATTTTCATTTGGTACTTAGGATTATCAATTGAGCCCTCGAGATCACACAACAATCGAGAGATATCCCTGACTTGAGAATTGGCATAAATGTGGATCAAAAAATGGTTGACCATGGGTCAAATGTGAGGAAAAGTCCTAAAGGAGCGCCCAATAATCCAAAGTGTACTACAGTCGCAATCGACTTAATTTAGTCTCGAATTTAATTCGATTTTTGGGGACTGACTTCTTAGTGGTGTTAGGACTTAATATTTAGACATTGCCTCATTGATTTTTGGATTTTCCATTGAACTTCAAAGTGTCAGAAAAAGGAAAATTTGGACTAGGTTTCAAGCTTGTAGGTGGGTCGGCCTAAGACCAGCGGCCCAATGGGCCTTGCGCCCATTTAACTCAGCCCAAAGAGGGCCCAAGCTAGCCTAAGCTTCCCTCCCTTCTCAGCCCATGGGCTTCTCTCTCTTTTGTCCTTTTACCTTTTTGCTCAAGTGAGCTTTGTTTATGCTTGTTTTTGCTTTGTTATGATTGGTCCTTGAAACAAGTGGACTTGTCCACTTGCCTTGGCTTCTCATCCAAGTCTCCAGTCCTCTCTCTCACCTCTTTTCTCCCCAGCCCAGTTGGACATATCAACCTTTCTCTCTCTCTTCCTTTCTACTATCTTAACTATTTTCCCGCTGGAATCTACCCTTGCCGTCACTGTTGGAGCTACCACCACTACTCAACGTGAAGTCACCAAGGTTAGAGAGCTAGCCGCTCATCGCCGGCCACCCCCGGTCACTACTAGCCGCTCGTCCGGCCACTTCCGCCTAGCTACCTTGCTTCCGCGTGAATAGTGTTCCAGCACTGTTTTGGTTTGTTTCGACTGTCATTCATCGTCCGTTGTCATCCCTGAGCTAACCTTGCGTAGCCCTCATTCCCTCTTTTGCATCAATGTCACCGAATTCCCGACCCAAGTGAGTTAATTTCCTAATCCTTGTTTATGGATTAATTTTTCTTAGGGGTTAATTAGTTGTATTTGTGTGCTTGGTTAATTAAGGTTAGCTTGTTAATTATGCTGGTTAATTAAGCTAACTAAGGTTAGATTAATTTACCATAGTTTGTAATAAAGTAACCTTGATTAATTAACTAAAGTAACTAAGGAGAAATTTAATCATGGTTAGGTCAAGTTGACTATGGTTAGGTTAATTGATTAACCATGGTTAAATTTATTTATTTTTTATTTAATTAATTAATTTCGGATGAATTACTATTTATAGTTACTGTTTACGACATTGTTCACACAGAAGCTAAAAATTTTAGAATTTGATTTGTTCTTGATTGTTATGATTTTTTGAAGTTGTGATTGTTAGTTATACCAGTGTATAAGAGATAAGAACAGCGGGAGTGCCAAAAGTTGGCACGGAGGGACACTTAAGTGCCAAAAGTTACAAAAGTACACTTAAGTGCCAAAATCGAAGCAAAAGGGATCGGTTAAGTGCCAACGGCGAAAATTCTGACCAAATTGCCACGTGTCCATTTTCCGGCGACTTAATTTGCTAACAGAGCATTTTCTCAAAACAAAAAATCCACGTGGCAATTTTTTTTAAAAAATTGTCCACGTCAGATTTTTAAAAAATTAAATCAATTTTATTTTTTAAAAAAAAGGGAGGAGGGGATCGGCGGGGGTTGCCGCGCCATTGCCGCCCCCACCTCGCCGGGAAGGGCTGGCGAGGGTGGGCGAGGGTCGGCCGGGTCCGCGGGCCACGGCCCGGCGGCCGGCGACCCCGGCCGACCTCACCCACCCTCACCGGCCTTTCTCGGCGAGGTGGGGCAAGGTCATCGCCGATCCCCTCCTCCCTTTTTTTTTTTTAATAAAATTGATTTATATATATTTAATTATTTAATATTATTTAATTAATAATTATTAAAATCCACGTTAGCCAAAACGATGTCGTTTTGGCTGATTTTTGATTTAGTTTCCGGCAAGCCACGTAGGCAAGAAAATTAATAAAAAATTGCCACGTAGGATTTTACGCGGGGTTTCGGCGACTTGGCACTTAAGTGATCCATTTTTTTAAAAAAGTGGCACTTAAGTGTACCTTTTGTAACTTTTGGCACTTAAGTGTCCCTCCGTGCCAACTTTAGGCACTCCCGCTATTCTTATCTCCAGTATATAATGGTAAATGCGTGATCGAAGACCGATTGTAATCGGAATTGCTCGGTTTATTAAATTTCTCTATGAGTATTTGGATTGCATTGTTGCACGTGAAGGTTATTTGTTGCCGCATTTCATTATACGTGTGCCAATTTTAACTGTATGTCGTGTGAGCACAAATTATGTGGCATTCATGACCAAGCAAAACAAAGACAAGAATAAATTGCTTGTTGATGTGTTGCATGGTCAGATTAAAGCTAATAGCCCGGTTTAACCGAATTACTGCAAATTCCCATTGGGGTTGTGCCATGACCATTGGGTCACTTGATAGTGGTCAGTTGCAGGGTTGCAGTGGTGGGCAGGCCCTATGCTCATTTGGGAATGCCGTTAGTGAGGGATAGCCCATGATGTCACTGTGCCTTAGGGAAGAGGACGATACCTAGTCTACAATGAGTTGATTGCCAACCATAAGGTTGTGTCATGGCCTTGATGGTCATAATAATCATAGTACATGTGGACATTGAGATATGTGAACATTGTGCAGTGCTTTGATTATTTGCATGTCTTCCAATATGATTATGAGATGACCGACGGTTTAAAGTCACGTGTGCCAAGGCCGAGTAGGATCGCTTGTGGTTGTGTCTGTTTATCGAACTGTCCTCTATTTTTGGTTTCTCTCTATATTAGAATGACTGTTGGATTAGGTTGTATGTTAGACTCTCGAGGTGAGCGAAATTCCTAACCGGGGCTTAGGTCTTTAACTTGCTGAGTTTATCTCAATTCGTCGTGGTTAACTTTTTAGGCTCTAGATGACACAGTACCTGGTACACTTCGACGTCCCGACTGACATGAGTACCACCATCACCATTCGATAAGCCGCAAGCCGCAATTTTGTGTATAAGCACCATGTCACCACGGTTTGGGTGAACAAGGGGTCGAGAGACCACTATACGCCCCACATCTTCAAGGCGTGGTTTATTAAGATGGGAGGGATCCTGTATGGTCCTCTTTGTGGCTTCGATGGACTAGTCTCTTTTGTGGGGCTGACAAACAAGGTGTGGGATCCTATGGACATGGATCCCCCTAATGACAAACTTTCAGATGCAACGATCGGAGAGACTGACCCCTTGGAGGACAGCAAGTAGACAGTTGTGGCCTACCTCCTTTTTTGGCGAACCCCTCCTCCACCTGTGCAGTAATAGGTTAGCTAGGTCAATTCTTTTTTAGTAAGTCTTAGCGTATCGCCCGTAGTGAGGCGCGTATATATTTGCTGGTTCCCTGTTATTTTGTGTATAAGCACCACGTCACCACGGTTTGGGTGGACAAGGGGTCAAGAGATCACTATGCGCCCCACGTCTTCAAGGCATGGTTTATTAAGATGGGAGGGATCCTGTACGGTCCTCTCCATGGCTTCGATGAATCGGTCCTTCCTGTGGGGCTGACAAACGAGCTGCGGGATCCTATGGACATGAATCCCCCTAATGGCGAGCTTTTAGATCCAACGACCGGAGAGACCGACCCTTCAAAGGACAGCGAGTAGGCAGTTATGGCTTACCTCCCTTTTTGACGAACCCTTCCTCCACCTGTGTAGTAATAGGTTAGCTAGGTCAGTCCTTTTTGAGTAGGCCTTACCGTATCACTTGTAGTGAGGCATGTATATATTTGCTGGTTTGCTATTATTTTGTGTATAAGCACCACGTCATCATGGTTTGGGTGGACGAGGGGTCGAGAGACCACTATGCGCCCTACGTCTTAAAAGCGTGGTTTATTAAGATGGGAGGGATCCTGTACGGTCCTCTCCGTGGCTTCGATGGACCAGTCCCTTTTGTGGGGTCGACAGATGAGGTGTAGGATCCTATGGACATTGATCTCCCTAATGGCGAGCTTTTAGATCCAACAATCAGAGAGACCAACCCCTCAGAGGACAGCGAGTAGGCAACTATGGCTTACCTCCCTTTTTGGTGAACCCCTCCTCTACCTATGCAGTAATAGGTTAGCTAGGTCAATCCTTTTTGAGTAGGCCTTAGTGTATTGCTCGTAGTGAGGCGTGTATATATTTGCTAGTTACAAACTAACCTTCAGATATATAATATAATGTTGTTTTTCCTTTGTTGTTGTTGTTGCTATCCCTGTTATTTTTGTTTTGGAAGTTTTCATTTCTGCATGTGCTTAACTATCAGATAAAATGAATTGATCGATGACAGTACTTAGGACATCGTATAGTTAGACCTCAAGTGAAATGAAGTTGCCACGAGCTTGAGAGTTGAGGCGTGACAAAATAAGCATATTTCAAGTGAGAGGGTAAAGGTTTGAGTTCAAGAATCAGAGGCTCTTCAATTGACGGTTTAGGCTTTGGTATATGTTATCCTAACTCCTCAAATTTTGTTGCCTTTTGCCTTGAATATGATGGATTGCTTCCATGAAATTTGCATACTCATTTATCCTCTTTCTCAATTTCTTTATCCCTTGGTTGAACCAGACATACTTTAGGTGGATCTTTATAAACATTTTCTTGAAAAACCTTATTCACCAACTTGTTAATTGTCTCAATTCTAAAACAAGAATTATCATGAGATGGATTTTCATTGCTTTAAAGACATTAAAGGAAATAAGATCATCTTGAACTCTAAGGATCAACTTCCCTTGTTGTACATCAATAAGAGCTCTTCCTGTTGCTAGAAAAGGTCGACCTAAGATAAGTGGTACCTCAAAATCTTCCTCCATGTCAAGAACTATGAAATCTGTAGGAAAGATAAAATTGTCAACTTTTACCAAAACATCTTCTTGGATATTTAATTGATCGATCAACCAGTTGAAGTGACACTGTGGTTACTTTTACCTCACCCTATATTAATTTCCTGAAAACTAAAAAAGTCATTAAATTAATGCTTGCACTTAAATTACATGATGCATTTTCAGAAGTAAGAATCCCCAATAATGCAAGGAATTGTTAAACTCCTTGGATCTTTTAACTTCGGATGTAATTTGTTTTGTAAGATGGTTGAACACTCCTCATTCAACTTCACAATGTCATAATCCTTCAGCTTCCTTTTGTTTGCCAAAATCTCCTTAAAAAAATTTGCATAGATAAGCATTTACGTCAAGGCTTCTACAAAAGGAATGTTAATGTACAATTTTTTTTTTTTTTTTATGTTTTTGTGCTGCCAAAGTTGCTGAGGGAATGGAATTGGCAGCAAATATGGTGTGTAATAATTTGAAAAAGGCTTGTTTTTGCTTGCCTTGTTCGGTTGTTTATTGACCTCGTCTTCTTTGTCTCTAGAAATCTCTTGTTTGTATCTTTTTCTCCCATTTGTTTACCACTTGTCAAGATTTTAGCTTTTACATTCCCAATGGGATTTTTCTCTAGGTTGCTAAGCAAAAAACCCTGTTGTCTCCTTAATATCATGTGCTAACTAACCCACTTACATTTCTAGATTTTTGATTGAAGTCTCTTGGTTATGAAATCTCACATTTGTGCTCTTAATGAAGTCCTAAGTAGTGTTAGCAAGTTTGGTGACTATATCTTCCATATTGCATTTTGTCTCTTCTAGTTGTTTGAATTCCAGCAGCAGTCTCGTCACATTTTGATTATTCCATGAAAAAATTGAATGATTATGCCATCCTAGATTGTATGTGTTAGAGTAGAGTTTATTCAGTAGCTTGTTAAAATTTCCAATAAAGTTAGCATTTTAACTAGGTTGTGTAACTTGACACTCTGTGCTAATATGTCATCTACTACAAAAATCACATGTCATTTTCTAAATTTTCATGACCGAAACACTCATCGAAAGACTAATTTTAAATATCTAACAAATCAAATAGAATTGATAATAAATTAAAATTGATAATCTTAAAAGAAAAATTTCTGAACTAAATGCAATAAATCAATCAAATAGATATGTTAGAGCATTTGATTTCAACATAACCACTATATATGAATTTCAGATTATTATGTACACGAAAACGATATCAAAAATGTGATAGTGGAATTTCATAATCTTTTTTCTATCCTCTCTTATCAATCCACAATATTCCTATGTAAATTTAAATAAACATAAGTGTATTAAAATCAGTGAACATTCCTTGTTTACAATGAATCTTTAGGACAAACTTATCATCGAAAGCTATACAAATAACATTGTATACCTCTATCCACATTTAATTTATGGTTATTTATTATAAGGAACAATTGCATATTATTACTTAATCTCAAACATACACATTACATCATTGAAAGACAACCAGTTATTTAAAAGCATTAAGCACAATAATATATAACTCATATAAATAAAATCACCTGCAAAACATAAAAAGCATGTAATTCATATCATCATGGTCAAGCTTTATGTAGTTAATAAAAGAAAATTAGAACATAATATTAGAAGAAACAAAAAATATAAGTTAAACCCAATATCTTGAATCAAAGAACAAGAATTCTATCATTACTTTTTGTCTTTTCACAATACTTGAAAAACTCTTAGAACAATGAAAAGTGATCTAAAAATAAAAACTTAACTATCCCTCCAAGATCTCCATATTATCATATATATAGGATACATCCAAGACTCCTAGAATAAGGCAATTGCTTATTTTTCGCAAAAATTAGAAATTAAATCACAGAATTCTTGATTTGGCATCCACCTTCTAATGCTTCTTGATTTGAATTCTTGAATCACGGAGTTCTTCCTTTCCTTCTTTTTGCCATTTTCTCACATCTATTAAATTATTTATTGTCTAAAATAGGTAAAATAACTCTATTTCTTTTATAGAGTCATCATGGACTCAGCTTGGAAACCCGGTCTAAGTTGGTCCAGCTTGGCGGGCACAGGTTTTGCCTTTCTTTGGATCGGGTCCAAGGGCTTGGTCCAAGTCCCTATTCTTCGATTAAAAAATACAAAATTAAAAAAATTAAAAATTGATGCTTTAATTCCCTCTTCATTTTGCGTTTGTATGTTCTTTGACGGTTAGTTTAGGCGGGGTTTTAAAAATCAGTTAGGGGTTAATGATGTTAGCCTACTGCTTTGCAAATGCAAGTGAAGGTTAATTATCATTAATAGGGGTGTAAACGGTTGGGTTCGGTTCGGTTTTTGAAAAAGCCGGGCGAACCAGAATCGATAGAGACCGTCCCAAACCGAGCCGAAACCATCCCGAACCGAATACGAACCGAACTGAAAATGCGGTTTGGTTCGGTTCGGTTCGGGACGGTTTTTCGGTTTTCCTATTTTTGCTTTGTTTATTGGAATTTAAATAAAGAAGAGATAATAAATAAGAAATATTATTTAATTTTTATTAAGAATTCCAATTCGGTTCGGTTAACCGAACCGAACCGCAAGAAATTTCGGTTCGGTTTTTGACACCCCTAATCATTAATTAGGAGGTGTTGAGGATAATTGAATTGCATGGACCCCGCTCTTGTTGCTCAGAATCTCCTCCTCCCTCAGATCAAAGTGCACGCCCTTCTCTCTCAAGGCGATCCTGGCCTTCATCCCGAACGGGCTTGGCCAGAAGTCTAACAGTATCACTTCCTCCGCCATCGAAGCTTTGGTAATTTCAACTCGAGATTGCTTTTTGGCGGGAAATGAAGCTAAAAGCAGGAGCCACTTTAGTAGGGGAAAAGAGACCACCGACGACATTTATCTTTGTTGCTGCGACTTTCGAGGGGCTGCTTAATACCGTCATGGCTTGCGTCATTGTCAGGTCCAAGTCTACGCTCCAAGGCCGCCCCATTAGGTCTTGGATCAGGCTGCTATTATTATTATAATTAATATTATTCATACGGGGGTTGCTTCTTTCTGGAAAGCTGTAATAAATCGTATTTTATGACGCAAAAGGAAATTATTATAACCATAAAAGTTTATTAAGAGAAGAACGGCACAAGTGTCATAATTTTCATATGATATTCACTCGAGTGTTATAACTTTTTTTTTTCATTTACTTAATTGCCGCATCGGAGAAAAACAATCATTTAAGTGTTAATTTCTATTTGAGGCCAGTTAGAAGCCTAGCCAAACACATAAGGTCATTTTACTTTTTGCAAACTAGATACTCGAGAACGAAGATTGATTTTGTTGAAGTCTATTAGTGCTAAACTCGGTGCCTATTTTCATTATTTATAAAACATTTTGATCATCCAATCTTATTCAATTTAATTCCTAGACACATCCATCTAAATGAGCACGTGTCACGAATTTGCATGAGAGAATTTAACTTCATACAATCAGCATGATGATCCAACATGATAATAAAGCTTGGAAATGGCAAACCAAATATGGTATCGGTTATAGAATATACACTGCCATTTATGAGTCAAGCCCATATATGGTGTCAAACTCAGGTACTTTACTCTTTGGCCATTATTTCTCTTGCTAATTTTTATTGTAACAAGTAGTTGGCTCTTTTTTTGGTGGTGCTTTGAACCCCGAGATATATGTACAATGTGGTTCTTGAATTAGTCCTAAATGTTCAATCTAGTCCATACATTTTTTATTTGTTCGATTGAGTCCTTCAACTCTTGATGCATGTATAGGTGAGTGATTTCGAAATGTGGGGGATTTCTAGTTTAAGTGAATGACGGGTGTGTTGTGATGGGTTAGATATGGGAGATTCACCACTGAAATGCAAAGACATGAGCCACCGGTCAAGGATAAAAGTGGGATAAATGGTAGTTCACTATCAAGGTGTGAAGGATTGCTCCGCCGACCAAAGATAGAGAACTGTTTAATTCACCACAAATGATGTTAGATAAAAAATTGGATAAATATTCACTCACGTAGAGGAATTCTCATATATTCACCAAGTTTGCATTACAACTGAGAACAATCCTCTATTTATGGAACTAAGACCTAGGAAATAGATAAACATAAAAGGACATGGAGACTTCCTGAATATTACTGATGGGAAATAAGAAAACATTATAATGACCTAGGAACTTAAATATGCAATTAATGACATAAAGACTTGTAATCATGACTCTTAAGCCACGTGGTACATCTTCCAAATTTCGTTCATGAGCCTTGACCCAAAAATAATCATCTTGGAAGTTCAACAAATAACAAAGGAATTGCTCAGAATAATCTCCCATTGATATGTTGTTGATTAGCTTTGAAATGGGTAACTAGTTTGGTGAATTTAGTAGCTCAATGCTTGATCGGTGAGGGAAGAATTGAAAACTTAATAATTGACAACCTAGTCGATAGTCGTCACGTCGACGGCATCATTCTCAACCAACCAAAGCATGGTTGAAATCAATCTTGACTTGATTGAAAGTTTAATTGTGTTGAGTTTGTCGATGGATTTAAGTTAGATGCTCCCGCATCAACTCTCCATTTAAAAAAAAAAGAGTCAAAATCTTCCTAATTACACTAATACCTTGGATTTTAGAGCATATTTTCATTTCAATCCATTTCCTAGATCAATAATAAAAAAAAGCTATCTTTGTGTGTGTCTATATATATGCCTTTTTGGTCTTTATAAATATTTGGATAGTTCTATTTAAGTATATTTTAGCTTACAGTCTCTATAATAATAAAGTTAGGACCACATTTAGATTTGTATTCGGTTAATGTACATGCTATTTTTAATTTCTTAATTTATATATTTAAAAAAATTAATAAAAAAATTGAAAATTTTTATCTATCTGAAAGATTATGAACAAGACTTAAAATAACATAATTATGAGAATTCTATAGATAGATGAATAGTGTTATTAAAATTTTTCATGAAAATACTTATTATCAAACTTAAAGGAATATGAATTCAATGTAACTCTAAATGATGTTATATTTTTACTATTATAGAGATGATGAGTTGAAGTATACTTAAATAAAATGATCACAATATTTATAAAAACAAAAAAGCTAATATAAAGATAGTTACATAATTCATTGATTTAGGAAATGGATTGTAAATGAAAAGATATTCTAAAAAATCAGGATAACTGAGTAATTATGAAAACTTACACCGAATGATTGATTTGACTTTTTTTGGAAAGTTGACGGACTAAATGAAACATTGAGGCACTATTTGTTCATGAGAATTGAATTATTTAGAAAATATTTTCTTAAAAATAATTATTCATATTGCTTATAAAAATGAATGAACAAAAAAATTTCCATCTTCTTCAAAAATGTTTAAACATAAATTACCATTGATAATAAAAAAATTAATGATTAATTATTTATAATCCATCATTTTTAGGAAAATATTTTTAAATCATTAATTTTCTGTGAAATAAATGCACTCTTGGGAATAGTTCAGGAATTATATTGGATAAATTAAAAGTCTAAAGATGACATTTACATTGGGCCAAAATTTATAAAATATTTGTGTCATTTTTTAATAATACTTAATTCGAGAAACCAAGTTGCGGTAGAACCTGGGAGCTGCCTTCCAAGAATTCGTCAATTACCTAATAACAACTCACTTCGCTCTCTCGAATCACTATTCTGTAGAACAACTCTGTGGATTTGTCCCTCTAACAAACATGCTGGTCATTTTCCAAGGTCGTTTGGTTGGCTCTGGCTGGTTTGGTCTGATGGCTGCAGTTGACGGTCGATGACCGTTGTTCTGGTGATGGGAAGAGCGTTGTCTTGGTTGCTGGAGAGGGGCGTTCCAATTCTGGAGGTTGGCCACAGTCGTCATCGGTAAAACTTAAGGTTGTCGGCGTTGGAAACTGGACGCCCGAAGGCAAGTCTCCCTGGAGGAGAGATTGGCCGAAAGCCTCTCTGGGCTGGGCTGGTTGAGGCTTTGGGTTTTTGCGAGCCTTGGGATTGGGCTAGGCGAAATAGAAGTTCGGCTTTGAGTAGCTTCGGTTTAGAGCATTGGGCTGGCTGAACTAGGTAACCAGGCCTTGGGCTTGGTCGGCCCTAGGCCTAGAGATTTTAGGCTTGGCGAAATAGGAAGCTGGGGTTTAAGTTTGTTGTGCGGCCTAGGTTGAATTGGGCTCAGCCTGAGAACTCAGTAGCGAGCTATTCCAGCTCGGGGGGCCCAGATTCGGCCCTTCTTTCTTGGACCCGGTCCAAGTCCCTGTTCTCGGATAAAAAAAAAAAGGTTATGAAAAAGCCACCTCTTGTTTTCTTAGTGTAATACATGCCAAGAATTGATCAATTTAAAGTTGAGAACTGGAAGCTGAATTGGTCCTCAGCAAACACGCTTGGAACTAGCTAAGTAAATACCTGTCACAAGTTTGCAACTCTAACTTTGAGTTTAGTTCATAGTCTCCCTTTATGGCATCAAGGTCAGTGGGATTTGGTACCTTGAGTGTGTGCTGATACCTTTGGTGTGGATCAGAGAATTTTTCAGATTTAACTGATCCAGTTGCTCACCCCCAAATGAGATTATATAAGATTGATAATGGAATTGATCAATTTCGTTCATTTATGTGAGATGCACATGTGTGAATAACCCGAAGTATTATGTGAAATAGAATTCATAGTTTATTAGCTGATTCGGAAACACCCAAATACATAAAGGAAATCATGAAAGTAGAAAGAGCTAAGCCTCATCCAAAGCAGAGGAGTTATGAGCAAAAGAGTCCTGAAATAACCAAAATGAAGACAAAAGTGTTGTTACTGCGCCTGAAGCTTCTTCCTGAACTCTGACATGAAGTCATAGACCTTGTGCTGGTTGGGCAACGACTTAGCCACGCTCTCCCTCTGCATGCACCGCTTGGCCCATCCCACCAGCTTGGGGCACTCCTCCCCGATGCTACAGCTGTTCAACGTCTCTACAGCGTAGAACCAGCTATAGAACGGTATCAGCGACACGTCCAAAAACCCAAACCTCTCACCTCCAAAGTAAGCCTTGTCCCCAAGCTCTCCCTCCATCACCTTTAAGCCCTCGATGAACTCCTTCTTCCCCGCCTCCTGGTCCTCCCCTGTCGACCGCCATGCCGCTCGCCCCCCAGGAAGTATCTGCACCATCGGGTCATGTCTTGATTTTAAGCGCACTTAACAAGGAAATGATCGAAAGATTGGTTGCCGTCTGTCTTACCTTCTTGTCCACGTAGTCGGCCCAGAACCTGGCACGGGCGCGCTCATAAGGATCGGACGGCAATAGAGGGGACTCGGGGCCCCAGGTCTCATCGATGTATTGGACGATGATCTGGGACTCGCAAACTGGCTTGCCGTTGTGGATGAGGACGGGGATTTTCTTGTGGATCGGGTTCATCTGCAAGAGCAGGGGGCTCTTGTTGCTCAGAAGCTCCTCCTCCCTCAGATCAAAGTGCACGCCCTTCTCTCTCAGGGCGATCCTGGCCCTCATCCCGAACGGGCTTGGCCAGAAGTCTAACAATATCACTTCCTCGGCCATTGAAGCTTCGTTAATTTGAACTAGACTGCTTTTTTGTGGCGAAGAAGCTAAAAGCAGGAGCCCTTATGTAGTAGAAAATAGACCACCGACGAGACTTTTTTTAGTCGTTTCGATGTTCGAGAGGCAGCTCAAACCGTCATTGCTTGCGTCATTGTCAGGTCCAAGTCCGCCCCATTAGATCTGCACAAGGTGTCCCATGAACGAGACATATATTGCTATTATTATAATAATTACTATTATTTGTACTAATGGTCGTGTCAATGAGCTGGACGATTGGGTAGCTAAAGCCCATATCACTGGTTCCCTTCCACTGATTTAGATAACTACCCCCAATCCCCCTCTCTAGATTTAATCTTATGTTTAGACTTTGATATATTATGTCATCCTTCACAAGCTTAGTAATGCAAGTGTTACCTTCTGACAACAAAAATATTTTTTACTAGTGATTGCTTCTTCTTTCTAGAGAGCTATAATAAATCGTATTTTATGGTGCAAAAGTAAATTATTATAACCATATAAGCTCATTGAGAGAAAAATAATGCAAGTGCCATAACATTTATATGGCGCTTACTTGAGTGCTATAACTTTTTTTTTTCATTGAAGTTCTACATTGAAGAAAAATTGATCATTTAAATGCCATCTCTAACAAGTCATTACATGGGTATTTTTATTAATTTACCATTCCGGGTGGATTTTTTGGTTTTTGATTTTTTATGAATCGGTAATGTCATATAAAATGATCGGCATCCATGTCGGATTTTCCTACTAGGTAAATCGCCTATTGCACTTAAGTGACTGATTTTTCAAATTTTTGGCACACAAGTTAGCATCATATGAAAGTTAGAACACTCTTAGTGTATTTATCCCAAAAAATTCTTATACATGTGTCTATTGAAGCAATGATTATTTAGATATTTGGGAAAATTATCAATTTAGTTTCAAATATATTATATAGATGCCAATTCAGTTATAACTTTTCAATATTGTCAATATAGTCCTACACATTTGGGCAATATTTTAAGGGCGATGCTATTTCCACCCCATTTTAGTTAAGACACTCATTTTTCCAGTTAATTGATTGAAATACTCTCCCCCTCTCTCTTCAATTTATTATTTCCTTTTTATCGGCTAAGGAAAAAAATGCATTTATTTCTATCACCTCTTTTATTAGTATCAATAGACAAATGATATATTACACTCGACAAGATATTATCTTATTCTGCATCATGCTATCACTTTGCCTAGAGAAAGTTAGTAATTTTAATGTAATGTATCATGTTTTAATTAAAAAAAGCTACATAGAAGATTCAAAATATATTTATGATGGCTTATGAACACACAATTAATTAACTATTTTTATCTAATAGTTTGACCAAAAACTATATATCTAATTATACCACCCACTTGGGTGGCGCTGCTGGTTCGCGCTTTCTTCCTCTCGCAAAAGGTTGAGAGTTCGAATTCTAGCTTCGTCATAGAGTGACTTAACTGGTTTCATGTGTGGCCCTCAGGGTTTACTTCCCCGGCTGTCGGCGGGATGCGGGGTTCCCTAGGTCATCAAAAAAAAAAAACTATATATCTAATTATCTACCTAATATTGATAAAAAAAAAAGGAAAAATAAAATTAATTAAAATATGAAAAGGTAATTTGTTAGAAACATGATCAAATGTTAAACGTTTTTATGTCTAGATCATATCTAAAAATTAACAAAAGACAAGCACAAAATGAAAAAATAAAAATAAAAAGGAACTTCTTGTTGTTCTACTCCTACCATAAAG
The DNA here is from genome assembly GCA_014182735.1 of Corymbia maculata. NCBI lineage: Eukaryota > Viridiplantae > Streptophyta > Magnoliopsida > Myrtales > Myrtaceae > Corymbia > Corymbia maculata. The sequence goes on along the minus strand of CM024689.1, from coordinate 42,457,650 downwards.
AAAGTAATTAACATTGGTTGTAAATTAAATCTCATGGCAAGTGGATCAAAACTTTAAAATGTGCTTAAAACTTTCTTCTGGAATAATATGATGTGTTTGAAAATGAAGAAGGCCTAACTAGATTTTCAACTCCCATTTTGCAATTTAGATTAAAGTGTGAAAAGCTCAAAAACAAGGTTGCTAAAATTAAATCACCTTGTAATTCAACTTTGAAATAAAGTTTGGTACAAACTATTTGATAAATAAATAAATAAAGCAATTAATGGTGTGTTTATAAACTGTGATATCGATCATAGATAGATATTTTTAATTTTCTATTTTGCTTTTGTATTAAATTTATGAGACCATAAATTAAAATTGACAACTTCCTTTAGACAAAGTGAAGAGAGAGAGAGAGAGAGAGAGAGAGAGAGAGAGAGAGAGAGAGAGAGAGAGAGAGAGAGGATGGTACTTTAGTCAATTAATAAAAAAAAAGGGAGTGTTTTAGCTAAAATAGGGGTGGAAATAATGCCGCCCTATTTAAATGTAGTCTTTTTTGCCAATTGCAGTCACAAATTGCGATGTGATAATCAACAAATTGCTCATGTCAGCATGACATTTAGGATGGCCAATGATGACTAGACGTCATGTTATCAATTTTCAATGGCAATTGACTAGAAATAATACATTGAAATATCGATTAAAAGTTTAGGACTACATTGATAAAACTAAAAAGTACGGTTGATTAAGTGGAATAATTAATTGTTGACAAAAAAAATTATGACAATTGTAAATATATTATAAGACCATCCAATCAACCATTGGCAAACTTATATTTTTGTTAATTCTAAATGCATTAGAATTTCGAAAGAAAGAGAAGAAATGAAAGGAATAAATAATCTTAAATCTGGGACTTGTAAGAGATATTGTGGTCAATTTAAGATAATGGGGGCATCAGAAGTCAAAAAATTAATGGAACAAGCATGAGCTTTTATGCATTTATCCTTTTCATATATTTGCCCATTTAAATGTTTTCTTAGTTTAATACATGCTTCTTCTTTTTTTGGATCGATAATACATGCCTTTACTTGGTTGATTGCTAGTTGATTTGTGTGCTCAAATTGAAGTGTTCAATTGTCCTCACTCATGGAAGCTTTGATTCCCTTATCATTTCACGTATGCATGTTCTTCGGCGGTTAGTTTAGGCAGGGGTTCAGAATTCAATTAGGGGTTAATGAGATTAGCTTGCTGCTTTGCGAACGCCAGTGAGAGTCAATAATTAACAAACTTATTAATAGACCCTTAAATTAATTAGGAGGTGGTGGGGATAATCGAATTGCATGGACTCTGAATTTTGGTTGATCAATTAAACTGAGTGAACCTATTGATTTTTGCTTTGAGTTTTGTATTAGTTGAATTCGAGCCAGTGATCAATAGCCGGTGACCGGTGAGATGAAGGCGGTGGTCGATAGAGAAGGGCAATGCATGGAGGCAGTCCAAGGAATCATTTATCTAGTGTGGTGTTAATTAAGTCAACTTGGTTAATAGACTTAGGTTTTAATAATCAAATTAGTTTAGGTTTTAGTCTAATTTATTTTGTAGAAACTAATTAGGCTCATGATCTTCTTCTTATATAATTGTTAGTTTAGCTTAGGCTAGTCTAATTGTGTAATAAAACAAGTAGAGTTAGGCATGCCATAATCTAACTCAATTTTAGGAACTAGGATTAGTCTTTAATGTCAAGTTTATGGGGGTTTATGTCCGGGCTTATAAAAGGCCATGTACATTCTATGCTCGACTTATACTAGGTTCTTATCTACTGTGCTTTTACCTAAATACTTTTAATACCTCGCCGTTTACTTCAAAATCATCTCAATAACTTCTTGTTAATTCTATATGTAGAATAATTAGGAATAGTTTAGAATCATATTTAGTAGATCGATGCCTTTAGGATCATAAATGGTAATAGAGAGTGAATAACCACTTAGATATCACACTTTTAAGTTAGGAATCAAAGGGGGTGCTAGTTAAATTATTAGTGTAAACAAGTCTCTGAGCTTAGAAATTTGGTTGTGTAGGAATCGGGACGACATGGCCGTGTCTCATTTTGTTTCTAGTTGACCCCAAATGGCTAATAATGACTCCTAGAAACATTAGGTTGTTATGGGCTTGGGAGAGCCTGTGCTCCTAATTGATGAACTGTTTTGGATCCTTAGAATCATTTGATTTGATGAACCATCCGAACTATCTTTTGAGTAAGACCTTTAAACCTATTCCCCACCTTTTGGGGAGAGGTCATGCCACATCCAATTGACATTTGTTTCTCTTTAGTTATCCTTGTATGTATAAAATTAATAACGTTCTTGTCTCTCTACCCGCATGCACAAGAGAGAAATAATGTTCAATCCCATTTATGAAAAATTTTCAATTTAATGACTTGTAGAATTTTATTTTGAATCGATTCAAAACCTTTTGCATCAAGAAGCGACTTTCAAATGGGTTCTACCGAAGAATTGGCTAGTTTAATGTTGGGAACTAGGAGTTGAACCGGTCCTCAGCAAATATGCCTAGAATCGGTCGAGGTGAGGCCGGTTGGTTCGGATCCCAATTGCAACTGATCCCATTGCTCACCCCCAAGTGAGACTATGTATGACTGACAATGGAATTGATCAATTTCATTCATTTGTGTGAGGTGTATGCGTGTGAATAATGCGAACCAGAATTCATGAAACGGTGTATATAGTTTATTAACTTATCCAAAAACAAAAATACAAAAATGAAATCATGAAAGTAGAAAGAGGTAAGCCTTGTCCAAATGAGAGTAGTCATGAACAAAAATAGACTTGAGGGTTGTTACTGCGCTTGAAGCTTCTTCCTGACCTCCGACATGAAGTCATAGACCTTGTGCTGGTCGGGTAGCGACTCGGCCACGGTCTCCCTCTGCATGCACCGCTTGGCCCATCCCATCAACTTGGAGCACTCGTCACCAATGGTACAGTCGGTCAACGTCTCCACAGCATAGAACCAGCTGTAGAACAGTATCAGCGACACATCCAAAAACCCAAACCTCTCACCTCCAAAGTAAGCCTTGTCCCCGAGCTCTCCCTCCATCACCTTTAAGCCCACGATGAACTCCTTCTTCGCCACCTCCTGGTCCTCCCCCGTTGACCGCCACACCGCTAGCCCCGAAGGAAATATCTGCGCCGTCATGTCACGTCTTGATTTTAAGCGCACTTAACAAGGAAATGATAGAAAGATTGGGTGCTGTCTGTCTTACCTTCTTGTCCACGTAGTCGGCCCAGAACCTGGCATGGGCGCGCTCGTGAGGATCGGAAGGCAAGAGAGGGGACTCAGGACCCCAGGTCTCGTCGATGTACTGGACGATGATGTGGGACTCGCAAACCGGCTTGCCGTTGTGGATGAGGACGGGGATTTTCTTGTGGATCGGGTTCAATTGCAGGAGCAGGGGGCTCTTGTTGCTCAGAAGTTCCTCCTCCCTCAGATCAAAGGGCACGCCCTTCTCTCTCAAGGCGATCTTGGCCCTCATCCCGAACGGGCTCGGCCAGAAGTCTAACAGCGTCACTTCCTCAGCCATTGAAGCTTTGGTAATTTGAACTCGAGAACGCTTTTTTGTGGTGAAATGAAGCTAAAAGCAGGGGCCACTCTTGTAGTGGAAAAGAGAACATCGACGAGACTTAAAATAGTCGCTGTGGTGTTTGAGAGGCGGCTCAAGCCGTCATTGCTTGCGCCATTGTCAGGCCCAAGTCTACGCTCCAAGCCCGCCCGAGTAGATCCTGGATTTAGGTGTCATATGAACGAGACATATATTGCTATTCTTATTGTTATTATAATTACTGTTAGTCATGCTGGTTGTTGCTTCTTCTTTCTGAAAAGCTGTAATAAATCGTAGTTTTATGGTCCAAAAGTAAATTATTATAACCATAAAAGCTTATTACAGATTTTACTTTAACGGAAATATCTAGATATATTTGTCCACAAAAGATATGACATATTGGGATTATTACAAAATTTAGGTGAATGACAAGTGCATTTGAGTGAAATATTTGCAAATTCGGTTAGCTCTTTGATGTGAATTATAAAGACTCATGAATAAAATAAATTTGGACATATTAGTCAATTTATGGACGGAATTTTACTCATTGTACATATAGAGGATAGAATGACATTATGCTTGTCCATTATAGGCCAGTTGCATGCCCAATGCACAGATTGCTCTTTGATCTGAATAATGGGCAGCTTTTCACGGTTTAGTCAATTGTAACATGTGATGCATGTCGTGACCCACCCAAGGCAATTTGATCATGTGCTTTTAGGGGTGTGTGTTGCCTCGAATGGCGTATGAATTACTGAGTGTGAACGGTTTGTCTTGCAAGCAAGGTACTTAACTGAGGTTCTCCGAACCCCTACTAATCATGACATTGATTTTTTTTTATTTAAAAAAAAATCATTCTCGCGAAACACATTTAGCTGACGCAGTTAATTATGATTATTATCACTCTTTTCTTTAGAGTCACTATTGAGCTACTTAAGGTCGGTTAGAAGTCTAGCTAAACATAGGAGGTCACTTTAATTTTCATGAACTACAGATTCCAGAACGAGCATTTAATTATGCTAAAGTCTATTAGTGCTCAAGCTTGATACCTATTTCATTATTTATAAAATGTTTTGATCATCCAATAGTGCTCAAGCTTGATACCTATTTCATTATTTATAAAATGTTTTGATCATCCAATCTTATTCAATTTAATTCCTAAACACATCCATCTAAATGACCACGTGTCACGAATTTGCATGAGAGCATTCAACTTCATACAATCAACGTGATAAACCAAACGTGGTGAAAAAAACGAAATGATAATAAAGCTTGGAAATGGAAAAATCAATGGTGTGAAATAAAGAATATACACCACCACCCATGAGCTAAGCTCTAATTTAAAGATGCATGTGTCACAGGCTAATGTTTGAGGATCGAGACTCTGTAGCAACTAAGGCTTTTTGGATTGTTGGAGTGCATAAGCGAAGCCTTTTTCCAAGGATTGATTGCTCGCTCATCTAGATTGTAGAGAGAGAAGTTGTGAAATGAATGCTTTCTATTGTTCAAGTGTTGGATGGATACAAACAAGGGGCACCCTTGTTTATACAAGAATCCCTCACATTACAACTGTAGATTTCCTTTTGATCTAACAGTAGAAATTGTATCTCTTCATCTAATAACTACCGACATTTATGACAAGAATGTTTTAGACTATGGTACATTTACCATATTACCTGTCCCTAGGAATATTCTAGATGAAATCCTAGGAGCTTGGTCTTCTTGGATTGTACATGGTCCTTTATTCGTGAACCTTGAGATTGTGACATTGTCCCTCATCCATTGGAGCGAACTCCTCAGTGCTCTTGGCTCGGTCTGTTTGGCTTGCCGACCGCATCCTTCTTTTAGATTGCCGGTTTCTATGGACATTGGCAATGCTTCCGTTTCCAATGTTGCTTTGTCTTTGGTCTTTCGACTTGTCAGCTACATGGCTCTTGAGTGCCAACTCGTTCATCAAGGAATTCCTTCTTCGGCTCTACTATCTCTACGTTGTTCGGCAAGCTCTTCACTTCCGGAAAGAGCACATGAATCAGCATCTCATGTTGAGTTGGGATAGATCATTTCAACTCTACCTTTCACTTTTCCAAAGGTTGTAGTTTTGCGCTTGACTCTATTGCAAGCTCCTCAATTCTCGACCCTTCATACACAAGTCATATTGTGGAGGTGCTCTTGGTCTCCATCAACCCATGGATCATAGGTACCACTAATAGGCATTGTGGGTCGGTGATGATAATCAACTTGGTTCTCATGTCTATCATGGCCCTCGCACTATCAAAGAATTCCAAACCCAAGATAAGATCATATTCAGTGAGCAGAATTACCTCAAAAGAGAGTTTGACCTTACATTCACCAACATATAGTTCCACGTTTTGGGCAATACCAACGACTGGTACATTATACGAGTTAACTACCTTCAACCAATGTTCGGTTGGTTCCATGCTGAGTCCCAAATTCTTTGCTGCTTTGCTTGACAAGAACGTGTTCGATGCACCTGTGTCAACTAAGGCATATAGTTTTGTGTTATGCACCTTCACCTCCACAAATGGCAAATCACTTGAAGGCTTCTTGGGTAGTACTTGGGTTTTCATGGACTTGCCAGTGTTGAGAACCCTTACAATTCCAAGTTGCCCTTCCCTCTTCTCTTGCTTCGGCTTATCCTCTTCTAAGGCGAGCAATGCGTTAAACTTATCCTTCTTTAGGCACTCTTGGGTCCAATGGGGACTGTCGCAAATGAAGCATGGGATGGCGGTGGCTTCTTTCCCTTCTCTTTGTGGAAGTCACCTTGGGGTCAGTTCCACCTCTGGTAGGGTTGTTTGGAAGAGACTTCTCCCCATGATTTCTCTCATTGGTCTCCTCAGCCACTAGTAGCCTTGCCTTCCAAGTCTCCTAGGCCACAAGTTACTTCGTGTTCCTCATCTTTGTAGTGGCGATCCTTTTGCCATCCATTCCCTTTGGATTTGGAAGGTTTGACTTTGGTGAAGTCGGCGAGAGACTTGGCTACCGTAACTACCTTCAAGATACTTTGAAGATTCCATCGTTTAAGCTCAAGTTGGGCTCAAGGCTTCAATCTATCCACGAATGCTATGAGTCTCCTCCTTCCCTAGGTTGAGAATTTGAAGCTTGAGTTTAGTGAACTCCTTCACATACATCTGGACCATGCCTTTTTATTCAAGGCAATGGAGCTTGCAAAGGGCCTCTTGTTGAGCGAATTTGGGGAAGAAGTAATTCTGAAATGGCTTGAAATCATTCCATGTATTGATGGGATTGGCACCTTGCTTGGTCTGATTGCACCAAGTGTGCCACCAAAGCATGGCATTATTGATTAAGAACAAAGAAGCGTTTCTCACCTTGGCCATCTCATCTTAAATGCCAATGGCACCAAAGTATTGCTCCATACTCCAAAGGAAGTTGTCCACTTTTTTTAGCGGACCAATTACCTTTGAACTCCCTGAGCCTTGGCACGTCCAACTGATGCGCCACCTGAATAGGTATGGCACCATTTACAATGCTAGTCTTGCACAGGACTAGCTTGGTCTTGAGTTCATGCACCTTAAACTTCAAGGCTTCAACCTCGGCTTTGCGGGGATTGTCCTCTTTGAACTTAAGGACTTCCATCTTCAAAGTTTTGATCAAGGCTCCATGGGCTTCGTCCTTCAAGTGCAAAGGGGTGTGGTTTGATTCACGATGGTCTTGGATTTGAGGCCGAGCATCTTTGACCTCAGTGATTTGCCTTTTCACTTCATCGAGTCCATCGACAAACTCTATCATGGAGGCCCTCATTCTAGTGAGCTTTTCACTGAGGGCAGACATGACGTCGGACGAAACTCCCTTCTTCTTCGATCTCCGATGGGTCTCCTTCTCTTGGGGAGCCTCACCATTCATGACAACCGGAGCAACTTTTTGGCTCAACATTCTCTTGTCCACTTAATGTGCTCCTCAAACTCTCTAAACAACTCTCCTCTACTCTCTTTTGATACCTCTATTCATGAGCCAACACTTGGGGATTGAGATTTTGCAGCAACTTAGACTTCCTTGGATTGTTGGAGCACCAAACCTAAGCCTTCACCCAAGGATCGATTGCTCACTCACCTGAATCATAGAGAGAGAATATTTAGAGAGGGAAACTAAAGAGAGAATGCTTTTTATTACTCAAGTCTTGGATGGATACAAATGAAGGGAATGACAACCCTATTTATACAAGAGTCCTCTCATTACAATTGTAAATTTCCTTTAGATCTGACGGTGGAGATTGCATCTATCTATCTATCAACTATCGATATTCATGACAACATAGTACATTTACTATATTACCCATCCTTATGAATATTCTAGAGGACTCTAGAAATCCTAGGAGACTTTTTTGGTCTTCTTAAATTGTACCCGGTCCTTTGTTTGAGGAAAACCTTGGGAATTTGACACATGCGTCTATCTAAATGATGCTCCCATCCTAGATAAAACCAAATGATGTTATACTAAGTGGAAATCAATTTTCTTGTTTTCTAATTATGGCTCTATTTGTTTCGCAGAAAATGTATAATTGTAAAAATAATCACTTATATTGCTTATAAAAATGAATTAACAAAAAATACTTTTACTATCTATGAAAATATTTAAACACAAATTGTTATCAATAATATAAACATTTAAAATTCACTAATTATTTTAAAGAATACAAGCAATCAAGTTTTGGAAATTTCCAAAACATTTATTTTCCATGAGAAAAAAAAAAAACGGAGCCTAAATGCAATTCTATCACGACATATTACTAAACAAGCAATGCAATACTCCTAAACTCACAACTTTCATCTTATTTTGGACTTCTAATTTCATCTTTTCTCATCATTTATTATTTCTTGGAATAAATCAACATGCATTAACATCTATTCTAAACTAAACAAATGCAGACCAATTGAGCCTAACACCCTTAAACATACTCAGACAAACAGACAAGCTATACGGCATGCTAATTAAGAATGATAAAACATTTACACGCACAGATGGCATCAGATACACTAATTAGAGCCATCGTGCACATTTGACATCAATCCATTCCCAATGACACCTAAACATGACCGCAAGCCACTGAGACTACTCAAGACAACCTTAAGACACCTCGAAAGGTTTCAATTACTTCCCATCATACCAAATCAACCGCGGTTTAGTGGTCAAACCTGAACCAACCCTGATCCGATGATCAAACCCGATTCAATCATATTTTGGTAAATGATGAGGCCGGGCTGATCAGTCTCCCGGCGAAGTAGTTGACACAATATTACCCGTCAAGCACACACAACATACATCACTATCACCTAATCTGGCATGTAAAGTGCAATCCAGCATGAAATTCAACCATAATCCGAATAACCGTGCTAAATGGCATTCAAATGCATCTGATAGTATACCGACGCATCCCCAGGCTATACTATCCAATCAAGGCCAACTCAAGGTATATTGTGGGGCTCAAATGTGTTGGTAGTTTGTTTGTAAAACAAATTAAAAGATGCATTGTCCCACATTGAAAAGATATATGTGCACATGGACGAGATTCAACACTAAATAATGGTAATTATTTTTATTTATTAAAAATTCTGATTTATTTTTATAAAAATTAACCATATCGTCATGTTGAAATAATGTGACAACTGATAGAGGAATTATAATTATTTTTTATTTTTATTAATTTAATTTCGAATTTTTCATATGTCTTCTTAAGATAACATTTGAGAACATACCTATTCATTTTGGAACATTTTCTAAAAGGATTGCCTTTGATCATTAAGACACGTAGATATTTATGACAGTTTTGGAACGAATGAAGTTAAGTCTTTTCAAGGTTTTCTTTCAAAAAATACAACCATATTTCCGATTGTTTCCTTTAATAGATTCTTGATAAATATTAGAATTGCTATTTAATATTTTTAATAGAGACTTTGTTGTATCCTGGAGGAAATTTGTTGATGACCATTAATAATACCGTAGGGCAAATAAATTCTTAAAGAAAGTAATATCATATCTCAAAACCTAACTTCACTGTTCTACTCAAATTCAAAGACGATTTTCCAACAAAACAAAGGCAATGGCTGGCTCTTCATGGACTAAACGACAAAGCTCCAGGCCAAGAGCAAGCATAACAAGACACTTACATGCATTAATTTGATAAGAAACTAACATAAATCAAGCCCAATGCACACCTATATTAAGTAGGAGTATCAATAATTCGGGTCAAGTTGGATATTCATGATTCCTGACTTGACCCGAAACGTAAGGTATTAGTGTTTGCTATTACTAGAACCAAGACCCAAATCGAAAATACCTGAATCCAAAAAGTGGTTTGGGTTTTTGAGTTCTCCCTCTCAAGTTAGGTAGGATATTCATTAACTGAAAAGATAAGGTATGAGTGTTTGCTATGACCCCAACCAAGACCTGACTTAAAAATTCCGAAATCAAGATCAATCTCTCTCTCTCTCTTAATCAGGGAATGCCATCTAAGCATACTTGTGTGGAACAAAGAAGAAAAGGACAATCTCAAGCTCACCATAGTACTTTCTAGGGATTAATCTAGCAACAAAACTTAGCCCTTTTTGAAGTTGACGGTCTTTTTCAGTCAGCAAAAGAAGAAACGGAAAAAGGAACTTATACTATTTCACGCTATGTTCTCATTCATTAATAGTTTAAGCTAAAAAACTCGAGCAAAAGGAAAAAAGAATCTTTGACTGAAAGATTTGACTATGTCATCACCGCGGTCGATGAAAGGCAAGAATCAAAAGTCTCTTTGCTCAAATCTTGAAGCAAGCATTACAGTCTCCATCAAGTCGAGGAGGCTATTAAGGCAGTCGAGGTCATGGAGGAGGCTAAGATAGTGGTGGAAATTTAGATTTCACCGGAAAATATAAAATACGTGACAAATCAAAAGCCAAGTTGTTTCACCAATTTTATCTAGTGACGAAATATCCTTCACCGAATGGTGCGTTTCGGTTTTATTATATGAGAAAGGACCTAGGTTTTGTATTAGTATTGGAGAAAGAGTGTCAAATGCAATATTATTTGTATTTTATTTCAAGAACTTGCTTACAAACAATCATATGATCCCAGTCGATAGTCCAATACAGATGCATCTAAATACACTAAGGAGTATATCTAAGAACCAATCAATAATATGGTATCAAGATCAAATCGATGACGTTAGATATGACAAATGATCCTAAAGAAATACTACCTTTAGACTTAATATATTAGGACAATGCACGTTGGTGTCGACAACGCTAAACAAGTAGATTTAAATGAGGGGTACACTTCTTTATGATCAACGTCTAAATCCAATATCTAAAGCTAGTCGATCTCACTACATTAATGAAATGGGACTAGCAAATTTTGCTCAAAAGCATATTGTAGGACACAATGTTGAAATCTAATCGACGATGCTGGACAGAGATGGACCACTGAAGAACTTTACTCCTAAATAGAAATCAATACACAATGTTAGAATCTAATTGATGACATCAAGTGAAGATAATACAACTAAGAAGGCCTTGTCCTTAGAAGGGTATGCCGACACAACGTCGGAATCTAATCAACGATGCCGAACTAAGATGGGTCACCAAGGAACTTTACCCCTCAATGGATATAAAAATTCAATACTGAAATCTGATCAATGGTACTGGACATCGATAGTCCACTGAGGAAATGTTTTCTAGGCAGACATGAGGACACAACGTTTGAATTTAATCAACGACACTAGATAGAGATCAAATAGCAGTAGAATTTAATCAACAATACTACTTGGGATATGACACTTGCCGGAACCTAAAAATATGACTACAACTAAGCTAGGCTAGACTACTCAGGAAAGATAAAGATTTGTGTGTGTTGTTCATTGGGGGGGGGGGCTTTCTTGTTGAAGGACCTCAGATATTTGTAGGAGTATTCCAATAACCGTCAAGCAGTTATTAATTTGAATTCACTGCCTTTGGTCTTCAGCACTTTTCCTATTCTCCCGTTGGTTCATCCCATAACTACTCTAATCGTGCTTTCATTTGCTGTGAATAACTCTCCAAGTTGAATTTTTAACTATCCACCGCCTTCCTTTCACACCTTTTGATCATTACAACTTACCACCAAAATCCACGTCATAATATTCAAGCATGTGGCTTTCCCATTATCTTCAGCTAAGCTTCCTTCTAGATGACTATTGATGGCTAATGATAGGGCCTTATATGTCATCCTCATTGGTCTACAAGGTGGATTTCACTCACATGATAGGCATGTGAACTTATTCTATTTTGGGAACCAACGCAAGTGTTTTAAGTGCAATAAATTTAGACATTACAAATCAAAATGCTAAGCAAAAGTGATGCATGAGCAAGCAGAAGATGAACATGCCATTGGTGCTGAGGAATATATGGTGCTAACATGTACGAATGATGACTCCAGCACCATCGGCACTAGTTTATGGTACTTGGATACTAGTTGCTACAATCATATGTGTGGCCGAAAGAAGTTATTCTCACAATTGGGCAAGGCTTGGTGAAGTTAACTTCAAGAATAAATAAAAAGTTTCTATGATGCGTAAAGGTAATATTAATATCAAGTCAAAAGACAATAGTATTATTACTATTGCAAATGTTTACTTTTTGTGCCATGACTTTTTGGAATTTGCCACATTTTTGACGACTTTCCAAAAAAAAGGTTATAGGGTTCATATTCAAAATGGAGTTTGCACCATCGAGAGGGTCAACAAGTTGATCATGATGATGCAAATGACGAAGAACTAGATGTTTCCCTCGACTCTTCATACGAGGAGTCTCTTGAGTTTTCAAGCAATGAGAAAGACAACAAATGGTTGTGGCATCTTTGATTCGGGCATCTAAATTTTTGTGGACTAAAATTATTAGTCCAAAAAAAAAATGGTGACCAACATGCCATTGATTGACTCTCTAGATCATCCATGCGAAGTATGTATCGTTGGGAAAAAAACATGGAGACTCTTTTCTAGTTGGAAAAGCTAGTAGAGCAAAACAACCAGTGGAATTGATACATACTGACATCTATGGCCCTATTGAGGTGGAATCATTTGGACAGAAAAGGTTCATGCTAATTTTTATGGATAATTTTATCAGAAAAACTTGAGTATAATTCTTGAGAGAAAAATATGAAGCTTTTGCAAGTTTAAAGAATTTAGAGTCTATGATACAAAAAAATATAGTGACTGTATTTTAAAGACGTTGAGATTAGATAGAGGGGGAAATGAATTCGACAAATCTTGTAAAATTCATTGAGTGAAATATCAATTGATTGCCAACTATACTCTTCATCTAAATAGTATAGTGGAAAGAAAGAACATGACTTTTTTTTTTTTTTTTTTTTTTGCAATGGCAAAAGGTATGCTAAAAGCTAAAAATTTACGCAATAAATTTAGAGTAGAAGTCGCGTGTGCTATATTTATGTTGAACAAGTGTCCAATAAGGAGTGTTCGTGGAAGAACCCGGAAGAAGCTTAGAGCAACAACATGCTAGATGTTTTGTTCTTACAAATATTTAGGTGCATAACATATCCCCATAAACTAGAAGAATGGATGAAGAAGTTGGATGACAAAAACGAGAAATGCATATTCATTGGCTATATTGACAAAACTAAGGGTTATAAGCTATATAGCTCAATAACTAAAAAGACAATCATTAGTAGAGATGTCCAATTTTTTAAGATGAGACCTTGGGCGGGAACCAAAGAGGTGAACAAAAAAACCATTAGAGGGAGATACCGAAAAACCTCCATCATCTTCGACTAGTGTGCTTCTTCTCCATCACATTTGATTGGCGGTGCACTTCTTCACTAACAGCAGCTTTAGAACCATCATTGCATCATTCACAACGACTGCAAGAGACTCTAGCAAAATTTAGGGATTATATGGTCACAAGAGAATTACGGAATAAGTATAGCCCAAGTGCCAAAACTTGGCACGAGGGGACACTTGAGTGTCAAAAATTACAAAAGGTACACTTAAGTGCCAAGATCGGAAAAAAAGGATAAGTTAAGTGCTAATAGTGAGAAAATCTGACCAAAATATTGACGTGGCACTTTTTCAATGAGTTGGGGTCCAAACGACGTCGTTTTAGGTGCTGACATGGCCAAATAAGCCCAAAATGATGTCGTTTTGAGTCCGATGTGGCTAGATCACTCAAAACGACACCGTTTTTGGCCAAAGTCTATTTTTTAATATAAATTTTAATTAAATAATATTAAAATCGAAATTAAAAAAAGAGAGAGAGAGAGAGAGAGAGAGAGAGAGAGAGAGAGAGAGAGAGAGAGAGAGAGAGAGAGCGAGGGACAGCGGCTACTTCGTGGCCGCCGCCCCACCCAGCGCAGTGGGGCGGCGGCCACAGGCGGGCTGCTGCCCTTGTCTCTTTTTTTTTTTTTTAATTTTCGCTTTTAATATTTATATTAAAAATCAAACTTTGGCCAAAACGATGTCGTTTTGGGCTTATGTGGCCATGTCGGCACCCCAAAATGACGCCGTTTCGACCCTAGATTGCCGAAAAAATGCCAGGTCAGCATTTTGGCCAGATTTTCTTGCCATTAGCA